>CM019064.1:378817119-380136448 GCA_009667805.1 Leptobrachium leishanense | reverse complement strand
AGACAAGCAATACACCCCTGCTAATACACAGACGTATGATTCTATCATAGGAACTTTCCTCAGGATCATATACAGTATACATAGTACAGTATATATATATCACGAGTATAGCAGTACGTAGTGATACCTTTTTTATTGGACTAACGTTACATTTAAAAGACAAGCTTTCGAGAGAATAACCTCTCTTCTTCAGGTCTGGAAGCTTTACCGACTAAAATCATAAATATGATGCAAGTCACATAAAAATCAACTTTATATATTTTTTAAAATTTTATTTTTATTATTTTTCTGTTGCAATCGTGTGACTGGGTGATTATCCAAGACAAAGGTTAATACGAAATATATAACATGAAAATAATGACTATGAAAAAAGTCACACAAAACTACTAATGCGTATGACCACAAAACACACACATTACGTACTTTATTAATATGTATCTTTTTGAGTTTCAGTCACTGCTGTACTTCATGGCGAGATCTGCTACGTGATGTCACTATTATCAGCCACCTTGGTCACTGACCAAACCTTAGGCTGCTGCAGTCTTTTGCATTTATACAGAAATCGCTGTTTCTTGCAAAGAGTGATGGGAGTTATAGACAACAACAGAATATTAGTATCCTCTTTTTTTTTTTTTTGAGAAAGTATTTTACCAGGAAGGATACATTGAGATTTCTCTTGTTTTCAAGTATGTCCTGGGTGGTGAGTATGTACCGTTAGGTGTCTTGCCCAAGGACACTTACTGGAGAGGTGATCTTGCCGGGATCGAGCCCATGTCTCCACAGGCTCTCTCCATGCAGAGCAGTGATGTTACCTCTACTCCACCCAGCCGGTACTCATTTACCCAGGACATACTTGAAAATGAGAGAAATCTCAATGTATCCATCTTGGTAAAATACTTTATAAATAAATAAATAAATTTATTTAGTGGTAACAGTTTCCGCAACGTCTTACAATAAAGAATAGGGAATTGAACTAATAAAATTACAAACAAAACTTAGAAACCCGAGACGAGAGAGCCCTGTGCAGATGAGCTTACAATCTACTGATATGTCAGATGTATAGCACGTGGTTTACCAATAAAGCTAAGCTCTGTTCTGACACACACAGTCCCAACACACAGCATGCGCTGCCCGAGTCGAGCTTCAACACGTTTACATTTAAAAATATTCTGGAAACATAAGCGCGATGTTTATCACGAAGACAGCAATGTACGTAACAGGCCGATGCCACACACTGGCTATAGCTAGGGGCAGTATCTGGAGCATGTCAGCCCCTGGAAGGCATGAATGCTCCTCTCATTGTCAGTCTAGATCTTCACTTTAACAATTTGAGCGCCACAAAGGAGACCCATTCATTTCCCCTCTGGCTGACATACCGATGATTTATGTCAGCGAAGAACACTCTCGCATTTTATACAATCTGTTTCATACAGATGCAGGAGCTGCTTACCATACCTCCCCTTTAACCTTTTCAGATATGCATTGCACAGCCCTCTGGCACCTGATGTAACATTTTACAAATATTACAATCCAGTACATTTTTTTTCAGAATAAAAATGCATTTTTGTGACATTTGTTACAGCATGAAATGCGCTCTCTCTCTCTCTATATATATATATATATATATACACACATACGGTATGTCTGTCTGCCAGTCTATTTTTTTCTCACTTTCTGGTTCACTTAAAAATGTCACATTCAGTGATACTATAATGTGACCATAATAGGGGGGGTATGTTATCGTACTCATCTGTGTAACAACATGACAGCGCACTGCTGTAAGTCTAGTGGGACGATGGGTTGTTACATATATCTGTCAGTCTGTCTATCTATCATGTTGACATGGATATTTAGCTTCTATTAGTTCTCCAGTAAAGAAATTCCTTTAGGTTTTTTTATTTTATATCTGTCTGTATATCTGTCGTCTCTAACACACCCTCCGATCTGTTATCCTCTGTTTATCAGGGATCAGCTTCTTGATACAGCATTTAACTATATTCACATTATTATGTTATTGAACCCAGGACATACTTGAAAACGAGAGAAATCTCAATGTATCCTTCCTGGTAAAATCCTTTATAAATAAATAAATTATACCGTTACAGGCATTTATACAGCGCCAGCATATTCCGTAGCGCTTTACAATGGGGGAGCACAAACACCAAAAAAAAATGATACTACGGAATTTGAATTTTATATACTATAAACAGTATAGAGGGCTGAGTAATACAAGGCAAACCAAAGTGCAGGATCTTTACAACACACAATGACATTTCTTGGGTTATTGAAGTCTCCCAGCTGTAGACCTGGGGCCAAACCCATGCAAATGGATTGCTCCAGATTCATCTCCTGGGAAAAAGTTCAGAGCTTTCAAAGGGATTCTTCCTGTGATACATATGGTACTACTCTTTGTAGTGCTTTTCACTTCGTTTTTGTTACTTTAGTAAACATAGTCTGGAGCCTTCCCTGTTTCTCAGATGTTGTTCAGTATAAAATATTCGTCATGGGAAGGAGACACAGAGCATCCCTCAGCATGACCTCCTGTCCTTCACTGGAGAGATCATTGGGTCAAGTTTATGTTCCACGATCTGGAGGTACATATTGAAATGCAATCTAGTTCACGCAGAGATGATGTATATAGCTCAAGGTCGTGGATGCTAAAGTGGTCCTCTTTTCTACTTCCACAAAGAACCGATACATTGTGTACGGGACAGTAGACATCTGTTCCTTAAAAACCGTTAAGTACTGTTACAATAACTTTAGAAATGATCTACCTCCTCTCCAGGACCTTTGTAGAATTTCTGCTGCCATTCATAACTTCATAAGCCGCATGGTTAGATGGCAAATGTCCAGGAATACTTCAGAGTCAGACGGCATCTGGCTATCTGGCTGGTTTCACTACTACGAAGAATTTTATTATGTTTGATGAATTGTCCAGATCTAGAGCCTTGAAATCTGTGGCGCTGCCTTCCATTGTTATAAAGATTACGTTACTATGTGACATGACTTACAGTAATTTAGAGACATAGATCACCTTAACTAACCATATCTTCTGAGTTAAGTTCTCTCGATGTGATTAATCTGAAAGACGATTCCCATTGACTTACGTTGTGGTTGTCTGAGCTGATGCATGACAACAGAAAAAAATAAGATGCACAACAGGCCGAGTTGTATTATTACACTATTAACCTATCTCTGCTCTTTCCTTGGGACACATGATTACGCCATGGGATTGATACAGAAATATATCAGCAAACCAAAGTATATGAATGGAAATAAAGTGAATATGTATAATGTGTTGATATTATAACAATGGTAATAAAATGCTGATGTCAGGCTTATATTTCTCACCTGACGCTCTTCCCATAACTCCCCCTTCTGCCAGTCCCTCTATTACTACATGCTTACAGAATACAATTTAGAAATAGGGACACTAACTTTCAAGCCCTTACTAACTCTACCCCTCCTTATAGATCATCCTTACTCCTCAAGTAGACCTTTCTTCTTCTAGATATCTCCAGTCTGTGAGCGACCTGTCCTGTGTCCACTCGCCTCCACTTAAAGATGACTCAAAGATATTTCAAGAACATCACTCTATTATTTGTCTATAGGGTCACTAGTGCTATTTTTTGTACCAGAAACGGCGATGGACCTGGTAGAAAAGCAAGCTATGAAATCTATAGGGATGTGGGACTAACGAAGGGGACTTTGTGTGTCCATAATTTTTGTAATCCATTTCCACTTGTGATCCTGAGTACTATGCAAGGGAGACATATTTCTGTCTGCTCCTTCCCCAGTTGCTTAGTGTTTAATACCGGTTGTGTGGATTGACCTACCTCATCCTATCAGGCTCTCCGCCGATCCCTGATCCATGAAGAAATCCCTCAAAACCCATTTTTTTAAGTAGCATATCATATTCCTAGCTAAAATACCAACTCCTCGTCCCACATCCTTATAGGTTCCATAGCTTGCTTTGCTACCACCTCCATTACTGTTTCTGGTACAAACACTAGCACTAATGATCATAAGACTAACAAGGTTGTCCTCCTTCACTTAGACCAGTGGTTTCCAACCGCGGTCCTCAAGTCCCCCTAACAGGTCAGGTGTTCCAGATATCTGAACTGAAGCCCAGCACAGGTGATATGATTTGCTGCTCAGTGATTGCAGGATTCGGTCTGCTTTTCTCCAAGTCAATCCTTCAAATCTGGCCTGTTAGGGGACTTGAGGACCGCAGTTGGGAAACACTGACCTAGACTGTAAGCTCATCTGAGCTGAGCCATCTAGATCCCTATATTCTCTGGTTCTGGTTCTCTGTTCCTAATCGAGTCATCGATTCCACGTCCTTTTTTTTAAACACTGTGGTTCTATACAATTGAGGGTGATAATAATAAAACCACCCTGAGGTCTTCACATAATATCAGACCAATTTACTCCATACAAATACCCAGGTGTCTTCTAGCCTTTAGGTTTAAGTTTACACTTTAATTTCTGCTACCACTATTAGTAAGGAATTGTAACCGTTTGCGTCCTCTTCGACTTCCATAATTCTCACTTTTTCCTTCTTGCGGTTCACAAGCTATATGTGATATGTCAATGTTCTCGAACCCAGGACATACTTGAAAACGAGAGAAATCTCAATGTATCCTTCCTGGTAAAATCCTTTTCAAATAAATAAATAAAATAAATTTTCAAGGTCATTTGCATGTCTCTCATCCTGCATGATACGGCTGTAGGAATCCCTTCATTATATTAAGAGAATGCAGACCATTTAATCTACATTTTGGAATGGAATTCAGTCCAAGGGAGCAGCGCTACTATAAATTACCAATGTGCTGTAAGGTGACAGTTTCTTGGCTTTCAGAACAGTTAATTCTTTGTGCATCCCGCTCTCCAAAAGAGCCATCCTTTGATGTATTACAAAAACTGTGATGAACCAGAAAACAGGGATGAGCCAGTAGAATAATTTAAAGGAGGTGCGGGGTTACAGTAGCATGAGAACTGGAGTTCTAGGGGGCTTGGTGTGTCTATACTCTTTGTAACCCATTTCCACTTGAGTCCTATGATAGAGACATATTTCCGTCTGCTCCTTTCCCAGTCGCTTAGTGATTTATACATGCATTCGACTTATTTTAACGAGCGTGTATATTTCTCGCTTATATTCTATTAGGGCTGCAGCCAACCTTTAGAAGAGGTGTGCCGCTGCTTGAAAAAAGGTGCGCGCATGTCAAGGAGTCCACTGGTAGATCTTGTGCCATTGCGCGCCTGCTAGGAGAAATGCCCTTAACATCTGGTGCGTAACTAGCGCTCATGTTCTCGTGTTGTGCATCAATGCATAAAGGATATATCTGCTGGAGCACATCTGGATTAATTAGCTGTTTAGTGACTAAAAGTAGCCCACTTATGCAACATAAACCCTGACCTGCTGGCATCCCGAGAGGACTGGAATTGCTCTAAAGGGATTCTGGCTTCCTTTCTTCTTACAGTTAAGTCCTAGGAAAAGCAAATTACCATGCTGAACTGATATAAAACAGTTTAGCTTTGATTTATTTCCATTCGCCGTATCGGTAATAGATGACATATGCTCCACGAACAATAAAAGGAGATCCCTGGAATTTCAGTCGGCGCAGACTACAACTCAGATCGACCTAGGATGGTGGGAGTTGCTGTTGCGACTTGATCGTCACGTACTGCCTGTTATTGTCCTCAGGAACCAGTCGGAATTACGGCCAGCATAGTGTGAATTACAGCTTTATTGCCAATTAAGCCAGGCTTCAGCACAATTTCTCCAGGGAAATCCCAGGGAAACTAAGGGTGTCAGCCAGAAGCGCTAATCATGTCTAACATGACAAAGTGCAATAGCCATTTCCCTCTTGTGTTATTCGCTGCTTACACTCTGACGATATTTCTGAGGTTTTGCGGTTTAGGTAAACACGCCATTGTCCAACACACACAAAAAAAAAAAAATCAAGAATATATCCGTTTATTCTTTTTTTTAAATTAAATTTTCCTTAGAATCCTGATGATCTTTTTATCTGCCGCCCTCCCAAAACGTTATTTTTCTTTCCGTTTGCAGGGAAGACTGATATCGCTTTACGGAATAAACCATCAGTTGAAGGGTTAACTCAAAGCATATCTCAGCAGGCATAGGGCATTGGCGATTAAACAAGCCTAATGACCTGCTGCTGATTTTACACTTGTACTTGGTGGAGACCTGAAAATCTGTAAACTGCGCCATACATTTGACTCATTTAATACCACCCCTGACACACAAAAGGTTTGCAAATGTGCATTTAAGCAAAATTTTCAAGCATCCTGCTCAACATTTGCCTTAAGCTACCCTGGTGTGCTCTGTTCATTATGAGCTTAGCCAGAGGAGTCTGAAGCTCATTTCCACATCTGGTGCAGCCTGTGGCTGATAAGCTCACGTAAACGACTCTTATGTCTGTTATTTTAAAAACAAAAAGAAAAAAAAAGACCTAAAATGGTACAGATTCCTGTTAACCCCTCGTGTTGTACCCCTCCCCCCATTATTCGATTATTTTTTTTTAAATGGACACTCGATCCACCACTACACTTTACCTTAATTAATTGGTCATGCTGAGCACTGTGCCGCTTCCCTCTGCTCAGAAGGCTGTCAATCAGCTCCACGCTATAATGCTTTTGCATTGTGAGGCATCCGAATGGCTACATGCGTTCTTGCCAATCGGCAGAGCCCCATCTGGCTGGAAGAGGAGAAGGGAAAAAGGGAATAAAGCTAAAAGTACTGCCTGGCCAAAAAAATTAAATCACACACTCTAATATTTCGTTGGGCCACCTTTTGTTTTGAGTATGACATGCATTCGCCATGATATAGTTAAGAGAAACTTATGTAATGTCACGACATTTATTTCCGTCCAGAGTCGCATTAATTTGCCACCAAGATCTTGTATTGATGATGGGGGAGTCGGAGCGCTGTGTAACGTTTCCTCCAGCACATACCAAAGATTCACAATGGGGTTAAGGTCTGGACTCTGTGGTGGCCAATCCATGTGTGAAAATGATGTCTCCTGCTCCCTGAATCTGGCATTGTCATCTTGGAATATCAGGTAAGAAAAAACACAGTAATGAAAAAAAACAGGTCATTCAGTATATTCAGGAAGTCATCTGACCTATTCTTTAGGCACATAACGGGCACTATTACACTCTTCGTGCAAAAATGTGCGCGTGCGCAAAAACGCAATAACGCAAGGGGCAAACCCCTTCGCGCTGAGCATCGTATTACGACGTTCGCGCATATGATGCGCGTTAACATCTAACGCTAGTGACCCTGCGCGAACCCTGAGCGAGCGCAAGTTCGTGTGCGCATCCCATACTTAACATTGTGAGCGCAAATGCGTTCGTGCGGTGGTTCGCAGATGGTATTACAATCGATGCGCAACTTTTTACGAACGACGTTTGCGCGCATAATTTTAACATCTTTTAAAGACTGGTGGTAACGGCAAATCTGAACGTTCTGGCCGAAACCAAATACACCAGCACGAAAAAAAAATACAGCACAGTATAGTTACACATTCTACACATACCCAAACAATAAAATAGAGAGGTTGTGCGTGTTTTTATTATTGCTGCAGCATATATACACAGATTGATTTTGACAGGCGCAAAAACTGAACGGGAGACAATTATGGTTCTTAATTCTGATTGTCTGAATCGCATGAAAAAACAGTCTGCCCACCGATTTCTGCGCGCAACGTTAATGCACACGCGTTTTTGCATGTCTTTTTTACGCGTCTTATTTTTTGATGGATGAAAAGACGCGCTCGGATCGTAATACAAGCGTTAATTTCCGCACGTTAATGTTTAACACAGCGCGCAAACAAATTGCGCTGCGCGTACAAATTTGCGCGGAGAATGTAATAGAGCCCAACGTCGCTCAACCTAAACCTGACCCCCATATCATAATAGGCTTGTCCGGTTGGTGGTGACATTTTTTTTCTTGGCCAGGCAGTGTATTTTTGAGGTAAAAACAAGTAGGTCGTCAGAAGGGGTTACTAATTAACCCTTCTAGTTTTTGCCCCCTTTTTTTAGTTTGAGTGTTCCTTTAAGAGATTTTGTACTGAATTGATATTCTAGAATACTATGACCAGGGCTGCTTGATCATCCCCTGTAGCAGTCGGTGCTGGGTCCATTCCAATCCAAAGCACTAACCAGCAGGCAGCGGGACTGTGCTGCCAGACGCAATGGCACAGAAAAGAGAAACAAATGACCAGAAAGTACAGATGGACAAACATTATGAGAGAATAGAGTCATTTCAAGGGTTGGGTATTCATCTGATAGAAAATTGGGTAATGGACATGGTATTTCTAACAAATTGCTTTCGGACATATTTTATCGTGCGCATCATGATTCCTATTTCTAGCAGATTTGCAGTTTTGTATTAAAGACCAATGAAATAAAAATTCTAGAAGGAAAAAAGAGCATAATGGCAATATGGTGATGGATAAGTAACATCACAGTTACATGCAGGGCTGTATACTGTCCACAGGAAGTGCTGAACGGGACACAGATCGCGGAGACAAAATCAATCCCCATGCAAACTGATAGAGCTTTAAGAGTGATCACCTTGCACATACCCCTTTCAAGACGTGTCTGCCAAAGAATGGACCCCCTGTGTCTTCAATTTATGACCCCCTGGATCACTTGAGAAAATGGTAGGTTGGTGGGTCAGTAGGGCTTTGCATGGGGTTTTTCAAGGGCTTAGGGTGACTCTCACTATAAGTGATGATCTGCTATGAAGATTAGCAGGTTTAAAATATTTTGAAATAAATGTGCACCCAATTTGAAATCACGTATGACACATTAGATGACCATGAGTATCAATGGCTTCTTGGGTTTCATTTTTATATCCCTTGCTCAATACAGGTCCGTCATCAAACAGTAACAGTCTGTTAGGGACCATAGCAGTTAAGAACACTCTGGGCACTATTACCAACGGGGAAAATCTGCAGGTTTCCCTGTAACGTCAACATTTTAGCGCAAAATTCCGGGGCAAGCGCTAGCTCAGCCCCTTGCCCCGGAACGTAACGCTAACCACTGGGATACTCGCAGTAGCACTTCCTCACCCCTGCGAGTATCACCTCCTGAAGTCCATGGAGGCTTGTGCTTCCGGGCCGCGAGCCCTGTGCAATCTCGCTTTTGCGAGATCGTGCAGTCCTGCGAAATGATTGTGATTGGAGACTAGGAACTATTTCTTCCCAGTTTCACTCTGCTCCCGGCAACAAGAATCGTCAGATCGGACCACCGTTCTCACCACAGGATGAGAGGTGAGTATGGGATTTATGGCGGGGGGGGGGGGGTTTAGGGGTGCTAAATGATTTTGCATTTACAGAATCATTTAGCACCAGCTTTTAGGTGTACCTAAAATTTTGCTTTGCATATCCTGCAGTAATTAGCGCTAGCACTTTGTATTACCTTACTTATCGAAACGCTAATTAATGATTGCGTCCCCATGTTAAGTATAGGATGCACAAAGTACAGAAAGCTCGCGAAAGCTAGCGCAAAAACCGATATGTGCTAAATGATTTCTTCTGGGTTTAGCGCCAGGAAGGTAATATGGGGGGCATGTGTTAAAGTCACTTGTCCTATCGATAACATTGGCTTACGTATCTGAACACTAACGTTAGTACTCACGAGGGAATAGAGCCCTCTGTCTTTTTCAAACTGTTTTATTGGACGCACTAGTTATAGCAACATTTTAGCTAAAAAGCCTTTTTCAAGCTCGATAAAGGCTTCTTAGCTCAAAAGCTGCTGTAACTGAAGTCTGGCCAATAAAACTGTCTGAAAAGGAGGTTGAGTGCTCGCTCCAGTTTCTTGTTTGTTCTATGCCATAGCGAATTACAGCAGCAACCTGAAAGCAGGATCAAGTGACCACTGCCATTTGGTGGCATTGATGTCTCTCAGCTGGGGAAAGACTTTGGGTAGCTTTGTACACAGGAATGTGGAGTGCTTTATTCTCTACTTCTTGGGTTGTGTTGAGTTGAAGTTGCAACTTTCCTCATATGAGCCAATGTAGCAGAAATGGATGCAGAACAATCCGTCTCCGATGAGGTGGAGATTTTAGAAATCGAAAAAGGAAGGTAGTTACACCATCCCGGTACAATAGGAGCTGTTTTATTGGACTGATGCAATGTTTCAATTCTGTTCTTCAACATTTGTCAATCTTCAGAAAGGTTCGAGATCAGAACCGATAGTTTGCATTACTTCAATTATTCAGCTCCTGTTTCACCATCTCGGTGGGACCTTTTTCCTATTTCTGTATTCTGGTGGGCTGGCTGTCTTGGGAAAAACCTTGGAACCCATCATGAGAGGGTCCTAAGCATGGGATTATCACATTGTATTAGAAAGTTAAAGATCTTCAAGCCATCTATATTGACCTTTATATTGGATGATACTATCCTTGTCGGTTTGGGCCTTTGCACCTCACCAGGGTGTGCTCCCATACAATGTCAACAATTTGTTGCGAATCCCCACCAGGAGGAGAATATGATCCTTGTACGCAGCACCTATCCTTTCCCTCCGATCCTTATAATGGTCGGTCTATATATATCTATCCCTAGACTGACACTAAAGAAGCCAAGCGTGAGACCATATAGCCAAACCAGAAATGCCAGAGAATATCGTAAGCCGTTGCATGGGGTCAGTATGTCAGAGCATATCGTAAGCCGTTGCCAGGAGTCAGTATGCCAGAGCATATCGTAAGCCGTTGCCAGGAGTCAGTATGCCAGAGCATATTGTTAGCCGTTACCAGGGGTCAGTACGCCAGAGAATATCGTAAGCCGTTGCCAGGGGTCAGAATACCAAGAAATACCAATATAAACAGGAGCAGCTCTAAGGGATGTTTAAACCACGATAGGGCAATGTGTGTCTGCATTGCCTGTGGCTTTAAACCCGGCAAGTCCGCGTCATCACGCCTGGCTCCACCCCCCCCCCGTCTCACGTGGCCGCCTGGACTCCTCTCATTATTCGGCGCCCGGCCATCGAGGACGACGCTGCCGGGCGCCTATGGACTGTAGCGCGGTACGTAACACAATTGCTGAAAACCCAGAGTTTTAGATATCAGAACTAATGAGAAATTCTGCAAGAAATTGTTATGTATCTGAAAGATGTTTCCATTCTACCATCGACAGATGACCTAGCAAAATTTCAATCAGCAGCTGGTGTAGATTAATTTTTAATGTTGGCAAACAACTGGCCACATCTCCCTGTTTACTCAGTTTCTGCTCCATTTGAGTTATCATCCAAATAAAACATAAACTTCAATTTGTATATATTTAAAACCGCTTTGAGGAAACAATTATTCTGAAGGCTAAACTGTATGGGAAAGGCTCTAAGAAATGTGTGAGTGTTTCCTGCAAACACATCTCAGAGAGAAAGAAAACTTCTCAGATTAAATAATGAGAGTTCAGCGCCTGTAATGACTATGTTTATCCTAAACAAAAGATAAATCCAGGTCAAGTATCCATGTAATTGGGCAGACTAGATGGTAAAAAAAAAAAACAACAAAATTATTGCTTTAGGCTTGGTAATTACAATGGGTCCTAACGCAATCAATACCACTCCACTTGCTATTCCAAGTCTAGCAGTACTTGCCTTACTGCTCAGTTTCATTTGTGTGGATACCATGTGTGTGTTGTTCCCGTACTTTACTTCCCGTACTTGTTCCCGTACTTTATATAGTACACACAAAAATGGCATTAGTAGTTAAGCTATTTATTTATAAAGGGCTCTATTACATTCTTTGCACACAATTTTGCACGTGCGCAAAAAGGCATTAACGCGAGGGGAAAAACTCTTCGCGCTGAACGTCGTATTACGACGTTCGTGCACAAAATGTGCGTTGACGTCTAACGTGAGTTACCCTGCGCAAACCCTGCACAAGCGAAAGTTTGTGGGCGCATCCCATAACGCAAGGGGAAAAAACATTCGCACTGAACGTCAAATTACGACGTTTGTGCACAAAATGTGCGTTAACGTCTAATGCGAGTTACCCTGCGCGAGTGAAGGTTCGTGCGCACATCCCATACTTAACATTGTGAGCGCAAATGCATTCGTGCGCTGGTACGCTGCTGGTGTTACAATCGATGCGCAAATTTTCCGGACGACGTTTGCGCGCATAATTTTAACGTCTTTTAAAAGCTGGTGATAACTGCAAATCTGAACGTCCTGGCCGAAATGATATACACCAGCCCAAAAAAAAAAATACAGCCCAGTATAGTTACATATTCTATACATACCCAAGCAATAAAATTGAAAGGTTTTGCGTGTTTTTATTATTGCTGGAGCATATATACTCAGATTGATTTTGACAGGCGCAAAAACTTAACGTGAGACAATTGTGGTTCTTAATTCTGATTGGCTGAATCGCGTGAAAAAACTGTCTGCCCACCGATCTCTGCGCGCAGCGTTAATTTGCGCGTGTTTTCGAGTGTATTTTTTACGTGCGATATTCTCGGACGGCTGAAAAGATGCGCTCGGATCATAATACCAGCGTTAATATACACGCGTTAACGTTTAACGCTGCGTGCAAAAAAAATAGCGCTGCGGGTGCGCTTTTGCACAGAGAATGTTATAGAGCCCAAAGTGTTTTACCAGGAAGGATACATCGAGATATCGCTCGCTTTCAAGTATGTCCTGGGTTCAAGAACATGGAATTGTTACAAACTAACACAGAAAATAAATATGTAGGAAATATATTCACTGATAGATTTCAAGTTGTTTGTGATTCTTGCTTCTAGCTCAAAAAAACAGCCAGAAAAAAACCAAAGTTTTCATACTGGTGTAAAGTCATCTCACAAGAGTAAAATAACTTTACAGCTAGTCAAAAAAATACACCCCACACAACTATACTCCACTACAAGGCTTCGCCCCACTACCGGCAGATTTGTGTGAGGACCTGAAGCAGATCTGCTGTCTTCTAATGATGTAACTGGAAGCAGTGGGGTCACTAGGGTTGGTGTCACCCGGTACAGTAACTTATGATGTCACCCCCCCCCCCGAGTTTTACGGATTTTTTTTAACTACTCACTCCTAAATCAGTACTCCCATATAACACTGAATGCTCATACACACAGCGCACATTACTGTGAGGTTTATTGCTGTGGAGCTCTCTCATATGCTCACACACAAAATTTTGCCAACTGCCAGCAAGTACGGTACCTGTTCGAAGGCAGTGAAAGCACACATGGATATATATTGCCCCCAGCAGCTCTGGATATATTGCCCCCAGCAGCTCACCCATGGATATATATTGCCCCCAGCTCACATATGGATATATTGCCCCAGCTCACAATTATATATTGCCCCCAGCAGCTCACCCATGGATATATATTGCCCCAGCTCACATATGGATATATTGCGCCTCAGCTCACCTATAGATATATTGCCCCAGACCAGCTCACACATGGATATATTACCCCAGACCAGCTCACACATGGATATATTGCCCCAGACCAGCTCACACATGGATATATTGCCCCAGACCAGCTCACACATGGATGTATTGCCCCCAGACCAGCTCACACATGGATATTGCCCCAGTTCTCGTGGATATGCCCCCAGCACACATGGATACTGCCCCAGCTCTCATGGATATGCCCCAGCAGCTCTCATGGATATGCCCCAGCAGCTCTCATGGATATTGCCCCAACAGCTCTCATGGATATGCCCCAGGAGCTCTCATGGATATGCCCCAGCTCCTCTCATGGATATGCCCCTGCTCCTCTCATGGATACTGCCCCAGCTCCTCTCATGGATATGCCCCAGCAGCTCTCATGGATATGCCCCAGCTCCTCTCATGGATATGCCCCTGCTCCTCTCATGGATACTGCCCCAGCTCCTCTCATGGATATGCCCTAGCAGCTCTCATGGATACTGCCCCCAGGCCCCAGCTCACCTCCTTGCTCCTGCCGCCGCCGAGTGTTCGGCTCCCTCTGAGCGTCCGGCGGCATGGAGCTTGGGCACTCACCTGGGGGAGCCACGTGACCAGCCACGATCTCGCGAAAACTCGGCTGGTGACGTGGTTCCCCCAGGCGAGCACCGAAGCTCCATAGCTTCGGACGCTCGCAGGGAGCCGAACACTGCATCGCAGGGTGAGACACCCGCCCTTAGGGTGACGGTGTCACCCTAAGGGCGGGTGTCACCTGGTGCGGGCCGCACCCCCGCCCCCACCTTGTGACGCCACTGACTGGAAGGACACTGAGGCCAGTTGTTCCTTGGTGCACTTCCACTGGACCTTCGTGGTCTCGTTTATCTTATGGAACGTCTGCGGAAAGCACTCAAAGGAGTCACATGGACTATGACACCTGTTCTGTTTATTTTTTTATTTTATAGAATAATGAATTTCTGGAAATTGCATAAAGATGCAAGATTTTATAGAAAGTAGTAGCAGGGTTATTCAGAGAGCGGTGAAAAGCAGGAGAATGACTGGAGAATGGAAAATTCTAAGTCAAAATAGCCAAACCAGAAAAATTCTCCCTTTCATCTCACTTTCCAAATCGGCTATTTTGACCTAGAATTTTCCATTCTCCAGTCATTCTCCTGCTTTTTACCTCTCTCTGAATAACCCTGATAGGATTTACAGTCTGAATACAGGGACAATACAACAAATGGTGATATGGGTGAAAAAAAGCAGACACGGCAGGCAAATCGTGAATTGGGAATTACTGAGATTTAATGTAATTTAAGTTTTTAAACCGAGAAGCCAAATTGGAACTTTTCTCCACGTTTGTTATTTCACCATCTTGGCGATTTATGCTTAGAATTTAAAGATCTATTTCTCAATTCTCCACAATTACTGGGTCAGTGAGCAAAAAATACACAAAAAAAAGAATGAACAAGCAGCTCCATATGAAAGAGCGCTCGGCTGGCACTGCATGCAGGGGTAGTAAAAGGGCCACTGCCCACGCTCTACCTGCTCTGTATATAAAGAGAGTTTGGCACAAAGATAAGCTTCCCTTGAAGCTATATTTCTGCCACTGCGAATGGGTTTGTATTGATTCTCTGAGCATGGCCATATTTCCTGCTAACAAAATATAATGTGCTTTAGGAAAGGAATTTGTTTAGTTCTCTTTTCCTTCTATATCTTATTTATAGAGTAAATGTTTCTCATTTTTTTCTTTCCCCAGAGGAGAAACAGTAACACATTCCTAGCGGTTATCTATATCCATTGCACATACGTGAATTAATGTATAAACATACAAATAGGCACGCGACGGGCTGTGTTTGTTTCCACTAACCTTGCTTTCGGTTATAAACGTCTCAATATGTCCTATGGTAATGAGACAATAAAGGGTTATAGTAAGCAGTTTTAAGTGCAAATTACACATTGATTAATTGATTTTTGCAAATTCTCTCAACGGGAAAAAAAACACATCGAAATGTGCATTACAGATTGAAACAAAGTCATTTTCCTAATGTAACAACCCTTATCACGTGGAAGCCACATGGAGGTAGCTCAGCACTGCGGATATTATATATACAAGGTTTTTAATGAACCGTGAAAGGGAAATGCAACCTGTGGAACTGGAGCAGATGTAGAATTACAACTCTCACCATCCTTTGCCTGTTTGGAGAACGTAACAATTGCTATGTGTACAGATGGCTGAGGAAGAACGTTCTCTTAAGTAGAGCCCAATGGTGGAACAGCATATTAATGTACAGCAATCTCCTATAGATTGCTATCTGTGGTTTACAAAATGGTTTGTATATATGGATGTAAAATCAATCCTTTCTAAGCTCCAATGAGAATTGCAGGAGTTGTTGAAAGCAGGTTTTTCATAACCCTAATTCCTTCCTAGCTCATGCTACCCCAATGCTAATTCAAAGTCTCGTTAACTAAACTCCCATACATAAACTAAACTAAACTAACCTTTCAACTGACATAACGAGCTCTATACTGTGCCCCATGCCCTTACAGTCATAACAGTATCATTTTCTGTGACATTGACTTCATCTATTACCTGTACTATAATAATTTTAGTGGTTATAATGCTTGCAACATTTTTACGATAGCACCTAAAAAAGCAACATTTTTAAAGGGACTTGGTCAGAAATTACATAAATGTATTATTTGTTTCTTTTTTGTTATATACTTAAATCAATCACGCAGGCATACCTTTCTAATTCCCTACTATCCTCTTCACATCTCAATACGTGCCCGCTCAACCCCATTCCCTCACATCTAATACCTCCACTCTCCTCCTCCCTCACTCCTGCTCTCACACACATTTTCAACCTATCTCTCCACTGGCTCCTTTGCATCCGGTTTTATACATGCACAGTTTACCCCTTTACTAAAAAAAACCTCCCTCGATCAACTCTCTATCCAATTATCATCCTGTATCCCTACTTCCATTTACCTCTAAGCTCTTGGAAAAAATAGCTGCCTCTCCCTCTTCCTGTCCTCTAATTCCCTACTCGACCCCCTGCAATCAGGCTTGCGTCCCCTACACTCAACTGAAACTGCCCTCACCAAAGTCACCAATGACCTAACGGCCAAGAACCACGGCCACTATTTTATTCTCATCCTACTTAACCTCTCAGCTGCTTTTGACCCTGTCTCCCACCCCCTTCCTTCTACAGACTCTCAGCTCTCTTGGTCCCTGTGACACTGCACTCTTTTGGACGGATGGACTTCTGTCTATCGAACAGGTCCTTCTCTGTGTCATTTGCTGGTAAATTCTCCTCTTCCATGCCTTTATCAGTTGGTGTACCTCAAGGTTCTGTCCTGGGTCCTCTGCTCTATCTACACCTCCTCCCTGGGCAAAATAATTAACAGCTTTGGCTTTAATTACCACGTCTATGCTGATGATACTCAGATCTACAGTTGTGTTCAAAATTATTCAACCCCCAATGCTGTAAAGGGTTTTATGGAATTTAGTGTACATTTGTAATTGTATTCAGAATGAAATCCTACAAGGACTTTTTAAAGAACCATATGCAACTAAAATGACATCAATTGGTTTTGTAATACAGTAGTAAATGTTTCTTTTGTGAATTCTTCATTGACACAATTATTCAACCCCTTAAAGACTACCACTCTGAAGAACAGAGGTTCATTCAAGTGTTTTCAATCAGGTATTGAAAACACCTGTGGATGTCACGGAGCAGCAATAAAGCATAATAAGCTGACTGTGATACTCAGCTCCTTCTAGACATTTACTGGTGTGGTTACAAACATGGAGAAGTCAAGAGAATGGTCCAGGAAGACAAGAGAAGAGGTGATTACTCTTCACAGGAAGGGCAATGGCTATAAGAAGATTGCAAAGATGTTAAATATACCAAGAGAGACCATAGGAAGCATCATTCGCAAATAAGCGTAGAGTGGAGAAAAGTACCTGTGTGACTGCTGAGGAACTGAGAAAAGATTTGTCAGATGTGGGTACTGAAGTTTCAGCTCAGACAATACGGCGCACACTGCGTAATGAAGGCCTCCATGCCAGAACTCCCAGGCGCACCCCCTTGCTGTCTCCAAAGAATAAGAAGAGTCGACTGCAGTATGCCAAAAGTCATGTGGACAAACCACAGAAGTTTTGGGATAGTGTTCTGTGGACTGATGAAACAAAATTAGAACTATTTGGGCCCATGGATCAACGCTATGTTTGGAGGAGGAAGAACAAGGCCTATGAAGAAAAGAACACCTTGCCTACTGTGAAGCATGGCGGGGGGTCAATCATGCTTTGGGGCTGTTTTGCTTCTGCAGGTACAGGGAAGCTTCAGCGTGTGCAAGGTACCATGAATTCTCTTCAGTACCAGGAGATATTGGATGACAATGTGATGCAGTCCGTCACAAACCTGAGGCTTGGGAGACGTTGGACCTTTCAACAGGACAATGATCCCAAGCATACCTCCAAGTCCACTAGAGCATGGTTGCAGATTAAAGGCTGGAACATTTTGGAGTGACCATCGCAGTCACCTGACTTAAATCCGATTGAGAACCTCTGGTGGGACTTAAAGAAAGCAGTTGCAGTGCGCAATCCTAAGAATGTGACTGAACTGGAGGCTTTTGCCCATGACGAATGGGCGAAGATACCCGTAGATCGCTGCAAGACACTTGTGTCAAGCTATGCTTCACGTTTAAAAGCTGTTATAACTGTAAAAGGATGTTGTACTAAGTACTAAGATTGAATGTCACTTGGGGGTTGAATAAAACTGATAATGATGTGAGCACAGAAAAGACATTTGTGGTTATTTCATTATAAATGTTATGTTATATTTGTCTGACCTACACGTGCCTCTTTGATTTAATTGTAAGCAAGATGACTGAATGATCAAAATCAATGTCAAACTGGCCAAAACACTCAATTTCAGTGAGGGTTGAATAATTTTGAACACAACTGTACCTCTCTACCCCTGATCTCTCTCCTCCTGTCCTTTCCAAAGTCAGTGAATGTTTATCTGGCATCTCCTCCTGGATGGCCTCTCACCACCTAAAGATTAACTTGTCCAAGACTGAGCTCCTACTAATTCCTCCCTCTAATGCCTCCCCACCTCCTGGCTTCTCTATCATGGTCGATGGTATCACTATCTCCCCTTCAAACGACGTTTGCTGTCTCAGAGTTACACTTGACTCTGCTCTTTCCTTCATCCCCCACATTCAGTCTCTTTCTTCCTCCTGCCGCTACCAATTACATAATATTTCCAGAATTCGGCAATTTCTCTACTCCTGACACCACAAAGCAATTCATCCACGCCCTTGTAATCCCCCGATTTGACTAGTGTAATAATCTTCTAGCTGGCCTCCCTCTCTACCACCCCCACCTACAATCCATCCTGAACGCCTCCGCCAGGCTCATCCACCCCACCCGCCGCTCTGTCTCTGCTGCTCCTCTCTGCGAGTCCCCTTCACTGGCTCCCCATCCACTGCAGAATTAAATTCAAAATCCTTATCCTTACCTACAAAACCCTCACTAACTCAGCTCCCCACTACCTGTCCTCACTAATCACCAAATACACCCAAGCCCGCTCCCTAAGGTCAAACAGTGACCTACGTCTAGCTTCTCCCCGCATCACCTCTTCCCATGATAGACTGCAGGATTTCTCACGCGCAGCTCCCATCCTCGTGAACGCTCTCCCTCGTACTATTAGACTTTCCCATAGTTTCTCCTCCTTCAAATGCTCCCTTAAGACTTTCCTATTTAGGGAAGCCGACCCCCCCGACTCACTGATACACCTCACTCACTCCCACCACCAGTCCATCACTCTCGCCTTGCAGTCCTCTCCTCCTGTTTGCACCCCCAACCCTTCTAGATTGTAAATTCCCATGGGAATAGGGCCTTTGTTTACTCTTGTACTGGTTTGTCAAAATGTTGTTCAGTCTCAATGTATTTTAACCCTGCCTATATTGTGCCCATTGTTCAGCGCTGCGGAATATGCTGGTGCTTTATAACTAAAGTATGATAATAAATAATAATTATGTATAGTGTTTGCAATAAATTGCTATAGACGTAGGAAAAGGGGATACCATGAAGATGTTCATAAGGATTTTCAGTATATTCTTTTCAGATTTTGCATTAAAGTATTGCACCACCATTTATGTCTTTTATGTAGGAACCAGGGGCAAGGAGGAGGGTGATCATAATTCCCCTCAAGAAATTATGTGAAAGGGTTGAAATGGGACAAATACACTTCCCCTTTCCCCCTTGGTCCTGTTATTTTTCCCTGTATGTGAAGTCACAACAAAGCCAGGCTTGCTTGAGATTTCATTTATGGGTTTTGGAAGTGTATGTGTTATAGTACATAAGTGTTTAAATCGTGTATGTGTAATTCAATGTGTATAAATGGCGTGTGTGTAAAAAACACTATTTTTGGGGGGTCCAACCACTAATCTAAGACTAGACTCTGATTGGCCACAATGAAGCCCGGGAAAGCTCTGGAGGGCCAACATCTAAGAGTAGCCTATATTGGTCGTTATGATTATTAGCAAATTGCGGGCCAGTATCTGCTGGTCGCTCAAGACTGGATATCAAAACCACCAGCCGATCCCTGGCAGGCCATATTCTAAAATTATTAGGGTATTAAGCAAACTGGCAATTCTAAAATGATATTTCAAGCAGGAGTATACATGGATGGTGTGTATACAACCAGTGAGGCCAATTACAAAAGCATAGTAAACAGAAAAGGAGGTTAAACGGCACTCCAATCTGATGGGTGACTTTTATTATGGAGGATGCAGCATCTCGGTTGGCACGGCGACCATTCACTTTTGACAAAGGTTGCAGTGCTGACCGAAACATTGCATGCGCCTTAATAAAAGCCACCCATCAGTGTGAAGTGCTTGGTACCCACTTTTTTTGTATACAACATCTACTACTAGTTCCAGCTTAGCCACTACACAGACCAGTATTGATACCGGTACTGATTAAGAAGCCATGGGTTAACATGTTCATGTTCTTGATGACATGTGAATTACATATCCATTTCAGGAGAGAAAATTGTAGGCCACCAGAGTCAGTAGCACCATTGCTCTCATCATTGTAGCTGTCATCTACACTTGGCAAAGCAGATGTTTGACAACTGCACTTAATGCAATAGGGCTGCAATCCACAAAAAATACCGTAACGCTATGGTCATTGCTATGGCCTTTACTACTATAGATCAGTTGTCTAGTGCTTTGGTTGGTTGTCTAAGGGTGATGTGAGAGGTAGACCGTTCTTGCCAACATATTCTCTGCAATGACTTCTTACGAAAACCTCTAATGGGCTACGACTTCAGAGTACTCTTACTTGAACAACAATAACTCACACATATATTAATGAAATAACAGGCGTGGAATCGTTAGAAACAGTTTCCTTAAGGACTCATCTGAGAATCACTGCTTTGGGCTGTACGATCCGTGATGTAAAGAACCATTAATCTAAGAGCAGCACAGCACATACCGCCAGCCCTATCCATCCAAAGCCTTGTCATTTTTATAGTCACATGCCTAATACATTGTTGCCTCCAGGCCAATTTTCAAGCCTGCTACGGCTTTACACTGATCAACCTGTTCGGGGACACGTGAGCATATGCTAATGAACGTTTTCTTCTGCCACAAAGTGGAAAAACAGCCTTACTTGAAGAAGATTAACTCAACGCATTTTAACATTGCCTGACTTTTTAAGTATTTTACAAATCCCCTTCCTTTATACTCATATGGCCGTTTTTACAGCTCTCTATAGGAAGTTTGCATAGAAGTGGTATTTTATCTTTTTCATTTACAGAACCTGAAACACTCTTTTGTTGTTGAACCCCAAGAGACACCAAGATCAGCTATCATTAGTGGACCTAAGCACTTGTGCATTCGCTTATCTTTGTGTTATTCCTATTTATTTATGTAAATTTTAGACCTAAAGGGAGGTCTAGTTGAAGAACCCATGATGATGAGACATTTGTTTCCGATTTTTAAAAAAAAATAAGGTAAAAATAACTTACCATTTTAGCTCCGTATCTTTATCTCCTCTTCATTCTTCAACACAGGAAGTAGCCAGAGGCTTGGTTTACATTCAAACATTCTTATGGGGAAGCATTGAGGACAAGTGGCGCATGCATGTTTAGCGCACACAGGCAATCAAATGCATCTTCTAGAGAAGCATTTCTTCTCACTGAGAAAAAGTAAAAAAGCAGCAGGTTGAACGTTTTTGGACCAGGATGGCTCACAAAATGAGAATTTCAAACTCTGACCAATGATTGGCAAAACAAAAGCTGTGGGTAAGGCTTTTACTTTGAAGAGCTTTCACACATGGGATCTGATAACCTTATATAAATATATACGGAGCCATTATAAACCATTGTCTGGAAACCTATTCATTAACAGGACTATACACAGGACACAAAGTCACCCATTTAGGCTAGGGTCAGACGAGCGTGATTTCTATGGACTGTACGTCCGTGCACACGGACGTACGTTAGTACGGAAGACACAGTAGTGGCCACACAGTCTGTTTATTCACTGACGTATTTTTTGAAGGATGTAGGAGGGAAAATAAATTAAAAAGCAAAACCATTTTGTCCGTGAAAAATGCTGGACGTATAAATGCAGTCCGTCTGACCACGTTCCATCACTCACACACAAAGCTATGCGGACGTTGCGGATGCAGCGCACTTTGTGCGGCCGTTCTAGGGGATATACGTTCTTGCCTGCCTTGCGTCCGTGGGCCGCGGCCGTTGTGCGTCCGCAGTTCAGTGCGGACGTACTTCATGTGTCAGGCTCCAATGGGCTTTCTGTCATGCTATCACGGACGTACTTTTAGGGGCAATCACGGACGTGAACACTACGCTCGTCTGACCCCAGCCTTAGACAGGACGAAAGGAAATTCAGCCTAAAGCATAGGAAGGGTTATTTTATGGTGAGAACAATAAAGCTGTGGAATTCTCTGCCTGTTGAGGTGGTTGGGTCAGAGACTGTACAGACTTTTAAACAGCGACTGGATGACTTCCTGCAGACACAGAATATTAAGGGTCATAATATATATTATGTGGGTAAAAGCTTCTTGATCCAAGGAGAAATCAGACGCCATTCTGGGGTCAAGAAGGATTTTTTTCCAAGTGTGTTATTGGCGACCGTTTCAGACTGTTTTTTTTTTACTTCTTTTGGATCAACAGCAGTAGGTGATGTGTGGAAGACTGAACCCGATGGACGCATGTCTTTTTTCAGCCTACAGTTGTGTTCAAAATTATTCAACCCCCAATGCTGTAAAGGGTTTTAGGGAATTTAGTGTACATTTGTAATTGTATTCAGAATGAAATCCTACAAGGACTTTTTAAAGAACCATATGCAACTAAAATGACATCAATTGGTTTTGTAATACAGTAGTAAATGTTTCTTTTGTGAATTCTTCATTGACACAATTATTCAACCCCTTAAAGACTACCACTCTGAAGAACAGAGGTTCATTCAAGTGTTTTCAATCAGGTATTGAAAACACCTGTGGATGTCACGGAGCAGCAATAAAGCATAATAAGCACCAATTAGGCAGCTTTAAAATGACTGTGATACTCAGCTCCTTCTAGACATTTACTGGTGTGGTTACAAACATGGAGAAGTCAAGAGAATGGTCCAGGAAGACAAGAGAAGAGGTGATTACTCTTCACAGGAAGGGCAATGGCTATAAGAAGATTGCAAAGATGTTAAACATACCAAGAGAGACCATAGGAAGCATCATTCGCAAATTCAAGGCAAAGGGCACTGTTGAAACGCTACCTGGTCATGGCAGAAAGAAGATGCTGACTTCGACTGCTGTGCGCTACCTGAAGCGTAGAGTGGAGAAAAGTCCCCGTGTGACTGCTGAGGAACTGAGAAAAGATTTGTCAGATGTGGGTACTGAAGTTTCAGCTCAGACAATACGGCACACACTGCGTAATGAAGGCCTCCATGCCAGAACTCCCAGGCGTACCCCCTTGCTGTCTCCAAAGAATAAGAAGAGTCGACTGCAGTATGCCAAAAGTCATGTGGAAGTTTTGGGATAGTGTTCTGTGGACTGATGAAACAAAATTAGAACTGTTTGGGCCCATGGATCAACGCTATGTTTGGAGGAGGAAGAACAAGACCTATGAAGAAAAGAACACCTTGCCTACTGTGAAGCATGGCGGGGGGTCAATCATGCTTTGGGGCTGTTTTGCTTCTGCAGGTACAGGGAAGCTTCAGCGTGTGCAAGGTACCATGAATTCTCTTTAGAACCAGGAGATATTGGATGACAATGTGATGCAGTCCGTCACAAACCTGAGGCTTGGGAGACGTTGGACCTTTCAACAGGACAATGATCCCAAGCATACCTCCAAGTCCACTAGAGCATGGTTGCAGATTAAAGGCTGGAACATTTTGGAGTGGCCATCGCAGTCACCTGACTTAAATCCGATTGAGAACCTCTGGTGGGACTTAAAGAAAGCAGTTGCAGTGCGCAAGCCTAAGAATGTGACTGAACTGGAGGCTTTTGCCCATGACGAATGGGCGAAGATACCCGTAGATCGCTGCAAGACACTTGTGTCAAGCTATGCTTCACATTTAAAAGCTGTTATAACTGTAAAAGGATGTTGTACTAAGTACTAAGATTGAATGTCACTTGGGGGTTGAATAAAACTGATAATGATGTGAGCACAGAAAAGACATTTGTGGTTATTTCATTATAAATGTTATCTTATATTTGTCTGTCCTACACGTGCCTCTTTGATTTAATTGTAAGCAAGATGACTGAATGATCAAAATCAATGTCAAACTGGCCAAAACACTCAATTTCAGTGGGGGTTGAATAATTTTGAACACAACTGTATGTAACTATGTATGTAGTAATGGAGAAGAGGTAGTTAAGCGCTTACGTGGTCATGGTGTCTAGGGTTTCTCTTTTAGAAGGTACTGGTAGTGATAGACATCACAATACACTATGGGCTTTATTACAATCCCCGCGCTAAAACCGGGGCGGTAGGGATAAAAAACTGCGCCCACAGTTTTCCCCCTACCGCCCCCGGTTTAACGGGGGATTACAATGCAGGCAGCATGTTTTGCGCCCGCTATGCCCCGGGATGTGTGTGGCAGCCGCGCGCATCCTCCATAGTCCGTAGGACTCCATTGAAGCAGACGCCGGCGGTCACATGACCAGCCGGATCTCGCCTCGCGAGATCCGGCCGGTCGGTGTAGTGATACGCAGGGAGAGACTGGGGGGACTTTTTCCCCCCGTCTTTCCCTGATCCCGCCGGCCGGAGGAGGCGGACTGAGCCGTGGTCCTCGCCGCGGGACAGAGGGTGAGTATGTGCTGCCTTTTATTATTTTTTAGCCTGGTGTTAACGGATTCTGCAGAAGCGGAATCCGTTAACACCAAGTCCTGGCTCTGGTTAACTTTTCGCTGACTAGAGGCAGGAGTTAATCAGCGCTGGGACTTTGTAATTCCAGAGCTGATTAACACTTTGCGCTCCCTATGTTAAGTATAGGGAGCGCAAAGTGCAGTAACCTCGCGCAGAGGAGTGCAAGGTACCAAACGCAAACGGGTTTTTTAACCCGTTTGCGTTTGGATTGTAATATGCGGTAGATACCGCAGCTAACGGTAGTGCTCACGCAGGTGAGCGCTACCATTAGCGTTAACAGTGTAATAGGGCCCTATATTTGTTCATATACAGCACAGAATCAATTTGTGATTTATAAAGCTTAGTGTATTTTGGGATGTGTTTGACAAATTATTTTACTTTCTGCCATATACTGTATTGTTTGACTTTTTTTTATGTTCCTGTCCTTTTAATACTTTTTTTTCTCATATAAAGTGGAATGTGGACCATGGTGTGTACTGAATAATGATTGCTTTCATCACAGTATGCAGGGACAGAAAATGAGGCCCGTTTTAGCAGGAAGTATGTTTTCAAGACTCTACTTGTTTACATTTCGTTAATGTGTTGTCCCCACGGTGTACTTGTCTGCCATCCTGCATCTACAGTAACTACGGTCACAGGGTTATTTTATGACAAACACTGAGCAGCGACAGGCCAATTATTCGACTACAGATGTTGTTGACTACATCTTCCCCTATGCTCTGTTAGCCATCTAATGTTTGAGCACGATGGCAGTTGCAATGCATTGTTTTATTGAAACACCTGAAATGTTCCATATGTCATCACTGGTGGCAGAAGCTATCATTCAATGGGCAAACAATTTAAACAAATTCATAAAATAAACTGATATGGGTAATTGGGGTCTCTTGGGTCTGGGAAGCTGGTGGTGAAATGACCCCCCCATGCACACACAAACACTATGCTTTCACACCATGAGCACTAGAAATGTTCTACTCACCAGGTATCAATACTCTTTCACATAACTGTCTAGTTAGGGCCGGATTAACATAGGGGCAGATGGAGCAGCAGCTCCAGGCCCATGCCTCAGAATAGGACCAGAGAAAGGATAACTATGTCTGCATTTGGACCCATGTATCTCCAACTCCATAGCAGCTAAAGGGTCAAGTGAGGTATCACTGGAAAGGCCAGAGCACGGCCTTTCCACTGATGTCAAACAAGACCAGGTTTTAAGTAAAAAAATAATAATAAAAATTTTCTTTTTCTTTCCAACAGTAATATTTTTCACTTTTCAATTATAACGTAAACAATGATGATGCACTAACTAACTATCACATTTCTCATGTCACCAACAAGTGTGGAGGTGATGGGTGATGGTACAATCCATTGTTATGATTTGTTACATCAAAAACCTAAACTGCCACACTGCAGCGAAGAGCACTGCGGGGAACTTTAGACCCCTGCATCACTAACCTTTACACCTCACAAGGTCAGGTGAGGTGTCATTGGACAGGACAGAGTTGGCCTTTGCATTAATACCAAACCTGACCAAGTAAAATCTAAAAGAAAAAACTAATTTTTAGTTTTAGTATTAGTATTTATTTTTAGTTCCAAAGCGATGGCATTCCATTTGTCACATATAAAATGAGCAATACCACTGCCATTACTCACCTTCTCATCTCCCACACTGGGAGCAAGGTCAGTGTTTTATACATAGTCATATTATTCGTAAAAAAAACATGTTCCAAAACACAGGGGGCCCTATTACAGTCTTCGTGCAAAAATGCGCGCGTGCGCAAAAACGCATTTACGTGAGGGGAAAAACCATTTGTGCTGAACGTTGTATTACGACGTTCGCGCATACGATGCACATTAACGTCTAACGTGAGTGACCCTGCGCAAACTCAAATTCGTGTGCGCATCCCATACATAACATTATGAGCGCAAATGCGTTCTTGCGCTGGTACGCGGATGTATTACAATCGATGCGCAACATTTTACGAACGACGTTTGCACACATAATTTTAACATCTTTTAAAAGCTTGTGGTAAATGCAAATCTGAACGTTCTGGCCGAAACTAAATACACCAGCACGAAAAAAAAAAAATACAGCACAGTATAGTTACACATTCTACACATACCCAAACAATAAAATAGAGAAGTTGTGCGTGTTTTTATTATTGCTGCAGCATATATACTCAGATTGATTTTGGCAGGAGGAAAAACTGAACGGGAGACAATTGTGGTTCTTAATTCTGATTGGCTGAATCGCGTGAAAAAACAGTCTGCCCACCGATTTCTGCACGTAACCTTAATGGGCGCACGTTTTTGCGCGTCTTTTTTACGCAAGATATTTTTTGACGGATGAAAACATGCGCTCGGATCGTAATACCAGCGTTAATTTACACGTATTTACGTTTGACGCTGCGCTAAAAAAAAAAATGCGCTGCGCGTATGAATTTGCTCCAAGAATGTAATAGAGCCCTGGGGAAATATTTCATTTATTTTTTTCACTTTTTGGTTAAAATTGTATATTTTCTCAGAAAAATGCAGTAACAGGTTCCTATTTAACATTTTTTTTTTACAAGAATGCCCTATAGAATATATAACCACAAAGGTTTGTATGATAAAACGGGAAAATAAATTTTACACTTTTTTTTTTTTTTATAATTCTTTATTTTAGAATTTTAGCATAGACATCATGAAATCAACATTGTAAGTTAGCCACGCAGGGCCATATGTCATCTGAAGAATTATCCCGCCAGCAATAATAAACACACAGGGACATAAAGCAATGGGTCGAAGACGTAAAAACACTCAGATGGCATCGTGCATAAACTTTCCATTGGGGTGTCCCCAGCCGGAGACATCCACTACGCAGCCCAAAAATAGATAAATAAAAATAACGCAAATGTCCACAGAGACTGCGCAGTAATAAAATAAAATATAAGGGAGGGAAAAAAAAAAAAAAAAAAGGGGGGGGAGGGGTGTCAGAAGGCATCTGCAAAACAGAAAAAGACAAGGGGGGGTTGCATAACTACAAAGCGTACAGTAAGAGTAAAATCAAAACCGCTTTAAATCTTCTGAAAGTGTCAAAGAAGCATAAACGTCCTCAGCAAAGAAGATCTCAAGACGTAGTCGTAGCAGAGAGCGGGGGGGGGAGGGGGGGTGCGAGAAGCAAAAATCACGGCATTAAAAAACAAAAAAAAAAAGTGGAGAGGTAATTACAACGGATAGTCATCAGGCAGGAAAAAACAATAGACTGCTCTCATCCAGTGTCCCGAAACAGCGGTCGCCGCGGGGCAGGCAAGGAAAGGCATCCCCGTAGTAGTGTGATCACAGCGGAGACAGCTCCATGAGGCCTAGGCACACTTCTCTTTCCTCCTATGGGGCACACTCCGGCAGCAGGCATCACCTCCACCTCGGTCTGCGACGTATCTGGCAACACCTCCACTCCATCATGCGGCGGTGGGCTCGCGTGCGGCGTCGCCGGTGTCCCATGCCCCTCTTCCCTGACTTCTGGGACCAGCTCACCTCCAGTTGCGTCCTCTGTTACCGCAGCAGGGAGGACCACCATCCGTCCAGGAGGCACCTCCGTCAGCTCCGGACGTTCAGTTAAGTCCTCCGTCTCCTCCCGACCTCCATGCAGCTCCGCCATCTGTGGTCGCCAGGAGCCTGTAGCAATCTGGTTCCCCTCGGTGTCAGGCACCATCACCAGGCACTCATCCAAGTCCGCAGACATGGCCTCCAGGGCTCCAACACGAGGAGGGAGCATTGGCTGTCTCCATGTCGTGCCAGCTCGTTCCTCCAGCAGCCCAGACGCTGCGGCCGCCGCCGCGTTCAGAAGATGGGGCCCTCCATCCTCCGAGCCGCTACAGCTGACCACCCATCCAGGTAAAACCGCCGGGGGAAGTTTGGAAAGCCCGAAACGGTCCGAGACTGATCCCGGTGATAGGCCTCAAGATGGCCGACGCCTGAACGCCTCCGCTGTGGGACAAGGCCGCAATCTCCGCCATGCTCTGGAGGGGGGACCGAACCGGCTCCAAAGCACTCCTCCCGGTGGCCGACCATACAGAGACTCCCTGTGGGGCAAATTAAACGAGGAATTCGGTCCAAAACCGCTGTCGCCAGCGATTCCAGACGGAGCTCAGCAGAAGCACGTCTGGTCCCCTGCATGGTCAGCCACGCCCCCCTTACACTTTTTAACTTATTGAAATCTGAATGAAAAATTAATCACACAGTATCTGCCTGGTTAGATATACCCGTATCCGCATGATTAAATAACCTAAAATATGTTTTCATTTCACTAAATTCCAAAAAAAAAAGCCCACCAAAATCTTCAGCTCCAGGCACTGGCGTCGCAATGTGGGGGCGGGGGGTGCGGCCCGCACCAGGTGACACCCCCCCTTAGGGTGACACCGTCACCCTAAGGGCGGGTGTCTCACCCTGCGACGCAGTGTTCGGCTCCCTGCGAGCGTCCGAAGCTATGGAGCTTCGGCGCTCGCCTGGGGGAAACACGTCACCAGCCGAATTCTCGCAAGATCGCGGCTGGTCACGTGGCTCCCCCAGGCGAGTGCCCAAGCTCCATGCCGCCGGACGCTCAGAGGGAGCCGAACACGCGGCGGCGGCAGGAGGTGAGCTGGGGGCAATATCAATGAGAGGAGCTGGGGGCATTATCAACGAGAGGAGCTGGGAGCATTATCCATGAGAGGACCTGGGGGCAGTATCAATGAGAGGAGCTGGGGCAAAATCCATGAGAGGAGCTGGGGCAGTAGATCCATGAGAGGAGCTGGGGCAGTATATCCATGAGAGGAACTGGGGCAATATCCATGAGAGGAGCTGGGGCAATATCCATGAGCTGGGGCATATCCATGAGAGGAGCTGGGGCAATATCCATGAGAGGAGCTTGGGGCAATATCCATGAGAGCTGCTGGGGCATATCCATGAGAGCTGCTGGGGCATATCCATGAGAGGAGCTGGGGCATATCCATGAGAGCTCCTGGGGCATATCCATGAGAGCTCCTGGGGAATATCCATGAGCTGATGGCAATATCCATGAGAGCTGCTGGGGCATATCCATGAGCTGGGGGCAATATCCATGAGAGCTGCTGGGGCATATCCATGAGAGCTGGGGCATATCCATGTAAGCTGGGGCATATCCATGTGAGCTGGGGCAGTATCCATGTGTGCTGGGGACATATCCATGAGAGCTGGGGACATATCCATGAGAGCTGGGGCAATATCCATGAGAGCTGGGGCAATATCCATGTGTGAGCTGGTCTGGGGGCAATATATCCATGTGTGAGCTGGTCTGGGGCAATATATCCATATGTGAGCTGAGGCGCAATATATCCATATGTGAGCTGGGGCAATATATATCCATGGGTGAGCTGCTGGGGGCAAAATATAATTGTGAGCTGGGGGCAATATATCCATATGTGAGCTGGGGGCAATATATATCCATGGGTGAGCTGCTGGGGGCATTATATCCAGAGCTGCTGGGAGCAATATATATCCATGTGTGCTTTCACTGCCTTCGAACAGGCAACGTACTTGCTGGCAGTTGGCAAAAATTTGTGTGAGCATATGAGAGAGCTCCACAGCAATAAACCTCACAGTAATGTGCGCTGTGTGTATGAGCATTCAGTGTTATATGGGAGTACTGATTTAGGAGTAAGAGTAGTTAAAAAAAATCTGTAAAACTCGGGGGGGGGGGGTGACACCATAAGTTGCCGCACAGGGTGACACCAACCCTAGTGACGCCACTGGCTCCAGGCCCATAGAGATCTTAATCCGGGCCTGTGTCTAGTTACTGTATATCTCAAAGTCTAGAGGCAGTGCATACCACTAGTCACCTCTTGTTTAATAGAAGGCAGGGAACTCATTTTTTCATTGCAATAATATTTGTTCGTATTTGTTTTCTGCACATTTTCCTGTATAAAAAAAGCAACAAGCAGAAAGAACTGAATGTGTTTGCAAATGTTGAAATCTAGAAGGCATTTCAGTGGTTTATAAATGACATTCCTGCATTATTTTAAGTGGAGGTCAAGTATTTTGTTGATAATATTTTTGAATCCTTTTGCTGTGAAGCCATTTCACGCCTGTGTCCTCAACTCCTTTTCACCAGTTTTGCTCATCACATTTTATTTATTATTATTATCCTTTATTTATAAAGCGCCAGCATATTCCGTAGCGCTGTACAATGGGGAAGCACAAACATGAGACATACATGATAAATAAGGAAAAGACTGCCCAAAGGATAGCTTGTCTAGGAAGTACAGCACTTTAACCAAGTGCTCGGCCAGACATCCCGTGAGCTTACAATCTAAGGGACGGGGTAAGTGAAACAGATGGGAGCAGAGGGAAGGTGAAGCTGGTTGCTAGAAGAAATGTTGTGATGGTTGCATGGGACAGACCAGAAGCTTGGGCTGAGTAAAGGTAGTTAGAAAGAGAAGTGGAAACAGCTGTAAAGGAGCCCTTAAATTATGGTCCAGGCCTGAGTGGGAGGGTGGGACGGCAGAGTGGAGAATCTTGTGGTCTGTGATGGTCAGTGTATGCTTATGCTGGTTCTGGGGTGTTGGTCAGTGTATGCTCATGCTGGTTCCGGGGTGCAGAGTGGAAAACTTGTGGTCTGTGATGGTCAGTGTATGCTTATGCTGGTTCCGAGGTGTTGGTCAGTGTATGCTTATGCTGGTTCCGGTGTGCAGAGTGGAGAATCTTGTGGTCTGTGATGGTCAGTGTATGCTTATGCTGGTTCTGGGGTGTTGGTCAGTGTATGCTCATGCTGGTTCCGGGGTGTAGAGTGGAGAATCTTGTGGTCTGTGATGGTCAGTGTATGCTTATGCTGGTTCCGGGGTGTTGGTCAGTGTACGCTTATGCTGGTTCCGGGGTGCAGAGTGGAGAATCTTGTGGTCTGTGACATTTAAATGCTATTTAACCACTTCAATGCTGAGGACGCGCTCAGCGCGTCCTCAGCATTCCCGCTGGTATGCGGAGGCGTCCTCCCATTGGGGTCAGCGTTCGGCCGGGTTCCGGCCGATCGCTGGCCCCCCCGGTGCGGGCTGACATCCTCGATGTCAGCCCGGCATCCGGGACCGCAGCCGCTGGAGTTAGGTGTCATCGCGGCAGCGCGATGACACCTAATTCAGGCGCCCCCCCCGCATGTGCGGAGGAGGCGCCTGAAAGGGAGGGGGGAGGTCCTTCGGACCTCTCTCCCTCCCGTTCGGCGGCTCTGCGGGGGTTAACCCAGGCATCATTTGGAAGGGCACAGCCTGCCCTTCCAAATGGTGCCTGGCATTAACCCCTGGGGAACTGGATCGCGAATCGGCGCTGAAAAGCGCCGGTTCGCGATCCTTTCCCGGAGCTGGCCGACATCTTGGATGTCGGCCAAGCCTCCGGGAACTCCCACTGAGGACTGGCGTCATCGTGCGTAGCACAATGACGCCAGTCCTGGACTTAACCCCTAACTGCCACCAACTGTGGAGATAGGGAGTTCCAATGAACTCCCTATCTCCCGATCCGTGGCAGTTAGGGGTTAATGTTTGGTATGGTTGGATCGGCCAGAGCATGGCCGTTCCAACGATACCAAACATGAAAGTGAAAAAGTTTGTCAAAAAAATTATAAAAAAAAAATAAACACTTTTTTTTTTTTTTTTGGTTTGTTAATGCAGCAATATTGTTCCCATTTCAATTATAATGTGAACAATGATGCTGCACTAACGATTTTTGTATGCGGTGCGTTTGTTAAAAATAGTGTAATTTTCCCCAAAAAAAAATGTAACGAGACCCCATCTCTAATTTTTTTAACAAGCGCACCCCATACAAAATATAACCGCAATTGCTCGCATGTTAAAATGTGGAAAAAAAACACTTTACACATTGTAAATTATTGAAAATACATATTTTATTGCATTTTTTGTTATAATATACAGACATGACATAACGTATACATATAATAATGACATATTATGAATCTACCGAGTCTGACGGAAAGAACGATATATAATATGTCTGGGTCATATACTAAAATAAGCCTTAAAAACACGTTTAAACATGATGAGCGAAACCGGTAAAAATGACCTCAGCACAGGGGCGTGAAACGCCTCAGCAGCGAAAGGGTTAAAGTCATATTTCACTGTAGCACATACAAATACACACACTGCTCAGCATAAATGAGTACACCCCTTTTGAAAAGTAAGATTTTAATTAATATATCAATGAACACAAGAGCAATTTCCCAGTACATACTTGAAAACGAGAGAAATCTCAATGTATCCTTCCTGGTAAAATACTTTATAAATAAATAATTTCCAAAATTCTGACAAAACATACAGGGTTATTCAAAGAGAATTGTGGCCGAAAGGTAACCGAACAGTGAAATTCAGCGTTCGCTTACCTTTCTTGGCCATTCGGCTATTCAGGGAGCAGGCAGTTAGCCAAATGTTGGCGAATTGCCTGCACATACAGTGCCTGTGCGTTGCCTGTTCAAGGGCAGTGAAATCCCCATAGAGAAGCAATGCTTCATCTATTCAGAGAACAAAAACCAGCAGTGAAAAGTTGCCGAATTGCCCTGCTTTTCGGTGGTTTCATGCAGCAGATTTATTCAGGCAAATCCTGAATGTTAAATTTTTAAATGTTAAAAATATTCCTGTTTTAATTCAATATCTAATAAACCGTTGATTATAATATTCTGCAGTAAAAAGTCTCTTTATGTATAGATTTTTTTGGATCGTTTAGGCATTTTTCAGGATTTTTTTTCCGAATTTATTTTTTTTCCCGATTTTTTTTTAAATCCTTTTTTCTGTAACAGCCCTTTCTATTATCATTCATTGGATCTTATATGTAAATTTCAGACATTTTTGTTCTGTAGTTTCTTTGCAAACAGCGTTTCACTTGTCAAACATTCAAGCGTAACGTTTTTTTTTTTTCTTCACTCCATTCGTCTGCGGTGTCGGTTTTTTCCGGCTGCTGCTCTGCGCTGTGATCGGCGGCTGCTCGGGTTTCTCTGGCGTGTTCGGCGGGTTAATCCTGATGTTTTTGCGGGTTTTGGTGTGCATTCGCCAGGTTTTGCGGTGAGTGTTCGTCGGGTTTTGTGACGGCTTTTCCCTGCACTACGACGGCCCTGTGGTGCTTGCTGAATACATCGCAGGGTTGCCGAATTGGGATCGCCAAATCGCACCGAATTGAAGAGAACGAAAAGTCAAAGAACGTGCGGTGACTTTTCGATTCTCTTTGAATAACCCTGTGAGTTTTGTAGAACAACATCTAGCTTTTTCCGTTCTTCAAGAACGACCTCTTTTACAGCCTGGATGCTGGATGGAGAGTGATGCTCAACTTGCCTCTTCAGAATTCCCCATAGGTGTTCGATTGGGTTCAGATAAGGAGACATACTTGACCACTGAATCACTTCCACCCTGTTCTTCTTCAGAAATGCAACAGTGACCTTAGATGTATGTTTTAGATCATTGTCAAGTTGGAAAAGTTTACGACGACCAAGGGAACGGAGAGATGGTAGCATCTTCCCTTTCGATATAGAGCAGAACATCTGTGAATTCATGATACCATCAATGAAGTGCAGCTCCCCGACACAGCACTCATGCAGCTCCACAGAAGGACACGGCCACCACCATGTTTCACTGTAAGCACCATCCTTTGCAACGCCATCAGTTTCAAAACCATTTATCTCGATCTCATCTCTCCAGGGTACAGAGTCCCAGTAGTCTTCTTTTTCAGCATGGGCCCTGGCAAATTCTAGGTGGGCTTTTTTGTACATAGGCTGTAGGAGAAGCTTCCTTCTTGGACAACATCCATGCGTGCCATTCCTCTGCAGTGTATGCCATATTCTGTCACGGGAAACAATCGCCACAATTTGGCTTTCTACTCCTTTCGCTAACTGCAATGACCACCTCTCGCTAACTGCAAGGTTATTTTCTTCAACCCTTCTCATCAGAAGATGCTCCTGTTGAGGTGACCTTCCGTGGACGGCCTGTACGTCTCTGTGAGACGGTTGCTGCGCACCTAGTATACATTTTGCTACAGTATTCTGACTGATAAGTAAAGTTTTGCTGATCTTCTTGTAGCTTCGCCGTTCTTGTGTAAAGAAAGTATTTTCTTTCTCAGGCTTTGTGCCATTTCTCTTCCATGTGATGCCATTGCTGACAGCTGTCACGTCTCGGCCCTGCCTCCTGCTGGTGGTAGCAGGGATTCCTGTTTGTTTTCGTTTTCAGGCTGCAGGCCATCTGTTGGGCTTATTGGTCTGTGGTCACATGACCTGTTCTGCCCTATATGTAGGGCCAGGATTTCCCTTGATCCTTGGACCAGGATAGACCTTATTCTACCTAGTTCCTGTGCGCTGTATCATTGTTACTCTTGTTCTGATATCCCATGTATGACCTCTGGCTCTTATGTTTGGATTTCTCTCTTGTCTGACCCCTGAAGTATTTCTGATATCCCGTGTATGACCTCTGGTGCCTATGCTTGGATTTCTCTCTTGTCTGTTCCCTGATGTATTTCTGATATTCTGTGTATGACCTTCTGGCTTGGATTTTTGGACCTCTCTAGTCCTTGTCTTGTCTGTTTCAGGTATTATTGTGTTTGTGCATTTTGTAGCTGTTTTCACTCAGCAGACATTTGGCCACGAAGCCAATTTGCTGTTGAGTGGTACTCAGGACCTTATCTGTACTCCCTGGCTGGGAGTGTCTGGTTCATCAGTCTGTACTATTGTATCAGTATTGAGTGCTGCCCTGCAGCTTGCACAATTCATTCTGTCTTGCCAAATACCTTCTAGTTCTGAAGCTCAAGTTTTGCTATCCTCTGTATTGTTGAGTGCTCTAAGTTGTCCATTGGTCTCGAAACCTTTGGAGTTTAGTAGCAGTTTAATTCTCCTGTAATACTCCCTGGATTCGAAGTCTAAGTCTGAAGGTATTGTGCTTGATCCTGTTATTGCCTGTTATACCATATACCTGCCCTAAAGGCTTCAACCTCTGCAGATTAAAGGCTCCCCATCACCCTATAGGGGGCTCACCGTTACAACAGCATGAAATGGGAAGGGGTTTTCTTTGTTAAGTAACGACCTTTACTAATCACCTGTCTGCTGGACACCTGTTTAATGAATAATTACACTCACCTGTAGTTGAATTCTTGTTAATTAGGATTTTGTTGTCTAAAATTTAGCTTTGTTCCTACGACTTTTATTGGGGTGAATTCATTTTTGCAACAAGGTCTTGATTGAATTTGTTGGGAAAAATACTTTTTTGTGTGTGCAAATTAACAACTCTTGGTCGCAATCAATGGCTTGATTTGTGAGAGTATTTTGTAGTATAGTATCCCACAGAAAATGTTGATTCTGAAAGGAAAGTAAAGGTTTCCTGACAAATCTGTTGGTGTACTCATTTATGCTGAGCACTGATTATATATATATAATATATATATATATATATAGTACTGCAAAAATAGCTGGCAGTCACAGGTCTTCATTAAAAGTTTCTTGGTTTCACCTTTATTCCGAAATCACATCTTACATTCAATGTTTTGGCTCCAATGAGCCTTTGTCTTGATAAAGTCTTAGAGCCGAGATGTTGATGCTATGATGTGATTTTGGAATAAAGGTGAAGCAGGAATCCTTTAATGAAGACCCGTGAGTGCCTGCTATTTTTTAATTGTGGATTATAATTAAGGTAGGTATAAGCACTGGAGCATGAAGCATTAAGTGACTGTTATTTGCTTTCAGACAAACTGAGTGCCTATCATTTATACATGTTTGTGTGTATATATATATATATAATATATATATATATATCCAAGATGTCAGCCTGCTGTGGTTGGAACCCCAGATTTGCACCCAGCTGGGAAAAATAAATGATACAGTAGACGCATCCTCTACAATACATATTAGCGGGAAACCTGAGGGTACGTCCAGTGTCTCATCCACAGGAAAGAGATTAACAGTAATTCCAAAACTGTGTACACATTCAGGTCTAACCTCCAACATTGGACTGATCTTATGTTTACGGAACCTGTGCTGTTATTTAAGGTCATTTTTTGGGGGTTATTCAGAGAGGACCGAAATGTTACCGGACAATGAAATTCAGTGTACGGGGACATTTCGGGGCAATTTGGTTATTCAGAAATCAGGCAGTTTGCCAAATTTTGGAGAATTGCCTGCACCTACGGTGCCTGTTCGAGGGCAGTGAAATCCCCCATAGAGAAGCAATGGTTCATCTATTCATAGAACACGGAACAGCAGTGAATAGTTGCAAAGTGCCCTGCTGTTCAGTGTTTTCATTCAACAGGTTTATTCAGACGAATCCCATAGGCTTCAAAGTTAAAAATATTCCCGTTTTAGCTATTGAATTAATAAACGGTTTATTATTTTAATCTGCAGTAAAAAGTCTCTATTTATAGATTTTTTTTTAGGATCTTTTAAACATTTTTCAGGATTTTTTCAGCAAATTTGTTTTCCGGCTTTTTTTTAAGCGTTTTTTTCTTTTTTCTGTAACAGACCTTTTTATTATCATTCATTGGATCTTATATATAAATTCCAGACATTTTCATTCAGTAGTTTATTTTGCAAACAGCGTTCAATTTTGAAACTTTCAAGCGTACTTTTTTTTTTTGCTTATCCCGTTCGTCTGCTTGTCAGCTTTTTCCGGCAGCTGATCTGGGATGTGATCAGCAGCTCGTCGGCTTTTTCCGATGTGTTCAACGTGGTTTTTGTGGCGGTTTCTGCGGGTGTTCGGCAAGTGTACAGCGAGTGTTCGTCGGGTTTGCGGCGGGTCTTCCCTGGACTCCGGGCACTGGTGTATTTTGGCCTAGGCCAACAAGGCCTAGGGCGGCACTTTCCAGGGGGCAACAAAAAACCTCACCACTAATTGGGTTACTCACAGAGCACCGAAATGATGCCAACATTTTGGTGTTCTGTAGTTCCCTGCACTTCGGGGAATAAAATTTCCCCACTCTGCAGTGAATTCACCATTCACCGCAGGGTCCCTAAAGTGCATGGAGTCGGCCGCTGTATGCTGCCACCGCAAACCCGTGGCCTGCTGTTTTCAAAAGAACTACTGAATGAAAATGTCTGGAATTTACATATAAGATCCTATGATTGATAATAAAAAGTTCTGTTGCAGAAAAAGAAGAACCGCTATTAAAAAAAAGCCCAAATTTAGCCCAAAAAATTCTGAAAAATCACTAAAAGGTACAAATAAATAAATAAATAAAGACTTTTTACTGCAGATTAAAATAATAAATGGTTTACTAGATATTGCATAAAAAACGGGAATATTTTTAACATTGAAACCTATGGGGTTCGCCTGAATAAACCTGCTGATTGAAACCACCGAACATCAGGGCATTTCACTGACATTTCTCTGCTGTTTGGTGTTCTCTGAATAGATTAACCATTACTTCTCTATGGGGATTTGCGCTGCCTTCAAACAGCACCGTACTTGCTGGCAGTTCGCCAAACTTGTGTGTGAGCATATCACTAGAGCAGTGGTGTACTTAGAGGAGTGGCGGAGGGCGGGCTGCCCCAGGTACCAGTGATTATTGGGGTGTCATTAGGGGGTACTAGGAGGTGCCACTGTCACTGTGTGTCAGCTTTGAGCTGTGTTCTCAAACAACGAGCAGCGGAGCATGGCGTTTGCATATGGAATAAAATCGAATAGAATAAAAATCCCCCTCTCCTCCCTCCATAGCTCCTCCCCTGCCCCGCAGCAGCTCTAGGAGAGGGGAGGGGGATGTGATTTGTGTCCAGAGAGAGAAGATGACAGTAAACGGCAGGTAAAGGGGGGGGTTTATCAGCAGAATATGAAGCCCTGTCGGCTTACTGCTGTTTAAAGTGGACCTTTCCTTAACCAGCAATGCAGTGATAGAAATTTGTCATTGAGCTGCCTGGCTCCTGGTGAGGCTGCTTGCGTGCAGGTCACACTCGGTCCGGCCAGTCAGGTGGTACTGAGTCTCAGTACCACCTGACTGGCTGAGCCACGTGACACGCATGCACGCAGCTGCCCGCCCTTTCGTTAACATGGACTGTCACTCTATTATGGACTGAACACCCACCGGGAAGGGAATCAAAGCCACAGTGCACCCTCTGGCAGTGGCACCCCACTGCTGAAAGATGGCTCCATGCACAGGCACAGCCGTGATCCTAACGTGGCCTGGAGGGACCTCCTGCTGAGTCTGTACACAGTCCCTGCTGACTCTGCACACAGCCCTACCGCGGACAGAGGCCGGTAAATGTAGAATAAATAATTGCTGTGTGCTCATATACACTCGGTTTGCTGGGAGTTTTATTGCAGTGGATTCTGATGCACTCATTACACACCACACATTGCATTGCTGGGAGTTTTATTGCTGTGGATTCTGATACGCTGACACACACCACACATTGCATTGCTGGGAGTTTTATTGCAGTGGATTCTGATGCACTCATACACACCGCACATTGCATTGCTGGGAGTTTTATTGCTTTGGATTCTGATACGCTGACCCGCACATTGCATTACTGGGAGTTTTATTGCTGTGGATTCTGATACACTCATACACACTGCACATTGCATTGCTGGAATTTTTATTGCTGTGGATTCTGATACGCTGACACACACCAAACATTGCATTGCTGGGAGTTTTACTGCTGTGGGTTCTGTGATACACACTGCATAGTACTGTGAGTTTTATTGCCCTGGAGCTCTGGGATACACTCATACACACTGCACATTACTGTGAGTTTTATTGCTGTACAGCTCGGTGATACGTTCATATGCAGTGCACGTTTCTGTGGATTTTATTGTTCAACCAATTAGAGCGGCTGTGTTCCAGTATACTTGACATGCGTGGCTGTTCTTTGTAAAAATGCTTGAATTTAAACATTTCATAATTTTATTTATCTCAATAGATACATTTGAAATGGTATACAAAATATACAAGTAGGCACTTGGTATCCACTTTTAATATAAAGAGAGGAAAAGGCGGAGCTCTAAGAGGAAAAGGTGGAGCTTAAAGAGGAGGAAGGGTGGGGATTAACCAGGAAGAGGTGTGCCCTTGACAGGAGGGGGTGCCTTAAATTTAAATTAGGGGGTGCACGAGTTTAGTCAGGCCTAGGGCAGCACAAAACCTAAATACACCACTGACTCCGGGGACCTTTTGATTCCTCGAAGTTCAGGGAAGCCCAGGGAATGAGAGGGCACCGAAATGTCGGCAACATTGCGGTGCTCTCTGAATAACCCTCATAGTTACAAAATATTTGAATGCGTAGACTTGAGAAATCACCAGAGCTATTTTTCTTAGCTTTTATTCTTTATCGTTTATTATAATGCTGTTTTTTTAGACATCCTTTAACCACAGTATCTTCTCAGGTCTTGGAATCTGTTTTTGCGGAACTCAAATGTTTTTCCCACGTACAAGAACTTAACAGAACGGCACCACACTATAAAAAAAATACAAAAAAGAAAGACAAATGGACGTCTGTATTGGAAACCCGTCACAAAACCACCTAACTGGAGCCGAAGATATTAATGCTTGGTGGTTGTGCACCCATGTCAAGTGGCAGATAATTACTCATACAAAAATAACACTGAGTTACATTTTGGAAAGTGCATGAGAACCATTAATACTTTACACAGAGGGTCAACATGAACATATATTGTACACAATGATAGGATTTGTACTATAAAACATAACTTTTATTCAGAATAAGCTAAAAGGTGGATTAATAAAGTAAAATTGAGCTATTAGGATAATTAAAATTGGGAGAGCTGGAAGGGAGATGAAGAAGACATTCATCTGACCTTCAAAGGAAACGAGATTCCATTTGTGAAGTATGAAGTCACACCAGAGGTGAATATCCTGTGCCTAGCAGGCAACTGTTACTCTGCATGATCCGACACAAGGTTTATCTACTCTTTGTTTATTAACCTTCAAGCCTTCCCTGTCCTTGGGTAATATTGTCTTATTTTAAGTACATAGACATTATTTTTTTTCTTCCAGAGTTAAACAGATAAGAGAGACATGGGGATTTGGCTTTATCTTATGACCCCCTAGCTCATGGCAGCTAGGGGGTCATGGAGGGTGTCATTCGAAAGGCATGAGCATGGCCTTTTGAATGATACCTAACATGACCAGATATAAAGAAAAAAAAAAACATTTTTTTTGTGTGTTTTTATTAATGCAGCAATATTGTTCACATTTCAATTATAATGTGAACAATGATGCTGCACTAATGATTTTTTTCTATAGGGTGCGCTTGCTAAAAATCACGTAATTCCCCCCAAAAAATGTAACAAGTCCCCATTTCTAATTTTTGTACAAGCGCACCCCATAGAAAATATAACCGCAAATGTCCATGTGATAAAAGGTGAAAAAAAACACTTTACATGCTGCAGATGATTAAAAATTCTAATTTTATTGCATTTTTTGTTATAATATACAGGCAGGACATGACGTATACATATAAAAATGATATATTATGAATCTGCCGAGTCTGCCAGAAAGAACGATATATAACATGTCTGGGTCGTAAAATAAAATGTGGCTTCAAATCGCGTTTAAACATGATGAGCGAAAGCGGTAAAAATTAGCTCAGCACACAGCGGTGAAATGCGTCAGCAGTGAAAAGGTTAATTATACAGTAGGAAATATTTGGGCATATTCCCAGTGTATTTCTTGCTGTAATAACATATTTGACCAGTAGATGGAAGCATCTACTGCCAAATTGAGTTACAGCCGTTACAGTTGCAGCTTGAGGTTCCTTGCTTTGGCTGCTGAATGTCTCATGTCAGGAAAATTCAGATAGCCGATTTTACACAGTTTTAGCTCATTGGGCATTTTGCCCAAAGGGCTAAAACACTGGGGGCACCGTCTGCAGGCCAAAAGCAAATAAAATTTGTTTGCAGCAAACAAATTTAATTTGCTTTTGTCCTTCAGAGCTGCAGATCGAGATATCTTGATATTGGGCTCCTGATGGTGCCTTTGAAGCTTGAGATATCTCAATCTTGGTAGTGGAGGGGTTAAAACAGGACTTTTTATCTGATACAGCTTTAACGTACGTTGGGCAATATAAGTTAGTGTTAACTTAACCAGAGCTGTTGTTGTAAGGATAGAGAGTCACCCAGCACGCAGACAAAACCCAGCTAAGCATGGAAACCCCTAATCTGAGAAGCTGGTCCTTAATAATGGCCAGGTACTAATCTAAAGAAAGCAGACAAACAATACATACGAGTACAGAGCAGGAAAGAAGTCGTAGTGCAATACAAGCCAGAGGTCAGTACACGGAATAAACAAATGCCAAGAAGGGATAAACGTAGAAATCACAGTCAAGAACACTAGCCAGAGGTCATACCAGAAGATCATACACATAGACAAATCAGGAACACGCTGTAGGGTGTAATAAACCGCGACAGGGCTCAGAGCTCTGTCAGTGACTTGTATTTAAAGGCCTCCTAGGTCTCTGACCAGGTGCAGCAGGCAAATTACCAGAATGGCGCCCGCTCTGTTGAGGAGACCTTACTGCAGAACCCCCAGCTGGCATGACAGTACCCCTCCCCCTCCACGAGCAACCTCCGGACACCGAGACCCCGGGGCAGTAGGATGAGAGCGGTAAAATGCATGGACTAGACAGGGGGCGTGGAGATCAGAAACTGGAACCCATGAGCATTCCTCCGGCCGATAATCTTTCCAGTGCACCAAATATTGAAGACCACCACGTGAATGACGGGAATCAACGATGAACTGGACCTCAAATTCCTCACCACCCTGGACTAGAACAGGACGTGATCGAGGAATGGCAGTGGTGAACCGATTGCACAGAAGGGGCTTCAACAAGGAGGTGTGAAAAGTATTTGTATACAGAGGGTACGAGGTAGGTCCAGCGCATAAGTGACTTTGTTGACACGTCTCAGGACCTTGAACGGGCCAATATAGCGAGGAGCAAATTTCATGTGTGGCACATGCAACTTAATGTTACGGGTAGAAGACAACCAGACTCTTTGGCCTGCAACATTTTAAGGACCCATCAACCTATGCCTAAGTCTTTGAACGTAGGTTTGAACGTACCCGATTCCACACTTGGTGTAGAGAATGAAAATAGGAGTCCAAGTCAGGAAGACCAGTGTCAGAACTAGGAGATGGCAGAAAGGTAGGCTGGAAACCATGGGCAACGTAAAAGGGGGAATGACCAGATGAAGCATTCACATTACTGTGAATGGAATAACTTGGATGAATGTGAAAGCACCATTGGTCCAAGCCATAAAAAAAGCCTCCATGGGAGGCTGGCCTATATAAATATACTTTGCTTCACTGAGTGGCTCCTGGTGTTGGGAGTACAGAGCGTGCCACCAGTCACAGATTCCCACCCCACACCTTCACATTACAGATTCCCCCCACCTTGCCATTTCAGAGTATCTTACCTGATGCAGCGCGTCCCAGGTGGCGCCTGGGAACATTCAGAGGTAGCCACGCCGCCTGGGACCTGCTGCTGCAGGTAAGATGCATCAGCGGGCCCCAGGCATTAGAGAGGCCTGGGGGCACTTGCCCCGTGATCCTGTCCGGCCCTGGTCGCGACTAACTTTTTTGGGTCGCGACCCACCACTTGAGAAACACAGATCTATAGCCATAGGTGGGGTTTTATCAACACAGGGAATCCCTTTCTCCAGAGCAAAAGTGGTGTCCATAAAGTTGTCTTCTGCCCCTGAATCAAGAAGTGCATCTACCTGAATAATGGAGGAACCTACCTCAATCATAACAGTAAAGTAACAACGCTTTTGATATAGAGATGGGGACAATGTCATAACTTCTGATACCAGTCCCCTCTCCGACAGTTTAATCTCTCCAGACTGCATTGGTACAGGGTTATCAGATGCAGCAGGGTTAAACTCTGGAGACACACATGGCCTAGACCAGTGGTTCTCAAACCTGTCCTCGGGACCCCCAACCAGGCCATATTTTGCAGATCACCTTGGAGAATTGCAGACTGAATCCTGCAATCACTGAGCAGCAAATCATATCACCTGTGCTGTGCTTCAGCTATCTGCAAAATCCGGCCTGGTTGGGGGTCACGAGGACAGGGTTGAGAACCACTGGCCTAGACCTATTAGGTTGCTCTTTAGGTTTACACATAGAGAAAGGAATTAGATCATTCAGATTCCCAGGAAGATCTCTTGCTGCAATAGCAAGGGTTAACGAGTCTGATAAACCCTCTAGAAAAACAGAACACCAGAGTTTCATTATCCCAATCAACCTCTATGCAAGTGTCTGAAACTCAACAGCATATTCCAAAACAGTCCTTTTCCCTTGACTTAACCTCATTAACCGTTTAATAGCAGAATTTGCTTTTCTGGAAGGGCTGAACACGCTTTTCAAAGTGCTAACAATTTCCTCATAGTTATTTATTATGGGATTTTTAGACTGCTTCCACTGGATAATACTCTGGTTTCACCAGACGTAGGTCACTAGAGAACCATTTGTAGATAATGGGAAGGTGACTTGAACTTACAACATCCATGGAAGCAGTGAGGAATGTCCAGGAATGCAATAGAGAAAAGACTAAAAAATGATCTGTGCGTGACATCCTTCCAAACTGGAGGTCTTCACTCTGACAGGAAGGTCGTCAATCAGCACCAGCATGTCTGTCAACAACTCTCAGTGCTTTAGCATTGATATTTAACTCATTTACTATTTTGTATTTCTGTAACCACTCAATGTTCTCGAACCCAGGACATACTTGAAAACGAGAGAAATCTCAATGTATCCTTCCTGGTAAAATCCTTTTATAAATAAAATAAATAAATAAAAATAAAATTCAGTCTTTATTTAACCACATATTTAGCTTTGCGTGCCCCTTTTAACAAGAGTAACTTAGAGAATGTTTAAAAATAAACAAGAAAAAAGGAACATCTTTTTCCTTATATTTCTTTACCCTTTCAAATTAAAGAATCTTTTTGGTCGTTTAAATAGTTATTTTTTCCCTCTAGTACCTCTGGCCTCTTTCAAGATTGTTGGTATGCCGTATACATTTATATTACACTGTATAGATTTGTGTTACGCTAATATAAATCCATACTGAAAACATTCATACTCACATGTAAATCATTGCTAATATTTACTTTTAAAAATGTAAATCAAATGTTCTATGTGAACAGGCCAAGTATGCAGACAACGTGGCTTGCACAACCATTCATCACACATACACAAATGTTATGACTACATTTTATAGTTTTTTCACACTTTCACATAACCCTTTATGTATTTTTTTAATAAGCGCCACCGAATTGCACCAAAAGGTGAATTCAATTCACCAAACGGTGACATTCGGCGGCAGTGAAATTGTCACATTGAGAAGTAATGCTTAATCTATTCAGAGAACCGCCGAGCTGCAACGAAGTGTTGGCGAAATGCTCAGATTTTTGGTGGTTCAGTTTGACAGGTTTAACAGGCGAATGCCATTAGTTTCAATGTAAAAAAAAATTACCGTTTTTTTGTTTTTATTCAACCATTTATTTGTTACAGTTTCAGCAAAAAGCCTTATTTCTTTTTTGGAAATTTTTTAGGTATTTTTCTGGATTTTTTTTAGGCAAAATTTTTGATTCCCATTTTTTTTTTCCTGATTTGTTTTTAAAATTCTCTAACAGAACGTTTTAACGCTTTTGTGGACCTGTGGGCTCTGGATGGCTTTGTTTTGCCAAGGTGCTGTATGAAAACAGTAGGAATTAAGAGGGATAGCACAGGAACCCTGGAATTGTAAGGACATTATCTAGGGATATATGTGGGCCTGAGTAATTCATGTGATTATATCCACACACCCTTAATTTCTCGATTATATCTGTCCCACTGCTTCCACAAGAGAGAATTCTGTACAATACGAGCACTCTGAGACAGCCAAGCTATATTTTAATTAGTATTGCAATTTTTCTCTTTTCTTTCTCTGATTTAAGGCTGTTTGTGAAATTATAAAGTGAAATTTTAACCCCTAGGAGGTTCTCATACATTGGATGTGCTCCAACTTTCTTACTATTTTTCAAAGGACCCTTTTTTATTATTTCCATGCATTGTCATGCATTTTTATTGGTTTAAAGAATAGCAGTTTGGTTTTTTTTACCCCCAGTTTGGTGGCATTCAGCTTTTTTCAGTGGCGAGCGAAAGTCAGTTCGCCGATGTTCGGCCGTTCCTATGGTGTCTTCAGCAGCATGCAGCGGTCAGTTTGCCTGCGTTTGGCAGATCATACGATGTCTTCAGCATCCTGCGGCGGTCAGTTCGTCAGATTATATGATGTCTTCAGCGTCGTGCAGCGGTCAGTTCAGCGGCATTCGGCAGATCATCAGCGGTCTTTAGCAGCTCCCCTTTGGTGCACTTCGGGGACCCTGCAGTGAATACTGAATTCACCGCAGGGCCAATGAACTTGAATCGCATCGAAGTGCACCAAATGAAAGAGCACTGAAATTTTGCTGAAACTTCCATGCTTTTTGAATAACCCTTATAGTGATCTGTACTATAGTTCCCATATAACCAAGTAGAAAATATATATGGTATGTGCTAATTGAGAAAGTCAGAGAGCACGGTGATAACCCCTCGTCAGTAGTATTGCAGACAGTATAAAATGTGGAATATAAGGGGGTAACCCTGGAACATGAATAAATAGAGGGATACTGTGCTGCTGAGAGAAAAATGAAATAAAACGTAACTTTTATTCATGCATAAAGCAAAAGACAACCAGGACGACAATATTAAAAATTGTAAAAGGCTCAGTAACCTTTGACAACAAGTTAGGTACCACAGTGAACACCAAGGATTGACTCAGGGTTATTCAAAGAGAATCGAAAAGTCACCGCATGTTCAGTGACTTTTCGTTCTCTTCAATTCGGGCCGATTCGGCAATCCTGCGGTGTATTCTGCAAGCACCACAGGGCTGAAGCGCAGGGAAAAGCCAACGAAAAGATACCGCAAAAACCCGGCGAATGCATGCTGAAACCCGCAAAAACATCTGGATTGACCCGCCGAAGACGCCGGAAAAACCCGAGCAGGAGCCGATCACACACAGCGAAGCCGCCGGAAAAAGCCGACACCGCAGACGTGTGAAGTGAATAAATTAGAAAAAAAAACAGTTTGCTTGAATGTTTGAAAAGTGAAACGCTGTTTGTAAAGAAGCTACTGAGCGAAAATGTCTGAAATTTACATATGAGGTCCAGGGAATGATAACAAAAAGGGCTGTTACAGAAAAGATAAGTAAACTTAAAAAAAAATCCAGAAAAATGCTTAAAATATCCTAAAAAAATCTATGAATAAAGAGACTCTTTACTGCAGAATTTTATAATGAACGGTTTATTAGATATTGAATTAAAAACGGGAATATTTTTAACATTGAAGCTTATGGGAGTAAGGAGCTGGTTCCGGGGTGGTAGAATTAAGCCCAATGTGCAATGATATTTGCTGAGAATCATATGTGTAAACAAGAGAGGGTTTATTTAGGAAGTCAAGAATAGAACATAAAAGGCAATAGATAAAAATAAAAGGATTGGTAATACTGAGGGGAAGGGAACACACTGAATAAACAATAAACAGTAATAATTTTAACTGAAGGCAAGATAAGAGAACAATACTAAACTAAACTATGACAAAGAGAGAAAAGAAAGAATATATATATATATATATATATATATATATATATTAGTATTTGTAGGCAGAGGGTCCTTGGAAGGCAATGGTATCTTAGCAGGCAGAGGTCTTGAAGCAGAGTGTCTTAGGGGAAAGGGATCTTTAGAGCAGAGGATCTCAGAGCAGGGGTCTTCTCTTTACCAGGTAGAGGATCTCAGAAACAGATGGTCTGTAGCAGGTAGAGGGTCTCAGGAGCGGAGGTTCTGTAGCAGGTAGAGGGTCTCAGAAGCAGAGGTTCTGTAGCAGGTGGAGTGTCTCAGGAGCGGAGGTTCTGTAGTAGGTGGAGGGTCTCAGGAGCGGAGGTTCTGTAGCAGGTAGAGGGTCTCAGGAGCGGAGGTTCTGTAGCAGGTAGAGGGTCTCAGGAGCGGAGGTTCTGTAGCAGGTAGAGGGTCTCAGGAGCGGAGGTTCTGTAGCAGGTAGAGGGTCTCAGGAGCGGAGGTTCTGTAGCAGGTGGAGGGTCTCAGGAGCGGAAGTTCTGTAGTAGGTGGAGGGTCTCAGGAGCAGAGGTTCTGTAGCAGGTGGAGGGTCTCAGGAGCGGAGGTGCTGTAGCAGGTGGAGGGTCTCAGGAGCGGAGGTTCTGTAGCAGGTGGAGGGTCTCAGGAGCGGAGGTTCTGTAGCAGGTAGAGGGTCTCAGGAGCAGAGGTTCTGTAGCAGGTGGAGGGTCTCAGGAGCGGAGGTTCTGTAGCAGGTGGAGGGTCTCAGGAGCAGAGGTTCTGTAGCAGGTAGAGGGTCTCAGGAGCGGAGGTTCTGTAGCAGGTGGAGGGTCTCAGGAGCGGAGGTTCTGTAGCAGGTGGAGGGTCTCAGGAGCGGAGGTTCTGTAGCAGGTGGAGGGTCTCAGGAGCGGAGGTTCTGTAGCAGGTGGAGGGTCTCAGGAGCGGAGGTTCTGTAGCAGGAACAGATGGTCTCTGGCAGGATACAACAGGTATAAGGAAATTAGAAGCAGCTTCCTAAACTAGAACAATGCAGAAGCATTGTGCCTTGGGAGTGGCTCCTTTTTATAGAGGAAGAATCTGGATGCATTAGCCAGCACCTGGTTGCTGGATCAGCCTGGGATAGTAGTAGGATTGCCAGTCCCATTACAGGGAACCAGCTTGCTTCGAGGTTTCCTGCGGCGCTGGCGTCTATTTTCCTGACAATGGGATTCTCCTGAATAAACCTGCCAAATGAAACCACCGAATGGTAGGGCATTAGGGGAACCTTTCACTGTTTGTGTTCTCTGAATAGCCGAAGCAGTGCTTTTTATGGGGATTTCACTGCCCTCGAACAGGCACCGAACAGGCACCGTATGTGCAGGCAATTCGCCAAGATTTGGCGTATTGCCTGCTCTCTGGATAGCCGAATGGCCAAGAAAGGTAACCGAACGCTGATTTTCAGCGTTCGGTTACCTTTTTCCAGCCATTCGGATCTCTTTGAATAACCCTGAATGTGTCTGGCATGAAAAGGAATATGGCCTACTAAAGGTCCATATATGCAAGCAGGTAACACTGCAGAAAGCTCCTGGGTACACACACACTTCTAACTTACTTAAGTTAATAGAGCAGAGAAGCGGCCTTCGTGGGTCCGCAGTAATAGGAAAGAGACAGACTCCTAATAGGAGTATAATTGCAACATAAAGAGTATCTTGGTGTAGTAGGGTAGAGAAAGTAGATGTGCAGTTAGCCAGCGCTGGGAGCGATCCAAACCAGCATATGCAGAGCTGCAGCAAATAGGATGACAAAAAGGCTAACAGAGATTATTATTATTTTTCTGTACACAGCTTGTCTGTTTGTCACTCTCTGTATACTCCTGATGACGCCAATCTTCATGGCGAAAAGCATAGAGTAATGGAGTGAAGCGTTTTGCAACTTTACTCATTTTTATTTTGCTGTTCACTGGTAGTCTTTTTGTCATCCTATTTGCTGCAGCTCTGCAAATGCTGGTTTGGAGCGCTCCCAGCGCTGGCTAACTGCACATCTACTTTCTCTACCCTACCATAACAAGATACTCTTTATGTTGCAATTAGTGATGAGCCGAACACCCCCGTGTTTTGTTCGCATTCGAACTCGAACAATTTCAAAAGTTCGAGTTCGAACTCGAACCAAACTCAATGCAAATCAATGGGACTCGAAAGTTCGATTTTTAGAGAGCCCTCCAAGAGGGCATATATGCAAGATATTTGCCATAAAAGGTGTATGGGGGTCCGGGTAGTGCCCTGGGGGACAGGAAACAAGCACAAAAAGTAAAAAAAAAAAAAAGTTTTTAAAGGAACAGTGAGTTTTCCATGAAATAAAGATTAAGAATAAAAACGAAAAATTCCTTCAAATATCGTGCCTAGGAGGTCCCCATAACCTGCCCGTGAAGTGGCGGATTTGTAGGATATATAGAAACATTTAAAAACAAAAAAAATGACATTTCAAATGACGGTAAATTCATAAACAACTGCTTGGGGCTGCAGCCTGTATGAAAAGAGGAGACGTTTTAGGACACACAGAACAAGTTTAGTGATTTTTTGGCTAAATTATGGTGAAACTTATGCAGGCTTTGGATGAAAGTAACAATAGGTGCTTTAAAATTGGGCCTTTAGAATTGGCAACAGTGCCATCACACCGTAACCCCTCTGTGGTATTGTGGAAGAGTGCAGTGGTGGACCCTGCGATCAAATATTAAAATGATATGAATCTTCTCAATGCACTGGACAGGAATCCACTAACTAAATTAAAATGTAGATTAAAATGTACACACAAAACCGTTTTATTTTCACAAAGCACATGTTATATAGGCAAAAAAAGTTTCTACTGAATAAAATACATCAAAAATTACTGTTAATTTAATAGGAATAGTATAAAAATATATATATAGTGTAAATATATATCATATATATTATAGGGACATGGAGCGCTGTGTATAGAGTAGGGATGCATTGATATCACACACAGACATATACGTATATATCAACACGCAGACCTATATATACCTATATATCAATGTATATATATTCACCCACAGACCTCAGACCACATATACACATACGCACATGGGGGGGTGGCATGTGGACAATCTCAACTAACCATTTGGCTGATCCCTCTAGAAGAAATGTTGAACCCGACAGAGCAGAGAATATATATATATATTTTTTTACTTTATACCTGGTCATGTTGGGTATCATTCGAAAGGCCATGCTCATGCCTTTCAATTGACACCCTCCATGACCCCCTAGCTGCCACGGTTCTGGAGATAGGGGATTCATTTGAACCCCGATATCTCCACCAGGGGATTCCGGGCAGCTAGGGGTTCCCCGGCTATCTGACATCATCACACTATGCGTGAGGACGTCAGGCAGTGAGGGGGGACCCAGGGGTGGAGCCGCAATCCAAGATGGCAGCCCCCACCGGAGCTAGGCCGCAATGCGGCGCTGCAAGGCGCCGAAGAGTGACCCGGTGCCTAAGGGGTTAAAGCCAGGCACCGCTTAAAAGGGGATGCTCTCCCCTTTTAAGCGGTGCCTGGCTTTTTTTTGTGGGACCTCCCGATCGGGAGGGAGAGGGATCCGAACGGATCCCCCTCCCTTCCAGGCGATCTCCCGGCATTGCCGGGGGGGTCGCCTAGAAATGACGTCATCGCGCATGGGGCGATGATGTCATTTACGTCGGGAGGAGCTTGACTTCAGTGTCTGAGGACGCTGAAGTCAGAACGCCGTGGGACCATGGACAGAGAGGTGAGTATCTCCGCCGGGGGTCCCGCAAAGCTGATGATGTGTGGGACACGTCCTCCTCAGCATACAGCGGGAGTAACTGAGGACGTGTCCCACACGTCGTCAGCAGTGAAAGGGTTAAAAATGTCTTTTTTTTTAAAACTTTTTGTCCTTGTTTCCTGTCCCCCAGGGCAGTACCCGGACATTGTTTTTAAAGGTTTCTATACATCCTAGAAATCCGCCACTTCACAGGCAGGTCATGGGGATCTCCTAGGCACGATATTTGAAGGAATTTTTCGTTTTTATTTTTAACCCTTATTTCATGGAAAACTCACTGTCCCTTTAAAAACGTTTTTACTTTTTGTCTTTGTTTCCTGTCCCCCAGGGCACTACCCGGACCCCCATACACCTTTTATAGCAAATATCTAGCATATATGCCCTCTTGGAGGGCACTCTAAAAATCGAACTTTGAGTCCCATTGACTTGTATTGAGTTCGAGTTCGAATTCGAACTTTTGAAAAGTTCGAGTTCGAATGCGAACCGAACTCGGGGGTGTTCGGCTCATCCCTAGTCAGCATCTGTGTGTATGAGAATTTGCCAGGGCCACTGACATGGGTGTAAGTCAGGGTTTGTGTGTGTGTGGGTCAGGTGAGGTGTTAGTGTCTGTCTGTTTGGGGGGGTTGTGTGTGTGTCAGTGCCTTTGTTATTGCCTATCTATATCAGTGCTGTTGTGTCTTTCAGTGTCTTTGCTGCTTTTAATGATCTGCATGTGTCTGTGGCTTCAGATGAATAGTTGAGGAGCTTTGGATCCTTGTTATATCTGGGTGGGATGGGCCCAGTTGGAAGATATAAATCAGACGTCTCCAAACCTTATTTATAAATATGCAAAAATAAATAAATCGGGAAGGTATATAAACAAAAATAAAATTTTCTTTCTCAAGGGCGATAAATCGAAAATAAAAAGCATAAAATAATATGTGTCTGTGGCTTTGTCAGTGCATCTGTAAGTGTCTATTTGTGTGTTTGTCTTTTGGCTGTAGATAGATAAATAGAAAGGTAGACAGTACCGAAACACAGACATTAAAAAAATCAAATAGAAAAAAACGTAGGGACTTCAGCAGAGAGGTTGTTGTTAGAGATGATGCTTGGACCAGTCCAAGACTGGGATCGCCAATAACCGGAAACACCAATAGCCGGAGTTGTCAAAAAACGGAATGATGAGAAATTTAAATGAATAAAAACTTTTATTCCAAAATAAATATCAAACGATAAAAGCCCAACGCGTTTTGTCTAATCAAAGACTTTTTCAAGGGCAGTAGTAATATGCAATATGTCTAATAAAATAGTATCCAAAGGACCTTTGGACTTTGCCTTGTGTACTGTCCAGGAGGGACAACCTGCAAAGAAGAATCCAAACTGTGTAAGAAAGTCAACAGAAAACTGAAGAATTGAAGTTTGCACTATGAAGTTCATTAAAACAAAAGTAGACCTTTCCTCAGTTCACGGTTAATCTGGGAAGCGTAACTAGAACCCTCAAGGCCCAGGTGCAGGAACCATGATGGGCCCCCCAACCTAGGCAAAACGTATTTTGTCCCCTCCTGTCAACATGCATTGGTCCCTCCAGGTCCACAATGTTGACTCCAGACAATCAGTGTCCCATTTTTCTCCACTATGACCTCTTCAGTCCATCCCATCTGTAATGTAATGTGCACTATGTGTATCTCACAGAGCTCCACAGCAATAAATCTCACTGTAATGTGTGCTGTGTATGAACGTATCACAGAGCTCCACAGCAATAAAATGCACAGTAATGTGCAGTGTGTATGAACGTATCACAGAACTTTACAGAACTAAAACTCACAGTAATGTGCATTGTGTATGAGTGTAAATCACAGAGGTTTAGAGCAACAAATCTCACAGTAGTATGTGGTGTGTATGAGTGTATCACAGAGCTTCAAAGTAAAACTCACAAATCAGTATAAAATAAATTAAAAAAATAAATATATATATATGCAAGCCCCCAGGCCCAGGTAGGCGAGTGTGGGCCCCTCTGGACTCAGGGGCCCAGGTGCGGTGGCACCCTCTGCACCCCTGGTAGTTACGCCCCTGTCTGGGAGCAGTAGCCTTTGGAAATGCCACAGGTTACTGACAGTATTTAAGCACAATACTAACATCAAGCTGTAAAAATCCCTGTTAGGGTTGTCCATTACTAAATACATGATACTCCAGTGTTTTACACAAGAACACATAACGGAGGTATACAAACATGTTAATAAAAAAAAAACCATTAAAAAATCGTGGGACAATATAGCAGCATTTTAATCTGGCAATATGAATATCCTGACTTTGAAGTCATTTAAGCGCTATACACAGTACCTCCAATACTAAAACTTAGATCTATCCTGGGCCATGATATCCCCATAAATCCAAACTGTGCCAATTCACAAGTACAACATTCTAGAGACTAGCTTCTGTGTCACCTGTAATAAACTGGTCTTATAAATGTAACAACATTCTTGTGTAATCCAAATGATGGTTGGGAATTGAAACTCAATGTTGACTGTTTTCGTTCTGTTTTAGTACAATATCAGGGTTATCCAAAGAGATTCGAAAAGTCACCGCACGTTCGGTGACTTTTCGTTCTCTTCAATTCGGTTCCTTTTGCCGATCCCATTTCGGTGACCCTGCGGTGTATTCAGCAAACACCACAGGGTCCCCGAATTGCAGGGAAAAGCTGCCGCAAACCCGATGAAAACTAACTGCAAAACCCAGCGAATGCACGCCGAAAACCCGCAAAAACATCTGGATTAACCTGCCGAAAACCACGGAAAAAGCCCGAGCAGGAGCCGATCACACGCAGCCGAAGCAGCCGACACCGCAGACGAGGCAGTGAATAAATTAGCAAAATAGTTTGTGTGAATGTGTGAAAATGAAACCCTGTTTGCAAAGAAACTACTGAGCAAAAATGTCTGAAATTTACATATGAGGTCCAGGGAATGATAATAAAAAGGGCTGTTACAGAAAAAATAAGTAAAGTTAAAAAAAAAAAAAAAAAAATCGGACTTTTAAAAAAAATAAAATTAAGAAAAATGCTTCAAATATCCTAAAAAATCTATAAATAAAGAGACTCTTTACTGCAGAATTTTATAATGAACGATTTATTAGATATTGAATTAAAACTGGAATATTTTTAACATTGAAGTCTATGGGATTCTCCTGAATAAACTTGCCGAAATAAACCACCGAATGGCAGGGCATTAGGGGAACCTTTCACTGCTGGTTTGTGTTCTCTGAATAGCCGAAGCAGTGCTTTTTTATGGGGATTTCACTGTCCTCGAACAGGCACCGAACAGGCACAGTATGTTCAGGCAATTCGCCAGGATTTGGCGAATTGCCTGCTCTCTGGATAGCCGAATGGCCAGGAAAGGTAACCGAACGCTGATTTTCAGCGTTCGGTTACCTTTCTCAAGCAATTCGGAGCTCTTTGAATAACCCTGTATGAAACATTAACAAATGTTAATGTGTTAACACACAAAAACATTTAATGGGAGATGATTTATAAGAAAAACTATTAAGGACATCATTATACTCATTCTTAAAGGAGCACAGGAATGAACTTTAAGTGTTCCTTTGTGCTCATTAAAGAGAAAAATAATTAACCTAGAAATACTACAAACATGACAGTGTATCCACTAAACAAAACTGAAACATAATATCTATCCAATCCGGAGACACCATAGCTTACATAGTCACAAAGTGCACCTGTTAGTTGGTATTGCGACATTTGAAACTAGATGTGGAATGTTTTTAATTATAGAGCTCCTAAGACATTCCGTGCTCTCTGGGATGTCTTCAAGTGCTCAAATAAAACTATTAAAATGACTATTTGTAATTACAATATGGGTTCATGTTATATATGTATGTAAAGAATGCTTGTACACATTGCTTTCTAAGCAGCTGTTCTCTAGTGTCCCAGTTAAGTCTTACGTGTAGCAGGTTCGTGTCTCCTTAGGGCTCACTCAGCAATTGATCCTTTCATTGATGACATAATATGTCATGTTTATGTCCAGTGGTGTCCTCAAAGCCCCTCAAATTTCATTGGGATGTAATTAATGCTTTAAGAAGATTGGTGATATAGCATGTTAATAAACATTCCATGGGTGAGAAACACCCTAATGGAATATGATGTATACACTTACATTATATTACAAGTAATAAGTACGTTATTATCATGTGGGCCTCTAATAAATTAATTACAGGGTGGAAGACTCTTTTCAAATTTTACAAGATATAACTCATTGTGCCGCTTTGCATTACAATGTAACTACATGACCCACCATTGTGACATGTTAAAAGAACTAAACTGGCTATCGCTGGAATCCAGACGCACCCTTCACCTTTCCAACCTGGTGTTTAAGAGATTTTCTGGGAAGCTACCACCCTACCTGAATAGACTGCTTCCCCCAGCAGTTCCCTCATCCTATAACCTCCGATCCAGGACCAGCACCTTACTTGCAATACCACAATACAAAAAGAAAGTGGCTCGATCCTCATTTTCCTACAGAGCACCGCAATTATGGAATAACCTGCCAGACACCGTCAAATCTTCCCCCAGTCTTAAGTCACTCAAGAGCTCCTTACTAACATACCTCAATACAGAATGCACCTGTAAACATGTAACATAGTGACTATATCTCACATATTTATTTTTTTGTTAATCTGTATATTTGTTTTTTTTAATATCTTGCATTGTATTACTTTGTATTTCTGTAACTGTAACACTTCAATGTTCTTGAACCCAGGACATACTTGAAAACGAGAGAAATCTCAATGTATCCTTCCTGGTAAAATACTTTATAAATAAATAAATAAATATATATATGTATTGGTTTGTTTTTTTTAGGATAAATGCAATACACTCTTGTAAATGTAGCCATGTAAAAATATATTTAAATAATAGACAATCCACTTAATGAAAGTAAAGTTTCAGTAACTCCATCATTACTAACTCTTGATGCACTTAATTGTTGTATGTTAAATTATTTGTTCTTACACTTAGAATCAGTTTTTCAATTTATAATCAGTCTTTCAGTTTAAAATATTATAAACAGTGTATACTAAGTTGTTGTGATAGTGGGAAAAAGCTTGATGGTGTCCCCAAGAAAATCCGACAGGGTTGGCAGGTATATGAAACATTGATCAATAAAGTTTTATGACCGTCGGGCTTAGCGATGTGTAGAAAGGGTCACTTCGCCTCAGGAATCCCAGCACACAGTGAAAGGATGGCATACATAGCTCTGCTGGTCATGCTAAATTAACCCCTAACCTCACACACACACATATTCTAATGGGTGCAACCAAGAGCCTGATTGATGTATGTGCAAGAGGTCTTTTCATCAAGCTCAAAAATTACCCTCCAAGATACTAAACACTCTCTAAAAGAGACATAGTATCCACAGTGAAATACATTCTGTGTTGTTCAGTTTGTGTTTCGCTAAGAATATATCAGATGCATTCATTCTTGTCCTCTGCTCCAACTATTTGGACAGACAAATGAGGAAGAACCGGAGAAAATGGCTTATTGTAACGATATTTTATATTAACGAAGTTATAGACAACTGCAGTATATGCAATAAGGCAGTCATGGATAGAGAGTAACCCATCACGATGAACACCAAACCCAGTTAAGCGAGGAAACCCCTAATTTACAATGTTCTTGAACCCAGGACATACTTGAAAACGACAGAAATCTCAATGTATCCTTCCTGGTAAAATACTTTGCAAATAAATAAATCGCAAAGTCTTGATAATAAAATGTGAAAAAATTATTTTACGCACAGTAAATGCTTAAAATTTTAATGGATATTCACATTTGTTTTAAGATTTTTGTTATAGCATTCTGGCAGGACATGACGTATACATATAATAAAGATATATTATGAATCTGCCGAAAACAAAAGGATATATAAATTGTCTGGGTTGTACAATAAAACATGACTTCAAATCGCGTTTAAACATGATGAGCAAAACCGGCTAAAATGAGCTCAGCACACAGAGGTGATTTTCTCCAGCAGTGAAGGGGTTAAGTTCTGTACAGGCAGGTGGAGGGAGAGCTTAGCATGCTGTGCCCTGACTCAGTGCATTGCTGCAAGTGTGCTCACTGAAGTCATCACTCTCTCTAGCTGTTGCATGATCACAGAGCAGCATGGAGGTGGACAGCTTCTGTACACAAAACTCACTCCAAAGGCATCCTCTGAATGTATGAGCTGACTTTCCCAAATACTTGACAGATTTAAATATGCCAGCTTTTCAATTTAACGGCCGGCTCTGTAATCTACTGGCCAGCCTTCAAGTTCACCAGCACAGGGTCCACTGCCCAGTGTTCCTGGTGAGCAGTTCAGACCTGACAGTGTATATTCATTTTCATACTTTATACATGTATATATAAGTATAGAAATGTTTCGCAAAAAAAAAAAAACACTTGAAGTTGAACGTTTATATGTGCTAAGGACTGGTATTTTAAAAGATACATTTTATAAAATGTCTTAAATCATAAGATGACACATTTTCAATGGTTTACTAATTGATTTAATATGCCGTCAGCCAGAAAATCATAGCCATCTTCTGAAAATCATATTTTTGCTCTTTTTCAGTGTTAAAAAAAATAACAGGTGTCAAAATACGCGGCAACATGAATGGTAAGAAAGAAGCAGTAAATATGAGTGTCAGTGATCGGAAACATATGATTCTTCCAAGTGAACATTAGTCACATCACAAATGTCAGATGTTTTACATACCTGCGAAGAACTGAAAGCAGAACATATATTTATTCATAATTGCTTCATTCTTGATGTAGCAACAACTATATCAAAGTTCTCCTTTTTGACATTTGCATGTGCACATGGTTTAAAAGATAATAATTAACCTATACATTTATTAACCTATATATATTAACCTATGTATATGAAGTTCTATAAATCTCAGTTTTGTGCCATGTGGTTCCACTGTTAAGTGGAGAACTGGCAAGAGGGCAAAGGCCACTATCAAACAGAAGTTATGGCCACATCCTCATTCTTCTACTGATTAAATGCAGCAGGAGATGAGTTGGGCTGTCAATACACACCACAATGGAGACACCAACACTGGGGCTAATTTGCTCTAATATAGGTTACTTATAGCTTGTAAGTATAATGTTAGTACTAATGAAAAATGGCTACTATAAAGTATATTATAGTTTTGTTGTGTCCTGTTTGTTATCAATATATTAATTTACAATTTTTACAACAAAAAAAAAACTATGAAAGGGATGGGGTTTAATGGTTTGGTTCTGCTGCCTGTGTTATGCAATGCCCTATGCAATCTAGCAGGTATATTCAATATTCTGTGAATTGCACAGAATGATATAACATCTAGTCAAGCTACAGTAATTCTTGATTATTTCATGCCTAAGGCTAGGGTCAGACGAATGCAGTATTAACGTGCGTTTAGCCGCACTTAATCATGGCCGTGCTAGCAGCAAATGACGTCCAATGCAGGGCAACATACGAAGAACGGCCGCACAAAAGTGCGGCAGCGCAACGCAAGTGGCAATCTAATGCATTTTTTCGAGAACGTCAAACCGCTAGTACTGACGTACAGAGTGCGCTGCGTCCGCATAGCAGCGTGTGTGTGTGATTAGGAGACGTCAGACGCTGCTCATGTCCAGCCAACATAGCGGCCAGACGCAAAAAGTTTCCTGGTTTGGATCCGTAAAAAATAACGGCCGTAATTGCGCAACGTATGACCACTATCGCGTCTTCCGTGAAAAAATACGTCCATTCGTTCAGATGCACTTTTTGACGGTCGACGCGAAAAATGCGTTCTTCTGACCCTAGCCTAAGACTTTGATATTCTATCGCTATGTCATTAACTTATGGCAGTGGAGGTAATTGCCATGGCAACTATGCAGCCATTTTTTAAAAGTAACCCAGATTTGTATGACTTCGCAAAAGTCATTTCTGAACAGAAAAATCTGCGTGATCGTGTTGACTTTTCTATTCAATTTAACACAATTCAGGTGTCACATATCTGATGTCAATATGGTGCAAAAATAAAACTAGTTTTAGTGTTAGACCTAGTATTTTTTCTTGTTTTTGGGTTAGTGCTAGTATTAGGTTTAGGTTAAGTATCTGTGCTTGTTTTTGGTTAAGGATTAGGATTAGATTTATGTTCTAGTTTTCTACTCAATCTTCACTGCAATTCCATCATGCTCGCTTGACCAATGGTGGTTACTCAGAAAGCTTTGCTGTTTCCATAGCTGCTATGAAAAACAATGGTGCTTTCTGAATAACCCCCATTGTCAACAAATCGGAAGGATAGAAGGAAGGAAATAAAAGCTTAGAAGCCTCCACATGACACTGGGTGAATAGCTAACACAACTGAAAATGGCAGCTAAATTGAACCGTGACAAACTTCAGTGTTATAGGGAAATTCAAGAGAAGGCAGGAGAAGCTTCATTACCCTTTTGTGAAACACCAACGCTTGTTCCGGTTGCAACATCTGCAATTTTTCTCATTGTATGCAACTATGACAAATAACAATGCTTTCTGAGTAAACCCACCAGTGTAACTGGAAAGGAGGCATAATTCTTCTTAGGATAAAGAATACATTAAAGTGTACATTCCATATGTATATCTTGGTTGATGCCATCATCTGTCTCTTCTGATCTCATCTGACAAGCAACCTTCTGCATCTCCAATGGCTCCTCAGTTTGGCAATGCCATTACCAAGATGGCAGCAGCCTGTAGTTTGGTATGATAGATGTTATTGAATTATGAATGACATATCCAAATTATGGTCTTTTTAAATTTCCGGTACAAAACTCATAACTTGGGTCAGTGACTGTCAATGAATGAAGCTCACAGTGGGAAGAATTTAGCCATGTCAGTGCAGACTACAGTTCTTTATTCTTCACAAGCAGTTCGTAACGGTTACATGCAATTCTGTCTCAAGAATCCCAAAGCAATGATAAAAAAAATACAATAACTCCAACAATTCTTCATCATATTAAATTTACTGCAGGTTTTGAAATTTCCTTGATACAGAACAAACCCAACACGGGAGAATTTTTAAGGGCCTTGTTTATGTCAGAAAGTAAGCTCAGACTAACAAGGTTCAACCGTTTGTGACAGAATAAAGAAATGAAATTGTTGGAGGGGAAGCTGCCCCATGGAAGCTCTAAATAATTGCAAAAAGCTATTAAATGACTGTAGTTGTTATCATGCGGCCCCATAGCTGTCTAGTAAAGGAAGAAAAAAGATTTATGTTAACTGGAGTAAGTAATGGGTGCCGCTACTAGGCCTGTGCGGGTGCTGTGGAGAAAGGGTCCAACCGTTTAAGGGTCCCCTGAGTGTTTTCATTAGGTGTTTTAGCTAAGTCAATTGCCTTTTAGTAAGATTTGTTGTTTCCTTGTACCAATGTAATGATTCCCCTTCCCCTAATCATATTTAAATGATATAAAATGAAACTTTCCTGCTTACATTTTACCCTAGTACCCTGTTCGACCACGCTTTTAATCCACCTAAACACATTAGTCCATCATAAATGACATACCATGATATATAGATTTCCTGTTTGCTTTTTTTATTGTTTTACATTTATTTTAGAAACGCTATCATGTTCCACAGCTATGTACTGTAAGTGTGTTTTAATATAGTCGCAACGAGATACAAAGCAGCAACCAATAGAATCGGTCAGTGATAAATATGTATATATAAGTGGATTGCAATAGTCTGCACACCCCTGTTAAAATGTCACGTTTCTGTGATGTAAAAAAATGAGTCAAAGACTCAGAACTTCTTCCACCTTTAATGTGACCTATAAACTGTACAACTCAATGGAAAAACAAACAGAAAACTTTTAAGTTGAGGGAAGTAAAAATAAAAAAACAAAAATAATATGGTTGTATAAGTGTGCACACCCTCTTATAACGGGGGGGGGGGTGTAGCTGTGTTCAGAATTAAGCAATCACATTCAAAATCATGTTAAATCGGAGTCGGTACACACCTGCCATCGTTTAAAGTGCCTCTGATTAACCCCAAAAAAGTTCAGCTGTTCTAGTACGTCTTTCCTGACATTTTCTTAGTCGCATCCTATAGCAAGAGCCCTGGTCCGCAGAGAAGCTTCCAAAGCATCAGAGGGATCTCATTGTTACAAGGTATCAGTAGGAGAAGGTACAAAAGAATTTCCAAGGATCCATAGATCTACCATGAAACACAGTGAAGACAGTCATCATCAAGTGGAGAAAATATGGCGCAACAGTGACATTACCAAGAACTGGACCTCCCTCCCTCTTATATTCTTCACATGTTCTTCACATGTCTGGACTATGGGGTAGAGTGGCAAGACAGAAGCCTTTTCTTACGAAGAAAAACATCCAAGCCCAGCTAAATTTGGCAAAAACCCATCTGAAGTCTCCCAAACGCACGTGGGAAAATGTGTTATGGTCTGATGAAACCAAGGTTGAACTCTTTGGCCATAATTCCAAAGATATGCTTGGTGCAAAAACAGCACTGCACATCACTGAAAGAACACCATACCCACAGTGAAGCATGGTGGTGGCAGCATTGTGCTTTGGGGCTTTTTTCTTCAGCTGGAACTGGGGTTTTAGTCAAGGTAGAGGTAATTATGAACAGTTCCAAATACCAGTCAATATTGGCACAAAACCTTCATGCTTCTGCTAGAACGCTGAACATGAAGAGGAACTTTATCTATCAGCACGACAACGACCCAAAGCATAGATCCAAACCAACAAAGGAATGGCTTCCTCAGAAGAAGATTAAAGTTTTGGAATGGCCCAGCCAGAGCCCTGACCTGAATCCGATCGGAAATCTGTGGGGTGATCTGAAGAGGGCTGTGCACAGAAGATACCCACGCAATCTGACAGATTTGGAGTGTTTTTGCGATGAAGAGTGAGCAAATATTGCCAAGTCAAGATGTGACATGCTGATAGACCCATACCCAAAAATACTGAGTGCTGGAATAAAATCAAAAGGTATTAGTTTAAGGGTGTGCACACTTATGCAACCATATTATTTTAGTTTTTTATTTTTTCTCCCTCCAACTAAAAAAAATCTGTTTGTTTTTCAATTGAGTTGTACAGTTTTTAGGTCACATTAAAGGTGGAAAAAGTTCTCAAATGATTTATCTTTGTCTCATTTTTTTTACATCACAGAAACCTGACATTTTAGGCTAGGGTCAGACTAACGCATTTTTCACGTTGTCCGTGAAAATGTGCGTTCGAAGAATGGACGTATTTTTTCACGGAATACGCAATAGCGGTCATACTATGCGCAGTTTCATCCGTGATTTTGTACGGATCATCAATAAAACTCTTTTTGTGTCTGGACGTTATGTTGGCCGGACATTAGCAGCGTCTGACGTCTCCTAATCACGCACACACGCCGCTAGCGGACGCAGCGCACTCTGTACGTCAGTACTAGTGGTTTAACGTTCTCGAAAAAATGCGTTCATTTTCCACTTGCGTTGCGCAGCCGGACTTTTGTGCGACCGTACTTCGTATATTGGCCGTCATTGCCCGGCATCTGCTGCTAGCACGGCCGTGATTAAGTGCGCCAGAACGCGCGTTCGCACTGCCTCAGTCTGACCCTAGCCTTAACATTCCATTGTATATACAGAACTCATCAAGAAGGCATGAAATCCTGGAGTCTTTTAACTATATATTTATATTTGTTTTTTTTTTTATTGATGTAGTGCAAAATCAACGTTTTAGTCCCACAAATGACTTTTTGTTAGAAAAATCTTGAGAAAATCCTGTGTGGGACTGAACCGTCAATTTTGCACTACGACGATAAAAAACATATAGTTAAAGACTCCACGAGTGCACGACTTCTTGATGAGGTGTTTGCCCTCGGCAGCGGTCAGCATTGGAGCAATTAGAAGTGGATATCCTGGCTATGGGTCCTCTGGTGAATTTATCTATCGGCCAAAAAAAATGTATACACACTTTAAAAGTTATCTTTTTAAAACCTGTATTGAAATATGGCAGCGATGTGTAGTATTATGTTTTCTTTAAAGATATCGGTAGTCGCACCATTGTTGATATCATCATTTGATCGTTAGGAGAGGCCTGCTTGACGTTCGAGCACCGCAAGACCATTTTGAAGTGGTATAGTAAAATTTGAAAAAGTTCAACGACAGTGGCGACGCTAGTTTGGAACAGAACATCTACACGACTAACAATCTCACGGATTCTTGATAAGTTCAAAACCGATGGCACTGTGTGTGATGTGCATTGTGTACAAGCAAAGATGTGGGAGGCGTCGCACAGCAACGTCCTGCTTCCTCGGATAGGGTGTCGCATCAGCTTACACGCTCATCGCAAAAGTCTGTCAATGTGTACTTGAGACATGAATTAGCAGATCAAGCATACAAGGTATTCTGAAATAAGCACATTGAAAGTGGAGTGGTTTTGACAAATGGTACATAAAGATGAGGACTTTGTACAGAAAATGATGTAGACTGTCATCTAAGGGTTTTATTGGACCATTCTTTTTTGAAGGCACGGTCACTGGTCCAGTGTACCTCGACATGCTTCACACATCCATTTTACCGGCCATTTGTGTGCTTTATGAGGATAAAAAAATTTACTTCCAGAAAGATGGTGCACCACCTCACTGCCACCGACACGTAAGAGCCTCTCTATGACATTCTGCCAGGATAGGACCCAGAGGTTCTGATGAATTCCCTCCACGTTCCCCGGACTTAACATCCCTCGATTTCTATCTGTGGGGCATACTAAAGAATGTGATATACTGTAGCAAACCACCTACGCCGGCTGCACTATGGGAAGAAATTGAATTATCATGCAGGGCAATCCCTGTAGACACTCTAGGCAATGCTGTTCATGCAGTATTGCCCCGAAATCAAGAGTGTCTGAAAGCCAATGGTGACCACTTTGAGCACCTAATGTGATTGCATAACTCAAATATTACATACGTCTAGTAATAAAAATTTTATGCATATACTTTTCATGTTGAAGTGCGTATTAATTTTTTTGGGCCCCTCTGTGTGTGTGTATATATATATATATATATATTATAGTCTCCATTGTATTAAATCATAAATATAATTTTCATTTTTTTAGTTATTGATAACATGTATTAAGATGACTAATTACTGTACTGGGAGGGAGATATTGTTGTGTAATTTCCATTGTACAGAAAATAATATTTTGAAATCAATATTTCTTAAGGCGACAATCTGTGTTATGAATAAAATGTGTGAAATAATATGGTGCTGTTTACTTACACTTCAAGTAACATACATATATTGACAACTTCCTTAATAGGCATATGCATTCCTAGAACTTAATACATTATTTACCTTTGACTACTAAACACATATTGATGAAAATGCCTTAACTTAAGGCTATTTGATCCCAGTCTTGATTATACTGCCTTTGGCTTTTTCTACAGCAGTTAGATTTCATGTCCATTAGATGATCAATAGGGTATTTGTACAATAACAATTTTATTATTTTTCAAAATTTTCACTTTTTCCCTAAAACCATCCAAAAATGACATGCTAATTTACCATGGAACATTGATACTTCGCATGGCAGCTTCTTCTGTGGACTCATAAAGGTGACACTCAGGAGAATTGGCAAGAGAAGTGAAGATTCTAGGTCAAAATAGCCAAACCAGAAATTTCTCCGATTTACCTCACTTTCCATATCTGCTATTTGGTCTATATTGTTCTCTTCTACAACCAAATTCTCCTGATTTTCACCTTTAGTGAATAGACCACATAGTTTCTGCTGAAGTTATTTACAGGGTTATTCAGAGAGAAACGATCTGGCCCCAAAATTGCACAGAACAGTGAATTACCCTTTAGGCTAATGTCAGACGAACGCAGTCTGAGCGTACTTTGAGTGCGTGCATAAAGGACAGAAGTACTGACGGAAGATACTGTAGACACCACACGGTCCGTTTTTTTAACGGATGTAGAAAAAAAAGGGAAATATGGGAATCTAAATTAATTATAAATTAATACTTGTGACGGAAATCGCTCTCTTTCACCAGTCCTGGCTCTCCAGACACCCCCTCGTTGCGGTCAGCCCGGCTACTGGGAACGCGGTCCTCAGCGCCTCGAGCAGCTTGACCCGCTTGCTCTGCCTGCTGGGAGACCTGGCCTGGCTGGCAGGGATCTGTGCCAGTGCTGGGCCGAAGATACAGCTTCTAGGGATCTGCAGACTTTCGATCTCCTGACCTGTAGCCCCGATGTTAGGTCAGACTTTCAGATGGCCGCTCTGTGCCTTCTGATGGTGAGTGGAGTGGTATAGTGCAGAGGAAATAACACACCAGACAAGCTGAATGTATCAACCAAGAACTATATCTGCTTTACTGAGAAAAACATATATATATGGTCCTACAGGGATCATTTACATACCAAACCACAAACATTGACTTGCTAGAACTCTAATTACATTAGGTCAATTAGATTTAGATATTTACAGTAAACATTCCTAAACATTCACTTATCACACATCATTTGCATAATCTATTGTTCCAATAGATCAGATTAAAGTCAAACATTGCCCCAGACTCATGATTTCCTCAAACATGCAATCAGATAAAGAGAATTCTTGCATAATCGCCGATTACTCAAACCTAATTACATTCTACACAAAAGAAAGGTCTGCACTTTCAAAACACATCTCCAAGTTCACATTTACGTAAAGTAATAAAAGTACATTTAAACTAAAACCAAGCAATTTTCAGTACATTTAAAACCACCCCACGCAATATAAATGAACATAAAGTCTTTCCCAAAGCAAATGTCTGTGTCTTTTGGTTTTTTTTTGCCAGGAAAATAAAAGTCTTGGGGTTTGAAGCGAAGAGCACTATGTCAGTTCCATAACAATACTATACTAAAAACTGCACTGCCCGACTTTTGGCAGAAACAGTGAAAGCTGCAGCAAAGCTATAGTTGAATGTCCGTAAATAGTGAATTCACAGTAGTTTCATCGTAGTTGAGCCACCTTAATTTGCCAAAGTAAATGAACCGTTACACCAATTAAACAATGGTGCTTTAAGAATAAGCTCTTGGATAAAAAGATGATTATATCGCCACTGAATTCCATACACTCTGTAAACATAATATGTCAACATCCAGAGCATTGTTGCAGGTCATTATTTTTATAGAGCACTTCCACTTAAAGATACACAGCAATATTTAGGATAATATTTTTTAATTTGAAAAATGTGTAGATATTTGCATTACTTTATATCTCGTTCTGGGTTAGAATTGAAGATAGAAATTTAAAGTCTTTTTATTCATTCAGAAATGTTGATATCACTAAACCCAGTTTATTTTAGGCCAGTTCTGTCCACCTCTTCCTTAAAGGTCAACTGTATATCTTCCAGTCTGACATGCTGAGAAGCCAGAGTCTCTTGATGTCCCAGAGTAGAACAAATTATTTTTTTTTCAAGCAGGCTCGAGGTCATGCAAAAGTATTTGTAGGTCGCATCTGGCATGCTACGGGGCGTAGACTTAGCTGATCCTATGTTAAACATTTATTTAGGCATGTTTTAGAAATGTAAGTGTAAGGAATCAGCATCTAATGATGGAAGCAATTTTCTAACTTACATTTAAAAATGTCTCAAGCAGGTTTTATCTCATATGAAAGAATTATATCTATTTTCTTCAGATTTCCGACTTGAGCCAATGACTCAGGAATTCCAGAATCCAAACATCAGTCAAGGATCTGTATTCCAAAATGTAGTAATACCCAGTTAGACATTCAGGTCTATTTAAAGAAAGGTGAAAACCAGGAGAACTGTCAGGAGAAGAAAACAATCTAGACCCCAAAGGCGAATTGGAAAGTGAGATAAATGAGAGAATTTTTCTGGTTTGGCTATTTTGACCTCGAATCACTTCTCCAGTCATTCTCCTGAGTTTCACCTTTCTTTGAATATATCTCATTATGTATACTGGCCCCACTTGTTAAAGCTGTTTGCTCCCCAGCTATTCCAGCCAAACCTTTGTTGTGGCTTGACTGTTACAGCTGTGCACTGTGCATTAGTGCTTCCTGTACTTTATACAAATTAGAAACATAGAAAACATAGAAAAATGTCGGCAGATAAGAACCTTTCGGCACATTTAGTTTCCCCAATTACATGGATACTTTACCTGGATTTATCTTTTGTTTAGGATAGCCTTATGCCTATCCCATGCCTGCTTAAATTCAATTACTGTTTTGGCCTCTACCACTTCAACTGGAAGACTGTTCCATGTATCCACCACCCTCTCAGTAAAATAATGCTTCCTGATGTTACTTTTAAACCTTTGCCCCTCTAATCTAAAACTATGTCCTCTTGTTTTGCTACTTTGTTTCCTTTTAAATATAATCCCTTCCTCTACCTTGTGGATTCCCTTTACGTATTTAAATGTTTCTATCATATCTCCTCTGTCTCGTCTTTTTTCCAAGCTGTACATGTTAAGATCATTAAGCCTTTCCTGGTAACTTTTCTCCTTCAAGCCGTACACCATTTTAGTAGCCCTTCTCTGAACTCTCTCTAAGATGTCTATATCCTTCTGGAGATACGTCTCCAGTACTGCACACAGTACTCCAAGTGAGGTCTCACCAGTGCTCTGTACAGTGGCATGAGCACTTCCCTTTTCCTACTGCTAATACCTCTCCCTACACAACCAAGCATTCTGCCAGCATTTCCTGCTGCTCTATTACATTGACTACTTACCCTTAGATCCTCTGAAATAATAACCCCTAAATCCCTTTCCTCAGATGTTGAGGTTAGGACTGTATCAAATATTCTATATTCAGCCCTTGGGTTTTTACGTCCCAGGTGCATTATCTTGCACGTATCCACATTAAAACTCAATTGCCACAGCTCCAACCATTTTTTTTAGTTTACCTAAATCATTTGTCATTTGGCTGATCCCTCCAGGAACGTCAACCCTGTTGCAAATCTTTGTGTCATCAGCAAAAAGACATACTTTTCCATTAATACCTTCTGCAATATCACTAATAAAAATATTAAAGAGAATGGGTCCAAGTACTGACCCCTGAGGTACCCCACTGGTAACAAGACCTTGCGCCGAATAAACTCCATTTACCACAACCCTCTGTTGCCTGTCACTCCGCCACTGCCTAATCCATTCAACAATATTGGAATCCAAGCTCAAAGATTGCAATTTATTGATAAACCTTCTATGCGGAACAGTATCAAAAGCCTTACTGAAATCTAAGGCTAGGGTCAGACGAACGCAGTTTTAACGTGCGTTTAGCCGCACGAAATCACGGCCGTGCTAGCAGCAAATGACGTCCAATGCCGGGGAACATACGACGAACGGCCGCACGAAAGTTCGTCCGTGCAACGCAAGTGGCAAACGAACGCATTTTTTCGAGAACGTCAAACCGCTACTACTGACGTACAGAGTGCGCTGCGGCCGCATAGCGGCGTGTGTGCGTGATTAGGAGACGTCAGACGCTGCACACGTCCGGCCAACATAACGTCCAGACGCAAAAAGTGTTTTATTGATGATCCGTACAAAATCACGGACGAAACTGCGCATCGTATGACCGCTATCGCGTATTCCGTGAAAAATACGTCCATTCGTTCGACCGCACTTTTTCACGGACGACGCAAAAAATGCGTTCGTCTGACCCTAGCCTAAATAAGCAATGTCTACTGCACCACCTGTGTCTATTATTTTTGTTACCCAATCAAAAAAATCAATAAGATTAGTTTGGCATGATCTCCCTGAGGTAAACCCATGTTGTTTCTGATCCTGTAATCTATCAGGGTTATCCAAAGAGATTCGAAAAGTTACCGCACGTTCGGTGACTTTTCGTTCAATTCGTTCAATTCGGTTCCTTTTGCCGATCCCATTTCGGTGACCCTGCGGTGTATTCAGCAAACACCACAGGGTCCCCGAATTGCAGGGGAAAGCTGCCGTAAACCCCCCGAAAACTCACCGCAAAACCCACCGAATGCACGCTGAAAAGCCACAAAAACATCTGGATAAACCCGTCGAATGTATGAATGGGAAATTGAAACTACTGAGCGAAAATGTCTGAAATTTACACAGGAGGTCCAGGGAATGATAATAAAAAGGGCTATTACAAAAAAAATAAGTAAACTGAAAAAAAAAAAATCGGACTTTTAAAAAATAAAACAAATTTCAGAAAAATGCTTAATGTATCCTACAAAATCTATAAATAAAGAGACTCTTTACTGCAGAATTTTATAATGAACGGTTTATTAGATATTGAATTAAAACGGGAATATTTTTAACATTGAAGTCTATGGGATTCTCCTGAATTAACTTGCCGCATGAAACCCCCGAATGGCAGGGCATTAGGGGAACCTTTCACTGCTGTTTGTGTTCTCTGAATAGCCGAAGCATTGCTTTTCATGGGGATTTCACTGCCCTCGAACAGGGACCGAACAGGCACCGTATGTTCAGGCAATTCGCTAGGATTTGGCGAATTGCCTGCTATCTGGATAGCCGAATGGCCAAGAAAGGTAACCGAACGCTGATTTTCAGCATTCGGTTACCTTTCTCAAGGAATTCGGATCTCTTTGGATAACCCTGTATGTGTTTTTAGATGTTCAACAATCCTTTCCTTTAACATGGTTTCCATTAATTTCCCCACTACTGACGTAAGACTAACTGGCCTATAGTTCCCCGATTCCTCCCTACTACCCTTCTTGTAAATGGGCACAACATTTGCTAATTTCCAGTCTTCTGGGACGACTCCCGTTAACAAGGATTGGTTAAATAAATCTGTTAATGGTTTTGCTATTACACCACTGAGCTCTTTTAATAATTTAGGGTGGATCCCATCAGACTTATTTGTCTTTACTTTAGACAGCTGCTGTAGAACCTCCTCCTCTGTAAACTCATATGTAAATGTCTTGTTAGTGTTTCCTCCTAACTGAGGTCCCTTTTCTTCTGCAAAGACTGAACAAAAATATTCATTGAGGCAGTCAGCGAGACTTTTATCCTCTTCTACATACCTTCCTTCCTTTGTTTTTAATCTAACTAATCCTTGTTTTACTTTTCTTTTCTCATTTATGTATCTAAAAAATGTTTTGTCCCCCTTTTTTACTGACTGAGCTATTTTCTCTTCTTGTGCTTTGGAAGTTCTTATAAATTGCTTTGCCTCTTTCTGCCTAATTGTATAGGTTTGCCTATCTTCTTCACTCTGAGTTTTTTTTAAATTATTGAATGCTATCTTTTTGTCCTTCACTATTTTGGCCACTTCTGCAGAGTACCACAGTGGTTTCTTCCCTTTTTTGTTTTTGCTAACAAGCCGAATGCAATTGCCTGTGTCCTTCAATAATGCTTCCTTTAAATAATCCCATTTCTCCTGGACTCCCTTTAAACTCCTCCAGTCTGATAATGACTCATTCACACAAAATCTAATTTTAGAAAAATCTGCTTTTTTAAAGTCTAAAACTTTTGTTTTTGTGTGGCGCGGCTCCATCCCTGTTCTTATATTAAACCACACTGACTGGTGATCACTAGATCCCAAATTTTCTCCTACAACAACGTCTGATACCAAACCTCCATTTGTGAGTATTAAATCCAATATGGCCTCTTTACGGGTCGGCTCCTCAACTACTTGTGTTAGAGATAATCCCAGTAAGGAGTTTAGAATATTTGTACTCCTGGTGCACCCAGCTATTTTGGTTTTCCAGTTCACATCAGGATGTTATAAGCATGAATTTGTCACGCCCAGGTTCCATTTGGATAACTTATTTGTAAATGGCAAATATATGGTGTTATTTCCCATTAAATTTGCTACCCCTAATCTAACATTCACTTCAGTTGACATAGAGGTCTGGGCCAATGGAAATTTGACTATGGAGGACAGTCAAGCTAAGTAGTGCTCTGCTCCCCTCAAATGTTTATGTAGCACCACCATAAAGTCATGGAGGAATAAGGAATGTGAGATAGGAGTAGAGAAAGTGGAAAGATAGAATACGAAAAAATGAAGAGAGTAAGTATTATCATTCTCATCGTCATTTAAATAGCCTCAACAGTTTTCACACACCGCTTTATAATAACCAAAGGGAACGAAATACAGATAAACCGACAAAGGATAGAAACAAGAGGTGTAGAGGGCCCTGCTCATAGTAGTTTACAGTCTAGAGGGATTGGGATTGAGGAAGACCAGTGGAATTTTACTGAACGGCAGGATCATTAGTGCCAGCGGTTTGGGAATGGTGAGGCCATAGATGCAGCTTCAATCCTGTGTGGGTAGGTGAGCAGAGTGCTGACAATCGGACCAATTAAGACGGTATATAAAACAAGGAGAGTATTACTGGATGTCAGGATCATTAGTGCCAGTGGTTCAGGAGTGGGGGGCAATGGAAGTGGCTCCAATCGTGATGTGCGAGTAGGTGAGCAGAGGGATGAATTGTATCAGTAATGTGGTATGATTGCTGATCTGAAGAGATGGGTTTTGAGGGATATCTTGAAGACCAGAAGATTAGGGGAGAGTTTGATATGGCGAGGCAAGTCATTCCACAGGACCGGAGCTGCCATTGAGAAGTCTTGGAGGCAGCACAGGTGTAGACAGAGGACAGGCGGAGGTCACCAACTGATCAGAGTTGTCTAGATTGGACGTGCTGGTGGAGTAACGAAGACATGTAATGGGGGTCGATTTATTGAGCGATTTGAACCTGAACCAATATTTTAAACTGTATCCTGAAACGTACAGGAAGCCAATGAAGCCACCGGCAGAGGGGGGAGGTGCACGACGAGCGTCTGGTGATAAAAATAAGACTGGCCCTTGCATTCATTACAGCCTGCAAAGGGAAAATACGGGAGTTGAGGAGGCCAATAAGGAGCGAGTTGCAGTAATCGAATCGTGAAATGACAAGCGCATGAACCAGAACCTTTGTGGTATTTGGTGTCAGAAAGAGGCGAATGTGGGCATTGTTCTTGAGTTGATAGTAACAGGATTTGGTCACTGGATGTGGGGAGAAAACATTAGGTCAAAATCTAAAGTGACACCAAGGCAGCAAGCTTGAGGTGTTGGGCTAATGAGCGTTCCATTTACTCGTAGAGAGATAAGTGGCATTGGGTTTTCCATGGAGGGAGGAATGAGAATTTCAGTTTTGGAAAGATTGAGTTTAAGGAAGCGGGAAGACATCCAGTTCAAGAAAGCAGAGAGACAGTTGATCCAGGAGCACAGGAGAAAGATCAGGGGTATATTTGAGTGTCAGTGTATAGGTGGTACTGGATCCAAAGAAGCTGATCAGTTTGCTCTAGAGAGGCAGTGTAGATCAAGAAAAGAAGAGAGCCAGTACTGAACCTTGGGGTCACCCCAACTGAGACAGGCTGCCGGGAGGAGGTAATTCCAGAAAATGGGACACTAAACAAACTTTGGGACAGGTAGGAGGAGAACCATGAAAAAACAGTACCTTGAAGGCCTATATCACTAAGAGTTTGAAGGAGGCGTGTGGTCAATTTATCAAAGGCGACAGAGAGGTCAATAAGGATCCGTAGAGAGTAGCACCCATTTGATTTAGCAGCTACAAGGTCATTGGACACTTTTGCAAGAGCTGTTTCTGTGGAGTGCAGTAGGCGAAAGCCAGATTGCAGACGGTCAAGGAGAGAGTGGGTGTTGAGGTAGTCAATCAGATGGACATATGCAAGCTTTCAAGGAGTTTGGAGACAAAAAGGAGCAGGGACACGGGGTGGTAGTTGGAGGGAGCAGTTGGATCCAGAGACGACTTTTTTAGGATCGGGACTATCGTGACCTGTTTGAGGCGAGTAGAAAAGACCCCAGAGGTTAAGGACAGATTAAAGGTGTGGGTCAAGGATGGTACAAGAGAAACAAAGTGTTTTGGTAATATGTGAGGGAACGGAGTCGAGGGGCAGGTAGTGAGATGAGAGGATCGTAATAACGTGAAGACCTCTTGCAATGTTCAGTCGCAGAAGGGAATGAGTTAAACATGTGAGGACAGACATGATGAATAAAGACCTTATTGGAGAAGGCAAATATACAAGACTATAATGGAAGGATAACATTAAGGGTTAAAGGCAGATGAAAATAAGATACATTAAAATGCAGGAGAAAAGGGGTGAAATAGCAGGGAATGAGGTGAAATGGGAGAGCAAAGTGAAATGAGAGGAGATTTTCTAATTGGAAGGGGGGAGACATTAGCAAAACAAATAGGACTCAGAGATACAGAGATAGCCAGATAGGAAGAGAGATAAATGGGACATTCCATAGGTGTGAGGGTCACAGAGAAGAGTTATTGTGAGACATATTGTGAGACATATTTTCTTAACAAGCAAGTAAAAAAAACAGCTGAGGGCAAGTGGAAAATAATGGCACACACCAACAGCACTACACACCATTTAGCTTTTATAAACACAATTTGAAACCTATCCACCCCCAAATCTCAAAGGGACACTCAGGTCACTGTAACCACTCAAGGCACTGTGACCACTTAATATAATTTGAGTGTTCATATTCCTTCCCCCCTCCAGGAAGTGTCTCAGAGGGCTTTTTCAGCCCCTACGTGCCAGGAAATCTCTTTTGTCAGCTTCATGAATGAGTTCTCAGAAATGGGACTCTTCGGGACTGATCTTCAGCCAATAGCTCACGATGTGCTGGCATTGATAGCCCTTGGACTGGCTTGACACTCGCTTCAGCCTCCAGTCATGTGACATCAGCAGCTTGAGCGGAAACCGCAGTGTGTCACGTGTCGCAGCGCCAAGGAAGCCTGACACAGGAAAAAAGGTGAGTTTTAACAATACTGTGGTGTTAAAGCAGGAGAGAGGGAATGCAGAGGTGTTAATGTTTAACCCTTTTGACTCCCTAGAGTATCCCTTTAAGTCCTAGGACTGGTACTGGATTATATAGTTTTGTTTTGCTTGAAGATATCACCAATAATAAAATATTATCTGTATCAGACACATAGAGGTTTGTTTCCCATATATTAGGATGTGCAGACATTACCTTTATCACTTAATTTACATGTTCTTCAGGCTGAACCAAATAAGAAAAACTCCAAAAGAATAACTGGGAAACTTAAAGGTAGGAGCAATTAACTGAGCAGCTACACCCTTATATGCACTACTTTATTTACTACTACTCTATCAGTCATATTATACAATTTAACAATGTGCTCATGCTTCACTTTTTTATGTTTTTTATTAAAAAAAGGCTCTTAGCAAGCCTCTATGTATCATTGGCTTTCTTGGCAAATCACCTGCCATGAAGAGGTTAAAAGCTTTGAGCTCAGTGACTGTAGTGGAATTCTGGATGAGTGAAAGTTTATAGTGAATTTGCAATTTCCTGACTCACAATAATGGTTATAAACCAAGAAATATGTGATTTATGGATCATTTTGTTGTTTAATTAAGCATTCTTTAACAGTGCAGTGAGGGCCATTGCTTTTTAATTTTCAACCATTATTCCAACTCCGCTGGAACCAGAGTTCACTTATTAAAGCGAAAAAGACAAAGCTTTTTTGGCACCAGAATTAATCTTTAGAGCAAGGGACATTCTACTGGTCTTAACTTTGCCGTCTTCAAAACCTCCATCCTATGTAAGAGACTCAACTCAATTCCCCTTGATATATAGCACTGAGTAGTAAACTCATTTCTATGTCCCGTGACATTACAAATCACTGCAAAGAGTCCGCGAGGCAACGTTGTGCACAATGGAGAATTACTTTTGCTGTTGTTTACCTAAGAAAGAAATCAAATTATGATGATAGCCTGCTGGTTAAATAGGTAAACGCATTATTTCCAGTGAACGGAGCTCCCTATTTAATTAGCATTGATACATGTAATGCTCCTAGCAGTCAACACTTCAGAAAATGTGCACTGGAACAATGTTTATTCAATAACACTAAATGCTTCATTAATTAATGGCTTGAAGATAGTGTAGGTTGAAGTTCTGCAAATAGACCAAACATTACACAGCTTGGTACCAGTTATCTTTACGGATATTGCAAACTGGAGAAAATATAAAAATGGCAGCAACTAAACAATACTGCTTCAATACAAGGTTATATTGAGCCACTTGTTTCGCTATAAAGTTGGCAATAGTGAAAATCAAATTTTTCAGATTTTTTTTCATTTTGCCTTATACTTTGCGCCATTTTTCATGGATAACATGCAAAATTATTGTCAAACGGTGAATTTTGAAGGAAACATTCCTGGGTGGTTTGAGCTTTAATTGTTTTAATTTATTTTCATCTCAAATTGTTTTTAAGAGGTGGACAGGAAAAAAATACAAATGAAAGAAATGCACATTTATGATGTTGTAAACCTGATGTCATGATTAGGGATGGGCTGGCGGTTCGATCTGAACATGAGTTCGATTACAACATTGCCCGTTCGGCAAACCTCAAACATTTCCGCGTGTTCGCTGCGTGTTCACCCACAATGCACCACAATGGACCACAATGCACTTTTCCACTGGCCTGAAGCTTTTAATTGGCTACTGTGGTCAGGTGCAAGACTATGCCAATCAGGGCTCAGAGTCCAATCATGGGCTCACAGAGCTAAGTCCCGCAGCACACTATATAAGGCTTCCCCGCAGCCCCAGCACGTGTTTTTTTTGCAGGAGTGAATCAGAGAGGAGAGGAGATTGTTTGTTGCATAACAGGCTGTATCACTGAGTTATATCTGCTTTTCCGGAAATTTTAATCTCTGTCTTGGCACTGCCAGCTATAAGGGTGTATGACTGAGGCATAGCATACTTCTGGAAATTTGAATCTCTGTCTTGGCACTGCCAGCTATCAGGGACAGGCTGTGAAGACACTAGCTGCCACCAAAGGCCCAATATTTGGGTGCACTGACACTGACGCGTGTACCAGACTCCAATCATTTTAATATTTGAATGAATGCAGAGTCCACCCCTGCGCTCTTCCACAATACCTCAGAGGGGTTACGGTGTGAAGGCACTAGCTGGCACCAAAGGCCCAATATTTGGGTGCACTGACACTGACGCGTGTACCAGATTCCAATCATTTTAATATTTGAATGCAGAGTCCACCCCTGCACTCTTCCACAATACCTCAGAGGGGTTACGGTGTGAAGGCACTAGCTGCCACCAAAGGTCCAATTTTAATGCACCTGTTGTTACTTTCATCCAAAGCCTGCATAAGTTTCACCATAATTTAGCCCAAAAATCACTAAACTTGTTCTGCGTATCCTAAAACATCTCCTCTTTTCACACAGGCTGCCGCCCCAAGCAGTTGTTTATGAATAGATAAAAGGAAAAACATTTACCATCATTTGAAATGTCATTTTTTTCTTTTTAAATATTTCTATACATCCTAGAAATCCGCCACTTCACGGGCAGGTTATGGGGACCTCCTAGGCACGATATTTGAAGGAAGTTTTTGTTTTTATTCTTAACCTTTATTTCATGGAAAAATCACTGTTCCTTTAAAACCGTCTTTTTTAAAACTTTTTTTCCTTGTTTCCTGTCCCCCAGGGCACTACCCGGATCCCCGGACCCTCATACACCTTTTATGGCAAATATCTTGCATATATGCCCTCTTGCAGGGCACTCTAAAAATCGAACGTTCAAGTCCCATTGACTTGCATTGAGTTCGGATCGTGTTCGCGTCCGAATTCGAACTCTTGAAATTGTTCGAGTTTGAATAAGAAACCAAACACGGGGGTGTTCGGCTCATCCCTAGTCATGATCATGCAAACAGGTTTTGCTAGTCAAATCATGCAAAGGGCCCTTTAGGCATCCATGTAGATCGGTGTTTCCCAAACCTGACCTCAGGACCTGCTGACACGCCAGGTTTGACAGATATCTGAAACAAAGCACAAGTGATATGATTTGCTGCTCAGTGATTGCAGTATATTCATTCTGCATTTCCCCAAGGTGATCTGTAAAATCTGGATTGGATGAGGGTCCCGAGGACAGGTTTGGGAAATACTAATGTAGATTGTACAGTGTGGCTCTGGTGTTAAGGTGTTGGGGAAAATATAGTTAAAACCATTAATGTAGGAATTAACAATATTTGTTTTTATGCAACCCACTATTGTTTTGAATATACTCACCTGACCTCAACAGGTGGTCAACAGTCCTGGGAACCCTTTGTTGATTTTTTTGGGTGTCTCTGGCTATAGACTCAGACCTTTTCTTGCTTTGGGACTCTTCTGGAGATTTTTGTCGTTATTGCTGTGCTGACCTGCTTTCCTGGACACCTAATTCCCAGTTTGAGACATCCAACGAAGATGAAGAATTTTGAAGCTTTTCCTAGCACATGGAGGGCCCTTGCCATCAGGACATCTGCATCTCCATGGAGAGGACCCTGCAGTGCCACTGTATGTCTCTCCATCCCCTTTCTTTCCTGGATCCAGTACCTTGGAGAAGGATGTTACGCATTTGCTGCAAAAATAAGTGCCTGCTCCTGAGACTCTTGTGCTGGATAGCAAGGGTTCCGCATGAGGAAAGATCTGAGGCCTTCGACACTCTTGATGACTGCTGTACTACCTCTGCACTCTCTTCAGTGGCTGCAAAATGGAAGTAAGCCAGTGATGATTATCTGCCATCAACCTAACAAGAGATACAACGCATTTTTGCTATGAAGCTTGCACTTTGGCAGAATGAGTTTGCAGGGATATGAGCTGAGGTGGTCACTGTACAAAATCAAATGACAGTGGTACAAGAGCAGAGTGACGGAATCGAAGCAAAGCAGCCTCACCTTTCCACTCAAATAGATGCCCTTCAAACCCAAATGGATCACCTATCCAGGAATATGGAGACCATAGAGGCTCTCCACAGACATATAACATACGAATTATAGGGATTCCTGGAACAGTCCCTTCACGTGATGTTTTTTCGTATATAAACCAGCTCTTATGGCAGTAAGCTGGTGAATCTGATGTATTTGGGTCAGCGGCGCACATAAGAAAGTCATGCACCTGAGTGTTGTGTATGTCATTGTGAAGGGTGTTGTCAAAGTTGAGGATCCTGTCTATGCCTGCTGCCCGAAGTGTTGATGCCTTTCAATCAGTAACTTTGCTACTATATTAATTACCTTTACTAACACCGATGGCAGAGATTCGAAGAAGTGATTGAGCCTCTGAGGGCTAAGGACGTTCGGTATCGGTTGCTTACCCATGAGAATATACTAAACATGTTTGCTTTTCCTTTTTCTGCACATGTGGAATGTTATCACTTCTTCGACACATCTTTTGGAAATCATTTTGCAGACTTTTATTTAATTTATAGCTTTTCTCCTAAAGATGTGCCCTCTGACTTTTATTACAGTGTGTTTATAATTAATGGCTGATTCTGGCTTACTGATAATACCTGTCAGACATGTATTACCCACTGTTTCATGCTTATGGCATTATCTACCGACTTGCTGCAATATATAAAAATTCTAACTAAAGAAATAAAAAAAAACATGAGTTGACTTATTGCATAAAGAATATATAACGACCTGTTTTTACATACACTTAATAGACCAGGAGGCTAATCTCTGATAGCTGTTGTTAGTTTTGTTTTTTAGGACAGAAGCTATATGTGAATCCATCACCTTTGACAAAAAAGGTTATGTTTTTGTTTCAAATACTCATATGTACACAATCAAGTCAAATCCCAGCTGTATTTTCCCTTTAAAATATGTTTTGAAATTGTGACCTTCACATTGCTAACTCAAGCCTGTAAATCTTGGAGGTGAAATAAACACTTCAGGTTCTAATTAAGACCCTGTCAAGCAATTTTATACTAAAGCTTCTAATATCAGCCTGACACGTTGAAGGGCACCGAGTGGGTGGGTTACAGAAAATGTCAACATGGACATGATGTTCTGTCAGGATGATGAAGCATGGCTCCAGACATAGTAAACAATTCTTAGAAAGGATGATCATTACGTATTCTTGGTAAAATTCCATGCACAATGCTTCTTTGATTGAGTTTCTCCATACTTGTGTCTCGGGAGGTGAAAGTGGTTTTAAATGTCTTGTGGACACGGCCTACATATAAAGTTGCACTCATTGTCAGCATGAACAGTATGACTGATCATCTCCACCATATCAAAAACATAATCCAATGAATTAAACAGCAGCCCACAAAGTCTTTACTTGAATAAACGTAAGGGGACACTCTATACACCCCGACCACTTTAGCTTTTGAAGGTGGTCAGGCTATGTGGACCGTCCCCTTCCTTCTCCCTCCCTCCTGCTCTGTTCTCCAGATATTCTGCTTTAAAGTGGAGGAGTTTCCTCCATCCACACAAGTGTGATCAGGCAGTTTAGATTTTTAATTTCCCAGCTGCTGATCACCAAATCAGTCACCAATGATGTCACCAGTGTGATGTCATCATCCTGTCTCTGACCGTCGGCAGTAGTGAGCATCCTGGGAGACAGAAGATGATGGATTGGTTCTGTGCTGGTGCTACGGAACTTACGTACAAAAAGTATGTCCTATGTGATGCACAATTTGTACATCCTACACAGCGCAAGTCGCTTACATACCCAAGTTGCAATAGAGAGTTGCAGGGACTTTTTGGAAGCCCTTAGCTGAAGGGGAGAAGCAATATGTGCTGATGGAGAGAAGGTGAATATTTTCACTGAAAATAAGCTACAGAGTAAAAAATTATTTATTAAATAAAAAATAATTATTTAGGGGTATAAAAAGGAGGTGCATTTTTTCAGTAGAATGCCCCTTTAAATTTATTGTGAAGAAGATCAGTGTGTCAGTCCTACATGGACTTTCCTTAAGACACACCTTCAGCGTCCTGAGGAAGGTGCAGTAGGAATGAAACATTGACCTTCTTCACAATAAACTTAAATTTATCCAAACAAAGACTTTGCATGAATGCAACATTATATTCTTTTATGAAACTGGCTAAATGTTTGCACGAAGGCAATTAAGGAGTGTAACCGAATGTATGTGGACCCTACTGGTTTATATTATAAATGCCTTGGCGTGGCGGTGGGCTTATTACTTCAATGGTCATTTAAATAGATTAAAACTCTCTCTTTATGTAGGATTATTGGATTATGAGCATGAGTGATATTTCTTCTGATATATATATATATATATATATATATATATATATATAATATTTGCTTACTGGTACCATTCTGAAACCTTTGCAAAAAGTCCAACCTCAGGGAAAGAGGTAAATGCTAGTAAAGAAAAATACCTTTAAATATTTTATAACATGCAAAACATTCTTCAAATATTTCTAGAATAAAGCTGGAGGTTAGTAGATATTATCCTTGCGGTATGTTATGTACACTGCACATTTTGTACATAATTAGAGACCAGTCTGTCTGAAACTTGAAAATATCTGATTACAGTCCATACATAATCTATATATTACAATTTGTTAACATATATCTTATAAAGCACGTACTTGAGATATTTCTTTAATGACTAATAAAGGCTGATCACTAACCTCTTAGAACTAAAGCTATATAGCAGTATTTTTTCTTTATTTCAATGAAAACAAACATAAAAAATGTTCCACCCGAAAGTCACTATGAAAAATATTTTACAGCAACGTTTCGGCCTAGAGAAAGCTTAAGAAACACTGCTTGAGAGCCAAAATATTTATATAATCGCCGATAAAATCTGGGGTGATGGATACATGGAAGTGGTAGAGGCTAAACAGTAATTGAATTTAAGCAGGCATGGGATAGGCATAAGGCTATCCTAAACAAAAGATAAATCCAGGTAAAGTATCCATGTAATTGGGCAGACTAGATGGGCCGAAAGGTTCTTATCTGCCGACATTTTTCTATGTTTAAAATAGTTTTCAATGTGTAACATTAGAGTACCCAGTCCAAGTTTGTTGTGTTTGTTTTCTCGAAACAATTGTGCACCCGCTGCACTTTAATCTCTTTTTTTTCCTTCAACTTTTTTATAGAGAAGCAATGGTTAATCTATTCACAGAACACCAAACAGCAGTGAAATGTCAGTGAAATGCCCTGATTCTCGGTGGTTTCATTCGGCAGGTTTAATCAGGTGAATCCCATAGTTTTCAATGTTAAAAATATTTTCGTTTGTATCTAATACTTATTAAACAGTTTATTCTTTTAATTTGCAGCAAAAAGTCTCTATTTTTGTTTTAGGATTTTTTAGGCATTTTTCTGGGATTTTTTCAGCAAATTCTTTTTCAGAATTTTTTAAATAGTGTTTTTTTTTTTTCCTTCAACAGCCCTTTTTATTATTATTCATAGGACCTTATATGTTAATTCCAGGCATTTTCATTTCGTTTCAAATTTGAAAAGTTGCAGTCGATTTGTTATTATTTTTTTTAACCCTGTTCGTCAGCTTGTCATTTTTTTCCGGGGGCTGGTCAGCGTCTGTTCGGTGGATCGTTGGCTTTTTTCGGATGTGTTAAGGTTTTTTTGTCAGTTTTGCGGTGGATCGTCAGCTTTTGTCGGATGCATTCTGTTATCGTTCGATGCGGCGGACTTTCGGATGTGTTCGGTGGATTTTCCCTGCACTTGAGAGGCCCCTGAGGTGAATGCTGAATTCACCGCAGGGTCAGGGAATTTGATTCCCCGAAGTGCAAGGAAAGAAAGAGCACTGAAGTTCTCTGAGTAACCCTGTAAATCTCTGGGCTACGACACATTTTGAAAAGAAAAAATGTAAATTAATTGCATGGTAGAAATTATTGCTTGGCTTTTTCCTTTTTGCTCTGTTCTTGAAGGTGTCGCCATTGCCAAATACCACGTATTACTTTGCCCTTTTTTTGTCATGCCGAAGCTTTTTTGAGCTCTGGCTTTCCACTGTATGTTTGCATTTGCCTTAGGCATAGGTTTTGATTTTAATATGCTTTTTATTTGCAGTGTGCAGAAGATGAGGTCATCTCCTGACAGTAAATTTATTGAGCCTCTTTGTAACCTGATTCCATCAGAATCCTTGCTTTCTTTATGAGAGTGCTGCATAATGCAAAATTGTGCTTCTGTGCCTGATTCAAATGCATCCTGAGCATTTTTTTTTTTTAAACGCCTTTTTTTAAAAATGCCTTTTTTTCTTTACCCTCAGTTCGGCTTTTTTCGGCAGCTGATGGTTGGCATTTGGAGGTCTGTTCAGCGCATCATCAGCTTCGTTTGGCAGTTTGCGGCTGCATTCGGCTGCTTGTTTGGCAGATAGTTGGCTGCATTCAGCGATTCAGCGTTCGGCAGACCGTCGGCTGTGTTTAGCAGTCTCGGTGAAATTTCGGTGCTCTCTGAATAAGCCCTCTAGAGTGTCCATTTATATTGGTTATCAAGAAAGCTGGAGGCAAGCCTACTTTAAGGCCAAGTCCAAAGTGTAATTGGATTTATTTTGCAGGGAAGTGGGCTTGCTATAAGCTATAAGGTCAAAGTTTCACATGGTATTGGGCTTTCAGTACATGTATATATACACAAGATAGTAATGTCAAAAAGCCTTTATGAAGTGACAGGTAACATACAAAATCAAATATATTCTGAGTCAGGTGTAATTTTAACCAAGGTTCTGGTAATTTTACCAGTTCCATAGACTTTAATGGCGTTGGCCCATTTACCAGTCTCTTGAATACGTTTACTTCTGACTCAGAATATTACCCTTGGCATTTCTGCCATCTATACTCCTGTGGCGTCTTGTTTGACATACTTCCTGGCCAAGAAGGTAGCATCACAATCGATAACAGAGTCCTACAAATTATGGACAGTATTCCAAGACAAGTGATTACAATTGGATGAGGATTGGTAATTTCTGTGGGTCCTCATGAAAGAAAAATCATTTTACAACCAATCACATTTATACTCCCCTGATATCCTCTTGTGGACCACCATCTTCTGATAATTTAACTTGAAGGTCACTGATATCATATAGTCCCCAACATATTCCGCTGCAGCTTCTTTCATCAACTTGATCAGTGTTTCCCATCTCTGGTCCTCGGGGAGCACTAACAGGCCAGATTTTGCAGATCAGCTTGGAGAAATGCAGACTGAATCCTGCAATCACTGAGCAGCAAATCATATCACCTGTGCTGAGCTTCACATATCTGGCAAACCTGTTTAGTGCTCGATGAGGACAGGGATGGGGAACACTCTACTAGGTCTTATGCAGCTGCTGTGGTAACGCTAAGTGGAGTCCTTTTGATTGTCAGCATTCTTGGTAGTAGGACGTGGCTTTGCACATAGCAGGAATAGCAGTGGTAAGCCTCTAGCACAGGGGTCTCGAACTCTGGCCCTCCTGATGTTTCTGAACTACAACTCCCATGATTCCCTGGCCATCTATTGCATTCAAAGCATTCTGGGACTGGTAGACAAAAACATCTGGGGGGCCGTGAGTTTGAGACCCCTGCTCTAGCAGTACTAGTTTATTGGGAGAGGGAGCTGTGTGAGCGAGCTCTTGCAGATTACTCCTCCAACGTCAATAGGTCCCTCAACATTGGTCAAACTAAGGTGTGTCAGTAAAGGTGTTTTCTAAACCTTTACTAAATCTAGTAGAGTAAAATAATATTTAAAGCATACATCTAATAAGTAGAATTTGATAATCATAACATTGGATTACCCCACTACTTTGATTTCTGCCTCACTTTTAATAAAGCCAGTTTGGGTCGAATGGATTAAAGCTCTTGATGCAAATCACAGGTGCTGGAGGAAATAATAATGAAAATCGGTCTGAGTTTATCCTGCTCATGATCATCATTTTTTTATAGCTCAAAACAATCAGACATTGCTGAGTCGGCAATCTGCAGTGCCAAGGAAATCGCTCCATAGGTGGAGACTGATTCAGCATTTTAAGGATGGGTATCGTACACCCAGTGGAGCAAAGCAGCTTGATTACTGCATAATCTAGAATGAAAATGAGATTTTTAAGAAATAGATGAATCTGAACACCCTTTCATTTGCATAATCTATGTGACACATGGGCTAAAGATGTAAGAAAGAGACATTTCTATTTCTTACATCTTGCTTTATTTTAGCTTTTTACTGCATATCTGTTTAGTTATCTGCCATTCTCACACTCACTACATATATAAATTTAAGAAAAATAATAATATATATATCTATACCTAAATGGTCCTCCTTAACTGTTTCAGTGCTGAACCATTTCAAACGCTTATGTGAAAGCTGCTTTTCAGGTACCAATACAAATCATACCTTGTTTTTTCTAGCATATTATTCTCTTTCAGACAGTAACTTCAATCAAATATGAATAAAAGGCAGGACTTTACTCATTTTTTATATCATTCATCCTTTACAGCAGCATAGGTTCATTACTTCACATATACATTTACAGGGTTATTCAGAGAGAGGTGAAAAGCAGGAGAATGACTGGAGAATGAAAAATTCTAGGTAAAAATAGCCAAACCAGAAAAATTCTCCCTTTCATCTCACTTTCCAAATCGGCTATTTTGACCTCGAATTTTTCATTCTCCAGTCATTCTCCTGCTTTTCACCGCTCTCTGAATAACCCTGTTAATAATGATAAAATTTCACATATACATTTTACGGTCGTAGCGTCAGTTCATCCATATAGAAAAATAGAATTAGGACTCCATTCCCATCTTTATCTGAAAATGCTAATACGAGTAAGGCTAGGGTCAGACTACCGCATTTTTCACGTTGTCCGTGAAAATGTGCGTTCGAAGAATGGACGTATTTTTTCACGGAATACGCAATAGTGGTCATACTATGCGCAGTTTCATCCGTGATTTTGTACGGATCGTCAATAAAACACTTTTTGCGTCTGGACGTTATGTTGGCCGGACATTAGCAGCGTCTGACGTCTCCTAATCACGCACACACGCCTCTAGCGGACGCAGCGCACTCTGTACGTCAGTACTAGTGGTTTTACGTTCTCGAAAAAATGCGTTCATTTCCCACTTGCGTTGCGCAGCCGGACTTTTGTGCGACCGTACTTCGTATATTGGCCGTCATTGCCCGGCATCTGCTGCTAGTGCGGCCGTGATTAAGTGCGGCTGCACGCGCGTTCGCACTGCCTCAGTCTGACCCTAGCCTTATAAATGAAATAAAATGAGTAATCTTGCAACGGATGCAGAAAAAGATGCAGAAATAAATGAAATAAAATGAGTAATCTTGCAACGGATGCAGAGAAAGGGCAAGCATAAGACATCTAACTAGAACAAAATTTGGTACATTTCAAAATTACCAAACAATTCTGATTTCTCAGAGGGGTGGCAAGTGTCATTTTGACGCTGTAAACAAGCAAAAAGCAGAATGCACCAAAATCATCTGGGACAGTGTTTTTAATAAAATATCTATTTACACCACATTAAATTTTTTGTCTTTCAAGAAAACGCAAATCCTTGTATGTTTCAGATATGTGATGTGTGGGAACAGCCTTCCAGTAGACGTGGTAGAGGCCAAAACAGTGATTGAATTTAAGCAAGCATGGGATAGGCATAAGGCTATCCTAAACAAAAGATAAATCCAGGTAAAGTATCCATGTAATTGGGCAGACTAGATGGGCCGAAAGGTTCTTATCTGCCGACATTTTCTGGACCACATTACATTCCTAGCGTTAAAACACGGACGCTAGGGAGGAAAAACTGCGCCCGCAGTTTTCCCCCTTGCGCCCGTGTTTTAACGCTAGATTACAATGCAGGCGCCAAAAATGCTGCCTGCATTGTTTGGGGGAGTTAACCCTCGGGATGCGCGTGGCAGCGTTAAGCGCAACTGCGCGTATCCTCTCAATGGAGTCCATAGGACTCCATTGCAGCAGACGCCGGCGGTCACATGACCAGCCGGATCTCGCCTTGCGAGATCCGGCCGGTCAGCGTAGTGATACGCAGGGGGAGACTGGGGGGACTTTTTTCCCCAGCCTTTCCCTGCTCCCGCCGGACTGAGGAGGCAGACAGAGCCGCGGTCCTCGCCACGGGACAGGAGGTGAGTATCTGCTCACTTTTTTTTTATTTTTTGGGTTCCATAACATGATGCTAAAGTTTCAGCACATCGGCGTGACAGCTGATGTACTGAAACTGTTTGAAAAGCTTTGAGATTTTTTTCCTTCAAGGGTACACGGAGCCCAAGCTGTGCTTTACATGTAGAGAGTCCTTCTCCTGTCAAATAGGGCTTACTGACAGTAAAAATGTGAAGTAGGAGGACTTTGTACGTTTTCACTGTTCGGGTAATGGAACGTGATTGTCCATAAAACCACGGAAAACCTCTTGGTAGTGAAGTTGTTAAATAGAAATAACTCACTATAACTATGAAATGAATAATATTTATAAAGTAAGAAAATTACTGTCTTAACATGTAAACTGCTTTAGGTAAAGTTAACCCCACTAGAGTATCCCTTATTAACGGTCTTTTTGGTAAAGCATTTAATTCTTCCAGTATTGTGTATTTTACCGGCTGGTTTATTGTCTTGGTAACTCAGTACATTCTACTAGACGGTGTGAGTTTTGGTTGCTGTCGTGTGTATAATTTTTTGGAGGCTTTTAGGTCTACCCAATATTTTTCTTTTTGTAATTTCCTTTATATTATGCTTTGCCCAACTCTATCTTACATCTTAGTCAAAGACATAAAATAATGCTTTCCATACACTCGGAATCTGTGCACTTCTTACATGTAACTTTCATTTTTCCTATAAGGCTCCTGTCTCAATTTAATCATGTCTGAGCCATTTTTATTTAAATTTAATTGCATTATTTAAAATGCCTGCTGAATATGCAATAGAAAGCAGTCTAAAACTATGCCACTTAAATGACATTCCTATTCACAGGCGTAGAATACTCTTCATGAATAAAGAAGGAGCATTTTATCTTTAAAATATATCCACAAGGATTTCTATCATGTTAGCTAATGACTTCCATATCATTTTGTTTCTCACTATTGTACTTTTGATTAAATTGGAGATGTGCCTCAAGGGGAATATTTTGATATGTGATTGGCTTTTCTGGAGCCAGGAAGAGGTTGGGCAATCTGTTTCACAGAGTAACCGTCACCGGATGAAAAAAGTCATTAAAACATCACCCAAAGCATTTTTGTTTCTTTTAAACCTTAAAAGTCCTCTAATCAACCTGTTCTTGTATATCTGAAAAATCCGTCCTTCCCAATTTTAATGATTCCGGATCAGGGTTGCTCCATACAGTTGCTGCCACACGGAACTTGGCTCTGGAGTGCAGCAGCAGACTGCGGCACGTGCTGGGAACCTCTGGGCAGCCCCAACAGGTGACATGCTACTCTGAATAATGCTGACACCGAGCAGCATGTCCGCAGAGAAATGATGCATAGCGCTCCCACCATGTATACAGTGAGAGCTGCAGCAGGAAGGTGATTGCCACTCTCCCATCCCAATCTCCTTCATCTAAAGCGGGGATCTCAACTCCGGTCCCTAGATGTTTATTGCCTACAGTTCCCAGAATACTTTGAATGCAGTGGATGGCCAGTGCAAGTACCGGCTGGGTGGAGTAGAGGTAACATCACTGCTCTGCGTGGAGAGAGCCCTTGGAGACATGGGTTCGATCCCGGTACGAGCACCTCTCCAGTAAGTGTCCTTGGGCAAGACACCTAACAGTACATACTCGTCACCCAGGACATACTTGAAAACAAGAGAAATCTCAATGTATCCTTCCTGGTAAAATCCTTTCTCAAAAAAACAAGAAAGTTCAAGAAGAATAAGCTCCCTGGAAAAAAAGTAAAAATGTCTTTAATTAGGACGCTGGTGTGTCTTTTACACACTCATTTTTACACACCCCCTACTAGCCCATTTCCTTATCCACTGTCCATATTTGATTCAAAATGTATACATCAGATTTGGATTTTCAGTCACGCATATTGGCCTCAAGCCCAAGGAATATCCTGTCAAATAGATTTTTATAGTGACCTCACCTATCATGTCAAAGCGTCTTTATGTGATCATGATCCTAAATAAGATCGAAACATCTTTAATTATAATTTTGGTCAGTCCTCGATACTTTTACAGGGTTATTTAAAGAGAGCCGATCTGGCCCCGAAAGGTAACCGAACACTGAAATTCAGCGTACGGTTACCTTTCCTGGCCATTCGGCTATTCTGAGAGCAGGCAATTCGCCAAATGTTGGCGAATTGCCTACACATATGGTGCCTGTTCGTTGCCTGTTCGAGGGCAGTGAAATCCCCATAGAGAAGCAATTCTTCGTCTATTCAGAGAACACAAACCAGCAGTGAAAAGTTGCCGAAATTCCCTGCTGTTTGGAGGTTTCATTCGACAAATTTATTCAGGCGAATCCCATAGGCTTCAATGTTAAAAATATTCCCGTTTTAATGCAATATCTAATACACCATTTATTATTATATTCTGCAGTAAAAAGTCTCTTTATTTATAGAATTTTTTAGGATCTTTTAAGCATTTTTGGGGATTTGTTCGGCAAAATAGTTTTTTTTTTTAAAATAATGTTTTCCTTTTTTCTGTAACAGCCCTTTTTATTATCATTCATTGGATCTTATATGTAAATTCCAGACATTTTTGTTCAGTAGCTTTTTTGCAAACAGTGTTTCACTTTTCAAACTTTCAAGCGAACTGTTTGTTTTGTTTTTTTCAACTCGTTCGTCTGCGTGTCGGGTTTTTCCAGCGGCTGCTCTGCGCTGTGATCAGTGGCTACTCGGATTTTTCCGGCGGGGTTAATCCAGCCGTTTCTGCGGGTTTCGGTGAGTGTTCGTCGGGTTTGCGGCGGGTTTTCCCTGCACTACATGGGCCCTGCGGTGCTTGCTGAATACACCACAGGGTCAGCGAAATAGGATCGCCGAAACGCCCCAAAGTGCAGAGAACGAAAAGTCACCGAACGTACGATGACTTTTCGATTCTTTTTGAATAACCCTGTTAGTTATTACACACCCTCTTGTAAGTGTTTTTGTCCTTTTCAGCTCTCCATATTTGATTCAAAAATCATAGATCAGATTTGGATCTTTCCAACCACACATATGATTTTGGCCTCAAGCCTGAGAACTATTCTACCATAAAGTACTTTTTAAGAACTAATTACATTTCTCACAGCTGCTGAACCATTACAATCCTGCTGTACAAAACTCCAGTCCTGAAACCTCATAAAACAAGCGAGTTGAAAAGGGATCACCAGAAGACTTTTTCTACTTTTTTGCTTATGTATATATTCCCTTACCACAGTAGCTGAGTTTTATTTTATAGATACAAGACAGAACAATCTGTTCCATGTGTTTTTATAACAGGGATACGCAAATAGATGCTCAGGCAGGATCTCCTGAGAGGGATGAAAAAAAAGAGCAGAAAAAGCCAAAACCACTGGAAAATACTACAGTTTCATTTCATATTTATTGAATTGAGTAAGTAGAATTAAGAAAAAGTATGACCTATAAATCTTGGGTACAGTGGATTTTTTTGAGGTTTTTTACTGATAATGAATATTTATTACCCATAGATATAAAATATACATGATGTTTGCGCTCAGGGATATGTACTTGCAGCTGTTTGGAAGAGCACAGGAACACTCAGTATTTATTTTTGTTGATGTCATAATGGCCGTATAGAAGGATAATCCTCAGATTATGCTGAAATCCTGTAGCACAAAGTTATCAAGAATGATTAGTGCCAATGCCGTGTAGTGTTATACTCACTGTAAATGATAATGAAATCTATCACCAAAAATTCATCCCATCGGACTCGGTTACTCATTTAACTAGAGTCTTTCCTTCTTAGTCAGATGTTTTTGGCTTCTTGATGACTCTCTTTAGGCTCAGGTCAGACGAACGCAGTGTTCACGTCCGTGTTGCCGCACATTTTAACGTCCGTGGTAACATACAATTATGATGAATAGAGACCACACATGAAGTACGTCCGCATAGAAGTGCGTACGGACAACGACGCGGCAAACGGACGCAAGTTAGGCAAGAACGTGAGGCTCGGGTCAGACTAGCTCACTGATCACGTCCGCGTTGACACACATTTGTACGTCCATTATAGCATATAATTATGACCAATGGAGCCCCACACACAAAGTATGTCCGCACGGAACTGCGGACGCATAACGGACGCGGCAAACGGACGCAGGTTAGGCAAGAATGTAAATCCGCTAGAACGGATGCACAGAGTGTGCTGCGTCCACAACGTCCGCATAGCTTTGTGTGTGACTGATGGAACGAAGTCAGATGGACCGCATTTTTGACGTCCAGCATTTTGACGGACAAAATGTTTTTTCATATTAAATTTATTTTCCCTTCTACACCAGTCAAAAAAAGTCAGTCACAAAAATGGACCATGTGGCCACTACCTTGTCGTCAGTCAGAAAGTACGTCTGTTGTGCACGGACACACAGTCTGCACAGAATGCGCTCGTCTGACCCTAGCCTTAGGGAGCGGGTTCTTCTCAAATGTGCTGTGTCTGCACTTGGACAGGACTAGACTCTAGCTAGGTCAAGAATGCCAATGTGCAAGCTTCCAAGTGTGGAATAGTATCTAAGACTGTCTGAATACGATAGCTAGGGAATGTGTCCAAGAAAATATTTAGATTTTAATACTGACGGTTACGAGGCTGGTACATCTTCACTATAAATGCCAGTCGACGTCTCAATAAATAGACATGTGCAAACAGAACATATTACATCCAGGATATGTCCTATTCAAGAACCATACAAATAAAGTAAGGGGGTGACGGGCACACCTTCTTTTCCTTCTTGGCCAGATTTATTGTCAGCACTTATAGTAGCAACATTAGCATTTTGGCTCATCACAAGCCTTTTTCAAGCCTGATGTAGGTTTGACTTGGCCAGGTTCATGTCAGTACCCATCTGTCTTTTCCCATTGCTAAATGCTAGATGCCTTGGGGAGAGTGCCACTTTACTTGTGGATCTAGTAAAAAAAATGGTGTGCCTGGTCCCCATTCTTTGTGAGCATGCTGTTGGAGGCTTCTTCTCCTGGTTTGTGCACATCTCTTTTCACATTACAGAGAGATAGTTGCCTTGGGAGTGCCATTCTGGTCGTGGTTCTAGTATATACCATTCATGAGCTTTAACTGCTGGGTATTACCAATTAATCAAGAAAAGGATAAAGGACAAAACAGGGTGTTATCCCTTTAGGCTAGGGTCAGACGAACGCATTTTCGCGTTGTCTGTGAAAAAGTGCGTTCGAACGAATGGACGTATTTTTTCACGGAATACGCGATAGCGGTCATACGATGCGCATTTGCATCCGCGATTTTGTACGGATCATCAATAAAACACTTTGTGCATCTGGACGTTATGTTGGCCGGACATTAGCAGGGTCTGATGTCTCCAAATCACACACACATGCCGCTAGCGGGCGCAGCGCACTCTGTACGTCAGTACTAGCAGTTTAACGTTCTCGAAAAAATGCGTTCGTTTTCCACTTGCGTTGCGCAGCCGGACTTTTGTGCGACCGTACTTCGTATATTGGCCGTCATTGCCCGTCATTTGCTGCTAGTGCGGCCGTGATTAAGTGCGCCTGCACGCGCGTTCGCACTGCGCTCGTCTGACCCTAGCCTAAAGGGTGTGATTTTAATGCAATGACAAGGAGAATTTCTCTGTCTAACCTCAGACCACATAGACGTCTTTGAGTTAGTCAGTCACTAACACTTGGCCAATGTAGAATACACAGACTTGTACTCACTCACTCTCACTCATACCTCTAAGTACCAATTATCCCAGTCTCTTGTTTAGGTGGAAACAAAAACTATACAGTGCACACATAAAAAATATCTTATAACTTATTGTATCCACAAACATGTCAATGGAGGGTGTTAATTTAGTGAGCAAGCTCAAGTGGATAACATGTGTACCTTTGCTGGAGCTCTCAAAAACATAACTTAAAAATTAGAAATGAAATTTCAACCACATTATGAGTGGCAGTAGAGATATGCAGGGCCAGATTAACAAAGGGGCTACTAGAGTTGCAGCTCCAGGCCCATTTTATTAAACATTGACCCATTATCATGTTAACTATTATGGCACCATCACAATCAAAGGTGAGTTAGAGGGATATGACATAAGTCAGAATGAGCGGACAATGGGATGTGTGAAGGAAAGTAAGAAGAATCTTGATGACAAAGATGTGGAAAAGACACAGCAGTAATCAAAAAATAGGGCAGAGACACAACAAAATCTTCAGCCCCAGGCCCATGAAAACCCTAATCCATTTTATCTCTGGGAAAACCAAAATATAAAAGACAATCATTAGTGAATAATTTTATTTATTCCGCTACCTATTAAGATGCGCTAAGTGTGTAACGTGTCATTACAAATAAAACTCAGAATTACATCATTTTAAATATTACACTTGTCCTTACGAGTTTGTCTTGGCAAATAAAATGCATTGGCTGTATTCTGAAAAACGTAATTATATTGGAAACCAATGGAAAATAGTTGGTTATGCTCTAATCCTCCAATCTCCTGAATAAATACAAGTCAGCAACCCCTTTTACCTCCAACCAGTTTCACAAGCCCCAAAGATCTTGTTATCTGGCGTTTTAGGAAGACACGGCTGTAAACCCTCTAGCTGTGAGGTGCTGCAGAAATAATCACTGTTGGCAACAAGAATTCACAACGGGCAATATCTGTAATTTATGATTCTTTAGATGTAGAAATCACAGTTCTTTTCAATAGAAAACAGGCTGTTAGTCACATTTTTTCGGCAATCTTCTTACACACTGCTGCTGCCTAATTACTCCTCTCACCAGGGAATTATCTGACCTCTGCGCTTCAAACTCTACATACCATCCTCTAGATGAAAGAACCCACTTCTGGCTAAAAAGTTGCATAATCAAGTAACCAGTAGTCATCTTCTTAAGTTCCTGTCTTCAAAAGGGATATATATATCTATAATAAAGTTTATAGTTGCAGAAAACCGTTACACATCCCAGCAATCCAGATAACTGCTTACAGAGCTCAGGTGCTGCATTCCCCATATGCAGCAAAGAACTCTGGGTAGGACATTTATTTATTTATAAAGGGCACTATTACATTCTATACGCAAACGTTAACGCTCACTTGCGTGAGCATTAACGTTTGCCGCGGTATTTACCGCATATTACAATCCAAACGCAAACGGGTTAAAAAACCCGTTTGCGTTTGGTACCTTGCGCAGCGCTGCGCGAGGTTACTGTACTTTGCGCTCCCTATACTTAACATGGGGAGCGCAAAGTGTTAATCAGTGCTGGTATTACAATGTCCCAGCGCTGATTAACGTCTGGCTCTGGTAAGCGCAAAGTTAACCAGAGCCAGGACTTGGTGTTAACGGATTCCGCTTCTGCAGAATCTGTTAACACCAGCCTTAAAAAATAAAAAAAACAAGCACATACTCACCCTCTGTCTCGCGGCGAGGACCGCGGCTCTGCTCGCCTCCTCCGGCCGGCGGGAGCAGGGAAAGACTGGGGGAAAAAGTCCCCAGTCTTTCCCTGCGTATCCCTACGCTGACCGGCCAGATCTCGCAAGGAGAGATCCGGCGGGGTACGTGATCGGCAGGGAGGAACTCAATGGAGTCCTATGGACTCCAGCGAGTGGATGCTCGCGGCTGCGCTCAGCGCTGCCGCGAGCATCCCGGCTTTTTACGCTTGATAACAATACAGGCAGCATTTTTTGCGCCTGCATTGTAATCCAGCGTTAAAATGCAGGCGCAAGGGGGAAAACTGCGGGCGCATTTTTTTCCTCCCTTGCGCCCGGTTTTTAACGCTAAGAGCGTAATAGAGCCCAAAGTATTTTACCAGGGAGGATACATTGAGATTTCTCTCATTTTCAAGTATGTCCTGGGTTCAAGAACATTGAAGTGTTACAGTTACAGAAATACAAAGTAATACAATGCAAGATATTAACAACACAAATATACAGATTAACAGAAAATAAATATGTAGGAAATAGTCATTATGTTACATGTTTACAGGTGCATTCTGTATTGAGGTATATTAATAGGGATCTCTTAAGGGACTTTAGACTGGGGGAAGATTTGATGGCGTCTGGGAGGTTATTCCATAATTGTGGTGCTCTGTAGGAAAATGAGGATTGACATGCAAATGAAGTCCCCAGCTTCTCACTTTATTTGCATCTTAGGGTCTGTAATATCACAGTACCCTCCTTGCCAGTTCCATGCCATACTAGATGTTTTTTTGTTGTTTTTTTTTAGCAAAGGTAAGGATATGCAAAAAAAAAAGCCATCTAGTATGACATGGCAATGGCAAGGAGGGTTTTGTGTTATTACAGACCCTAGATGTAAATAAAGTGAGAAGTTGGGGTCTTCATTTGCTTGTGCTACCCAGAGTTCTTTGCTGCATATGGGGAATGTAGCACATGAGCTCTGAAAAGCAGTTCTCTGGATTGCTGGGATGCGTAAAGGTTTTCTGCAACTATAAACTTTATTATTTGCTGTGTGGAGGCTTTTAATCCCACTTCTTTGCCCTCCACCACAACTTAAATGCATATAATATATATATATACACCCACACAAAGGATGGATGTTATTATCTATTCCTTGACATTCAGTTCTCAAAATCCATAGGTTCCTTTCTTGTCTTTATTAATCGATATATACCAATTTTAAAGGTATCTGTTAAGCATGCGGTTAATGTATTTGAAAAGGGCAATACATTTTTACAGTTGAACCCGTTTGCCTGCGAGGATCCCTCCCATTGATGTCAATTAGCACCTCATCCTCTAATCTCAGGTGTCAAAAATAATCAGTGACAAAGATTAATAAGAAATAAATACCAATGTCATACATTTTCATCAAATAAGTTTCCTACTGAATATGTTCTGTATATTATATGAACAATCAGGGTTATCCAAAGAGATCCGAATTGCTTGAGAAAGGTAACCGAACGCTGAAAATCAGCGTTCGGTTACCTTTCCTGGCCATTCGGCTATCCAGAGAGCAGGCAATTCGCCAAATCCTGGCGAATTGCCTGCACATACGGTGCCTGTTCGGTCCCTGTTCGAGGGCAGTGAAATCCCCATGAAAAAGTACTGCTTCGGCTATTCAGAGAACACAAACCAGCAGTGAAAGGTTCCCCTAATGCCCTGCCATTCGGTGGTTTAATTCGGCAGGTTTATTCAGGAGAATCCCATAGGCTTCAATGTTAAAAATATTCCCGTTTTAATTCAATATCTAATAAACCGCTCATTATAAAATTCTGCAGCAAAAAGTCTCTTTATTTATAGATTTTTTAGGATACTTTAAGCATTTTTCTGATTGTTTTTTTTTTTTTTAAAAGTCCGATTTTTTTTATTTTTTTTTCAGTTTACTTATTTTTTTTGTAACAGCCCTCTTTATTATCATCCCCTGGACCTCCTGTGAAAATTTCAGACTTTTTCGCTCAGTAGTTTCTTTGCAAACAGCGTTTCATTTTCCCAGATTCATACAAATGGTTTTTCTAATTTATTCACTGCCTCCTCTACGTCACAGCTGCTTCGGCTCTGTGTGATTCGGCTCCCTTTCGGCTCCTGTTCGGCTTTTTCGAAGGTTAATCCAGATGTTTTTGCTTGTTTTCAGCGTGCATTCGGTGAGTTTTCGTCAGGTTTGCGGCAGCTTTTCCCTGCAATTCGGGGACCCTGTGCTGTTTGCTGAATACACCGCAGGGTCACCGAAATGCAATCGGCAAAAGGAACCGAATTGAAGAGAACGAAAAGTCACCGAACGTGCGGTGACTTTTCGAATCTCTTTGGATAACCCTGTAGATTTCTATTGGTTGGAGGAATCTCTTATGGTCTGACCTCCATTAGTTGCCTCCCTAGATATTAAGTGCATACTAGCAGATTGCATTTGTGTTGTATATTTTATTTATTTATTTATTTATAAAAGGATTTTACCAGGAAGGATACATTGAGATTTCTCTCGTTTTCAAGTATGTCCTGGGTTCGAGAACATTGAGTGGTTACAGAAATACAAAATAGCAAAATGCAAGAAATTAACACAAGACCAAATATACAGATTAACAGAAAAAATAAATATGGAGGAAATAAAGTCATTATGTTACATGTTTACAGGTGAATTTTGTATTGAGGTATGTTAATAGGGAAGTCTTAAGGGACTTTAGAGTGGGGGAAGATTTGACGGTGTCTGGGAGGTTATTCCATAATTGTGGTGCTCTGTAGGAAAATGAGGATCGAGCCATTTTCTTTTTGTATTGCGGTATTGCAAGTAAGGTGCTGGTCCTGGATCTGAGGTTATAGGATGAGGGAACTGCCGGGGGAAGCAGCATATTCAGGTAGGGTGGTAGCTTCCCAGAAAAGCTCTTAAACACCAGGTTGGAAAGGTGAAGGGTGCGTCTAGAGTCCAGTGATGGCCAGTTTAGTTCTTTTAACATGTCACAATGGTGTGTCATGTAGTTACATTGTAGCACAAAGCGACAGAATGAGTTATACAATGTAGTAAGTTTCTGGAGGTGTGTTTGTGGGGCGGCTGCATACACTACATCTCCATATTCAATGGCTGGCATAAGCATTTGTTGTACAATCTGCTTTCTTACCGCGGGGCTCAGGCAGGATTTGTTTCTGTACTGGGCACCTAGTTTGGGGTAGAGTTTAGATGAGAGTTTTTCGATGTGGGTGCCAAAAGATAGATTTGGGTCTAACCACATACCTAGGTATTTGAGAGAAGTGACTGTGGTCAGCGTGCCATTTGATTTTGTCCTGACACATAGATGGGGTGTTTGCAATTTGTGTAGTTTAGGTGCGGTTCCAAAGAGCATTGTAACAGTTTTGTCAGTATTTAGAAAAAGTTTGTTATTTGCGATCCACTTTTCTACCCCTGTGAATTGTTCTTGCAGCACTGCCTCCAGCTGTGGGAGATTTGGTTTGCTGGTATAGATTACAGTGTCGTCTGCGTACATGTGTACAGTTGAAGCTTTGCAGACATTGGGCAGATCGTTTATGAATATTGTGAATAACAGGGGGCCAAGTATCGAGCCTTGTGGTACACCACATGTGACTGGGAGGGGGAGGGAAGTGCTGTCAGAAATGGACACAAATTGAGACCTATCAGACACATAGGATTGGAACCAGGTTAACGTGCTATCACCAATACCAGAGTTCTTAAGTTTTTGTAATAGGATGCCATGGTCTACTGTGTCAAAAGCCTTGGCAAAATCAAGGAAGATGGCTCCAGTTAGATTTCCTTGTTCCATGCCAGCTTGGATATCATTACAAACTTTTAAAAGGGCAGTTGTAGTTGAATGGTTTGGACGAAAGCCTGATTGATCTGGGGTTAAATAGTTCTGATACTGATAATAATCACGTAATTGAGTGTAGACACATTTTTCCAGAATTTTTGACATTACAGGGAGCAGTGATATTGGGCGGTAGTTGGATACCAAAGTATTGTCTCCACTTTTATGGATAGGTACCACCCTTGCGGTCTTCCAGAGTTTGGGTATGTATCTAGTCGCCAGTGATTCATTAATCAGGGTTGCGACAGGTTTTGCAATTGCTGGTGCACTGATTTTCAGCAGCATATGGATTCTGCCACCCATTTTTGTCCGTAGCATTCTTACCACTACTCAAATATTCCTATATTTTCAGATCACAACCTAGTTTAACTGCATTTACAAGAGAATAAACTGTATTAGTATCCGCTGGCTTGCCGTTCATTCTCTTTCAGCATTCATTAACCCTTTCGCTGCTGAGCCTTTTCCCACCTCTGTGCTAAGCTCATTTTTACCGGTTTCGCTCATCATGTTTAAACGCGTTTTGAAGCCTTATTTTAATATATGACCCGGACATATTATATATCGTTCTTTCTGGCAGATTCATAATATGTCATTATTATATGTATACGTTATGTCATGTCATTGTTTTTTTTCACATTTTAAAATGCGATCGTTTGCGGTTATATTTTCTATGGGATGCGCTTGTTAAAAAAATTAGAAATGAGGAATCGTTACTTTTTTTGGGGAAAATTCCGTGTTTTTTAGCAAACGCCCCCCCATAGAAAAAATCGTTAGTGCAGCATCATTGTTCACATTATAATTGAAATGGGAACAATATTGTTGCACTAATAAATTAAAAAAAAAAAAAAAAAAACATTTTTTTAAAAATTTTTTAATTTTATTTTTATTTAGATTTTTTTTTTTACTTTTTACATGGTCATGTTTGGTATCATTGGAAAGGCCACGCTCTGGCCGTTCCAATGATAGTAAACATTAACCCCTAGCTGTCACAGATCGGGAGATAGGGGGTTCATTGGAACCCCCTATCTCCACTATAGGTGGCAGCAAGGGAGCAAGGGGTTAATTTAAAAACTGGTGCCATCGCGCTCTGCGCGATGACGCCAGTCATTAGGGGGATATCCCGGAAGCTTGGCCTACATCCAAGGTGTCGGCCAGCTCCGGGAGGGGACCACGATACAGCGCATGTTGGCGCCATATCGCGATCCAGCCCCCTAGGGGTTAAAGACAGCCGCCGCTTGGAAGGGCAGGCTGTGCCCTTCCAGGCGGTGCCTGCCTTTAATCGCTGGCCCGCACGGATGGGGAGGGGGAGAGGTCCGAAGGACCTCCCCCCTCCCCTTCAGGCACCTTCCCTGCAATGGCGGGGGGGGGGGGGGTGCCTGAAATAGATGTCATCGCGCATGCGCGATGATGCCTATCGTGCCCGCCGGGGTCCCGGAGGTTGGGCTGACATCGATGATGTCAGCCCGCACCGGGGGGCCGAGCGATCAGCCGGAATACCGGCTGATCGCGGGCTGCAAAGGGAGGACGCGCTGAGCGGGTCCTCCGCAGCCAAGTACCAATGCGGTTGGACGCGCTGAGCGCGTCCACCGCATTGAAGTGGTTAATATACATTTTAAGACTCAAGAAATTCTTTGGGCTCTATTACAGTCTTCGCGCAAAAATGTGCGCGTGCGCAAAAACGCATTAACGGAAGGGGAAAAAACATTCGCACTGAACGTCAAATTACGACGTTTGTGCACAAAATGCGCGTTAACGTCTAATGCGAGTTACCCTGCGCGAGTGAAGGTTCGTGCGCACATCCCATACTTAACATTGTGAGCGCAAATGCGTTTGTGCGCTGGTACGCTGCTGGTGTTACAATCGATGCGCAAATTTTCCGGACGACGTTTGCGCGCATAATTTTAACGTCTTTGAAAAGCTGGTGGTAACTGCAAAGCGGAACGTTCTGGCCAAAACCAAATACACCAGCACGAAAAAAAAAATACAGCACAGTATAGTTACACATTCTACACATACCCAAAAAATAAAATAGAGAGGTTGTGCGTGTTTTTATTATTGCTGCTGCATATATATAAGATTGATTTTGACAAGAGCAAAAACTGAACGTGAGACAATTGTGGTTCTTAATTCAGATTGGCTGAATCACGTGAAAAAACTGTCTGCCCACCGATTTCTGCACGCAGCGTTAGTTTGCGCTTGTTTTCGCACGTGTTTTTTACACGCAATATTTTCGGACGGATGAAAAAATGCGCTCGGATTGTAATACCAGCGTTAATTTACACACGTTAACGTTTAACGCTGCGCGCAAAAAAAATTGCGCTGCACGTATGAATTTGCGCGGAGAATGTAATAGAGCCCTTTATCTTTTGACAGCATAACCAAGTTACCGGTGGCAGAAGATTCTAAACCCAGATATATTGTGATACTATGAGTAAAAGTAACATACAATACATACACATATGATAAATAGATAAATAAATAAATAAAGCGAGCATACTATAGGTAAAATTAATGCTAAAATTATTCCATGATATATACAAAAATGCACCTGTAATTCATAATGGTGCAATAGATGTAAGTAATATAGTTTATACAAACAGTATATAATAATATATATTTTTAAGAATATAAATTAATAAAATTTTGTATTTATGTTGGTGTGCTGTTGCTTTTATATTATTTATAAGTGTCTGGTTATAAAGGGAATAGCCTATATACAGCACTTTATTTTGGGACTGATGAAGCCGACATTACGTTCGGCGAAACGCGTATCCCACCTACTAATTTTTTTAGTCTCATATTGAATAGAGCTCATTTTATTTCTGTATGCTTTTATGAAATAATTTCCGATTTTACTCACCCAACGAGTCGGCAGTGTTAACTCCTTCCATCCAGCTTCAGTTTCCATCACGGGATTTCGTCTGCAGTTCGGCCAAACGTTGTATGGCTAAAGCGTATAGAGAACGCATATTCGGAGGCCCATTATTCGCAACAAGAGAAAAATTCACCTCAAAACATAAGTATCTTCTATAGAATCTATTGTAATTATGTGTACATGTTTATTAGATCTATGACCTGCGTTTCTCGTCTTTTACGTGATTTACAGTGTTCTCACTTAAATGTTTTGCGCTATCAGAATACCGGTGGATTTTAAAATATACAGCACTCTTGAGTTATTTAGTCATCCAGATACCCTATTGTGTTATTATATAATCAGCATTTTTACTTTGGGATATGTACCCCATCAATTAAAAGGCTAACTTTCTATCTCTGCTAATTGTTGACTCAAATGTTTATTTCCTCTAGATTTTTTTGTATGACTTTATAGTTTAATGACTGGTCTATTCTTATTTTTGTAAGCACAGTTTATTGTGTGGACTTCCAGTTGTAATCCCCCCCTCCCCACCTCCATCTTTTCTGTACCCCTCTCCTGATTATTTTTGGAAACTAATAAAAAGTCAAATTATATATATATAAATAAAAAAAAAGAAGAATCGCCCTAGATTTGCCTTAATAAATATGTCCACAAAGGCTGATTCAATTAGCTCGGGTAATTGAATACAAATTCTTTCATGAACTGCAATAGAAAATTTCGAGATAAAACCCTATAATAAATGTTTTGTCAGGTAATTGAATCTAGTCCTTCGACTCTGACTTATCTCACGCCATAACTACACATCACTATAGCTGCGGAGTTAACGTCACATTATCATGGTAGAAAAAAGTTGTGTATTTAAATGTTTATATCATAAATTTGAGTGGAATTGTGCTGCTTTTAAAAGTGCTTTTAAGTTTCTTTTGCGTCTTACACATTTTTATTTCTATAATATTCCATATTCATGGACTTTACCCCTTGCCAGGTAGCTATTCGTGTTTCTTCATTTACTACATGTGAGGAAGCTCTTTCCTTAATTTTTCCCATGTCGGACTGAAGATGGGCCTCTCTTGGGTTAATGATGATGGTCATTTAATGGGTGACTTTGAAGGGTACACTAGCTCGTTTGTAAAAAGACAAAAGCTCAGGTAGGCAATGCAAAAATATCTCAGTTAAAGGGACACTCTACACTGTGTGAACACTCAATGTTATCTGAGTGACCGTGAGGCTGTGAGGTCCCTGCTCCATCTCCCCTCTTTGTGGAAAATCTGTGGGTCTGATTTTCCTTCGGAATGCATGGGCTTAATCCTGCTAAGAACGTGAGCTCTGGACTCAAGTAACAGGACTTCCGGATGTTTGGGAACCAGCCCCATCCAGTCGCTCTCAAAGCCTTCTGCCATTGAGAGCCACTGGATTGGCTCAATCATCCAGCTCCCTGTCATCATGTGACAGGAATGTCATGTCCTGAAGAGGTCAGAGGGAGACCAGTGTTGGAATAAGTTGAATTTTTATATGAAGCTAAAGGGTTAAAAAGGAGGTGGGAGTGTAGAGGGGGATCAAGAGGGGTGAATGTTTAACCACTTCATTTCCTATCCCCTCCTAGTTTAACCCTATAGTATCTCTTTAAATATAGCTGTCCCTGAAAGGGAGAAACCAAAGTCTTTTGTATGTTTTGACCATCATTATACTTCATTATTCCCTTTCTTACAGCATACAGAACATTGATTTCAAACACTCAGTCCCTTCTTTGTTTTGATTTCTTTGGTTTTTATGGAGAAAAAAGAGGTAATCAATTTGATATGTAGCATTAAAAAACAAGCAATCTCTTGCAAAGTACTTGCTCTAAAGAATACATTATGACAATCTGAGGGTGTTGTTGTTAACAGATTTACACAATGTCTATCACCGCCACCTGACTCCCGAGGACGCTTACCACAGATCAGTAATCCCCCATGGGTGGTCTTGCTTTTTTCTTTATATTTACACATTATTGTCTTCTCACATCAATTGTGTCAGATTTATTTGCCCAATTATAGATTTTACCACATGTTTAAAATCCTTTTTCATTTCTTGAAATGTAGCAGGATTATTAGCTCTAATCTTATTCTGTAATTGTTATTAAGGCCTTCTCGTCTTCAGTTATCAGGGCTCTCGTGAGGGTAATAATGCATGCCGTTTGCTTCGCGTTTGAGCACTAATACAAGGAGACATTTTAATTAGGAAGAGTTCATCCACACTATCATCCTATTTTTGTTTGTCAGGAGGATGGGTTGTTTTTATCCCATTTGTAAAAATGGTTCTAAACACATAAAAACATTCCTGTGCTTTAGTCCTACAGGGTAATTCAAAGAGAATCGAAAAGTCACCGCACGTTCAGTGACTTTTTGTTCTCTTCAATTCGATTTGTTTTGACGATCCCATTTCGGCGACCCTGCGGTGTATTCAGCAAGCACCACAGGGTCCCCGAATTGCAGGGAAAAGCTGCCGCAAACCTGACGAAAACTAACTGCAAAACCTGGCGAATGCACGCCGAAAACCCACAAAAACATCTGGATTAACTCACCGAAAACGCCGGAAAAACCCGAGCAGGAGCCGATCACACGCAGCGAAGCTGCCGGAAAAAGCCGAGACCGCAGACAAAGGCAGTGAATAAATTAAAGAAACAGTTCGCTTGAATGTTTGAAAAGTGAAACGATGTTTGCAAAGGAACTACTGAACAAAAATGCCTGAAATTTACATATGAGGTCCAAGGAATGATAATAAAAAGGGCTGTTACAGAAAAATAAGTAAACTTAAAAAAAATCCAGAAAAATGCTTAAAATATCCTAAAAAAACTATATATAAAGAGACTCTTTACTGCAGAATTTTATAATGAATGGTTTATTAGATATTGAGTTAAAACGGGAATATTTTTAACATTGAAGCCTATGGGATTCTCCTGAATAAACTTGCCGAATTAAACCACCGAATGACAGGGCATTTCGGGAACCTTTCACTGCTGGTTTGTGTTCTCTGAATAGCCGAAGCAGTGCTTTTTTATGGGGATTTCACTGCCCTCGAACAGGCACCGAACAGGCACCGTATGTGCAGGCAATTCGCCAGGATTTGGCGAATTGCCTGCTCTCTGGATAGTCGAATGGCCAAGAAAGGTAACCGAACGCTGATTTTCAGCGTTCGGTTACCTTTCTCCAGCCATTCGGATCTCTTTGGATAACCCTGCTACTGCTTCAGGGAAAGGAGCAAAGGACAGATTTTATGAGGGGTAATTAAAGAGCAGCGAAATTTCAGTGCTCTTTCGTTCGGCGCACTTCGGTGCACTTCGAGGGTTTCAGTTTGACGACCCTGCGGTGAATTGAGTATTCACTGCAGGGTCTCCAAAGGGTGCCGAATGGGAGCCGCCACATGCCGCCGAAAAAAGCCGATCAGCTGCCGAACTGGAAGTCTGCTATTCTTCAATAGGTGTTTAAAGCAATAGAAATGCATGAAAATGTGTGGAAATAAAAACAGCCTATAAAAAAGATAGACAGGCCCTATAAAAAAAAATTAAGCAGTGTGTTAAAGAATTAAAAAGCATGCCTTTAAAAAAAAAATTGAATCAAAAATTTCACAAAAAAAAATACAAAAATATCAAAAAATAAAAAGGCTTTTTGCTGAAAATGAAAAGAATAAAGAGTTGAATAAAAAAATAAAAGAACGATAATATTTTTTTAAATTGAATCATATGGGATTCGCCTGATTAAACCTGTCAAACTGAATCATCGAATGTCTGGGCATGTCACCAACATTTCGGTGCAGTTAGGCGTTAATAGATTAACCATTACTTCTCAATGGGACAATATCTCTGCTGTCGAACGACGGTGAACTGCACTGAACTGCATCGTATTTCGCTGTCACTTTGCGTGTATTTGGCGAATTAACAGATTTGTGAATGGTCGAAGTGCCACGAAATTGCACCGTATAGTGAAATTCACTGTTCGGTGCAATTCGGTGGCAAGTTCAGTGCTCTTTGAATAACCCCTTATGTTTATAACTACTTTCTGGATTTTGCAGCCCAGTCATGTTTGCTGTTGTGGACAACACATTTTGAGGCAATGCAAGTTATAAATAAACCCACCTTTGGCTTTGAACCGAAAGTGGGTGGAGATAACTCAATGGCATTAGGCTACCACCTAAATAGGTTTGCCTTGACATTGGCATGTGAGTTTAAGGCTGGGGTCAGACGAGCGCAGTTATCACGTCCGTGTTGCCGCACATTTGTACGTCCGTGGCAGCATAGCATTCTGACCAATGGAGCCCCACACACGAAGTATGTCCGCACGGAAGTGAGGATGCATGACGGACGCGGCAAACAGACGCAGGTTAGGCAAGAACGTAATATTGCTAGAACGGACGTGTGGAGTGCGCCACGTCTGCAACGTCCGCATAGCTTTGTGTGTGAGTGATGGAACGTGGTCAGACAGACTGCATTTATACGTCCAGCATTTTTGACGGACAAAATGTTTTTTCATTTTAATTTATTTCCCCTGCTACATCCGTCAAAAATAACGTCAGTCACAAAAACAGACTGTGTAGCCACTATTGCGTCTTCCGTCAGAAAGTACGTCAGTACTGCACGGACGCACTGTCCGTACAAAATGTGCTCGTCTGACCCTAGCCTAAATTTTAATGGACATTTACGTAAACTAAAAGCCTCAGTATTTATGTTTAGCGTGGATAGATGGGATTCGAAGTGTAGATGACAATTTTTTTAGTGTGTCATTTGTAAAACTGATATGCTATGAATCCAGGGACAAAAAATTATTTATTTTGTCTCTAATTTATTTAATTAGTCTGGACGATATAACTTTGAGGAGCATAAAGAAAACCTGCTATATGTTTGTGAACTCGTAGCTAGTGACATTTTAAGTTGATATGGCGCTGGAGCCTATCTCCACAGCCCTCTTTGTAATAATGCTTACTTGGCTGGCAACCTCTTCATAGAACAGAATACAGTGAGTTGAGAGGTATGGCTTATGTTATTCAGCATATAATATGTTACATAGCAAGTGCTTTGTAAACAATAATGCAAATATATAGACATTAAGGTATTATCTAGTCAAGTTTGAACTGGTCCTGTGAATAGGTTATGGGTAGCAGACAATTAGAGTCAGGTCACATATTGGTCCTACATGATTCTTTGATATTGTGATTCAGCAACCACTCAGGATACTTGGTTCCAGCCAAACAAAACGGTTCTCTAGGGTATAGACAGCCACAGACTTAAAGTTGTGCAAATAAGAGGTCTTTTATTCCATCATGAACAAATGCCACACTTCGGGTTGAATCACTATTGCAGGTGATTAAACAAAAACTACAAACTGAATCCTAGCTCAATTAGAGCACTTACTGAACATTCAGCGATTCTGACAATCAAAAGAAAATCACAGTATTTCTTAGAAGTGTTACTGCTCCCTGCCCTGCTCTTAGCAGTCTGATTAAACACATCTGTCCAGTCCAGGAGTCAGCAGCCTGAGAATTTACCTGTTGCTTAATAAATTAATTGGCAACAAGTGTGCAAGAGGAAAGAGGCCATGAAGGATTCTGGGTCCTAAATACCTTTTCCTTGATTATTCTTCCAAACATTCTATTACCCAACCCAAGCACGCTGTCTCAATATCCATTGTTGACCCACAGGTCATGGCATTTCCCTATTTGCCTGATAGAGGGTTAACTATTTCACTTCTCCATTCAGGAAATACATTTTTACCGCATTTTGGGTATGGCTCGTCCATGGATATAATTTTCATAAAGTTTGGATTAATGGGTAAAACTTTATGTACAGCTGCATATGTGCTTTAGATGTTAGAACTGTTAGACCTTTATTAACAGGGTATCATTCTCATTTAGAATTTCTAGGCACTGCTGTATACCCACTTTAACCTTCAGAAGCATAAAGGATGACTGCCCCAAAGGCAGCTCTCAGGTGTTACATTATAAAAAATATTATAAAGAAACGTGAGGTCTAAATGGAAGACCTTGCCACTGTTGCTACAGTGCTGTGTCTCTTACTTGTCTTCTGTGCTCGGATTGTAACTTTTGCCCCCAATGATATAGTATCAACTCCTCTTCCAACAAGATGTTGGCAGCCACCGATGTAGGAACCCCCAAAAATCTGGGGGGATAGTCTACTTGCTGTTAGGCAGTGTAATAGCATAATAGAATTATACCGCTTCACACTAGCAAGTAGCAAGCTCAGTTTCAGTTACTTCCTTTACCCTTCACAAAGGTTTGTTCCACCCACTGTACAGCGTTGCGGAATATGATGTTGCTTTATAAATAATTGTAGTTGTTACATAAATAACAATCATGTTTGCATTGTTGTCATGGAGCATGGTACTCGCACACTTACTGTATATGGTCATTCTTCCTCCATATTTTCAGAATAAGCATGTAATGCATGTTTTCTCCTGTTCATGGGTTCTATTACATTCCTTGCGCAAAAAAGCTTGCGCAGCGCAGTTTTTTTTGCACGCAGCGTTAAACGTTAAACGCGCGGGAATTATGGTTGGTATTACAATCCGAGCGGATTTTTTCATCCGTACGAAAATATCGCGCATAAAAAATACGCACGAAAACTCACGCGCATTATCATTGCGCACAGAAATCTGAGTATATATGCTGCAGCAATAATAAAGACGCACAACCTCTCAATTTTATTGTTTGGGTATGTGTAGAATGTGTAACTACACTGTGCTGTATTTTTGTTTTTGGGGCTGGTGTATTTGGTTTCGGCCAGAACGTTCAGATTTGCAGTTACTTACCACCAGCTTTTAAAAGACGTTAAAATTATGCGCGCAAACGTTGTTCGTTAAAATTTGTGCATGGATTGTAATACCATCCGCGTACCAGCGCACAAACGCGTTTACGCTCACAATGTTAAGTATGGGATGCGCGCACGAACTTTGGTTCGCGCAGGGTCACTCGCGTTAGACGTTAACGCGCATTTTGTGCGTGAACGTCGTAATGTGACGTTCAGCGCGAAGGGTTTTTCCCCTTGCGTTAATGCGTTTTTGCGCAACGAATGTAATAGAGCCCTATGTCTTTTAACTTAGTACAATGTAGAAAATGTCAAAACTGGCCATCTTTTACTTTTTTTCAGATTTTATACTTTTACCAATAACAATCCTTTCACTATAAATAAATGAGAGGCAATCCGAGCCCAAACTATAGAAAAATAGAATTTATAAAAAAGGAAAAGAAAAAAAAAAAAATCAGCACGTGAGAATTATCTGTTCGTCATAGCATCTGGATGAGTGAAAATTTATAGCTGATTGTTAGAGAGAGAGGACAGGAAAACTGTGCAGAGCAGATCAAGCGCTGGAAATTGAGATCAGAATATAATTCTGAGCTAATTATATGTGGGGGTAAAACTATAGCAGCGTGTAATAAATTCAGAAGGCAGTGGGGGTTGATTGCTGGGGTAGTTTAAAGGGTCTAGCTCCAGTAGAAAAATGACCCTGTCATATTTGGCTTTTAATTCCTGGAATTTCTAAGATGTAGGTTTTAATTTGGGTTAACCCATTGACTACACGATAGAACTGTAGAAAAACAAGCACATTATAATGCTGTTTAAGTAGAGCTGCAAAATAATACTCTTTTGAATATATGTTTAAAAAATAAACAATACAAATAGTTATAGAATTACTTCCTTCTGATTTCTGCATCAAATATGCTCCTTCTCTCGATTGAAAATAAATCGGTAATGTGCTTTGTTACCGTTCAAACATCTTCATAGGTTCCTATAAAAAAAATGAATAATTAAGCCATTAATTGTTCCTGCTAATAGAAATACAAATTTCAAATTAAGCATAATATATTTAACTCTTTCCAGCGATAAAATCCCCAAGATTTTTTGACAGAAAAAGTTGTATTTTCAAGCCCTTCAATTGAATTAGGTGTACTGTTTGAGTTTCTAGAAGTTATAGTTCACAACTGTTTTAAAAGCCTTTAAAGTATAATTTCTAATACTTTCCAAATAAAATTAAAAAAAAAATACAGCAGAAAAATATAGAATAACAGCAGGAAAATCATGATATTTTCAGGGTTAATCAGAGAAAGGCGAAACTCTGGAGAACTTTTGGAGAACTGAAAATTCTAGGTCAAAAGAGCTGATTTGGAAAGTGAGATAAATGGGAGAATTTTTCAGGTTTGGCTATTTTGACCTAGAATTTTCACTTCTCCAAAGGTTCTCCAGAGTTTCACCTTTCTTTGAATAACCCTGACTGTGTATCTATCGACAGAATACAAATAATGCCACTCTATATATACTTTTTAATAAATGTGAAAATGCATACAGTATATTAAACTGTCGTAGCTGGCCACTAACATTTGCTTGAACCTCTTTCTTATTTGGCTCAATATATAATTGATTACATTTGAGATGCGTTCAGAGTCACTGCAGTGAATGGATCAAAGTAATTAGATAGAGGCAACCACTCTGTGAGACCTAAAGGGCCCTATTCCAAGATTGGTGTTAACTTAACTAGAGCTGTTGTAAACCTACCAGATCTATTACAGCCTATGGTGTTAAGTATACAACAGCTCTGATTAAGTTTACACCAACCATGGAATAGGGCCCAAAGATTATAAGAATGCAATGTATGCCATGGAGCTGCTTTGCTCTAAAGACATCAGGCTTAAATGGGGCCCTTGGTATCACTTGACGGTAAAATGAACCTGTAGATTTTCCTTACGTCTCTATTTTTCTGTCCGTATTCCAGAGTAGGCGCTGTATTAGTGCCTGGTCACAGAACGAGGCGCAAAGCTGCCCGATACCCACCGCGAGTATTGGCTCATGGTGTCCGTAGGAGTCTCGCACAGCACCGCGGAAGAATCGTGGAGGATGGGAGACTAGGAACAATTTGTTCCCAATATCACTCTGCTCCCGACAAGAAGAAGCAATGAATTACGCCATGCTCTCCACCACGGGATGAGTGTTGAGTATGGGATTTTTAGAGTGTGTTATGTGATTTTGCAAATGCAAAATCACTTAACACCAGCTTTTAGGAATCGGTATTTCACAGTGAAATACCATCTCCAGGTGGAAGCATAGGTTACATTGGTATAGCCCTGGGCTCAAAATTTCAAGCCCCAAGCTACTAACCAGACCATAAGAGTTACTCACCACCAGTTGCTCCACCTAACCCCTACCCAGCCCTTAACTCTGCCCCTAAGAATACACACCCTTAAATTATGAAATTACACTGTTAAAGGTTTTATTTAGAATAAAGTTACAAAATTAACATTAATACCCAGACATCAGACCCCAGATACATGTATACCCAGACATCAGACCCCAGATACATGTATACCCAGTCATCAGAGCCCAGTGTGAGCAGAGCGAGGAGGCAGGGAAGCTCCTTTCCACCCCCTGCCAGTGACAGAGACAAGCTGGGTCAGGTTAGGCAGCTGTTCCCTGCCACTGTGCAGCCTGGGGAAGGGGGGGGCTGCATGGAGGCACCACTGGAATACGCAGCAAGAAATAATTTATTGTGCTGCCTGTGTGTGCATTTCCACTCGCACTCACTTAATGTCCACTCGCCGAATGTTAGCCCTGGTATAAATTTTGAGACAAATTTTGAGCCCTGGTATAGTCTACGCTACCACGCAGAGGTGCACATTAATGTTACCTATAATAAGTATAGGAGACATTAATGTACAGTAACCTTGAGCAGGGAATTGCACCCCTCGAGCTGCAGGCCTTTGCGGCAAGAGTGTAATAACAATCCCCATCGATAAGATAACTACAGCAGATGTTATGTATAACATCTGCTGTAGTTAACTTATCGACAACAGTGGAAAAGGGCCCGAGGTTTATTATTATCGTTTATTTAAAATCTCATCAGCTTTAAGTTTCCTTTTTCATTTATTTTTATATTGTTCTATATGGTTTTAATGAAATGCTGATTTTGCAGATATCGCCTGCAGAGAGTTTCTAGACAGATTGAGTAAGCAACCTGGTACTGCTACTTGGTTATCAATTTGTGTAAGACCTACCACATGTGAGTTGCTCTCTGTAGGGGGCTGCTTATATATATTCTAAGGCTTAGTGCAGAAGTGCTTCTCACTTTCTACATGTGGTAGAAAAGGAGAAAGAATGGAATCTTGCTACTTCCACCTAAAACAAATTGCATGCATCCGTCCCTGTCTTAATCAGGACTCTGCTAAAATGCTCATCCAATCTCTTATTATCTCCTGTCTTGACTACTGTAACCTCCTTCTCTCTGGCCCTAAGAGATCCCAGATTCTCCCTCTGCAGTCTGTAATGAATGCCTGTGTTCACCTCACATCCCGCACCTCACTCCTTACCCCTCTGTCAATCTCTTCCTTTAGAATCCATTTCAAAATACTGGTGGTCACATACAAAGCTCTCCATAACCGCACCCCTGCCTACATCTCCTCCCTTATTAGCAGGTACATCCCATCCTGACCACATCGTTCTGAAAATGATCTGATGCTATCAGTTCCTCGTACCTGCACCCCCAACTCTCGCCTTCAGGACTTCTACTGAGCTGCCCCCTTTCTATGGAACTCTCTCCCCTGCAACATTAGACTCTCCCCCTCTCTCTAGTCCTTCAAGAAGTCTCTGAAATCACATTACTTTAAAGAAGCCTATCAGCTCACTCCATGATCTCCCCATTTCTTGCGCCATCTACCCACTCATTTCCCTACATACCCACTGCTTCACATGCCCAGCTCTTTACCCTCACCTAGTGTGTCACCTCTCTCCTCTTAGATTGTAAGCTCTTGAGCAGGGTCCTCTCTCCTATTGTTTTGTGTGGTTTACTTGTAATGCAAATTTGTTTTTTTGTCTTACCCATTGTACAACGTTACGGAATTTATTAGCGCTTTATAAATACTTGTAACTGTAACCCTTTTCACAGGCCCTTACACTCACTTCATTCATGTATAGCGTGTATGCTGGATGCAGTTGGAAGAGACATCCATTGAAAGTGTAATTTGACCAAGACATGTATATTCATTTACATTGCATAGAGTGTTTTTCACTAAGTCAGTATGTATGTATGAAGTTGTCCAATTTATTACTAATGGTCCCAGAAAAAGAGAGATTTGTGAAAGATATTGTTCATAATGTTAGCAAAAGGAAACTGGATATACCAGTCCATTTTCATGCCACTCTCCCTGTTAGGCAAAAGTATGATTGTATTATTTAGCCGCAGGCTTTGAGCAGCATTCTGATTTCCAGTAGTTGCTGAATAGAAACATATTTCATCCCAATACCCAAATGCCATATAGATATCATAGACCAGTGAGCTGAACAGGATCCTGGAATCATAAATCCCATGCCTTAAGGCAGAGTGGGTCTCACTTTATACAACCCCTCACCTTGTGGTCATCTTCTAGAAAATAAATCCAAGGCTTGTCTAAAAGGTCAAAGCTTTTAGGCTTTCTGGAATACTATGCGGCATATGGCCCATTAACCCAGCCAACCTTGGTGTCGATTCTTTTTCATGATTTGCAGAACTTGATCTTAAGATGCCATTCCATCCTTATCCTTAATTTAACAAACACTCCATAACATAATGCAGAGTTAACATCCTACATTATAAGTGCTGTCGGGAAGATAATGTCTCACATATTAAAAAACAATATTTATTGTTTCAAATTATTATTATTATTATTGTCATCATTTATATAGCGCCAACAGTTTCCGCAGCGCTTTAAAATAACCAAAGGGAACAAGATACAGATAAACGGACATAGGATCTACATTGTAATTCAGTATTTGTTTTATTTTGTGCCTATTGCATGTCCCAGATGAAAAATATGATAATTCTTATCATGAAAGAAGCTCAAAAGGTACACTATTACATATCAGAATCCATTGACCAAGGTAAAAGAAGCCGTCAATATTAAGGAGAAGACAAGTCAATCCAATAGGCACAACTTACCTAAATAACTCCAATACTGCCTGTTGGCATACTTTGTAAGAGGTATGCTAAACGTTTACACGCATTGGAACTTTAAAATAACGAACCAGCTTGTTCATTTAGCTCTCCACTACTGACCAAATTGAAAATTCCAAAACTATTATTTGAAACATGGGGGGACCCTATTATATTCTTCATGCAAAAACGCACGCGCAATGCATGAATTTGTGCGCCAAGCGTTAAACGTTAACGCGCGTAAATCAACGCTGGAATTGCAATCCTCGTGCATTTTTTCATCCGTCGAGCAATAACGCGCGTTAAGCGGACGCGCACAAATGCACACGCAGCAACGTTGCGCACAGAAATCGGTGTGCGGACAGTTTTTTCACGCGATTCAGCCAATCAGACTTAAGAACTACAATTGTCTCACGTTAAGTTTTTGCGCCTGTCAAACTCAATCTGCGCATATATGCTGCAGCAATAATAAAAGCACACACAACTTCTCAAATTTATTGGTTTGGTATGTTTAGAATGTGTAACTATACTTTGCTGCATGGTTTTGTTTTTTTGGGCTGGTGTATTTGGTTTTGGCCTGGTTGATAGAATTTGCCATTAACACCAGCTTTTAGGAGTTGCTAAAATTATGCGCGCAAAGGCTGTGCGTTACAAACTGCGCATAGATTGTAATACCATCCGCGTACCAACGCATTTGCGCTCACAATCTTAAGTATAGGACGCGCGACGTACAGTAAGCTTGCGCAGTGTTTTTGCGCAGGTTCACCTGCGGTAGACATAAACGCGTTTGTTGCGCTGACATTGTAATATGACATTCAGCGCAAAGGGTTTTGCCCCTCGCATTAATGCGTTTTTACACTGGCGCAAACGTATGTGCGAAGATTGTAATAGGGCCCGGGATGTATAGTTAACATCTAAATGTAGGGTCAAATAGCAATTTCACATATTGAGTTATTCTGATATAGTTAAAAGATTTAAATAATTTAAATTTGCACATTTTAATTTGTCATTTATTTGTTAAGCATTTCCAGAAATATTGTTGTGTTGAAAGGTTCTAAACACGCAACGGTGTCCACTATCTTGATGTATCTTAATAAAAAGGAACTGTCGAACCGACGATGTCCAAAGGATGTAAGAAAGGTCTAAATAAAAAGGAACTTAATTAATTAATAAAAATAAAATAGAAATAACCAAAAAGAAAACTCCCGGTGACTTATGTGAATAACTATCAACAAAGCAGTGAAAACAAATAAGAAATGGATATAAGTCTGAAATATATATTTCGAGTAAATCTAAAGAAAATATTAACCAAAAGAGACAAAAAAAAAATCACTCGACATCCCAAAATTCAATCATGCAATCATATTAACCTGCCTGGCGGTATTCCCGAGTGTAAATTTCCCTACCGCAATCGGTAACCCCGAGCCACACTCGGGCTGTATACTCCCCTCATCCTGCGCTCCCTCGCCGTCCCCCGCTGTCACCGCAGTGTGATCATGGCGGCCGGAGACTTGCTTCCTGGTTCCACTCCCTGCGAGCCACGCAACGCAGGGGGCGGGACCAGGGGGCAAATTTGAAAACTGGAAAAAAAATATATTTTGACACTGTAAAAATTACTGTAAAAAGGTAAACAGTTCCATGTTTCACTAGTGCTTGCCCAGATCCAACTGATGAAGCTGGGCAAGCACCAGCGAAGACTAGGGATGAGCCGAACATACCCCGAGTTCGGTTCGAGCCCGAACCCGAACTTCCCATTTGTTCGGGTCCGAACCCGAACCCGAACCCCATGCAAGTCAATGGGACTGAAAATTCGGTTTTTTAGAGTGCCCTCCAAGAGGGCATATATGCTACATATTTGCCATAAAAGGTGTATGGGGGTCCGGGTAGTGCCCTGGGGGACAGGAAACAAGGACAAAAAGTCTTAAAAAAAAAACGTTTTTAAAGGGACAGTGAGTTTTCCATGAAATAAGGGTTAAAAATAAAAACGAAAAATTCCTTCAAATATCGTGCCTAGGAGGTCCCAATAACCTGCCCGTGAAGTGGCGGATTTCTAGGATGTATAGAAACACTTAAAAACAAATAAATGACGTTTCATATGACGGTAAATGCTTTTCCTTTAATCTATCCATAAACAACTGCTTGGCAGCCTGTATGAAAAGACATTTTAGGACGCGCAGAAAAAGTTTAGTGTTTTTTTGGGCTAAATTATTGTGAAACTTATGCAGGCTTTGGATGAAAGTAACAATAGGTGCTTTAAAATTGGGCTTTTAGCGTCGGCAACAGTGCAGTCACACCGTAACCCCTCTGAGGATATGAATCTGATACAGGAGTCAATGGCAGTGCACCCAGATATTGTGCCTTTAGTGCCAGGCATGCAAGTACTATCATACAGTAACCCCTCTGTGGTATTGTGGAAGAGTGCAGGGGTGGACCATGTGGTTCTATATTGAAAAGTTTTTTATCTGTTAATGGGCGTCAGTGCACCCAGATATTGTGCCTTTAATACCAGGCCATCAAGTATCATCATACAGTAACCCGTCTGTGGTATTGTGGAAGAGTGCAGGGGTGGACCCTGTGGTCCTTTATTGAAAAGATATGCATCTGGTTAAGGCGTCAGTGCACCCAGATATTGTGCCTTTAATGCCAGGCCATCAAGTATCATCATACAGTAACCCCTCTGTAGTATTGTGGAAGAGTGCAGGGGTGGACCATGTGGTCCTATATTGAAAAGTTTATGATCTGGTAATGGGCGTCAGTGCACCCAGATATTCTGCCTTTGGTGCAAGACTGCCAGGCCAGCAAGTATCATCATACAGTAACCCCTCTGTGGTATTGTGGAAGAATGCAGGGGTTGACCATGTGGTCCTATATTGAAAAGTTTTTGATCTTGTAATGGGGGTCAGTGCACCCAGATATTGTGCCTTTAATGCCAGGCCATCAAGTATCATCATACAGTAACCCCTCTGTGGTATTGTGGAAGAGTGCAGGGGTGGACCATGTGGTCCTATATTGAAAAGTTTATGATCTGGTAATGGGCGTCAGTGCACCCAGATATTCTGCCTTTGGTGCAAGACTGCCAGGCCAGCAAGTATCATCATACAGTAACCCCTCTGTGGTATTGTGGAAGAGTGCAGGGGTGGACCATGTGGTCCTATATTGAAAAGTTTATGATCTGGTAATGGGTGTCAGTGCACCCAGATATTCTGCCTTTGGTGCAAGACTGCCAGGCCATCAAGTATCATCATACAGTAACCCCTCTGTAGTATTGTGGAAGAGTGCAGGGGTGGACCATGTGGTCCTATATTGAAAAGTTTATGATCTGGTAATGGGCGTCAGTGCACCCAGATATTCTGCCTTTGGTGCAAGACTGCCAGGCCAGCAAGTATCATCATACAGTAACCCCTCTGTGGTATTGTGGAAGAATGCAGGGGTGGACCATGTGGTCCTATATTGAAAAGTTTTTGATCTTGTAATGGGGGTCAGTGCACCCAGATATTGTGCCTGTAATGCCAGGCCATCAAGTATCATCATACAGTAACCCCTCTGTGGTATTGTGGAAGAGTGCAGGGGTGGACCATGTGGTCCTTTATTGAAATTTTTTTGATCTGGTAATGGGCGTCAGTGCACCCAGATATTGTGCCTTTGGTGCCAGGCCAGCAAGTATCATCATACAGTAACCCCTCTGTGGTATTGTGGAAGAGTGCAGGGGTGGACCATGTGGTCCTATATTGAAAAGTTTTTTTTTTTTTAATGGGAGTCAGTGCAGCCAGATATTGTGCCTTTCATGGCAGCAAGTACCTTCACACCGTAACCCTTTTGTGGTATTGTGGAAGAGTTCAGTGCTGGAGGTTTTGTGAATGCGGAAGAGGACATCCCCTATCTATTCCATTACTTCAGCATCAGGGGATTGATAGCTGCTGATCCAGGACTGATTCATTTTTATAAATGTCAGCCGGTCTACAGAGTCGGTGGACAGACGCACTCTTTTGTCTGTGACAAAACCTCCAGTGGTACTGAACGTCCTTTCGGAAAGCACACTAGATGAAGGGCAACCTAGTAGCTGCATCGCATATTGGCTAAGTTCTGGCCAGGGATCCAATCTCAACACCCAGTAAGCCAGTGGATCATCTGCTGGAAAGGTATCCAGGTCTGCCCTTGCCCCTAGGTAGTCCTGCACCATATGGTGAAGACGCTGGCAATGGGTGCCTACATTTGACGTCCCTGGGCGTCAAGGACTAAAAAAAAATAAAAATGCATCAGTCAAGCGGCCCTGGCCTTCACCGCTATTCCTCTGATCACCTGCAGCCTCAGAAGCACGTGTGTCAGCACTTGGTAATCTAACAGTGCCTGGAAAGGTGTTATACAAGTTTCGCTTTAGAGCCTCCTCAAGTTTTGTCATCCTGTGCTCCCTCTGTGCGGGCAGGATGAGCTCTGCAACTTTCCCCTTGTATCGTGGATCAAGAAGGGTTGCCAACCAGTAATGATCCCTCTCCTTGATAGCACGAATCCTGGGGTCCTTTAGCAGGCTTTGCATCATTAGGGAGCCCATGCAGCGTAGGTTGGAGGTGGCATAAGCTGCCGAGTCTTCCTGGTCAATGAGGATGACCGTATCGTGCACTTCCTCCTCCCAGCCACGCACAAGCCCTTCTGTTTCTGGGCACACAAAACCCTGCCTTCAGGAATCCCCACCTTCAATGCCCCCACTACTTAAATAGTCCTCCTCCTCCTCATCCTCCTCCTGTCTGATCTGAGTAGGACCCGCTGGAATGCTGTCTGCGGAAAGACTGGGGCCTTGAGAGCTAGGGAAGGCCTCCTCTTCCTCCCGCTGCTCTGCCTCTAGAGCCACATCTATAATTCCCTGCAGAGTGTGCTCCAGCAGGAATACTAAAGGAATTGTGTCACTGATGCATGCACTGTCCCTGCTCACCATCCTCGTTGCCTCCTCAAATGGTGACAGTACAGTGCATGCATCCTTGATCATCAGCCACTGCAGGGGGAAAAAAAACAAGTTGACCTGAACCTGTCCTTGTGCCATACTCACACAGGTACTCGTTGATGGCCCTCTGCTGCTTGTGCAGACGCTGCAGCATTGCTAATGTCGAGTTCCACCTGGTGGGCATGTCACAGATCAGACAGTTTGTGGGAAGGTGGAATTCTCTTTGAATTTCTGCCAGGCGAACGCTTGCTGGGAATGACCGTCTGATGTGGCTGCAGACTTTTCTGGCCTGGATGAGAAGCTCTGGCAGCCCTGGGTACTTGGTTAGGAAACGCTGTACCACCAGATTTAGGACGTGTGCTAGGCATTGTACATGCGTCAATTTACCCTTGTGTAGGGCGGAGAGAAGGTTGCTGCCATTATCGCAGACGATCATTCCCAGCTCAAGCTGGTGGGGTGTTAACCATCTCTGCACCTGCCCCTGCAGAACTGACAACATTTCTGACCCGGTGTGGCTCCTGTCCCCTAAACAAACCAGCTCAAGCACAGTATGGCATCTTTTTGCTGGAGCCATTGCGTACACCCTGTCAGGCGTCGGTTTAACTGCCACTTCACCAGAGACAGAGAAGGAGGAGGAGGAGGAGGAAGAGGTGGTGGTGGTGGAGCAGACAGACCTCATACAAGCAGCTTTCTGGAGGCATGGTGGATGAACAAGCTCCAGCACAGAGCCCCGTCTTGGATCCCTCCCAGCTGCAATCAGAATTACCCAGTGTGCCGTGAAGGAAATGTAACGACCCTGTCCATACTTGCTGGACCACGTGTCTAAAGTGACATGCACCTTGCTGCTGACTGCCTTTCCCAATGACTGGATAACATTGTCTTCCACGTGCTGGTATAGTGCTGGAATGGCCTTGCGTGAAAAGTAATGGCGTTTTGGAACCTGCCACTGTGGTACAGCACATTCAGCAAATTCACAGAAGGGAGCAGAGTCCACCAGCTGGAAAGGCAGCAGCTGCAATGCGAGTAATTTTGCTAAGCTGGCATTTAGACGCTGTGCTTGGGGATGGTTGGGACTATATTTTTTCTTTCGCTGCAGCAGCTGCGGCAATGTAATCTGACGGCGTAAATCTTCAGCTACTGGGATGATGTCACATTGTGAGGAAGGACCTGCTGGTACATCCATTACTGTAGCATCATCCCTGTCGGTGGAGGTTGTAGGCAATTGCATGGCAGGACATACAGTGTGGGTAGAGACAGATGAGGAGGAGGAGGACCTACACAAAGTTTTGCCCCAACGGGATGTGTGGCACTTTTTCATATGTCGCCTCAAGCACGTGGTACCCAAGTGTCCAGTGTTTATCCCACACTTCAGCCTCCTCTGACATAGATTACAAATAGCAACGGTGGGGTCTGCTGCACAGTTCTTAAAGAACTCCCAGACAGCAGAGTTCCTGCATGTGTTCTTTGAGACAACAGCGCTCTGCACCGGAGCAGCTCTGACATGTGATGCCTTGGACTGGCTAGTGCTACGGTTGGTCACAGAGGATGTTGTGCCTCATGTTTTCCTCCCCCTCCTCCTCACTTGATTCCTCAGTTCGATCTGGCACCCAGGTGGAGTCAGTGACCTCATCATCATCAATGTCATCTTCACCCCTATCTCCTAGTCACTGGAGCCAACTTGGCAGTATGCTGCAGCTGCTGGGGCAACATGAGTGCCAGTTATTTGTGTGTCATCACTGGCACCCCTTCCTCTAGGTTGATTATACTCCCTTGCTCAACCTCAGAGATTGAATCAGAGCACTGTACTTGCTGCGCATCCTCAAGCAGCATGTCGCTCTCATTGTAGTCAAACAATTCAGCTGACTCCTCCGTGTGTGATAGCGAGGCTACGGCAGGAGTAGCTGTGGACATGGAGACTGCATTAGATGCTTTGGCAGCTGAGGTGGACTGTAAAGCACTAGAATCCTGGCTGGCAGAGGACTCGGAGGATGAGGATGGCCTGGTTAGCCAATCCACCAAGTCCTCTGTATGTTGCTGCTGCTTAAGACGGCCAGCACCAGTTAGAAAGGACAAGCGTTCCCTGCAGAGGATGCACCACGTCCACCACGACCAGAGACACAGCCTCCTGACACAGGGGCTGCTTGCCCTCTTATCTGTGGCTGGGAGCGTCTGCCTGTCCTTTTTGTTCTTTCAGACATGGTGAGTGATATATAGATTATTATATACAGAACTCTGATTCAACTCTGGTATAAAGATTTAAATAACTCTGGTATAACTCAGTGAGACACACTGATAGCTGGCAGCCAGTGACGAGACACAGATCACCTTAATTCACAAATGTTTTAAAGAAATTAGTGAGCCCCAAAATACAACGTGGTACTGTTTGTATGACGAGACACAGATCACCTTAATTCCTAAGTGTTTTAAAGAAATTAGTGAGCCCCAAAATACAACGTGGTACTGTTTGTATGACGAGACACAGATCACCTTAATTCCCAAGTGGTTTAAAGAAATTAGTGAGCCCCAAAATACAGCGTGGTACTGTTTGTATGACGAGACACAGATCACCATAATTCACAAGTGTTTTAAAGAAATTAGTGAGCCCCAAAAATAATTGCTGGCTGTGTGACGAGACCCAGAAGATCACCTCAATTCACAAATGTTTTAAAGAAAGTTGTAAACCCCAAAAAAAATTGCTGGCACAGTGACAAGACACACATCACCTAAATTCCCTGATATTTGGTAAAAATGACACCCAAAAAGACTTGCTGGCACAGTGGTGAGTGGTGACAAGACCCAGAAGATCATCTTAATTCACAAATGTTTTAAATAAAGTTGTAAACCCCAAAAAAACTTGCTGGCACAGTGACAAGACACACATCACCTAAATTCCCTGATATTTGGTATAAATGAGACCCAAAAAGACTTGCTGGCACAGTGTGACAAGACCCAGAAAATCACCTCAATTCACAAATGTTTTAAATAAAGTTGTAAACCCCAAAAAAAATTGCTGGCACAGTGACAAGACACACATCACCTAAATTACCTGATATTTGGTCGAAATGAGACCCCCCCAGACCCCCCCAGTAGTGTGGCAGACCGGCAGTAACAACACACACAACTATCTTCTTTGAAATCTCCTCTGAAATGCGTGCAGAAAGCGCTGCGTTGAAACCTTATATAGTGTGCTGCGGGACTTAGCTCTGTGAGCCCATGATTGGGCAAAATTTGCCCAATCAGGACTCTGTTCGGTGATTGGCATAGTGTTCAACCAGTCTTGCACCAGACCTGTGGTCAGGTGCAAGGCTGTAGCCAATTACGAGCTTCAGGCAGTGGGAAAATGCATTGTGGTCGAACATGCGGCGAACACCCGGAAATGTTCGGGTTCGCTATCTGCTCGAACAGGCTAAGTTCGGGTCGAACCCCGAACCGTCCGAACCCGAACAGCTCATCCCTAGCGAAGACCCTATTACATTTTAGAAACTATTTTTATGTGCTTTTTATTTCTGTAAAGCTGCTCTGAGAATAAATCCTCTATTATATTGCACCCTTTTTTCTGAAAGATTGTGTTTTTGGTTTGATTATATTATTGAATATAATTTATTTGGATTATTTTGGATGATTATTTTTGGGATAATAAATTATTATTTCATGTTTCAAACTTTATCTGACTCCGTGTGTTTACTAGACTCTTGTTTGGACGGATTTCAGTGAGTACAGGCTTACTATATAAAACAACACATTTCCTTTCCAAAAAAATTTAAACGCTTTTAGACACAAATTTTTAAAACAATCAGACCGCCAGGGAAATTAACACTGATTGGCTGATTATTTATATCAAAACTAAATATCCTTACTCATTTTCATCATTAGTGCTGACAGTAATACATCATAAGGAAAAGTATAAGAAAAGAGAGTAATGCAGTCAGGCAGTTTGTGAGGCAAAAGCTTTCTGACAGTCTGATGTCATTAAGTCTTGATTTAAAATTTTAAACCCCCATTTCACACCCCCAGATCAAGATTTAATTACATCAGAGGCAGCTAAAGCTAAATTTCTAATTTCCATTATTTGTTTATTGAGCCTAAAACTGAACGAAGGCGTGATAATCACAACTGCATACAGGGCTGCTATCAGAATTTAACATCACATTAACTTCTATACAGTTTAACACCAAACTAGATTAGAATTCCATGTTATTTACACAGTGTACATACCACTGCTCTAATGTCATGGCTGGAAACCTACCTCTAGTGCCTTGTTACCCACCAAGAATTAACAACTACTGATAGCCAACCTAACAGCCAGCAAAATTCCCACTTCACTCTCTCCATGCTCAAAATATCATGATAACTAAGGTGTAGAAAGGAGGAACCCTGTGCATGTTGAACTACGTGTGTTTTGAGCAGTCCATCATATATAGCTACCGATAAACCTTTTTTATACAACATCAGGACTTTCAGGCAAGTCCTCCTGGTGCAGTTGGCAGCTGTTGTTCCTGGTTTTTTTTTCTGTGTTTTTTTCGTCCATGTCTTGTGACTCTAGGTCGCATTGTGTGACATATTTTTATGCATATACTAATAAATGTTATATTTTATGATATTTCGCCCGAAACCCCAGCCTCTACGCACACATATATTGATACGTTCCAGGGGTTACCCCCCAATTGATTTGAGGACTGGGCTATTGGTTCCTTATGCATTCCTCTTGTTTTTCTAGTACTACCAGTCGGTAGCACTGTTTTGGTTGCATCTAGTCTTTGTAACCCTTGCCATCCCCACATAACCAGAAAGGAGGTTGAACTTCATTACATGGACAAAAAAACAACATCAAAAAAACAGGAGAAGGCAGGTGTCTTCTTTTTCAGCACAGTGCCACAAATATAAAGTAAAAATAACAGATTATGCACACAAGCTCAACTCTTAACCTCTTCACTACCAAGTGATTTTCCAAAAAACATTGTCAGAAACCAGTGTTTTTGAAAAATCTAATTTTAATAAATTGTACAGTAATACGTATCAATCACTGTAATAACCTATTTGGCCATTAGATGGTGCCATCTACTGCCAAATTGAGTTACAGAGGTTTTAACAGCAGGTCTATTTTCTTCTATTTCTCCTGCATCGGCTGCTGACAGCTTCTGAAAGCCTGAAATTTCAGAGCTTTCAGCTGTCGATTTTACAGTTCTAGCTCTTTGGGCATTATGCCCATAGGGTTAAAACTTTGGGGGCACCTTCTGCAACCCAAACAAATTTCATTTGCTTTTAGGCTGCAGATTAGCATATTGAGATATCTCAATATCGAGACACCAGATGGTGCCTTTGAAGCCCGATATATCTCAATATCGGTAGTGAAGGGGTTAAAAGTAAATTTGACAGTTGAGATTATTCAGAAGCCTAAAGGTTGTTTTGAATGTGCATCATTTTTTAAAATTGGTATATTTATATATTGCTGTATTATTATTAATATTTAAGAAAAACTCTTCTTTTTATTTTCTGGGGTATTCGTTAAGCTCAGTCAAGTATTGTATGTCAGTATAGATTTTTTTCTTCCCTCAGCAGACTATATATGTAACTTTAGAGTCCCTGAGGAAGTCCAGTAACGAATTACAGGACGAAACTCATTGGATTTTTATTTCCCTTATTATAACTTTCTGTATACTGAATAAAGCTGGCTGCTGTTTCATGATTCCTGGTGCCTGGCTCCCTTCTGTTCCCTGCTGTGCAGGAGACCAAGAGGTGGAGTAAGCAGAGACAAGAGGAGAGATTGCAGGGCAGTTCAAGCTCGATTTAGGATTCAGATAAGCCCGCTTTTTATTTATGTTCGTTGTGCAGATTTATGTATTTGCTGCAGAGTTGTGTCATTTAAATAGTATTACACTATAGTATTTTATTTTCTACCACAGGTTGATTGCAGCTTTATTGTGTTTGTAGTCTCGTGGTTTTGTGTCAAGGAAGCAGTGCTAATTTTGTTGACTAAAAATTTTAGTCTAGTTTTAGTCGACTAAATATTATACCATGTTTTTGACTAAAATATGACTAAAATTAAAAAAATTCAGATGAGTAAAATTAAAAAAATTCAGATGAGTAAAATGTGACTTAAATTACATGGAATTTTAGTCAAAAGACTACGACTAAAACTAAATCAATTTGCTGCCAAAACGGAAACTGGATTTTATGATGCATGTTATTTATAACATAAGTTATATCTGCGCCTGCATTGCATGTTCAGACCTTGATACCTTAAATAATAACAGGTTAATAGATGTTTACTCCATGAGTATAGAACGAGAAATGCTGAAATAATGCATTAATTACACTTTAACTAAACTCACTAGATTTTAGTTGACCATATTTACAGTAGATTTTAGCAGACTAAAATCTAATGATATTTTAGGCCGGAGGCACACTAGGCGTCTTCTTGTGCGCACTAGCGCGCGTTACCGGTGCCCGTCGCGGCGTTGTGATGCTGCGGACGGAGCCGGTCACATGCTTGCGCGCGCGCACTTAGTGCACGCGTAGCATGCGTGCACCTAGCGATCATCACTATCGATGCGCTAGGATGTGCGTCGACGGGGCTGCAAAGCGCGATCCTCCAATGCACTTTGCAGCCTTGTGGAGGGGGGCAGGTGGGCGTCGTGGGGGGGCTGGTGCATTAACGTTTTCTTTAACGCACGCTAGTGCGTTAAAGAAAACGCCTAGTGTGCCTCCTGCATTACTCGACTAAAACTAGACTAAAATTAAAACAATTCAGATTACTAAAAATTGACTAAAAATAAATGCTATTTTAGTCAAAAGACTAAGGCCCCTATTACATTCTTGGCGCAATTTTGTTCGCGCTGCGCAATTTTTTTTGCGCGCATCATCCAGCGTTATCGCGTGAAAATTAACGGTGGTACTACGATCCGAACTCATTTTCTCATCCGTCAAAAAATAACATTCGTAAAAATGACGCGCAAATCGAAGAGTAAATAGCGCGCAGTAACGTAGCGCACGGAAATCAGTGTGCGGACTGTTTTTTTCGCGGGATTCAGCCAATCAGAATTAAGAACCTTAATTGACATCAATTTACCTTAATTGACTCAAGTTTTTGCGCCTGTCAAAGTAAATCTGAGTATACATGCTGCAGCAATAAAAATATGCAAATAAAAATGTGCAAATAAAAATATGCACAAATTCACAATTTTATTGTTTGGGTATGTGTAGAATGTGTAACTATACTGTGCTGTATTTTTTTTTTCGTGCTGCTGTTTTTCGTTTTGGCCAGAACGTTCCGATTTGCAGTTATCACCAGCTTTTCAAAGACGTTAAAATTATGCACGCAAACGTCGTTCGTAAAAAGATGCGCATCGATTGTAATACCATCCGCGTACCAGCGCACGAACGAATTTGCACTCGCAATGTTAAGTATAGGACGCGCACAGTTCATCACGCTCGCGCAGGTCCATCCGCGTTAAACGATAACGCGCATCGTTTGCGCGAACGTTGTAATACGACGTTCAGCGGAAAGGGTTTTACCCCTCGCGCAAATGCACATTTGCGTACGCAAAACCAAATGCGCGAGGAATGTAATAGGGGCCTAAGACTAAAACTAAATCAAAATCTGCTGTCAAAATTAACACTGCGAGGAAGGGTCACCTTTTGCTCCCCTGTGGGCTTGTATACCTGTTATAGATATTTATCTTGTAATTTGTGGAGGGGGTCTCTCCTTTTTTTTCTTCTAGTAACTCTAGACTCCACTGACCTCAGTCATGAGTCAGATAGTCAGCAGGGAAAGACAATTAGCTTTATGATATTTGGAGGAAAAACCAGCACATACATGAACATGCAGCCTAAACTATGCAAATAAAGTTAACTTGAACAAAACTGGAAAAAAATGAGATTATTCAAGATTTTTTTTTTCGAAATAATGAGGCTCATAGAGAGTACGTCTGCACAATGTTTTATCTGAACATAGAGATCAACATGGGGGTCTACTCAGGACATACCTGCCCATAGTAAACATTCTACTTGGTGTATTATCTGGGGAAAGATTTTAATAGAGCAGTTGAAAATCCCACAGCTGGGACTCGGATTAGTTATGCAGATATGTTACAGTCCCAAAACTCCCTATAAAACTTGCTGCATTCCTGTCGTATTTCCTTTCTGAAATCTATATCCTTCCAAGAGATCCACGGAGTATTTTGCGTTCCACAAATTTGTAAATTATTGATTTTCTAGTATTACATAAGGTCGAAGATACTGTATACCTTCAATCCACAGGCATACATTTTCATAAGTCGCCACGGCACAGCAAACCACGTAAGACACCTATTAAAAGACCACTTTTTTATCTTAATGTATTTCTTCCGTTTAAATTTTTTTTTTTAGAAATAAATGTATTTGTTTTATAGTGGAATAAATGTTGCTTGCAATGTTTGGTTGAAATGATATTTAATTTTAAATATAAAATACTGTGTGAGCACGGTGATGTCTCTTCGCATACATATTGCTGCGATAATGAATAATATTATTATTTCTATTTTAGTTGCTTTCTCCAGATGAAAAGATAGAATGGTTATCTGTTTAAACAGAAATTTACACTTAAATAGTGTTACGTCCCTTCCATAAAACCTAAAAGTAAGCGTTTTATGATAGGGTAAACTTGAGTAGCTAGGTGCTACATACACTTTTCAGAAAGAATCACCGTAAGTTGTTGTTATATGTAAGCATAGAACACAAGAACGTGTATCACAATCTGCATCACCTGCAAAGAAGAAAAAAACAATAAGGCCCAAAAATAAATAGATGTAAAGTGTAGAGAATGAGAAGGGGGAAGTAGCACTAACCGGAGTCCCTGGGGGTGAGATTCGCCAATACAATTTTATATCTGTCTTCCTCTAACCCTGCAATACCCAACACACATTGCAACGCATCTTTATCATCTTGCACAAATGAGCCTAGGATGTGGAGAAGGCAAATATGCAAAATAAAACAGCAGCTTTATCCCTGTGGTGCAATTTTAAGAGCAAAATTGATAATGGCATAACAATTTTTTTTTAGATATATATTCAGTATACACTATATTGCCAAAAGTATTCGCTCACCCATCCAAATAATCAGAATCACTTGTTCCAATCACTTCCATGGCCACAGGTATATAAAAGCAAGCACCTAGGCATGCAGACTGTTTTTATAAACATTTGTGAAAGAATGGGTCACTCTCAGGAGCTCAGTGAATTCCAGCGTGGAACTGTGATAGGATGTCACCTGTGCAACAAATCCAGTCGTGAAATTTCCTCGCTCCTAAATATTGCACAGTCAACTGTCAGCTGTATTATAAGAACGTGGAAGTGTTTGGGAACGACAGCAACTCAGCCACGAAGTGGTAGGCCACGTAAACTGACGGAGTGGGGTCAGCGGATGCTGAGGCGCATAGTGCGAAGAGGCCACCAACTTTCTGCAGAGTCAATCGCTACAGACCTCCAAACTTCATGTGGCCTTCAGATTAGCTCAAGAACACTGCGCAGAGAGCTTCATGGAATGGGTTTCCATGGCTGAGGCAGCTGCTTCCAAGCCATACATCACCAAATGCAATGCAAAGCGTTGGATGCAGAGGTGTAAAGCACGCGAGCAACTGGACTCTAGAGCAGTGGAGATGCATTCTCTGGAGTGACGAATTACGCATCTCCATCTGGCAATCTGATTGATGAGTCTGGGTTTGGCGGTTACCAGGAGAACGGTACTTGTCTGACTGCATTGTGCCAAGTGTAAAGTTTGGTGGAGGGGGGATTGTGGTGTGGGGTTATTTTTCAGGAGCTGGGCTTGGCCCCTTAGTTCCAGTGAAAGAAACTCTGAATGCTTCAGCATACCAAGACATTTTGGACAATTCCATGCTCTCAACTTTGTGGGAACAGTTTGGAGCTGGCCCTTTCCTCTTCCAACATGACTGTGCACCAGTGCATAAAGTAAGGTCCATAAAGACATGGATGACAGAGTCTGGTGTGGATGAACTTGACTGGCCTGCACAGAGTCCTGACCTCAACCCGATAGAACACCTTTGGGATGAATTAGAGCGGAAACTGAGAGCCAGGCCTTCTCGTCCAACATCAGTGTGTGACCTCACAAATGTGCTTCTGGAAGAATGGTCAAAAATTCACATAAACACACTCCTAAACCTTGTGGACAGCTTTCCCAGAAGAGTTGAAGCTGTTATAGCTGCAAAGGGTGGACCAACGTCATATTGAACCCTATAGATTAGGAATGGGATGTCACTTAAATTCATATACGAGTCAAGGCAGGTGATGCGAATACTTTTGGTAATATAGTGTATATACTAGGTGATACTTCACTCATGGCTTGTAATATATCTTATCCTGACTGAGGAAGCTGTATTTAAGCGAAACGTGTTTTGGTATGAGTATTTTGATTTTATATTATCATAAAAGTTTTATAAATTGCAATTTGTTCGTGGTGTATAGTGTGAAGACGGCTAGCAGTGATAGGAGATCCGGTGCTCCTTTTAAAACGCTGGTGGTCTGGGATTTGGTAGTAGATTCCTTTAAATCTTTTATATGCTGAGGTGTTGTGGAATTATCTGCACTATATATATATATATTTACAGTATTTGATACGTTCCAGGGGTTACCCCCCAATTGATTTTTATGACTTTTTGAGAATATTACCCAGAGAAGGGACTACTGAATGAGGAAACCTAAGGGCGAAACACATTTCAGTGAACTTCAGTGAACTGAAAACGAGAGAAATCTCAATGTATCCTTCCTGGTAAAATCCTTTATAAAATAAAATAAATAAATAAAAACACTATGACTTCTCATATAGATTGTAAGTTCCCTTCGGAACAGGGTCCCCCTGAATAAGGCCGTATCATCCATTTGTTGTAACCTAATGTATCAACACCCTGTACACTGATCTTGTAAATCTCTGTGGAATATGTGGTGCTATATAAATAAAGGATAATATAAATATATATATATATATGTTTATACCATAAGAAACCTGCTTAAGCCCATAACAAGACACAAGTGCCCAGGTGCAAAAATCCAAAAAAAATATCCAAAACAAGTAGTCGAAGGATGAACTCCAGGTCTTCAAAAACTGTTTAAAAAAATTATGCTTTATTAAATAAACATTAAAAAACAAAAAAAACTCCTTTAAACAACTCCCAACGTTTCGGCTCTCTTGGAGCCTTTCTCATGGTTCACCGAAACGTTGGGAATTGTTAAAGGGAGTTTTTTTAAATGTTTACTTAATAAAGCATCGTTACTTAAAAAATTTTTGAAGGCCTGGAGTGCATCCTTCGACCACTTGTTCTATAATATATATATATATTACACAAGATTCGGACGCACACTGAGTCTTGTGGAAAAGTAATAAATTTATTAAATAAGCATGCGAATAGACGTTTCAGTTCCCGTAGGAACTTTCCTCAACGTTCCTGTGGAAAGTTCCTACGGGAACTGAGACGTCTATTCGCATGTTTATTTAATAAATTTATTACTTTTCCACAAGCCTCAGTGTGCGTCCGAATCTTGTGGATTATTGTGCTGGTAGTCGGACTACTTGCACCGGAGCAAGGACAATCTTCTTGGCATGTTGAATGCGGGGCTACTTGGATTTTTTGTCCTCCACCACAACCCTTGCAAGTACTGATGTACCCTACAGGTAAAGCATCCACTACAACTGGTCATCATGCCTAGCTCCTAGCTGATGAGGGTCCAACAAACCCGAAACAGCGCTGTCCTAGGAGTGGCTTTGACCAGTTGCATAAACCTTATCTCTGCTAGAAAGCCACAGTGTGGCATGGCATTGATTTTAGGGTTCTGTGTAATAACAGACCCAGGATGCATAAAAGTGAGACAGATGTAATGTGCATATCCTACCCAGAATTCCTTGCTGCATATGGGGAATGTGGCACAGGAGCTCTGGGATGCAATTCTTTGAATTGCTGTGATGTGCAATTGGCTTCTGCAATATTAAACATTATATATATATATATATATATATTTACATTGAGGCTAACTACACCATTTAAAAGTGGAAAGAAAAAGGGGGGATCGCCTTGACGAATCCAAATATACAATATACCGTGCCACTTATTTGGAGGCTCAGGATCATGTGAGTGGAATTACTTCTGATTGATTTATCTATCTAAATAATTACCTTAACATATTTGCACTAAATATATTTCATTTTTTGGAGGTTCTTTGGATATGGATTAAATAAGTGAAGACCTGAATATTAAGTGTTGATCCCACATATTTTTTCAAGCTTGGACATTGTAACATATCTTAGTTGCCCAGCTCGGAGTGATCCAATATACAATCCAAACATATTTTATTAGACTAACAGGGTTATTTAGAGAGAGGTGAAAAGCAGGAGAATGACGGGAGAATGGAAAATTCAAGGTCAAAATAGCCGATTTGGAAAGTGAGATGAATGGGAGAATTTTTCTGGTTTGGCTACTTTCCATTCTCCAATCATTCTCCTGCTTTTCACCTCTCTGTGAATAAACCTGTAAATCTGTAACATCAATGTTTGTTCCTTTAAGGAACTTTAAATGGGACAATTATCTTGATGTTAGTTCCTTAACCCTTTCCATGCGGCAGACGCGCTCAGCGCATCCTGCCGCATGGCCACTTCGCTGCAGAGGACGCGCTCAGCGTGTCCTCCCTTAGCAGTGGAGATTGGCTGGGATCGGCGAGCACAATAGCGGGGAAGGTGCCTGAAGGGGCACCTTCCGTGCGGGCCAGCAGGCACAGCCTGCCCTTCCAAGCGGTGACTGTCTTTAACCCCCAGGGGGCTGGAACACAATATGGCGCTAACATGCGCCGTATCGTGGTCCCCTCCCGGAGATGGCCGACATATTGGATGTCAGCCATGCTTCCAGGATATCCCCCTAACAAATGGCGTCATTGCGCATAGTGCGATGGTGCCAGTTCCGCAATTAACCCCTTGCTGCCACCTATGGTGGAGATAGGGGGTTCATTGCAACCCCCTAATTTCCCAATCCGTGACAGCTAGGGATTAATGTTTGATATCATTGAAACGGCCAGAGCATGGCCTTTCCAGTGATACCAAGCATGACCATGTACAGTGTAAAAAAATAATTTAAAATAAAAATATAATTAAAAAATAAAAATTTTTAAAAATAATTTAAAAAACTTTTTTGTTTTTGTTTTATTAATGCAGCAATATTGTTCCCATTTCACTTATAATGTGAACAATGATGCTGCACTAACGACTTTTTCTATGGGGGCGTTTGCTAACACAATTTTCCCCCCAAAAAAGTACCGATTCCCCATTTCTAATTTTTTTAACAAGCGCAACCCATAGCAAAAATAACCGCAAACGCTCGCATGTTAAAATGTGAAAAAAAAAAACACTTTACACGTTGTAAATTATTGAAAATTCAAACTTTATTGCATTTTATGTTATAATATACAGACAGGACATAACTTATACATATAATAATGATATATTATGAATCTGCCGAGTCTCCCGGAAAGAACGATATATAATATGTCTGGGTCATATAATAAAATGTGACTTCAAATCGCATTTAAACATGATGAGCGAAACCGGTAAAAATTAGCTCAGCACAGAGGTGTGAAAAGGCTCAGCAACGAAAGGGTTAATGGGACTGAAACATTGACATTATAGAGTTTAATTTAATGAAATAAAAGTTGAGTTTGGAAGAAATCATCTATTAACAAGGATTATATGTAAAGTTACAAAGGGTGTCACACAACTCGGAGACCTAGTGAAATCAAGCATCACAGTTTACCTAACACGTATTGACATTTCAGTCCCCCAAGGACATTTTCAAGACAGTTAACCATCTAAAAGCAGCAAATAAACACAGTACAGTATATACACTTATATGAATGCCATTCCCATCTGACCACACATTAAATCCCACTTCCGCATATGGAAGGAGGAGCTTAACATAAAACTGCTAGCATCCACACAAACCCATATCAGAAGTTACAGTTACCAGTACTTATACAGCGCCAACAGTTTCCTTAGCGCTTTACAATGGGCAAGCACAAACAGGTGACATAATAAATAATAGGCATAAGGGACAAACGGCCCTGCCCGTAGGTTAAATGTCCTGTAAATGCAACACTTTATACAAGTGCTCAGACGTTCCGCGAGTTTACAATCTAAGGGACTAAGGCAAGTGAAACAAAAGGGAATGGGGGGAATGTGGAGAAAAGTCCCAGAGAGAATATAGCAGACACTGCATGATGACAGACCAAGAGCTTGGGCATAATGAGATTAAAACGAGCGAGGATTGAAGCAGCTGAGAAAAGGAGGCTATATAATTGGGAAAAGGGCTGGTTGGAAGGATGGATGGGGTGGACAGGTGGAACAGCAGAGGGAAAGATGGTGGTGAAGTGTGACTTTCTGGCTTTCTTGCAGTAAACAGAGGGAGAGATTGCTTTGGATATGGCTTGCTTTTGGTTCAGGGGAAAGATGGTGGTGAAGTGTGATGCATCAATAAAAAAGTGAGAAATAAATGTCCAGCATAAGAGTAATAAAACACAAATATATAAGCAATCAGTACTACCAAAAAACTTAATATTGTAGAGAACTGATACTATTGGGACTATACTAGTGACTCAAAGCAGGAGTGTCTCTAAACGGAACACATGCATGCTCCAAACAAGACACTATAAATTACTTACACTGAAACAGTAATAGTGCACAAGAAAATAAATAAATAGTTTTATATACAGTCAGGTCCATAAATATTGGGACATCGACACAATTCTAACATCTTTGGCTCTATACACCACCACAACTCAGGTGAACGGTGTAGGACTTACAGCAGTTTGCAGATGTGCTTCCCACTTGTTAAGGGACCAAATGTAATGGGACAATTGGCTTCTCAGCTGTTCCATGGCCAGGTGTGTGATATTCCCTCATTACCCCAATTACAATGTGCAGATAAAAGGCCCAGAGTTCATTTCAAGTGTGCTATTTGCATTTGGAATCTGTTGCTGTCATTATCAGTGAAGCAAGCCATCATTAGGCTGAAGAAACAAAACAAACCCATCAGAGAGATAGCAAGAACATTAGGCATGGCCAAAACAACTGTTTGGAACATTCTCAAAAAGAAGCAATGCACCGGTGAGCTCAGCAACACCAAAAGACCCGGGAGACCAAGGAAAACAAGTGTGGTGGATGACCGAAGAATTCTTTCCCTGGTGAAGAAAACACCCTTCACAACAGTTGGCCAGATCAAGAACACTCTCCAGGAGGTAGGTGTATGTGTGTTAAAGTCAAAAATCAAGAGAAGACTTCACCAGAGTGAATACAGAGGGCTCACCACAACATGTAAACCATTGGTGAGCCTCAAAAACAGGAAGGCCAGATTAGAGTTTGCCAAACAACACCTAACAAAGCCTTCACAGTTCTGGAACAAGATCCTATGGACAGATGAGATCAAGATCAACTTGTACCAGAGTGATGGGAAGAGAAGAGTATGGAGAAGGAAAGGAACTGCTCATGATCCTAAGCATACCACCTCATCAGTGAAGCATGGTGGTGGTAGTGTCATGGCGTGGGCATGTATGGCAGACAATGGAACTGGTTCTCTTGTATTTATTGATGATGTGACTGCTGACAAAAGCAGCAGGATGAATTCTGAAGTGTTTCGGGCAATATTATCTGCTCACATTCAGCCAAATGCTGCAGAACTCATTGGACGGCGCTTCACAGTGCAGATGGACAATGACCCAAAGCATACTGCAAAAGCAACCAAAGAGTTTTTGGAGGGACAGAAGTGGAATGTTGGCAATGGCCAAGTCAATCACCTGACCTGAATCCCATTGAGCATGCATTTCACTTGCTGAAGACAAAACTGAAGGGAAAATGCCCCAAGAACAAGCAGGAACTGAAGACAGTTGCAGTAGAGGCCTGGCAGAGCATCACCAGGGATGAAACCCAGCGTCTGGTGACGTCTATGCGTTCCAGACTTCAGGCTGTGATTGACTGCAAAGGATTTGCAACCAAGTATTAAGAAGGGAAAGTTTGATTTATGATTATTATTCTGTCCCATTACCTTTGGTCCCTTAACAAGTGGGAGGCACATCTGCAAACTGCTGTAAGTCCTACACCGTTCACCTGAGTTGGATGCACATACCCTCAAATTAAAGCTGACAGTCTGCAGTTAAAGCACATTGGAGTTGGAATGAAACAAACACAATGTGGTGGTGTATAGCGCCAAAGATGTTAGAATTGTGTCGATGTCCCAATATTTCTGGACCTGGCTGTATATATTTATACATATAGATGGCTGACAACCCTCATGGGTATGCACCCCTCCCTGCTCACAGGTGTGTCACACCGTGGCTGCCTATAAAGGCCTGAGCCTGCTGGGTTGATCCTGTAAATGGAGATTCGGTCAAGTTAGATCGGATCTGTCGACGATGGGGTACATTGGCGATTGTGACAGGCTTAAGCAAGGTATGATTATATTTTGTGAACTGAATCCCCATCATTTATTCCCTCAGTCAGGTATTTGAATTTTTGGAAACTGTTTTTTGACTATAGAACATGATGGAAGAATGTGGTCATTGATATGGAGTGCTCTATTTTTGGTGTTTTGTTTATATATATATATATATATATATATAATATAACAAAACTCACCAGAGTATAGCAGCATATAGTGATACCTTTTTATTGGACTAACGTTACATTTAAAAGAAAAGCTTTCAAGAGTGTAACTCTCTTCTTCAGGTCTGGAAGCTATACTGATCTCTTGAAAGCTTGTCTTTTAAATTTAACTTTAGTCCAATAAAAAAGGTATCACTACGTACTGCTATACTCATGATTTTGGCATCCGGACTAACACAAGCAATCCAATATAATATATATATATAAATTTCCCAGGTATCCCGCACTCCATAATAGCAATGGATAATACTTGCATCGGTGCTGTAGTCCGGCTGCATTCAAGATGAGAAGTCTCGGAGAGGACTGAAACGTCGATAAATATCAAGTAAATACATCACTTTATATTTTGTTAAAGTAAAGTCTACGTGTGAGTGTGAGTCTGGACTATTTTCAATTTATATATATACAGTATGTCACTGTCAGTATGTCCCTAACATTTTTGTAAATATTTTATTATATCTTTTCATGTGACAACACTGAAGAAATGACACTTTGCTACAATGTAAAGTAGTGAGTGTACAGCTTGTATAACAGTGTAAATTTGCTGTCGCTTCAAAATAACTCAACACACAGCCATTAATGTCTAAACCGCTGGCAACAAAAGTGACTACACCCCTAAGTGAAAATGTCCAAATTGAGCCCCAAGTGTCAATATTTTGTGTGGCCACCATTATTTTCCAGCACTGCCTTAACCCTCTTGGACATGGAGTTCACCAGAGCAGCACAGGTTACCACTGGAGTCCTCTTCCACTCCTTCATGACATCATCACGGAGCTGGTGGATGTTAGAGACCTTGCGCTCCTCCGCTGTTACATCCTCGGCCCCTGCTGTGTCGCCCAGGGGGTCTGGGCATGGTCCAGTGCCACAGGCTGGTCGTATGCCAGCACCTTCTAATGGCCGAGCGGCTTCTGAGGGGGTGGGGCCTGGTGTGGTCACGAGGAGCCACTGGATTTATAGCAGGGCACGAGGAGTTACCTCGTCGCCCTGACGTGGAGTTCTGTTCCCTCATCGCTAAGCTTATAATTACTACTGATTCTGTTGCCGACCCGTTTCTGTCTATGATTCCTGCTCCTGATATCGGCCCGGCTTGTTTCGGACCATTCTATTGCTTCCACCATTAGCGATCGCCAGTATTGGGCTTTGGTGGATTAACCCTATGTTTGCAGCTGGGGCTGTCACTCCCTATCTGGGATTATTCCCATCTCGCTCTGGGGGATCACTTGTGGCCTTAACGAGTTACTACTGCAGACCCAAGGTGTATGTTTCTTTGCTAAGAGCATATGTGCGAATCGCGGTACAGAAATGTTTACGTGCCGTATATGATCATTGCACCCTAACCGCTACCTGTACCCAGGCCTGTACTAACTGTATACTCAAATCTGTGTCAACCACCTCTGGTAATTGCAAGGTACGTTTTACCAGCTCGAGCTTATCTGATAACGCAAAATCTGTACGTTTGTTGACTGCCCTGCAGCCTGTACAATTCATTGACTGTCAAAGTAATCATTGTGTTTCTGAAGGTGCTCTAAGTTGTCCACAGGTCTTGAAACCTCTGGAACTTAGTAGCAAATCTGTTTGTTCTTTGGCACTCCTTAGCTTTGGAGTACAAGTCTGTGAAAATCGAGAATTTGGTTAAAATCAAGCAGGTATATCTGTTCAAAAGGATCTCAACCTCGCTACTCCAATGTGAGTGCCGCAGCGCCTGTTACATCCGCTTTCTGGTTGTGGATGCTCCACAGATGCTCAATAGGGTTTAGGTCTGGAGACATGCTTGGCCAGTCCATCACCTATACCCTCAGCTTCTTTAGCAAGGCAGTGGTAGTCTTGGAGATGTGTTTGGGGTCGATATCATGTTGGAATACTGCCCTTCGACCCAGTCTCCAAAGAGAGGGGATCATGCTCTTCTTCAGTATGTCACAGTACATGTTGGCATTCATGGTTCCCTCAATGAAGTGTAGCTGCCCAGTGCCAGCAGCACTCATGCAGCCCCAGATCATGACACTCCCACCACCATGCTTGACTGTAGGCAAAACACACTTGTCTTTCTACTCCTCACATCGTCGCCGCCACACACGCTTGACACCATCTGAACCAAATAAGTTTATCTTGATCGCATGAGACCACAGGACATGGTTCCAGTAATCCATGTCCTTATTCTGCTTGTCTTTAGCAAACTGTTTGCAGGCTTTCTTGTGCATCATCTTTAGAAGAGGCTTCCTTCTGGGATGACAGCCATGAAAGACCAATTTGATGCAGTGTGCGGCGTATGGTCTGAGCAATGACAGGCTGACCCCCCACCCTTTCAACCTTTGCAGCAATGCTGGCAGCACTCATACGTCTATTTCGGAAAGACAACCTCTGGCTATGATGCTGGATATGGAGCATGTGCACTCAGCTTCTTTGGTCGACCATGGCAAGACCTGTTCTGAGTGGAACCTGTCCTGTTAAACCACTGTATGTTCTTGACCACCAGCTCAGTTTCAGGGTCTTGGCAATCTTCTTATAGCCTAAGCCATCTTTATGTAGGGCAACAATACTTTTTTTTTCAGATCGTCAGAGAGTTCTTTGCCATGAGGTGCCATGTTGAACTTCCAGTGACCAGTATGAGAGAGTGAGTGTGATAACAGAAAATTTAACACACCTGCTCCCCATTCACACCTGAGACCTTGTAACACTAACGAGTCACATGACACCGGGGAGGGAAAATTGCTAATTGGGCCCAATTTGGACATTTTCACTTAGGGGTATACTCCCTTATGTTGCCAGCGGTTTAGACATTAATGGCTGTGTGTTGAGTTATTTTGAGGGGACAGCAAATTTACACTGTTATACAAGCTGTACACTCACTGCTTTACATTGTAGCAAAGTGACATTTCTTCAGTGTTTTCACGTGAAAAGATATAATAAAATATTTACAAAAATGTGAGGGGTGTACTCACTTCTGTGAGATACTGTGTATATAGATCTAAGATTTTCAAGGTATTTTAAAGATAGAAAGAACTATGAGAGGCATAGTACACCAATCCTAAATGCCAAGGGTTAATCTGAATGGGTTTCTAAAAACAAAGCTACATATTGCTCTACATTCCTGCCCCAGTGACAGGATCATAAACTCTGTTTCTGCTTCTGAGCCCTTTCTTCTCCTATTTTTAACGAGGGCCAGAAATCTTGGCCGTTTATGAAAAGCTCCCAAATGACAAAAGCAGCCGTGCGGAATGAAGAGCGCAGTCACTTTTAATCAGCTTTCTCTTTACCAGAAAGCAGCGGGCGCTTTTTCAAAATCTAAAAGTTCATCAAAAATGAATCAAATCCTTAATTAAAACCTGACTCTGTTTTCAAAGTGGTTTATCTTGGCAAGAAAGCAAAGCAGGTGACAAGCAAGAAAGTGGAGGAGGAAGTACAGATAGATGGAAATGGAATTGTAGATCTAAAGACCAGAAAAATGTATAGAAATATACAAAGATTGTTTGTATTGCTGGTACTAAAGGTTCTGAAAAACGTAAAACTAACATAACAGTGAAGAGCCATTAAACATAAAAATATATTTTCTACAGAAACCAATTTTATTTTTTTAAAGTAACCTTAGAATTATTAAAAAATAATTCGATTCAAGCTGTTGATGGGATTTTCTGCTCAAAAATGAAAAAAAGAGAGCGGATTCTGTATTTAACATTATCTAACTCATCATGTAATGAGGAAGAGATATAAAATTACAGTTAAACTATATAACTAAATTTTTATTATTGCAACTGCTTATATAGAAAGGTTTATAAAAATCCTTTGGTGTTGTTGATAGGCCCAGATTAGAGGGGTTATTCAAAGAATGCCGAATTGGCCACCGAATTGCACCGAACGGTGAATTTCCCCATACGGTTCAATTTTGGGACAATTCGGCTATTCAGAAAGCTGCCAATTCTCCAAATATTGCCGAATTGCCAGAGAAATACAGTACAATTTGGCAGCAGTGAAATTCCCCATAGAGAAGTAATTTTTAATCTATTCAGAGTACGCCGAACAGCAGCGAAACGTTGGCTAAATGCCTAGATTTTCGGTGGTTTTATTCGACATGTTTAAACAGGTGAATCCCATAGGTTTCAATGCTAAAAAAAATTCCCATTTTCATAAATTTTTTATTGAACCGTTTATTCTTTTCATTTGCAGCAAAAAAAAAATACTTTCAATTTATTCTTTAGAATTTTTCTGGATTTTTTCTGCGAAATTTTAGATTCCGATTTTTTCTTTTATTCTGTAACAGAATTTTTTATTGTTATTCATAGGACATTATATATTATTTCCATGCATTATCTTTTTAAAAACAACTTTTAAAAATAGGTTGTTTTTTTTACCCCTGTTTGGCGGCTGGTTGGCTTTTTTTGGCAGCATTGTGGCTGATCGGATGTGTTCGGCAGTCTGGCGGATCATCAGCTGCGTTCAGCGGTTTTTCAGTGGTGTACTGCATTTTTTGGATTAGTTTCCCAGGTTTATCACTCGGCAGATCTGTTCGGTGCACTTCGGGGACCCTGCAATGAATGCTGAATTCACAGCAGGGTCGGGAATTGAGGTCACCAGAATGCACCGAACGGAAGAGCACTGAAATTACGGTGCTCTTTGAATAACCCCTTATATGTCGGTTAAGCGACCAAATGTACAATGGACCGGGAGGGCCATAAGTCATACCGCAATGGCGACGATCAAAGGATCTACCTAGGTGGTCCATGCAAGGCTGGCTCTTGAATCATATGACCCAGTAGGTGAATACAAATCTTTGACTTGCCCAGTTAATGCTGGTTTTCTGCTGTGATCCAGGGGATTGCAACTCACAATCTGGTCCCTTCAATGAATAGCAAGGCATCAACCCAGGGCCAAACCTCCACCCAAGCATGGTCTACGCCCAGGCCAGCCAATCACAGAGCCCTATCTGGTCCTTAATTTTTAGTCTAGTACTTTGAAAATGACTGGGGCAGGAGTAGCAATGCTCATCCTGCAATCAGAGGTTTGACAGTTCCAATCCCCATTACCTTTAGGGGAGAATTTGCAATTTTGTTACCTTGAACATGTTGCCAGTGAAACAGGATTGGTTGTACTTATTTTGCATTTGTATATATTGTCCATTTCCAGTTGTGCTTTTTCTCTTAAAATATTTACTTTCATGGCTGTATTTACACTAAAATTTGTACATGTTATTCAAAAAGAAGATGATTTGGAATTACGCAATGCTCTTCACTGTGAGACCAGAGGTGAATAATTGATTTTTTTTGGGTGTGGGTGGGGTTTAATGTGTATTAAGTGATTTTTTTCTCAAACAAAATCATTTAATACCAATTTTCTGCAACCATTAATTTTCTCATTACCAGCTGCAAGGGAGAATAGTGAGTTACCTTGGAATTGCCTGCTATTCTCCAGCTGCCTCCACACTAGTACTTCCTATACAAAGTACAAGAAGTGGTTATTTACAATAGGCAGGGATTCTTAAAATGGGAAAACCTTACACCTCTATACCTCCCAAACAATGACCAAAAGTTGAACACTCAAGTCAAAGGCGGTCGAACAGACACCTGCTGTGATCTAATCCCTCACCTCTACGGGTGGGGTATATGGGGGTCTGGAATGTGAGGGCAGCCCATCTGCTCTGATTTCAAGTTAGTGCGATGTATTCACAAATTGTACTGACAAAAAAGCAACAATTCTAAATTCCTCAGAAAATTTAAGTTTATATCTAGTACACAGTTCAACATAATTGAATAGTAAGAGCAGTGTAACCATTAGAGAAAATAAAATGATCATGAACAATAGAAGTGTCACGTGGGCACCCAGCGTGAGCCGAGCGAGGTGGGGCCCATATTTGGGGTTGATAGAAAAAGAAAAGCAACAGAAAGGACACACTGCTGAACAGCAGGAAGGGCAAGGGTTAGGGGGAGGACCAGATACACAGGCACCCAGCAGCATACAAGGAAACCCTAATCTAAGCATCGGCCCTTAGATTTCTATCTCTAAGCTAAGGGTGGGTACCACTACTGCTGGGTGAAGCACATAGAATAAAACAGAGCGAGAGAGGCAAATCCAGAGACATACAGGGTTATTCAAAGAGATTCGAAAAGTCACCGCACGTTCGGTGACTTTTCGTTCTCTTCAATTCGGTTTGTTTTGCCGATCCCATTTCGGTGACCCTGCGGTGTATTCAGCAAGCACCACAAGGTCCCCGAATTGCAGGGAAAAGCTGCCGCAAACCCGACGAAAACTAACCGCAAACCCAGCGAATGCACGCTGAAAACCCGCAAAAACATCTGGATTAACCTGCCGAAAACCACAGAAAAACCCGAACAGGAGCCGATCGCAGCCTTCGACACAGCAGAAGAGGCAGTGAATAAATTAGCAAAACAGTTTGTATGAATGTGTGAAAGTGAAACGCTGTTTGCAAAGAAACTACTGAGCGAAAATGTCTGAAATTTATACATGAGGTCCAGGGAATGATAATAAAGAGGGCTCTTACAGAAAAACGAAGAAAACTTTAAAAAAAAAAAAAATCGGACTTTTAGAAAAAAAAATTAAGAAAAATGCTTAAACTATCCTAAAAAATCTATAAATAAAGAGACTCTTTACTGCAGAATTTTATAATGAACGGTTTATTAGATATTGAATTAAAACAGGAATATTTTTAGCATTGAAGCCTATGGGATTCTCCTGAATTAACTTGCCGAATTAAACCACCGAATGACAGGGCATTTCGGGAACTTTCACTGCTGGTTTGTGTTCTCTGAATAGCTGAAGCAGTGCTTTTTCATGGGGTTTTCACTGCCCTCGAACAGGCACCGAACAGGCACCGTATGTGCAGGCAATTCGCCAGGATTTGGCGAATTGCCTGCTCTCTGGATAGCCGAATGGCCAGGAAAGGTAACCGAACGCTGATTTTCAGCGTTCGGTTACCTTTCTCAAGCAATTCGGATCTCTTTGGACAACCCTGATAGTTATATTAGTTTATGTAATGGGTTGGGTGTAGGTAGTGGGTGTAGTTAGGTAACTCAAAAAATTGGTTAATTATTAATTCCTCCTGTCCCTCACACTGGCTCAACCATATTTAACTTAATGTGTTCTAAGAGAAAGATCTTATTTCATCTGAGCAGTCTTCTCTCTCCTTTTCGCTAATGAGAGGCACAGCCTGCGTATAGTTGATTGGAAACCCAGAAGGCTGTCCAATGGGAGCTGAGTGAATTGGTCATGGTGGCTAGAATGTCCCTTTTAACTATTGATGGGGTGTTGTTGTAGGGTGTTGTAGAATAGGTTTAACTATTGAGATGTGTTATTAGTAAGGGGTTATGTATGGTTAACTACTGTTGAAGTTTAGATAGTAGGAGGATATGAAGAGTAGGGTTAACCAGTGAGGGAATGTAGATAATGAAGGCCTGAAGCAACTCAGGCATAGGGCCCTTAAATTGCCTCTGATGCCAGGATGCAGGGAGGATTATTTTATTCACAGGGGCTTAGCGCGTGAGGAGTTAGAGCGGGAACGTGTTACGGCGGGGTTTCAGGAGGGAGTTTATAGCGCATGCTCTGTGTCTCTGCGCGCCTTTTTCTCCTGAGGTAGACTGGTAAAGAAATCCCCATCCCCTTTTTTATTTGGTTATAGGGGGTGCTTTTTTGGGGGTTGGTTTTTTAGGTTTTGGTTATTTCCCCTTTGTCACAGCGGGGGCTTGTAGGCAGTGCTGGGGTAGGGATTCCTTGATTTAGGTGGTGGATGGGAGATGGGGCGGAGTTTTAGTTGGCTTGGTTTGGAGGAGGTATGGTGGTTGTGTGGAGTTCCTTGTCAGAATTTTATAATGAACGGTTTATTAGATATTGAATTAAAACGGGAATATTTTTAACATTGAAGCCTATGGGATTCTCCTGAATAAATTTGCCGAATTAAACCACTGAATGGCAGGGCATTTCGGGAACCTTTCACTGCTAGTTTGTGTTCTCTGAATAGCCGAAACAGTGCTTTTCATGGGGTTTTCACTGCCCTCGAACAGGCACCGTATGTTCAGGCAATTAGCTAGGATTTGGCGAACTGCCTGCTCTCTGGTGTCACGGTTCCCGGATCCCACCACGCAGTACTTAACCCCCAACACTCCACAAAACCCAGAAGCTACCAACAGTGTAGCTGTGAATGAACCCTATCTGTCTGGTCCTTAGAATTGGCCAGGTAAACTAGCTAGACAGAAAAGGGTTAACAATATGGAGAGGAGTCAGCCGAGCCAGAATCAGGAATACAGAGTTCAGAATGGTCAAATGGAATAGCCGGGTCGGTATCAGAGCAGTAGCGTAGTACAAGAAAATAGTCTAGGGCAACAGAAGGCAGAATGGTCAGAACACAAGCAGAGGTCAATAACAGGTTAAATCAATATAGCAGTCAGGTACAAGGAGCTCAGGTATGGACAACCACGATCTGGCAACTTCTGAAACTATACTGAGGGTTTTTAACCACTTCGATGCTGAGGACGCGCTCAGCGCGTCCTCAGCATTCCCGCTGGTATGCGGAGGACGCGCTGAGCGCGTCCTCCCATTGGGGTCAGCGTTCGGCCGGGTTCCGGCCGATCGCTGGCCCCTCCGGTGCGGGCTGACATCCTGGATGTCAGCCCGGCATCCGGAACAGCAGCCGCCGGAATTTGGTGTCATCGCGGCAGCGCGATGACACCAAATTCAGGCGCCCCCCCGCATGTGCGGAGGAGGCGCCTGAAAGGGAGGGGGGAGGTCCTTCGGACCTCTCTCCCTCCCGATCGGCGGCTCTGCGGGGCTTAACCCAGGCATCATTTGGAAGGGCACAGCCTGCCCTTCCAAATGATGCCTGGCATTAACCCCTGGGGAGCTGGATCGCGAATCGGCGCTGAAAAGCGCTGGTTCGCGATCCTTTCCCGGAGCTGGCCGACATCTTGGATGTCGGCCAAGCCTCCGGGAACTCCCCCTGAGGACTGGCGTCATCGTGCGTAGCACGATGACGCCAGTCCTAGAGTTAACCCTTAACTGCCACCAACGTGGAGATAGGGAGTTCCAATGAACTCCCTATCTCCCGATCCGTGGCAGTTAGGGGTTAAATTTTGGTATGGTTGGATCGGCCAGAGCATGGCCGTTCCAACGATACCAAACATGAAAGTGAAAAAAGTTGTAAAAAAAAAAATGAAAAATAAAAATAAAAAAAAATTAAAAAAAAATTATAAAAAAAAAATAAACACTTTTTTTTTATTTTTTTGGTTTGTTAGTGTAGCAATATTGTTCCCATTTCAATTATAATGTGAACAATGATGCTGCACTAACGATTTTTGTATGCGGTGCGTTTGTTAAAAATAGTGTAATTTTCCCCAAAAAAAAATGTAACGAGACCCCATCTCTAACTTTTTTAACAAGCGCACCCCATACAAAATATAACCGCAATTGCTCGCATGTTAAAATGTGAAAAAAACACTTTACACATTGTAAATTATTGAAAATACATATTTTATTGCATTTTTTGTTATAATATACAGACATGACATAACGTATACATATAATAATGACATATTATGAATCTACCGAGTCTGACGGAAAGAACGATATATAATATGTCTGGGTCATATACTAAAATAAGCCTTCAAAACACGTTTAAACATGATGCGCAAAACAGGTAAAAATGACCTCAGCACAGGGGCGGGAAAAGCCTCAGCAGCGAAAGGGTTAAAGACCTTCACCAGACCACGCCCCCCACTCAAGCCACACCTCATGCAATCACCTCCCTGCCTGTCTCTATTTAAACCGGGCAGTGGTCAGCGAGCAGCATCAGACTTGCTGTCCTCAAGCACACAGGTAGGGCTGGAAGCCCCCAACGTTACAGTACCCCCTTCTCCACGGGAGGCCACCGGACGACCAACAGGACGAGCGGCAATACGACCACCAGGGCGATCAGGGTGCGAGGCATGGAACGCCCTGACCAACCTAGAGGCAGATATGTCGGAAGCTGGAATCCAGGACCGGTCTTCCGGGCCATAGCCCACCCAATCGACCAAGTACTGCAGAACACCCCGGCACAGCCTAGAATCCAAAACCCTCCTAACCTCATACTCTGATTCACCATCAACCTGAACAGGTGGAGGAGGAGGAACGACCCGCGTGTACCTGTTACACAACAAAGGTTTCAGTAGGGAGGTGTGAAAGACGTTGTGCAAGCGAAGATGTTTAGGAAGGGCAAGAGCATAAGCCACAGGGTTAATGCGGCGAATGATCTTATATGGACCAATAAACCGAGGTGCCATTTTCATAGAAGGCACCCGTAACTTCACGTTCCTAGTAGACAACCAAACTCTATCCCCCACGTTATAGGAGGGAGCTTGTAACCTATGCCTGTCAGCCTTGCGTTTCTGGACAGCAACATTGCGCTCCATATTTACACGAATCTGTCTCCAAATCTCTTGTAGTTGAGTGAGATGGTCATCGAGAGCCGGGATGGCCTGTTCATTAAACTGAAGCGGTAGAGCCGGAGGGAAAAAACCATAGATAGCAGAAAAAGGAGAGTGGCCAGTGGTCTCATTAACAGCGTTATTACGTGCATACTCAGCCCAGGGCAACAACTCCGACCAATTGTCTTGTTGTTGTGTGGTAAAGCAACGTATGTACTGCTCGAGACCCTGATTTGCCCTCTCTGCTGCCCCATTGGTTTGTGGATGGTATGCTGAAGAGAAGGCCAATCGCACCCCCATCTCCGCACAGAAAACCCTCCAGAAACGAGAGACGAACTGGGCTCCTCTGTCAGAGACTATTTCAGACGGAACCCCATGTATTCGTACAATCTCTCTAGCAAATACAACCGCCAGTTCTTTGGCTGTAGGAAGCTTAGGTAAAGGGACAAAATGAGCCATTTTGGAGAAGCGGTCTACAACTGTCAGAACCACAGTATGACCTTTGGACTTCGGCAAGTCCACAATAAAATCCATAGATAGATGAGACCAAGGCCTCTTAGGCGTGGGTAAAGGCTGCAATAGACCGACAGGCAAGGTTTTACTGGTTTTGCTTCTGGCACAGACTTGACAAGCCAAAACAAACAGGCGTACGTCCTGTCGCATGGTGGGCCACCAGAACTGTCTGGAAATACTGGTAAGAGTCTTAGTAATACCAGGATGACCTGCTGGTTTAGAATCATGAAACATTATGAGTAATTCTTGTCTTTCCTTTTCAGGTACAAACAACATATCTGGAGGCTTGTCAGGTGGAGCCCCCACTTGAGCTGCCTGGAGGCGTTCCAGGAAAGGCGAGGAGACAGACAAGACTGTGGAAGCCACAATACGTTCAGGAGGAACTATAGGATTGTGGTCTTGTGTATTAGATTCATATGGGTCATATTGACGAGATAAGGCATCAGCCTTTACATTGCGGTCACCTGGTCTGTAAGTCAATACAAAATTAAACCGAGACAGTAGCAATGACCACCTGGCCTGTCTCGAGTTCAAACGTTTAGCATCCCCGATGTACGTAAGGTTCTTATGATCAGTGATTATCAACAAAGGATCAAGAGTACCTTCCAACAAATGTCTCCACTCTGACAGGGCAGACACAATAGCAAGCAATTCTCTGTTGCCAATATCATAATTGCGTTCGGCTGGTGATAATTTTCTTGAAAAGAACCCACAAGGATGTAGTGGTTTCCCTGGAGATTCTCTTTGAGACAGGACAGCCCCAATGCCTATCTCAGAAGCATCAACCTCAAGAATAAACGGAATCCTGGGATCAGGATGCCGTAACAGGGGAGCGGAAGTGAAAGCCTGTTTGAGGGCTTCGAATGCTTGTTTAGATTGAGAAGACCAGATCTGGTTCTTCAGACCTTTACGTGTCATATTAATGATAGGGGAGGCTATAGCGGAATAATTCTTGATAAATCTCCTATAATAGTTAGAAAACCCCAGAAACCTCTGTATGGCTTTGAGACCTTGAGGAAGAGGCCATTCTGAGATGGCCGTGAGTTTAGAAGGATCCATCTCAAAACCCTCTGGAGTGATAATGTACCCAAGGAATTTCACAGTAGTAATGTCGAATAAACACTTTTCTCTAGTTTGCAATAAAGACCATTGTCCAGTAATTTAGCTAATACCTGTCTGACATGTGCATGGTGGGTTTTCAGATCGGGAGAGTAAATCAATATATCGTCTAGGTATACTATAACAAAGGTTTGCAAGAAATCTCTGAGCACATCATTAATAAAATCCTGGAATACCGCTGGAGCATTACAAAGACCGAAAGGCATGACCAAGTATTCATAATGCCCACTCCTGGTGTTAAATGCTGTTTTCCACTCATGCCCCTCTTTTATGCGTATCAAATTGTAAGCTCCTCTTAAATCAAGTTTAGTGTATACTGCTGAACCTCTTAACCTGTCGAACAGTTCCGATATGAGAGGGATAGGCTACACGTTCTTAATGGTGATCTTGTTCAGCCCCCTATAATCAATACACGGGCGTAAATCTCCCTCTTTTTTCGACACAAAAAAGAATCCAGCCCCTGCTGGAGAAGAGGAACGTCGGATAAAACCTCTCTCCAAATTCTCCTTGATATACTCCTCCATAATTTGGTTCTCCTTTATGGAAAGAGGATATACTTTGCCTCGAGGAGGCATGGTACCCGGATGAATATCAATAGCACAATCATATGGTCTATGTGGAGGTAGTTTGTCTGCCTCTCTTTTATCAAATACAGCCCTGAGGTCTGCATATTGTTCAGGAACTTCAGTAGACAATGGAGGGGCTGTGGGTGTGTTCAGGGCACCGACATGCTGAATGGGTATTAAACAAGTCCCAAAACATGCAGAACTCCAAGACAGTATCTCTCCTTTAACCCAATCAATAACGGGATTGTGTTCCACCAACCAGGGGAAACCAAGTACAACAGGATTGGAAGGTGAGTGGATAACTTGGAATATGATCTTTTCTTTATGCAAGAGACCAGTGGTAAGAACTACTGTAATCGTATCGTGAGTAATCCTAGGGCAGGATAACGGCCTGCCATCTATGGCTTCAACGGCTAAGGGTGTCTCTCTTACAACCAGAGGTAGAGAAATGGAAGAAGCGTAGTTAACATCAATAAAGTTACCAGCAGCCCCAGAATCCACAAAAGCGGTGTTATGTGTGGTCTTGGTCTCCCAAGCCAAGGATACTGGTAACATAAGTTTAGTGTCTTTGATAGGAGACATGCATGTCACACCCAAGGCCTGTCTCCTCAGCTGCCTTAGGTGCGGTAGTTTTCCGGCTTATCATGCAGCTTAGGGCGAGTAGGACATTGAAATCGTACATGTCCCTCCAAACCACAATACAGGCACAATCCCTCACGAAAACGCCTTGTTCTCTCCTCCTCTGTAAGCCTAGTACGGCCTAGTTGCATAGGCTCTGAGGGAGGAGATAACTCTCTGGGTGGTGCTTGAAAGACAGGGGCCAACCTAGGTAACGGTCTCTTGGGTCTCTCTCTTGGAGTCCTTCTATCCCTTATCTGATTATCCAGATCTATACAGTAATCAATGAGTTCACACAATACCTCAGGTAGTTTACGTGGAGCTAATTCATGCATCAACGACTCTGATAACCCCTCCATAAAAGCCAGAACCAGTGTCTCATTTGTCCAGTTCACATCAGAAATTAAGGTTTTAAATTCTATGGCATAATCAGACACAGTCCTGTTCCCTTGACGTATGAGGAACAAGGATTTGCCGGCTATCGTGGCCTTTCTGGTAGGATTAAATGTACGTTGTAACTCGGCTATGAATTCTTTATAATCCCGTACAATAGGTCTTTCTGCCTCCCATAAAGGAGTCGCCCATGTCAACGCTCTGCCAGACAGATGGTTAATAATAAACCCCACTTTAGCAATGTCAGAGAAAAACATTTGTGGATTTAATTTAAAATGAATATCCACATGGACCAAAAATCCCCGGCACTCAGAGGGAGTACCGTCAAACCTCATAGGAGCGGTCATGTGTACCTGGGATGTCTGAACGACAGGGGGCTCAGGTATAGCAGGCGGGGGTGCAACCCCAACCGGTTCCAGGTGTGCAGTACGATTCAGGATAGTTTGTAAGGCAATGGCAAACTGATCCATCCTATGATCCTGCTCATCCTGTCTGGATACAAAGGTAGCCAAGTGCTGTGTTAAGTCTGCGGGATCCATATTGGCCAGATCGTAATGTCACAGTTCCCGGATCCCACCACGCAGTACTTAACCCCCAACACTCCACAAAACCCAGAAGCTACCAACAGTGTAGCTGTGAATGAACCCTATCTGTCTGGTCCTTAGAATTGGCCAGGTAAACTAGCTAGACAGAAAAGGGTTAACAATATGGAGAGGAGTCAGCCGAGCCAGAATCAGGAATACAGAGTTCAGAATGGTCAAATGGAATAGCCGGGTCGGTATCAGAGCAGTAGCGTAGTACAAGAAAATAGTCTAGGGCAACAGAAGGCAGAATGGTCAGAACACAAGCAGAGGTCAATAACAGGTTAAATCAATATAGCAGTCAGGTACAAGGAGCTCAGGTATGGACAACCACGATCTGGCAACTTCTGAAACTATACTGAGGGTTTTTAAAGACCTTCACCAGACCACGCCCCCCACTCAAGCCACACCTCATGCAATCACCTCCCTGCCTGTCTCTATTTAAACCGGGCAGGGGTCAGCGAGCAGCATCAGACTTGCTGTCCTCAAGCACACAGGTAGGGCTGGAAGCCCCCAACGTTACATCTGGATAGCCGAATGGCCAGGAAAGGTAACCGAACGCTGATTTTCAGCGTTCGGTTACCTTTCTCAAGCAATTTGGAGCTCTTTGAATAACCCTGATAGTGAAGGAACAAGAGCCGAAGTTGGGAAACAGAACAGATAGTCATACAAAGCCAGGGATCAGAACCAGAACGGATAATCAGACAAAGCAAGGAGTCTATTCGTGAAAAAATTGAGAAGTATTGGTTAACACCAGAGAGTAATCAGGAAAGAAGCCAGAGCCATACACTGTATATTAAATATCACAGACAAGAAACGGCACAGTTTAGGCTCAAGTCAGACGAGCGCAGTGTTCACGTCTGTGGTGCCGCACATTTTAACGTCTGTGGTAGCATACAATTATGATCAATAGAGACCCACACATGAAGTGCGGACGCACAATGGACGTGGCAAACGAACGCAAGTTAGGCAAGAACATAAAACTGCTAGAACGGACTTACGGAGTGCGCCACGTCCGCAACGTCCACATAGCTTTGTGTGTGAGTGATGGAACGTAGTCAGACAGACTGCATTTTTGACGTCCAGTATTTTTGACGGACAAAATGGTTTTTCATATTAATTTTATTTCCCATCTACATCAGTCAAAAAAAGTCACAAAAATGAACTGTGTGGCCACTACCTTGTCGTCAGTCAGAAAGTACATCCGTTGTGCATGGACACACAGTCCACACAGAATGCTTTCATCTGACCCTAGCCTTAGGATAAACCAAAATAAATAAATGGCAAGAACAAGGCAAACAGAGGGACAACCAGACAAGGGAAACAGGGAACTAAAAATAAACTAAACTAAATAAACAAAGGGCAAACAACAGAGAGAAATACTGGCAGCAGGAGCAAAATAACAGGCAGAAGAAAGACCCTTATGACAGAGCCCTGCTGAATGGGAGTGACTGGCTTAAAAAGGGCGTAGGCCAATGAACCCCCTATCTCCCGATCCGTGGCAGTTAGGGGTTAATGTTTGGTATTGTTGGATCGGCTAGAGCATGGCCGTTCCAACAATACCAAACATGAGTATGAAAAAAGTTTTCAAAAAAAATTATAAAAAAAAAATAAACAAGTTTTTTTTTCTTTTTTTGGTTCGTTAATGCAGCAATATTGTTCCCATTTCAATTATAATGTGAACAATAATGCTGCACTAACGATTTTTGTATGCGGTGCGTTTGTTAAAAATCGCGTAATTTTCCCCAAAAAAAAATGTAACGAGACCCCATCTCTAATTTTTTTAACAAAATATAACCGCAATTGCTCGCATGTTAAAATGTGAAAAAAAAACACTTTACACGTTGTAAATTATTGAAAATTCATATTTTATTGCATTTTTTGTTATAATACACAGACAGGTCATGACGTATACTTATAATAATGACATATTATGAATCTGCCGAGTCTGACGGAAAGAACGATATATAATATGTCTGGGTCATATACTAAAATAAGCCTTCAAAACACGTTTAAACATGATGAGCAAAATCGGTAAAAATGACCTCAGCACAGAGGCGGGAAATGCCTCAGCAGCGAAAGGGTTAAATATTTAATTAGCTTTTCCCTAAATCCCCAGTCTAAATAAAGTTGTGCAATGCATATTCATAAGAAAAAATAGGATCTTTCATAAAAAACGATAGGCATTAATTCGAAGGAACGAATCGGCAGGATTACCATATCGACCGAAATATCGGAGCATCCGAAATACCATACGTCTAAAGTCAAAACGAAAATCCGAGGATGGACCCTTTGAAACGAAGAGAACAGACGATCCGAAAGACCGAAATTCCCTGATTTCACGAAACAAAAATTTATATGAAACATCGAGCCGAAACAAAACGAGCCGAAACAAACTTTTAAAAAACCGAACGTGCCGAACCGAAACGATAAAAAAAACGCGTGCACATCTCTAATAATTATAACAATTATCATAATGATTCCTTAAAGCCCAGTTTATTGTTATATTTAAACATTAATATCACGTAAACAAGAAAAATCTCAATGTATCCTTCCTGGTAAAATACTTTGCAAACAAATAAATAAGTGTGAATGTGGGATGGCAGATGAAGTGCATCGACGATTAAGGCTAGGGTCAGACTGAGGCAGTGCGAACGCGCGTTCTGGCGCACTTAATCACGGCCGTGCTAGCAGCAGATGTCGGGCAATGACGGCCAATATACGAAGTACGGTCGCACAAATGTCCGGCTGCGCAACGCAAGTGGAAAATGAACGCATTTTTTCGAGAACGTGAAACCGCAGGTACTGACGTACAGAGTGCGCTGCGTCCGCTAGCGGCGTGTGTGCGTGATTAGGAGACGTCAGACGCTGCTAATGTCCGGCCAACATAACGTCCAGACACAAAAAGTGTTTTATTGATGATCCGTACAAAATCACGGACGAAAATGCGCATAGTATGACCACTATCACGTATTCTGTGAAAAAATGCGTCCATTCGTTCGAACGCACTTTTTCACAGACAACATAAAAATGCGTTCGTCTGACCCTAGCCTAATTGGGGAGCAGAAATCTTGGAGAGTTCCTACACTTATTTGTTTAGGATTAGAACCCTGTGTCTTATGATTAAAACGCAATTCATGGTGTCTTGACAACTAACTTTATTTTACTCACTTTACATGAGTTGGAAAAATAAAACCCCATTCTACCAATTCGGAATATTTTTTTCCAATTCAAATGTTTTTGCAATAAATTTTGCCGGTAAAAATTTGTATCAAGTGAGACAAGATAAATATAGTGAAAGCATATGGGAGGAATTATATATAGCTGTATAATATGTGTAATTACCACAAAGGCCATGTTAAAGTGATTTTAAGGTCAGGTGATTTTTTTTCTAAAATGCAACGCACTGTGTTAACCCTTTTCACTACCGTACCAAAATGCCACATGTTGCTTTGTAACACTGAGCATGAGTCTGTCGATGTCAGAGAGTTAATGATCCTATGTACATGGGGAGCCCAGAGAAATGCGAATGGGGATTTATAGAGCCTTTTTTAATGAAGCAATAAAGCTACTCCGTGTTACTTGGGAGGTGAAAATGGTAGGATGGAAAAATCTGTCCCTCAGGCAACGTGCCAGTTCCAGGGCGCCATCACAGATTTTATTTATCAAGGACTCTGTTGCCATTGTAACTCAGGCTAGAATAGTAAACAGCTTTGACACCATTTTTATTTATTTTTGAACGCCGAAGAGGGAGCAGGAATGCAGTACACGTGCTTCTGTTAGTATATGGGTAAATCCGAATTGTTAGAGAATCATGGAGATAGACATTCTTCTGTGGCTCAGAGCAGGTGAAGAAGGTGATGAGAATGAAATAAAGGTTTTGGAATTGTTTTTATTGCACAGTAAGATTTTCTACTGGCAAAAGATAATAGTGATGAAAGACTTAGTGCTTAAGTACAAAACACACCAAGACAGACTTGCCAATAAGTGATCTAAGAGTGATTTAATTTATGTATGGTCTTCATTCATTAATGAATATGCAATATAGAAAGCATAAACTAATGCTGCCAAGTGGCTAAATCTTCTCAGGGATTTAGAGATGCTAAGTACTTTTGCAGGTCGGGAGATGTCACGTGACTTAAACTTTGTCTAAGAAAACCTTACAATGACAAGTTAAAGTTGCAGACGGAAATTTTATTAGGTCTCCCCTCATGTACAGTTTTACGTTAATAAAAATATTATTTTTACTTTGAATTACATACAGTGGTGTCACAAATAAATTTTTAGGTAGTAAACAGGAATTAAGTAAATGGAAAACCATTTGTATTACATTAAGGTGCTTTTCTTTAGGGAACAAAACTTGATAACTACCTGAATTTATATATATATATATATATATTTATTATTGCAGAAGCCATCACATCACAGCAATTCAAAGAACTGCATCCCAGAGCCCCTGTGCTGCATTTCCCATATGCAGAAAGGAACTCTGGGTAGGATATGCAAATGACCTCTGTCTCACTTTTATTGCATCCTGTGTCTGTTTTTACACAGAACCCTTAAATCAATGCCATGCCATACTATGGCTTTTTTTTTTTTAGCAGAGATCAGGTTTATGCAACTGGTCAAAGCCACAGTGGTTTTGACCTAGATAGAGATCGCTGAGGCAGCCGTATGATTAACTCTGCCCGGTGTTGTCTCCTAACAAAAATAAGAGAACAAAATAGCTTGAGGGAGGCACTTGGGGTCTTTAAAAGTCCACATTTTATTGATCCATTAAAAGGATAACACCAATGTTTTGGCACCTTGATAAAGGCCTCAAGGGGCTGAAACATTGGTGTTATACTTTTAATGGATCAATAAAATGTGGTCATTTAAAGGCCCCGAGTGCCTCCGTTATGATATATATATATATATATAATAAAAATCACGAGTATAGCAGTATGTAGTGATACCTGTTTTTGGACTAACGTTACATTTAAGAGACAAGCTTTCGAGAGTCTCCTCTCTTCTTCAGGTCTGGACGCTATACTGAGCAATATCCTAGAATTGAACATTAAGACATTAAGGGGCACACAGGTGGTCGTTTAGATGTCGTAAATAGTCAGAGTCAAATGGTATGGTCAAAATGGGAAAATGAACGCACAAGAGATCTTAGGCCCATAAAAAAACAGTGATCAGTATAGCTCCAGACCTGAAGAAGAGAGGTTATACTCTCGAAAGCTTGTCTTTTAACTGTAACGTTAGTCCATTAAAAAAAGTATCACTACGTACTGCTATACTTGTGATTTTGGCAACTGGACTAACACGGCCGATCTAATCTATACTATATATACAAAACACCAAGAAAGAGCACTCCATATTATTGACCACCTTCTTCCACTATTTTCTGTATATATATATATACTATATATATATATATGAACCGAGGAGATGGAAGCACTCTGGGTCTTAGTAAAATGAAAAAAGTTTATTGAAAAATCATATAAAAAGGGGCCGACGTTTCGGCTCCTGAAAGCCTTTGTCAAGGTATGTATATATACACAATATCAGTGGTAACTACCTTTTAAAATATGGAGGCTTCAGTATTTTGCGTGTATCTGGAATGCAGGGGGAACCAATCGGTCAAAATTGCTAGTCTTTTCCGTATTAAGGAATGATATAAACAAAATAAATTTGTTAAAAGAAAATTTATTCAGTAAAATATAAAAGCCCGACGCGTTTCGTCCCTTTGGACTTTTTCAAGTAATAAAGCATAAAATCAATGCAAAATGTCATATAACATAACATTTTGCATTGATTTTATGCTTTATTATTGCCCTTGAAAAAGTCCTAAGGGACAAAACACGTCGGGCTTTTATATTTTACTGAATAAATTTTCTTTTAACAAATTTATTTTGTTTATACCATTCCTTAATATGGAAAAAACTATCAATTTTGGCCGATTGGTTCCCCCTGCATTCCGGATACACACCAAATACTGAAGCCTCCATATTTTCTTACGTGTATTTTTTGGGAGTGATAGACCACCTCCTGGGAGTCGACTTCAGCACAGAAGCTAAGTATAATTTAATCCTCCTGGATACCTTTCAATACTTGTAACTACCTTTGACACTGAAGATACATGTATACTTTATTTTTATGTTTTGTGGCTGTGGTTTAAGTTGTACCTTGTTGTTTGTCCATGCAGACGCCTCATAGGTTGCTACAGGGTAATTTATTCCCATAATGTGACCAAAGGGCACTATTGTTGTGCCGGTCATAAGACTGGAGGGATTTTTTTGTGTGCATGCTTCAGGTTTTATTTCTTCTTTTTGTATTGTTTATTTTTATGTGTTTTTCACTTTTCAAAGCTCCTAAGATGAGAAACAAGGGTGACGCATTTCAAGGGGACCTAAGGATAGTAAATATATTTTACGAAATAGGTGGTTAGATTTACAGGGTTATCCAAAGAGATTCGAAAAGTCACCGCACGTTCGGTGACTTTTCGTTCTCTTCAATTCGGTTCGATTTGCTGATCCCATTTCAGTGACCCTGCAGTGTATTCAGCAAACACCACAGGGCCCCCGAATTGCAGGGAAAAGCTGCCGCAAACCCACCGAAAACTAACCGCAAAACCCACCGAATGCACGCCGAAAACCCCCAAAAACATCTGGATTAACCTGCGAAAACCACGGAAAAAGCCCGAGCAGGAGCCGATCGCACACAGCCGAAGCAGCCGAAGCAGCTGAGACAGCAGACGAGGGAGGTGAATAAATTAGCAAAACCATTTGTATGAATCTGTGAAAATGAAACGCTGTTTGCAAAGAAACTACTGAGCGAAAATGTCTGAAATTTACACAGGAGGTCCAGGGAATGATAATAAAGAGGGCTGTTACAGAAAAAATAAGTAAACTTAAAAAAAATCGGACTTTTAAAAAAAAAACCAGAAAAATGCTTAAAGTATCCTAAAAAATCTATAAATAAAGAGACTCTTTACTGCAGAATTTTATAATGAACGGTTTATTAGATATTGAATTAAAACGGGAATATTTTTAACATTGAAGCCTATGGGATTCTCCTGAATTAACTTGCCGAATTAAACCACCGAATGGCAGGGCATTTCGGGAACCTTTCACTGCTGGTTTGTGTTCTCTGAATAGCCGAAGCAGTGCTTTTTCATGGGGATTTCACTGCCCTCGAACAGGCACCAAACAGGCACCGTATGTGCAGGCAATTCGCCAGGATTTGGCGAATTGCCTGCTCTCTGGATAGCCGAATGGCCAGGAAAGGTAACCGAACGCTGATTTTCAGCGTTCGGTTACCTTTCTCAAGCAATTCGGATCTCTTTGGATAACCCTGATAGTTATATTAGTTTATGTAATGGGTTGGGTGTAGGTAGTGGGTGTAGTTAGGTAACTCAAAAAATTGGTTAATTATTAATTCCTCCTGTCCCTCACACTGGCTCAACCATATTTAACTTAATGTGTTCTAAGAGAAAGATCTTATTTCATCTGAGCAGTCTTCTCTCTCCTTTTCGCTAATGAGAGGCACAGCCTGCGTATAGTTGATTGGAAACCCAGAAGGCTGTCCAATGGGAGCTGAGTAAATTGGTCATGGTGGCTAGAATGTCCCTTTTAACTATTGATGGGGTGTTGTTGTAGGGTGTTGTAGAATAGGTTTAACTATTGAGATGTGTTATTAGTAAGGGGTTATGTATGGTTAACTACTGTTGAAGTTTAGATAGTAGGAGGATATGAAGAGTAGGGTTAACCAGTGAGGGAATGTAGATGATGAAGGCCTGAAGCAACTCAGGCATAGGGCCCTTAAATTGCCTCTGATGCCAGGACGCAGGGAGGATTATTTTATTCACAGGGGCTTAGCGCGTGAGGAGTTAGAGCGGGAACGTGTTAGGGCGGGGTTTCAGGAGGGAGTTTATAGCGCGTGCTCTGTGTCTCTGCGCGCCTTTTTCTCCTGAGGTAGACTGGTAAAGAAATCCCCATCCCCTTTTTTATTTGGTTATAGGGGGTGCTTTTTGGGGGTTGGTTTTTTAGGTTTTGGTTATTTCCCCTTTGTCACAGCGGGGGCTTGTAGGCAGTGCTGGGGTAGGGATTCCTTGATTTAGGTTTTGGATGGGAGATGGGGCGGAGTTTTAGTTGGCTTGGTTTGGAGGAGGTATGGTGGTTGTGTGGAGTTCCTTGTCAGCACTGTCCATTTATCATTGTTATTTTATTATATGGGATTTTATATTTGGTGGGGTTTTGAGCTGTGGCCTATATATATAATAAATATATATTATTCCTCAGTTTAAGTATTCCTGTCTTTTTGTGTGTTGTCTTTCTTGTCTCCTTGCGTACGTCCGGTCATCAGTAGCCAACTTATAGCGGTGTAGATAACAGGGTTAGGAAGATTAGGGTAAGTGGAAGATTGTCGGTAGTAGGGGTTAGTTACAGTAAGGTTAGTTCATGAAGGGGTTTAGCTAGTGAGGGATGTAGACTGGTTAAAGAATGAAATTTAGATAGTAGGGGTTACTGGAAGATTAGTTATTGTTAACTAGTAGGGGTTAGGTTGTGAGGAGTTAGCTAGTGGGGCCTATGTACTGTAGAATTTAACCTCTTCACTGCAGGCAACATGTGGGAGACTATCAGGTCTAGTCAAAGAAAGGTGAAAATCAGGAGAATTGGCATTGGCATTCTCCTGAGTTTCACTTTTCTCTGAATAGACCTGTTTGTCAGCTTTCCCCTTTCCATGCAGATGATGTTCCCCACAAGTCGTCAGGTAAACTCACCTTTCTGCCAATCAATGATTCAAAACTCCTTAACACTATTCTTTTTTTAACACGGGCTGCAAGCGAGAATATTGTGCAACCTCGGAATTGCTTGTCATTTTATCCTGGCTGTCTCAGCCTTTACACTTCCTATAAAAAGTATAGGAAGCACAAATGTACAGTAGGGAGCCATAACAGCCGCGCCACAACAAGATTTTGACTTTAATGTAACAGGACAGGAGTGGTTAACTTTAGTGAGCCTGGCTGCTATAATTTTTTTTGAGAAAGGATTTTACCAGGAAGGATACATTGAGATTTCTCTCGTTTTCAAGTATGTCCTGGGTGGTGAGTATGTACCGTTAGGTGTCTTGCCCAAGGACACTTAATGGAGAGGTGCGTGTCGGGATTGAACCCATGGCTCTCTCCACGCAGAGCAGTGATGTTACCTCTACTTCATCCAGCCGGTACCAATTAATGACTCGCTCTTAAATCATAACATGTTGGGTGGAAAAGGGTCCTAAGACTTCACAAACTCAGACCTGCAGTACCGTAGGTTCAAGATAGCAGCTCAATAAAATCTAAAATGAATACACGTTGGAAAGAAAATCACAGAGTTCCTGGACTATGACATATAAAAGCAAAATGGGATCACACTTTTCATCTATCCACACGAGGCCTATCTTGCCTTGGGTCATTGCAGTATGAAATACACTTATTTTCTTCTTCACCAATTTTTTTTACTGTGTGTTTGTTCATTACATGGTATGAAATAAAAAATAAATGCTGAATATTTAGCTGGGGGTAATTTCCTCTCACACCTATTCAATAACTTTCACAAAGCAAATGTGAATTTAATCTGTTTAAAATTGTTAGAAAGCAGCGAGCAATGCAAACCTCATAGATTGTGATAGCACAGTGACAAGCGCACGCAAACTAAGATAAAAATAAAATTGGATACATGCGCCGTGTTACATCTTACACAGGGGAAACATTACATACAATAAGAATAGACAAATCTCCAGGCAATGTCAATCCGATTAGCAATTACAGACTCAGTAGTCGTATAATTACCAGTAAACTAATGACCAGAGGCAGGTACGAGTAATAATATGACTTGTTGTAAGGTATTAATTAAAACTGTCTTGCTGTGTTCAAACATTTCCCTCAAAGGTGGATGGTGTTACTTTGTCATCAGTGTCTCTATAAGAAGGCAGCAATGGATAAAAAACTTCAGAGGACAAATACACGTGTTCTATTTTAATTTCAGAAATTTGGAACTTGTGTGGTGAATTAACCTTAGTTTGAATTTTTAATTCATGTGATTTATAAGGGGTTATTCAGAGAGAGACAATGGAACAAGGAATTTCTCCGTACGGTGACATTTCAGGGCCATTCGGCTATTCACACATTTTGGCGAACTGCCAGCAAGTACGGTGCTGTTCGAGGGCAGTGAAATCCCCCATAGAGAAGTAATGGTTAATCTATTCAGAGACACCGAACAGCAGTGAAAAGTTGCCGAAGTGCCCTGTTGTTCGGTGGTTTCATTTGGCAGGTTTATTCAGGCGAATCCCCTAGGCTTCAATGCTAAAAATATTACCATTTTAATCCATATCTAATAAACCGTTTATTATTTTATTCTGCAGTAAAAAGTCTCTTTATTTATAGATTTTTTTTAGGATCTTAAAGGCATTTTTTGGAAAAAAAATGTAACCCTGTTAGTCAGCTTGTCGGATTTTTCCAGCGGCTGGTCTGCGCTGTGATCGGCGGCTCGTCAGCTTTTTCCGGCGTGTATGGTGTGTTTTCGGTGGGGTTTTGGCAGATGTGCGACGGGATTGCTGCAGCTTTTCTCTGCACTTTGGGGACCCTGATTGCTGAATTCACCGCAGGATGGGGAACTTTGATTCCCCGAAGTGCAGGGTAGCGCAGAGAACGAGAGAGCACCGAAATGTCAGTGACATATCGGTGCTCTCTGAATAACCCCCATAGTCTCTTCCATCTGGTAAAGTTACAAGCTTATGGTGATACTCAAGGGTGGGAGGGGCACGGGGTCGAGGAGTTAAATATTAACTCCTGTAGATCACCTCTGCACCCCTCTCCCGTTTTAACACTCTAGTTGTTATTTTTTAAATTCACTTTGTAGCACAGTGCTGACCTTCCATCCTTTGGAAGTGACGTGCTCATGGCTTGCTGGAAGCCAGAGCATGTCATGTGGTTGTTGTGGGTGACCGGATGCTCTAAGGAGCATCCAGCCAATTCAAAGGCTGGGAGGTACAGTAGGTGGTGACCAAATTGGTTCATTCTTCCTGGTCCCTGAGCCTGAAGCTCATGTCAGGCCTTGCTGATCTGAGCTTTGAGGAGGATCTAAGCCCAATGCCCTGGGAGGGTTGAATCAGCCCTCCCAAAGGCCTCCCAGAATAAAGAGAGGAGTGAGCATGCTCAGGACACTGTGACCAATTTATATTCTTTTTATTGTTACATTGTCTGACCTTTAAGGACAGCAATGAAGGAGGATGCCAGTCACACTGGGTAGATTTCCACCCAAGGCCAATTTTATTTAGAATCCAAAAACAATGCAACACAGAGCCTTCATCAAGCATTATGATTGATAAAGACTCGATGTTAGAGGAAAAACTTTGTTTTTGGATTACAAATAAAATTGGCCTTGGATGAAAAATCTACTCAGTGTGACCAACATACTCCTTTTTTGTTCAACTACTTTGGGGCCTTTGGTGGCCAGGGTCCAACTGAGGGGAACCGGGTTTGGATTTTCAGCTAATGACATGTGCCTAGTGCTTCTATTTCTAATTGACCTTTTAGGACAGACAATGTAGCAATAAAAAGATTATGGAGATACCTAAACGTCTCCCACATCTCTCTTATGCCTTTCTTTTCACCTTCCCACAAATGGAATAACAGAGCCTGGAAAATGTACACGTGGAGGAGCTGCTAATTAATCTTCACAGGCTTTAATTAGCGTAGTGTCATTATTCATCATCCAGGGGCTTTCAGACTGCGAGCAGGCACATCCAAAGAAATAATTATTACTTAGACCCTTATATTATGGGAAATCTCTGTTAGATATGTCTTCTGATTTCTGCTTGGTACTCGTTTCTTTCATTGTTATAGTAAAGAATGATGGCTCTCTTTTACTGTTTATCAGAAAAAGCTGATTCTGGAAGACTGTCTCTGCTGATATTATGTTAGTGGAGCTTCCCGGCAAAGCAGTGTGCTGTCCAAAGCATGTTACATGGCCTTCTAGCCATAATACACAAATTCGCCGGTGGTGGGAACTGTACAGTAATCATTTTATTGGTGGTGACTAAAGTAGTATTTAAATAGGAGAATAACACTTGTAAAATTAAAGACTGTTTACCCAGGTGACCACTATTTCTCCCCAACTGTTTTATCTGTTTTTCTAAGCTATATGTAGCAAAAAATGCACATATCATCATCATCTATAGAAACCTGAATGACCTGACTCTGTCAGCAGCAAATATAATCACCTGTACTAAAATCTCCAAAAAGCCACTATCATTTTTGTGAATTACACCTTAAATTGTTTAGGATCACATACAAATAGCAAGACGAGCAGTAAGACAATGTAGAAAAAAGTTCAGCGCTCACTCTGACTGCATTCTCTATCACAACACCCATCCACTCTTCATTCTGACCGCCGACTCTGTCCTTGTTTTACCTTTATGCTCCCCTCCTTCAGGTGTTTTCACTTCTTCATACTTCTTCACTGCCTACACAGTTTCTCATACTCTCTGTAGTCATCTACACACTCCCACTGCTCGCTTTTTGTCAAATATCCCTTTATGACCTTTAGATTGTAAATTCACAGGTCGCTGGTAAAGTACTTGTTTAAGTTCTGTTCTTGCCAGATTGTCCCAAGAGCTGGGTCACCTATGGCCTTTGAATCGGTATAATAAACATCTGAAGGGTTGTGCACTCACAGGTTTAAACAGGACATTGTCAGATGGGTGCTCCGTGTTTCACAAGCTTAACTAGGACATAGTCAGAAGGGTGCTTCAGTAACCATGAAATGGCCAGACAATACTCCACATGACATTCAATAAAAGGTGAAGGAAACCAGCATTCCAATCTGTAAAAAGACCAGTTTATTGGGCTAGCAGCAATGTTTTGGCTGAAGCAACAGTCTTTGTCAAGACCAGTAACTTTTGGTACTGAGCTTGAAAGGCTCAGTGTTGCATCAGCCGAAACGTTACTGCTAGCCCAATAAACTGGTCTTTTTACAGATTGGAATGCTGGTTTCCTTCACGTTTTCTATTTATCAATATGTCATTTGTCTGTTTCTTCCTTTTTGTAAACCTGCAGAATATTTTGCCGCTATATAAATGTTTGTTAATGTAAATGCAATGCAATGTAAATAACGGACGGCTAAATTACAATCTCCACGCTAAAACGGGGGAGGTAGGGAGAAAAAACTGTGCCCGCAGTTTTCTCCTTACCGCCCCCGGTTTAGCGTGGAATTACAATGCAGGCGCTTAAAAATGCTCGCAGCAGTGCTAAGCGCAACCGTGAGCATCCACTCGATGGAGTCCATAGGACTCCATTGAGCCAGACGCTGGCGGTCACATGACCTGCCAGATCTCGCCTCCAGCTGGTCAGTGTAGTGATACACAGGGAGAGACTGGGGGGACTTTTCCCCCCAGCCTTTCCCTGCTCCCGCCGGACGGAGGAGGCGGTTGGCGCCGCGATCCTCGCCGCAGGACAGAGGTTGAGTATATGATTAATTTTTTTATTTTTTTGGCTGGTGTTAACGGATTCTGCAGAAGCGGAATCCGTTAACACCAAGTCCTGGCTCTGGTTAACTTTCCACTAACCAGAGCTGGACGTTTATCAGTGTTAGGACTTTGTAATCCTAACGCTGATTAACACTTTGCGCTCCCCATGTTAAGTATAGGGAGCGCAAAGTACAGTAACCTCGCGCTGAAAAGCACAAGGTACCAAATGCAAACGGGTTACTTAACCCATTTGCGTTTGGATCGTAATATGTGGTAGACACTGCGGCTAATGTTTTGTTAATGCTCACGCAGGTGAGCGTTAACCTTAGTGTCAAGAGTGTAATATGGCCAGTACACTTTACAAAGCAGTTGCCAGGAAGCAGAATACTAACAGGGAATTCTTGGAGAGCGCACACTATGCATGCAAATAAATCACTCAAAGGTTTGATGCTTAAGAGCTACCATTGTATTTTATAGTCACCTATATATATTTTTTTGAAGATGGAGCCAACATCATGCAACAAAAGTATTAAACTCAGTGCTTCTGAGCTCACCCATCAATATATGCACTATTGATGCTTTACTACTCTCATTCTATCATTTCTATGCTGATATCGTCTGCTACGGAAGTTGGCAGTATGTGCGGCACCTAAGGACTGTGTACCCTATATAATATTGAGATACAAATGCAGATTACATATGAGCAAAACTGTATTTGCTCTGAGAGAATGCAAAGGTTTTTTTTCGTGAAGACCATTCAGGTGATACGTTATTTTACGGATATTACTTTTAGATTCTTGTTCCTATTTTTGTTTTACATATTCTGGAACCTGGAGACAAATATATTGGCAATATAAGTGTACTTTGAGGCCACGTCTGCAATAGAGGTGTTTGTTGATACACTGTACATTGTATACATTGTAATTTTGCATGTCCCATTTGTAGTAAACATTTGATGATAGTATGTACACTTGCCGTATGGTAAATTGATAGGCAAACTCTTTATTTGTAGCACATACACCAATTACTGTTATAAATTAATTAAGTGTAAGTAATTAATTAGAGGTTGCTAATACTCCAGCTACCGTATAGCATTCCAAAATAGTTTTCTAGGTTAAGATCAGGGGTGTGATGGAGCAGGAACGCTAGGGAATGCAATGCGCCCGGCACGTTGATGTCAGTGCATCGGAGGGGTATAAATACGGACGTCTGACTTCCAGTAAGTCAGATCTCTGTGGGATCCTGGAGGAGAGAGGTGTAATATAGTCAGGGCAGACCGGTCCAGTCATGTTGGAATATATCCAACATTGGACTGCAACTAGCAAAAGGTTGTGTCGGATATATTCCGACATAGGACCGGAAAGGGTTAAGTCACCAGAACTATATTTATTACAATTATCATAATGATTCCCTAAAACCCAGCTAATCATTGTATGTAAAGATTGATATAAAATTTGAGTGTGGTGTTGCGGGTTATGTGCGACATGTCTACAGTTAATAGGGGATCAGAAATTTTGGAGAGTTCCTGCACTTCTTTTTAGGACGAGACCCCTGGTGAGATAGCTGAAGACATCTTTTCTGAGTTTGTGCATAGAATATATGGAGACCATGCTTAATAATGACATACATACATATATACGGGCTTCAAAGAACACCTCTATCACCCATCTTGTCCACATTACGAGCAATAAATAAAACAGCAGCTACAGTCATGTCTGGAGGATTACATGTGATCACATCCACTCCTATATTTATGTTAACCTCCCATCACAAGACACTTCTACAGTAATTATGCTCTCCTTAAATGCCTTTGTCTACGTCTTTGTCCTAAAATCAACTTTGATATAAATTATCCCCTTTGTCTGTTATAAATCCATCAAAATAAGGTAATGTAACATAAAAGAACACTGCAAACCTGGAAATTAAACCTGGTGTATTTTACAGAATATATTTTCCATCTGAACGCAAATAATTAACATAAATACGTGTATTTTGTTACAAAATTATAGGCAGTGCTAAGGCAGTCAGTAACAGTCAGTGAATGATCCCAAGGCACAAAGGACACCAACCGGCACATCTGGATCAACAGAAATATTATGTGGCAACAGGGGCTTTTACTCTGCGTCTGTACCAAATATCCGTGGCCTCAGGACCAGATTTTAATCTTATGAAACTCAATGTACATTTATAGTAATGCCTCCCAAGGTAACAACCATTTCTTTGTAATGATATTTTAGTTCTAAAGTGCGGAGTTGCAGATTTCACTATTGTGCATATATACATAAACAAATTAGGAACAATGTGTTGAAAATCCAATTTCGTTTTTAAATTTAACCCTCTCACTATCATAAACGACTTAACTCGATCTACATAAGCACCCGCAGAACCTTGAGATTGAGTTAAGTCGATCTGGTCTTGTTCTCGTTTATTAGAAACTAAATCCATTTGCAAGTCGGCTCAAGTTTGTACCCCGAAAATTCTTGCACATCGGACAATACAGTCCCAGGTACACTCTGCTAGAGTCTAGCAATTAAAGCAACACTTTTTGGCCAGCAGATGGAGCTATCTGTCTGTTAAATTGTGCATACAGTGTGGAAATCTACAGCACATTTACACTGTGTATGGTTAATTCAAAGTGTGTTTTTTTTTTAAAAAAAACACTGGTTCCTGACAGTGAAATTGTTATAGTTAGCATAAATATGATATATTTATTGTGACTTAGAAGGGAAAATATAACCTAGTCCTGAAAAAATAATGCTTTTTTGTGCCTGCAAAAATAATGGAAACATTCTTGCTCAGCGTGATCCCTAGTGAGGAGGTTCACTCCACTCACCATGACCAATTAAGTTAAATTGGTCATAGTGGCTAAATTGTCCTTATAATCCATTATGAAAATACCCATCTGTACCAAATGTGCTGGTTCATCGGAAAGTTTAATCCAAACTATGACAGAAAGTCCTCACCATTTAGATTAACCTGTTGCAGGCCCCGGACCTACTATGCCATCCTAGTGGCGGGAGGGCTTTGAAGATGCAGGGTGTACAGGTACGCCACGCTGTCTTCAATGGGCCGCCTTGGTCCCTCTCAGCAGCCTGCGTCATTGGCGGCACGGGGACAGCCTGAACTCAGGCCCTCCCCCTGCAGCCAATGCCAAGCACCACACGTCAGCTGCGGGGTGGGATGCAATCTGTGGCACGCGACAGCACCTTTCGGCGAGGTTTACCTGTACGTCTCGCAGCTGTTAAGCCACCCCCAACAGGCGATGCCCACCCATCGTTAAGGGGTTAAATGTATCCCAAAATAATAAGACAAATAATAAGACAGCCTTCCAAGGGCTCTATTACATTCTTCACGCAAAAATGCACAGTAAACGCGTGAATTTTTGCGCGAAGGGTTAAACGTTAATGCGCGGAAATTAACGCTGGTATTACAATCCTCGCGCATTATTTCATCCGTCAAAAAATAATGCGCGGAAAAACCACGCGCGCATTAACGTTGCGCGCAGAAATCAGTGTGCGGACTGTTTTTTCACGCGATTCAGCCAATCATTTTTAAGAACCACAATTGTCTCCCGTTCAGTTTTTGCGCCTGTCAAAATCAATCTGTGTATATATGCTGCAGCAATAAAAAACACACACACAAATTCTCAATTTTATTGTTTGGGTATGCGTAGAATGTGTAACTATACGTTGCTGTATTTTATTTTTGCGCTGGTGTATTTCGTTTTGGCCAGGACGTTCAGATTTGCTGTTACCACCAGGTTTTCAAAGACGTTAAAATTATGCGCGCAAACGCTGTGTGTTAAATTTTGCGCAAAGAATGTATTGCGCAAAGAATGAATTAGAGCCCCAAATTTGTATGTTTCTAAGATGACAACACCCTTAGGTATTCAAAACTACATCTCTTACCAGGGTGTCTTAAACAAGGCTTTACTGAATCTTAGCAGATGATTAGATTTTCCATAATATGTTTTACCTATTAATTAAATATAGTAATCTTCTGCTCCTAGAATTGCATACACCAGGTATATCAGAAGCATTTGTAAATATGCCAGACCACCTCTTAGCAGAAGCGTGTAATAAACTTACCTTTCCATTTTGACAAGCATGGCTTCCAGTTAAGTACTTTTCTTAATTCATATATCTGCTGACTCTGGCACTAACATTAATAGGTTTAATTTAAGTACCTACTTAATGCTGGACTTGTCATCTACAAGCTTTTTTTTCTCCAACTTTCACTTTCGTGATGCTGCGATGAATGCTACGAACGACATCTAGGCAAATATTTTATAATGTATTATACATGGAGACCCAAATATTTGTTAGACATTCAGAAATTATTTGCCAATGAAAATGCTGTCAAGTCATACATGATAAAGTCAATGTAGTGCTTGACCATAAAATACATACAATAATTACATATATTATATTTATTTATTTATAAAGTATTTTACCAGGAAAGATACATTGAGCGTTCTCTTGTTTTCAAGTATGTCCTGTGTATATAACAAATAGCAGCTATTTTAGAAGCATCGTTCACATCACGTATCAGTTTATGAAGCATTATTTTTCTCGGCATATATCATACTTAATTTAGGCTATCCATGTAACATTTAGAACTTCTGCTTTAGCAATACAGCCACACCTTTTATTCCTCTGGCAGTTCTCAGGATTTTATATTTCACGGCACTCATTCAGGTAACTATAGCTCCATTCATTGTGATCCTCTTACAGTACTGGGATGGTTTCCAGGAATAATGTCCCGCAGATTTTCTTTTATTTACTTTACAAAGTCCTTCTTTACATTCTCATGGAAATAACTATCCTCTGCGTTCTCTCCAATAAAACCCACAATATTTCAGTATTTCATATTTTCCGAAGGTCTAATTAAGAAAGAAAAAAAATCCTGCCGCTATCCAATACAATGGAAGGGGGTTGTGATATTTGCAGACGGAAATTAAAAACCCCAGTGACACTTTCAAAATATGCTCCAATTGATGGGATGCAGGAACGTAACATGTCGGGGCTGCCTAAATGGTAAATCACCAACTGACATCAAACTGCAACATAGGACTACCTTGACCTTGATGCTTTGCCAGCCTTAACCATCATGAACTTTGTAGTTCAGCAACTGCTGGGTATTACATTTCTGGACATTCATGGGGTGTATGCGTGGATTAATATAAGTCATATCCTGGCCTTAATACAACTAAAAAAAGAAATCTACATATTATTGTATGCGCTCGGAAAATATTACTTTCTGCTTCTTTCATCTAGAAAACTTGGCATTAGTAAAGAAGTTCTTGAAACAGGAAAGGTGTTACAAAGTATTTTCTGGGGACCTATTCATACATACTTTGAGAAACCAAAGGAGTCTCAAAGAAAGACTAAAACCTCTATGTAGTATGTGTAAGAAACACAAAGACGTATGGAATATGCATATTGAACTAATTGTATTTATATCTATGGATATGAAAATTTAAACAGACCTTCATGAGTTTATTTTACCACCTGTTGGGCCATATTACATACTTGGTGCTAACTTAACCAGAGCTGTTGTAAACTTAAAACTAGGGATGCACCGATACCACTTTTTTAAGACCGAGTATGAGTACCGATACTTTGTAAAAGTACTCACCGATACCGAGTACTGATACTTTTCTTTAATGTCATGTGACGCTTTCCAATAAGAACAGACCATATAAAAATGCCCCCAGCTCACATGTATATCCCCCAATATATATATATATATATATATTCATACTGCCCCACCTCACACATGGATATGCCCCAGCTCATGGATATGCCCCAGCTCACACATGGATGCTGCCCCCAGCTCACACATGGATATGCCCCAGCTCAGACATGGATTTGCCCCAGCTCACTCATGGATATGCCCCAGCTCATGGATATGCCCCAGCTCATGGATTTGCCCCAGCTCACACATGGATTTGCCCCAGCTCACACATGGATTTGCCCCAGCTCACACATGGATATGCCCCAGCTCACACATGGATTTGCCCCAGCTCACACATGGATTTGCCCCAGCTCACACATGGATATGCCCCCCAGCTCACACATGGGTATTGCCCCCCCAGCTCACACATGGGTATGCCCCCTCAGCTCACACATGGGTATTGCCCCCAGCTCATGGATATGCCCCCACAACTCACACATGGGTATGCCCCCCAGCTCATGGATATGCCCCCCCAGCTCACACATGGGTATTGCCCCCAGCTCATGGATATGCCCCCAGCTCACACATGGGTATTGCCCCCAGCTCATGGATATGCACCCCAGCTCACACATGGGTTTTGCCCCCAGCTCATGGATATGCCCCCACAGCTCACACATGGGTATGCCCCCCAGCTCATGGATATGTCCCCCCAGCTCACACATGGGTATTGCCCCCAGCTCATGGATATGCCCCCACAACTCACACATGGGTATTGCCCCCAGCTCATGGATATGCCCCCCCAGCCCACACATGGGTATTGCCCCCAGCTCATGGATATGCCCCCACAGCTAACACATGGGTATGCCCCCCAGCTCATGGATATGCCCCCCAGCTCACACATGGGTATTGCCCCCAGCTCATGGATATGCCCCCCAGCTCACACATGGGTATTGCCCCCAGCTCATGGATATGCCCCCCCAGCTCACACATGGGTATTGCCCCCAGCTCATGGATATGCCCCCACAGCTCACACATGGGTATGCCTCCCAGCTCATGGACCCCCCCGCGACGATACTTACCTTCCTGAGCGACGCCAGGAATGTCTCCGCGCGTGCGCTCGTTGGAAGGACCCCAGCCGCGACCACGTGGGACCATGTGATCGCGGCTGGGGTCCTTCCAAGGAGCGCGCGCGCGGACACTTTCCCGGCGTCGCTCAGGAAGGTAAGTATCATCGTGGAGAGCAGCTGCAGGGCCTGTCCGAATGCTCTATCAGCATTCGGACAGGCCCTGCAGCTGCTCACTGTGTTCATACTTACCATCCTGAGCGACGCCGGGAAAGTTTCCGCCCGCGCGCTCCTTGGAAGGACCCCAGTCGCGATCACATGGTCCCACGTGGTCGCGGCTGGGGTCCTTCCAACGAGTGCACGCGTGGAGACATTCCCGGCGTCGCTCAGGAAGGTAAGTATGCAAGAGAGCTCCAGGGGCGGCTGTCCGAATGCCGATAGAGCATTCGGACAGCCGCCACAGCCCCTTGGATGCCGGCAAGCCGGCTCAATGCCGGCTTCTGGTATCGGGAAAAATATCGGGGGGGTACTGCACGAGTACCAAGTACTCCTGCAGTACCCAGTATCGGCACCGATACTAGTATCGGTATCGGTGCAACCCTACTTAAAACCTCCATAGACTATAATGGCTCTGGGAAGTTTACAACAGCTCTGGTTAAGTTAGCACCAACTATGTAATATGGCCCGTTATGCGCAGTGAATTCACAATCACAAATCTTAAGAATATAGGACAAAATAACAAAAAAAGTTCCAAACTTTGGCATTGATTTAAATTCAACCCGACAGCCGAAATCAACACCTTTTTCGGCTGCAATGTGGCGATTTTTTGGCTCAGGATATTCAAATCAAGGCTTACTAGAATTTCAGTTGCTGATAAAAATTTGGCTCAAATATCAGCAATCGCCGCAAACCTTTTAATTGAAATACCGGCTGGGTGGAGTAGAGGTATCATCACTGCTTGAGACTGTGGAGACACAGGTTCGATCCCGGCAAGAGCACCTCTCCAATAAGTGTCCTTGGGCAAGATACCTAACAGTACACACTCGCCACCCAGGACATACTTGAAAACGAGAGAAATCTCAATGTATCCTTCCTGGTAAAATACTTTCTCAAAAAATAAAATAAAATTTGAATTTTTTGCTATCCCGATTTCTGAAAAAATTACAAATGCTGAAAGGTGTCGATAAATGGGTTTTCAGGTAGGAAAACAGAGGGAGTAAGACTTACATCTTTTTTTTAACATCGGATTTTTGTAAATAGTCATGTTTTAAAGCAAAAATGTGTATGATACTGGCTCAAAATAATTTTTTTGAGTGTTTTACCAGACCTCTTTTTTTGACCAGCAGGATTTTTTGAATATCAGCTCTAGTTGAATATTTTTCATTTGAATCAGTTGATATTTTTTAAAAATTGGCCGATGGAATTAAATTAAACCATTTGCTACTTTGTAAACATTTATCAAAACTTTACAAATTGTTCGAAAATATTAAACGGAAATAGTGTTCATTTATTCATCTAATAGACATAGGCCCCTATTACACGCTTCGCCCGAATGCGCTCGCGCAGCGCATTGTTTGTGCGCACGCAAAAAAAACTTATTGCGCGAAAATTAACGCGGCATTCCGATCCGAGCGCATTTTTTTCAGCCTTCATGTTTTTTCGTGCGCAAATCCGACGCGCAAATTCGTGCGCAAATGAACGTTGCGTGCAGGAATCGGTAGGCAGACTGTTTTTTCACGGGATTCAGCCAATCAGAATTAAGAACCACCATTTCTTCTAAAATTAGGTTGTTGCGACTGTCAAAGTCAATCTGCGTATATGTGCTGCAGCAAAATAATTTTTTGACAAATTATTAATTTTTTATGTCTGGGTATGTGTAGAATGTGTAACTGTACTGTGCTGTGTTTTTTTTTATTGCTGAGTTATTTCGTTTCGGCCACAACGATCATATTTGCAGTTAACACCAAGTTTTCAAAGACGTTACGAAAATTCGCGCAAACGTCGTTCGTACGACTTTGCGCGAAGATTGTAATACCATCCGCACTAACGCATTTGCGCTCACAATGTTAAGTATAGGATGCGCGCACAAACATGCGCTCGCGCTGGGTTTGCACAGGCTCAATCGCGGTAGACGATAACGTGCATCGTTTGCGCGAACGTCATACTACGACGTTCCACGCAAATGGTTTTGTCCTCGCGCAAAAGCGCATTTGCGCGCACGCCAATGCGCTGCGGGAAGCGTGAAATAGGGGCTTTAGGGGGTTATTCAGAGAGATCCGAAATGTTGCCAAAATGTAACCAGACACTGAAATTCAGCTATTCAGAGTGCAGGCATTTCGCCAAATTTTGGCGAATTGCCTGCATGTATGGTGCCTGTTCGAAGGCAGTTAAATCACCCATAGAGAAGCAATGGTTAATCTATTCAGAGAACACCGAACAGCAGTGAAAAGTTGGAGGAGTTTGTGGAATTTGCGGCTGGAATAACATGGAACAGCCAATCTCTCTCAGCCCAATTGCAGTGGAGAATAAATAATAAAGACAATAAATATTTTCAAAGTAAAATATTGAAATATTTATCATGTAATCCAAAAATTCTAAAGCGACAAGGATGTGTTCCTGGAAAAATAATGTAATTTTAGCTTCTGGAATTATTTCCAAACCACTTGACCTTTGGTGCTCTTGTATGTACAGTCATGGCCGAAATTGTTGGCACCCCAGACATTTTTCCAGAAAATCAAGTATTTCTCACAGAAAAGTAATGCAGTAACACATGTTTTGCTATACACATGTTTATTCCCTTTGTGTGTATTGGAACAAAACAAAAAAGGGAGGAAAAAAAGCAAATTGGACATAATGTCACACAAAACTCCAAAAATGGTCTGGACAAAATTATTGGCAGCCTTTCAAAATTGTGGATAAATAAGATTGTTTCAAGCATGTGATGCTCCTGTAAACTCACCTGGGACAAGTAACAGGTGTGGGCAATATAAAAATCACACCTGAAAGCAGATAAAAAGGAGAGAAGTTCACTTAGTCTTTGCATTGTGTGTCTGTGTGTGCCACACTAAGCATGGACAACAGAAAGAGGAGAAGAGAACTGTCTGAGGACTTGAGAACCAAAATTGTGGAAAAATATAAACAATCTCAAGGTTACAAGTCCATCTCCAGAGATCTAGATTTTCCTTTGTCCACAGTGCGCAACAATATCAAGAAGTTTGCAACCCATGGCACTGTAGCTAATCTCTCTGTGGGTGGACGGAAGAGAAAAATTGATGAAAGGTTGCAACACAGGATAGTCCGGATGGTGGATAAGCGCCCCCAAACAAGTTCCAAAGAAATTCAAGCTGTCCTGCAGGCTCAGGGAGCATCAGTGTCAGCGCGAACTATCCGTCGACATGTAAATGAAATGAAACGCTATGGCAGGAGACCCAGGAGGACCCCACTGCTGACACAGAGACCTAAAAAAGCAAGACGACAGTTTGCCAAAATGTACTTGAGTAAGCCAAAATCCTTCTGGGAAAACGTCTTGTGGACAGATGAGACCGAGATAGAGCTTTTTGGCAAAGCACATCATTCTACTGTTTACCGAAAATGGAATGAGGCCTACAAAGAAAATAACACAGTACCTACAGTGAAATATGGTGGAGGTTCAATGATGTTATGGGGTTTTTTGCTGCCTCTGACACTGGGTGCCTTGAATGTGTGCAAGGGATCATGAAATCTGAGGATTACCAAAGGATTTTGGGTCGCACTGTAGAGCCCAGTGTCAGAAAGCTGGGTTTGCATCCGAGATCTTGGGTCTTCCAGCAGGACAATGACCACAAACATACGTCAAAAAGCACCCAGAAATGGATAACAAAGCGCTGGAGAGTTCTGAAGTGGCCAGCAATGAGTCTAGATCTAAATCCCATTGAACACCTGTGGAGAGATCTTAAAATTGCTGTTGGGAAAAGGCGCCCTTCCAATAAGAGAGACCTGGAGCAGTTTGCAAAGAAAGAGTGGTCCAAAATTCCAGGTGAGAGGTGTAAGAAGCTTATTGATGGTTATAGGAAGTGACTGATTTCAGTTATTTTTTCCAAAGGGTGTGCAACCAAATATTAAGTTAAGGGTGCCAATAATTTTGTCCAGCCCATTTTTGGAGTTTTGTGTGACATTATGTCCAATTTGCTTTTTTTCCTCCCTTTTTTTGTTTTGTTCCAATACACACAAAGGGAATAAACATGTGTATAGCAAAACATGTGTTACTGCAATACTTTTCTGTGAGAAATACTTGATTTTCTGGAAAAATGTCTGGGGTGCCAACAATTTCGGCCATGACTGTATATTATATTATTTTTATATATATATTATATATATATATATATATATATATTTCTTGGTGTGAGATATATATATATATATATATATATTTAATACATTGTATATAGATTATATTGCATACATACACAAACACACACATATATATATTCAAAGAGATAGACAGGGGATATATATATATATATATATATAATGTAGATTAGGTAGGCCGTGTTAGTCCAGATGCCAAAATCACGAGTATAGCAGTCTGTAGTGATACAGATATATATATATATATAGTCTATGTCCTGAACCAAAAAGAAATAACTTAGTTTAAAAAAAGAAATCATAAAGAACACAATTCTACATACAGTGGTTTATTATTTCTCCAGAACCTTAGGGTGGCATTATTTTCCTTATATACATAGTTAACAACTCTGTATCTTTTGTATTGCATGACTTGCCTTTAATTCCCTTGATTCCTATTCAGTCGTTAGCTAGATATGCATGATGGAAATTATAGAAACGTACACACATGTGAATGTATACACTGCAATTTTAGCTGAACATACATAAAATGTGAAAGAATGGGAAGAAAAACAGTCTCAGTCATCTCCCCCATCCACAAACAGGATTTATATTTACTGTTTTCTACAAAATCAAAATGCTTAGGGTCCACTGTTCATTCTTATTCATATTATTACAAATGAGAGAATGCATTTGTAGATAAATACAGTATATATATATATATATATATATATATATATATATATACAGTCAGGTCCAGAAATATTGGGACATCGACACAATTCTAACACCTTTGGCTCTATACACCACCACAATGGAGTTGGAATGAAACAAACACAATGTGCTTTAACTGCAGACTGTCAGCTTTAATTTGAGGGTATGTACATCCAACTCAGGTGAACGATGTAGGACTTACAGCAGTTTGCAGATGTGCCTCCCACTTGTTAAGGGACCAAAGGTAATGGGACAGAATAATAATCATAGATCAAACTTTCCCTTCTTAATACTTGGTTGCAAATCCTTTGCAGTCAATCACAGCCTGAAGTCTGGAACGCATAGACATCACCAGACGCTGGGTTTCATCCCTGGTGATACTCTGCCAGGCCTCTACTGCAACTGTCTACAGTTCCTGCTTGTTCTTGGGGCATTTTCCCTTCAGTTTTGTCTTCAGCAAGTGAAATGCATGCTCAATGGGATTCAGGTCAGGTGATTGACTTGGCCATTGCATAACATTCCACTTCTGTCCCTTCATAAACTCTTTGGTTGCTTTTGCAGTATGCTTTGGGTCATTGTCCATCTGCACTGTGAAGCGCCGTCCAATGAGTTCTGCAGCTTTTGGCTGAATGTGAGCAGAGAATATTGCCCGAAACACTTCAGAATTCATCCTGCTGCTTTTGTCAGCAGTCACATAATCAATAAATACAAGAGAACCAGTTCCATTGGCAGCCATACATGCCCACACCATGACACTACCACCACCATGCTTCACTGATGAGGTGGTATGCTTAGGATCATGAGCAGTTCCTTTCTTTCTCCATACTCTTCTCTTCCCATCACTCTGGTACAAGTTGATCTTGGTCTCATCTGTCCATAGGATCTTGTTCCAGAACTGTGAAGGCTTTGTTAGGTGTTGTTTGGCAAACTCTAATCTGGCCTTCCTGTTTTTGAGGCTCACCAATGGTTTACATCTTGTGGTGAACCCTCTGTATTCACTCTGGTGAAGTCTTCTCTTGATTGTTGACTTTGACACACATACACCTACCTCCTGGAGAGTGTTCTTGATCAGGACAACTGATGAGAAGGTTGTTTTCTTCACCAGGGAAAGAATTCTTCGGTCATCCACCACAGTTGTTTTCCGTGGTCTCCCGGGTCTTTTGGTGTTGCTGAGCTCACCGGTTCGTTCCTTCTTTTTGAGAATGTTCCAAACAGTTGTTTTGGCTTTGTTCTTGCTATCTCTCTGATGGGTTTGTTTTGTTTCTTCAGCCTAATGATGGCTTGCTTCACTGATAGTGACAGCTCTTTGGATCTCATCTTGAGAGTTGACAGCAACAGATTCCAAATGCAAATAGCACCCTTGAAATGAACTCTGGACCTTTTATCTGCACATTGTAATTGCGGTAATGAGGGAATATTACACACCTGGCCATGGAACAGCTGAGAAGCCAATTGTCCCATTACCTTTGGTCCCTTAACAAGTGGGAGGCACATCTGCAAACTGCTGTAAGTCCTACACCGTTCACCTGAGTTGGATGTACATACCCTCAAATTAAAGCTGACAGTCGGCCGTTAAAGCACATTGTGTTTGTTTCATTCCAACTCCATTGTGGTGGTGTATAGAGCCAAAGATGTTAGAATTGTATCGATGTCCCAATATTTCTGGACCCGACTGTATATAATCACCATATATAGTATAGCAGTGGGTAGTGATACTTTTTTATTGGACTAATGTTACATTTACAAACATCCAGTCTGCATCTTCTCTATGATAGAATTACTATTTTATAGATAGATATATATATATATATATAAAATAAAGTTTATAATTGTAGAAGACATTTACACATCCCAGGAATTCAGAGAACTGCTTTACAGAGCTCATGTGCTACATTCCCCATATGCCGCAAGGAACTCTGGTTAGGACATGCAAATCAGGTATGCAATTTCTCACTTTTTTGCATCCTGGGTCTGTTTTAACATGCCAGTGCAATGCCATACTAGATGGCTTTTTTTTTAGTAGAGGTCAGGTTATGCAACAAGTTACAGCCACTCCTGGACAGCTGTTTTAGGCTTCAGGTTAGAATAGAAACTAAGGGGATATAAATCAGAAGATCATTTAAATGCTGTCTGTTATTTTCCAGAATTACTACACTTTGATTTCCAATTGGCTCTGAATTTGGCTGGATGTTTTCTCTCCACAAAACTCCTTGGGAGTTTGCAGAGCAGACAGAGTGATATACTTGACTGGGTCACAAAGTTACATCTTGTCATGCATTGTTTAGTGATCTTGTGATTCTCTGATTACATCCAATAAGCTTGTCTATAGGTAGGTGCATGTCCATTCTTGCTCACAGGAAGATTGACATTTTTTAATAACATTATACCATTTCATTCAGGGTTTTGTTTTGATTTATGTATTTTGGAATATTGACGAGCCAAGTATGTTCTGGCTGGGAGCTGACATTTGGCTGAATTTGTCACTGGAACTGGTCGATGAGGAAAAAATTTAATAAAATTGACACATAGTATTTGGAAGAAGACAAAGCAATTCAAGCTTGGACTGGGAGTCTCTAAGCAGCTCAAAGAGCTCTAATCTTCAACATATTCAAAAGACATTTATATCGTGAGAACTTATATACTGCACAGTCTACTCTGTAATCATCCCAGATACAAATTTGGAATGCAATAAAGACAGTGGAGGCAAGAACATTTGAATGTATGAAGAAAGTGTATTAAGCCGAGCTGTCACAGTCCCAGAATTCCATAATAATGTACTGTATTAAAACTTTAACCGGTTAGTTTACACATATAACATATTCTTCTTTTATGGCATAGAGTCTGTTGATGCATACACAATATACATGACGTTGATGTATGCCTTGCACAGGCCAGTTTGATTTTCACCTAAGATAGAATGCAGTGATGAAGCTATGACCTTCAACAAACTCTTTATAAGAATGAACCATTTGTGAGTCATTTCACTCTGGATCATCTATAGCAGCAGTCAGCAACCTTGACATGCCAGGTTCTTTGAAACTACATCTCCAATGGTGCTCCATCACTCATTTGGTTGGTAGAGGCTCATTAGAGGCTCATTTGGGGGAGGAGCCGACCCCAGACAGTAATAGATGCACTTTGCTGATCTCTCCCTCTGACTCCATTGTGGTAGCTCGTTTTGGCGTCCATCCTTCTGCTTTGTGACCCCCATTGGAAGTGTTCCCTGGATGGTGAGGACTGAAGGCTGGGACAGGCGGTAGATCTTTTGGCAGTCGCTGGATCCAGATCTGAGCTTCCGGCCTACTGGCGAGGCCTTTGCTGACGGCCATTTTTGTGGCCAGTTACGTCGCCTCAGCCTGTGGTGTCTCACGCACGTCCTTTCCTTTCTCTGAGCCAACCTACCCCCGAATACTGATGGCCGATCCTGGTCCGGATGACCCTAGGGAAGATCCTGCTCCAGTCAAACAGATCATTGCTGTGCCATTATTTCCTTCCCTCCCCCCATTTTTTCTTTTTCTTTTGTTTTTTTGCGGGACACGGGGTTGGCCTGGGTGAGTCGCTAGAGAGCATAACCATGGCCCTGTCCGTCTCTTTCGGCCCCAGGTCACCTGGCCTTGTTGTCCCTTCCGCGGCCTCTGGTGCCCTCCCTGGCATCGGAGTGACCCGGGTATACTGCACTTTGTATAGCGGTCCCCCACCTCCCCCCTTCCCTTCCTAAATTTTTTGTATGCTTTTACACCGGGGCTTCTCTCGATGACCTTTGACTTTCTTTGACGCCTCTCCTGCTCTGGCCGTTCAGATGGCTGGCTTGTCCCCTTCCCTACCCCTTTATTTCCATCCATTTTTGTTTTTGTTTCTCTCTGTTTATTCTGTTTTATACTTTATTTTCCTGTTTTTTGGTTGTCTTGCTACACACAGCTGTACCGCTTGATATATTTCTGTGACTGTGATTGCGTGGCCCTGCGAGGTCGTCCCTTTTTTCAACTTCTTTAGCTGACGAGTCTTCACAATAAAATAAATTTGAATAAAAAAATTAAAAAAGGTAAGATTGGGATTTTTTTGGAGGGAGGGGGCATTTTCATGTGTTAAGTTATTCTACTTTTGCAAAGTCGTTTAACACCAAACTCTGAGGGCAGTATTACAAAGTTGGTGCTAACCTAACCAGAGTTGGTGTAAACTTAACAACTCCATAGACTATGGGCAGTATTACAAACTTGGTCCTAATTTAACCGGAGCTGTTGTAAACGTAAGAGCCATTATAGTCTATGGAGGTTTTAAGTTTACAACAGCTCTGGGCAAGTTAGCACCAGCTTTGTAATATAGCCCTATAATGGCTCTGGGAAGTTTACAACAGCTGTGGTTAAGTTAGCACCAACTTTGTAATGTAGCCCTGAGAGTCTTCTTCCAAAAATTCCATCTCGGGACGAAAACATTAAGCTCCGTTGAACTAGCTTGTTGTTCTCACTTGGAGGCGTTATTAACAGCTCCTATTCAAAGTATAAGAGCCATTGATATGCAGCAAGGAGCTGCTAATGTTGAGATCTGGAATACTGGAATAGCGGTTGGAACTGTTAGCTTAATGGCTCAGTTGGAGTAGGGACCCTGTTTTTTTTTATAGTCCAATTTGAAGAGTTGCGACAAACTCGAAATATTTGAAATGCATATATGGCAGTTTAACCTGTTACCGCACGGGGCGTACTAAGCCGTAACCGCAGTGGGTGGGACTGAACACCATGGCATAGCACGACTTGCTGGCCTCTATGGGCCGCGACAGGCCTGTCCATCAGTTGGCGTTTGGCGCGTGTCGTTCCTGCAGTGGGACGACTGATGCGTGCCGCACGTCAGCTGTGTAGGCAGGCCAGAGGGGTGCCCACCGCAACAGCTGGAAAGAGGGGAGCATTAGTATGCCCCGCCGGCATTACTACCCCTGCGGTAAAGGGTTAATCCTTATCTAAATGGGGCACAGATAGAAAATCTTTCAGGGCTATCCTGCAAAAACATTTTCAAAGAAACATAAAGAGTAAATGTCACTTGTTTGTTGCTCATTTTACTTCACGCTGAGGTTATGAACAAGTTGTCCTAAACTCTCAGGAACATCCCCACTGTTTTAACATCTATCACTGTTGCTGGAAGGTATTCAAATGCATTTTCAGCTGTAAAACAAAAGGCTTCTACTTTGCTACTCCTACGACCATAAGCTCTAAATTCAGGTCATTCTAACTACATTCACTCTGCTGAAAATTAGCTTTCCTATACCGTTAACCTTCCTATCGTTCCGATTCTGACATATTTTATATGTCAGAATCGGAACAATTTATTTGGCCCCCTAGCCAGTGTGGCTCGGGGTTAAATGTATTGCAGAAAGCGTTAACCCCGAGCCACACTCGGGATGCCGCTGGATACATTACCTGTCCCTGCGCTCCCTCGCTGTCCCCATTCTCCGGCAATCGCAAAATCCTATTTCCTGGTTCCCTTCTCGCGAGAAGGGAACCAGGAAGCAAAACGCTGCGATTGCCAGAGAAGAATGCAATTGCGGAGGTCAGCGAGGGCGTGCAGGACAGGTATGTATGTATACAGGTATGAAAGTTAACCCCAAGCCACACTCGGGAATACCGTCAGGGGGGTTAAGTTGATAAACCTAAAGTTCTCCTGCTGGCCCAGATATACATTTAGGGCCCTGTTCAGCTGAGCTGGTAATATGAAGTCGCTAATGGCAGAATTTTCCTTGAGCCATTACCGGCTCCCTATTAGGAATTTCAATACGAGCAACCCACTACATAAGTATCTCAGCTTGTATAATTGGAAGCATTAGTGCTGCATACTGCATGGAGACAAGAGACAACACTCCCTGAGATTGCTAGTATACAATCTTGAGGGCCAGCTCATCTTTCAGCCACTTTATGAGCCCTATTACAATCTTAACGTTAGTGTTAGCAGATATGTGAGCATTAACACTAGGTTAAGTGACTTTAACTCATGCCTCCCATGTTACATCCCCAACGCTAACTGGTTAAAAAATATGTTACCGCATCTGTGATAGTGCTCCCTTACGCAAGCTTACTATACTTTGCGATCCCTATACTTAACATGGGGAGCGCAATTGTAAGGTATGTCAAAATAAGGTACCCCATTAAAAGAAACCAAGTACCCCATTAAAATGTTACATTATAAAGTAAACTAATGGCATTTTTATTAAACCACCAGTAGATGGCAGCAGAGTGAAAAGCCTGAATGATGAGCACATGTTCATCTAAGATGCTTCCCTTAGCAGAGGGAACCAAAAGAGCAGGGCTTTCGTTTCTGGTAGGAACCAAAATGATTCAAGTACACTTCTACCAGAATTGAAGTCATGCTTTATGTGATTGCAGGTAAGAGGGAGCATATCCAGGGTTATAAAAAGGGCACATTGGAATTATTGACCATACTTTCAGCATATGTGCAACACAATCAGTAATTTTTGTTTTTGAGGAAGTATTTTACCAGGAAGGATACATTGAAATTTCTCTCGTTTTCAAGTATGTCCTGGGTGGCGAGAATGTGCCGTTAGGTGTCTTGCCTAAGGACACTTACTGGAGAGGTGCCCTTGCTGGGATTTGAACCTGTGTCTCCACAGTCTCCATAGTCACAGAGCAGTGATGTTACCGCTACTCCACCCAACCAGTGTAATCCTAATGCTAATTACCACATCAATCTGGTAATGAAAAAGTTAACCACAGCTAGAAGCTGGTGCTAACTGATACTGCTTCTACAGAATCATTTAGCACCAGCTAAAAAAACAGATACTCTCATCTCATCCCAAGAACAGTGGCCCGATCCACCGCTTCTAGCCTCCGGGAGCATAGTGAGACTGGGGACAAATATTCCCCAGTCTCCCTCAATGAATCAATACACACTATCGCAGAAGCGCTGCCATGAGTATCAGAGAGAGTAGAGCTGCGTTACAGGGTAGGCTGCTGAATTTGCTCCTGCCCCATAATATGATGCTAAAATGGGGACGCTACTGGGGAAACCTGCAGGTGCCGGTTTTCCCCGTTAACTTAGCATCCCTGTTTTAGCGCCGCTAATATAATATGGGACTACATGTCCTGTTGCATTGGTAGATAATCAGCTTGGTAATAAATAGACCCTTTGGAGCTTAGACACTTAGTAGTGGTTAGAATGTCAGGAGATATAAAATATAGCAACAATACAGGATTAAATTAATGACACTATCTAGTGGGATGCAATAAATTTGACTAACATACAGTATGCTTTTTCCTTGTGAGAAGCAGTTTAAATTTCCCAAGTTAGCAGTATGTCTCACCCGGAGGGGATTTTATGTATGGGTTTCATATGTTAGCGAGAACAGCGAGATGGGAATTTCTAAATATTTGCTGTCCTCCATGTCATGCTTTTTTTCCCTGACTAAACCCTTAGTGCTTTTATTTACAGTAAATATCAGAATGTTTAGAGAATGAAGATAAGTGGTCAGTTGGAACGGAAAGCTTGAAAGGGAATCATTATACATTTTCCGGTCTGTTTCTTCTCAGTCTCGCTGTTGGGGGCCCGAGATTCAGTCTTTTCCATCGCTGATATTTTTATCCCCTCCGATGTAAACGTTCAGTAACTATTAAGCAGAAGGAGTACAATTATAGCTTATCATACTTTATGCTTTATTGTAAAATTAAGTATTGTTTAAACATGATACGCACCCATGGGTAGTCAGAAAGGCTGAAGAATACATGGTTTTTTTTGTCCACTTTGTGGTTACTTTGAGCCATAAGTATTGAAACTCCTTAAATCTTCATCTGAATTTATTACATCATATTGGTCATAATATTTGAATATGTCTGGAAGTACCCTGCTATCAATCATGCTTAAGGGACAAACCAAGTACTCTGACTAATACAGCTTATAGTACGGGTCAGTTTAACATAAATAATAATGGAGTCATGAGATCGCACACACAGACATCTGAACTATTGTGGCGAATTATAGAGTCTACTGTGGCTACAGCGACCTGATTTTCTCGTGCCACTTACACCCATTAGTGATTAGGTCACACATTAGGGCTATGCGATGCATTGAGACTTTGGAAACTCGTCTTGTACCACAGACAACTCCCATCGTGCCTTCACAACCCATAGAGAATCTAGGCAATGACTGTTGTTGCTCACAACTTGTACACATATTCTACTGTGGGCTATATTACATTCCTCACGCTAAAATGGGGACTCTAAGGAGAAAAACCTACGCCTGCAGGTTTCTACTTGGCGTCCCCGTTTTAGGGCTCTATCACATTCTCCGCGCCAATTCATACGCGCAGTGCAATATTTTTTTGTGCAGCGTTAAATGTTAACGCGTGTAAATTAATGCTGGTATTACGATCCAAGCGCATTTTTTCATCCATCCGAAAATATCGCGCATAAAAAATACGCGCAAAAACGAAGGCAAATTAACGCTGCGCGCAGAAATTGGTGGGCAGACTGTTTTTTCACGCGATTCAGAATTAAGAACCACAATTGTCTCCCGTTCATTTTTTGCACCTGTCAAAATCAATCTGAGTATATATGCTGCAGCAATAAAAAAAACACGCACAACCACTCAATTTTATTGTTTGGGTATGTGTAGAATGTGTAACTATACTGTGCTGTATTTTTTTTTTTTTTCGTGCTGGTGTATTTGGTTTTGGCCAGAACGTTCAGATTTGCAGTTACCACCAGCTTTTAAAAGACGGTAAAATAATGCGCGAAAACGTCGTTCGTAAAAAGTTGCGCATCGATTGTAATACCAGCCGCGTACCAGCGCACAAACGCATTTGCGCTCACAATGTTAAGTATGGAATGTGCGCACAAACTTTTGCTCGCTCAGGGTAACTCACGTTGGACGTTAACGTGCATTTTGTGCGCGAACGTCATAATTTGACGTTCAGCGCGAAGGGTTTTTCCCCTCACGTTAATGTGATTTTTTATTTTTTTTTTTATTATTCAAAATTTTTATTTTGAAAGAAAGTCAGCGGTACAATCAGCTAGGTGAAAGAAATGAAAGCAATACCATAGAATCAACATACAAGTATTCAGCAAGCAGTAAAACAATATTCAAATAGGAAAGTGGGGGGGGAGACATACCAAAAAGTGCTCCAGGGGAGGAGGGAAAAAAAAAAAAAAAAAAGGGGAGGGAGGTGGCAAAGGCCATAAATGTGACTTTCCTGGCTCTCTCCTAAAGTAGGAGGCCATGGAAATGTGCAGGTCACAAGGCCGGGAAACTCTGGGGCCAGGTATGGTGGGCAGAGCCATGGTGGCCACCACAATGGCACACCCAGAGTTGACCCAAGCGCCAAAAGAAAAAGTAATAAAATAGAAAAAAAAAAAAAAAAGGGGGGGGGAAGGGGCGTCTGCAGCACTAGGTGGCGTGTGAAAACAAGGGGTAAGGGGGGGAAAAACGGGGGGGGGATGGAGTGGTCAAGGGGACATACATATGGGAATATTACGCAGCAGGCCTGGGAGCGTGTTGAAAACAATAACATGTCTGATGGTATCAGTAGTAGTCCAAAAAGAACTCCAAAAGGCATAGGTCCTCTTAAAACAAGCGTCCTCAGAAAATATAAGTCATCGGGGGGTATCAAAGCCGAGATCAAAAATGAGGAGAGTTGCAGTCCAGGACATGAGGCGAGGTACCTCAGCCCGTGTCTATAAACGGAAGTGGGGCCATAGCAGGCAGCATCCCGCAAGGTAATCCAGGTGTTACGGCTCTACCCGACTCAAGTTCTGCAGCCAGCAGAGGGGTAAGGGACACTGTGTCCACCCATAAGGCAAAGTGTACATCGCGCCTCAGCATCTTCTCTCTTAGCATGCTGCGGCATCCGACTGTCATCAGTCCGTCGCCATCGAATACACCATCCAGGCCCTGCCAGGCCCCAATCGCTCCTCGACCTCCACTGCCAGGATTCCGGAGCAGGACCACATGGTATGGCACTGCGCACCTCCGCGCTGTCCCAACCAGCATTCGGGGAAAAGTCCCCGCAGGGCCCGGGTCGAACCTCGAACTCCGCCGCCAGATCTCCTTCGGAAAACTGTTCGGTATAGCCGCTTGCGCTTCCGCGTCTTCCTGGCCGCCAGCCGGATGAAACCGTCCATCTCCGCACGTCGAGGGGGCACCAATGCCACTGCCATCCGGGGTGCAGCGAGCGCAGTCCCACTTCCAGTGCAGTAAGTCGGATTCGCTCTGGGGGCACGGATCCTCCGAACCGAGGCCACATGCTGGCCGCCGTCCTCGCCGCCTCTCTCCTCAGCTGCAGTATCAACAGGACATATTGCTGTAAGGCACGAGGACATGTCCGCCTCTACCTCAGTCGTCAGGTGTGTCCTCGGTGTTCGGAAGCCCCGTAGCACGGCCTGCAGTCTGCGCCAGACCCCTCTAGTGAGCTGGGCATCCGGATCCTCCCCATCTAGGATAAGCAAGCAGGCATCCAGGCCGCACATAGCGGCCCCCGCATCACTGGTGAGGGGAGGGGGTTTAGCACATCTTCGACCCACGGGTCCGTCTGCCACCCCCACAGACCTGTAATCCAAGGCGGCCAGGAGATGGGGGCCCTCCATCTCCATATTCTGCTGCACTGACCTGGGTCCGGGGAATGCAGCCAGCACCGCGTGGTCACTAGGCTCTTCACAGGGGTTAGGCCTCAAGATGGCTGCCGTCTTCTCGGATAGCCACCCAGCTACAGCGACCAGGGTTGTCTCTCGTCCGGAGGGGGGGACTAAACGGCCTCCGGACAATTCAGAACCGGTGGCCAGCAACTCAGACCCAGGTTCAGCAAAAAATAGGCACATAAAAGTTAGCTAAAGGTCTCTTAAAAGGACGTTAATGTGATTTTGCGCGAAGAGTGTAATAGAGCCCTTAGTGTGATATTACGGTGCAGGCGCTAATGCAGCAGCCTGCACCGTAACACAGCCTCACAATGCTCGCATCCTTAATACTCCATTGAGGTTTCCACTGCCAGTCACATGACCTGCAGGATCTCGCCTCGCGAGATCCGGCCGGTCGGCATAGTGGTGGAGGGACTTTTTCCCCCAGTTTCTATCTGTTCCCTGCAGCAAGAAGAAGCGGATGGAGACTCCGTTCTCGCTGCGGGATGAGAGGTGAGTATGTCATTTTTAGGGGGGCGGTTAAGCTGACTGATTCCACAGAATCCACATGTACATGTAATTACAGTATGTACATGTGTCACCGGTGAAGGATATTTATTTGGGAATATTCGTTTTGTCGTTTTGTCTCGTGTTTTGTTCAGGCCTTTTGAACTGAAGAAGAAAGGAGACTCTCGAAAACTTGTCATACCGTTTTTATTACACTAACAAATAAAAATGTATATCATTACATCCTATAGAGTGATTATTTCATCATCTGAACTTCTGGACACAGCTTCTCCTATCTACCTGCTTAATATATACTGTATGTATGTATATATTTTTAAAATTCACTTGCGTGTTTATTACGTCACTTTTAAAAGGCAATCTATGGAGAGTATAACTCAAATGCTTTTTTAAATGTAACATTAGTCCAGATAAAAAAGGTATCGCTACATTCTGATGATATATAAACGAAAAGCAAATTAAGGGTTACAATCTACCTCTCTGCTGGTGTTCACCATTTTCTGAAGCAAAATCGCATAGCTCTCAGACCTACTGATAATTCTTGTAAGTTGTAAAACCTCACGGGTGGCTAAGGGGAACAGGCCAAATTCCTGCATACTTGTGTCAAAACATAAACTTTCTGGGGCAGATTAGACATCTCCGCCTCTGCTGTGCGCTCTGTCTCGCTCATTCTAATTCCCTGGAGATGCTCTGATCCACATGCAGCACATTTTTACTAGACCTGGACCCCTAATTAAAGCCCGTTACCTCTAGTGAACCTAGTCAACATTACTCGGGGTCATTCCAGGAGATGAATTGTAAAAAGTATTCTACAGCTTATTCATTCATTTATTTTTCTATTGGTATATGTTAGGCGTGCTTTGGTTTTCCTTAGTTCCCCGTCTTAGCGTTATATTACAGTGCAGGCGCTAAACCAGCAGCCTGCACCTTAACACGGCGCTAATCCTCAGGATGCTCGCGGCAGCGCTAAGAATTTTGCAATCCTAAAACTAATCCTAGGATTTTGTAATCCTAAAACTAATTAACTCTTTGCGCTCCCCATGTTAAGCATAGGGAGTGTAAAGTACAGTAAGGTCGCACTGAAAAGTGCAAGATCCGAATCGCTAACGGCTTTTTTAACCCGTTAGAGTTCGAATTGTAATATGGTGCGCCCACGCTAGGGCAACCAGAGCTATTGTTAACACTCACACAGGTGAGCACTAACGTCAGCATTATGAATGTAATATGGCCAGAGGCTAGTGCAAGGAAGGTGTCCATAAATACAGAGTCCACAAATTCATGCAGACTGTAAATGTTTGCGTAAATCTCCTTAAATAACTGAAAAAAACCTCAACTTAAATCCCAGCGTAGAGAGGAGTGTGATTTTTCCAGCAGACATTGACGAGCTCATAAAATTGTGTACGTGCTGACTCAAACATAAATTACGTCTTGACAACTTACCTATTTCCAGGCACCACCATCACATTGGATCTTGGGGGTGCTGGACAAAATCCCTACAGCCAGGTTCCCTAATGCCAACATCCCGACGGCCAAATTCCAGACAGAACAAGTGCCGGATATCCCAACTTCCCTACACAGCCAACTTCCAGACATCCAAAATCCCAGCGGCTAACCATTACTAACACCCTAACCCTAGGTTTAAGGGGGTTAGGTCTAGGTTTAGGGGGGTAAGGGCTAGGTTTAGGTGGTTAGGGTTAGGTTTAGGGGGTTACGGCTAGGTTTAGGGGGCTAGGGTTAGATTTAGGGGGTTAGGGCTAGATTTAGGGGGTTAGGGTTAGGGCTAGGTTTGAGGGGTTAGGGCTAGGTTTAGGGGATTATGGTTAGGGCTAGGTTTGGGGGGTTAGGGCCTATGTTTGGGGGGTTAGGGTTAGGGCCTATGTTTGTGGGGTTAGGGATAGGTTTAGGGGGGTTAGGGTTAGGACTAGGTTTAGGGGGTTAGAGAGTAGGGTTAGTGGGATTTTGGATATCTGGAAGTTGGCCGTCAGGGAGTTGTCTGTGTAGGGAAGTTGGCTGGCGGGGAGTTGTCTGTGTAGGGAAGTTGTCCGTGTAGGGAAGCTGGCCGTCGGGGAGTTGTCTGTGTAGGGAAGTTGGCCATGGAGGGAAGCTGGCCGTCAGGGCGTTGTCTGTGTAGGGACGTTGGCCGTAGGGATTTTGGCATTAGGGAACCTGGTCGTAGGGATTTTGACCCAAACCCGGATCTTGGGTGGTGCATAGTGAGACCAATCGGCTCTTATCAGGGTGTCGGACATCTAGCGGAAGGCCACAATGAGTGGGAGAACCACCAGACTCCTTTTTTGCTTTATCTTATTGCTACTTCTTGCCATTGATGTCTCCTCAGCTTTCTAAACCAATAGATGTGAGTGAGAGGATTGAGAAGATCTAAGCATTCAAGGTATCCACCATTTCAACACGGCGTCCGACATCATACCCCAGGCTGCCATAATCTTGCAAATGTATTTTTATGTCTTCATTTATTATTCCCTGACTAGTCTTTTAAAGTATTTTGAATCTCCCTCCATTTCAAATCTGTTTGTGTTTCCCTCCTCCTCCCCCACATGTTTGTTAATTGGTGCTATCTGTGCATGTCACAAACCTCATTCTTTCCACAGCAAACTCCATCACAGACTCACCTCCATTTCTTCCCTCTGCTGCCCCAACCCACACTCCCCATCCACCTGCCCACCTAGGGCTGGTCCCTAATTTCAGGCATTCTTTCCAGCTGTCTCCACTTCTCTTACTAAATACCCTTACTAAGCCCAAAAAATCTGGTCCATTTCATGCAATCCCTATGATATTCTACTGGCCACCAGTTTCACCTTCCCTCTGATCCCATTTGTTTCAGTTACCCTAGTCCCTTAGAGTGTAAGCTCATGGGATGTCTGTCTGAGCTTTTGGTTTAAAGTGATGTATAACCTGGACAGTTATCCGACGACCAGGGTTTTATTTCCTCTTGTGTCATGTAAGTCTGCTGTTTGTGCTTCCCCATTGTAAAGCACTATGGAATTTGTTGGCGCTGTATAAGTACTTTTAACTGTAACTTTGTATTTCTGTAACAATTCAATGTTCTTGAACCCAGGACATACCTGAATATGAGAGAAATCTCAATGTATCCTTCCTGGTAAAATCCTTTATAAATAAAATAAAATAAATAATTTGATAGGTTATGCCTCAAGATCAACTACTTCTATACACTGTGCTAGCTACGACGTGTAGAATATATATATTTTTTTCAAATAAGCCAAAGTTCCATTTCCATGGCAGGATCACTTTAATAAGGTCCTGGCTTATAGCTATTTCAAGTTTGGACCTGGTACGAGGTCAACAAGGCTTCAAAGCCACATGAAACAGACAACATAATTCCTCCTCTCCACTTCTTATAATACTTTATTATAGTTAAATGAGGGAAAGATGGTCAATCAGTGCAAGGCAGGTCTCTAAAAGGTCTAGCAAGGTTTTGTGAAAACAAAATCTAATACACAATTATGCTTTTGGCCCACCCATCAACATAATAAGCATTGCAAATTAAATCAGGGAAAGCTTCCCTCTTACCCTGGTATCTGACTCCCATTATCTATGTTGGAGCTGCCAGATGGAGACTGTCATTGTATATCCCTAATGGAGCTCATCAGGTAATGCAAACAGTAATGACATTGTACAAGGCAGGAGGAACCTAGTGGGCTGCAGTTCCTAATACACTTTCCGGGAAATTTGAAAATAGTACACTAGTGGCCAAAACTGAGGATACACCTTCTGATTTTGTCAGTTTTGGTTGACAAGAAAACTCCTCTGCTTCCCCGGCCTGAAAATAGCCCTAACTTGAATCCCATTGAAAATCTGTGGTCAAGATTGAAAGGCATAGTCTCGAGCAAGAATCCAAGCAATAAGCGAGGACTCATTGAGGCTATAATCAATTCCTGACATCATTTGATCACAGAAGAAGATGTCAAGACTTGTAGAGTCAATGCCTAGAAGGTGACAGGCAGTAGTTAAGGCCAAAGGCTATCCAACACGTTATTGAAAAAACATATTGTGACAAACTTGAAATTATCATTTTTATGCTATATAATAGCCAAGATGCATGGTATATTTCCAGCCAAAATTGAACTTATATAAAAAAAATTGTTGTTAAGGCATTCATTTTCTATGTTAAATTTTACTTGTACTGTGACATTTTTAGAGATTTTTATATAAAAAGTACTTTAAACTGCAAAAGTTTGTAAAAATGTAAGGTGCATCCGCAATTTTGGCCACCAGTGTAGCTAAAATACTTTTTTACAGAGACGGCCAGAATTATATACTCTACAGGAGTTTTGCATGACCTAATAAATAGGTTTGAACTAGTCTTGTACACAGTGATATGTCTTATAATTTCACTGGTTATATGATTTTGCTTTGGGAATGTCCGAAACTTGTCTACATTGCTGAGAGTTCAAATTGTATCCTCTAAATACATACACTAACAGAATTAAATGTATATTTGCTTCATTAAATGTTTGATTTCATCAGTATTGACATGTTTTAACAGGATTGTTATTTATTTATTTATAAAGTATTTTACCAGGAAGGATACATTGAGATTTCTCTTGTTTTCAAGTATGTCCTGGGTTCAAAAACATTGACTTTATACAGTAGGTACAGAAATACAAAGTAATAAATGCAAGATATTAAAAACAAAACACAAATATACAGATTAACACAGAAAATAAATATGTAGGAAATATACTCACTATGTTACATGTTTACAGGTGCATTCTGTATTGAGGTATAATAGAGATCTCTTAAGGGACTTTAGACTGGGGAAGATTTGACGGTGTCTGGGAGGTTATTCCATATTTGTGGTGCTCTCTCTGTAGGAAAATGAGGATCGAGCCACTTTCTTTTTGTATTGTGGTATTGCAAATAAGGTGCTGGTCCTGGATTGGAGGTTATAGGATGAGGGAACTGCTAGCCGTCTATTCAGGTAGGGTGGTAGCTTCCCAGAAAAGCTAAGTTATGATGGTGGCACTTAATTTGCAAGACCCTCATCACCAGTACAGTGTGATTTGTAATACTATGAATTATAGTGTAGGGATATAGGGTAATACACTGCCATTAACATAGTGTTATGCTAGAGGAACAACTCATTATAGGAAGGAGACACTAATGATATCAGTCAATGCCGCTGTTGATATTGTCTTCTGGAGTCCATATGACTCCATGGCGTTTTGGGCAAGCTCGCATAAGCATGTCACACTAACAGGGTTATTCAGAGAATGGTGAAAACCAGGAGAATCGCCAGGAGAATGAACAATCTAGACCAAATAGCCGATTTGGAAAGTGAGGTAAATGGGAGAATATTTCTGGTTTGACTATTTTGACCTCGAATTTTCACTTCTCCAGTCATTTTCCTGGTTTTCACCTCTCTCTGAATAACCCTGTAAGTCAGCAGATGGAACTATATGTTCTTAGTGTCCTTCTGCTTGCTGGTAGAGTAGGCAGTGAATTGTACTATCCTTCGCACTGTCATATGAGAAATAAGTATAGAATTTTTTTGGTATGTTAAGTTATTTTACAAATGTAAAACTTCTGTCAACTCTTTTATTTGGTTTTCAAATAACAGCTGCAAGTGTCAGTAACGAGGAACATCTCTTGGTCAATACATTAGCACCTCCTATTCAAGCTATGGAAAGCTATAGCTATAAAAAAACTATAGAAAGCATTAATTGTATCCCTGCCATAAGAGCAGAGCTGCAAGGGAGGTTTCCATCATTGAAATAACACGGAAACAGCAATAACGGGTGAAGAATTAATATAACGTCCCCACTCATTAATGGGCACAGATCAAATGTAATTGTTTCCTCTTTTTTTGTTTAGCATTGGGATATGGGATTTAAAACACAGACTCATTTTCTTTCGATTTGTTCTCTCTATGAAGTAGTGCTGAATTCTTATAGCGCATGAGGCCACACAAGAGTAGTTGGAACGCAAGACTGATTTTATTTGAATATACTGTTTAGTGTCCATTTATTAACCTCGTTTTACTGTAAACATGGTTAAAAATATTATGTTGACGTTTCTCTACTTTATTTTCCTCCTGTTTGTTTCTACAGCTAACATAGTATATATCATACTATAAATGATGTCTCCTTTTTAATTGTTTCCAATATAACCAAGCCATAACACATAACTAGCTCTTTATTACGGGTTTACTTAGTCGTGCATTATGGGTAAATCAATAACCGTGTCCAAAGAAAACCAAAATCTAACACCAGGCATCTTATTTCAGGATTATAAATCTCCCATCTATAAGAGCACTTCTGCTTGTCCGTAATGCATAACAGGCCCCGCTGGAAAGAAGAAGGCAAGGTAAGCAGTAGATGAAATCAAAACAGGGCTTTTCCTATAATAAATTTGGAGTGGCCTTTTATCCTCTGAATCGCAGCCAGAAACCTTTGACAAATAGCCGCAATCCCTCTAAATTCTCACTCCCTTTGAGGGCTGGAAGAAAACTGGGAGCCGCCGGAGGTTGAGTATTTGCAGTTTTTTTCCTTTTTTTTTTTTTTGCAGCAGCATCAGGAACGTGTCAAATCCGCTACCAGAGCGGCGAACTGAAACAAGACCGGACTCTGCGCTGATATGTTTTCATCCATAAGATTCTTTATTTTACACTTAATTCATACGCAAAGGTGTTAAGAGAAATACAACGCCATTAAAATGGTATGTAGGAAATCCTTAAAAGGCTGTGTTTTCTTTTCTTTTTTTTACGATTTAAAAGCAGATTATGGAGAAAATAACACCCTGAAATTGAAAATGGAAACGGAAAGATTATTTCTGAAGGCCTGCGGGGATCGCCTGTGAAAATGTACACGGTTTTCAAAATTCTTCAGGTTCTGACTTGTTTCTTAATAGCAGTATCAACAATGCCCTTCTTTTGTCTCTTTCCCAGCATCCTCTCTTCCTCTGACATGTCCGCCTCCCTCTTATAGTTGAGGTCTACTGCTTGTAGTATGTAGGTCCATTGCCATGGGAGCTGGGATAACTACAGCAGCTGGCTAAAGCCTAATTACATTCACTGTTAATCAAAGCCTGTTTTCTCCATCTGACAGGGCCTGGGAAGCACATTCTTATGTTGTTATGGTGCCTCCGGGGATGCCAGAAGAACAAGCAGTTTGACAGTAACAGCATGCTGGGCCAAGGGAGAGGGCGAAAAGGGTGGGGAGGCCGTCAACACTGACAGAGGGAGATGATTGGGAAATTCCCTCCTGGGACCCTGGGGACACAGAGCTAAAGGAGGGGAGAGGATTTTGAAATGAATGGTTCTGCTCTATGCAAAAAGATGAATTCATACATGACATCTCCCACCCACAAAGAGGGTGTCCCCTGTTTATAAAAAAAACTCCCCACCCCCATCAAATAACCTCTGTAACGCAAGGGACATTTATTTCAGGGTTTGTTTGTTATGATCTCCCAAACTTATCGCCTCCTGCTCCAGATGTGTTCGGCAAGCTCTAAGGCCGGAGGCACACGAGATGTTTTCTTTAACGCACAGTACGTGCGTTAAAGAAAACGCTAACACACCAGCGTCCACTCGACGCCGCCTGCCCCCCCCTCAGCATTGCAAAGCGCGATCGCGCAGCCCTGTTGACTCGCATCCTAGCGCATCATCTAGCATCCTAGTGCATCATCACCTAGAATGGGCGTCGATGGGGCTGCGCGATCCTCCTGCGCTCAAGTGCGCATGCGCGCTGCATTTGACGCCCAACGACGGGTCAATCCTAGCGCAACAGCCTTTGTGTTTTCAAGACGGACGTCTTCAGCACGCGTTATGCGTGTGGTCTTCGCGTTATGCGTAATTATATTCTGCGAAGCGCGTTTGCATTAGTGCGCACTAAAAAACATCTCATGTGCACCCGGCCTAAGCTGACCTTTTCCAGTTTAGCTACAAATTTTCAGCTAAAATTATGTCTTCAACCATAACACTTCTTTTGCTTTTTTGTGGTGATTGATCTGTAGTTTATTTTTTCTTTTGTTGTGAAAGTTCAGTACAATAAGAGCAATGGAGAATCAGAAAATAAAACAGCAAAAGACACAGGAGCCGCATAAATTCAGAGCTGCAAGGAGTGCAAATAATAAAAATATAAATTAAGAGACACTACGCAGAAATTACATTGGATATGTAAAGTCAATGCGTAAGATTAGATGGAGACATTCAAAATGGCCATGATACCAACAAAGGCATTAGAATTGCTTCAGATACTGCATGTACGTCAGCAAAACTGAAAGGCTTAAAAGAGAATTTTGACAGAGGTCTTGAAAAGTAGAAAGGATTTAGGACTTTGTGAAAGTATAAAACTTAAACAGCCCTAACAGCTGCCTACAGCTAAATCGGGGATGGTAAGGGGAAAGATTAGTGTTCGCCAATCTCTCCTTAGTGTCCCCGTTTTACCTGAGTCCAGCAGCATGCCCCATAGCAGCCACTAGGTTCCTGGATGCCTGGGGAAGCGCCGCCCCGAGCATTCCCTCCATGGCATCCATAGGACTCCAAGGAGGCTTCTGCTGCCGAATCACATGACTGTTAGGATCTCGCCTCTCACGAGATCCTTTATGTGAGCAACTAGCTAGTGCTAGCATTAATAAAGTGATAGAGCTCAAGCTGTATTGAAGGGCAGGGGCGTACTGTGCCTTTTCACAGCTCAGGCGAAAAGGCCAGCTCATCGCTTATAATATTCTGGCAACTATAACTAATATGGCTGCTGACAATGACAAGATGTCACCGCACAGGCTCTGTGATCAATGCGCATGCACAGCAAGGATGTCATCGCATATGCATGGTGCATCAAGTTCCCGATGTGGCCCCTCCTGATGCACCTCTTGGGAAGGTCGTCCTCGTGGCCCCCAGCTGCCCCCTCAGTACGATAACTATTGAAGAGTGAACACATTGTATGGTAAAGTCCATATCTATCTTGCAAGATTATAGTACATTACTCCATGTGTCTGCTATCTTTGTGTCCTCGATGCAAAGGAACCAATCCGTTAAGGAGGGAGGAAATTAGCCCCGCCATTAGGAAAAAAGGATATGGCTGCTGACATAAGATGGGGGAAAAAATATGAATATAATTTAATGGAGACGGATGTGTAATTAAGAAGACTTTCCTGATGGTGGATATTAATTAGAAGACCTGTAATTGTATAGAGGTGTTGAAGGGCAACGGATCAACAGTAGGTCCACCAAATATATAAAAGATTAACAGGGCTATCATTATCATCTCTCCAAATTGTAGTCTGGAGAGTAGTTAACGAAGTGTTTATTATGGTCATGGCACATTTGATCAAAGGGAGTGAGATGCCAGGATTTGTTACTCGTGTAATATTTTGTGAGAATGCATGTAGAAAAAAGGGAAACCTTGTAGAAAGAATACCATAAATTGTCTTCAAAAAGTGGGGAGCTATGAAGTATAGATCCAGGAGTTTGTATACGATAAAGGAATTCCAGGCCGTCAGAACATATTTCCTCTTCTATAGTGGTTTCTTTTTTGATAGGCTTTGTGTAATTTCTTTAATCTCCCCGGTATAAAGCAGATATGACTGTATAACTAGAGAAAAGTGGCAACTACGAGTATGCCCAGCATCTCATAATACAACCACAAACCTGTCATCGATAGTGATCTTCCCTGTACAAAAATGAATGACATCAGTTTCTGAAATTATAAAAGTTGTGACTACTAGGAGTAGCAACGTATGCTTGTAGATTGAACTAGTTTTTTAGACTAACAATGATGGTATGCTACTACTGTTATGCTTACTATTAGTGGGTATGTGTCATGCGTCGCTGTGTGTGAGGAGCAGGGGAGTCCGGTTTGCAGCAAATGCAAGAGACCATACAGGTTGAAGGGCACGGTTTAGTTTATTTTATGCACCGGCAGGACAAAAGGAATATACAGGACTAGAACTAAAAGATGACTAGACACAAGGAGCTGACAGAGGACTAAGAGAAAAATGAATAAACTAGACACAGGCTGGATACAGAGGGGCATGACATGAACTAGACACAGGCTGGATACAGAGGGGCATGACATGAACTAGACACAGGATACAAAGGGGTACTTACACAGAAGCAGGATAATAACAGAGGCAGATTGCAGGACACAGGGACAGATACACAAATAGCAGAGGGTCTATGGTGGAGGTAGCAACAAAGAGGTCTTGGTACAGGGGTCAGCAGGAGTCCATATGAATGGTGGAAGTCCTTGAAATAAACAGAAGTCCTTTTGGCAAAATGAGGGGATAATCCAAATAGTAACGAAAAGTCCAGTAGGGACGACAAGGGGGTCTGGAATCCAGGTACAGGCAGGTTCACACAGCGTGTGACTCAGTGGTCAGATGTTAATGCTGAAGTCCGGAGCATTGGGCGTAGTCCCCCTATATCAAGACCTGGGCAGGTGAGGGGTAATTAAACTCAGGGACAAACATATGGGAAATACTGGGCTGGAGGATGGGGAACTGGATCAAAGCAAGGGCTAGATGGGAAATCTGGAATGGGACAGAACAGGGAAGATGGTAGTTCAGACCCATATCAAGGCCTTTTGCGGTGTCTGCGGCGACGGGCATGACATATCCCCCTCACTAAAGTCGCACTCCGTGCGACTAGGACATCTGTGGGGCTCTCGAGGTCTCCCGGTCGTACAACATGACCACGGGAAGGTTTGCACTGTCGGCTGTGAGGGATGGGATCGTCGACCTTGGCAATTCCCAAAATCCTTCTTGGCACAGCTGCAACTGGGGGCTGCCAGCAGCAGACAGTGGAGATGGCAGTCACAGCAATAGCAGCTTGGCTGGGCAACGACAGCAGGTTCACAGGAACGGGAACTTTGTTGGAGTGGGTCATAGCGGCTGGGCTCTGCGGCAACAGCGACTTGGGTCTCTCACACTCCAGCTGGGCAGCGCACTTGGGTTCTGGGCGCTCCGGCTGGGCAGCGCACTTGGGTTCAACAGGTATGGCAGCAACCGGGGCTTGGTTCAACAGGTATGGCAGCAACCGGGGCTTGGTTCAACAGGTATGGCAGCAACCGGGGCTTGGTTCAACAGGTATGGCAGCAACCGGGGCTTGGTTCAACAGGTATGGCAGCAACCGGGGCTTGGTTCAACAGGTATGGCAGCAACCGGGGCTTGGTTCAACAGGTATGGCAGCAACCGGGGCTTGGTTCAACAGGTATGGCAGCAACCGGGGCTTGGTTCAACAGGTATGGCAGCAACCGGGGCTTGGTTCAACAGGTATGGCAGCAACCGGGGCTTGGTTCAACAGGTATGGCAGCAACCGGGGCTTGGTTCAACTGGTATGGCAGCAACCGGGGCTTGGTTCAACTGGTATGGCAGCAACCGGGGCTTGGTTCAACTGGTATGGCAGCAACCGGGGCTTGGTTCAACTGGTATGGCAGCAACCGGGGCTTGGTTCAACTGGTATGGCAGCAACCGGGGCTTGGTTCAACCGGGGCTTTGGTTCAACTTGGCAGCAACCGGGGCTTTGGTTCAACTTGGCAGCAACCGGGGCTTGGTTCGACAGCAGCTTGGATTTGTTTTGCAGCAAGATCACTTTTAAAAACCTCAGAGGGTGCTGGAGAAGCAGGACGAAGAGAGGCAGTGAAAGAGTCTTTGCCTGAATTAGTGGCTTGCTTGGGTGTACGCACTTTACAATTTTTGATAACATGTGAATCAGCACCACAGTAGTAACACAATTGTAAGGTTTTCCTCCTTAGACGTTCCTCTGCAGACAAGGGTTCTTTGCCTTTAAACATTGGAGGGGAAGGGCACACCTTGGTTAAGGTTCCATTTAACCCTTGCAGCAGGTTAAAAAACAGAATGTTCAATTGCTGCAGGAAATCTTGCAAAGCTTTTGTTATAGATGCCACGAATGCCTGCATTGCTACGGACTCGTTAATTGACTTCAGCATTTTGTCATGCGTCGCTGTGTGTGAGGAGCAGGGGAGTCCGGTTTGCAGCAAATGCAGGTTGAAGGGCACGGTTTAGTTTATTTTATGCACCGGCAGGACAAAAGGAATATACAGGACTAGAACTAAAAGATGACTAGACACAAGAAAGGAGCTGACAGAGGACTAAGAAAAATGAATAAACTAGACACAGGCTGGATACAGAGGGGCATGACATGAACTAGACACAGGCTGGATACAGAGGGGCATGACATGAACTAGACACAGGCTGGATACAGAGGGGCATGACATGAACTAGACACAGGCTGGATACAGAGGGGCATGACATGAACTAGACACAGGCTGGATACAGAGGGGCATGACATGAACTAGACACAGGCTGGATACAGAGGGGCATGACATGAACTAGACACAGGCTGGATACAGAGGGGCATGACATGAACTAGACACAGGCTGGATACAGAGGGGCATGACATGAACTAGACACAGGCTGGATACAGAGGGGCATGACATGAACTAGACACAGGCTGGATACAGAGGGGCATGACATGAACTAGACACAGGATACAAAGGGGTACTTACACAGAAGCAGGATAACAACAGAGGCAGATTGCAGGACACAGGGACAGATACACAAATAGCAGAGGGTCTATGGTGGAGGTAGCAACAAAGAGGTCTTGGTACAGGGGTCAGCAGGAGTCCATATGAATGGTGGAAGTCCTTGAAATAAACAGAAGTCCTTTTGGCAAAATGAGGGGATAATCCAAATAGTAACGAAAAGTCCAGTAGGGACGACAAGGGGGTCTGGAATCCAGGTACAGGCAGGTTCACACAGCGTGTGACTCAGTGGTCAGATGTTACAGCTGAAGTCCCGAGCATTGGGCGTAGTCCCCCTATATCGAGACCTGGGCAGGTGAGGGGTAATTAAACTCAGGGACAAACATATGGGAAATACTGGGCTGGAGGATGGGGAACTGGATCATAGCAAGGGCTAGATGGGAAAATCTGGAATGGGACAGAACAGGGAAGATGGTAGTTCAGACCCATATCAAGGCCTTTTGCGGTGTCTGCGGCGACGGGCATGACAGTATGGAAGTTCTTTTCATTTGACACAGTAGTAAAAAATGTGTGCCAAGATCTGGTTGATGAACAAAAACGTTTAGTCGAATCGAATGCCTGTGATGATTTATCTGTTTGACCTATGCATCATTTTCACTGCTTTCTGTCATGCGATTGTTATTTCTAATTGCGATTGTAACATGCGATTGTAACATTTTCTAAGTTGCTGTATATCCATCTTTGTTTTGTGGTTTCTGCTAATGAATACTAGACTTGGCAGAATGTATTTAGAAAACAGGCTGCCAGGGAAAGCAAACTGGCACAAGTTAGAACACTTGGGGCACACCTAGGGAGACAGTAAATCTCTAAATCACTGGGACTCTCAATCTAATGACACTCTATGATGCTCTTGCCATCTGAAGTGTGGCAGATCCAGCAAAAGATAGATGCCAAGTGTGTTATGTGTTCTAAAACTCTGAGGACAAAGTTACAGTCATGGATTCCCTCCCCCCCCCCCCAAATAATGCTCATAGACTATGTTTATCATTGTAAAATATGAGGTAAATCTGTCCCATGTTTTTTTTTTTTAAATGAGAACCGGTGCTATCGCCTACTTTTTAGTTATTAGCTGTTTGTTTCCTCAATACATTAAAACTATAATAAACTGAAAGGCAGAAGAGCAAATAGTATATGTTTATTGCTTTGGATTATCTATTGCACTTAACATGAAGTGAATAGAACTGTACCGGCTGGGTGGAGTAGAGGTAACATCACTGCTCTGCATGGAGAGAGCCTGTAGAGTCATGGGTTCGATCCCAGCGAGCACCTCTCCAGTAAGTGTCCTTGGGCAAGACACCCAACGGTACATACTCACCACCCAGGACATACTTGAAAACGAGAGAAATCTCAATGTATCCTTCCTGGTGAAATCCTTTCTAAAAAAAAACTCAACAGTGATTAAAATACCTACAACAATTCCTTTAATAAAGTGTACTACTGCCAGGGTTGGTGTATGGCTTTTAGGTGCCCTGTGCAAAAAATCTTCCCAACGCCCCATGCCTGACTACAACTCCCCCCATATAAAAGCTTGCATTTTTCCTAATTTCTATACAAAAAGATTAGAAAACCACCACAGACAACCTACACACACACACACACACACACACATAATCACACAGACACACAAAGACACTCGCAGAGATGCACAGAAACAATGGCAAATACACACACGACAATGTGCCAGCTGCATGGAGAGAGACTGTGGAAACACAGGTTCGATCCCGGCAAGAGCACCTCTCCTGTAAGTGTCCTTGGGCAAGACACCTAACAGTACATACTCGCCACCCAGGACATACTTGAAAACATACTTATGTATGATTAAGACCTGCGGGTCGAAACGTCACATGTTTTTGTCTTGAGGTTTGCTGTACCCGAATAAATTATTTTTTCCTCACTTGAAGATCCCACCTCTCTTTTGCTTATACTTGAAAACGAGAGAAATCTCAATGTATCCTTCCTGGTAAAATCCTTTCTCAAAAAAAAAAAAATGGCAAAGACAAAGACACAAAAACAATGATAAGAATACTGACAGAAATACAAAACAATAATAAAGACACTGAAAGACTTACACAGGCAATGACAAAGACATTGACAGAGACTGGCAGACACACAGAGACACTGACAATGACAAACACAGTCACACTTACTGAGACTTACTGACAAAGACAAACAGAGATATTGAAAGATACAGACATACAGACAGACACAAACAATGGCACACACTCCGACCTTGGATGGATACAAAGACACCCACACTGACATGCACATGCACATAGACATTGACCACAAAGACCCTGGCACACTCATACACACACCGACGAAAACACACAAATACTGACACATGCACAAACACTACAACACAAGATGCTGCTTGCTCAGCTCCCATCAAAATCAGGCAGCAACACAACACTAGCAGTCAATGACAACTCTTACAAAAGAACAACATTTTTGTTCCCATACTTGCTCAGAATCCGATATATCCTACAGAAAAAAGGAGCTATATTTTTTCACAAATTTACTTTTATATGGCTTTACTTTTTACTTTTATTTTCACAGTGCATTTCACTGCACTTACGAGATTTGCCTTGTTGTGGCAGGTAGGCTTATACTTTTAATGGACTTTGTAAGTTACTTAGTGTAAATGGGATTTTCAGGCACACACAAACACTGACAGACACACTGACATGCACACAAAGACCCTGAAACCCCCAGCACACCCAAACACTTCCTTCACGCCCATTTGTAAATTATATATAGAGAGAGAGAGAGTCTCAGTGCACAACTTTGGATCTCAAATAGTTAGCATGAGAGTTCAGCATGTGGAGCCCTGGCTCACTGGGGCCATAGCTCTCATATGTTATCATGGAGCAGCATGGGAAGAGGCCAGGTGACTTTCCCCATCACATAGGGCATGGGTCAGCAACCTTGGCTCCCTGATGTTTTGGGAACTACATTTCCCTTGTGGCTCAGTCAGCCTAATGGGGGACTGAGCATCTTGGGAGATGTAGTTCCCAAAACATCAGGGAGCCAACGTTGCTGACCCATGACATAGGGTGACCACTCATTTGCCAACTGGCCTACAAGTTATGGGAAGTTGTTCTGTTTGATCTTTGGACCAGTGTCCCTGATTGCCTGTGTCCTTGATTGGATGGAAGGGGACTCTCCTGGAGAGATACAGCATGCCAAGCTGTGCTGGCCACCAGACGTCCCTGTTACCATTGTTCTCTGCTTGCCCTATTGCTTGCAATACTAACCGCTGCCATAATTCTATAGTTATCTCTGAGGATCACCATCCTGTAATACAGAAATTAGAATTCAGAACTCACAGCTTATATAAGGATTATACCAATATTATCTTCTATAGTTAGTTGCTCTATATTATTTGCAATTTTTTAAGGTCAGCTACTTCAGTCAGGTCCAACATCACTAAAGTATTATTTGATCTCTACTCAATTTCTCAGCTTCTTTCCCTTTTGTCACATACCATTTGCATATATATGAATCTCTTATTTTGCGTTTACTGTGCTAGTCCCTCACAGCTTTATAATCTTGATACACCTACATACCATAGGGTCTATTCACTAAGCACCCAAATTTCAGCAACATTTTGTTGCTTTTCACTTTGGCGCAGTTCAGTGCACTTCAGTGATTCCATTTTGCCGACAGTACGGTGAATTCACTATTCACTGGATAGTCACCGTAATGCGCCGAAGATGGAGTCGACGGAACCTCATGAAAAAGTTGGAGAACATCCCCGAAGAGCACCGAAAAGCACTGAAGAGCGCCGAAGAGGCGTCCACCAAACTGCACACAAAAAAATGAACTCTCCTATTCTCCTAATAGGAGTATAAACCAATAAAAATGGATTAAAAATGTGTGTAAATAATAAACAAGGTCCTTTAAAAAATAATAAAATGGTCTGTTACAGAATAAAAAAAAAACAAATAAAAAAAATTGAGAAACAAAAATTTTGTCTAAAAAATATAAAAGTTTTTTTCTGAAAATGAAAAGAATAAACTTTTTTTAAATAAAATTAAAAAATGGTAATACTTTTTTATATTGAAAACCTATGAGATTCGCCTGTTTAAATCTGTCGAACTGAAACACTAAAAATGCATTTCACTGGCATTTCGGTGCAGTTCGGCGTTCTGTGAATAGACGACCCATTACTTCTCTCTTGGACAATTCCGCTTCCCCATAGATTGCCAAACTAAGGCGAACTTCAACGTGTATCGCCGTGAATACGCCTGTATTTGGCAAATCGTCCGCTTAGTGAATAGACAAACTGACCCGAAATTGCACCCAATGGAGAAATTCACTGTTCGGTGCAATTCGGTGGAAAGTTTGGGGCTTAGTGAATAACCTCTCATGTGTGTCTTTTGTAGGCCCTGCACATTTTATACAGGCGTATGGCAATTATGGGTTAAAACAATAACTTTCCATTTAAGGATGTCAGTACCACTATTATCTAATTCTCTATTTTCAGAGCTCGAACTTTTCTTGGGTTCTTTGTTTCTGAATTGCCTTACATTACAGGGTTTTCCATACTGCTTATTCTTCAAGCTCGATCTCTATCATTGTGTCAATGTCTCTATTCATCCTTTGTGCAGGTACCTTTACAATTCCCTTATCTCCCATCCCATTTATAGTCATCATCCTTGTCGGCATCATTTTTTTTTCCTCTCCCTCTATTTCCCACCTCCCGTTTCCCTTTGAGTTTCCCCTTCATTCATTTTGTCGTTTCCGCCATTCATCCACAATTCACTTTTCCCAGATTTACATCTGACATAATTTACATTTTTCCTTTCAGCCTCCTTTTTCACCTCTCTTTCTTTACGCCACCTTTTTTTCCAGACATAGGCAGCCCTTTCTCCAAAGCTTCTCCTACATACTCTGCCTTTCTCTACTCGTTTACATTTTGCGCTCGCCTCATAGCATCTGCACACTGTAAATAAAGGCCAAACGTAACCCCCCTCTTCCTCTACCACCCTCCCCTCCCTCAGGCTTTCTGCGGACAAACTGCAGGTGCGTTTATGGCAAAAATATATTCTGCTCACATCTCTGAGCTGCTCTGCCAATGTTATTTTCCACATTACACAGAATGAGGATTAGGGAGGGGAGGCTTTGCAGAGGAATGGACTGCGGAGCTTTGCAAGGATAGAAAAAAAACTGCAGGGACGCTTGCCCCTGCAGACACAGTGGCACTCGTAATATAATTTTTGGAAACGTTTATAAAGGGTGTAAACAATGCAATGTGAGCTGTATCTGAAACGAAAAACCAAGAAAAATACTCAGGATCTGGAACCTCTGTATTAGAATCTTGGATTGCTCTGTCTTCAGCGTCGTCTTGGTGCTGTATGATGACAAGGACCAATATACTTCATTGTAAGACGACAGCTTATAGTATAATTTGTGGTGGGATTTAAAGGATGAGTCTTGAGTTATGTTAGCGAGCAACAGAAGCAGGGGTTACTAAATCACAATTAACTGCTCCTGTGAAGCATCAATGAGAAGCCAAGAACCGTCACCACACAGAGAGACCGTTTTCCTTGTTCCAAACCAATCTCGGGCACAATGCTGGAGAATTGCTGGACGAACCGTTCATTTTATTGGAAAACATCACGTTTTTTTCCCAAACTCTAAACAATTCAACCTGTTCACAATTAGATTTCTCTTCCCAAAATATGTGCTGTTGGAAATGAGCACTTTGATGTATCATCTGCTTAGAAATTTGATTCAAGAGACATTTTGGGAAGGTGTCAAAATTGGCAAATTATGATCGATAGTTTTCCCCAGGGGGGGGCAATGTCAATTTATGGAGGGGAGGTTGCAACTGCTTTCTGTGATATCCAGTTTCTGTTATTTTTGGTCTGCTTTATTGTTTTTGTAGAACGGGTATATTACTGAATCTAAAGTGATATTTTTCATGGCAGTAAAGCTGAATATAGCCGGACAAAGAAAATAGCTACTCCGTATTTTAAGACTGATCTCTAAAGCTTGGCGTTCACGCGTGAAGTGTTCTTTTGCTAAAATAAAGAAATTGTATTGCATTTTAATTAATTTGTTAACCAGGCTTCACTGCATCTGCTGCTTTTTGAAAACCTTCCCACATTTTAACCTGATTCACTCACATATCTCCAAAATCAACAGTGATATGATATGTGAATGATGTGTGAAAGTAACACTTTTGCTCTCAGCTTGGCTGGAATAGCATTTGAGCCGTTAATGTTAACGAGTGAGCCATTAAGTGTAATGACCCTAATGGTTAACAGTAGGGATGTGCGTTTCGGGTTTCGGAATTTCGGAATTTTCACGAAATTTCCCGATTCGTGCTTTCGGCTGCGGCCGATTTTCCGAAAATTTTTAGACCCGAAAACGGCAGATCCGAAAAGTTTTCCGAGCCGAAATGAAATATTTTCGGAATTTTCGAATGGACTTGAAATGTGTCAAATCGAAATTTATTGCTTTGAAACGAGGAGAAAAGACGTTCCGAAAAAACGAAAATTTCCGAAATCACGAAAAGTCGATAGAAAAAACGAGCAAAGTGACACGAAAATACGAAAAATGGTCGATATTCCGGAAACATGTACAATTCCGAAAAACGAAAATTTCCGAAATCACGAAAAGTCGATACAAAAAACGAGCTAAGTGACACGGAAATACGAAAAATGGTCGATATTCCGAAAAAAAAATGTACACGAAAAACGAGTCGAGCCGAACCGAATCAAAACAGAAATCGGTCGAAACGAGCCGAATCTAAAAGTTTGAAAATCCGAAAAATCGAATCGAATCGAACCGAAAAAAAAAATCGGTGCACAAGCCTAGTTAACAGTCAGAATAGGGCTCATTGTGTTTGATCCCTGCTCCCTTGTCAGTTTTTCTTTTCTCCATTATCTTCCCTTCCTCCAACCTTTGCCTCCCAATATCTAGCATCCTTTATATCTCACTACTAATCTTCCCTCAATCTTTTATACCTCACTCACTGATTTACCTCACTTCTAATTTTTTCTTCGGACCTTAACTTCTACTCTAATGTCCCTCTTTCTTGATCTTCTCTCGCTTCCTCCTATTTCACAGTCACACACAGACAAACCTATACAATCCCACAGTCACACACAGGCAGCCACCGCCACACAAAATACACCCCCAGACAGGCACACAAATAGGATACCCACTGACAACTGTACACAGTCACTGACAGCCACACTGACTGAAAAACACAGATAAAGTAAAATACAAACACACACACTGTAAGAGACACACAGGAACACCGACAGAGACAAAGACGCATTTAGAGGCACAGGCACACTTTCAGTTACACAAATACATTGATAGACGAGCAGAGACACTGAAAGACAAATGAAGAGACTGACAGAAACACACGCATGAAGACAAAGAGACACTGACAGAGACACATACACGCATACAAACATCAAACAAAAGTGCGTGATGATGACAGAGACACAGACACTGACTAACAGAAAATAACAATGATGTTGACAGGGATATACACAGACAAATGCAGAGATGGTAGCAAAGACATTGACGGAGACACACACAGACAATGACAAGAACAGAGACAGGGAAATTCTGCAAATATTGGCACCTAACTATTCATGGAAACCTCAGCACGCACTGACACCCCAGCTAAAGATGCTGGAACCCCACAAACATTGACACCCCCTGACATTAAAATATCCAAAATCAATAACCCCTCTCCAGACACTGAAACCCTACAAACACTGACACCCCGCACACTGAAATTCCACATACACAGACCTCCAACAGACTGGGAAACCTCTCCAAAATCTCTGACACCTCCCAGACACTGAAACCCCTCAAACAGAGACACTCCACCACACACTGACCCCAAACCACAAACAGATATTTCACTTACAGATTCTGAAACCCCACAATAATTGCCCACCTCAACAGAAACGCTCTAACAGACACTGACCCCCACCCGCACTTACTGGTTACTTACGACCATGCGACAGGTATGATGGAAAACTCATCACGTTTGTGTGTGAGCTTCATTCAGGGCTACCAGTCTTTCGTTGTGCCAATAGAGGAAAAAGGTAGATTCAAGCCCTGGAGAAAAGCTGTTGCACAGTTGAACCATTGCCTTATACCCCATTAAGATGTCATGAGCTCAAAGTTGAGTGCCTGGAATCTACCTTTTTTCCAAACATTGAACTACTAGAGCTTGGCCTCTTGGGGACTCATGTGAACCAACTGTTAAAAAAAACAACACATCAATGTTTTTTATTCTTGAAACATATGAGGCTACAGATTGTCTACTTTCATAGCAGACTACCTCTGCTTGTCACACAGAGGATGGGTACTTGATGCAGGGGCAGAATGTCTTCCTGACACACATAGTGCCACAACTGCTTGAATTGCAATGGGCTTACATGGGACCATGTCTCCCCCTTGATGAATGGATCAGGGCCACCACAGAATGGAAGCAACCTGAGTCTCACCACAGGTGATTGCCCTCATTAAGCATTGGATCCAGATAACTTTCTGCTACCGATATCTCATCAGGGGATGAGATATTGCATTGATAGGCATAAGGCTATCCTAAACAAAAGATAAATCCAGGTAAAGTATCCATGTAATTGGGCAGACTCGATGGGCCGAAAGGTTCTTATCTGCCGACATTTTTCTATGTTTCTATGTTTACAACCAATGCAATATCCACCCACTGATGGAATATCACAAGAAAAAATAACCTCACCACTACAGGCTACAACCTGCCCATGGTCTAGGTCAGTAGTTCCCAAACCCGGTCTTCAAGTACCCGTAACAGGTCAGGTTTGCCAAATATCTGAAGCACAGCACAGGTGATATGATTTGCTGCTCAGTGATTACAGGATTCAGTCGACATTTTCTCAAGATAATCCTTAAAATCAGGCCTGTTAGGGGTATTGAGGACCAGGTTTGGGAACCACTGGTCTAGGTCATGCTAGCCTTTTTTTTCCCACGGAAGTGCTGTATACATGGTTAAGGCCACAACCGTAATCAGGTTTTTCCCTTCCAATAGACATTTGGGCTCATCCAAGTTAGTTACATTTTTTTATGAAGCTATGAAGTTGACGTTGATCATACACCAGCCTGTTTCAGATTTCTGCAGTCACATGTCATTTTGTTAGTGTTACCTCCCAATTTATAATATAAAGAGCTGCAGGAACTGTTAGTTCTGTATAAGTAATGATAGTAATAATAATGATAAAAGCTAAACAATCAACAGAATTTTTTTTGATTATAATGACATGTAGTCTGATGATAATAAAATCTTACACAAAATAACCTCCTTGATTAGAAAGCTTTGCTTTTTGCTTTTCAAACTGATTTCTGTTCTTCCCAATTTACTGAATTTGCTTTAACTAAAGTGACTGTGGATTAAATTGCTACAAAATTTAAAGGTCAAACTCTCTATTCTTCTTCTTGACCTTCTGCTGAGTTGGACATAGTGAACCAGCTGCTTCTGTTTTATATTCTTCATAACCTTGACCCATGTAACTGTCCTATCTGGTAACCTGCCTCTCCCACCAGTATTTCAGTGTTTCTTTCTTCTAGCATCACATTCTCCTACTTTCAGGTATCATATGCTCATTAAATAAATTCAAGGTTCATAAGTGCTGACCACATACTGTATTTACCTAACATACACAGCCCTCAACATTACTTTGCTACCCGGATGTGATTCAACAGGTGGGTGCATACCATACACAATATTGCTTTGACTATTCACGGTTGCCCACTTTTCATGCATTACATCCACCAATTCTGCCTCCAACATCTACAAAATATTTCTCGCAAAATACAACTACCGTAGATACTTGAGTATAGCGCGACCCGAATTTAACGCGACGGATAGACATTTATTATGGAAATGAGAGAATACTCAAGACTAGAATATAACACGAGGAGCAAAATTATAAATGTATACTATATTGGGAAACCATTAAAATCCTTCCAGGTTTTCTTAACACAGTCAGGAAACCCCTCATGCCAGGATGCTCTGCTCTAGAATGATTGTAGTTGTTACTAAGCATGAAACTGCCGGCCACCCGTCTTCCTACTTGCGATAAGATGGCTGGCAGAGCAAGATGACCAACACCGTTACTCATTCACCAATAGCCAGCATGCCAGGAGGTGTCATTTTCTGACCTGTGGCTCTAGAAGGCAGCCTCATCCACCACTAGTCACCGAGACTTGGGATCCATGAGCAAGTCAAGATTTTTTTTTGGTTTTTTTTACACGCGATGCAGATGTCTTTAATATAACGCGACCCCTCCAATTTTGAGGTAAATTTTTGTCACCAAAATCTAGCGGTATACTCGAGTATCTACAGTAAAACCTTTGGTCATATTGTTTTTCTGGTGTAGATTGCTTTGATGTGCTCCTTACTTGTGTCAACCATGTCCATCTGAAGATTGTCATGCCTTTCACCAATGTGTTCAGGAACTGACTTAGCAGCCTTGAACTTATATACAAAGCTCTCCACAACTGCATGTCACATGAGATTTACAGGGTTATTCGAAGAGCATCGAAATTCTGACGGAATTTTGGTGCACTTTTGTTCCCCGCACTTCGGAGAATCAAATTCCCCGTCCCTGCGGCGAATTCCCCTGAAATTATCGGATCCGATCCGACAAGCCGCTGAGAACCCACCGAACGCGTCCAAAAAAAGCCGATGATCCGTCGAACACAGCGCCGTCCAGCCGTGACGGAAAAAGCCGACAAGCCAACAAACGGAATAAAAAACAAAAGGACTGCAACTTTTAAAATTTTTAACGCTGTTTGCACAAAAACTATTGGATGAAAATGCCTGGAATTAACATATAAGGTCCTGTGAATAATAATAAAAAGGTATGTTACAGAAAAAAAAACGATATTTTAAAAAAATAAGAAGCAGAATTTTATTTTTTGCTGAAACAATCCAGAACAATGCCTAAAAAGACTTTTTGATGCAAATGAAAAGAATAAACTGTTTAATAGATATTGGATAAAAAACTGAATATTTTTTACATTGAAATCTATGGGATTCGCCTGATTAAACCTGCCGAATGAAAACACCGCACATCAGGGCATTTCACTGACATTTCACTGCTGTTCGGTGTTCTCTGAATAGATTAACCATTGCTTCTCTATGGGGTTTTCACTGCTGCCGAAGATCACCTTATTTCGCTGGCAATTCCCCAGTATTTGACGAATTGCCAGGTTTTGAATAGCCGAATGGCCCCGAAATTGCACCATATGGAGAAATTTCGGGGCCAGTTCGGCTCTCTCTGAATAACCTCTTTAGTTAGAAGCACACATTTGGGTCCTGTGTTAATCATTTTTACCTTGACATTCAACCATAACTTGGAGGACGTCGCTCTCACACTTTGGTTATGTTCTTCTCAAGTCTGTTTAATAGATTCTTACATTCTATGCTAGTTTCATGGTCTTGCAAAAAATCATAAACATCGTCTTTGAACAAGTGAACCATGCATTCTGTACACATTATTTTCTTATAGTTTAACCTCACTTTGGCTGAATGGAAGCCACGAGTTGCTCATTGCTTTAGTTTCATAATTTGACATTGAGGGAAACCCTGTGCTAATAAAAGAAATTCCTATTATTTTACCTTTGCTAGCTTGTGTTGGAATTTGGTATCCAGTATGATTTTATAATTTCTCATCACATTTCCAAACTCAAATTTAATTAAGGCACGCCTAGTACTTTTTCTGCTTTTAGTATGTCCTACAGAAAATGGGAACTAGGAGTCTTAAAGTAGATGCATAATTCACAGTTTGATAGAGAACTATATTCTATTCAAAATGTCAAATGTACAGATTTATGAGTAATTGTTATTTATTTATAAAGGATTTTACCAGGAAGGATACATTGAGATTTCTTCCGTTTTCAAGTATGTCCTGGGTCAATGAATTTATAAAACAAAAAGGGTGACAGGCACACAACGTTTTTCTCTTAGGGCAGATTTAATAGCGGCACCTAGACCTGAAACATTTCAGCTCATGACGAGACCAAATGTTGCCGTTCTATGTGCCACCAATAAAGCTAAAGTGGAAATAGTGGTGTGCCCATTCTCTGCTCTCTTGTTTGTATGCGTTCGCCTCTCTGTGTTCATGTTGGCCCCCATTTGTCCTGTTTTTTCATTACTTGACACTAAGGGGGTTATTCAGAGAGATCCGCAATGTGGCCGAACTATAACCGGACACTGAATTTCAGCGAACGGGGACATTTCAGGGCCATTCGGCTATTCAGAAAGCAGGCAGTTCGCCAAATTCTGGCGAATTGCCTGCACGTATGGTGCCTGTTCGAGGGCAGTGAAATCCCCATAGAGAAGCAATGGTTTGTCTATTCAGAGAACACCAACCATCAGGGAAAAGTTGCCGAAATGCCCTGCTGTTCAGTGGTTTCATTCGACAGGTTTATTCAGACGAATCCCATAGGCTTCAATGTTAAAAATATTCCTGTTTTAATTCAATATCTAATAAACTGTTTATTATTTTATTCTTTTGTAAAAAGACTCTTTATTTATTATGATCTTTTAGGCATTTTTCGGGATATTTTCAGCAAAAAAATTCAGGTTTTTTTAAATCGTTTTTTAAATTTTCCTTAACAGCCCTTTTTATTATCATTCATTGGATCTTATATGTAAATTCCAGACATTTTCATTCAGTAGTTTTTTTTGCAAACAGCGTTTCAATTTTGAAACTTTCAAGTGTACTGTTTTTCTTTTTTTCACCACGTTTGTCTGCTTGTCGGATTTTTCCGGCGGCTACTCTGCACTGTGATCGGTGGCTAGTCGGGTTTTTCCGGCGTGTTCGGCGGGGCTTTTGCGGTTGTTTTCTGCAGGCTTTGCGGTCGTTTCTCGGCGAGTGTTCTGCGTGTATTCCCTGCACTACGGGGGCCCTGCAGTGCTTGCTGAATACACCGCAGGGTCGGCGTACTAGGAATCGCCGAATCACCCCGAAGTGCGGGGAATTTTTGGATCTCTCTGAATAACCCTGTAAGTCTTTTTTTTTTTGAGAAGGAAGGATACATTGAGATTTCTCTCATTTTTAAGTATGTCCTGGGTGGTGAGTATGTACCGTTAGGTGTTTTACCCAAGGACACTTAATAAAAAGGTACTTTTGACAGGATTCGAACCTGTCTCCCCAGTCTTCATAGTCATAGAGCAGTGATGTTACCTCTACTCCACCCAGCCGGTACATTGACTGAATGATGCTCAACTTGTGGATCTGATGAATGTTTACAACCCCCCTCCAAATATAACAATGTTCCATTTGCATTGTCCACAATGCCGACCAGCATTGGTAGGTTATAAAGGGAGAGCTCCCTTGCAGGAGGTTATCCTAATCTTTGCATTCCTCTGATTGTCTGAAAACATATGGCAGCATGTTGGTGCCTTCACGGAGTAAAATAACGTCAATTTGGATAAAGGTAAGTTGTGGTTTGCAATATCTTGTCAAACTTTGACACGTTCCATTGATCTGAATGACCATTTGATGGGATATCAGGCAGGAAGTGAACCTATCCATGACAGGTTGACTTCAAATAGCTAAACCATAATAGCTTCCCATATGAGCACTGCTCTTTCTGCCTGCAGCACACATTTAGATCTTAAAGGGCCTCATTGATTATGGCGAGTAAAGGCCCGGCCTTCGCTAGCGAGGTAGAGATCTCACAGCTTGGTGGATGCTCTATATTCAACTCAGACGATTGCTCTTTCCTGCCAGATGTCTGTGTCTCAACCCATCCTCCACTTGCCATATCCACATCGTAAAAGAAGGTCAGGCAGCACCACCTGGACGTTAACCTCTAACATCCCTGGATCCAGGGTTAAATTGCATTCGAAAACGCAAAAAAAATTATTAATTAGGGTGTCAGTGGCAGCTAAGAATATTAGATTAAAATGAAAATCAGTTTAAAGTCAAAGCAATTGGATTAGAAAAAGAGGCAGCTATTATGAAAATATGGTGACAAAGGGAGAGCAAATCCACCGAATGACAGAGGACAAGGTTAGACGTAGAAATCGCAATAATGCTGAATCAAAAGAGGTTGCGGGGACGCAAGTATAGCAAAAGAAACAAAGAAATAAAAACCGATGTCAAGAAAACAGTTAAATATTAAGGATATTATTTGAAATGAGCCGTTGTATGTGAACATGAATGATAAAAATGAATTAATAATTAAAACATTATTTTTTTTATTCCATGTTGGGCATGCGATTACTCAGTCCATCTGTCTATCACTCTAGCCATTTAGCTACATTAGGTTTTTATTTTGTTTATGACATATTAATAAATAAATACATTTTATTAAGTAAAAAAAAAAAAAATTAGATAGAATAAAAAAACACATTAGAAACATATTTAAACAAAAAAGTAAGAAAATTTATAAAAAAATCCATTCAGATTTACTGTATACAGTGTTGGACATTGAAAGAAATATGATTAGATTTGATTTCCTGTGAACACGTAGGACAATTTTTTTCTTCTGTTTGAAAATCTTTAACTCCGGAAGACGAGCAGTTTATCTATAAAATAAATGATAAATTAATCACAGGTTAATAGAATCCAGTCTGCAAAGAGAGGGAGTGAGATTGAATGAAAACCAACACTTTTGTTTATAAAGACAAAGGTAGAGAAAGAAGTAGAGTGACAGGAGGAACGCGTTCCAAACAATCAGTATGGACGTATTAGTTTGTATACTGCGAATAATAGAAACCAGAAGATAGAAACAGACAGACAGGGTGCGTGAGCGGAAAGGTTCTGTGTGTCTCTTGCGTAAATCCGGGCTCAGAAACTGTTACAGATTTAAAGTAACTTAAAGTAATTTAAACTACAACTCAAAGGAAAAACTTAAATTTTGGGAATAATAACTTTCCCATCATATTAATAAACGAATACATGTAATATGTTAATTTTATGTTTGTTTTGCCTTACCCACTGTACAGCATGGTGGAATATGTTGGCTCTTTATGAATTATTATCATAATTTATATAGAGCCAACAGTTTCCGCATTACTTTACAATAACCAATGGGGAATGAGACAAAATTTCAACAAACATAGGAACCTGAAATAAGAGGTCTAGAGGATCCTGCTAAGAGGAGCTTACAATCTAGAGGAATTTGGGTGAAGAAAGACATGGGGGCCATATTACAATGTTAACCCTAACATTAGCTGTGTGAGCGTTAACTTTTAAGCCCGATTTTACTGTATTTTACGCTCCCTGTGCTAAAAGAGCAAAGAGTTCATTAATGCAAAAGCGTTGATTAGCATTAGGATTACATACAGGGTTATTCAAAGAGATCCGAATTGTGGCTGAAAGGTAACCGAACAGTGAAGTTCAGTTTACGGTTATCTTTCCTGGCCATTCGGCTATTCAGAGAGCAGGCAGTTCGCCAAATCCTGGCGAATTGCCTGCACATACGGTGCCTGTTCAAGGGCAGTGAAATCCCCCATAGAGAAGCAATGCTTCGTCTATTCTGAGAACACAAACCAGCAGTGAAAAGTTGCCGAATTGCCCTGCTATTCGGTGGTTTCATGCGGCAGACTTATTCAGGCGAATCCCATAGGCTTCAATGTTAAAAATATTCCTGTTTTAATTCAATATCTAATAAACCGTTGATTATAATATTCTACATTCTAAAGTATCTTTATTTATGGATTTTTTAGGCATTTTTTTAAAATAATTTTTTCTTTTTTCTGTAACAGACCTTTTTATTATCAGTCATTGGATCTTATATGTAAATTTCAGACATTTTCGTTCAGTAGTTTTTTGCAAACAGCGTTTTACTTTTCAAACATTTAAGAGTACTTTTGTTTTTCACTCCATTTGTCTGCGGTGTTGGCTTTTTCCCGGCGGCTGCTCTGCGCTGTGATCGGCGGCTGCTTGGGTTTCTCCGGAGTGTTCGGTGGGGTTAATCCAGATGTTTTTGCGGGTTTCGGTGTGCGTTTGCCGGGTTTCGCAGTGATTGTTTGTCGGGTTTGCGGCGGCTTTTCCTTGCACTACGACGGCCCTGAGGGTGCTTACTGAATACACAGCAGGGTCGCCGAAATGGGATCGCCAAATTGCACCGAATTAAAGAGAAGGAAAACTCACTGCACGTTCGTTTCTCTTTGAATAACCCTGAAGTCCTGAAAAGTTAACCACAGCTACGAGCTGGTGCTGACTGATTCTGCCTCTACGGAATCAGTCAGTACCAGCTGAAGAAAAATCCCAAAAATCAAATACTCACCTCTCAATCTGTGGCAAGAACGGCTACTCGATCCGCTTCTTCTGGTCGCCGAAAGCAGAGGGAGACTGGTGGAAAAAAGTCCCTTCACGATCACTCCACCGACCTGCCGGATCTATTGAGAGGCAAGATCATGTGACCGGCAGCGGAGTGCTATGGACTCCATGGAGGGGATGCTAGCGCTGCCTCGAGCATCCTGAGGCTTCACGCTGCGTTACAGGGCAGGCTGCTGGATTAGCTCCTGCACCGTAATATCACGCTAAAATGGGGATGCCAAGGAGAAACCTGCTGGTGCAGGTTTTCCTCCTTAGCACTCCCGTTTTAGCGTGAACATTGTAATGGCCTGGGGAGTTTTATTAGTCGTCAGGTTCACTAAAACTCAGGAGTCGAGTCGGAAAAAATAAGTGTGGTAGCTTTAAGACACCCCACACATACGGTTAACCAAGTCATACCACAATTAAAACACCACCTACTCTCTAATTTGATATTAAAGAGGGTTATCCAAAGAGATTCGAAAAGTCACCGCACGTTCGGTGACTTTTCGTTCTCTTCAATTCGGTTCCTTTTGCCGATTGCATTTCGGTGACCCTGCGGTGTATTCAGCAAGGACCACAGGGTCCCCGAATTGCAGGGAAAAGCTGCCGCAAACCTGACGAAAACTAACCGAATGCACGTTGAAAACAAGCAAAAACATCTGGATTAACCTTCGAAGAAGCCGAAAAGGAGCCGAATCACACAGAGCGGAAGCAGCTGTGACGTAGAGGAGGCAGTGAATAAATTAGAAAAACCATTTGTATGAATCTGGGAAAATGAAACGCTGTTTGCAAAGAAACTACTGAGCGAAAATGTCTGAAATTTTCACAGGAGGTCCAGGGAATGATAATAAAGAGGGCTGTTACAAAAAAATAAGCAAACTGAAAAAAATAAATTAAAAAAAATCGGACTTTTAAAAAAAAAAAAAAAAAAAAAATCTGAAAAATGCTTAAAGTATCCTAAAAAATCTATAAATAAAGAGACTTTTTGCTGCAGAATTTTATAATGAACGGTTTATTAGATATTGAATTAAAACGGGAATATTTTTAACATTGAAGCCTATGGGATTCTCCTGAATAAATTTGCCGAATTAAACCACCGAATGGCAGGGCATTAGGGGAACCTTTCACTGCTGGTTTGTGTTCTCTGAATAGCCGAAGCATTGCTTTTTCATGGGGATTCACTGCCCTCGAACAGGCACCGAACAGGCACCGTATGTTCAGGCAATTCGCCAGTATTTGGCGAATTGCCTGCTCTCTGGATAGCCGAATGGCCAAGAAAGGAAACCGAACGCTGATTTTCAGCATTCGGTTACCTTTCTCAAGCAATTCGGATCTCTTTGGATAACCCTGAAAGTATTTATATAAAGGCAACGTGTTATGGATAATGTACAAATAAATATTATTTACTGAAGTAATATACAATTAAACACCTAAATAAGAGCTTTATAATGTGTAGGATTAATGGAAACTCCGTCCCTCTGCTAAAATATTGGAGGAACTGCACTCCCATGCATTCCTGCTCAACGTGACCCCTGCTGGCACTAGTATTTCAGAAATGATGAGGGAATGGAAGTGACATCTATCATGATGCAGCAGTAGGTGAGGAGGGAGATAAGTCAGCATCAGTAATGTGATACAGTAATCTGAAGAGATGGGTTTTGAGGGATCAGGGGAGATTCTGATGTGATGGATAAATAATTACAACAACATAACACGCTGCCTTATAGATATCACCACATATGGAAAAGAAACCCTGCAAAATATAGCTAGTTGTTAAATAGTTAACGATAGTATCTGGGAGGTGCAAACATACCACTACTTTTTTATTTATAATTCCTGAATACGACTATTTATGCTTGCACTTACACAACCATTTTCATTTCATACAAAGCTGAGTTATCTTGCCAGAGTCCATTCTTCTAGCATAAATATTGTATAGATCTACCCAGTAGTGCTTCATGCTTAATCGTGGCAGGAGAATTATCCCGATTCTTGTTGAGTAAAAAAAAATGATCCTGCTTTTCTGGAGGCTGTTTTGTGTTCTTATACTTAATATTTGCAGCGAACAAAGAAAAACACTTGGAAATTTTCCGTATGGAAATGTATACGTGACATTCGATCCTCTAAACAGCGTGCAACTGTTTGGCAAAAAAAAAAGCTTCATGACCATAAAAGTATACACATACATAAAACACACACACCCATTCCACCCTAGCAAATGGAGAACTGTGAAGCATCACAAAGCATCTCTTTATAGTATCCTGCAAGGTAACGGCCTTACATATACATCTGTCATCATCTGCTGCAATGTTTTATGATACAGAACAGACACGTCAGAGTGAGACTGGGACCTGGTACGATTCAATACTTTTCCACTGCAAAAAAATGAAGGCAAACTGCTGTTTATTCCAGTTGTTAAAATGTAAAAAATAGACAATTTAATGTTAAAAAAGCATTTAATTTGTCTTATTAAAAAGTTAGTTGTGGTCAGGGATAAAGCTGAGTGAACCCATCTGACCAGAGGTGCCATGACGTGGCGAGTGGGCTTACACTTTAATGGCCATTCAAGTAAACCTCTGATTGTGTTTTGTTTCACATGCTCCATTAGTACAGTAGTAAGCGCAAATGACAACCTTTATTCTTGTTATGTTTTATACATGAAGTGGGCTGGATACTTCTGGTCTCCGCAGCCGCCCTAGTAGGGAATAGGCGTAAAACTGTTTTTTTCTGCATATATGTATATTTTGTTGTATCCCCAAACAGGTCATTGTTGCTGCTGCCTTTTTCCGTGTTTTCTTTTTTAATCCCAAAGTGGAAGGAATTGTTCCTGGGGAGAGTATAAATATAAACCCACCAGTGTCTCTCTTGGCTGAGAAGCAGCATGAGGATATGTGGTTGCTTAGAAAGCAGCTTTTGGTTTCACTAGGTTAGGACCCACCTGACCAGAGATGCCGAGACGTGGCAGGTGGGCTTACACTTTAATGGCCATTCGAGTAGACCAAAACCTCTGTGTTTTGTTTCGCATGGAGCTACAGTGGTGAGCGCAAATGACAACCTTTTTTTCTTGTTATGTTTTATACATGAAGTGGGCTGGATTCTTCTGGTCTCTGCAGCCGCCCAGGTAGGGAAGAGGCGCAAAACCGTTTTTTCTGCATATTATTAAAAAGTTAGTTGTGATCAGGGATAAAGCCGAGTGAACCCTGCAAACATTGTACAATGGGTAGGACAAAACTAAATAAAATTAACAAAAAGGCTTGACACACAGAGAATGATATAAAAAGAGGGCCCTGTTCAAGAGCTTACAATCTAAGAGGATAACGCTGTAAAAGGCATGCCATAGTTCTTTTTAAAATAATACTAATAAAAAGGGGACGGAGGGTGGAGGCAACCAAGCCCAGCTCTGGTGATTCCTACAAAATGAGGGATTTGTAGATTGTTACGAAAACTGTTCATGTGACAATAGCCATAGCAGCCTTTCTGTCTTTACTGAGTACACCTCTAATTCATGCATAGAGATATACATTTTAAAAAAATCAACAGATGCTATGTTTTTGCTTTATACGTAATTATAATTATTACTATATATGTAGAGTGTAAGCTCAAGGGCTGTCTTCATTGGTGGATTGAACACTAGTTCTTTAAATGCTGGATGAAAGCACATGAATGACTCTTGTCCCCTTTTTATGGAAATATACCAAATTATCTCTTCCAAAAAAAATTATTATTAGATAAGAAAAAAATAAGGTTTGAGTCCACCAGGTTTAATCTTTTCCTAAAAACCTTGCAACTGTAGATGTTTCTGTTGTTGATTTTTAAGATACTGTATAAAGTAAATGTGAATGGATTTCCAACTGTACCTCAAATAGGTAAAAAAAAATCCATCCTCAAAACCGCAATTCTGTGAGCTATTTATGATAGCAAAGGAAGACGTTAACTCTTGAGGCTCCACTGGAGACAACCAGGGTTTGCTTGCTATTCCAAGTCGAATGGCAGCTTCTGACACCACTTGACTCTATTGGCAAATCACTGTATTTTTATCCTGCCTATGCATTGTACAAGATGTGCAAAAGTAGGGGGAGTCGGTGAATAATAACTCACAGTCCATGGTATGTCAAGGGAGAGGGGAAAAAAATAACGTCTCACAAAACTTGTTATGAAGGGGCTGTACAAATGCAAACACATAACACATTCATCGAGAAAGATGGAAAGAATTACACCTATCATCACTTGGTGAAGAAGAAGAAGCGTCCCACCAACCCTACTTTTTTTGTGGTTTTGAAGGGTAGCTAGAACAAATAGTTTACCTTTATCTTTCTGACTGGCCAATACTAAATGGAAAATCTTATGTATGTGATCATGTGTACCGGCTGGGTGGAGTAGAGGTAACATCACTGCTCTGCATGGAGAGAGCCTGTGGAGTCACGGGTTCGATCCCGATGAGCCCCTCTCCAGTAAGTGTGCTTGGGCAAGACACCTAACGGTACATACTCGCCACCCAGAACATACTTGAAAACAAGAGCAATCTCAATGTATCCTTCCTGGTAAAATCCTTTCTCAAAAAAAAAAGTGTACTAATCCATGGTGTGTAATATTAGCCTGCTGATACATTCTTTTCTAGTTTGTAACCTCCTAAAAGTAGCTGGTTACATCGATGGGGAATTTGCAGTTTCTTCTCAAACCACTGCTTCAACAAGAAATGGGATTGTAGTCAGAATTCATCACTAAATGTGCAGAGTTTAGATTAAAATTACTGATGTTTAAAAAATACCTTAGCCATGTGTCATGAATTCCTGATCCTAACATGCAGTACATATCAGAAGCTGCTCTGCTGGTCCTTAGAATGGCCGGTAGCAAGTTACCTACACGATAAAGACAGAATTCAAGGTCAAGAGAAAAGCCAAGGTCATGAGCAAAAGGAGATAGTCATACAAGCCAAGAATAGATCAGCAACAAGAGAGGTTCTCATACAAGCCAGAAGTCAAGGAAGCAATTAATTCGCATTCTCGGGTATTACAAACCTCAACAGGGAACCAGAGTAATTGGCACCCAACATATATATAGTCAAGGGTTAAATCTCATAGGGTCGCATCATAGCTGTGCGTCAGAACATCCGTGTTTGGCACACCATGTCATATGTCTGATGACTGGATTAAGGAATATAAAATCTGACGCTTACAAGTGTGAGCATCATTATCGGCGCCAGACAGGAGGACCACGGCAATACGATGTCACGAAACAGAAAAATGACACGACAAGGCGAAAGAATCATCAGCGGGTAAGGGACACCATGTCATTTGTTTTCAAAATGCATATTTTTATTCAGATTTTAAAACAAATCTGTCATATTCACATATAGGGCACCGCCATCTTGGTGACTGCATTGGAAAAGTAGTCTGAGGTCCAATCAGAGCTGTCAATGTTAATCTGTTAGCTGTGATCAAAAGAGGTGGCCTCTAAGAAACTGTCAATGGTGGCCCTCAGCAAGTGAGTATTACAGGTGAACTTTATAGTCAAGATGCCCAATGTTTTGAGTGTCTACAAAAGCCCCCATGTTAATAAAATTGATGTAAATTATCTGCAGGTATCCATCTTCAAAAAAGATTGTTTCACTCAATAGGGATGTTCACTGTTTGGTAAGGTATAGTAATCTTAAATTACTGAGTTTTGTTAAAAAGTGGGATTGTTTTTTTTTTTTCCTTTGGCAAGGTCAAAAAGAATCTTGAAGATGTATCTGTTTTCTATCATCAAACATGGTTGCATTCATATGGAGACAGATAGGTACATCATACTACAAATGGATGTGCAGAGTGTATCAGGCAGTAGACCTTATCCAAATAGCATAAAATATATGCTGCAGATGGTTTAGTACCGAAGATAAATGCAAACGTATGAAACCATAGTGTGCATAAAGAGAGCCAGCTGATAAAGACCTGCATAAGAAAAATGAGATGGAATACCTAGCCCAGTGTAACGGTAATAGAGATCGATGAGAACAGAAAGAAAACAGGGAGAAACAAAAGACAATGAAAGCCAAAAAATGAATAAATGACAGATTGAAGAATAAAAACTCCCCAACTACATTTTTTTTGGATACTTTTGAAGTGAGGGAAGGAAGAATTTAAATTTGTTAGGAGTAGAATTAATGTACTTTTATGTTTGCAGATTATTATATGAACATCTCATCAGGGTGCGTAAAGGTAAAATACTGTGTGTGAGCATTAACCATTTGTATTAAACTCATCTGGAGACAACGTAAGGAGTGAATACCCGTGGGTTCTGAATTCACTTGCACTGACACATGAAAGCTCGGTGAGCTGACACCGACTAATCCACCATTTTCCAGATTCACCTTGAGGAATTTTTGGAGTAATAGCAGAGATTATTTTCTATACTCAAGGTGGGTTTGAGACTAAACAGTTGTTAGTGCTTGAAACAAACAGAAAATAGCAATTCCTATACATTTATGAATATTTTCTTTTTATTTCACATACAATTGTACAGTGAAACAATATAAATCAAATTACATATTCCAATACCTTTTATCTTGCAGGTCTTAAATTAAAACAATCAGAAGGAAAGGAAAAAACTATTTTTTTTAAAAGAACAACAAAAAAATAAAAAATAAAAATAATAAAACTATACTACTATATACTATACATTTATATAGGAAGGCTTTGTTAATGATAGCAGATATAGAGAATAAAATAAAACAGGGATTTGGGCCGTAATGCCACCTACAACAAAGCAGTATAGGCTGTTTGAGATTTTACATACCTGAAGATCAGAAGGGCATAAGAGGAGCACTCTAATAAAACAATACCCCCCCCTTTTCCCTTAAAGGAACACTCTAGGCTAAAAATCACCCCCCCCCCTTTGTTAAATTATATTAAACCTATTTCCCTACCTACATAGTGCAGGAGGGGTGGGGTCGCGCCTATTCCCCGAAGGGTTGGCTGTAACCTCCAAATGCATTCAGCCCAACAACATGTGTAGAACATAACAAAGAATAAAATATCATCTGCGCTTACACCAATTATACCGTGTGAAACTAAACACAATTAGAGGTTTGGTTTCTTATTAATGGCCATTATAAGACTAGCTCGACCGCCAACGTTACAGCACCTCTATAAGGGCGAGTCCTAACCAAAATTAAACCACAGGCTGCTACATAGCAAACCATACCTGCTCATGCTGCTTGTCAAACATGAGGTAGACTGGTGGGCCTTTATTTATGCTCCCCCAGAAACAAAATCCAGTTTGGGATCAAAACAAAGACACGGAGCGGAGTCTTGCTGCAGGGATGACCTGGCTGGAAGTACATTGAAACATACATAGTGCAGGAGGGGTGGGGTCGCGCCTATTCCCCGAAGGGTTGGCTGCAACCACCAAATGCATCCAGCCCAACAACATGTGTAGAACATAACAAAGAAAAAAATGTCATCTGCGCTTACTCCAATTATACCGTGTGAAACTAAACACAATTAGAGGTTTGGTTTCTTATTAATGGCCATTATAAGACTAGCTCGCCCGCCAACGTCACGGCACCTCTATAAGGGCGAGTCTATAAGGGGAGCATAAATAAAGGCCCACCAGTCTACCTCAGGTATGGTATGAGCAGGTATGGTTTGCTATGTAGCAGCCTGTGGTTTCATTTTGGTTAGGACTCGCCTTATAGAGGTGCCGTGACGTTGGCGGGCGAGCTAGTCTTATAATGGCCATTAATAAGAAACCAAACCTATAATTGTGTTTAGTTTCACACGGTATAATTGGAGTAAGCGCAGATGACATTTTTTTCTTTGTTATGTTCTACACATGTTGTTGGGCTGGATGCATTTGGTGGTTGCAGCCAACCCTTCGGGGAATAGGCGCGACCCCACCCCTCCTGCACTATGTATGTTTCAATGTACTTCCAGCCAGGTCATCCCTGCAGCAAGACTCCGCTCCGTGTCTTTGTTTTGATCCCAAACTGGATTTTGTTTCTGGGGGAGCATAAATAAAGGCCCACCAGTCTACCTCATGTTTGACAAGCAGCATGAGCAGGTATGGTTTGCTATGTAGCAGCCTGTGGTTTAATTTTGGTTAGGACTCGCCCTTATAGAGGTGCCATGACGTTGGCGGGTGAGCTAGTCTTATAATGGCCATTAATAAGAAACCAAACCTCTAATTGTGTTTAGTTTCACACGGTATAATTGGAGTAAGCGCAGATGACATTTTTCTCTTTGTTATTTCCCTACCTAGTTATGCAGTATTTTTTTTTTTTTTTTAATGTAACACTTACCTTAAAAAACACTTGTTTCCAACGGTGTTTTTTGTTTTTTATACTCTCCTCCCTCCTCTTCCGCTCCTGTCCTGAAAATCTTCCACTTGGCTAATGGTTTACGTGAGAAGCGCGCATGCGCGCCTCTCACGTAAACCAGCCAATCAGCAGGCTTCCTCCTGGCTCCATCTTCTTTGATTAGTGTTGCGCATAAGAGGATGCGCGCAACACTAATCAGCCGCAGCCGCCAGCTACTGCGGCGAGTTGGAGACATCATCGCGCTGAAAGCGCGATGACATCTCCTACTCGGCAATAGTCGGCAGAAGTGGGAAATACGAATCCCGCTCTGCTGACTGACAGCTGACTGACAGCTGGGAGGGCGGAGTAAAGTCCTCCGTGTCTCTCAGCTGTTTCAGCCAATCGACTGAGCGGAGGGGGCAGCAGAGGAAAAGGGCATACTCTAGACATCATGACCACCTAAAAAAGCTTATGTGGTCATGTTGCCTAGAGTATCCCTTTAAATAATTGGGCCGGGGCTGCTGACAGCATCTACACAATTATTTTTATTTTAGCAGAAAGCTCCCACCTTTAACTCTGTGTGCGATGCTTCTCCCCAGCAGCTCAGGGCTTTCGAACATACCAAGGGCCCTGGACCTTTTTTATGCAATTTGTGAACATACTCAAATTGCTCATCACTCGGAACATGTGTACTTTCTGTACGTAAGTTGTGTCGTTCCTGAGCAGAACAAAGGATCAGAGCTGTGAGTGTATGCACAGAACCCAGGGGTCAAGCCGAGGGGGAATTTGTGGGAAAGCAGTTCCTGCACTGTTTTTGCAGAAAGAACAGAGTTCCCATTGGTCCAATACACCATAATGTTTGTATTCAGGTGTTCAATCGTAGGTTTCCCTGTTAAGTCACAATAAATAAAGGATTTATCATACACAGTATTTTTGCTAAAATCGACATATACATACATAAGCGTATCAGATTTGAGTGTGTGTGTGTGTGTGTTAAGTGCAAGATGATAATAGGTTAATGGAGGGCAGAAACCTTGGCGTGTTCCCACACTTCTTCATTTAGGACTTGACCCCTGGCAGAATCGATCCTTCGTCTACCTCTCTCAGGGCGCTTGCAAACATGGGCAGTCTGAGAGTGGGTAATGTGAGCACACAAAGCATGCTGACATCACCAGTTACACATCTGGTGACTGTCAGCTGGGAAAATTGGAATCTCGGCTATCTGGTGATGCGCATGTGGACCAAGGAAACTCCTCCACTTCACAGCACGTTTCCTGCCAAATCAGGTGAAGAGGGAGGGGATGGCACGCCACACAGCTTGGCTACTTTAAAATGCTAACGTGGTCAGGATCTGTAGAATGTCCCTATACCATTGTGCTTTGACTGCCATCTGTTTTGCATTATCAGATATATTGATAGTTACAGTTATTTATAAAGCGCTAACAAGTTCTGTGGCGCTGTACAATGGGAGAGATAGAATAACAAATGTCTATACAAGTTAAACACACAGAACAGTAGGAGAGATGACCCTGCTCGAGAGCTTACAATCTGAGAGGAGAAAGGTGACACACTAAGTGAGGGTAAGTGTGGGAGTATGTGGAATAGTGGGGTGCAATAGGGGCAACAAATATACAATGTGGGATTGTGGAGCGAGCCGATAGGCTTCTCTATAGTAATGTGTTTTCAGAGACTTCTTGAAGGACTGGACACATTTGTTTTCCCTCAACCCACTATGAGATCACTTTTAATCAGTTCATAATTTAAATGATCATTAAAAAATGAGTAGACCAATAACATGAGAGAATCCAATTAAACAATCCTTTGCGAAACATATAATTTTGAAATGTGTGATGTTTAATATAAGCCCCTGGGACTCTTTACTGGCGTCTGTAAGGCATGAGTTCCTTCTAAGAGTTGTCACTTCTATCACTGATAAAACTAAATCAGGTACTGTCATACGTTACAATATAGTTGGTATTCTATAGAGATGGATGGCTTTGGCACACACTATTAATACGCTGAGCATTGCTTTAAGTGGCGGATGGAGGATAAGCAAGGGAAATAATATCTTAGAGCTCTGATTGAATTCTAGGGAAATTGTTATTCTCTTGTCAATTTTCCATATCTCCTCACCTAGTGAATTAAGCATATGTGTGTACATCATTAGTGCCAGAACCAGGGGGCGGTGGATACTCCCCAGCAATTTAAGTGGGCAAGATCAAGTAACGAACCCGCCCCTTGCCCCAGTTTTTTGGAAACTACAATGGAAAGAATGTTGAAAAGTACTCCAGACGTCTGCAGAAATCCACTAAAATAGGGAATCCACCATAGTTATACCATACTTGGTCCACCAAAGTTTGCTGCAATAAGTTCACCATTTCTTCGATGAACAAACAGAATAATTAATATTAATATAGTGCTTATTGTTCTATCCCCACGGTGGCTTTTGTAGAAACAGACAGCTTCAACTCCGATGAAAGGCAAATACAGATATTTATTTCCCGGCATTCATAAACAAAACTTACAGTCATTGAAAAGATTCATCTGGATCATTTACATTCTGTTCTTTTATACGGAGTGAAAAAAGGGTAATTTCACTCCCATGTAGAGAGAGAGCATGCTGTATCTCTCCTGGAATTACTTCCTGATGTACAAGCCTTTCTTCCTGCCAGCATGCAAAGCGTCTCAGCACCAATTAGACACATAGATCTGATCACATGTCATAAAACTACAATTCCCAGAAGACATTTCCCTTAACCTCGCTGGCGGTGTTCCCGAGTGTGTCTCGGGGTTAAAGTTCACCGCTGAGAGCGGTAACCCCAAGACACACTCGGGCTGTATACATTACCTCTCCCTGCACTCCCTCGCTGATCTCTACTGTCTCCTCCGGCGATCGCGACCTCATACTTCCTGAGGCGCGTTCAATACCTCAGCCGCTGCAAGTGCTAAGTTAGCAACTTGCCATTGAACGCCGTTCAACCGCTCAGCGCTCAGCAGTGCTAACCTAGCACTTGCAGCGACCCGAGGAGATGCTTCTTGTGACGTATTAAAGATGGCCACCACCATGAAGCAGTAAGAATTCCGTACAGCAAGATGGCCGCCGCAATGAAGCAAGTAAGAATTCCGTACAGTAATGTTAATTTTGAGGTTTTTGTTCACCAAAGCACAAAATATTTCTTTATTATTTACCCCTGCACATAGACATATATTACAGTTCAATTTAGATTTTGTTTCAGAAGTAAACATAACGTTTATTCATTAAAAACTATCATTTGTGGTGTGTGCATACAAAACGGAATTGTACTGACTGCTTTTCTTTATTATATTTTGTCCGAGTGACACGAAAAACAATCTGAATCTTTAATTAAAAAATCGTCGGCCATTTTGGATTCAAAATTCGCATCCAAAGCGTTCAATGACACTGCTGCAGCAAACTGAATTGCTGCGCTGCAGCAATTCAGCAGCTGCTGAGGTATTGAACGGGGCTCTGGATTCCTTCTCGCGAGGAGAAAACCAGAAAGTAATGAGGTCGCGATCGCCGGAGGAGGCTGCGGGGGACATTGAAGGAGAGCAGGGAGAGGTGATGTATCCAGAGCCCCGTTCAATACCTCAGCAGCTGCTGAATTGCTGCAGCGCAACAATTCAGTTTGCTGCAGCAGTGTCGTTGAACGCTTTGGATGCAAATTTTTAATCCAAAATGGCCAACGATTTTTTAATGAAAGATGCAGATTGTTTTTCGTATCACTCGGACAAAATATAATAAAGAGATAAAGAGGAGCAGTCAGCACAATTCCGTTTTGTATGCACACACCACAAATGACAGTTTTTATTGAATAAACGTTATGTTTACTTCTGAAACAAAATATAAATTGAGCTGTAATATATGTCTATGTGCAGGGGGAAATAATAAATAAATATTTTGTGCTTTGGTGAACAAAAACCTCAAAATTAACATTGCTGTACAGAATTATTACTTGCTTCGAGGTGGCGGCCATCTTGCTGTACGGAATTGTTACTTGCTTCATGGCGGCGGCCATCTTTAAAACGTCACACTCAGCTACTCGCAGCATCTCCTCGGGTCGCTGCAAGTGCTAAGTTAGCAGTGCTGAGCGCTGAGTGGCTGAACGGCGTTCAATGGCACGTTGCTAACTTAGCACTTGCAGCGGCTGAGGTATTGAACGCGCCTCTGCAGCATCCCGAGTGTTGCTTGGGGTTACCGCTTCCAACATAGGAATTTAACCCCCGAGCCACACTCCGGATGCCGCTAGCAGGGGCAAAAAAAAAAAACTGACCGCTTTCAGACAGGGAATTTCATAATAAATAGACCGCCAGGGAGGTTAAGGGGACAGTTCCCAATTCCTATAATGCTATCTCTTACAATTACTGACTATTCTCAGGCTGCTCTAGTCAGCACACTTATAACTACCCTGTAAATGAGCAATCACCCTATCAGAATCTCTCTCCTGCAACGCAATGTGTATTGTAGTTCACCTTACACTAGATATAATCATCAGACGAACAGTCCTGGGAGATTCTGATCCACATCATTTGTATGCCAGTGGTGCCCTGCTACCCTACCAGCACCCCTGCCCTCCTCGCCAGTCATCCCTTGCTCCATTTCTAATTAATTTTACAGTGTTTTAAATGTACTTGTCAGTTTGCATTTGATGTACACTAATACTTTTGAGACTGTACTTTGGCATCGGAGAGAGATTTTTATCATTCTTGTTGATTGAGGAGTGTTGTCATTAATATGAGTGAATGCTCTGACAGTGTTGGAAAATAAAGGATTTTGAGGAAGCAGAGCATGCCAGGACATAGTAATGTTCTCAGGAAAATAAGTGATTTATGCTTAAAATACTGGTATAAAAATCCATTGGTCAACAAGCAGAAACAAGATATAAATAATTGAGGCTTTGGCATAGAAATTACAGAGGGTTAATAAAAAAGAAAGTGAAAAATATGCAATTTAGATAATCCATATAAATTCATATCCATATCTTCTATATCTAATTCACCACATGTAAAACTGCGAATTGTTAAATTTAAAAAGGAATGCTCACATTTTAATATAAAGTTTAATATATTATACAGGATACAAAAGTACTCCTTCCTGAACAGCTAGGGAAAAGAAAGATAGATACAAATAAATATTTGCACTTAGACTAATCATTTGCCTGAGACTCAGGCAGATTCACTGTGGGTTGATGTGGGCAGGCTGAAAGTTGCCCATTGTGAGGCATAAGTCACATCTTCAACATCTCCCGCACACCTCAAACTTCACTTGCCCTGACACTGTCACTGACCACTTTAGGCCCCGTTCACCTTGTGCGATTTGAAAATCGCGTGATTTTCTGCACGATTTTCATATTCGCGACATAGAGCGATAATGTCGCGCCACGTCGCGGTTTTGTGCGATTTTGCAAAGCACCACCAATGCAAATTGCAAAATCACAAAAAAGGGTCATGTACCAGCGGCATGCTACCGTGACACACGACATGCGACATCGCGCTACATCGCGCGGCAAGATGTGAACAGCTCCATTGAAATGCATTGGAGAAGCTACATAGCGCATCGTCGCAAGGATTTTGCTGTGGCGTGGCAGCAAAATAAACGCAATAAAATCGCAGTGTGAACAGGGCCTAAAGCTACTCTTAGAAACATAGAAACATAGAAAATGTCGGCAGATAAGAACCTTTCGGCCCATCTAGTCTGCCCAATTACATGGATACTTTACCTGGATTTATCTTTTGTTTAGGATAGCCTTATGCCTATCCCATGCCTGCTTAAATTCAATTACTGTTTTGAAGAATGAAGACTGTTCATTCTGTTTGAAGACTGTTTGAAGACTGTTTTGGCCTCTACCACTTCTACTGGAAGGCTGTTCCATGTATCCACCACCCTCTCAGTAAAATAATGCTTCCTGATGTTACTTTTAAACCTTTGCCCCTCTAATCTAAGACTATGTCCTCTTGTTTTGCTACTTTGTTTCCGTTTAAATATACTCCCTTCCTCTACCTTGTGGATTCCCTTTACGTATTTAAATGTTTCTATCATATCTCCTCTGTCTCGTCTTTTTTCCAAGTTGTACATGTTAAGATCATTAAGCCTTTCCTGGCAACTTTTCTCCTTCAAGCCGTACACCATTTTAGTGGCCCTTCTCTGAACTCTCTCTAAGATGTCTATATCCTTCTGGAGATACGGTCTCCAGCACTGCACACAGTACTCCAAGTGAGGTCTCACCAGTGCTCTGTACAGTGGCATGAGCACTTCCCTTTTCCTACTGCTAATACCTCTCCCTACACAACCAAGCATTCTGCCAGCATTTCCTGCTGCTCTATTACATTGACTACTTACCCTTAGATCCTCTGAAATAATAACCCCTAAATCCCTTCCTCAGATGTTGAGGTTAGGACTGTATCAAATATTCTATATTCAGCCCTTGGGTTTTTACGTCCCAGGTGCATTATCTTGCACTTATCCACATTAAAACTCAATTGCCACAACTCCGACCATTTTTTTAGTTTACCTAAATCATTTGTCATTTGGCTGATCCCTCCAGGAACGTCAACCCTGTTGCAAATCTTTGTGTCATCAGCAAAAAGACATACTTTTCCATTAATACCTTCTGCAATATCACTAATAAAGAGAATGGGTCCAAGTACTGATCCCTGAGGTACCCCACTGGTAACAAGACCTTGCGCCGAATAAACTCCATTTACCACAACCCTCTGTTGCCTGTCACTCAGCCACTGCCTAATCCATTCAACAATATTGGAATCCAAGCTCAAAGATTGCAATTTATTGATAAGCCTTCTATGCGGAACCGGTCTGATTCCCTTTGTGCAAAATCTGCGGAACTCTTATCTCTGGATTAAACACGCTTGCTCCTTCTCAAATCAGTAAAGCCCCACACCTGCAGCTTCAACCCTGGCACACCCTTCAGACACACTACCTGCAAAGAAGCGTGTCTGGAGGAAATCCCGCTCTGAAGCAGTGCCCCAACCAGTCCATCACTTTCACTTTGCAGTCTTTTCCTCCTGTTTCCAACCCCCATCTAGATTGTAAGTTCCCTCAGTTTCCTCCTGTACTGGTTTGTCAAAATGTTGTTCAGTCTCAATGTATTTTAACCCAGCTGGCGCTATATAAATGAAGAATAAATAATTGCAGCACTTCAACATAACACCCTAGCAAACTACTAATAGGTGTATGTGTCTGGAAAAACTCTGGCGAAGGCGGTCTCGATAAATATTTTACTCAGCGAATATTTATTTATTTATAAAGTATTTTTCCAGGAAGGATACATTGAGATTTCTCTCGTTTTCAAGTATGTCCTGGGTGATTGTGTGTTCACGGTTGGGAAACTGTTAGTTTCAGGGGTTGAGTTGAGTGGAACAGAGTTTGTCCACTATTTTTGCAGGGGTACTAAGATCCCATTGGTCCATCACGCTATAAAGCTTTTATCTAGGTATTCAATTGCTTGTTTCCTCTGTAAAGGGGCATAAACTTGGTGGGTTTCCAAACCCCCAAAAGACAACTTTTTTTAGTTTCAGCTATATTTTTGCACACATTTTGATATGTGACTTGCGTGTCGAAAAGTGACATGTGCAGCTTGTATAACTTGCTTGGGGCGTGTGTCATTGTTGCTCGCATCCATTTTTCTTTGCTCAGTGTCCCATTCTCAGTTGCATGCAGGATCCTTTCCATGTGGATATGTTGATGACCAAAATGTTGGTGGTCCATGGATGTTCCACAGATTTTGCACAAAGGGAATCAGACCAGTATCGATATTTGCTGAAGAAAGATTTGGGAGATCGCAGGTTTGACATGCTGCCACAGTACTTAAGGTCTTTTGGGGTTTTCAAGCAGGGATTTACTCACAGGAACTCAAATCACAATCATCATTACAATTTTGATAGTGAATTTAGCCTTTAGTGTCATTTTGGGGAAGTTAGTAATTTATAACTTCACTAGTATACATAAATAATATACTGTATGAAAATTAACAATACTTAGAAAGTATTACATGACTTTGCAGTGTGCATCAGTGCGTTATAGGCCATTGAAGACATGTACGGTACACCCTTGTGTTCACATACAATGATACTATTTGAAAGCACACAACTTTATCTTCACATAGTAGCATCAGAAGAGGAGAATGGAAGAGAGAGGCTACAGGGGCAGAAAATGTGTGCATTTACATATACATAGACAATCCATTTAAATATAACACAACATTCACACATGCAGACATACAGGGTTATTCAGAGAGCGGTGAAAAGCAGGAGAATGACTGGAGAATGGAAAAGTCTAGCAGGGTAATTGAAAGAGATTTGAAAAGTCACCGCACGTTCGGTTCCTTTTGCCGATCCCATTTTGGCGACCCTGCGGTGTATTCAGCAAGCACCACAGGGTCCCTGAATTGCAGGGAAAAGTCACCGCAAACCCACCAAAAACTAACCGCAAAACCCACCGAATGCACACCGAAAACCCGCAAAAACAACTGGATAAACCCGTCGAAGACGCCGGAAAAACCCGAGCAGAAGCCGATCACACACAGTGAAGCCTCCGGAAAAAGCCGACACCGCAGACGAGGGAGGTGAATAAATTAGCAAAACAGTTTGCATCAATGATTGAAAAGTGAAACACTGTTTGCAAAGAAACTACTGAGCGAAAATGTCTGAAATTTACATATGAGGTCCAGGGAAGGATAATAAAGAGGGCTGTTACAGAAAAAAATCAGTCTCTTTGAATAACCCTGTAGGTCAAAATAGCCAAACCAGAGAAATTCTCCCTTTCATCTCACTTTTCAAATCGACTATTTTGACCTAGAATTTTCCATTCTCCAGTCATTCTCCTGCTTTTCACCACTCTCTGAATAACCCTGATAGTCTCAGTACCCTTCTCCATTCATTGGATGACTCTTTACTGCGGAACCCTTCTGGGGACCTTTTACATCTCAGCCGGTAATAATGAGTTGCTTAAGGGTGAAGTCGGCAAGCTCTGTAATACCGGCTGTAATATGAGTGAGCCTCTATGTAACCAACTTGATTTGTACTAGAAGGGAGCCGCTAATAGATATCAGCGGCACTACCATTGGCAATGTTTTCTTGAGTCCATAGGCTCATTGAGACTCGTGCATGCCCTGCATGTCAATAGGGTCCTGCATCTGCTCTCACTTAGATACATCTAATGGGCCCTATTCCAACTGAGCCATTTGTGTAAATGAGTGGGACCATTATGCTTAAGTCCTTAACCTTAATGATGGTTTAAAGGATAAAACAAATCCCTCAATTTTTCCCAATTTTTTGTATGGGGAGGAACATTTCAAGATTTAGGCACCTAAATTGTAAATCCATTGGAAATCCTAAATTGAAAATCCAAGCCAATGCTTGGTTGTCCACAATTCTGTAATGACAAGGGTGACAAAGAAATCGCTCATAATGTACTACTGAATCAGCTGTAGCAGAATCTCTGATTGTAGGATGCCCTCTTCAACTTGTGCAAAAGCCTTCCTTAACTTAAACATTGCTTAACCCTTGTAACCACAACTCAAAGTCCCTGTAATACATTATTTGTCTTTACTCTAACCCTAGTGCAGGGGTGCTCAACTTCGGCCCTCCAGATGTTTTGGAACTACATTTCCCACAAGGCTCCTTGGACGTAACGAGTGGCTAAGTATCACGGGAGATGTAGTTCCAAAATATCTGTAGGGCCGAAGTTGAGCACCTCTGTGCTAGTGACTCTAAGAAACATTGAATCTAGTGACTCTAGGAAATGGGAATATATTAACGTCATACCTTTTAGATTGGAACGGGCAATAAGCCAATTAAATAAAGAAACGTATGGCACTGTACTCACATCAGTCTCCATTGACAAATCCCAGCACTTCTTGGTCTTAGTTTGTGCATGCACAATGTACATGCAAATGGCAAAGTGCCTGCCATTACCACAGAGGTCATACGACCACAGTATCATATGCAATCTAAAGGCTTCACTCTCAACTCCACCATCATTTTGTGGAATCTGACCCAGTTTCCTTCCCACAGAGACTGTCCTAGCTAACACTACTGTGCACTGTCTATTTTCTTTTGTATAACAGGGACAGCTGGGGATTACTTAAAATTCAGGATGTGGATGGAAAAGATACATTTACTATTCTTTATTGTACAGCGCAATGCTAACTGTCAGCAACTCATAAAAATAAATACAGTGCGTGTGATTTACAGATAAGAAAGCTCTGAGGGATGCAACAAACCAACCCCCCCTTTCCTTTTGCCGGCCATTATGAGAAGGAAGAAGTGGTGCATTTGACATACAGAGTGGGGACCAAGGAGAGCATGAGAATTACGAGCTGGGAAAAAAGGCTCCAGCATCCAAAGGAAGGTCCCCATCTAGATATGTGTAGAAAATATAACATCTTCACATGCACGGTGTCTGTAACTCTCATTGAAAGAGTCACATTATCTAGAATAAAAAAGTGTAATCTGTTGTGTTCTTGAAAGAGTTCTAGGATAGGCAATGGTTGGTGATTTTATTAAATTAAAACAGTGACTATCCCCAAGTAATAAAACCACGTATGTCTTTTATTAAGAACCTTTGCACGCACACAGGCTTCGGTCATTGTTATTCTAAATCCTAACCATCTTGCTGATCCCACATTTTTTGGGAGATTGATTATCCTCTATAGCATGTCCCATGTTTCATATAAAATAACTGGAAACAAAGCTAAAACATCTTTGAGGGATCGCAAAAAGGCAAGCTACTGAATTCTTCCACACTAATGTCCATTTTAAAGCTTCTCTTATATTTTATTTTGTCTTCCTAAACGAAAAAAAATCCTTCAGCTACATGCAAGGAAGAATTTATCAGTCATGTTCGTCAAACAGCACTAATCGTGGTTCTGATATGGCATTTGCAATTATTTCAGTGAAGTGCTCTAATAAATGACGTAAACTGATTTTTCACGGCCAAAATGTGGTCGTGGGACCTCCCAATGTACCCTTTTGACCATTGGCCTAGAAAATGGTGCTCCAAGGTATAGCGGAGAGTATTTGCCTTTGTAGAAATCTCATGTAAAGTTACAGTTACAAGTATTTATAAAGTGCCAATAAAGTTCTGTTATTGAAGGTAGCACAGTACAGTACACACTGAAAATTGAACTAATGTAGAGTAAATTTTCTTCGGAAAGTAGTTTTAGTAACATATTGCTTCAACCAAGGCCAATGACAGATTTTATTCAGAAAATTTGCGTTGGTAGTAAGGGTTTTGTGTTAAATTCCTTTGATGGGACACTCAAAATGCCCAACCAACTTACAGGTACATGTCTCAGAAAGAAATTGTTATATACACATCATAGTGGCAATCTTTCCAAGTTTTTTTTCTTCCATGGGCGGTAACGCATATGCCATCCTGACTGATCGCCAGCAAGCACACATTTCACCCACAATAGCGGTAAGGAGCATCTGGATCAAGAAATGCTTGGAAGACGGATTGGCAGAGCCATACCACTTGATTGGCACCTTCGGTTACCAAAGTTAACTCCACGGAGTTGACATTTTATAAATGTATATACCTGTTGTGGATTCAGCTCCAACCTAGAGTGTACCTTAAGTCTGATTTGCAGAACATGGTCAGGAGGACTCATGGGAACATATACATTCACAGGAAAAGAAGTATGACCCTAAAAAAAGGGCAGGTCCTGTGACATGAATATGAGTGAAAATGTTTGAGATGCCGCTATAACAGTATTGTGCCAAGTTACAGGCTTTAATTTCACTTAAGACCAGGCTGAATTAATCCCTTGCCTTCTACTGTATCGTATCACTAGCTGAACGGATTCACATTACTGACTTTAATGCATTAACTCTTTCATATCTGTATAGTCTACATGATAGAGAAGTAATTAGCATGTTAACAATTGTGTGTGCCGGATGGTAATGACTGCATTGCCCGCACACTAAGCTCTCTTAGCTAATTAACATCACTAGATTTGTGTGATCCATTTGATGGATGCCTCCTTTTCTCCCCCTGTACCTTAACGAGCCAGTGTTACTAATTAATTGATGGGAGATTGCTCATGTCACTTTGTCCCCTTACACATTTTCTGCTAGTAATAAGGAACAGGAACAGTACATTTTGTGAAGAGAGAGATAAGCCAGCCTTTTGGTCTTATCGCATTACCCTTGGGTCCTCAGTTCTATGATTGAGAGACAACTGATTGTGTCCTCTGTGCCTTTTACCTTTTCTGCTCCTACATACTCCTACATACTGATTCCCTATCCATCACCAGCCTCAGAAGGGCTGTCAGTATTATCTCAAGATGAATCTGTTGGACTTGTATGATTAAATTGACAGTGCTTCATTTTAAATGCAGCATATTTATGACAAATGGCCTCCGGCAACCTGCACGTGAACTAGCCCAATCCTGTATTGTGGAATATCTATATATTGTGCTACTGCAGGGGAGGTCTGTAAAACTATAGCTCGATGACAAGATAATCAAAAGACACCTAGCACCTAGCACCGCATGGACAAAACAAATAAGAAAGCCCTTTGATTGTAAGACAGTATTGTGACAAAGCGACAAAGCATTACACTTGTTGTTGAAACTCTGCGTTACAATTCCTGACCTACATGGAATAAACTGTTACACCTTTCAAAGCTTTTAGTTTTTGAAGGATGGGGAGGTGGGAATACACGCCATGCACTGTGTCATCAAATTTGGCACATTTGCTCACTGCTGGATTCAGGTAGAGGGTATGTGCCCTGAGCTTAGAAGGTACTGGTGTCTTTTGGACCCTGGTATCTCTGGCTCCACATGCCCCACAAGGTCAAGTAAATTGTCATGAAAAGAGTCTGCTCTTTCTAAAGACACCAAATAGAAAAATAAAATAAAAAGTTTCTATTTTTGTTCTCAAGCAGCAGCTTTGTCTGCTTTTCAGTTATAAAGCAAACAATGCCACTGGAATTACTGACTTTCTCATTTACCAAGTAAGACAATGTGACAAAAAAAGAAATTGAAAAATATTTTTTTGTTCTAAGGCAGTGGCATTATCTACTTTTCATAAAGCAAACAATGCTTCGCCCGAAAATTGTGATTGGATCCACTCCTGCATATGATGAAGGATGTGTGATGTTTACAGGAGGTGGCACCAAAGGTCATTGGTGTTCATGAAACTATCGCTTTAACAGGGCCATGCTTGTTCATGGGACAAGTGATTAGAATAGGGTGTATCTTGTTATCTAATACAACCTTGGTCATTATGCTACCACAAATGCAAATCATTGGCCTGACTGAACAACTAATACGAGAGAAAAATATATAAACCCTATGGTTAGTTGTCTTTTAGCGCCCAAAAAAACCCAGCAGCAGCTCACAACTGAATTACTTCAAATGAATGCAGACAGTGGCCACCACTGATAGTCTTTGGATCCCAGAGTGCCAGTAAAAGGACATTGAAAAACTATTTGTTCTCAGGGTCCTTCACTGTATGAAGAGAGACAGCAGTGGAATGTGCTCCTCCTCCTCTTTGTATTGGTATGATGGTAAATTGTATTTCTTTTAGTTTTTTTGAGGGGGAGTTAAGTGATTTTGTAGATGGATCAACTTAAGGATCTGGTAACTGCCATCTAAACTGTAGGACTAAATAGGCTTTTTCAATTGTGAATTGATGAATTGATTATTTTCATCTGCAGAGTTATTAGATACATTTTTTCCCTATACATCAATTTGTATGCATTTATTACAGTTTAAATTTCACATAGTTGCTTTTTCTAGGTAAACACCGCAGACACATATCGTAAATATATTTCTCAAATGCTTGAAACTGGGATTTTACATTTAATTCTGAAGAAGTGATGAAAAAAAAGAGAAGACGTTTTGTTGTTCTCATTTCTTCTCTTTCGCTTCCCACAGGAAGTTGATGAAAATGGCTTTCCATTTGCAAATGTACAGCTGTAAAGCAGCATGACCACCCGAGTCAGAGATATAGACTGGGACATGCACCTTAAGTCACCTCGCATATGGCGAGTTCTTGCAAATATCCATCACTACGAAGGAATGATTTACAGCCTTATTTGTTATGTCTTCAGGATGAACGTTAAGCGATTTTACAGCAAATGAATTTTATAAGCGAGCATTGCATTTGGTCTCACAAACCAAAATAAGTAACTAGAAAGTATTTTCTATAAGACTGTAAGGATCTTAACCCTTCAGTTACTGGAAGTATGTGGAGTAATTTCTCATCAAATGCCTTACAACCACTAGTGATAGCTGTCCTTTTCTTTTTTTTCATTAATTCTGTACAACTCCTGACCCTCAAAACAAAGTGGCAATACGTCACATGTCAAGTAAATGATTGTTTGGCCAGTAATACAGGAAGGTATTAAACACGGGGAATATCCCCAACAGACCACTTAGCTTTTCCATATATTCAGACAGATAAAGCAGTTCTTTATAGCTGATCTCACTGCAAGAATGTTGGAAATAAAGTCTCTTCAAAAGTTCAAGAAAGGTAGTGAAGAGGGCTTAAAAACTGCTTGAAACTGGGGTAACAGTAGAAAGACTGTATTTTCATGAAGGAACGAGGTTAAACTTGTAGAGATGTCCCGTTCTGATCTCTAGAAGTGGGATTGGGAGGCAATATCAAGATTTTTGAGTAATTGGGATAGGCTTTATCAAGGTGATCTGACCCCCAATAATTTACCTCATGGGCCACCTGTCTCTCAGTTCTCCACCATGCTGCACCACACCTGCTGGTGCAGGAGGAGACAAGGATGTAGCGAGTCGTGGATGACCACACTAAAGATAAACGGCAGAGGCTTGGGGATTCCCTCTTTGAGGGTGCTGCAGATCTGGACAGGAAGGCAGGGGGCAGCTCTGTCGTCAGTGCAGTTTCAGATCAGGACACTGTATTGGCAATCCCGAATACTGCATGACTCGAATCGAATTAGGGGCCCAAACAAATCTTACTGGAACATCCCTATTAACCTGGGGACAGAGGGTTTTCTTCCAAGATGAATGGCAAACCACTAGTGGAACCTTGCAGAAATACTTCTTAAATCATCACTGCTTGCATGTTACCTACATTATGACATTTTAAGTAGGGATGAGCCGAACACTCCCCGAGTTCGGTTCGGAGCCGAACCCGAACTTTCCAAATGTTCGGATCCGAACCCGAACCCGAACTCAATACAAGTCAATGGGGCTGAAAATTCGGTTTTTAGAGTGCCCTCCAAGAGGGCATATATGCTAGATATTTGCCATAAAAGGTGTATGGGGGTCTGGGTAGTGCCCTGGGGGACAGGAAACAAGGACAAAAAGTAAAAAAAAAAAGTTTTTAAAGGGACAGTGAGTTTTCCATGACATAAGGGTTAAAAATAAAATCGAAAAATTCCTTCAAATATCGTGCCTAGGAGGGCCCCATAACCTGCCCGTGAAGTGGCGGATTTCTAGGATGTATAGAAATATGTAAAAACCAAAAAATGACGTTTCAAATGATGGTAAATGCTTTTCCTTTAATCTATCCATAAACAACTGCTTGGAGCGGCAGTCTGTATGAAAAGAGGAGACATTTTCGGACACACAGAAAAAGTTTACTGATTTTTTGGCGGTGAAAAGCAGGAGAATGAAAAATTCTAGACCAAATAGCCGATTTGGAAAGTGAGATAAATGGGAGAATTTTTCTGGTTTGGCTATTTTGATCTAGAATTTTCTCTTCAGTCATTCTCCTGAGTTTCACCTTTCTCTGAATAACCCTGTCAGGGTTATTCAGAGAGCGGTGAAGAGCAGGAGAATGACTGGAGAATGGAAAATTCTAAGTCAAAATAGCCAAACCAGAAAAATTCTCCCATTTAGGCTAGGGTCAGACTAGCGAATTTTTAACGTGCGTTAGGCGCACTTAATCACGGCCGCACTAGCAGCAAATGACGGGCAATGACGGCCAATATACGAAGTACGGTCGCACGAAAGTCCGGCTGCTCAACTCAAGTGGAAAATGAACGCATTTTTTCGAGAACGCAGAACCGCTAGTACGGACGTACAGAGTGCGCTGCGTCCACTAGCGGCGTGTGTGCGTGATTTGGAGACGTCAGACCCTGCTCATGTCCGGCCAACATAACGTCCAGACACGCAAAGTTTCCTGGTTTGGATCCGTAAAAAGTCACGCACAAAAATGCGCATCGTATGAACGTTTTCGCGCATTCCGTGAAAAAATACGGCAATGCGTTCGGACGCACTTTTTGACGGTCGCTGCGAAAAATGCGTTAGTCTGACCCTAGCCTTATCTCACTTTCCAAATCGGCTATTTGGTCCAGATTGTTCTCTTTTCCTGCCATTCTCCTGGTTTTCACCTTTCTCTGAACAACCCTGAGAGAGAGGTGAAAGCCAGGAGAACTGGCAGGAGAAGAGAACAATCTAGACCAGGGTTTCTCGACTCCAGTCCTCGGGACCCACTACAGGCCAGATTTTGCAGATCACCTTGGGGAAATGCAGACTGAATACTGCAATCACTGAGCAGCTAATTAGATCACCTGTGCTGTGCTTCGGATATTCCACAAACCAGGCCTGTTAGTGGGTCCTGAGGATACGAGTTGAGAAACACTAATCTAGACCAAATAGCCAATTTGGAAAGTGAGTTAAATGGGAGAATTTTTCTGGTTTGGCTATTTTGACCTAGAATTTTCACTTCTCCAGTTATTCTCCTGCTTTTCACCGCTGTCTGAATAACCCTGTGAATGTTTAATCCCGAGGTGAAAAATAACATTGCTTTAGAGGTTATTTTGAATTTTTTTCAAACACCAGTTGAATGCAGCATATTAGGAAGTTTTAGGAGGGAAATTAATTCTCAAATCTCAATCAGAAGCAGACACCACCCCACCCCCTCAGTACCTCAGTATAGTGTGCAATGTATCAAATTGATTACCAGACTAAAAACACCTGGTGTTATGCCCGTTTGTGAACAGAGGTCATTTAGAGTTGAGAATCTTTCCACGTACACATTAGTTTTTAATTCAATATCTAATAAACCGTTGCTTATAATATTCTGCAGGAAAGAGTCTCTTTATTTCTAGATTTTTTAGTATTTTTTTAAGCATTTTCTATACTTTTTTCAAAATTTCTTTTTTTTTTTCGAACTCGAACCGAACACACTCAAAAAGTTCGATGTCCGCAAACTTTCGAACTACCAAAGTTCGAGCCGAACTCCGAACCGTCCGAACCCGAACAGCTCATCCCTAATTTTAAGCCCATCGCAAAAAAATCACTAGCACAATGATAAGCATGGGTACACTGTAGCAGAATGTATGGAACTATTTGGACTTCTGTGTAATGCCAAAACTAAGTAATGTCATGTTGTTGCTCAATTTTATATACTTTTCCTTTGGCACAATTACTTAACATCAAGGTCACAGAAATTATATACCATGACTGTTTTATTATTATCATCATTATCATCGTTTATTTAGCGCCAACAGTTTCCGCAGCGCTTTACAATAACCAAAAGGGAACAAGATACAGATAAATGGACATAAGATGGAAACAAGAGGTGTAGAGGACCCTGCTCATAGAAGCTTACAGTCTGGAGCAGTGGTTCCCAACCGCGGTCCTCAAGTACCCCTAACAGGCCAGGTTTTCCAGATATCTGAAACACAGCACAGGTGATATGATTTGCTGCTCAGTGATTGCAGGATTCAATCTTCATTTCCCCAAAGTAATCCTTAAAACCTGGCCTGTTAGGGGTACTTGAGGACCGCGGTTGGGAACCACTGGTCTAGAGGTATTGGGTTTGAGAAAGACAAGGGGAGTTTTACTGGATGTCAGAGTCATTAGTGCCAGCGGTTCGGGAATGGTGGGGCATTGGAAGCAGCTTCAATCATGTGGTAGTAGGTGAGCAGGGGGATGAGTTGCATTAGTAATGTGGTAGCTAGAAGTAGAATGTTGGAGGTAAACACAACTAGCGAGTTGTAATTGCTGGTTATTTGCGGTTCTAGTACCACATCGTACCTCACAACATACATAACAGCTATTTCACACGTCTGTAGCTGTAACTCAATTACTGCACTATTTGGAATGTGAACTGAATGGTAATGGTTGCGTGAGACCTACCTTAGAATTACCACATTTCTTGTATCGTTACCACTAGGAGTAAGTAATTTTATGCAATTTTCATAGTAAATCCATTCTATTTACCGAGGCTAGAGAATCACTGAGTAAGATGACAGACATCTGCGTGTGAAGAAGAGGGTAGTTGACAATGACAGCAATTTCATCATCTAACAAATAAATGTCCCTTGAACCACAAAACACTGGTGAATGAGACTGATCTGACGATTACAAATCGCCATTTACCTGCCAGGTTTATGATTACATAATTTGCTCTGTGAATCTCTGTGCTGTAAAAACTGTAAAGTCTCATACTTTAAAGACTGCAGTCCTGCTAGTGCTCTTATTTCAAATGTTACTGTAAGCTCCAAGAAAGACACACACAAAAAGAAGTTTCTCTGTGACTTACATTCCAATACTATTTCTTTTCCAGTTTTAGGTTTATCTAGTGTAGCTATTGAAGGTCATTCCCATGAAGAGGTTCAATTACCCACAACATTGTAGACATGCCATGCTTTCAAGCAGCAAAGAGAATAACAATTATTTATCAAACTTGACAGTTCTCAGAGTAAATGTGATTGTGCACCGTTGCGCCTATACTGGCAGTCAAAAACCACAAAACAATACACTGCATTTTAACCCCTTCACTGCTGAGCCATTTCACATCTTAAAAAAAAAAACAAATTCTTTTTTTATTATTATTTTATTTTATTTTTTAGTTTACATTAAACATGGTCATGTTTGGTATCATTGGAAAGGCCATGCTCTGGCCTTTTTAACGATACCAAATATGACCCTGCTAGCTGCCAACAGTCGGGAGATATCGGGGTTCAAATGATCCCCCTATCTTTCCTTAGGAGTCAATGAGGACGTTCCCCACACGTCCTCAGCAGTGAAAGGGTTAAAGAAGACTACCAGGGTTATTCAAAGAGAATCGAAAAGTCACCGCACGTTCGGTGACTTTTCGTTCTCTTCAATTCGGCACGATTTGGCGATCCCATTTCGGCGACCCTGCGGTGTATTCAGCAAGCACCACGGGGCCGTCGTAATGCAGGGAAAAGTCGCCGCAAACCTGCCGAACACTCACCACAAAACCCGGCAAAAGGCACACCGAAAACCGGCACAAATATCTGGATTAATCCCGCCGAACACACGCAGCGCAGCTGCCGGAAAAACCCGACACCGCAGACGAATGGAGTGAAGAAAAAAAAAGTGAAACACTGTTTGCAATGAAACTACTGAGCGAAAATGTCTGAAATTTACATATGAGATCCAAGGAATGATAATAAAAAGGACTGTTCCAGAAAAAAGAACAAACGTTTAAAATAAATTTAAAAGACAACATCGGAAAAAAAAAATTGGCAAAAAAAATGCCGAAAAATTATTAAAATATCCCAAAAAATCTATAAATAAAGAGACTTTTTACTGCAGAATATTATAATCAACGGTTTATTAGATATTAAATTAAAATCTGAATATTTTTAACATTGAAGCCTATGGCATTCGCCTGAATAAATCTGCCGCATGAAGCCACCGAATGGCAGGACAATTTGGGAACCTTTCACTGCTGGTTTTTGTTCTCTGAATAGACAAAGCTATGGGGATTTCACTGCCCTCGAACAGGACCGAACAGGCACCGTATGTGCAGGCAATTCACCAACATTTGGCAAACTGCCTGTTCTCTGAATAGCCGAATGGCCAAGCAGCCATTCGGATCTCTTTGAATATCCCTGTATGCTTCTGATTAACAAATCTATTTAGTGAAGAGATCCCCAAAAAATGAATACTTATAAAGCTGTGCATCTCTTTTACCCCTTAGGTGCCGGATCACGATTTGGCACCAATCGGAACTGGATCACGATTTGCTCCCAGAGGTGACTGACATCTTGGATGCCAAGTGGAGCTAGGGGGTCATTTAAACTCCCTTATCTCCCGATCTGTGGCAGCTAGAGGGTCATGTTTGATATCATTGGAAAGGCCTGATCATGATACCAAACATGACCAGGTTTGGTGTAAAAATAAAAATAAATTAAAAAGTGAGTTTTTTAAAAGCAAAAAATTGTCTGTGTCGTATAATAAAATATGACTTCAAATCACGTTTAAACATAATGAGCATAAAACAATCAAAATGAGCTCAGCACACAGAGGTGAAATGGCTCAGCAGTGAAGGGGTCAAAAAGAAAAAACATGCAAAAATTGGGTATTTCTAATTGCAGGACAAAATTTCAAAACTATTTAGCCTGGGTCTTTTTTGGCGGTTGTAAATTTTGGGGATTAAATTTTGAAAAAGTGTGTTTTTTCAATTTTTTCATCATATTTCATATTTTTTTATATTAAATTATACGATATGATGGAAATAATGGTATCTTTAGAAAGTCCATTTAATGGCGAGAAAAACAATATATAATATGTGTGGGTTGCATAAACGAGTAAGAGGATAATTTGACCTAAACACAAACAGTGCAGAAACTTAAAAACCGCAGCCGGCACTTTCAGACAGACTTTCGTGAAAACCGCCCGGTCACTAAGGGGTTAAACAATATTCAACTACCTTCATCTCATTGTTGAAGGAAGTTAAGATATAATGTATTCTAGAGAAAAGGAGCTGTTCATGGGTGGGTGAATATCTCCTGTGTAGTGAGGAAGTCTTGCTGGTTGGGAATGGGAAGCAAAATATTATTGCAAAAGTTATTGTGCCTTGTTAGATCTTATTTTGTTTTTTAAAAAAAAAGCTTAATACTTAAGTAATAAGAATGAGGCATGGCAACAATTAGTTTGCAGCTATCCTGTACAACTACCAATGATTTGTTTTGAAAAGAATTTAGTTCATGCATAATTTAGTCATTTGTGGTTTTTTAATTTCTTTATTTCAAACTATTCAGAGTTAAATGAACATTAATGGTATATACAGGTTGGGCGTCCCTAATCCGGAAGTCTGAAATTTGGAAATCTGAAATTTTCAGTCTTCCAAATTTCAGACTTACCTCTCTGATGCGCTGGATGAGTCCTAACTAAACACTCTGAGTGCTGCAGCACCATGAGGAACATGCTCAGAGACTATAGGGATTATTCAGAGAGCACCAAAATGTCAGAGACATTGTACAGTACAGTACGTCCTTGGTCCTTAAGGGGAATTTTCCCCAGGACGCACTATGTATGTCAGTGGTCCCTAATAGGGATGGGCTGCCTGTTCGAATTGGTTTGAAGATCGATTCGAACATCGGCTGTTCGAAAGTTCGCGAACTTCGAACTTTTCGGGCCGTTTGCGGAAAGTTCAAGAAAATTTTTTTTTTTTTTTTTAAAAATCTAAAATTAAAGAGACTCTTTACTGCAGAATACAATAATAAATGGTTTATTAGATATTGGAGTAAAACGGGAATATTTTTTAACTTTGAAGCCTATGGGATTCTCCTGAATAAACCTGCCGAATGAAACCACCGAATGGCAGGGAATTTTGGCAACTTTTCACTGCTGGTTTGTGTTCTCTGAATAGACGAAGCATTGCTTCTCTATGGGGATTTCACTGCCCTCGAACAGGCACCGACCAGGCACCGTATGTGTAGGCAATTCGCTAGCATTTGGCGAATTGCCTGCTCTCTGAATAGCCGAATGGCCAGGAAAGGTAACCGTACGCTGAATTTCAGTGTTCGGTTACCTTTCGGCCACAATTCGGATCTCTTTGAATAACCCTGTTAGATTCTCGGTGTCGTGCACCACCGACTAAGACACAATTTTTCTGCACTTGAATGTGACAGGTGCATATCATTTCAATATTTGGCCGCAGGGTCCAACCCTGCACTCTTCCACAATACCTCAGAGGGGTTACGGTGTGAAGGCACTAGCTGGCACCAAAGGCCCAATATTTGGGTGCACTGACCCGTTTCCCGGATGCATACAGGGCAGCCATCAGAAATGATGGGGCCCCTTACTGAACCTCACGATGGGGCCCCCCGTAAACGTTTTCAACCCGTAACAGCTTTACACCCCCTTCCAAAACAAAAAAAGGACATAATACAGTTCCATAGCAATAAAACTCACAGTAATGTGTGGTGTGTATGAGCGTATCTGTCATGTCTGGGGCTTAGAGGGGGTCCCGGCACCTGGCGGCGCCATCGACAAGCCTGGTGCCAGGAGTTGTGCTGGCTTTCTGAGCTCACAGGCTGGTCAGGTGGTGGGGCACGGCATGATGACGCACACCCGCCGGGTTTAAATACAGACAGTGTGATCCGGCTGTCGTGGAGTTTGCTTCCCTCAGTGCTGAGTGTCTCCTGGCGATTCACTACTTGGTTGATTTTTCAGTCTCCGTTGTTACCTGGGTTGTATGAGAACCACCCCCGTGTACCAGCCCTTGGCTATTCCTTGACCACTCTAACTCTGATCGATTTTTGGCTTATATGATAGATACCCCTTGTGTACCATTTTGGCTATCCCTGACCACTCTAACACTGATCGATTTGGGCTTGTGTTACAATGCCTCCTTGTATACCGTCTGGCCTATTTCAGGTATACCTTGACCTGTGTGTTGGTCAAACATTTCCCACTCATTGTTGGGCAAACATTTCCCACTCGTTGGTGATAAAATATTTCCCATGGCTTCAAATCACGTTTAAACATGAGCAAAAGCGGTAAAAATTAGCTCAGCGCACAGCGATGAAATGGCTCAGCACTCAGCAGTGAAAGGGTTAAAAAAAATTAAAAGAAAAAATCATTGTTTCCTGTCCCCCAGGGCAGTACCCGGACCCCCATACAGCTTTTATGGCCAATATCTTGTAAATATGCCCTCATGGAGGGGACCTTAATTTTCGAACGTTCGAGCCCCATTGACTTGCATGGTGTTCGCATTGTTTTTGAGTTTGCGGTCAAACTTTTTCGGGTGTTCGAGTTCGAATTGGAACCGAACACGGGGGTGTTCGGCCCATCACTAGTCCCTAAGGGGTTAAACGCGATTTGAAGTCATGTATTATTATGCGACCCAGAAAAATTATATATCCTTTTTTACAGCAGACTCAGCAGATACATAATATATCATTATTATATCTATACGTCATGTCCTGCTAGAATGCTATAACAAAAAATTAAAAATGAATTTTCAATAAAATTTCAATCATCTACAGCATGTAAAGTTATTTTTTACATTTTATTATGCAAGCCTTTGCGGTTATACAGTCAGGTCCAGAAATATTGGGACATCGACACAATTCTAACATCTTTGACTCTATACACCACCACAATGGAGTTGGAATGAAACAAACACAATGTGCTTTAACTGCAGATTGTCAGCTTTAATTGAGGGTATGTACAGCCAACTCAGGTGAACGGTGTAGGATTTACAGCAGTTTGCAGATGTGCCTCCCACTTGTTAAGGGACCAAAAGTAATGGGACAATTGGCTTCTCAGCTGTTCCATGGCCAGGTGTGTGATATTCCCTCATTACCCCAATTACAATGTGCAGATAAAAGGCCCAGAGTTCATTTCAAGTGTGCTATTTGCATTTGGAATCTGTTTCTGTCAACTCTCAAGATGAGATCCAAAGAGCCTTCACTATCAGTGAAGCAAGCCATCATTAGGCTGAAGAAACAAAACAAACCCATCAGAGAGATAGCAAGAACATTAGGCATGGCCAAAACAACTGTTTGGAACATTCTCAAAAAGAAGGAACGCACCGGTGAGCTCAGCAACACCAAAAGACCCGGGAGACCACAGAAAACAACTGTGGTGGATGAAACACCCTTCACAACAGTTGGCCAGATCAAGAACACTCTCCAGGAGGTAGTTGTATGTGTGTCAAAGTCAACAATCATGAGAAGACTTCACCAGAGTGAATACAGAGGGTTCACCACAAGATGTAAACCATAGGTGAGCCTCAAAAACAGGAAGGCCAGATTAGAGTTTGCCAAACAACACCTAACAAAGGCTTCACAGTTCTGGAACAAGATCCTATGGACTGATGAGACAAAGATAAACTTGTACCAGAGTGATGGGAAGAGAAGAGTATGGAGAAGGAAAGGAACTGCTCATGATCCTAAGCATACCACCTCATCAGTGAAGCATGGTGGTGGTAGTGTCATTGCGTGGGCATCTATGACTGCCAATGGAACTGGTTCTCTTTCTATTTATTGATGATGTGACTGCTGACAAAAGCAGCAGGATGAATTCTGAAGTGTTTCTGGGAATATTATCTGCTCACATTCAGCCAAATGTTGCAGAACTCATTGGACGGCGCTTCACAGTGCACATGGACAATGACCCAAAGCATACTGCAAAAACAACCAAAGAGTTTTTGAAGGTACAGAAGTGGAATGTTATGCAATGGCCAAGTCAATCACCTGACCTGAATCCCATTGAGCATGCATTTCACTTGCTGAAGACAAAGCTGAAGGGAAAATGCCCCAAAAACAAGCAGGAACTGAAGACAGTTGTAGTAGAGGCCTGGCAGAGCATCACCAGGGATGAAACCCAGCGTCTGGTGATGTCTATGCGTTCCAGACTTCAGGCTGTGATTGACTGCAAAGGATTTGTAACCAAGTATTAAGAAGGGAAAGTTTGATTTATGATTATTATTCTGTCCCATTACCTTTGGTCCCTTAACAAGTGGAGGCACATCTGCAAACTGCTGTAAGTCCTACACCGTTCACCTGAGTTGGATGTACATACCCTCAAATTAAAGCTGACAGTCTGCAGTTAAAGCACATTGTGTTTGTTTCATTCCAACTCCATTGTGGTGGTGTATAGCCCCAAAGATGTTAGAATTGTGTCGGTGTCCCAATATTTATGGACCTGACTGTATATTATATAGGGTACACTTGTTAAAAATATTAAAAATGGGAAACCGGTATTGTATTTTTAGGAGAAAATATGCAATTTTAGCTTAGGCTAGGGTCAGACGAGCGTGATTTCTACGGACTGTACGTCCGTGCAGTACGGACATCGTCAGTACGGATGACGCAGTAGTGGCCACACAGTTCGTTTTTTCACTGAAGTTATTTTTGACAGATGTAGGAGGGAAAAATAAATTACAATGAAAAAACATTCTGTCCGTCAAAAATGCTGGACGTATAAATGCAGTCCGTCTGACCATGCTCCATCACTCACACACAAAGCTATGCAGACGTTATGGACGTGGCGCACTCCGCACGTCCGTTCTAGCAGTATTACGTTCTTGCCTAACCTGCGTCCGTTTGCAGCGTCCGTCATGCGTCCGCAGTTCAGTGCGGACGTACTTCGTGTGTCAGGCTCCAATGGACTTTCTTTCATGCTATCACGGACGTACTTTTAGGCGCAATCACGGACGTGAACACTACGCTCGTCTGACAGCAGCCTAAAAGTGAATTTTTATTTCATTAGTACAGCATTATTGTGTCACATTATAATTTAAAATTGAACAATAGTGCTGCATTAATAAATTTAAAAAAAGAAAAAAATCATTTCTATTTCTATTTATTTATTAATTTTTGTTTTACACCAAACCTTTCCAATGATACCAAACATGACCTTCTTGCTGCCATGGATCGAGAGATACGGAGGTCCTTTGGATCCCCTATCTCCACCATAGGTAGCAGCTAGGGGTTGTCAGGGATATATTGATTATGTCGTGTATTTTTCTTATTTTAGATATCTATATGAATATACATTTTTGACAGTGGTAAAATTTGGTCATTTACCCTTAAGATAAGGATTAATAACCAATCAATGAATATATGTCTTAACAAATATATAGTGCGTTATCCCGAGTTCTTTTGATGCTATCTAGATATTTTAGACACAATAAAATCAATAAAGATGATATGAGACTGCGTAACGGTAAAACAATTCAAACCAAAATTTATTCACATGTCCAGTTTCATACAATCATATGTTATCGGATTAGCAAGATGCAATTTCAAAAGTAATTATAGATCGTGATTAGGAAGAGAAGGGGTGAAGCGCCCACCGGAATTAAGTATCTATCCCACTCGCTGAATGCTGTGTGCGGGGGTTTCTCTAAATACCCAGTGACAATTTAAACAAGAAATACAACACAGCGCTAAAGAACCAAAGTCCACAAGATAGTAGGTTAGATACTTGATATGTCCATAAACAGTAATCCTTATCTTCAGGAGCAGATCCTGATCCTGATCCAAATCCTGATCTTCTTTAAAGGTACAGATGGAATTATGCTGCAGGAAAAAGCACAAAGAACCAGAATTGCGCAGTACGACGACACCAGATGTGGGATCAACTTGCATCAGTGTTAAACTCACATTTAGGGGAGCCCACAACCGGCTCTCAGGAATAGGGCGGACAGGGACTTATAACAGGCGCCCATAGACCCTTCAGTTCACTTCTCCAGGATCGACCAGCAAGAGAAGGCTGCAGAAAGAATTGACACAAAGCCAAAAAAAGCACCTCCTGGTGCAATAAATCACAAAAAATTGGCAGTATTTAGAGGCAGAAGCCAAATTCGCACTTACAAGCGGTTGAGCCTCTATTGGCTCCGTCACAATATGCACTGGGGATCATATAGGTGTTCCCGGACCTTCTTTGTAAAATCATAAAGGCAGACAGCAAAATGAAATTTAAAAAATAAATAAAAACATTTATTAATTTCAAATATACAGATTCATATCTACCAGGACGCGTTTCGCCATGAATGGCTTCCTCAGCTGGAGATTACACAAGTGTGCTTGCTGCTGCCTTTTTATACAATGAGTTCCCATAAGCATAGTCAGGCAATTAAACCCTTAATATCCAATTAACATAAGATCAAGATAAATCAACATCAGGTGTATGTATTGTGGCACCTGCCCCTTGACTATATCCAATCTCTTTTAGTATTTACCCCAATCACAATATGCGATCAAAATTCATTCGTGACACGTGTGAATCGCATCCGCCATCTTGCGCATGCGCACTGGTTTCGCGTTCCACAATGAAGCGCTTAGTGATAAGAACGCGAAGCCAATGCGCATGCGCAAAATGGTGGGCGCAGTTCTTATCACTAAGCGCTTCATTGTGGAACGCGAAACCAGTGCGCATGCGCAAGATGGCGGATGCGATTCACACGTGTCACGAATGAATTTTGATTGCATATTGTGATTGGGGTAAATACTAAAAGAGATTGGATATAGTCAAGGGGCAGGTGCCACAATACATACACCTGATGTTGATTTTATCTTGATCTTATGTTAATTGGATGTTAAGGGTTTAATTGCCTGACTATGCTTATGGGAACTCATTGTATAAAAAGGCAGCAGCAAGCACACTTGTGTAATCTCCAGCTGAGGAAGCCATTCATGGCGAAACGCGTCCTGGTAGATATGAATCTGTATATTTGAAATTAATAAATGTTTTTATTTATTTTTTAAATTTCATTTTGCTGTCTGCCTTTATGATTTTACAAAGAAGGTCCGGGGAACACCTATATGATCCCCAGTGCATATTGTGACAGAGCCAATAGAGGCTCAACCGCTTGTAAGTGCGAATTTGGCTTCTGCCTCTAAATACTGCCAATTTTTGTGATTTATTGCACCAGGAGGTGCTTTTTTTTGGCTTTGTGTCAATTCTTTCTGCAGCCTTCTCTTGCTGGTCGATCCTGGAGAAGTGAACTGAAGGGTCTATGGGCGCCTGTTATAAGTCCCTGTCCGCCCTATTCCTGAGAGCCGGTTGTGGGCTCCCCTAAATGTGAGTTTAACACTGATGCAAGTTGATCCCACATCTGGTGTCGTCGTACTGCGCAATTCTGGTCTTTGTGCTTTTTCCTGCAGCATAATTCCATCTGTACCTTTAAAGAAGATCAGGATTTGGATCAGGATCAGGATCTGCTCCTGAAGATAAGGATTACTGTTTATGGACATATCAAGTATCTAACCTACTATCTTGTGGACTTTGGTTCTTTAGCGCTGTGTTGTATTTCTTGTTTAAATAGATCGTGATTAGTAGCAATACTGCGACACACAATAATCTAATGGACAAATATTTTAGGTTTATAGACCGCACCACATATGTGCACGCACCAGTTCTTAAATAGGGATAAGCTGTTCGGGTTCGGACGGTTCGGAGTTCGACCCGAACTTTGGCAGTTCGAAAGTTCGCGAACTTCGAACTGTTTGGGTGTGTTTGGTTCGAGTTCGAAAAAAAAAAGAAATTTTGAAAAAAGTATAGAAAATGCTTAAAAAAATACTAAAAAATCTAGAAATAAAGAGACTCTTTACTGCAGAATATTATAAGCAACGGTTTATTAGATATTGAATTAAAAACTAATGTGTACGTGGAAAGATTATCAACTCTAAATGACCTCTGTTCACAAACGGGCATAACACCAGGTGTTTTTAGTCTGGTAAACAATTTGATACATTGCACAGTATACTGAGGTACTGAGGGGGTGGGTGGTGTCTGCTTTTGATTGAGATTTGAGAATTCATTTCCCTCCTAAAAACATCCTCCTAATATGCTGCATTTAACCCTTTCGCTGCTGAGGCATTTCCCGCCTCTGTGCTGAGGTCATTTTTACCGGTTTTGCTCATCATGTTTAAACGTGTTTTGAAGGCTTATTTTAGTATATGACCCAGACATATTATATATCGTTCTTTCCGTCAGACTCGGCAGATTCATAATATGTCATTATTATATGTATACGTCATGACCTGTCTGTTTATTATAACAAAAAATGCAATAAAATATGAATTTTCAATAATTTACAACGTGTAATGTGTTTTTTTTCACATTTTAACATGCAAGCAATTGCGGTTATATTTTTTATGGGGTGCACTTGTTAAAAAATTTAGAGATGGGGTCTCGTTACATTTTTTTTTGGGGGAAATTACGCGATTTTTAACAAACGCACCGCATACAAAAATCGTTAGTGAGGCATCATTGTTCACATTATAATTGAAATGGGAACAATATTGCTGCATTAACGAACCAAAAAAAAGAAAAAAAACTTGTCTGTGGGCGCCTGAATTAGATGTCATCGCGCCGCCGCAATGACATCTAAGGCTAGGGTCAAACGAAAGCATTTTTCCCCGTGAATGTCAAAAATTGCGTCCGAAAGCATTGACGTATTTTTTCACGGAATGCGCAAAAACGGTCAGACGACGCGCATTTTCGTGCGTGATTTTTTTACGGATAGTCAATAAAACACTTTTTTGCGTCTGGACGTTATGTAGGCTGGACATAAGCAGTGTCTGACATCTCCTCATCACGCACACATGCCGCTATGCCGCCGCAGCGCACTCTGTACGTCAGTACTAGCGGTTCTGCGTATTCTAAAAAATGCGTTCAAATTACACTTGCGTTGCACGGCCGGACTTTTGTGCGGCCGTACTTCGTATATTGGCCGTCATTGCCCGTCATTTGCTGCTAGTGCGGCTGTAATTAAGTGCGCCAGAACGCACGTTAAAAGTGCGCTGGTCTGACCCCAGCCTAATTAGGCCGTCGGCGGTTCCGGGTGCTGGGCTGACATCGAGGATGTCAGCCCGCACCGGGGGGCACAGCGATCGGCCGAAGCCCGGCCGATCGCTGGCCCCAAAGGGAGGACGCGCTCAGCGCGTCCTCCAAAAGGAACGCTACCTGCGGGTGGACGCGCTGAGCGCGTCCACCGCAGCGAAGGGGTTAACTGGTGTTTGAAAAAAATTCAAAATAACATCTAAATCAATGTTATTTTTCACCTCGGGATTAAACATTCACAGGGTTATTCAGAGGTTCAAATCTAGAAATAAAGAGACTCTTTACTGCAGAATATTATAAGCAACGGTTTATTAGATATTGAATTAAAAACTAATGTGTACGTGGAAAGATTCTCAACTCTAAATGACCTCTGTTCACAAACGGGCATAACACCAGGTGTTTTTAGTCTGGTAATCAATTTGATACATTGCACACTATACTGAGGTACTGAGGGGGTGGGGTGGTGTCTGCTTCTGATTGAGATTTGAGAATTAATTTCCCTCCTAAAACTTCCTAATATGCTGCATTCAACTGGTGTTTGAAAAAAACTCAAAATAACATCTAAAGCAATGTTATTTTTCACCTCGGGATTAAACATTCACAGGGTTATTCAGAGAGCGGTGAAAAGCAGGAGAATAACTGGAGAAGTGAAAATTCTAGGTCAAAATAGCCAAACCAGAAAAATTCTCCCATTTATCTCACTTTCCAAATCGGCTATTTGGTCTAGAATTTTCCATTCTCCTGCTTTCCACCGCCAAAAAATCAGTAGACTTTTTCTGCGTGTCCGAAAATTTCTCCTCTTTTCATACAGACTGCCGCCCCAAGCAGTTGTTTATGGATAGATTAAAGGAAAAGCATTTACCGTCATTTGAAATGTCATTTTTTGGTTTTTACATATTTCTATACATCCTAGAAATCCGCCACTTCACGGGCAGGTTATGGGGACCTCCTAGGCACGATATTTGAAGGAATTTTTGGTTTTTATTTTTAACCATTATTTCATGGAAAACTCACTCTCCCTTTAAAAACGTATTTTTTTAAACTTTTTGTCCTTGTTTCCTGTCCCCCAGGGCACTACCCGGACCCCCATACACCTTTTATGGCAAATATCTAGCATATATGCCCTCTTGGAGGGCACTCTAAAAACCGAATTTTCAGCCCCATTGACTTGCATTGAGTTCGAGTTTGGGTTCGGGTTCGGATCCGAACATTTGGAAGGTTCGGGTTCGGCTTTGAACCGAACTCGGGGAGTGTTCGGCTCATCCCTATTCTTAAACACCAAGTTCTATTCTATTCACTTAAACCTTTCCCATTATAAACCAATCCTCCACCTGGCTAAAAACACTCAGTTACTGGGCATCACCTGCAACACAGTTTATTATTGTGGGGGCCTATTCACTAAATGCAACTTCCTTCAGGGAGATACATAACACACTCGATAGGTAGACTATCTCTTCCACAGATCAATCACAGCACTTCATTCAATATACGTTAACCCAAAACTTCCTATTGACTTACTACATGCATTCAATTGAAAGGGCTGCAAGATGTATATGAAAGGGGTTATGTTCGTTTTACTAATGGAGCTGATGGCACTTGATATATAAAAACTATTTCTCAGTTCCAGCGTATCTCACTATGGGCACACAACTGATCTTTAGATGTCCACATCCAGTATTCTTGGAATATAGATCATGCATCACTACCCCCCCCCCGACAAAAAGGTGCCAAAACTACTTTTTTAATTTTGGTTAGTGGGGAAACTAAAAACAAAACTAAAAAAACCTGAAAAACTGTTTCTGTGCTCATATCAAAAGAAGGAGCAGAATCAGTTTCCTTAAAATGAAGCAAAAATTAATCAGAATGTTAGGGCTTGGGTTAACCCTAAAACAAGCACAGATAGTAACCTAGAACCAACCTTAATTTCTAAGCCTAGCCCTATTTTCTAGCCCTAGCTATGGAAAATTAAGCTCCATTTCGACCCAGAGCAACCAAATTTCTGGGCATCAAAATTCAGCTGCGGCCTGCTTTTTCAAGACTTGACTTTTCTACCACTTCAGTTTTTGATGCTGCTTTATTTTTGGCAACTTTTCAATAGGATATCAAAACTTGCTTTGCTTTCAAATAAAAGTTGCTCATGTTTGGTATCATTAGAAAGGCCAGACTGTGACCTGTCCAATGAAACCTAACTTGAACTTGTGGGGTGTAAGTAATGTTGATATAGGTGGCCAAAGGACCCTTGTTCTCCTCACAGCAGAGTTTGTGTTTTAGATGAACGATTGCACAATAACACATTCCATCATCACCTCTACATTTGCTCATGGCATGGGAAATGAGAAGGAGAGTTAGTGCAGTGGCATTGTTTCTTTTATAAGTAAAAGCACATAATGCAACTGCCTTAGAACAGAGATAAAAGTAATTTTTTTCAGTATTTTATTATACACATTACATGGACATGTCTGTTATTGTTGGAGAGGTCAGACTCCGATTTTTCCAGTGACACCTCACTTGACCTTGTGTGATGTAAAAATCAGAGATATAGGGTTCCAAAGAACCCCCCTCTCTCCTCGCTGCAGTGCTGTGGTCTAATTTGTTGATGGAACAATGCTTTGTGCCATCACCTCCACATTTTCTGGCAGTGTGGGAAATGAGAAAGTAAGTGCAGCATTGCGTTTCACTTTAGAATTGTAAAAAAAGAGAAATGTTGACATAAATTCTGGCCTTTCCAATGGTACCTTATAAGTTCCTCTAGCTGGTAGGGCTCCAGAGATACAGGGGTCTAAATGTTTGTAAATTTTAGATTTTCTTTTTACTTTACAGAGCAAAGCACCACCTTGTGGCAGGCATCTGCCTATCCTGCCTAATTATAAACCCAGCCCTAGCTCTCCTGCTGTGTTCCCCTCTGAAATCAAAATCTCCAGGACTCAAAAATTTGGACGAATCTGAAATCAGCGATTTCTATTTCTTGGGTATTTGTTCCTCTTAGGCTGGGGTCAGACGAGCGTAGTCTTCACGTCCGTGATTGCGCCTAAAAGTACGTCCGTGATAGCATGAAAGAAAGTCCATTGGAGCCTGACACATGAAGTACGTCCGCACTGAACTGCGGACGCATGACGGACGCTGCAAACGGACGCAGGTTAGGCAAGAACGTAATACTGCTAGAACGGACGTGCAGAGTGCGCCACGTCCACAACGTCTGCATAGCTTTGTGTGTGAGTGATGGAACGAGGTCAGACGGACTGCATTTATACGTCCAGCATTTTTGACGGACAGAATGTTTTTTCATTGTAATTTATTTTTCCCTCCTACATCCGTCATAAAATAACTTCAGTGAAAAAACGGACTGTGTGACCACTACTGCGTCATCCGTACTGACGATGTCCGTACTGCACGGACGTACAGTCCGTAGAAATCACGCTCGTCTGACCCCAGCCTAAGATTGTAAGCTCTCAAGCAGTGTCCTCACTCCTATTATTCTGTGTATTTAACTTGTATTTAATTTGTTGTTCCGTTCACCTATTGTACAGCGCTACGGAACTTGTTGGCACTCTTTAAATACTTGTAACTATAAATATTTATTCTAAAATTACATATAACTTTTTTTAGATTTTTGGAGAATTCACCCCGCACAGCATTTACACAAATGGTACATACTCGCCACCCAGGACATACTTGAAAATGAGAGAAATCTCAATGTATCCTTCCTGGTAAAATACTTTCTCAAAAAAAAAAAAAAATGGTTTTACGAAGAATAATAATTTGGACGATGCTTCAGTGTTTTTCTCCAAACTGGAAATTGTCAGCAATTTATTATGGGAATTTCAAATTTTAGGCTAAAACAACCAAAATTAGGGTGGAAAAAAATCTCATATTTAATTTGTCATAACTTTCCAATTGAGTGAATTATTTAATTAATACAGTAATGGAAAGAACTCACTTTTCTGAGTTTCCCTTCGTCTATGGACCCTTCTCCAAAGCAACATTCGACGGTCCCCGTGCCCCCAGTCTTTCAAAACATCTATCCTTAAGGACCAACTACATAACATTTACATCATAAATGCATTGACTTTAAAGACCCTCGGTCCTTAAGGGGTTAAAACGCATTATGTCAAAGAAGCTTATAAACTCACGCCATAATCCCCCAATTGCTCCTCTCCTAATCTATCTCCCACACGGTCCTCATTTATCCCATTACTTTCCACCCTCAGACATTTACCCTCACTTCTTTCTCTTTCTCTTAGGCCCCTATTACATTCTTTGGCAAATTCGTCCGCGCGGCACAATTTTTTTTATGCGCAGCGTTATCGCGTGAATATTAACAGTGGTATTATGATCCAAAATCAAAAATAACGTTCGTAAAAACGACGCGCAAAACGTAGAGTAATACGCGCGCAGTAACGTAGCGCACGTAAATCATTGTGCGGACTGTTTTTTTAGCGGGATTCAGCCAATCAGAATTAAGAACCTTAATTGACATCAATTTACCTTAATTGACTCACTTAAGTTTTTGCGCCTGTCAAAGTAAATCTGAGTATACATGCCGCAGCAATAATATAAACACGCACGAATTCACAATTTTTTTGTTTGGATATGTGTAGAATGTGTAACTGTACTGTGCTGTAGTTTTTTTTTCGTTTTTGGTGTTTTTCGTTTTGGCAAGAACGTTCCGATTTGCAGTTATCATCAGCTTTTCAAAGACGTTATAATTATGCACGCAAACGTCGTTCGTAAAAAAGATGCGCATCGATTGTACCATCCACGTACCAGCGCACGAACGAATTTGCGCTCACAATGTTAAGTATAGGACGCGCACAGTTCATTACGCTCGCGCAGGTCCATCCACGTTAAACGATAACGCGCATCGTTTGTGCGACGGTTGTAAGACGACGCTCAGCGCAAAGGGTTTTGCCCCTTGCGTTAATGCGTTTTTGCGCACGTGTTAAAAATTGAGCGAAGAATGTAATAGGGCCCTTAGATTGTACAGGATCATTCTTTGTATGTTTATGTCTGTTTTGGCCTTTTCATTGTACAGAACTGTGGAATATGTTGGTGCTTTATAAATGATTGTACTGTAACTGTGATTGTAACTATAACTTACAATTGCATCCAAGTCTGTGAATCAGACCGGTGTTAATGGATTGACACAGGGTATTTGAAGTCAACATTACAAATCTTTGAAAATTGACTCTTTGAGGGATTGCTCCATTAGTGCCATTGTATTTTTATATCTACTTTAATTCTAGAGAAATAACAGCTTTTTCAATATTTTACGGGATAATAAAATATGTGGAAATAAATAAGGTTAAGGTCTACTCTTTTTTTCCCCCTCCGTTTTCTTTACTCAGTTTCACTCCTACCAGTTTCATATCAGGCATTACACCTTTAAAGAAGGTAAAATTTATTCCCTTAAAATTGATTTTCAGTAGTAAAAATGTCATCCAAAAATGTGAAGTCTCACTCTAAATGTTGAGCATCAGTGATTTTACTGGAACTACTGACCAGGGGTGAATGTTCATAATGTTCAAAACAAAAGACGCATTCAAGAAGGTCTGGGGCACCATCAAAGAGTAGTGCAATTATCCAGTAGTTAACATAACGCTGTATACCCATAAAGATGCTGAATAATGTATACTTAACCCTCTCACTACCTCTCACTATATTTTTATTTTGAGATAAAGTTAAAAATGAGAAACAGCTTACAAAACATTTGCATGCATTTGTGAAACAAGATTTGTGCCGAGCTTGCCCAGGGTCTCGCTTTTGTCTATGGATGCTTATGGACTCCAGGATCCAATGCTAGCAACATTATAGAGATACAGTACTCGAGTATACCGCTAGATTTTGGTGACAAAAATTTACCTTAAAATTGAAGGGGTCGTGTTATATTCGAGACATCTGCATCGTGTGTAAAATAAAAAAATACAAATTGCCTTGCTCTGTATCCCAAGTATCCCGGAAGTTACGGTAGTCTCGCTGAAGTGTATACGGACTCCCTGATGCTTGCAAACACTTCAGGAACTCCCGGATTTGGGAGAGGTGGGATCCATCACGGACAGTGGGCACGCTCCGTTTAAGCCAATCATTCACCTCGCTCGCCTCCGCCAGCCATCTAAATCGCTAGTAAAGAAGACGAGTGGCCGGCGGCTTCATACTTGGTAACAACTGCAATCATTCTAGAGCAAAGCACCCTGGCCTGAGGGTGAGCCTGACTGTGTTAAGAGAACCTGGAAGGATTTTAATTGTTTACCGGTACAGTAAAATTTTGTTCCTCGCATTATATTCGAGTCTTGAATATTCCCTCATTTCCATAATAAATCTCTATCCATCGCGTTATATTCGGGTCGTGCTATACTCGAGTGTCTACGGTATTTTAAAAAAATCAACAAAATCTGACTGAAATTTCAGTGCTTTCTGTGTACTTCGGCAGTTTCATTTCGCCGACACTGCGGTGAATTCACTATTCACCGCATGGTCCCCAAAGTGAGCCGAACATGGAGCAGCTGACCATTGAACAAACCTCTGAACGCCACCTAAGGCTAGGGTCAGACTAACGCATTTTTTGCGTTGTCCGTGAAAAAGTGCGTTCGAACGAATGGACGTATTTTTTCACGGAATACACGATAGCGGTCATACGATGCGCATTTTCGTCCGTGATTTTGTACGGATCATCAATAAAACACTTTTTGCGTCTGGACGTGATGTTGGCCGAACATTAGCAGCGTCTGACCTCTCCTAATCACGCACACATGCCACTAGCGGACGCAGCGCACTCTGTACGTCAGTACTAGCGGTTTGACGTTCTCGAAAAAATGCGTTCGTTTGCCACTTGTGTTGCGCGGCCGCACTTTCGTGCGGCCGTTCTTTGTATGCTGCCCGGCATTGGACGTCATTTGCTGCTAGCACGGCCATGATTAAGTGCGGCTAAACGCACGTTAATACTGCGCTCGTCTGACCCTAGCCTAACTGACCGCCGAACTGTAGAAAAAAAAACCTTGACTCTGCTATTTTTTCTAATAGGCGTTTAAATCAATAGAAATGCATTCAAATGAAACCTATTGTGCTGGGTATGGTTTATATGAAGTCTGTGAAAAACTGCTTGATTTACATACTTGGTGTATTCTTAAAATCCTGAAAATATAGAATTTTAAAAAGCATGCATTAAAATGTGTCTAAATAATGAAAAAGGTCCTATAAAAAAATTGGGAATCAAAAATGTTGCCTAAAAAAATACAAAAATCTGTTCCAAAAATAAAAAAAAGACTGTTTGCTGAAAATGAAAAGAATAAACGGTTGAATATTTTTTTTTTACATACCATAATATTTATTGACTCCTATGGGATTCGCCTGTTTAAATTTGAACTGAATCACCGAAAATCCAAGCATTTCCCTGACACTTTGGTGCAGTTTGGCATTCACTGAATAGATTAACCATTGCTTCTCTAAGGGACAATTTCGCTGCCTCCAAAGATCACCGAGGGTCGCCATTCTGCAGCAAACTGCATCGTATTTCGCTGTAGTCAGTATTTGGTGAATTGACAGTTTAGTGAATAGATGAACTGCCGCGAAGTTGCACCATACGGGAATTCGGCGGCAAGTTCGGGGCTTATTGAAAAAACCCTTATGGAAGTTATTAACTAACCAAAGAAATTGCCACCAAATACTACCGTACGGTGAATTATATCATAGGTGCAATTTCTGGGCAAGTTGTCTTATCACAAAGCTGTTGATTCGCCGAATACAAGTGAATTGACAGCGAAATACGATGCAATCCGCCCACACAGAAAATATCTCACTGAAAACTATCGATTTGTTATTCACAGAACGCTGAATTTCACTGAAATTTCAGGGAAATTATCAGATTTTCGGTGTTTCACTTTGACAGGTTTAAACAGGCAAGTCCAATAGGTTTCAATGTAATAAATGGAATATATATATACATATTTTTTTAAATACCATTTATTATTTTCATTTTTGCAAAAAACATTATTTTTTAAAAGATCCGTTTGTATTTGTTGTATTTTTAAAAGACGTATTTGGAGACTTAGGAGTTTTTCTTTTTTTTTTTATACTTCTCTGGAATTAGCTAAAGCCAATTCAGCGGAATCCGGCACTAAATGGCACTAAATTCGGCCGATGTCCGGTAACTGCTTTGGCGATTCCAATTTAGACAAGATACAGTGACCATTCGATAAATAGTGAATGCACCGTATGTTCGATGAAATGGAATCACCAAATTAAGCTGAAATGGGCTGAATTACAAAGCACTGATAATGCGTTCATTTTCAGTGCTTTGTGAATCGACCTCTTAGTGGCTTCCTACTGTTATGACGCAAATCGCTAATACACCAGCTTAGGCTGGCGGCACACGAGCAGAGGAAGGAACGTCCGTAAAAGTGGACGTTCCTTCCACTCTCTGCGCTCAGCGTACAAAGCGCGATCCTCCTATGGAGAATCGTGCTTTGTATCCTTTCAGCGTCCATTTACCTTTTTGACGGGGAGGGCTTTTTCACGTCCGGTGGATGGCCTTCCCCGTCAAAAACCCACAGACGCAAGGAAGTGCGGGCGCACATGAGCCATAAATACGCTCGTGTGCCGGGGGCCTTAGTTGTAATAGACCTGTTAAGCTTCTTCTATTGCTATTTGGATTTTACATTTTGTGAAATGCCGGTGTTTGTTGGTGCAGTGATACAGGCAAACACCGACATTTGAATAACCTGCAATGTTCTATCGACCTTTGTACCTGTCTAAAACCAGACAGATCGAAATATATGTTCGATGTACCTAGGTATGATTTCGTAGGAATTTTCCTTTATTGTGGAATGAATAATATTTTTTTTTACCAAACAGTATTTTGCACGAGATACAAGAAATATATACAATTTTCATAAAGGCTTCTTTATAAAAAAATAAATAAAAAGTAAAAATATTTAGATGACTTATATATCTCTTTAATAAACACAGAGATCTCTTGCTGTAAGGCAATGCTTTTTATGAAGACAGAGCATATTTTCAGAGCAGTAAAATAAAAAAAAACGGAACCCCCCCCCCCAGTAACTAGCTACAGTAAGAAGGTAAATCTAAGGGCATGCTGCACTACCACAGTAAACCACTAGGTGGCAGGAGATAAGCTAACAGCAATAAAACAGGAAAAAAAAAATCTTCAAAAATAATAGATTAAAATAAAATTTATAGCTACAGGTTATGTATACACTATCATAAGTAAGAAACCTTTACAGTTGCGTCTCAGAACTTTATGTAAGTAACCTTTAGCACTCTGTCCCAGTACTATAATAACTTACTAAATAAAAGCATCGCTACCATACAATGTTCAAATGAATTGTTTTAGACTTTATATTGCGATTAAGTCTGAACTACTGTAAGGGTCAAACAAAATCACACAACCCTCCTGCCTCGCGTTTATTTTAATTTTAATATTCCAATTAGAAGGTGTGTGCATCAGCATTTTATGTACTTTTAACAAATGTGTCCTACATGCATTAAACAGATGTCCATATAATCTTATTCAACATAACGAGCGCGGCTGCTTTAATTAACAGAAAAGGTGAATTATCCTGATGCAGAAATCGATCGCTTAGCATTCAGATGCAGCATTCGTTTCAGACCGATTATGCAAAAAAAAAACTGTTTAGACAGTTTTCATATTTAGAGGACACTGAGTAAGCCGATTTTATTCTGTGCATCGGTACCAGCAAAATAAATATGCTTTAAATTAATTGGTGGTTTTACATCGCCATGCATTGACTGGATTTGTATAAAATAGCATCACCTTGTAATTTGGAGCGCCGTGCGGAATCTGAGGTTAGTCCGTACTGTAGATACTCGAGTACAGCTCGACTGGACTATAACGCGATGGATAGAGATTTATTATTGACATGTGAGAAACTCGAGACGATTATAACGTGAGGAGCAAAAGTCGATCGAGCTTTGTAGCGCTGAGCGCACTAACTGCGCTCAGCATGGTGGCCACACTGGCGTCAGAAGAGACAGCACGTCCAGTCTCACGGACGTTCCGTCTGCTCTCAATTGCGCTCGTGTTACCCCTGGGTCACATGAGAGCACTTGAGAGTAGAAGGAACATCAGTGAGAGTGGACGTGGATGTAGACACCCCCGCATACAGGTATTTTTCTTTTTCTCAACGTCAGTCAAAACTAACTAATACTATGTTAACCACAATTTCAACCATTATAAAGTGCATCTGTTTCAACAGACGCACTGTGCACAATCACTGATACAACTCATTCCTCTGCTCATCTACTCACACATGATTGAAGCTGCTTCTATGGTCCCACCATTTCTTAACCACTGGCACCAATGATCCTGCTGTCCAGTAAAATTCCTCTTGTCTTCCTCATCCCCAATCCCTCTAGACTGTAAGCTCCTATGAGCAGGGCCCTCTACACCTCTTGTTTCCATCATATGTCCGTTTATCTGTATCTTGTTCCCTTTGGTTATTGTAAAGCGCTGCGGAAACTGTTGGCGCTATATAAATGATGACAATAGTAATAATAATTTATTTATTTGCGAAGGATTTTACCAGGAAGGATACATTGAGATTTCTCTCGTTTTCAAGTATCTCCTGGGTTCAAGAACATTGAATCGTTACAGTTGTTTCAGAAATACAAAGTAATAAAATGCAAGATATTAGAAAACAAAAACACAAATATACAGATTAACACAGAAAATAAATATGTAGGAAATATAGTCACTAGGTTACTGATAACTGCCTCTAGAGTGACATTCTAACAGAGTAAGTCATTTTACAAATTGCAGAATAGTTTCTAATAATAGAGCATATTGGAACAAAATTATAAAAGTGATTACTGTAGATTCTCGAGTATACCGTGAGATTTGTGTAAAAAAAAAATTAACCTACAAATTGGAGGGGTCTTGGTATGTTCGAGACATCTGCATGTAAATAAATAAAAGAAAAGCTGTGGTCAAATGAGCGCATAAATATTTTCCAACCTGGTGTTTAAGAGGTTTTCTGGGAAGCTGCCACCCTACCTGAATAGACTGCTTCCCCCAGCAGCTCCCTCATCCTATAACCTCCGATCCAGGACCAGCACCTTACTTGCAATACCACAATACAAAAAGACAGTGGCTCGGTCCTCATTTTCCTACAGAGCACCACAATTATGGAATAACCTCCCAGATGCCATCAAATCTTCCCCCAGTCTAAAGTCCCTTAAGAGATCTCTATACCTCGATAGATACAGCAGGGGTGGGCAAATTGCGGCCCGTTCCTGAGGTATGCAGGCTGGGTAAGTATATTTCTGGGGGTCTCTGCCTGGCTATAATTAATTCTGGGGGCATGTTTCTGGCTATAATTAATTCTGGGGGCATGTTTCTGGCTATAATTAATTCTGGGGGCATGTTTCTGGCTATAATTAATTCTGGGGGCATGTTTCTGGCTATAACTAGTTCTGGGGACATGTGTCTAGCTGTAATTAGTTCTGGGGGCATGTTTCTGGCTATAATTAGTTCTGGGGGCAAGTGCGGCCCTCCGCTAACCTCCGCTCCCACAAAGTGTCTCCCGAGCCCAAACAATTGCCCACCCCTGCAATACAGCATTCACTGCACATTGTTGTTTTTGTTGTTGTTAGTTGCAAAGTCTTGTTGTCCCCTTCTTCTTTTGCCCTCAATCTTCCCCAGCATTAAGCACTTCTCCAGTGAGTTCTTCCTCATTAGGTGACCAAAGTATATGAGTTTCATCCTCAGGATGCTGCCTTCTAAAGAGCAGTCAGGGTTAATCTCCTCTAGGACTGACTGGTTTGATCGCCTTGCAGTCCAAGGGACTCGCTGCACATAATAAGTATCAAAGGCCACTGAGAATCTTGCACAAAAAGTGTGGAGGCAGTCACTAGAGAAGGAATCTCAAACTCTGGGCCCCAGATGTTTCTGTACTACAATCCCCATACTTCTTTAGTCATCTATTTCAAAGTATTCTGGGAATTGTAGAGATTCTGGGAATTGTAGGGAACTAAAACCCGGGGCTTGAGTTTGAGATCCCTGCTCTAGAGGATATAGAAACTGTTATAGTTGTTTACAGGTTTCGATGTGACCAATATGGGTTTCAGCTCATCTGTGCCATTAAACAGAAAGAAATGGTTATATCAAAGATGGCACTAGTGAGCATGATGGATGGGAGACCCGAAATGCCAAACACTTTTTCCCTGCATAAGGCATAGAGCAGCCTTATACCAATGGCTTTGCCTCCCATACGGCTCAGGTGACGTTGGTATCCCTACAGGCACATTAAGCAATGGTCTGCTTGCTCATCGCTCACCACGAACCCTTACAGACGAACAAGTCTATATATTTTGCTTGCAAAATCATTTTACAAGGACACCAGAAAAGAATATGGTCATAAAAAGGGAATAAAATTACTTAAAATGAATCCATGTCATTTGTTCATTGTGAGTGGACGAGACAGACATCCAGCAGATAGCAGAGATTCTAAAATTCAAGCATCAAGTCCGTTGACCTTTGTCTGGATGGTACCCCCACCAAGCAGAGTGCTCATACCACAGATTAAGGTATAGGATGACAGCGTAAAACTGAAATCAGTATATGTGACACTCTGCAGTCTTGTATAGTGAAGTAATGTCCTGCAGCAAGTCTGTGAATTAAGGGGTTTGACAGGCGAGTGCGCTTTGGGGACAGAAGCTGCTCCCCCTCCTCTTCTTGTTCGCAGGTGAGGGATCGCTGGGGAATATCTAGATTATGTTAATTGCACATTACTTTGCAAGGAAACTGACGCCACCTGTTCCTTCTCCTCATTCCGCATGCAAAAGATGGACATAACTCAACTTCGAACAGCACACGGCTGATTTAAACGCCAGTGGTCCCCTCCTCCGCGTTCCACCTACAGCTGTTTTGTTTAACCCTTTCACTACTGGGGAATATGATATTATTAAAGTATCGATGCATAGTAAAAATGTGGCTGAGTTTTAAAGAAGAGCAATCACTATGGAAACCAACAGAACAATGCTGCTGGTGGTTCTACTTTTAGAACTTTGCCCATGGCTTGTTCTACACTATGTCCACATGTCATTCAGTGATGCACACAAACCGTTTATAACTGATGGATTTCAATATAGTGTTACAGGAACATATCAAGTTACTGACAGACCCTATAAACCTAATGATTAGTTATTATTTTTCCTTATTTAGAGAGCCAGCAGATTCTGTGGCGCTGTATAAGGCATGAATTGGTATAGAGTCACATAGGGGTACTAATAAATCCCTGTTTTTTTCCCTAATCCCCCACCTTTGTAGCCTAGAGTGTCCCTTTAGGCTGGTGGCACACGAGCGCACTTATGCTTTCGTGCGCCCGCACTTCCCTGCGTCTGGGCCATTTTTGTGCCTTTTTGACAGGGAGGGCCAACCACCGGACGTGAAAAAGCCCTCCCCGTCAAAAAGCTAGACAGACGCTGATGGGGATACAAAGCGCGATCCTCCATAGGAGGATCGCGCTTTGTACGCTGAGCGCACAGAGTAGAAGGAACGTCCACTCTCACGGACGTTCCTTCCTCTCTCTGAGAAACGCTCGTGTGCCGCCAGTTTTAATGTTTTCATTTGGTGATTAAATCTGTCCCTTCTCCAGTTTGTGGGAGCTTAAACACAAATCGAACTTTAAGCAAGTTTTAGCAATTAGCGGTTTATATAAAACTTGGCCAGGCTGGGAAACCTATCTCACAGAAAGTACACACTTCATGTCTTGATTGTGAAGTGGTAAGTTAGCGCCATCTTGTGCTTCACTTGGGACATTTCTATTTTTCAAACACTACAGAGCTTCTATAACTCTACACATAGGGGTCTATTCACTAACACCGTGAATTTCAAACCACTACGGTGGATCATTTATGGTGCAACTATGGCCAATTCACTATCTGTGTTGTTTCAGTCAAAGTTGTTAATGTGGTGTTTTTTGTTCATGGTTGTTTCAATCGGCATGCAGTGACGAATGATACTTTAAAATTGCCAAAGTACATCCAATAACAGTAAATAGACGCAGTCGACCTCTTCTATAGAAGAATAGTGGTGGTGCTGTAGTTCACCATTTTTCGAAGCGATTTCGCCTTGCGCTGTTGAATTTTGCATCTCCAGAAAGCGGACGTTTACAGTATTTGCGACAACAATGATTTTTATCATTGTTAAAAACTAAAGTGAACTTTGATGAACCAATGGTTATTAGTAGATGGCATCTATAATATCCAACTCGGGTCATAATACAGAAAAATGTATTAATATTTAATATTAATAATTATCAAGTCTGTTCAAAGAAAGGTGAAACTCAGGAAAATTGTCAGGAGAAGTGAAAATTCGAGTTCAAAATAGCCAAACCAGAAAAATTCTCCCATTTATCTCACTTTCCAAATCAGGTGTTTGGTCTATATTGTTCTCTTCTCTTGCCAGTTCTGCTGAGTTTCACCTTTCTCTGAATAACCCTGTATAACCTAAAGATAATTATTAATAACAATTCCACATTTACAGATTTTTTTTGTTATTATCTGTAACCTGATTTCCTTTTCCAGTGATTTATTTTGGTGCTTCGGTTTTCAATATAAGCTCTATAATGACATCCTGAGGAAGGATCTACTGAAGAAGAAGCCCATATTTATGGTGGATTGCATCTATATTGTATACTTCATATTACCTTGGTTTTACATATCAGTTCATTTTTATAAATAGTTGTTTTTTTTAAACAAAAAATTCTTCTGGATTTGATTGAAGCAGACAGGAGTTGGTTTTAAGGGATTTTCCTAAAGACCCTTGTATGCTTAAAGCCAGAGTCACCCTAGATTGAAAAAGAGGGTGCAGTATCCAGGCTTAGAGACCCCATAAGAGACATTGATGAAGCCTATATGAGTGAGTACATGCGCGACTACATATATAAAAAATAATTATCTGTAAACATAGCTTGCAAACTAAACTTAAGGGACTATTCACAAAGCATTTAAACGGCATGCAATTTGGCGCTTTGCTGTTCGACGCATTTTTGCTATTCCATTTTGCCGAAAATACGGTGAATTCACTATTAGCGAATGTTTACCGTATTTTGCTGAAATTGCAGTCGCCTAAACAGTTATCGGACGTTAGAGAAAACCGCCGAATTGAGCTGCTTACCGCCGAAATGTGCCGAATTGTCCCTTGCGAATTCAACCGAACTAAAAAAAAAAAGGAAGGTCTACAATTTTCCTAATAGGAGGTTAAATCCATAAAAATGTGTCAAAATAATAATAAAAAAGGTCATTTAAAAATAATAAAAAGGTCTGTTACAAAATAAAAAAAAGTCTTTCAAGAAATAGTTATATATAGGCTGAAAAAAGACATGCGTCCATCAGGTTCAGCCTTTCACACATCACCTACTGCTGTTGATCCAAAAGAAGACAAAAAACCCGCCTGAAGCGCTCGCCAATATGCAACACACTGGGGGAAAAAATCCTTCTTGACCCCAGAATTGTGTCAGATTTATCCTTGGATCCAGAAGCTTTTACCCACATATTAAATGTTATAACCCTTAATATTCTGTGTCTGTAAGAAGTCTAAATAAAACATTTTTGTCTTAGGCTAGAGTCAGACGAACGCAGTCAGACCGCACTCTGCGTTCGTGCGCACCGGACAGACGTACTGAAGGAAGATACTGTAGACACCACACGGTTTGTTTTTCTTGACGGAAGTAGAAAAAAAAGGGAACTATGGGAAATAAAAATAATATGAAAAATGATAAAAATTTGAAAAGGATATGAAAAGCCATTTTGAGCGTCAAGGTGCTGGACGTCACAAATGCGCTGCGTCTGACATCTCCCCATCACTCACACAGAACGCTACTCGGACGTGGCGCACTCTGCGCATCCGTGGTAGCGGTTTTACGTTCTTGCCTAACTTGTATCCGTTTGCCACGTGCGTGTGCAGTTCGGTGTGGACGCACTTAGGGCTATATTACAAAGTTGCTGCTAACTTAACCAGAGCTGTTATAAACTTAAAACCTCCATAGGCTATAATGGCTCTGGGAAGTTTACAACAGCTCTGGTTAAGTTAGCACCAACTTTGTAATATGGCCCTTAGTGTGTGGGTCTCTATTGTTCATGATTCTATGCTACGACAGATGTTAAACTGTGCGGCAACACGAATGTGATCACTGCGTTCGTCTGACACGGGACTAAAATATACAAAAAGATCTTTCAGAAAAAAAGGGTTTTGCAAAAAGTAAAAAGAGTAAACAGGCTTTAAATTTTTTTTAATAAAGATCTTACTTTTTAAAATTGAAATCTATGTGATCTGCCTGTTTAAACCTATTGAATTGAAATCAGGGCATTTTACTGCAATTTTATGACATGATAGTCTTCTATGTTACAATAACAGCAAATTGTGACGTATTTTGCTGTCAATTCACTTGTATTTGGTGAATTGACAGCTTTGTAAATAGACGAATTATCGTGGGTGGGTCTAAAGCCTCGGGACGGCATAGCATGCTCCGCTGGTGTCTACGGGCTGCCAAAAGCCCACCCACCCTTGCACGTCATTTGCTGCCGAGGGACAAGCTGAACTCAAGCCATTCCTCTACAACCAATGTTGTGTGCAGCACTTCCGCTGCGTAGGTGGGCCAGAGGAGGGGCCACAATAGCCAGAGGGCGGGGCATATGCCCAGCCGGTGTTTAGACCCACCTGCTGGGCACAACCTGCCCGGTGGCAAGGGGTAAATATATATAAGAGGATTTAATTTCGCTTTCAATCCATTGGAAAACGGTAAACCACTTAGTTCACTTTTCTGTAATGACACCTGCTTAACATCTGAATTTTCTTTCATTCTGTTAAAGTGTTTCTACACCTCACCTGCCCTTTATTTCAAATTGGTTGACAAAAACACCACCCGGTGTCTTTCTTTCTTCTGCTTAATGCTAAGCATTTGGAGGGGAGCAGCACACACCTTATAGGAGTATGGGCGATATATAATTCAGGCACAGTGCACAAATAACTCCCCCTTCCTCCACAACAGATGCATAAATCATAAAGCAAAATGCATTTGGCTCACCTTGTTTTTCATGTTTCAAAACACTTTGGGCCATATTACATTCTCTGCGTAAATGCGTTCGCGCAGCGTCCAGCGTTATCGTGCGAAAATTAACGTGATATTCGGATCCTAACGCATTTTCTCATCCGTCAAAAAATAACGTTAGAAAAAAAAGCGCAAAACGAAGTGTAGTACGCGCGCAGTAACGTTGCGCATGTAAATCAGTGCGCAGACTTTTTTTTCGCGGGATTCAGCCAATCGGAATTAAGAACCTTAATTGACATCAATTCACCTTAATTGACTCCGTAATGTTTTTGCGCCTGTCAAAATAAATCTGAGTATACATGCTGCAGCAATAAAAAATATGCACGAATTCACAATTTTTTTGTTTGGGTATGTGTAGAATGTGTAACTATACTGTGCTGTATTTTCTTTTTTTGTGCTGGTGTATTTGGTTTCGGCCAGAACGTTCAGATTTGCAGTTAACACCAGGTTTTCAAAGACGTTAAAATTATGCGCGCAAAGTCGTTCGTAGGAAGTTGCGCATCTATTGAAATACCATCCGCATAACGAATTTGAGCTCACAATCTTAAGTATAGGACGCGCACAGTTCATCACGCTCACGCAAGTCCATCCGCGTCAAACAATAATGCGCATCGTTTGCGCGAACGTTGCAATACAACGTTCTGCTCAAATGGTTTTGTCCTTGCACAAATGGGCATTTACGTGTGCGCAAAACTGATGCGCGAGGAATGCAATACGGCTCTTCGACTGTACTAATGTGCACCATGCAGATAGAAGACAATGTTTTGACCTAATGTGGTGGTCTGTCATGCCAACAGAAAGGCTCTTGTGTTAGGCTAAAATGTTGAAAACATTCCAGGGGGGGGCGTGGCAGGCTGCTGGAGGGAGAAGTCACATCCTACTTGAGCTCCGTGGTGATCCCTTCTCCCTGGGGCTATTTTTGATTGTTTTACCCACTGAAGCCCTTTGCTGGGGGCTCTTGAGCGGCTGGCCACTGGGTATGTGCTGACCGTAGCCCGTTTCCCCCCCTCCGGTCGAGAAAGACTTGCTCGCTGGTCATCTTCCGTGGCTGAAGTGTGGTGCTGGCGGCCATCTTGTGGCCTACATCCTGCCGTCTGTTGTCTCCTGGCGGGCTTGCGGTGAGTGCCCTGAACCTGCGAAGAGCCATGACAAAGACCGGGGAGATGGAGGGCTGCCGTCCCCCGGACGTTTTGGACATCTTGCTGCAGCTGCTGGAGGATGATGGACGCCCGATGACACGAGGCGATGTGCGCCGGGTTATGGCCGTGCTGCGTTCTGGCTGGGAAGTCGAGGCCTCACACAGCAGTGTATCTGGGAAGATCGGCCTGACACTGAGGTACACGGATGTGAGGAGGAGGTCAGAGTGCTGCAGGATGCGAGCGGGGAGCTGACTCCTCCGGCGCGGCTGCCCATCGAGCCGATGGAGCTGTCCACGAGGGAGCTTCCCCCGCTGTGCGTCTCTGAGGGGCCTATCTGCTGAGGAACGCTCGCCCGGATGGAGCTGGCGGATGTGCTGGTGGCATCTGCTGGGATCGACCGGAGCCTGGAGGCAACGGACCTCTCCCACGTGGAATTCGCGAGGATACCTCCGTTTGACGCTTTTTTGCTGTCCCCTACTTCGAGTCTGCCTGTGGCCCTGCCCCACGCTCTTGGCGGTGATCGCAGCAGGAGCTTGCCTGACCAGCCGGTCCTGATTTATTTTGCCATGCCTCAGTCTGCTGTTGGGCCGGGCCTGCTTGGCTTCTCCGTGCCTGCATTGTCGATGTTACCTTTCCGGGACAATGACTGAGAGTTCACTTGTGGACTCCCCTGTGCGACATTTACACTTGTTGATGACCCCCTCGCTTTCGTTCTGGACATTCTCACTCTTCTGAAGCATTTTTGATGCCTTTCGCTGTAACCCCCCCCAGCTTTTCGACATTCCGCCGATTTTTTGCATGACCCCCCTCCCTTCTGATATCTCATTGAGTGCTTATGTTGATTGCTTAACATGTGGCCCTGCGCGGTCCTTACGCTTTCTGCGTATATGATGACTCTTTTACAAAATAAAAAACTTTAAATATATATAAAACAAACCATTCCAATGCAGGGGCGTCGCTATGTGGGGGCGGGGGTGCGGCCCGCACCAGGTGACACCTGCCTAAGGGCAGGTGTCTCACCCTGCGCCGCGTGTTCGCTCCCTGCGAGCGTCCGAAGCATGCAGCTTCGGCGCTCACCTGGGGGAAACACGTCACCAGCCAATCGCGGCTGGTCACGTGGCTCCCCCAGGCGAGCGCCCAAGCTACACACCGCTGGACGCTCAGAGGGAGCGAACACGTGGCGGAGGTGAGCTGGGGCATATCCATGAGCTGCTGGAGCATTCCATAAGCTGCTGGGGCATATCCATGAGCTGCTGGGGCATATCCATCAGCTGGGGCATATCCATGAGCTGCTGGGGCATATCCATGAGCTGCTGGGGCATTATCCATCAGCTGGGGCATTGTCCATGAGCTGGGGCATATCCATGAGCTGGGGGCAGTATCCATGTGCTGGGGCATATCCATGAGCTGGGGGCATTATCCATGTGCTGGGGCAATATCCATGAGCTGGGGGCAGTATCCATGAGCTGGGGCATTATCCATGAGCTGGGGCAGTATATCCATGAGCTGGGGCAGTATCCATGAGCTGGGGCAGTATATCCATGAGCTGGGGCAGTATATCCATGAGCTGGGGCAGTATATCCATGAGCTGGGGGCATTATCCATGAGCTGGGGACATTATCCATGAGCTGGGGCAATATCCATGAGCTGGGGCAGTATATCCATGAGCTGCTGGGGCATATCCATAAGCTGGGGGCAATATCCATGAGCTGGGGGGCATATCCATGAGCTGGGGCATATCCATGAGCTGGGGGCATTATCCATGAGCTGCTGGGGCATATCCATGAGCTGCTGGTGTATATCCATGAGCTGGGGCATATCCATGAGCTGGGGGCAATATCCATGAGCTGGGGCAGTATATCCATGAGCTGGGGCAGTATATCCATGAGCTGGGGCATTATCCATGAGCTGAGGCATATCCATGAGCTGGGGGCATTATCCATGTGAGCTGGGGGCAGTATCCATGTGCTGGGGTATATCCATGAGCTGGGGCATATCCGTGAGATGGGGCATTATCCGTGAGCTGGGGGCATTATCCACGAGCTGGGGCAGTATCCATGAGCTGGGGCAATATCCATGAGCTGCTGGCGCAGTATATCCATGAGCTGGGGCAATATCCATGAGCTGGAGCAGTATATCCATGAGCTGGGGCATTATCCACAAGCTGCTGGGGCAGTATATCCATGAGCTGGGGCAGTATATCCATGAGCTGGGGCAATATATCCATGAGCTGGGGCAATATCCATGAGCTGGGGCAGTATATCCATGAGCTGGGGCATTATCCACGAGCTGCTGGGGCAGTATATCCATGAGCTGGGGCAGTATATCCATGAGCTGGGGCAGTATATCCATGAGCTGGGGCAATATCCACGAGCTGCTGGGGCAGTATATCCATGAGCTGGGGCATTATATCCATGAGCTGGGGCAGTATCCATGTGTGCTGGGGGCATATCCATGAGAGCTGGGGCAATATCCATGTGTGAGCTGAGGCGCAATATATCCATGTGTGAGCTGAGGCGCAATATATCCATATGTGAGCTGGGGCAATATATATCCATGGGTGAACTGCTGGGGGCAATATATAATTGTGAACAGGGACAATATATCTATATGTGAGCTGGGTGCAATATATATCCATGTGTGCTTTCACTGCCTTCGAACAGGCACCGTACTTGCTGGCAGTTGGCAAAAATTTGTGTGAGCATATGAGAGAGCTCCACAGCAATAAACCTCACAGTAATGTGCACTGTGTTTATGAGCATTCAGTGTTATATGGGAGTACTGATTTAGGAGTAGTTCACCGGGTGACACCAACCCTAGTGACGCCACTGTTCCAATGTATTACCTTAATGTTTTGGCCCACCACAGAGGCCTTTCTAATGGTGTGACAAAGGCCCCACTGCTGAGCTGAAATGTTGTTTCTATCGGCAATCAAACCCCACATCCAACGCTCCCAAAGCAAAAATCCAGAGGCAAATTGGGGACAAAAAGGGTCCAGGAAAGGGACAGGAAATGGTGGAGCCCAAACGAAAGACAGGGCTGGGTTTGTGCTGTCTGTGGGAAGATTTGATGAGTTGGGATGATCGCATGCAGAGTTTGTTACTTCATTGAGGTAGCCATCATCGCCCTCTTTAAACCCAGTGCATTTCGCTCCACCCACTTCACTTTGCAGATCCCTGAAATGACCAATCACTGATTGGGGAACTGTGTAACTTGTATTGCAATTGAATTGGTGAAATAATATAGTTTGTGCTGCCCTATTCTCTTAACTGCATGACATATTAGTTGATGTTGATTTTTTTCCTTTATGATAGTGAACCCCTTGTGTTGGGTTTGAGATTTTATTTATACATGTTGCTTACAAAATTATACATACAGGGTTATCCAAAGAGATTCGAAAAGTCACCGCACGTTCGGTGACTTTTCATTCTCTTCAATTCGGTTCCTTTTGCCGATTGCATTTCGGTGACCCTGCGGTGTATTCAGCAAACAGCACAGGGTCCCCGAATTGCAGGGAAAAGCTGCCGCAAACCTGACGAAAACTAACCGAATGCACGCTGAAAACAAGCAAAAACATCTGGATTAACCTTCGAAAAAGCCGAACATGAGCCGAACAGGAGCCGAACAGGAGCCGAATCACACAGAGCCGAAGCAGCTGTGACGTAGAGGAGGCAGTGAATAAATTAGAAAAACCATTTGTATGAATCTGGGAAAAAGAAACGCTGTTTGCAAAGAAACTACTGAGCGAAAATGTCTGAAATTTTCACAGGAGGTCCAGGGAATGATAATAAAGAGAGCTGTTACAAAAAAAATAAGTAAACTGAAAAAAAAAAAAAAAATCGGACTTTTTAAAAAAAAAAAAAAAAATGAAAAATGCTTAAAGTATTCTAAAAAATCTATAAATAAAGAGACTTTTTGCTGCAGAATTTTATAATGAACGGTTTATTAGATATTGAATTAAAACGGGAATATTTTTAACATTGAAGCCTATGGGATTCTCCTGAATAAATTTGCCGAATGAAACCACCGAATGGCAGGGCATCAGGGGAACCTTTCACTGCTGGTTTGTGTTCTCTGAATAGCCGAAGCAGTGCTTTTTCATGGGGATTTCACTGCCCTCGAACAGGAACCGAACAGGCACCGTATGTGCAGGCAATTCGCCAGGATTTGGCGAATTGCCTGCTCTCTGGATAACCGAATGGCCAGGAAAGGTAACCGAACGCTGATTTTCAGCGTTCGGTTACCTTTCTCAAGCAATTCGGATCTCTTTGGATAACCCTGATAGTATATAAAAAAGAAAGCAAAGGAGAAAATGCTTCTTCCATTGGTCAATCAAATCTTTGGCAAAGATGTCTTGCCTGAGGCAGAAACACTGATTGATTGACAGGAGAGAATCAGCAGACTCTTTCTATAGGTGGCTGTCTTGCACCACCTGCTGGTCAATCAATGCTGATCTGAAAAATCTGATATGCTACAAAGAAGTGAACATGATCGCTTGTGTCCTTGGGGAATCTCCCAAAACATCATTTTGATGAATAGCACAATGAAATGAAGATCTTTTTTGGGGGGTGGGTATAACAAAAATAATAACTAGCTAATGGGACACATAACACTTAGATATTGGGACACATTGCAGTTTTATACAGGAATGATTACACAAGGTGAAAAAAATATGCAAATGATTTATAATTAACTTTTATTTAAACTCTATTGAGACATACTTGAACTTGCAGGTTTATTCAGAGAGAGGTGAAACCAGGAGAATTGGTAGAAGAGAACAATCTAGAGCAAATAACCAATATGGAAAGTGAGATAAATGGGAGAATTTTTCTGGTTTGGCTATTTTGACCTAGAATTTTCACTTCTCCAGTCATTCTCCTGGTCTTCACCTCTCTCTGATTTAACCCTGATAGTCACTTTTTGTGTACTCTCCCCACTCCTCTTTCAATCCAAATTGAAAGCTTGTTTTGAGGATGTCCAACTTGATTCTGTAAAATGTGTTTTGTTAATTCATATTTTTTTTCCACGGGCTTTGGGGCCTTTGGGAACCAGATACCACCAGAACATTGAAAGCCATTGAATTAGTTGGCTACCTATGGTATTGGTCACATGACATGCTGCATGTTACAGGAAGTCATAGCATGTCACATATGGACCAACAATGAGACAACCCAGTGCTGGAAAAAAGGTATGTGTGAAACTGACTGCATAAAATCAGGAGGGACTGTAGAGGGTCAGGAGGGGACAATGTTTAACCCTTCTGATTCTACCCTCTCCTGTTTAATTACCTATAGTATCCATTAAAATCATGTGATAAACATATAAACTTGCCATTTTATAAATGAATGGTAATACCATATCCCCCACTGAAAAATGCAATATTGGAGTCTGTTTAAAAAATGTAAAAAAGATATTATGGAATAACCAGTAATAACATGTTTTGTATTGTTGCGTGTGTTTTTTTTCTGACATTCTTGTGTTATGTTCCAGTTTAGGGTATATTTAGATCCTGCTTTGTGTTGCATGTACAGTAGTTGTAACTGGATTCAAAAGTTTAATAAAAATTATATTATATAAACAAATTAACTACCCTGTCTTTAAAATGCTTTGATTTGCATCAATCATTCCAACCAGTCTCATCGATTAAATCTAGAAAGGAAGTTGTACTTCTTTTAGATCATCTAAAATTGGAGGGAGCAGATTATGAAAGCGAAAGGCAATATGTCCTGACAATGTTTGCGAGTTTTTTGCAATGATTTTTATTTTGATGAATTTCTGTACTACTTGAAACATTTTGTACTTTTGCTTTTCAATTGAATCTGTCAAGTTCCCAATATTTGTTGTTTTATTACAGGCGTTTAAAGAGACATTCTACCCGCCATGCTTCTGCAGTGAAGCAGTAATCAGCTAATTGTCTGGGACACTGTCTGGAGAGGACCATAAAGAAAGGACTGCATTATGCCACTTCCTGCAGCAGGTGCCATCCAGCCAGCAGAGCAAGAGAGAAAGACCATGTTGCTGCAAGGAAATAGAGATTAATTGCACTCTAAGCTAAAAACTGAGGTCAGGAACCAGGGGGGGGGCAGTTGGATTTATCAATGACTGTTGACATGTCAACATAGAAATCAGGTCATCAGAGCCCATTTAGAGGTCACTCATATGAGAGAGAATGGAGAGAATGTGAATATCAAATAGGTCCCCAGAATGTGATGCCCATGCACCAGTGCCTTGCTGTCATAAGTCCCTGTAGAAGGGTCACATGACTTTTGTTTATGCTTCCTCTGTGTGTCGTTCCATTGGCGACGCTATGCAGTTATAATATTCCAGTTAGCCAACGTCATCTGCGAAGGCATTTTTATGTGTGCCAATTTACCCACACTGTCTGACGCATACTCATTTGTTGCAGTAATAAGAAGTTGACTTTGCCAATAGCACTAATAAGAAGTTTGATTTCCAGTTGCCCTTGTAATTTGCCCTGTTGTTGTTTCTTGATACCAGTCAGTGCGTTCCTTGTTATTGTGATCTGTGTTTTACGAACTATTCTTTGTTTTGACTACCCTTGATTTTGGCTTTTGTATCCACGTTTCTATTTATCTCTGGCGTCCTGACCTTGGCTGTTCTCTCACCACTCACTCTGTTTTTGTTAGAAACCAGGCCATTACAAATACCAGCTCTTTCCAGTTTTTTCTTGTTTCTGGTTTATTTTTGTGTTGAGCTGCACATTATTTTGGTAATCACTTTCCGTTCTGACCTGGTTTTGGATATCTAGTAATATCACTTTGAATACATTCAGTAATTAGCGACAAATTTCTGGAAGAGGTTTATTTGGGCAACAGATGATAGTTCATGATCCGTTGGTTTCTACAGTATTAGTACTCAACATCACAAACACTGTTTAAGAACCATTGGTCAAACGCGTATGTGTACAGTCTAATGATTGTTTTTTAAAGGGACACTACCACTTGCATAAGCTGTAACTAGATTACTTGTGCATTACAAAATAAAACACATTGTAAAACACATTCTACGGTTTTTTCTTTGTTTGAAGTAATTGCATGTAAAAATGAAAAATAAAATTAGATTTTTATCTCCGGTTTCCATTTTGTGGATTTTATCCATGATGCAACAGTTACTAAACCTTCTCACTTTACAGCTGTGGTATAGGATAAAACAGTAGTGAAGAGGCAATAGTTTGAAGGAGTGAATGTTTAGTCAAAGCTTCAAAGCTGCAAGGGGTCTATTGTGTAGTCTAGGTCCAAGACAAGAGATGGCAGCTGAATAAGATTTGATGCTGGGCTAATACTTTAATTTATCCTATGTTGATGTCCTTTGCATACAACACACACAAAACAATTCTACTGTGTCCAATTTGTGGTGATCTGACATTTTCACTCAATTCTGTGCCCAAAGCCACACATTGAGGAGCAAGTGATGTAAGGGGAAGGGGAAGTTTACAACACAAAATATCACAAAATGGATGCACCCAGTGACACACATACAGTCAGGTCCAGAAATATTGGGACATCGACACAATTCTAACATCTTTGGCTCTATACAGCACCACAATGGAGTTGGAATGAAACAAACACAATGTGCTTTAACTGCAGACTGTCAGCTTTAATTTGAGGGTATGTACATCCAACTCAGGCGACCGGTGTAGGACTTACAGCAGTTTGCAGATATGCCTCCCACTTGTTAAGGGACCAAAAGTAATGGGACAGAATAATAATCATAAATCAAACTTTCCCTTCTTAATACTTGGTTGCAAATCCTTTGCAGTCAATCACAGCCTGAAGTCTGGAACGCATAGACATCATCAGATGCTGGGTTTCATCCCTGGTGATGCTTTGCCAGGCCTCTACTGCAAATGTTCCTGCTTGTTCTTGGGGCATTTTCCCTTCAGTTTTGTCTTCAGCAAGTGAAATGCATGCTCATTGGGATTCAGATCAGGTGATTGACTTGGCCATTGCATAACATTCCACTTCTGTCCCTTCAAAAACTCTTTGGTTGCTTCTGCAGTATGCTTTGGGTCATTGTCCATCTGCAATGTGAAGCGCCGTCCAATGAGTTCTGCAGCATTTGGCTGAATGTGAGCAGATAATATTCCCCGAAACACTTCAGAATTCATCCTGATGCTTTTCTCAGCAGTCACATCATCAATAAATACAAAAGAACCAGTTCCATTGGCAGCCATACATGCCCACGCCATGACACTACCACCACCATGCTTCACTGATGAGGTGGTATGCTTAGGATCATGAGCAGTTCCTTTCCTTCTCCATACTCTTCTCTTCCCATCACTCTGGTACAAGTTGATCTTGGTCTCATCTGTCCATAGGATCTTGTTCCAGAACTGTGAAGGCTTTGTTAGGTGTAGTTTGGCAAACTCTAATCTGGCCTTCCTGTTTTTGAGGCTCACCAATGGTTTACATCTTGTGGTGAACCCTCTGTATTCACTCTGGTGAAGTCTTCTCTTGATTGGTGACTTTGACACACATACACCTTCTTTTTGAGAATGTTCCAAACAGTTGTTTTGGCCACACCTAATGTTCTTGCTATCTCTCTGATGGGTTTGTTTTGTTTCTTCAGCCTAATGATGGCTTGCTTCACTGATAGTGACAGCTCTTTGGATCTCATCTTGAGAGTTGACAGCAACAGATTCCAAATGCAAATAGCACACTTGAAATGAACTCTGGGCCTTTTATCTGCACATTGTAATTGGGGTAATGAGGGAATATCACACACCTGGCCATGGAACAGCTGAAAAGCCAATTGCCCCATTACCTTTGGTCCCTTAACAAGTAGGAGGCACAGCTGCAAACTGCTGTAAGTCCTACACCGTTCACCTGAGTTGAATGTCAGCTTTAATTTGAGGGTATGTTCAGTCTGCAATTAAAGCACATTGTGTTTGTTTCATTCCAACTCCATTGTGGTGGTGTATAGAGCCAAAGATGTTAGAATTGCGTCGATGTCCCAATATTTCTGGACCTGACTGTAGATTATAATAGTTTCTTAACTAAACAGACATGAGAAGAACAACGTTCATGTAAGACAGACGCAGGCCTGTATTTTGTTATGATTTGTATTGTGTGAGTGACACAAGGATTTATTCATGGACCACTGTTCTTTTATCCAACACCGGAGGTGGATTTAGTTTGGTAAAACTCTGAGGAACATGCATGGTGGATGCTCTATTTAGGGAACCTCCACTGTAGCTTGCCATACATTTTGCCATTCTTTCCACCGAAGTTTCTGACAAAGCTATTCGGCATAGGTTTCAATAGCGTCACCTCCGTTGTTTGCACTGTAGCCCTGAATCAGGCCGTATAATCCATGCATGTTATTCTAATGTATCAACACCTTGTACACTGATCTTGTAAAGCGCTGCGGAATTTGTGGCGCTATATAACTAAAGGATAATAATAATAATATCAGCAATAAGAACATTTCTATTTTGGTGGTTGAGTCTCTTTAACTCCTTCCCGCTGCAGGATGTTCTATGCCGTCTTGGTGGTGGGAGGGCTTTGAAGACGCAGGGCGTACATATATGCCCTCTGTCTTCAATGGGGCCACCTAGGCCCCTCCCTGCAGCCTGCGCTTGCTTTCTCGCAATGCACGTCACTGGCTGCACCGAGACAGCCTGAACTCAAGCCGTCCCCATGCAACCAATGACGTGCATTGCGTGTCGGCTGCGGGGTGGGCCACCCACACGCCGTTAAGGGGTTAAGGAAAGCCGTAATAAATAATTTTTGGTGCAATAAGAAGTTTAGCAAATTAAAATTACTTATTTTCTAGCAACTAGGTTATCTCTAATCTGTCAGCAGCCTGTAGCAGCTAGCTGGCTCTTTATCTTCCTAATTCAAAGCAAAGTGTCTAAATTTCTGCTGCATTTTTCAGTAGGGAGCAGAAGATTGAGATAATCTTATGCAGAAAGTATGTGGCTTAAACAAGCTGAAAGCATGGGGTATTCAACAGGAAAGGTTAAAGATTAAAATAAAAAGCCACTGTTTAACCTTTTTACTACCACAAACGCATAAACTGATTTTGCACTGTAATACAAAAAGAACCAAAAACTAGCATACAATACCTCATAAGCCTGTTACCCTTTATGACTGTATAGAAGCTACATAAACAAGCCCTCGCCCTCTCTGTAACACATGTTAAACAAACTTTAAAGCTGCATTACAACAGCGAGGTAGAGGGCAGAATACATGGAGAGCTCTGGGATCACTCACTATAGGACTCGGGAGGTTATAATGACTGAAATTCCCTGTACAGTACAGATACAAGGTGTTACTGTAATTTCCATAAACAGTCATTATGCAGGCACAGCAAAAAAAATAAAAAAATTTCAATAGACCAGAGTATTAAATCAAGTGGATTTATTCCATCACCAGCAATAATGACGACGTTTCGACCAACCGGTCTTTGTTAAGTCTAAATCAAACATGTGCATACAGGTGCCTCAATTAAATAACATCATCAATTTAACTGAGGTATGCACATGTATGATTTAGACTGGACAAAGACCAGTTGGTCGAAACGTCGTCATTATTGCTGGTGATGGAATAAATCCACTTGATTTAATACTCTGGTCTATTGGAATGTTTTCGATTTCTTTTTTTTGCTGTTATTAGGGTCATGGAGCAAGGACCCTCTTCCTATTTTTGACCTGATGGTGCCCAAGCTACACTTTTTTGTATTATGCAGGCACATACAGATAATATTTTTTTATTCTGTTGGTGTTTTTTGGAAGCTGAATTGCTTAAATCTTCTTATTATGATTAGCACAACAAATCCCTATAAGCATATCCAACCACTTTTATTATCTATCTTTAGTACATTTAGGGCTATATTACAATGTTGGTGCTAACTTAACCAGAGCTGTTGTAAACTTAAAACCTCCATAGGCTATAATGGCTCTGGGAAGTTTACAACAGCTCTGGTTAAGTTAGCACCAACTTTGTAATATAGCCCTTAATGTATTTAACACAAAGGCCCCCAGATGTTTATTGCTTACAATTCCCAGAATTATTTGAATGCAATAAAATTCCAGAGACTCATGGGAGTTTTAGTCCAGGAACTGGGGTGGAGGGCAGAGTTTGAGATCCCTGATTAAGGCTAGGGTCAGACGAGCGCATTCTGTGCGTCCGTGCACAACGGACGTACTTTCTGACTGACGACAAGGTAGTGGCCACACAGTCCGTTTTTGTGACTGACGTTTTTTTTTGACTGATGTAGCAGGGAAAATAAATTTAATATGCAAAACCATTTTGTCCGTCAAAAATGCCGACTACGTTCATCACTCACACACAAAGCTATGTGGACGTTACGGACGCAGCGCACTCTGTGCGCCCGTTCTAGCGGTATTACATCCTTGCCTAATGTGCGTCCGTTTGCCGCGTCCCTTTTGCGTCCGCAGTCCGGTGCAGACGTACTTTGTGTGTGGGGCTCCATTGGTCATAATTATATGCTATAATGGGCGTACAAATGTGCGGCAACACGGACGTGATCAGTGCACTCGTCTGACACAGGCCTTAGAGGTTAGAACCTTCCATCAACGCATCACAGCAAGATTTCTGTAAAGGATAAATGAATACAGGAAAGTTAAAAATGAGCACATTTAGATTATTTCAATATTATAAGATTATTATAATATTATAATTTTAATATTTTTATTTTAATATTTTAACAATTTCGAATTGCAATATCTATGGGATATTGATATTTTATCATATATTTAATTATTAGCTATGCATCCCATGTTTCAAATAAATGTTATGATAATATTTTTTTCAACAGTCAGTGCTTGGTAGTAAAGGAGTTTAAAAGGATTAAACTTTGAAAATGAGAAAAAGCCTCAATCTGTCTTGATAACTTTCTGTTATTGTCAATTTCTATGTTATACATACAGGGTTATTTAAAGAGATCCGAATTGCTTGAGAAAGGTAACCGAACGCTGAAAATCAGCGTTTGGTTACCTTCTTGTCCATTCGGCTATCCAGAGAGCAGGAAATTCGCCAAATCCCGGCGAATTGCCTGAACATACGGTGCCTGTTCGTTGCCTGTTCGAGGGCAGTGAAATCTCCATGAAAAAGCAATGCTTCGGCTATTCAGAGAACACAAACCAGCAGTGAAAGGTTCCCGAAATGCCCTGCCATTCGGTGGTTTAATTCGGCAAATTTATTCAGGAGAATCCCATAGGCTTCAATGTTAAAAATATTCCCGTTTTAATTCAATATCTAATAAACCGTTCATTATAAAATTCTGCAGTAAAGAGTCTCTTTATTTATAGATCTTTTAGGCTATTTTAAGCATTTATTTTTTATTTTTTTAAAAGTCTGATTTTTTTATTTATTTTTCAAGTTTACTTATTTTTCTGTAACAGCCCTCTTTATTATCATTCCCTGGACCTCATATGCAAATTTCAGAAATTTTCGCTCAGTAGCTTCTTTGCAAACAGTGTTTCACTTTTCAAACATTCATGTAAACTGTTTTTCTAATTTATTCACTTCACTCGTGTGCGGTGTCGGCTTTTTCCGGCAGCTGCACTGTGTGTGATCGACTCTTGCTCGGGTTTTTCCGTGGTTTTCGGCAGGTTAATACAGATGTTTTTGAGGGTTTTCGGCGTGCATTCGCTGGGTTTTGCGGTTAGTTTTCGTCGGGTTTGCGGCAGCTTTTCCCTGCAATTCGGGGACCCTGTGGTGCTTGCTGAATACACCGCAGGATCACCGAAATGGGATCGGCAAAAGGAACCGAATTGAAGAGAACGAAAAGTCACCGAACGTGCAATGACTTTTCGTATCTCTTTGAATAACCCTGTTAGTTTCAATTCAAATCCAGTTTGGCTAAAAAGTGAACATTGGCATAATAACGGAATTTTACGAATAAAGGTGACTGTACAAGAAAACATTTGATGTATTTTGTAGTTATTAAACGCTCAAACTGAGTTGATTTACCTGGAGATTATACCATATGTGTATCTTTGTTTATAGGGTTTTTTTTCATGGGACATAAATATCTTTTCTCGGGCTTGGATTGCCACCTGCAGGTTGTGCTACCTAATTACACCAGCAATGAAATTTTAAGTTGTCAGGAACACTTGCGTGTCATTTTGGAATAAATGAAAGCAATTACCAATCTTTAGCTTGAAGTTATTCTGATTAACCCCTTCGCTGCGGAGGACGCGCTCAGCGCGTCCACCCGCAGGTAACATTCCTTGCGGAGGACGCGCTGAGTGCGTCCTCCCTTTGGGGCCAGTGATCGGCCGGGTTCCGGCCGATCGCTGTGCCCCCCGGTGCGGGCTGACATCCTCGATGTCAGCCCAGCACCAGGAACCGCCGCCGGCCTAATTAGATGTCAACGCGGCGGCGCGATGACATCTAATTCAGGCCCCCCCCCGCATGTGAGGAGGAGGCGCCTGAAAGGGAGGGGGGGAGGTCCTTCGGACCTCTCTCCCTCCCTATCGCTGGCGTGCAGGGGGTTAATCCAGGCACCGTTTGGAAGGGCACAGCCTGCCCTTCCTAATGGTACCTGGAATTAACCCCATGGGGGCTGGATCACGAATCGGCGCCGAAAAGCGCCGGTTCGTGATCCTTTCCTGGAGCTGGCCGACATCTTGGATGTCGGCCAAGCTTCCGGGAATGCCCCCTGAGGACTGGCGTCATCGTGCATAGCACAATGACGCCAGTCCTGGAGTTAACCCCTAACTGCCACCAATGGTGGAGATAGGGGATTCCAATGAACCCCCTATCTCCCGATCCGTGGCAGTTAGGGGTTAATGTCTGATATTGTTGGATCGGCCAGAGCATGGCCGTTCCAACGATACCAAACATGAGTATGGAAAAAGTTTAAAAAAAAAAAAATTAAAAAGATTATAAAAAAAAAGTAAACAAGTTTTTTTTCCTTTTTTTTGGTTCGTTAATGCAGCAATATTGTTCCCATTTCAATTATAATGTGAACAATGATGCTGCACTAACGATTTTTGTATGCGATGCGTTTGTTAAAAATCGCGTAATTTTCCCCAAAAAAAAATGTAACGAGACCCCATCTCTAATTTTTTTAACAAGCGCACCCCATACAAAATATAACCGCAATTGCTCGCATGTTAAAATTTGAAAAAAAACCACTTTACACGTTGTAAATTATTGAAAATTCATATTTTATTGCATTTTTTGTTATAATATACAGACAGGTCATGACGTATACATATAATAATGACATAGAAACATAGAAACATAGAAAAATGTCGGCAGATAAGAACCTTTCGGCCCATCTAGTCTGCCCAATTACATGGATACTTTACCTGGATTTATCTTTTGTTTAGGATAGCCTTATGCCTATCCCATGCTTGCTTAAATTCAATTACTGTTTTGGCCTCTACCACTTCTACTGGAAGACTGTTCCATGTATCCACCACCCTCTCAGTAAAATAATGCTTCCTGATGTTACTTTTAAACCTTTGCCCCTCTAATCTAAGACTATGTCCTCTTGTTTTGCTATTTTGTTTCCTTTTAAATATACTCCCTTCCTCTACCTTGTGGATTCCCTTTACGTATTTAAATGTTTCTATCATATCTCCTCTGTCTCGTCTTTTTTCCAAGCTGTACATGTTAAGATCATTAAGCCTTCCTGGTAACATTTCTCCTTCAAGCCGTACACCATTTTAGTAGCCCTTCTCTGAACTCTCTCTAAGAGGTCTATATCCTTCTGGAGATACGGTCTCCAGTACTGCACACAGTACTCCAAGTGAGGTCTCACCAGTGCTCTGTACAGTGGCATGAGCACTTCCCTTTCCTACTGCTAATACCTCTCCCTACACAACCAAGCATTCTGCTAGCATTTCCTGCTGCTCTATTACATTGACTACTTACCCTTAGATCCTCTGAAATAATGACCCCTAAATCCCTTTCCTCAGATGTTGAGGTTAGGACTGTATCAAATATTCTATATTCAGCCCTTGGGTTTTAAGTCCCAGGTGCATTATCTTGCACTTATCCACATTAAAACTCAATTGCCACAACTCCGACCATTTTTTTAGTTTACCTAAATCATTTGTCATTTGGCTGATCCCTCCAGGAACGTCAACCCTGTTGCAAATCTTTGTGTCATCAGCAAAAAGACATACTTTTCATTAATACCTTCTGCAATATCACTAATAAAAATATTAAAGAGAATGGGTCCAAGTACTGACCCCTGAGGTACCCCACTGGTAACAAGACCTTGTGCCGAATAAACTCCATTTACCACAACCCTCTGTTGTCTGTCACTCAGCCACTGCCTAATCCAGTCAACAATATTGGAATCTAAACTCAAAGATTGCAATTTATTGATAAGCCTTCTATGCGGAACAGTATCAAAAGCCTTACTGAAATCTAAATAAGCATATTATGAATCTGCCGAGTCTGACGGAAAGAACGATATATAATATGTCTGGGTTATATACTAAAATAAGCCTTCAAAACACGTTTAAACAAGATGAGCGAAACCGGTAAAAATGACCTCAGCACAGAGGCGGGAAATGCCTCAGCAGCGAAAGGGTTAAAACTGATATTGCCTTCAGACAATCACATTTCAATATTTAAGACACTTTACATATTTTCCTTATTAAAAACTACCCGTATCGTAATTTATGTTGCAGCACAATAACATGTATTGCAAACATCTTGTAGTGGAAAGATTCTTTTCATCTACTCTTCTATTTTCTCCTAGATTTAACAAATATGATTTTTTTTTTAAATTAATAGCTTTCATAATTATTCCACTGAAAAGGCAAAGGTACAATCACAATATAAAATGTACCTATTTCAAATATTTTTGTATTCTATGGGGATTATTCAGAGAGATCCAAAATGTCGCCGATATGTAACCAGACACTGAATTTCAACGTCCGGAGACAATTCGGGGCCATATGGCTATTCAGAGAGCAGGCAGTTCGCCAAATTCTGGCGAATTGCCTGCACGTACGGTGCCTGTTCGAGAGCAGTGAAATCCCTATAGAGAAGCAATGCTTCGTCTATTCAGAGAACACCAAAGAGCAGGGAAAAGTTGGCGAAATGCCCTGCTGTTCGGTGGTTTCATTCGGCAGGTTTATTCAGGCAAATCTCATAGGTTTCAATGTTAAAAATATTCCAGTTTTTGTCCAATATCTAATAAACCGTTTATTATTTTATTCTGCAGTAAAAGGCCTCTTTATCTCTACATTTTTTAAGATCTTTTAGGAATATTTCTGGATTTTTTCAGCAACATCTTTGTTCTTTTTTTTAAATAACTTTTCTTCTTTTTTCTGTAACAGACCTTTTTATTATCATGCATTGGATCTTATATGAAAATTGCAGACATTTTCGTTAAGTAGTGTTTTTGCAAACAGCGTTTCAATTCTGAAACTTTCAAAAGTACTGTTTATTTTCTTTTTTTTACCACATTCGTCTGCTTGTCGGGTTTTTCCGGCAGCTGCTCTGCGCTGTGATCGGTGGGGTTTTGCGGCGGTTTCTGCAGGCTTTCGTTGAGTGTTCGGCGAGTGTTCGGTGAGTGTTCTGCGGGTTTGTGGCGTGTTTTCCCTGCACTACGGGAGCCCTGGGGTGCTTGCTGAATACACCCCAGGGTCGACGAACTAGAATCGCCCAATCACCCCGAAGTGCTGGGAACGAAAGGTCACCAAACGTGTGGTGACTTCTCGGATCTCTTTGAATAACCCTGTATGTGTATGGATTACTGAACAAAGAATTAAACTTTTTCCCTCAGTGAAAAACACACAGCATGGCTGGCAGCATGATATGTTAAACGACTATCACTAAATGTCAAAGGTAATATAAAGTTAATGAAAAAAATATATTGTTCATGTAAACATTGAAAACTCTATCAAGTAGCAATGTTACTGTAGAAAGTCTCAGAAACGGTCAGTGCAACTGCGTAGGAAAGTATTATTTATAGGTTTCATAGTATTATGATTATGACATCTGCTTTCTGCACCGATGAGTCCAAGGTTCAGTCCTCATTGCAACCACTTTGTGTGAGTGTTTGATCATTAGATAATTTCATTTATTTTCTATAGGCTACGTAGTTTCCTAGTTTCATGGATCATATGGCTCATTAAAAAAAAAAAGTTACAACCAAAACTAAAAGGAACTATACCATGGAGTCCCTAAACACAAAATATTTCTGTAAAACTGAAATTCTGGCTATCAACTAAAATCTCTATAGCTCCATATATACTAGTCATAAAAAACAAAAACTACTAAGCTGTTGTAAGTAACACTACCAATCACAGACATTCTAAGTTTGTCAATAAGATACTACAGGAGTCGTTACATGTCACTGGATTTGCAGCTTGAATATAGTGATTCCCTGCGCGAGGTAACTGTAAATTTCACATCCGAAGGAAGAGCAAGCTGTTCCAATGTAGCCCACGCTTCCACCTAGGAAATGGTATTTCACTGTGAAATACCATCTCCTCAAAGCTGGTGTTAAGTGTTTCTGAACCCTTCCCCCATTAAATCCCATATTCACCTCTCATCATGCAATGGAAAGCACAGCTGCTTCCTCTGGTCTTTAGCAGAGTGAGATTGGGAACAAATAGTTTCTAGTCTTCCTCCACAATTCCCCTGCAATTCCTCCGCAATTCCTCCGCTGCACTGTGAAATCTTGCAAGAGTGTGTGAACGCAGATCTCGAGGCCTGAACACACAAGGTTCCATGAAGTTGTATGGACTCCACAAGCCGATATTAACGTTGGCAAAGAGCACTGCTGCCAGTAGAAATGTGCGTTTCGTTCCGAATCAAAATTCGTACGAAATTTACGATTCGTGTTTTGGAAGCACGTTCAAAATAAGGAATCGGCTCCATCTGAAACGGAGCAACGAAACTGAACTAAATGGAACAAAACAAAATACAACAAATTGATTCTGTTTTTACAAATCGATTTGCTATACCATTTCACTTAGAATCAGTACCACGTCCCTGTCCATTGGCTCTGGTGGCTGAATCTGTTCTGACAGCACCCGACAGCCCCACAGCCAATAGACAGGAATGTGTAATGAATCTAAGTGAAATGGACAGCCCCCGCAGGATGCAGCCAGACTGAAGGAAAGAAAAAAAAGCCTCATTTCCCCAAAAAATACTTAAGAAAATCCTTAAAAAAAAAGACTTTTTGCCGCAAGTGAAAAGAATAAACAAAGGATTTGCCTGTTTAAACCTGTTGAATTAACCACCAAAAATCAGGGCTTTTCACAGACATTTCGGTGCTGTTCACATTCTCTGAATAGATTAATCATTACCTGTCTATGGGGAGTTTCTCTACCGTTGAACTGCACCGATCGGCACCATGGCGCTATCCATGGCCTGTGGTGCTGACTACAACAGATTCAGCACCACAGCCAATGGTCAAAGAAGCGGTGCTGAATCTGTCAAACAAGTGAAGCCGTAAAACAAATCGATTCGTGAAAATAATATCAATTCGGTATATTCCATTTGGTTTTCTTTCCATTTTGTTTCAATTTCATCCGAAATTGCGATTCGGAATGAAACGAAACGCACACATCTACTCAGTTGTGTAAACTTAGATGCAAGAATAGCGACTTACTGGAGGGTCCATTCTCATCATCCAAAAATATATAAACAAACAGCTGATGCCCAAAAGAATCAGCAGCTATTCATGATGGCATACCTTGCAGTTTCATTATGCATGCATCAATAGTTACTCCATCTGGGAGGTGCCCTACTCATCCCACCTCAGATATATAATAACGACTGATTACTAAGCATATCATCGGTTTACAATCTAGGAGGAGTGGTGAAACACAAAAATGAAGGTTATACATAGTTATACTGTACATTATATAGGCTGAAAAAAGACATGCGTCCATCGGGTTCAGCCTCTCCCACATAACTTACTGCTGTTGATCCAAAAGAAGGCAAAAAACCCAGTCTGAAATGCTTGCCAATATGCAACACACTGGGAAAAAATTCCTTCTTGACCCCAGAATGGCGTCAGATTTCTCCTTGGATCAAGAAGCTTTTACCCACATATTAAATATTATAACCCTTAATATTCTGTGTCTGCAGGAAGTCATCCAGTCGTTTTTTAAAAGTCTGTACAGACTCTGACCCAACCACCTCAACAGGCAGAGAATTCCACAGCTTTATTGTTCTCACCGTAAAATAACCCTTCCTATGCTTTAAGCTAAATTTTCTTTCTTCCAGTCTAAATGGATGACCCCTTGTCCTGTGTATAGACCTGTTAATGAATAGGTTATCAGACAATGGTTGATAATGGCCCCGTATATATTTATATAAGGTTATCAGATCCCCTCTAAGGCGCCGTTTCTCTAAACTAAACAGGTTTAAGCTGGTTAGTCTTTCCTCATAACTTAACCCTTCCATTCCCCTTATTAATTTAGTTGCCCGTCTCTGCGCTTTTTCTAACGCTATAATATCTTTTTTTAAGACAGGTGCCCAAAATTGCACGGCATATTCAAGGTGCGGCCTGACCATTGATTTATAGAGGCAAAATTATGTTTTCATCCCGTGAGTGAACTCCCCTTTTAATGCATGCCAATACTTTGCTTGCCTTGGCAGCTGCTGTTTGACATTGCACATTGTTACTTAGTTTGAAGTCTATGATTATTCCCAAATCCTTCTCCTGCTTGGCTTTCCCTAGCTCCGTACCATTTAGGGTATAAATTACTTGTGTGTTCTTCACTCCAAAGTGCATAACTTTGTATTTATCTAAATTAAATCTCATCCTCCATTTAAGTGCCCAGTCCCCCAATCTATATAAATCCCTCTGCAGCGAAGTAACATCCTGCTCACATTGTATTACTTTTCCTAGTTTTGTGTCATCTGCAAACACTGATACATGGCTTTCAATGCCTATCTCAAGGTCATTTATAAATAAATTGAATAGTATTGGTCCTATAACAGACCCCTGAGGGACACCGCTTACCACTGGTGTCCATCTTGAAAATGTACCATTTATGACCACTCTCTGTACCCTATCTTTTAGCCAGTTTTCTATCCAAGAACAAGTATTTTCATCTAGACCAATTTTTCTTAATTTAAATAGTAACCTTTTGTGTGGATCTGTGTCGAAAGCTTTGGCAAAATCTAAGTAAATCACATCCACTGCGACCCCCTGATCTATACTTCTACTTACTTCCTCATAGAACGTAATTAGGTTAGTCTGACATGATCTGTGTTTCATGAAACCATTCGGATTTTTGCCAATTACCTTATACCTCCCAATAAATTCCTGAATATTATCCCTTAGTAACCCCTCAAATACTTTCCCAGCCACAGATGTTAAGCTCACAGGTCTATAATTCCCAGGCACAAATTTTAAACCTTTCTTAAATATAGGGACGAAGTCAGCTTTTCTCCAATCCTCTGGTACTATTCCTGAAAGAAAAGAATCTCCAAAAGATTAAGAACAGAGGTTTACATATTTCAACACATAGCTCTCTCAGTACTCGCGGGTGAATTCCATCTGGCCCTGGGGCTTTATTCACATTGTTTAATTTCTGCAAAACCTTGTCCTGAGTCAACCAGTCACTTTGTATTAGTACGTTTTTATTAATGAATTGCATGTCTCCTGTTATAGGTTTCTCTTTGATAAATACTGAAGAAAAATAATCATTTAAAATTTCTGCCTTATCCTGATCTTCAGTTAACAATACCCCTGACTCAGATTTTAGTGAACCTACATTTTCACTCTTGGGCTTTTTAGAATTTATGTACCTAAAGAATCTTTTAGGGTTGGTCTTGCTCTCTTTGGCTATTTCTTTTTCATTTTCTAGTTTAGCCCATCTAATCGCATTTTTACAAGGTGAATTTGAATATTTTAAAAATGAATCAAATCACACTGTCATGCTTTTCATTTGTCAGATTCGTATTGGTTTGTGCTCCTGAGGATATCATTGAGGGCATGTGGAATGAGAATGGCGATAGGCCCAATCTGTCTGATTTCAATGTAGTGCAATGATCTATTGCATTGAATTGAAATCAGAGAGATTGGGTTTATCACCACTCTCATTCCACATGCCCTCCCATGGGTAGCAGGTAAGGGCTTAAATCAGAGTTGGTAGTCTGTTTGACCTCCTCTGAGTCAACCTCTCACCTGCTGGTCGAGGCTGAATCAGACCTTTGCTATATACTTTTAAATACACCAGCTGGTTCTTTATTTTGTATTTTTAATTCTATATTTTAATAAATATACTCACTTTTATTACTATCCATAGTCTGGGGTTTTTACTCCCTTTTCCCTGGCTAAGAATCTATCAAGCTTAGAGAATCAAGAATCATCAAGCAAGGTTGTAGGCTACCTACAAAGACCTCACAAGTCTGCTTTCTTAGAGCAGGGTTTAAGGTTCTCTGTTCTTCGGTTCTCTTTAGGGTTCTATACACTGTAAGTACCCCATAGGGGGGAAACGGGGCCAGTACCGCTGAGTACTGCGCAATGCGTTTTTCCTTCTGTTATTCAGTCTGCAGTATAGCGTGAATTCTCCGTGATCCCATGTGACTCCTGCCAGTGATAACGGATTTGCAACACAAACATCTACCATCTGTACCGATAATAATCATCATTCATCTACAAGGGCAAACCATACCCTGCACGACAAATATTGTTTTATATTTATATAGTCTTTACACATTAGTATTAATGTGACTGGGAAAAACCTTTCTGTACAATTTTGTACTTTAATGCTCTTTTTGGGTATCGGGCATATTCCCCTAGGCTAGCAGTGCCACCAAGTCATTAAATCTTTCCAATATTCCTTATAATATTTTAGCGCAGTCACACACTCTGTTCACTTTTCCATAGTGGATGTTAACATGGAGATGGTAAGCAGGAAAATCAGCGTTTGCAGACTTTCTCTTACTGTCTCCATGTTAACGTCCTATTCCGGGGAAGGTGCATAGGACTCCGTGGAGGCTTGAGCTTCAGCGCTGCGAGCTTTCCTATAGACCTATGAAGCGGTCTGCATCCAATGCTGGTGCAGAGCGCTCTACTTTCCCACTGGATCACCAGGGAAATAGCTTAATCTGGGTGCCCAGGCACTAGACCACCAGGGATTCAGTATAAGCGACACGGCAGGGGCCAGGGTACTACATCATCTCCTCTACCCTCTTATGGCAGCCCTGGCCTTAAGTGAAGAGCAAGGGAGACATCATAATCAGAGAAGACAGTGATGCAGAAAGCTGTGTGGTAGAACTAATAGTGGCATTGTTTATTTGAAGGTTGAGAGATGCAGGAATGCTAGATTTAGAGGTAAGAAACACAAGGGGCCCTATTACATTATTCGCGCTGCGCATTTGCGCGACTGCAAAACCATTTGCGCAGAACGTTGTATTACGACGTTCGCGCAAATGATGCGCATTAACGTCCAACGCGAGTGACCCTGTGTGAACCCACAGCGAGCGCAAGTGCGTGCGCGCATCCTATACATAACATTATGAGCGCAAATGCGTTAAGCGGATGGTATTACAATCGATGCGCAACTTCCTACGAATGACGTTTGCGCGCATAATTTTAACTTTTTTGAAAACCTGGTGGTAACTGCAAATCTGAACGGTCTGGCCGGAACAAAGTACACCAGCACGAAAAAAAAAATACAGCACAGTACAGTTACACATTCTACACATACCCAGACATTAAAATGTAATAATTTGTCAAAATATTTTTTTGCTGCAGCACAGATACGCAGATTGACTTTGACAGGCGCAACAACCGAAACCTAGAAAATGGTGGTTCTTAATTTTGATTGGCTGTATCCCGTGAAAAAACAGTCTGCCCACCGATTCCTGCACGCAATGTTCATTTGCGCACGAATTTGCATGTCGGATTTGCGCATGGGAAAACTTGAAGGCTGAAAAAATGCACTCGGATCGTAATACTGCGTTAATTTTCGCGCGATAACGCCTTTTTCGGTGCACAAAAAATATTGCGCAGCACGAACGCATTTGCGCTGAGATTGTAATAGGATCCAAGGAGTTCAGTTTTGGAAAAGTTGAGTTTTAACCCCTTAATGACAAAGGATCATGAGTTAACTGACGTTAAAGATATGCAGTGTACGATTGGGGAAGAGTCCTGGGAGCTCCACACTGTGAGATTACAGTGCAGGAGCTTTCCACAGTCTATGTGAGGACTCAGACATTCTTTTAAAAGCAGAACGTTCGCGGCCCTAATACATTGTGAAAATAAATCTCAGCTGTTTTAGGGCAGAAAACCATATTTAGTATATATTTTTTTTTATGAACTAATATGGTCATGTTTGGCATCATGTGAAAGGTCAGACTTTGGTTTTTCAAGTGAAACGTCAACTGACCTATCTGTCACGTCCAGTGCCCAGAATGTGACCCGGCACCCAGCAATGCTGTCCTCGCTGCTCGCTGGCCGGGCGCCGAGTGATGGACATGCTCGCGGCGGACATGTGGGTCATCAGGGGGCGTGGCGCAGCATGATGACACGGCACTACCGGGTTTAAAATCAGTCTGTCCAGGCAGACTCATTGCCCTGACGTGGTTTTGATTCCCTCAGTGCTTTCTGCTATTCTTTTCATTTGTATGACTATCTTTAAAGAACCCTCTCTGTGTATGACCTTGGCTATTGATTACAAACCTGCTCTGTGTATCGACCTGGCTATTCCAGACAACCCTGCTTTGTGTACTGACCCGGCTATTCCTGACAACCCTGCTCTCAGTGTCACTCTTTGTAAAAGGCTGACCATCTTTACAGGTGATAAGACCTCTGCTACCTTGTATAAGTGTGTCCCCCTATTTTGGCATCTGTTAACCCTTGCTGTGTGCTCTTTGATCTGTTACCTGAAGATAGTTAGCGTTACCGACCATTCAAGGATCGGAGGGGTAGATAGTATACTGTGTACAGGGACCAGTATGATAGACCAAGAGGGGATCCATGACACTATTATTAAATATTAACTAAAGAGTTAGAAATGAGGGAAACAATAAGCCGAGTATAGAAAAACTTTGTATGGGTAAGCAAAGAAATGGCATGGTAGTTAGACGAAGAAGTACAGTCAAGAGAAGGTGATTTAGTATGGGAGAAATCAATGCATATTTGAAGGAACAGGAATTGAGATGGAGGAGAGAAGTTGAACATTTTTGTCAAAGGTGGGACAATAACCAATGAGAATGTATAAAGTGCAAGAGGATAGAGACAATAGAATAAATGGAAGAGTAGGAAGCTAAGAAAGGTGAGACTCATCATAAGAAAGTGGCGAAAAGAAAGACATTCTGGGGGAAAGCAGGGCAAAGGATCGAGTGGCTGACTGAGAGGTTGAGCAGGACAAAGGATCGAGTGGCTGACTGAGAGGTTGAGCAGGACAAAGGATCGAGTGGCTGACTGAGAGGTTGAGCAGGACAAAGGATCGAGTGGCTGACTGAGAGGTTGAGCAGGACAAAGGATCGAGTGGCTGACTGAGAGGTTGAGCAGGACAAAGGATCGAGTGGCTGACTGAGAGGTTGAGCAGGACAAAGGATCGAGTGGCTGACTGAGAGGTTGAGCAGGACAAAGGATCGAGTGGCTGACTGAGAGGTTGAGCAGGACAAAGGATCGAGTGGCTGACTGAGAGGTTGAACAGGACAAAGGATCGAGTGGCTGACTGAGAGGTTGAGCAGGACAAAGGATCGAGTGGCTGGGTGAGCGGTTGAGTGAGGAAAACGATCATGTGCCTCAGTAAGGGTGGTGATTAGACTCTTAATCTCATGTTATTAAATGGAAGCTCTAGACACCACAACCAAATTAACTTAATTTCTGTGTGTTCTTTGTCTTATATGGCATTTATATATTTTTTTATTAATTTCCAGTTGTGCCACAGAAAAAGAACAGAAGAAGCCTTCACTCTATAAGGACATTCAGTTAAATACATGTTTAAAAAAACTATAGTTTCTTTTAAAGTACAACAAAAATCAATATAAAGATATACAATACAAAAAAACAAACCATTCAAATGCAGGCTGCACACATTCGTTTGGAATGCAACTTATCTTTAAAAAGGCGCTGTCACTGTCGGTCCACTGATTTTCTCTTACATTTAAAATGTCAAAGCCCCCCACAACTTTGACCCTCCGCATTTCACACAAAATATTCTATGCACAATGTAATCAAACAGAATAACTGTAGCTAAACTAAGACTTTCTACAGAAATGAGATATCGCCATGTGCCCACGCTGCTATTTTGTGCAATTTCCATGCGTGCTTCTTTCTGTTCTAAAGTGTGACTGAAATGTATAATGCTGAAATTACATTTTCCCCATGTAGTATCATTATAATCATCAGACAAGATGAAAGAAGAGTATCATTAACGATTTATATTAAAAGTAATCTGATGGATACCACAGTAATTCATGTCGATCAAAGCTGGCGAATCTAAAGCTCTGATGTAGCGTTTTGATCATTAACACCTGTGATTAAGCTATGAAGAAAAAAGAAAAAACTATGATACAGTAAATTCTATACTTCTTTATATGGACTGGCTAATCTTCCTGGAAATGATTTATGTTTTGTATTTTTGGGTACGTACATTGAAAGTAGACAGCAGGTGATTTTTACACATACAGCAAAACTAGTGAGTGTGCACTCACGTAACAATTTCTTTGTGACATTGATATTATCAAAGTAACTCTCAGCAAATGCCTCCTCCATATAGCATCAATAAACACAGGAAAATAGAAAAATTAGAGAATTTCTACAAAGATAGAAAGATAAACATCACATAGCGTAATTCCATAGAACACAAAGATCTTCAGCCCCTAAGGATCTGACTCACAAGATCTATTATAAATTTAGGCACATCAAAACAAAATGTTACTGCCAATCTTCAATCTCCCGTCCACCACCTCTGGAATAGCTCGTCGCTGCAAGGACCACTAGCAGGTCTCCAGGAAATGTAGCTCAGGAGTTAACAAATTTTGGGCCCTATTCCAAAGTTGGTGCTAATTTAAACGAAGCTGTTGTAAATGTATGAGAGCTATTATAGTCTATGGAGTTATTAAGTTTACAACAGCTCTGGTTAAGTTACCAACTTTGGAATATTGCCCTTTATTGGTAACCACAATCGCAGCGATAAAAACAATTACCATTTGGATGGGGTAACATCACTGCTCTATAATTGTGGAGACACAGGATTGAATCCTGGCAAGAGCACCTCTCCAGTAAGTGTCCTTGGGCAAGACACCTAAAGGTACATACTCGCCACCCAGGACATACTTGAAAACGAGAGAATGTATCCTTACTGGTAAAATACTTTCTCAAAAACATAAAATAATCCTAAATAATAAAATATCCAACGCGTTTCGCCAGCCTACCCCTTACAGACGCTGCACATCCCACTTTGGAACTCACGGCGGGCACATAATTTTCCATCTGCCCACACAATGAATTCCTTATGAGTTTTGGAGATATGACCTATTCACTCCATTCTATGCCCAATGCCACAAAGTGAGGAACAAGTTCTGTAAAGATACTGGGCTAAATTACAATCTTCAATCAATTAAAACATTAACGCGAGGGGTAAAACCATTTGCGCTTAATCCCGTATTACATAGTCAGCGCAACAACCACGCGCAATCGTCTACCGTGGGTGAACCTGCGCGAACCCTGTGCGAGCTTACTGTGCTGCGCGCGTTCTATACGTAACATTGTGAGCGCAAATGCAAATGTGCGCTGGTACTGCGGATGGTATTACAATCTATTTCGCGGTAATTACCGCATAGCCTTTGCGTACATTATTTTAGCAACTCCTAAAAGCTGGTGGTAACGGCAGATCTGAACAACCTGGCCGAACCCAAATACACCAGCCCATAAAAAGGAATGCAGTAACAATATAATGGATGTGTGTGTGTATTATTACTGTAGCATATGTGCTCATTTTGCATCATAGACGCAGAACCCGTCTCCAATGCCTCTGTCAGACGCAATTCAGTTGCGTTTGATAGGTGTGTTTCTTCATTTTGATTGGCTGAATGGGTGCACAAAACTGCGCGCGCAAAGATTTTTGTGCGAGACGGTACTGCGCCTGCATTTGTGCGCATCCTGTTTGCGCGCGCAATTGATCGGCGGAAGAAAAATCCGCGAGGATTGTAATTCCAGTGGTGATTTGCGCGCAATAGTTTAACGCTTGGCGCAAAGATTTTCGCTTTGCGCGAGGCTTTTTGCGTGAAGAATGTAATATAGCCCACTGTTGGGGGGGGGCAGTTTACAACAACAAATATCACAAAAGCAATGCACTCAGAAACACATATAAACTAAAATATTTTCTTAACTAGACAAACAAGAGAAAATCAAAATACATGTAAGATATCAGACATATAATATAAACACGATAAGGACATTTCATTATTTTGGTGGTAGTGGGTCTTGAAAGATTTATTTTCAAATATGAACCATAGGAATGTATGCATAGATTTCTTATTACAAAGTGCCTTCCTATCACGTAGCACCATTTAAGGAATTTGTTAAAACAATATTAAGTAATGATCGGAGGGCACTGTGAGGGTTATACTAAAACAAACTTTAGTAACTTCCTTCTTGACAAATCTGCATCCAATCCAGATTAACCACAATATGCGCAATATATTACAGTGGGCATTGAAATTTAGAATTAGACATTTTGATGCAATCTGGCTCTAGGTTAGACTCCTGAAGTATTACAAGATTTGGGTCAACTTGGGGATAACCATGATGCAAACCAGACCATGTCTTGATTAGCAGTCAAAGGGTAATGTGACTATCACGGTTATTCAAAGAGATCCGAATTGCGGCCGAAAGGTAACCGAACAGTGAAATTCGGCGTACGGTTACCTTTCTTGGCCATTCGGCTATTCAGAGAGCAGGCAGTTCGCCAAATCCTGGCAAATTGCCTGCACATACGGTGCCTGTTCGGTGCCTGTTCAAGCCCAGTGAAATCCCCATAGAGAAGCAATGCTTCATCTATTCAGAGAACAAAAACCAGCAGGGAAAAGTTGCCGAATGGCCCTGCCATTCAACAGGTTTATTCAGGCGAATCCCATAGGCTTCAATGTTAAAAATATTCCCTTTTTAATCCAATAACTAATAAAACGTTGATTATAATATTCTACAGTAAAAAGTCTCTTTATGTATAGTTTTTATAGGATCTTTTAGGCATTTTTCGGGATATTTTTGCAAAATTAGTTTTTTCTTTATTTGTTTTTAAATCGTTTTTTCTTTTTTCTGTAACAGCCCTTTTTATTATAATTCATTGGATCTTAAATTTCAGACATTTTCGTTCTGTAGTTTCTTTGCAAACCACGTTTCACTTATCAAACATTCAAGCGTACTATTTTTTTCTCACTCCATTCGTCTGCGGTGTTGGGTTTTTCCGGCGGCTGCTCTGCGCTGTGATCGGCGGCTGCTCGGGTTTCTCTGGGGTTAATCCAGATATTTTTGCGGGTTTCGGTGAGCCAGGTTTTGCAGTGAGTGTTCGGCGGGTTTGCAGCGGCTTTTCCCTGCACTATGATTTCCCTGTGATGCTTGCTGAATACACCGCAGGGTCGCCCAAATGGGATAGCCAAATCATAACGAATTGAAGTGAACGAAAAGTCACCAAACGTGCGGTGGCTTTTCGATTCTCTTTGAATAACCCTGTAATTCTTTGTTCAGTAATCCATACACATACAGGGTTATTCAGAGAGATCCGAGAAGTCACCACACATTTGGTGACCTTTCGTTCCCTGCACTTCAGGGCGATTCGGCGATTCTAGTTCGCCGACTCTGCGGTGTATTCAGCAAGCACCGCCGGGCCCCTATAGTGCAGGGAAAAGCCGCCACAAACCCGCCAAACACTCACCGAAAACCCACAGAAACCGCCGCAAAAACCCCGCCGAACATGCCGGAAAAAACAGACTAGCAGACGAACGTGGTAAAAAATAGAAAAAAACAGTACATTTGAAAATTGAAACGCTGTGTGCAAAAAAACTACTGAACGAAAATGTCTGGAATTTTCATATAAGATCCAATGAATGATAATAAAAAGGTCTGTTAAAGAAAAACGATTTAAAAAAAAAAAAGAAAAAAATGTTGCCGAAAAAATCCAGAAAAATGCCTAAAAGATCCTAAAAAATCTGGAAATAAAGAGACTCTTTACTGCAGAATAAAATAATAAATGGTTCATTAGATATTGAATAAAAACTGCAATATTTTTTTACGCGGACATGGCGCACTCTGCGAGTCTGTGGTAGCGGTTTTACGTTCTTGCCTAACTTGCGACCGTTTGCCACGTGTTGTGCATGCGCAGTTCTGTGCGCACGTACTTCATGTGTGGGTTTCTCTAGATCATGATTCTATGCTACGACAGACGTTAAGGCTAGGGTCAGACTAGCGCACTTTAAACGTGCGTTCTGGCGTACTTAATTACGGCCGCACTAGCAGCAAATGACGGGCAATGACGGCCAATATACGAAGTACGGTCGCACGAAAGTCTGGCTGCGCAACGAAAGTGGCAAACGAACGCATTTTGTCGAACGTGAAACCGCAAGTACGGTCATACAGAGTGCGCTGCGTCCGCTAGCGGCGTGTGTGCGTGATTTGGAGATGTCAGACGCTGCTAATGTCCGGCCAACATAACGTCCAGACGCAAAAAGTGTTTTATTGATGATCCGTACAAAATCACGAACGCAAATGCACATTGTATGACCGTTATCGCGTACTCCGTGAAAAAATGCGTCCATTCGTTCGAACGCACTTTTTCACAGACAACGCGAAAATGCGTTCGTCTGACCCTAGCCTAAACTGTGCGGCAACACGGACGTGATCACTGCGTTCATCTGGCACGGGCCTTACTTGGAACGATAAAACAGACACTGGTGATACCAGTTGTGTAGCTTTTATACAAATAGGCAAACATACCACTTCAAGCGTTTCAGGGAACAAAGGGGTTAACCCTCCAAACTCACTAAATATAGCCAATAGGTTATTGTCCCCTCTTAAATTAGGGAGAACAGTCACAATTTCCCTGTAATGCAAAAAAACATAATTCAATTTTTTAGGCATTTTACATTTTTTTTTCAAATAGCGTTTTTCTTTTCTGGAACAGTCCTTTTTATTATTATTCATAGGACCTTATATGTGATTTTCAGGCAATTTCGTGCAGTAGTTTTTTTGCAAACAGCTTTTAAAAGTTGCAATGTTTTTTGTTTTTTTCCCCTTCGTCGGCTTGTCGGCGGATCATCGACTTTTTTTGGATGCGTTCAGTGGTTTTGCGGCAGATATTCGGGTGCGTTTGGCAGGTTTGTGGCGGTTTATCAGATCAGATCCAATGTTTTTGATGGCTTTGCAGCGGTTTTTACTTTCGATTTGGCAATTTTTCAGCAGCTTTTCCCTGCACTTCGGGGACCCTGCAGTGAATGCTGAATTCACCGCAGGGACAAGAAATTGAAACCGTTATGTTTGTTCTGCAGGCTAATTACATCAATATCATTGATTTCTAAAAAGGAGTTGTTACAAAATGTGCGTCGAGTGTGTACAGTAGCTACAGAGACTAAAGGGGTTATTCAAAGAGAGCTGGACTGACCGTGAAATTGCACTGAATGGTGAATTTCCCCGTACGGTGCAATTTTGCAGCCATTCGGCTATTCAAAACCTGGCAATTCGCAGATTTTTTGGATTGTATCAGCGGCTTTTAGGCGATTTTCAGATCAGTTTGGCGGCTTTTTCCTACACTTTTGGGGGACACTGCGGCAAATGCTGAATTCACTGCAGGGTCAGGGAATTTGAATTCCCGAAGTACGGGGAACGATTAACCCCTTAGGTTAGTAGAAATCCATGATATCGGTGTAGTTAGACAAGCAGTTGACTGTAACTCTTGTGATTTCATCACTGTATCCATGAAGAAACATGTCATCTGACGCAAAGATCCTATTATTATCCATAAGGCAATCTTGAACCCCAACACTTGTTTTACACACTCCTTACCGTCCCTGTGCCGTAGCCCTATCGTGCGTTGCAGTCAATATTTTTATGTTGCTGTATTAAAAGTGATACAAAGAAGTACATCCTATTGGAGTTTGGAGTCTTATTTAACCCCTTCACTTCCAGTGCCCGATTTTGAGATATCTTGATCTGCAGCACTGCAGCCCAAAAGCCAATGAAATTTGTTTGCTGAAGAGAAATTTCATTGGCTTTTGGGCTGCAAAAGGTGCCCCCAAAGTTTTAACCCTGTGGGCATAATCCCCAAAGAGCTAAAACTGTAAAATTGTCTAACTGAATGACCGGACATTCAGCAGCTGACGCACGGAACACGAGCTGCAACTGTAACTCAATCTGGCAGTAGATGGCACCATCTACTGGCCAAATATGTTATTACAGTAAAAAATACACTGTGAATATGCCCAAATATTTCTTACTGTATAATTAATTAAAAATGATTTTTCAAAAAAACACTGGTTCCTGACAATGTTTTTTTTTAGGAAAATCACTTGGTAGTGAAGGGGTTAAACCATTCTGGTAAAATATGTGTTATAGCAAGTGAAACGATTTACTTATCTTTTAAACATAAGAAGGTAATCCTACTTATTATGCGGCCTTGAGTAAGTGGGGGTTTCTGCTGTGTTCGGAGAAAAGGACAGGGAAGATGGGGATGTTAATTGATATCATGTTACAGACTGAAGAGAAAGGAAGGCAGAAAGCTCAGTTTTAAAACACAAAAGATTTATTCACTTCTCTATTACTCATCTTATATAATGAAAACCATATGGCAAGCTTTTACATAGATGTAAAGAGAATGATGATGCAGTTTGGTAGGAGAATCTAATTAGGGAACGGTTTGACACTATTAGAATATGCCTTTGAGTTCACCTACATGCCACCTGTCTTGGAATAACATGGGTTATATTAAAGGCTACATAACTCATCTGTAGAATAAAAAAAATAAAATTAAAACACTTCCATCAAACATCCCAAAAACCACCAAACAGCTTTGGAATGCACATTTAATTTCTGACAGGTCTTTCTTGAGATTATTGGCTAAAAAAATACATTCTACAGTTTATGAAGGGGTTAAACAGTGAAAATGATACAGACCCATGAGACTTCTAAAAGAAGGATTGTTACTCACAAAGTAATTTCAGAATAAATAGATGCAGATGCGAAGGAGAATGAATTAAATTATACAGGGTATAAATTTCGTCTGCACGGATTTCGCTGAGATCAGCAAAAAATATATTGCAATGAGCTGGGAGCAGAGAACGAGGGGCAGATGGTAAAACAGCGATTTAGAACCGGCAATCTTGATTTAGCATATTTTTATTGCGATGTACATTTTTTTTTATAGCAACACATATTACAAAGTGTAAAATGCTCGGCAAAAAAAACCAAGAAGTTTTATGGACTAAGATGCTTGTTATTTTAAACGGTTGGCAAGGGGGCTAGAGAGCCTTAAAGACGGGGGATCAGTGATAAGGTCTCAAATGGATAGGACACTGTGAAAATGGAATGATTCGGCTGGTGGAAATAATGATAATGAGTATATAGCCTCTAAAAAGACAGAAAGAATGGCTCAGCTAATTTTGATGCTGACACAAGGCTTTTTCCATCTAGGTCACCGAGAGACACTTAGAAAGACCTGGTAACAATGTTTCAGATTGTAACCTTTAGGACATTGGATTTAGGATATTGTCGTACAATAACAACACGCAACTTCTAAACTTCACGCCAATATGTTGACTGGATAAACCCTCAGGAGGACTAACTAGACCTATGCCTCTAATTTATATGCTGCTAATTAGACTGGCTGGACTTTTGTGTGTGATTGGTTTCGTCTGAAACTGGCCTCTAGGTAATACAAAAGCTGCTCAATATCAAAAGCAGAGACACACTAATTGCGAGGTTTACAATTTCACTTTTGTGAAATTCAAGAAAACCAAAAACTTTTTGAATTTAATATTTTAGTTTGAATATATAAGAGCTGGAAAGAACGATTAATGAGTCAATAACTCACAATTCCAATTTGAACTCTTAACCCCTTCACTAGATTGAATATACTCGATCTTCAAAGCACCTGTTGGCGTCTTGGTATTGAGTATACTCAATTTGATCTAATTCTGGTCAATGCAAAGGAATTCCATTTATTTCAAACAAAATTCATTTGCAAATGGGCTACAGAATGCGTTCCATAATTTGTAGCTCTTTGGGCATGACAGCCGAGGTGCTAATACATGTGTAATAGGCAACAGGTACAGCATCAATTACCTAAATTTGCCTGTGGGGATAATGATCAATCCTTCTATGGAATATCTTGTCTTCAGCGTATGTGAAAAGAATAAAAAATATATTCAACATTGTGCAGTATTTTCATCTTTAAAGGGACACTCTAGGCAAAAATCCCCCCTTTTTTTACATTAAAATATACCTATTCCCTACCTAGTTATTGAGTATTTTTTTTTTAATGTAATACTTACCCTAAAAACCACTTGTTTCCAACGGCGTCTTTTTTTTTTGTACTCACCTCTCTCCTCTTCCGCTCCCGTCCTGAAAATCTTTAACTTGTCTAATGATTTACGTGAGAAGCGCCGTGTGCGCCGCTCACGTAAACCAGCCAATCAGCAGGCTTCCTCCCGGCTCCATCTTCTTTGATTAGTGTTGCGCGCAAGAGGATGCGCACAACACTAATCCTCAGCCGCTGCCGCCAGCTACGCGGCGAGTTGGAGACGTCGTTGCACTGAAAGGCAATAGTCGGCAGAAGCGGGAAATATGAATCCCGCTCTGCTGACTGACAGCTGGGAGGGCGGAGTAAAGTCCTCCACATCTCTCAGCTGTTTTAGCCGATCGGCTGAGCGGAGGGAGGGGAGTAAGGCAAGGGCATACTCAGGGCATCATGACCACCTAAAAAAGCTTAGGTGGTCATGTTGCCTAACCCTAGAGAATCCCTTTAAGTTACTTTCCTTGAAGAGTGTTTTTCTTCCACCTTCTCAGGTGCCCTCACACCTTCCTCCAGTTCTCTTATCAACCACCATTCATATATATATATATATATATATATAAAGAAGAAAATATATAGGGTCTCCCCTAGTGTATTTCTCAACACATATGGGATTCTTTAAGCAAACCCAAAGAACCACCTCCAAACGATTGCAGCAGACTAAAGCCAAATACTTAAAATAACATAGAATAAACTGACTGAGATGCGTTTCGTGGTCAGCTGAGGAAGCCATGTAGATGACGGAAACACCTGTAAAATAGGGCTAATACAGTAAATATACATTGTGGATTATTTTACTGTATAAATAGTGAAAACTTATTTTCCATATAACCGCTGGCTACTGACACTGGTTTTATGGAAAAATCACTTAGTAGTGAAAGTATTAAGTAAAACAAATAAATAAATAACAGGTATATATATTTTTTTGAGAAAGTATTTTACCAGGAAGGATACATTGCGATTTTTCTCGTTTTCAAGTATGTTCTGGGTGGCGAGTATGTACCGTTAGGTGTCTTGCCCAAGGACACTTACTGGAGAGGTGCTCTTGCTGGATCGAGCCTGTGTCTCCACGGTCTCCATGGTTATAGAGCAGTGATGTTACCTCTACTCCACCCAGCCAGCATATATTTATATATATATATATATATTATATATATATATATATATATATATATATAAAGAAGAAAATATATAGGGTCTCCCCTAGTGTATTTCTCAACACATATGGGATTCTTTAAGCAAACCCAAAGAACCACCTCCAAACGATTGCAGCAGACTAAAGCCAAATACTTAAAATAACATAGAATAAACTGACTGAGATGCGTTTCGTGGTCAGCTGAGGAAGCCATGTAGATGACGGAAACACCTGTAAAATAGGGCTAATACAGTAATATACATTGTGGATTATTTTACTGTATAAATAGTGAAAACTTATTTTCCAAATAACCGCTGGCTACTGACACTGGTTTTATGGAAAAATCACTTAGTAGTGAAAGTATTAAGTAAAACAAATAAATAAATAACAGGTATATATATTTTTTTGAGAAAGTATTTTACCAGGAAGGATACATTGCGATTTTTCTCGTTTTCAAGTATGTTCTGGGTGGCGAGTATGTACCGTTAGGTGTCTTGCCCAAGGACACTTACTGGAGAGGTGCTCTTGCTGGGATCGAGCCTGTGTCTCCACGGTCTCCATGGTTATAGAGCAGTGATGTTACCTCTACTCCACCCAGCCAGCATATATTTATATATATATATATATATATATATCTATAAGAATATTGAAGTATGCAAATATACCTTATCTTATACATTCTTCACTTCATCAGGTTGATTGGTTTTGTTTTAGATCTGAAGAAGAGAGGGACTAAGCATAGCTTCTGTGGGTCCCAAATAATTTACCACTTTTCAGATGTTCTTCATAAACAACTTCCTATGGGCCTTACGTCCAAGCCAGTGGAGTTATTAACAAATAAGGAAACCGTCTATCTTCTAAAATTACATTATATAAAGTTAACCTTATGTTTGCAGCCAGATGGAGCCTTAGCAGAACTCCCTGTTTGCCCCGCAAACTCCATGTTATAGATAAAGTCTCAGTATGAAAATTATCAATAAGCTGACCATGGTGTTCTCACCATACCAAGGGCGTATTTTATAGAGTATGTGAACTATTGAATTTCACATTTTCCTTCCCATCCTTTTTCTCTGTCTGTGGGTCTTTTCTTAGTACAGCTAAATTATATATTTGTGTATTTTTACATGTTTTCTTATTTTTTGAGGGACAAAATGGCATTAAATTTATGGCTTTACTGTACGATGCTTATATAATATATTATTATAGGAATAAAATATATCTACACAAATCTCTCTCTCTCTAATTATTGCAGAAGCCATTTCCACATCACAGCAATTCAAAGAGCTGCATCCCAGATCTCCTGTGCTACATTCCCCATATGCAGCATTGAACTCTGGGTAAGACATGCAAATAACCTCTGTCTCACTTTTTTCCATCCTGGGTCTGTTTTCACACAGAACTCTTCAATCAATGCCATGCCATACTAGATGGCTTTTGTTCAGCAGAGATCAGGTTTATGGAACTGGTCAAAGCCACCTCTGGACAGCGCAGTTCCGGGTTGATTGGACGCTCTTCAGCAGGAGCTAGGCATGACAAGTTGCAGTCGATGCTTGGACCCGTAGCGTAAATCATTACTTACCGTATTTTTCGCTCCATAAGACGCACCTGACCATAAGACGCACCTAGTTTTTAGAGGAGGAAAACAGGAAAATAAATATTCTGAAATCAAATAGTGTAATAATGGATATTGCCCCAGCTCCTCTCATGGATATACTGCCCCAGCTCATGGATACTGTCCCCCAGCTCATGGATACTGTCCCCCAGCTCATGGATATGCCCCCCAGCTTATGGATATGCCCCCCAGCTTATGGATATGCCCCCCAGTTTATGGATATGCCCCACAGCTCATGGATATGCCCCAGCACATGGATTTGCCCCAGCACATGGATTTGCCCCCCAACTTATGGATATGCCCCAGCACATGGATTTGCCCCAGCACATGGATTTTCCCCAGCACATGGATTTGCCCCCCAATTTATGGATATGCCCCAGCACATGGATTTGCCCCAGCACATGGATAATGCCCCAGCTCATGGATATTGCCCCAGCACATGGATATTGCCCCAACACATGGATATGCCCCAGCACATGGATATGCCCCAGCTCACACATGGATTTGCCCCAGCTCACACATGGATTTGCCCCAGCTCAGTCATGGATTTGCCCCAGCTCACACATGGATATGCCCCAGCTCACTCAAGGATTTGCCCCAGCTCACTCATGGATTTGCCCCAGCTCGCTCATGGATATGCCCCAGCTCGCTCATGGATATGCCCCAGCTCGCTCATGGATATGCCCCAGCAGCTCATGGATATGCCCCAGCTCGCTCATGGATATGCCCCAGCTCGCTCATGGATATGCCCCAGCAGCTCATGGATATGCCCCAGCAGCTCATGGATATGCCCCAGCTCGCTCATGGATATGCCCCAGCAGCTCATGGATATGCCCCAGCTCGCTCATGGATATGCCACCAGCAGCTCATGGATATGCCCCAGCTCGCTCATGGATATGCCCCAACTCGCTCATGGATATGCCCCAGCTCGCTCATGGATATGCCCAAGCAGCTCATGGATATGCCCCAGCTCGCTCATGGATATGCCCCAGCTCGCTCATGGATATGCCCCAGCAGCGAATGGATATGCCTCAGCTCACCTGCCGCCGTCACGTTAGGCTCCCTCTGAGCGTGCGTCCGGCGGCAGGAAGCTTGGGCACTCGCCTGAAGGGAGCCACGTGACCGCGATCTCGCGGCTCCCCCAGGCGAGTGCCCAAGCTCCTTGCCGCCGGACGCACGCTCAGAGGGAGACGAACGCGGCAGCGGCAGGTGAGCTGAGGCATATCATGGGGCATTCGCTCCATAAGACGCACCCACTTTTCCCCCCACTTTTTGGGGGGAGAAAAGGGGCGTCTTATGGAGGGAAAAATATGGTATATATACAGTATATATATATAATATATATATATATATATATATACACACAAATATGTTGTGGAAAAATTTGTAAAAAACAAATTAATTCTTGTTAAATCTTTGGAAACCATGAGTGTCTTTAACTTTTGTGATGGTGTTGCCCCAGCACATGGATGTGATGGATATGCCCCAGCTCGCTCATGGATATGCCCCAGCAGCTCATGGATATGCCCCAGCTCGCTCATGGATATGCCCCAACTCGCTCATGGATAGCCACGTGACCGCGATCTCGCGGCTCCCCCAGGCGAGTGCCCAAGCTTCTTGCCGCCGGATGCACGCTCAGAGGGAGACGAACGCGGCGGCGGCAGGTGAGCTGAGGCATATCATGGGGCATTCGCTCCATAAGACGCACCCACTTTTCCCCCCACTTTTTGGGGGGAGAAAAGGGGCGTCTTATGGAGGGAAAAATATGGTATATATACAGTATATATATATATATATATATATATATATATATATACACACAAATATGTTGTGGAAAAATTTGTAAAAAACAAATTAATTCTTGTTAAATCTTTGGAAACCATGAGTGTCTTTAACTTTTGTGATGGTGTTGCCCCAGCACATGGATGTGATGGATATGCCCCAGCTCGCTCATGGATATGCCCCAGCAGCTCATGGATATGCCCCAGCTCGCTCATGGATATGCCCCAACTCGCTCATGGATAGCCACGTGACCGCGATCTCGCGGCTCCCCCAGGCGAGTGCCCAAGCTTCTTGCCGCCGGATGCACGCTCAGAGGGAGACGAACGCGGCGGCGGCAGGTGAGCTGAGGCATATCATGGGGCATTCGCTCCATAAGACGCACCCACTTTTCCCCCCACTTTTTGGGGGGAGAAAAGTGCGTCTTATGGAGGGAAAAATACGGTATATATACATATATATATGAGTGTCTTTAACTTTTGTGATGGTGTTGTTTTTGTAATGGAGTGCTCTCCCCTTGGTGTACTGTGTCTACTCTCATGAGAAGCACCCACCGATTATGCTTAGTAATGTTTGAGCGCTGCCCTCCTGGTATATTCTGTATGAGAAGGGGCTGACAACACTCTGGAATGCGAATGGCACAATGCGCTCGTCAGCTTGGACCCGTAGGGTAAATCATTACTTACCGTATTTTTCGCTCCATAAGACGCACCTGACCATAAGACGCACCTAGTTTTTAGAGGAGGAAAACAGGAAAATAAATATTCTGAAATCAAATAGTGTAATAATGGATATTGCCCCAGCTCCTCTCATGGATATACTGCCCCAGCTCATGGATACTGTCCCCCAGCTCATGGATACTGTCCCCCAGCTCATGGATATGCCCCCCAGCTTATGGATATGCCCCCCAGCTTATGGATATGCCCCCCAGTTTATGGATATGCCCCACAGCTCATGGATATGCCCCAGCACATGGATTTGCCCCAGCACATGGATTTGCCCCCCAACTTATGGATATGCCCCAGCACATGGATTTGCCCCAGCACATGGATTTGCCCCAGCACATGGATTTGCCCCCCAATTTATGGATATGCCCCAGCACATGGATTTGCCCCAGCACATGGATTTGCCCCAGCACATGGATAATGCCCCAGCTCATGGATATTGCCCCAGCACATGGATATTGCCCCAACACATGGATATGCCCCAGCACATGGATATGCCCCAGCTCACACATGGATTTGCCCCAGCTCACACATGGATTTGCCCCAGCTCAGTCATGGATTTGCCCCAGCTCACACATGGATATGCCCCAGCTCACTCAAGGATTTGCCCCAGCTCACTCATGAATTTGCCCCAGCTCGCTCATGGATATGCCCCAGCTCGCTCATGGATATGCCCCAGCTCGCTCATGGATATGCCCCAGCTCGCTCATGGATATGCCCCAGCAGCTCATGGATATGCCCCAGCTCGCTCATGGATATGCCCCAGCTCGCTCATGGATATGCCCCAGCAGCGAATGGATATGCCTCAGCTCACCTGCCGCCGCCACGTTAGGCTCCCTCTGAGCGTGCGTCCGGCGGCAGGAAGCTTGGGCACTCGCCTGAAGGGAGCCACGTGACCGCGATCTCGCGGCTCCCCCAGGCGAGTGCCCAAGCTCCTTGCCGCCGGACGCACGCTCAGAGGGAGACGAACGCGGCGGCGGCAGGTGAGCTGAGGCATATCATGGGGCATTCGCTCCATAAGACGCACCCACTTTTCCCCCCACTTTTTGGGGGGAGAAAAGGGGCGTCTTATGGAGGGAAAAATATGGTATATATACAGTATATATATATATATATATATACACACAAATATGTTGTGGAAAAATTTGTAAAAAACAAATTAAATCTTGTTAAATCTTTGGAAACCATGAGTGTCTTTAACTTTTGTGATGGTGTTGCCCCAGCACATGGATGTGATGGATATGCCCCAGCTCGCTCATGGATATGCCCCAGCAGCTCATGGATATGCCCCAGCTCGCTCATGGATATGCCCCAACTCGCTCATGGATAGCCACGTGACCGCGATCTTGCGGCTCCCCCAGGCGAGTGCCCAAGCTTCTTGCCGCCGGATGCACGCTCAGAGGGAGACGAACGCGCGGCGGCAGGTGAGCTGAGGCATATCATGGGGCATTCGCTCCATAAGACGCACCCACTTTTCCCCCCACTTTTTGGGGGGAGAAAAGTGCGTCTTATGGAGGGAAAAATATGGTATATATACAGTATATATATATATATATATATACACACAAATATGTTGTGGAAAAATTTGTAAAAAACAAATTAAATCTTGTTAAATCTTTGGAAACCATGAGTGTCTTTAACTTTTGTGATGGTGTTGCCCCAGCACATGGATGTGATGGATATGCCCCAGCTCGCTCATGGATATGCCCCAGCAGCTCATGGATATGCCCCAGCTCGCTCATGGATATGCCCCAACTCGCTCATGGATAGCCACGTGACCGCGATCTCGCGGCTCCCCCAGGCGAGTGCCCAAGCTTCTTGCCGCCGGATGCACGCTCAGAGGGAGACGAACGCGGCGGCGGCAGGTGAGCTGAGGCATATCATGGGGCATTCGCTCCATAAGACGCACCCACTTTTCCCCCCACTTTTTGGGGGAGAAAAGTGCGTCTTATGGAGGGAAAAATATGGTATATATACAGTATATATATATATATATATATACACACAAATATGTTGTGGAAAAATTTGTAAAAAACAAATTAAATCTTGTTAAATCTTTGGAAACCATGAGTGTCTTTAACTTTTGTGATGGTGTTGCCCCAGCACATGGATGTGATGGATATGCCCCAGCTCGCTCATGGATATGCCCCAGCAGCTCATGGATATGCCCCAGCTCGCTCATGGATATGCCCCAACTCGCTCATGGATAGCCACGTGACCGCGATCTCGCGGCTCCCCCAGGCGAGTGCCCAAGCTTCTTGCCGCCGGATGCACGCTCAGAGGGAGACGAACGCGGCGGCGGCAGGTGAGCTGAGGCATATCATGGGGCATTCGCTCCATAAGACGCACCCACTTTTCCCCCCACTTTTTGGGGGAGAAAAGTGCGTCTTATGGAGGGAAAAATACGGTATATATACATATATATATGAGTGTCTTTAACTTTTGTGATGGTGTTGTTTTTGTAATGGAGTGCTCTCCCCTTGGTGTACTGTGTCTACTCTCATGAGAAGCACCCACCGATTATGCTTAGTAATGTTTGAGCGCTGCCCTCCTGGTATATTCTGTATGAGAAGGGGCTGACAACACTCTGGAATGCGAATGGCACAATGCGCTCGTCAGCTGCGTGGGCAGGCCGAAAAAGAGGCCCACCGCAGCACCGGGCGGCGGAGCATACGATGGCTCCGTCCCTGACTAGTACGCCCCATCGGCGCTGACCCGTCCCGCCGGACTCGACCCACACGTTGTTAAGGGATTAACCTTGAATTGCAGGGATTCCCAGAAAGGATTCTGTCCTCAGTGAGTTAATCACATAATTGCAGTGATTAGTTGTATAGTGTAGGACCTGTCACGGTGGGATACATTGATGCTGTAACAGGCTTAAACAAGATATGATCACACTTTTCGAACTAAACTCCCATAATTTTTTACCTAGTTACATTTTGGAAAAATTTGTAACAAAAAAAAGGAGTAAAAAAATCTATATTCTCATTAAATCTGTGAAAACCGTGAGTGTCTTTAAACTAGTAGCACATGGTACGACCACTCTTGCAACAGTAAAATTTCCAGTCTGTTGAAAATTGTATGTAGTCAATGCAAGAAAGACCGTTTACTTTAAAAACACAATGCCCTATGATATATTGTTTCTGATCATATACCACAAATTATGTTGCAATATCCCTTTTTATTAGAAAAAGATTTCTTATGCTACAAATGGTTATTTGTGGGACATTGCATTAGGAGTTCAAATTGCACAAGAGTACCGGTAAGAAAAAGTGATTGAGCTAATTGACTGTACTCACAAAATAGTCTGTTTTGAACTTTTCTTCAACAGTTGTAAGAAAAGAGCAAATAGATTTATTTTGTTATTTTACGGCAATAAACTGTTGTGTGTAAAATCTACTTTCTGTGATTCCTGCAATTTTTACACCCAAATGGGTCACCGCCTTCTGGAGAGTCTTTGTAACAGGGAATACAGAGTCACTGGAGTAAAAAAAAAGACTATTTTACTCTGATTGCGTAACATTGTTGAGAATAGCTTCAAATAACAGTATTAATGTTTTTGAAGTGAAAATCATTGAAGTCTAAATAAACAGCGGCACTACTGTTCAAGCAACAGTAGTACCACTGTTTGAAGCAGATTTCACAGCATTTTATTCAAACATGGGTATTCAACAGTTTTTTGTACCCTACCTACTAGTCCTTTTTTTAGTCGCCATTACAAAAGTCGGCCAGAAGGCCTACCTTACAATAGGATGCCCACCCAAAATGGAATTTCCAATAACAGACTTTCTTTGCATTCAGACTTATTTTATGGCGTACACACGTTACATTTATTACTTAGAGACTTTAAGTAATTACAAATTGTTTATTTTTATGTTCTTCACCATAAATCAAATAAGAAAAACACCAAGTTGTAGATGGGACCCTACCAAGGTCAAAAGCAGGTCAAAATTCATTGTTGCCGTCACAACCTTTTGAGCATGCCTATGTTGGGCTTAATTACAATCTTCACACAAACGTTTGCGCCGACGCAAAAAACATTAACACGAGGGGTAAAACCATTTGTGCCGAATCCCGTATTACATAGTCAGCGCAACAACTGCTCGTAATCGTCTACCGTGGGTGAACCTGCGCGAACTGCGCAAGCTTACTGTACTTCGCACGTCCTATATTTAACATTGTGATCGCAAATACGAATGTACGCTGGTACGAGGATGGTATTACAATCTATGCGCAGGAATAAACGCATAGTCGTTGCGCGCATAATTTTAGCAACTCTTAAAAGCTGGTGTTAATGGCAAATATGAACAACCTGGCCGAACCCAAATACACCAGCCCAAAAAAAAAAAAAACATGCAGCAAAATATAGTTACACATTCTACTCATAACAAACCAATAAAATGGAGAGGTTGTGTGTGCATGTATTATTGCTGCAGCATACAGTCAGATCCAGAAATATTGGGACATCGACACAATTCTAACATCTTTGGCTCTATACACCACCACAATGGAGTTGGAATGAAACAAACACAATGTGCTTTAACTGCAGACTGTCAGCTTTAATTTGAGGGTATGTACATCCAACTCAGGTGAACGATGTAGGACTTACAGCAGTTTGCAGATGTGCCTCCCACTTGTTAAGGGACCAAAAGTAATGGGACAGAATAATAATCATAAATCAAACTTTCCCTTCTTAATACTTGGTTGCAAATCCTTTGCAGTCAATCACAGCCTGAAGTCTGGAACGCATAGACATCACCAGACGCTGGGTTCATCCCTGGTGATGCTCTGCCAGGCCTCTACTGCAACTGTCTTCAGTTCCTGCTTGTTCTTGGGGCATTTTCCCTTCAGTTTTGTCTTCAGCAAGTGAAATGCATGCTCAATGGGATTCAGGTCAGGTGATTGACTTGGCCATTGCATAACATTCCACTTCTGTCCCTTCAAAAACTCTTTGGTTGCTTTTACAGTATGCTTTGGGTCATTGTCCATCTGCACTGTGAAGCGCCTTCCAATGAGTTCTGCAGCATTTGGCTGAATGTGAGCAGAGAATATTGCCCGAAACATTTCAGAATTCATCCTGATGCTTTTCTCAGCAGTCACATCATCAATAAATACAAGAGAACCAGTTCCATTGGCAGCCATACATGCCCACGTCATGACACTACCACCACCATGCTTCACTGATGAGGTGGTATGCTTAGGATCATGAGCAGTTCCTTTCCTTCTCCATACTCTTCTCTTCCCATTACTCTGGTACAAGTTGATCGTGGTCTCATCTGTCCATAGGATCTTGTTCCAGAACTGTGAAGGCTTTGTTAGGTGTCGTTTGGCAAACTCTAATCTGGCCTTCCTGTTTTTGAGGCTCACCAATGGTTTACATCTTGTGGTGAACCCTCTGTATTCACTCTGGTGAAGTCTTCTCTTGATTGTTGACTTTGACACACATACACCTACCTCCTGGAGAGTGTTCTTGATCTGGTCAACTGTTGTGAGGGGTGTTTTCTTCACCAGGGAAAGAATTCTTCAGTCATCCACCACAGTTGTTTTCCGTCGTCTCCCGTGTCTTTTGGTGTTGCTGAGCGCACCGGTGCGTTCCTTATTTTTGAGAATGTTCCAAACAGTTGTTTTGGCCATGCCTAATGTTCTTGCTATCTCTCTGATGGGTTTGTTTTGTTTCTTCAGCCTAATGATGGCTTGCTTCACTGATAGTGACAGCTCTTTGGATCTCATCTTAAGAGTTGACAGCAACAGATTCCAAATGCAAATAGCACACTTGAAATGAACTCTGGGCCTTTTATCTGCACATTGTAATTGGGGTAATGAGGGAATATCACACACCTGGCCATGGAACAACTGAGAAGCCAATTGTCCCATTACCTTTGGTCCCTTAACAAGTGGGAGGCATATCTGCAAACTGCTGTAAGTCCTACACCGTTCACCTGAGTTGGATGTACATACCCTCAAATTAAAGCTGACAGTCTGCAGTTAAAGCACATTGTCTTTGTTTCATCCCAACTCCAGTGTGGTGGTGTATAGAGCCAAAGATGTTAGAATTGTGTCGATGTCCCAATATTTCTGGACCTGACTGTATATTCTCAGATTGACTGTGGCAGGCACAATTTCTTAACGTGAGATAATTGTGGTTCTTAATTCTGATTGGCTGAATCGCGAGAAAAAAAACGTGTGCACACTGATTTTTGCGCTTGACGGTACTGCGCGAGCATTTGGGTGCATCCTGTTTGCGCGCATTATTGATCGGCGGATGAAAAGCCGCGCGAGGATTGTAATACCAGCGGTGATTTGCTCGCGCTAAACTTTTACGCTTGGCGCAAAGATTTTCTCTTTGCGCGAGGGTTTTTGTGCGAAGATTGTAATATAGCCCGTTGTTTGTATACAGTCTATCAGGGTTATCCAAAGAGATTCGAAAAGTCACCGCACGTTCGGTGACTTTTCGTTCTCTTCAATTCGGTTCCTTTTGCCGATTGCATTTCGGTGACCCTGCGGTGTATTCAGCAAACACCACAGGGTCCCCGAATTGCAGGGAAAAGTCACCGCAAACCTGACGAAAACTAACCGAATGCATGCTGAAAACAAGCAAAAACATCTGGATTAACCTTCGAAGAAACCGAACAGGAGCCGAACATGAGCCGAATCACACAGAGCCGAAGCAGCTGTGACGTAGAGGAGGCAGTGAATAAATTAGAAAAACCATTTGTATGAATCTGGGAAAATGAAACGCTGTTTGCAAAGAAACTACTGAGCGAAAATGTCTGAAATTTTCACAGGAGGTCCAGGGAATGATAATAAAGAGGGCTGTTACAAAAAAAATAAGCAAACTGAAAAAAAAAAAAAAAAAAAAATCGGACTTTTAATTTTTTTTTTAAAAATTCAGAAAAATGCTTAAAGTATCCTAAATAATCTATAAATAAAGAGACTTTTTGCTGCAGAATTTTATAATGAACGGTTTATTAGATATTGAATTAAAACAGGAATATTTTTAACATTGAAGTCTATGGGATTCTCCTGAATAAATTTGCCGAATTAAACCACCGAATGGCAGGGCATTAGGGGAACCTTTCACTGCTGGTTTGTGTTCTCTGAATAGCCGAAGCAGTGCTTTTTAATGGGGATTTCACTGCCCTCGAACAGGGACCGAACAGTCACCGTATGTGCAGGCAATTCGCCAGGATTTGGCGAACTGCCTGCTCTCTGGATAGCCGAATGGCCAAGAAAGGTAACCGAACGCTGATTTTCAGCGTTCGGTTACCTTTCTCAAGCAATTCGAATCTCTTTGGATAACCCTGTAAGTGCAATGTGAGTTTCCATGGATGCAGAGAAGTGTTTATATCCGTTTCCTCTTTCCATGTCTCTTATATGCCGTTGTATCTACATGGAAGTGTCATTGTGCTTGTTGTAGGCAAGTGCGTTGATATAGAGGAATATTTGCACTTTAGTCCTTTCTCTCGGACTGATTTCTTCCTCATGCTCTATTTTCCATATTTCAACCATTTTCTCCTTTTTCCATATTACTACATATACTCGAAACACCACAATCAAAATGTTGAGATCCGTTTTCCTCCAAGGACAAATGGAGCCCAAGCTATAATGTAAATGCAATCGCGTTTTCTTGCCATCAGATGGAGCCCTCCGTTTGTCAAAAAAGGCTTACCTAAAGTGAACATATACAGGGTTATCCAAAGAGATTCGAAAAGTCACCGCACGTTCGGTGACTTTTCGTTCTCTTCAATTCGGTTCCTTTTGCCGATTGCATTTCGATGACCCTGCGATGTATTCAGCAAACACCACAGGGTCCCCGAATTGCAGGGAAAAGCTGCCGCAAACCTGGCGAAAACTAACCGAATGCATGCTGAAAACAAGCAAAAACATCTGGATTAACCTTCAAAAAAGCCGAACAGGAGCCGAACATGAGCCGAATCACACAGAGCCGAAGCAGCTGTGACGTAGAGGAGGCAGTGAATAAATTAGAAAAACCATTTGTATGAATCTGGGAAAAAGAAACGCTGTTTGCAAAGAAACTACTGAGCGAAAATGTCTGAAATTTTCACATGAGGTCCAGGGAATGATAATAAAGAGGGCTGTTACAAAAAAAATAAGTAAACTGAAAAAAATAATAAAAAAAAATCGGACTTTTAAAAAAAAAAAAAAAATCAGAAAAATGCTTAAAATATCCTAAAAAATCTATAAATAAAGAGACTCTTTGCTGCAGAATTTTATAATGAACGGTTTATTAGATATTGAATTAAAACGGGAATATTTTTAACATTGAAGCCTATGGGATTCTCCTGAATTAACTTGCCGAATTAAACCACCGAATGGCAGGGCATTTCGGGAACCTTTCACTGCTGGTTTGTGTTCTCTGAATAGCCGAAGCAGTGCTTCTCTATGGGGATTTCACTGCCCTCGAACAGGCACCGAACAGGCACCGTATGTTCAGGCAATTCGCCAGGATTTGGCGTATTGCCTGCTCTCTGGATAGCCGAATGGCCAGGAAAGGTAACCGAACGCTGATTTTCAGCGTTCGGTTACCTTTCTCAAGCAATTCGGATCTCTTTGGATAACCCTGATACTTTGGGACACTTTTGTCTATCATTTACTATCAGGGTTATCCAAAGAGATTCGAAAAGTCACCGCACGTTCGGTGACTTTTCGTTCTCTTCAATTCGGTTCCTTTTGCCGATTGCATTTCGGTCACCCTGCGGTGTATTCAGCAAGCACCACAGGGTCCCCGAATTGCAGGGAAAAGTCACCGCAAACCTGACGAAAACTAACCGAATGCACGCTGAAAACAAGCAAAAACATCTGGATTAACCTTCGAAGAAGCCGAACAGGAGCCGAACATGAGCCGAATCACACAGAGCCGAAGCAGCTGTGACGTAGAGGAGGCAGTGAATAAATTAGAAAAACCATTTGTATGAATCTGGGAAAATGAAACGCTGTTTGCAAAGAAACTACTGAGCGAAAATGTCTGAAATTTTCACAGGAGGTCCAGGGAATGATAATAAAGAGGGCTGTTACAAAAAAAATAAGCAAACTGAAAAAAAAAAAAAAAAAAATCGGACTTTTAATTTTTTTTTTAAAAATTCAGAAAAATGCTTAAAGTATCCTAAATAATCTATAAATAAAGAGACTTTTTGCTGCAGAATTTTATAATGAACGGTTTATTAGATATTGAATTAAAACAGGAATATTTTTAACATTGAAGTCTATGGGATTCTCCTGAATAAATTTGACGAATTAAACCACCGAATGGCAGGGCATTAGGGGAACCTTTCACTGCTGGTTTGTGTTCTCTGAATAGCCGAAGCAGTGCTTTTTAATGGGGATTTCACTGCCCTCGAACAGGGACCGAACAGTCACCGTATGTGCAGGCAATTCGCCAGGATTTGGCGAACTGCCTGCTCTCTGGATAGCCGAATGGCCAAGAAAGGTAACCGAACGCTGATTTTCAGCGTTCGGTTACCTTTCTCAAGCAATTCGAATCTCTTTGGATAACCCTGTATGTGAGTAATGGACAATCACTTTCCATAAAACCACCGGGTCCTGACAGTATTTTAATGAAAAATCACTAGAGGGGTTATTCACAGGGCACCGTAATGTCACCAACATTTCGATGTTTTGTCGTTCCCCGCACTTCGGGGAATCAAATTTCCCAACCCTGCGGTGAATTCTACAGTCACCGCAGGGTCCCCGGAGTGTGGGGGAAAATCCGCCGCAGAGCTGCTGGAAAAAAAAAAGAAGCCGCAGAACCACCAAAATTATAGGATTTGATTTGATTATAAACCGAGAACCGGCTGAAAGTATTAGAAAATATCGGATCCGATGCATTACCGGATCAGATCCCATGATCCACTGAACCTGAAATGAAAAAGTCAAAGATACGCCTAACACAGCGCCGACCAACCGCAGCAAAAAGACGACAAGCGGTCGGACGGGTAAAAATAAATAAATAAAACGAATGAAAGTGTCAAGATTGGGGAGTGGCTTGGTGCTCGAGGAGAACGGTCGCATGTCCAAGCAGCTCTTGCAGACTTTCATTGATTTCTGGCTTTTACATGCCGCTCTGCCACTCCTGCCTTCTCCCTGACTGGTACTGACCGAGACCTGTGACTGAACGGTTTCCTCCTCCTGACTCCTGCTAGTTCACCCTATCTGAGTGCCGCTGGCTGCTGGGCCTGGTGCACCGCGGTTCTGACCACTATTTTTCTGCCTCGTGCTCCCTCCGTCTCCACCAGCCCTGCGTTAAGCTCAGTGATGAGCAGGCAGGATAAGAAGCTTGGGGCATCCAACTGTCCCCGCCTCCCCGATATCTGGGTTTGCCTGGCAGGCACGAGGGATGTGTCCCGATAGGTGCTGTGAACCGTGGTTTGGGCCCTGCTGAATCTCTCATGCTCTGCAGGCTCTGTAACTTACCCCACAGGTGGACCCCGAAGACCTCCTGGCTAGGGATGAGCCGAACACCCCCCGAGTTCGGTTTGAGCCCGAACCCGAACTTCCCATTTGTTCGGGACCGAACCCGAACACGAACCCCCATGCAAGTCAATGGGGCTGAAAATTCGGTTTTTTAGAGTGCCCTCCAAGAGGGAATATATGCTACATATTTGCCATACAAGGTGTATGGGGGTCCGGGTAGTGCCCTGGGGGACAGGAAACAAGGACAAAAAGTTTAAAAAACAACGTTTTTAAAGGGACAGGTGAGTTTTCCATGAAATAAGGGTTAAAAATAAAAATGAAAAATTCCTTCAAATATCGTGCCTAGGAGGTCCCCATAACCTGCCCGTGAAGTGGCAGATTTCTATGATGTATAGAAATATGTAAAAACCAAAAAATGACATTTCAAATGACGGTAAATGCTTTTCCTTTAATCTATCCATAAACAACTGCTTGGGGCGGCAGTCTGTATGAAAAGAGGAAACATTTTTGGACACGCAGAAAAAGTTTACAGATTTTTTGGCGGTGAAAAGCAGGAGAATGGAAACTTCTAGACCAAAAAGCCAATTTGGAAAGTGAGATCAATGGGAGAATTTTTCTGGTTCGGCTATTTTGACATAGAATTTTCCATTCTCCAGTCATTCTCCTGAGTTTCACCTTTCTCTGAATAACCCTGTCAGGGTTATTCAGAGAGCGGTGAAGAGCAGGAGAATGACTGGAGAATGGAAAATTCTAGGTCAAAATAGCTAAACCAGAAAAATTCTCCCATTTAGGCTAGGGTCAGACTAGCGAATTTTTAACGTGCGTTTAGGCGCACTTAATCACGGCCACACTAGCAGCAAATGACGGGCAATGATGGCCAATACACGAAGTACGGTCGCACGAAAGTCCGGCTGCGCAACGCAAGTGGAAAATGAATGCATTTTTTCGTGAACGCAGAACCGCTAGTACGGACGCACACAGTGCGCTGCGTCCACTAGCGGCGTGTGTGCGTGATTTGGAGACATCAGACCCTGCTCATGTCCGGCCAACATAACGTCCAGACACCCAAAGTTTCCTGGTTTGGATCCGTAAAAAATCACGCACAAAAATGCGCATCGTATGACCGTTTTCGCGCCATCCATGAGAAAATACGGCAATGCGTTCGGACGCACTTTTTGACGGTCGCTGCGAAAAATGCGTTAGTCTGACCCTAGCCTTATCTCACTTTCCAAATTGGCTATTTGGTCCAGATTGTTCTCTTTTCCTGCCATTCTCCTGGTTTTCACCGTTCTCTGAACAACCCCGAGAGAGAGGTGAAAGCCAGGAGAACTGGCAGGAGAAGAGAACAATCTAGACCAAATAGCCAATTTGGAAAGTGAGTTAAATGGGAGAATTTTTCTGGTTTGGCTATTTTGACCTAGAATTTTCACTTCTCCAGTTATTCTCCTGCTTTTCACCGCTATCTGAATAACTCTGTGAATGTTTAATCCCGAGGTGAAAAATAACATTGCTTTAGATTTTTTTCAAACACCAGTTAACCACTTGGCTGCTATGGACGCGCTCAGCGCGTCCAGCCAAGTGGTTCTCCTGTGCTATGGACGCGCTGAGCGCGTCCATGCACAGGAGGCAGCAATCCGCCGGATTGCTGCGCCCCCCGGTGCGGGCTGACATCTTGGTTGTCAGCCTAGCACTCCGGGACCCCGGCGGAGCAATTAGATGTCATCGCGGCGGCGCGATGACATCTAATTCAGGCGCCCCCCCCGCATGTGCGGAGGAAGCGCCTGAAAGGGAGGGGGGGAGGTCCTTCAGACCTCTCTCCCTCCCGATCGCCGGGGGGTAGAGGGTTAATCCAGGCACTGTTTGGAAGGGCACAGCCTGCCCTTCCAAACGGTGGCTGTGATTAACCCCTGGGGAGCCGGATCACGAATCGGCAGTGGCGTAGCGTGGGGGGGGGCTGGGGGGGCCGTGGCCCCGGGCGCAGTTTTGTTAGGGGCGCATTTGCGCCCCTAAAACTGGCCTGGGGTTGAGGGGACCCAGATGCCGGGCAGCGCCGGAGTGCCTGCCCGGTCCTGAAGAGTCTGTCCTGTTAAAGGGAAGCGGCTGCGTGCAGGCGCAGGTCACGTGGTCCGGCTAATCAGGTGGTACTGAGTCTCTGTACCACCTGACTGGCCGGACCGCGTGACCTGCGCACGCCACGCTGCCGCATCACCTTCAACAGGACGGACTCTTCAGGACCGGGCAGGCACTCCCGCGCTGCCTGGCATCTGGGTCCCCTCAACCCCTGCCGGAGCTGGAGCAATATCCAGGTGAGAGCTGGGGCAAATCCATGTGTAAGCTGGGCAAATCCATGAGCTGGGGGCAAATCCATGAGCTGGGGCAAATCCATGAGCTGGGGCAAATCCATGAGCTGGGGCATATCCATGACCTGGGGGCAAATCCATGAGCTGGGCAAATCCATGAGCTGGGGGCAAATCCATGAGCTGGGCAAATCCATGAGCTGGGGCAAATCCATGACCTGGGGCAAATCCATGACCTGGGGGCAAATCCATGAGCTGGGCAAATCCATGAGCTGGGGGCAAATCCATGAGCTGGGGCAAATCCATGACCTGGGGGCAAATCCATGAGCTGGGCAAATCCATGAGCTGGGGGCAAATCCATGAGCTGGACAAATCCATGACCTGGGGGCAAATCCATGAGCTGGGCAAATCCATGAGCTGGGGGCAAATACATGAGCTGGGCAAATCCATGTGCTGGGGCAAATCCATGACCTGGGGGCAAATCCATGAGCTGGGGCAAATCCATGAGTTGGGCAAATCCATGTGCTGGGGCAAATCCATGAGGTGCTGGGGCAAATCCGTGTGCTGGGGCAAATCCATGTGTGAGCTGGGGCAAATCCATGTGTGAGCTGGGGCAAATCCATGTGTGAACTGGGGCAAATCCATGTGTGAGCTGGGGCAAATCCATGTGTGAGCTGGGGCAAATCCATGAGCTGGGGCAAATCCATGAGCTGGGGGCAAATCCATGAGCTGGGCAAATCCATGACCTGGGGCAAATCCATGAGCTGGGCAAATCCATGAGCTGGGGCAAATCCATGAGCTGGGCAAATCCATGAGCTGGGGGCAAATCCATGAGCTGGGGGCAAATCCATGACCTGGGGGCAAATCCATGAGCTGGGGGCAAATCCATGACCTGGGGGCAAATCCATGAGCTGGGCAAATCCATGAGCTTGGGCAAATCCATGTGTGAGCTGGGGCAAATCCATGTGTGAGCTGGGGGCAAATCCATGTGTGAGCTGGGGCAAATCCATGTGTGAGCTGGGGCAAATCCATGTGTGAGCTGGGGCAAATCCATGAGCTGGGGCGAATCCATGAGCTGGGGCAAATCCTTGTGAGAGCTGGGGCAATATCGATAACGTGTCCACAGGTGGGGGCGCACAATTCTTGGCTGGCCCCGGGCGCTGACAACCCACGCTACGCCACTGCGATTTCAGCGCCGGATCGTGATCCTCTCCTGGAGCTGGCCGACATCTTGGATGTCGGCGAAGCCTCCAGGAACTCCCCCTGAGGACTGGCGTCATCATGCATAGCACGATGACGCCAGTCCTGGAGTTAACCCCTAGCTGCCACCAATGGTGGAGATAGGGGGTTCATTGGAACCCCTATCTCCCGATCCGTGGCAGCTAGGGGTTAATGTTTGATATCGTTGGATCGGCCAGAGCATGGCCTTTCCAAGGATACTAAACATGAGCATGAAAAATGTTTTTTTAAAAAAATAAAAAATAAAAATAAAAATATTTTTTTAAAAAAATAAACAAGTTTTTTTGTTTGTTTTTATTAATGCAGCAATATTGTTCCCATTTCAATTATAATGTGAACAATAATGCTGCACTAACGATCTTTGTATGCGGTGCGTTTGTTAAAAAAAGCTAAATTTTCCCCCAAAAAAAAATGTAACGAGACCCCATTTCTAATTTTTTTAACAAGCGCACCCAAGCGCTTTTAACAAGCGCATACAAAATATAACCGCAAACGATCGCATGTTAAAATGTGAAAAAAAAACACTTTACACATAATAAATTATTGAAAATTCGAATTTTATTGCATTTTTTATTATAATATACAGACGTATACATATAATAATGACATATTATGAATCTGCCAAGTCTGCCGGAAAGAACGATATATAATATATCTGGGTCATATATCAAAATGTGGCTACAAACCGCGGTTAAACATGATGAGCGAAAGCGGTAAAAATGACCTCAGCACAGAGGTGTGAAAAGCCTCAGCAGCGAAAGGGTTAAATGCAATATTAGGATGTTTTAGGGAAATTAATTCTCAAATCTCAATCAGAAGCAGACACCACCCCCTCACTATATTGTACAATGTATCAAATTGATTACCAGACTAAAAACACCTGGTGTTATGCCCGTTTTTTTTTTTATGTGACAGGATTTTACCAGGAAGGATACATTGAGAATTCTCTTGTTTTCAAGTATGTCCTGGGTAGCGAGTATGTACTGTTAGGTGTCTTGCCAAGGACACTTACTGGAGAGGTTGCTCGCTGGGATCGAACCCATGACTCCACAGGCTCTCTCCATGCAGAGCGGTGACATTACCTCTACTCCACCCAGCCGGTTTGTGAACAGAGGTCATTTAGAGTTGATAATCTTTCCACGTACACATTAGTTTTTAATTCAATATCTAATAAACCGTTGCTTAGAATATTCTGCAGTAAAGAGTCTCTTTATTTCTAGATTTTTTAGTGTTGTTTTAAGCATTTTCTATACTTTTGTCAAAATTTCTTTTTTTTTTTCGAACCCGAACTGAACAAGCCCAAAAAGTTCGAAATTCGCGAACTTTCGAACTGCCAAAGTTCGGGTCGAACTCCGAACCGTCCGAACCCGAACAGCTCATCCCTACTCCTGGCAACTAAGAGTGACATGCGGGTCCTCCTGGCAGACACCCACTCCTCTTGGGCCCTGGAGTTTGTGGAGGTGCGTTCTGACCTCCTCTCCCTCCGCACTCAGGTGGTGGTATTAGACACTCGGACCTGCACCTTAGAGGCCACACTGGTCGCAACCTCCTCTCATATTGAGACGCTCCACGCCAGGTTAACGGACTTCAATCTGCTGTGTTGGCAATGGAGCCCCGGCACCGGCGTCGGAACTTGAAACTGAGGGGCATCCTGGACTCTCTGCCTGCTCCCGAGCTCCTGCTGTTGGCCAGCCAGTTGGTAGGTACCATCCTGTCCCTCCCTGATGATGACCCGGACCCTGTGATGTCAGCGCTCCAGGTTTGAAAGGTAGCGGCTGCCCCTCTGTCTGCCAGAAAGGACGTCATTGTGGTCTTGGGCGATAACCTTGTTCGGGAGCGCTTTCTGGGAGTGACGATCCAGGATCCCCGCTTTTATTTGAGGGTATGGACATTTCTGTCTTCCGTGACTTGCCATTCCTGGCTTTAGCGGCTCGGCAACAGTTTGGAGAGGTTACGGCCATGCTCTGATCCCATGATGTCTGCTACTGTTGGGGAGTGTCGGGATCCCTGCTCATTCACCGTGGCACTGAGATTCTAGCAGCTTTGATGTTGGAAGAGGCTGGGGCCCACTTGTTGGCTCTGGGGTTGCCGAGCTGTCGGGCCGACATTGTTGCTACCTTCACTGCAGGCTGGGAGGCCTTGTGACCCTGACTAGCCCCTGGGACTTGACTGCTCTCCTCATGTTTGGGGCGTCCTTGATTGGCGATAACCGTACACTGGTTTTTCGCTCTTGCCCAGTCGGCTCCCTGCCCCACCCCCCTCTTACCCCACTCCCTCTCTCACCCCCCCTTTTTTAGGATATGAAGGTATGGTTTCGCCGGGGGCGAGCCGTGGGATGGTCACCTAGGCTCTCCTCTCACTTTTCCCTTGGCCCTTCGGGGTCCTTTGCCCTGTGGTCCACTCTGTGGCCCCCTGCTTGGTCTCGGAGGTGTGCTACAGAGTATCACTGTTTTTCAGGCTACTTTTCCCACTTCCTCTGCCATGTCAGAGGGTATTTTTTTCCCTTTTCCTCTCTCTTCATTCACTTTTCTCTCTTTCTCTCCTCTCTCCCTCCTGTTCCTTCCCATCCCATTTCCCCCTTCTATTCTCTGCGGTCTCCTGTTCTATGACTGTCACCTTGATGACGCTTCTAGCGACTCAATGTTTCCGTTTGGCGGCGTGTTATCCTGCAAATTCTTTGCCTTGGCAATGCGCGCCCTTTCTTTCCCTGGCTTTATTGCATTCTTCTGTGTTGTGTATAATCTTAAATAGAATTTTTTTTAAAAAAAGTGTCAAGATTGAAACTCTTTTTGCAAAAAAACCTATTGAATGAAAATGTCATGAATTAACATAGAAAGTCCTATGAACGATAATAAAAAGGTCTGTCACAGAAAAAAGAAAAAACATTATTTTAAAAAAACTGAAAAAAATGTTTCCTGAAAAAATGCCTAAAAGATCCAAAAAAATCAATAAAGTGACTTTTTACTGCAGATTAAAAGAATAAATGGTTTATTAGATATTGCAAAAAAACAGGAATATTTTTAACAATGAAACCTATGGGATTCGCCTGAATAAACCTGTCGAATGAAACCACCGAACATCAGGGCATTTCTCTGACTAAAGACTGCTGTTCAGTGTTCTGTGAATAGATGAACCATTGCTACTCTATGGGGACTTTCACTGCCGTCAAACAGGCACGGTACTTGCTGGCAAACTGTCTGTTTTCTGAATAGCCAAATGGCTGGGAAATGGCAACGTACAGGGAAATTCACTGTTCAGTGCCATTTCGGGGCCAGATCGGCTCTTTGTGAATAACCCTGTTATTGTTGAAGGGATAGAGTAAATGGATACATTTTGCAGTGTTTGTAAGCAAAGTACAGTAAATAAAATCAGCAATATAAGAGATGCAATGTGAGTGTGGCGCCACTAAATGTCTCTACTAGCCAACAGAGAATAGTTGAACACAATCGTTAAGTGTATGAAGATGATTAAAATTAATCAGTTGGAAGATGAAGGTATGATGATTGCCACTAATGTCTACAGAGAGAGCATACTGCTGCGCCTAATTAGAAAGCAATTACACTCTTCAACACATAATATAGTGTACAATAATCTATAAAGGTGGTGTTAATAATATCAGTATGCACAATAAAAGTGGCAAATGTAATTAAAAGTGCTGTGAATTCCAATAACAGTAATGAAACCACAATACAATAACATGCACCTGGGCGGTGTAAAATGGTACAAGGTGGAAGTGCAAAATTGCAAGAATAAGAGTGACAACGTGACTGCAGATAATGGTGTGTTCTAACAGTCAGACATGACGTTCTCAGATAAAGGGTAAATCGCCTATAATAAGTTAATTAATTAAATTGCTGAAGTACCCCTAATAAAATACTATAAAGTGCTGATAGTATCTTTAAAATAGTCCTAATGACTACTAAATGTGTACCAATAATTACAGCTCAAACCCAATCGGGTGAAACAAATAAGCTTAATTAAAACCAATTAGACATCCAGAGTGCATGATCCAAAATGTGTTATAGTGCAAAACATTAATGAAAATTAATAGACAAAAATATAAATACAAACAGTCAAATTAATAAATATGTGATGGAAAGAATAAAATTAGTAGACATCAGTTCTTTACAGGATACAAAAATCGATTCTCTGAAGGAAAAAATGCAGCAGCCTTACACACAGAACCAGCGTCTAATCCCCAAAGTCGCTGAAAATAGAGTGTTCAAAAAATGTAGAAAGCTGGTGTCTGGCGCTTGCAAAAGTTCGTTCTTTAAATCCAGTCAAAAAATTCAGTCAAAAAATTCTAGGTCCGCTTAGCATCTCATCCACAGATTTGATTGAAGACACATGAAAATAAGAAGAAAAGGAGAATATTTTGTGCAGAATCTTAGCACATAATTTAGGTAAGCATGCCAAAAAAGGAATACTCACATTTAGGGGTGCCAGTTGTAACAAATAGGCACCTAAACGTAGGCAAATCAGTGAATTTATATATCAGGGGCACTGATTCCCCTGTATAGGTAGGACAACCAAAGATCCAGGCGCCGTAGAGATGTACAATAAAAGTACCAGATGGTTTGGAATCAACAGAATACGCTTGAATAGAGTCGGTCAATCACAAGTTTATTAGGAAACTTAGATAAACACCTCAAACGCGTTTCGCTACAAGAGCTTCATCAGTGAGTGTGACACTCACTGATGAAGCTCTTGTAGCGAAACGCGTTTGAGGTGTTTATCTAAGTTTCCTAATAAACTTGTGATTGACCGACTCTATTCAAGCGTATTCTGTTGATTCCAAACCATCTGGTACTTTTATTGTACATCTCTACGGCGCCTGGATCTTTGGTTGTCCTACCTATACAGGGGAATCAGTGCCCCTGATATATAAATTCACTGATTTGCCTACGTTTAGGTGCCTATTTGTTACAACTGGCACCCCTAAATGTGAGTATTCCTTTTTTGGCATGCTTACCTAAATTATGTGCTAAGATTCTGCACAAAATATTCTCCTTTTCTTCTTATTTTCATGTGTCTTCAATCAAATCTGTGGATGAGATGCTAAGCGGACCTAGAATTTTTTGACTGAATTTTTTGACTGGATTTAAAGAACGAACTTTTGCAAGCGCCAGACACCAGCTTTCTACATTTTTTGAAAAATCAGCAATATGTTGCTACTGGTTGTACACAACTCTGGCACTGCTTTACGCATTTTATACATTGTACAGAAGCCTTGAAGAGAGTCTGTAACGGTAAGACAGTTATCACCCCAATTGTAGTAAAAAGCTGAGTGGTAATGATTTGCGAAGATTTAAAACTTGATATATAATGGGGTCCCAGGAGTACACTTAAGCAACTTATAGAATAGCTGGTGTTCGGAGCAAATATCTATTCTTTGCACCATTCAGTTTCTTTATAAAAAATATATATGTTTTATTTTTGCTTTAAACTGTCACTTGGGGAGTCATAAAAGCTCCCTAAAATTATGACCAAATCCAATTAATATGGGGTTTGTACAATTTTGTGCCTCTGAGTAAATCATTATGACCCTAAGCGAAACCTAGAAGATTCATAATCCTATACACAGGATCTTAGAAACTATTTTAATGTAGGAAAGCGACATGATTAATGATTTTTAAAATACCAAAATATAATATAGCAGAATTTATGTATTATACTGTGTACTGTTTGGATAAATGAGCACTATAAAGTGTAATGGGGGTTTCTAAAGTCCTTTATGACTTTTTATGGTGTTTAATTAATAGTTGGTTAAAATCAACCTGTCACCAAACAGAACATTCACATTAATCATTTGCATATATAAACAAAAATATGCTTTTTAACTGCTTCGGCAATATTTACGATAATTGTAATAGTACATTGCAGATATCAAGACTGTGTCCTGGTAAAGTTTTTGGCTTATATACCAATTAGCCATGCATATTAATTTAAAATTACCCTCTTTGTGATGAGCAGCTTAGCCCATTTTGCCAAAACTACCGTAAATTCACTATTGACCGTAGGGTCTCCGAAGTCACCAAAGATGGAGTCGTCGAACCCTCATGAAAAAGTTGGCGAATGTCGCTAAAGAGCACCAAAGACTGTTGAACGGGCCTTGTGACATGCATCACTCTGAACCTGGAGTACATGAGCCTAGAGATGTACAGTATTTGGGAGTTGCAGGCCTGAAGTTCTATATTTCCCGGCCCCGTCCTATGTTAAAGTCAACCTGTACCTGTAGGGTGCAGGGTGTTTGGGTAATCTGTGTTATGCATGAATGCTGTTATAATCTATTGTTATTTTCTATGTGTATTTCTTACTATCTGCTGATAGGATTACTGTGTGGTTCACCTTAGTCTTTTCCAACTCCCAGCGGCATAGCGCGGGGTGTCAGTGCCCGGGGCAAGGCAAGAATTGTGCACCCCCTCAACCTGTGGACACGGTAACGAACCCTGATTCCGCGCCCGAGCCTCCCCCCCACACTACGCCACTGCCAACTCCCCCTATCTGAAATGTGTTTGTTTATGTTAAAGGTTTGAATGGATATTGTTCTCTCTTGTTTGTCAAATGTTGAGCAAACGCTAATCCCATTATCTGTCCCTGGTCTGGCTATGTCCCAGACTCTGAGAAGAAGCAGAAAACTTCAGAGCATTAGAATTCTAGGGGAGAGATTAATGATGAAGTGTAGTAGAAGCCAGAGTGTCATTTCACACTATATATACAGTGGCAAGAAAAAGTATGTGAACCCTTTGGGATTACGTGGAGTTTTGCATGAATTGGTCATAAAATGTGCTCTGATCTTCATCTAAGTCACAACAATTTGAAAAACACAATCTGCCTAAAATAATACAACACAAACATTATATATTTTCATGTGTTTATTGAACATAACATGTAAACATTCACAGTGCAGGGTGGAAAAAGTATGTGAACCTTTGGACTTAATAACTGGTTGACCCTCCTTTGGCAGCAATAACCTCAACCAAACGTTTCCTGTAGTTGCAGATCAGACCTGCACAAGGATCTGGAGTAATTTAGGACCACTCCTCTTCACAAAACTGTTTCAGTGTAGCAATATTCTTGGGATGTCTGGTGTGAATCGCTCTCTTAAGGTCATGCCACAGCATTTCAATCGGGTTGAGGTCAGGACTCTGACTGGGCCACTCCAGAAGGCATAGTTTGTTTGTTGAAGCCATTATTTTGTTGAATTACTTGTATGCTTTAGTTGTATATTAAGGGTTAATGGGCAGGCTTGATTCCTCGCAGTATATATATATATTTTTTTATTTATTAATGGCATTTTAGGAGTTAATGTGTAGGCTACATGTCTCACAGTGTATACATTTCATGAAAAGTTCCTGAATTTTGCTCAGTGCTTCACCAGATAGAGGCCTTTATCACCAAGTCTGACAGGGTGATAAATAAAGGGTACTTTGGACAATACTTATCCAATGATAAAGCTGGTCTCTACACAGTTTATTAAACAGGTACATTCCCTTTACTCTCTGTGTACTTATCACCAGGATGAGAAGAGGTGAGCTATTTCAGTTCCTACCTGACTTATCACGGGATATTAAACACCATTCTATGGACTTTTCACTTTGCTAAGGTGAGTAAAGCATTCTCACTGCTTATCACACTCTTTCACAGTTTATTAAACGTACACCACAATTTAACCCTTTCGCTGCTGAGGCATTTCCCGCCCCTGTGCTGAGGTCATTTTTACCGGTTTTGCTCATCATGTTTAAACGTGTTTTTAAGGCTTATTTTAGTATATGACCCAGACATATTATATAACGTTCTTTCCGTCAGACTCGGCAGATTCATACTATGTCATTATTATATGTATACGTCATGTCCTGTTTGTATATTATAACAAAAAATGAAATAAAATATGAATTTTCAATAATTTACAACGTGTAAAGTGTTTTTTTTTCACATTTTAACATGCGAGCAATTGCGGTTATATTTTGTATGGGGTGCGCTTGTTAAAAAAATTAGAAATGGGGTCTCGTTACATTTTTTTTTGGGGAAAATTACACGATTTTTAACAAACGCACCGCATACAAAAATCGTTAGTGCAGCATCATTGTTCACATTATAATTGAAATGGGAACAATATTGCTGCATTAAGAAACCAAGAAAAAAAAAAACTTGTTTGTTTTTTTTTTTTTAGAATTTTTTTTAAATATTTTTTTATTTTTAATTTTTATTTTTTTTAAAAAACTTTTTTCACAGTGGTGTTTGATATTGTGGAACGGCCATGCTCTGGCCGATCCAACAGTACCAAACATTAACCCCTAGCTGCCACAGATCGGGAGATAGGGGGTTCATTGGAACCCCCTATCTCCACCGTTGGTGGCAGCTAGGGGTTAACTCCAGGGGTCCCGGATTGACGGGCTGACATCCAAGATGTCAGCCCGCACCGGGGGGCGCAGCAATCTGCTGGAATCCGGCAGATTGCTGCCTCCTGTGCTCGGACGCGCTCAGCGCGTCCGTAGCACAGGAGAACCACTTGGCTGGACGCGCTGAGCGCGTCCATAGCAGCCAAGTGGTTAAACGAAAGTGACAGGAGAACAACACTGGTTCTAACAATGGGATCTACTTATAACTCGCAGTTCGGCGAACTTTGGCGGTCACTTTGGCGGTAGCGAAATTGTCCTATAGAGAAGCAATTCTCAGAACACCAGTGTCAGTGAAATTACCTGATTTTCGGTTATTCAGTTCGACAAGTTAAACAGGTGAATCCCGGGGTGGAGCTGACTGCCGATGTGAGCGGACGTGCATGGATGAGCTCTCTGGATATAAACTTGGACTTGACAAAGACCAGCTCTGGTCGAAACGTTGTCCTTCTTGGTGCTGGAATAAATCCACTTTTGACTTAATAAGTGGTCTTCTGGAGTTTCTTATGCTGCCCTGGATATAAAGGTCTACCTGACCGTAATTTGCCATCCCTCCGTTGCTTTTTTAATATTTTTTTATTATTATTATTATTATTAATCTTTATTTATAAAGCGCCAGCATATTCCGCAGCATTGTACAATGGGCACAGTTTTAGACAGGGTTACAATACATTGAACAACATTTGACAGACTGGTACAGGAGGAGACAAGGGTCCTATTCCCGTGGGAATTTACAATCTAGAAGGGATGGGGGTGGAAACAGGAGGAGAGGACTGCAAGGTGAGAGTGATGGACTGCTAGGTGAGAGTGATGGAGTGGTTGCGCCAGTGAGTCGGGTGGTAGGCTTCCCTAAACAGGAATGTTTTAAGGGAGCGTTTGAAGGAAGGGAAACTAGGGAAAGTCTGACAGTACGAGTGAGAGCGTTCCAGAGGATGCGGGCTGCTTGTGAGAAATCCTGCAGTCTATCATGGGTGAAGGTAATGCGGGGAGAAGCTAGGCGCAGGTCACTGTTTGACCTTAGGGAGTGGGCTGGCGTATATTTGGTGATTAGTGAGGACAGGTAGTGGGGAGCTGAGTTAGTGAGAGCTTTGTAGGTCAGGGTAAGGATTTTGAATTTAATTCTGCATTGGATGGGGAGCCAGTGAAGGGACTCAGAGAGGAGAGTGGCAGAGACAGAGCGGCGCGTGAGGTGGATGAGCCTGGCGGAGGCGTTCAGGATGGATTGTAGGGGGGGGGCAGATAAGAGATTATTGCAACAGTCAAGTTGGGAGATTACAAGGGCGTGGATGAGCTGTTTTGTGGCTCTGTGCACAACCCAGACCCCCGGAAGTGGGGAGCAGACTTTGCATCGAGGTGGGAGCTCTCCTGATTGTGGTCTCCCTGATCGTCATTTTTCAGCCCACTGTTTCAGCATACGTCGCTTGGGTTGGCCCAGGTGAGCCTTTTGGATGTCTACCATGACTCTATCCGCTCTATTCGTACCTGACTCGGCCTGTTCGGGTTTTTTCTCTTCACTATATTGGATGTGATTACTGGCCCTGTATATCATTGTGTCTGTTTCTATGGATATCTCATACGGGTCCTGCTTTACCTATTTAGGCGCTTTTAGTATAATGGATGTGATGACTAGCCCTTTATATAGTTTTTCTGTTTTTGTGGATATTTCATGCTAGTCCTGCGTGGCCATTCTTTTTATTATATACAGTATTCGCTGTCTCTGACATATACACATATATATAGAGAATTTAAAAAAAAACGTGAATCCCTTTGGTTTCAATACAAAAAAGTAATATCATTTTTAATTTTCTTTTAAAATTTTTTTTTATTCTTTTCATTTTCAGCAAAAATCCATTTTATTTTTTTTAGAACACCTTTCTGTATTTTTTTGTATTTTTAGATAAAATTTTTGTTTCCCAATTGAAAAATAACACTATAATAACACTCTCTGAGTCATTCATACGTATGGTCTTCTGGGCTTTGGTTGCAGTGGGCAATTACATCCATACATTCAGTGCGCTACATAGACTCTTTACTTACAGGCGAGAATTATAAAAAGAATAGATGGTTTATTCAAAGACTTCGTCCAAGACAGCTTCAAGACAGAATGAATGTAACAGCTGAGACAATAAGGTCCCTATTACAATGTGAACGCAAACGTTAATGCTCACTTGCGTGAGCATTAACGTTTGCCGCGTTATGTGCATCATATTACAATCCAAACGCAAACGGGTTAAAAAACCCGTTTGCGTTTGGTACCTTGCGCTCCTCTGTGCGAGGTCACTGCACTTTGCGCTCCCTATACTTAACATGGGGAGCGCAAAGTGGTAATCAGCGTTGGATTACAATGTCCCAGCGGTGATTAACGCCTGGCTCTGGTCAACGAAAAGTTAACCAGAGCCAGAACCTGGTGTTAACGGATTCCGCTTCTGCAGAATCCGTTAATACAGCTGTAAAAATAATAAAACGAGTCCTATACTTGCCCTCTGTCCCGCGGTGAGGACCGCGGCTCCGGTCGCATCCTCCGGCCGGCAGGAGCAGGGAAAGACAGGGGGAAAAATTATCACTACGCCGACCGGCCGGATCTCGCGGTCACATGACCGGCAGAGAGGACCTCAATGGAGTCCTATGGACTCCAGCGAGTGGATGCTCGCGGCTGCGCTCAGCGCTGCCGTGAGCATCCTGATTTTTAACGCTTGATAACAATGCAGGCAGCATTGTTTGCGCCAGCATTGTAATCTGGCGTTAAAACGCAGGCGCAAGGGGGAAACTGCGGGTGCAGTTTTTCCTCCCCTGCGCCCGCGTTTTAACGCTAAGAGCGAAATAGGGGCCTAAGTCTTTGCATGCAGGTAGAAATAGACATGAACCCGGTGGTAGTTCTCAGCTACAGGGATGGTCTGCCCTCTTTGGTTAGAAACCAGTAAAGTAATTTACTTCTCATTCCTGCTAAAAGTCTTATATAGAGAAGCAGCTATTCACTTCTCCAAATACAGAATGCAGTTGAAACATTATCCGGAGACTCTCTTGGCCAGTGAGATATTCAACAGACAGCTTTTGACGATATATGGAATTAGCACAGCCTCTGTGTCACCACACAAGACACATTCACTCCTATTTTTGACTGATTGTAAAATCTGTGAGATATTTAACACAGATTTTGTTTAAAAGGTAGTTTTTTTATTCTGTAGTACACCTTTTTATTATTTTGCCTCCGCCAGGCTAATTCACCTCACGCGCCGCTCTGTCTCTGCCGCTCCCCTCTGCGAGTCCCTTCACTGGCTCCCCATCCACTGCAGAATTAAGTTCAAAATCCTTATCCTTACCTACAAAACCCTCACTAACTCAGCTCCCCACTACCTGTCCTCACTAATCACCAAATACACCCCAGCCCGCTCCCTAAGGTCAAACAGTGACCTGCGCCTAGCTTCTCCCCGCATCACCTCTTCCCATGATAGACTGCAGGATTTCTCACGCGCAGCCCCCACTCTCTGGAACGCTATCCCTCGTACTGTCAGACTTTCCCCTAACTTCTCTTCCTTCAAACACTCCCTTAAAACGTTCCTATTTAGGGAAGCCTACCACCCAACTCACTGACGCAACCATCAATCACTCTCACCTTACAGTCCTCTCCTCCTGTTTCCAACCCCAACCCTCCCAGATTGTGAGTTCCTACGGGAATAGGGCCCTCATCTCCTCCTGTACTGTTTGTCAAATGTTGTTCAATGTATTGTAACCCTGTCTATACTGTGCTTATTGTACAGCGCTGCGGAATATGCTGGCGCTTTATAAATAAAGAATAATAATAATAATTTTGAAAGGATCTTTTCTATTATTTAGACACATTTTAATATATTTTTATTGGTTTAAACACCTATTGGGAGATGTAACAGATCTCTGTACCTGCATGGGTCACATCTGTTAATGTCGCTTCCTTGCTGGACCCCTGTTCTCTCACCAGCAATCTTTCGTGCCTTTCTCCAGCCCTTAGCTGAAACTTAAGGACGGGTACACGTGATGATAATATCCCCAGAAATGAGGCAACACACAGATCTGGAGGTGTATTTAGTACAGACAGCAACAACTGGCTCAGCCTTTAATGAAATAATAAGTCCGGCGGGAGCAGGGAGAGACGGGGGGAAAAGTCCCCCAGTCTCTCCCTGCGGATCACTACGCCGACCTTCCGGATCTCGCGAGGCGAGATCCGGCAGGTCATGTGACCGCCAGGGTCTGCCTCAATGGAGTCCTATGGACTCCATGGAGAGTATGCGTGCGGCGGAGCTTAGCGCTGCCGCGTGCATCCCGGGGCTTAGTGCCTGTTAACAATGCAGGCAGCTTTTTGGCGCCTTCATTGTAATATCACGCTAAAATTCGCAGGTTTTCCTCCTTAGCGTCCCTGTTTTAGCATGATTATTGTAATGCAGCCCACAGTTTTTATAACCAAACTCTTTATTGAAAAATAATAAATGAAAAAATAAAAAAAACAACAGCACACAACATTGTGTATGTTATCTGATCCTTTGAAAGGATCAAATTAAGAGTTAAACAAGGGCTAGATGAGGAAGATGTATATATAACAATCAACTAAAGAAAGAACTCAAAGCAACACAAATCCACTGCTCCCCTCTATCTCAATAATGTGGTATCACCAAATAAGACCTCGCCCATTGAACTCTCACACAACTCACTATACTTCAAACATAGATATAATCCAGGGCATCTTCATTATCAGTAATTATATGCTTTCTAGTCTGTCCTTGTAACTAAAGAGGGAGAGGAGCAAGGTGAAAAGAAAATGACAAGAGTGGAGCAATATACCAGGAGTCCAGTTGGAAAAATAAATTATATAAATCTCCAAATAAATCAGCATAAATATCGAAAGATCCCCAAAGCTCTAGAGTAAACTGTTAAAATATAAAAATAGAGACCAACACGCGTTTCGCCATTATTTCCATGGCACTATGACAACGAGTTGTCCTCTGACGCTTCAAGTACTAGCAAGGATTTTTTACTTTTTTTAGGAGGGGGAAGAGCAAGAGAAAGGGCTCATACCCTTCCACAATACAGCACCGAGGAGGCGAGAGTTGATTACGTGACTCCGAGATACCCGGGGAGGGTGAGGCAGAAACCGAAATACTGGTGATTAATCACCACACAGGAATCCCTTCTCAATCAAGGTCTGAATTTTGTCCCACAATTCAATGGTGACAAATTACAACTAGATGTTGACCTTGCGAAATTCTTCAGAACCATTCGTCTAAAGGCTTTTTTTCATTTACAGGAGATGGAGGTACATACACTGTCAGCACCCCAGACCATGTCTCCAGCTGAATCTTCGTTTAATCTGTCCAAGTGTAGACCAACAAGTAAATTCACGCTAGAGACCTATATTCGTATGGTACATTGAGGTGGATAAGATCAAATGGACAACTAACAAAAGGAATTTCAATAATCTTACATATCAGCAGAGACAGGCTCTGAGAGAGTTGTAGGATGATGCCACTCTATCTGCCATGCAGACAAGGGAGGAGCAATTGTGGTTATGGACACTGTTAAATATCTACAGGAGGCATACAGACAACTCCAGAATGAATTTCATTATTTTAAATTAGGACATGTCCCCTGTTGGCAGATACAAGCAGAGATTAAGGACATTACAGATAATGCCTTAGAAAATCTGATCTCAAAAGCGTGACCACTCTTTTCTTAACATTGAATCCCCCAGAGTACCTTATTTTTATTTACTGCCAAAGATCCACAAGGATCTGCAGAATCCTCCAGGCAGGCCGATTGTTTCGGGGTGTGGGTCGGTCCTTCAACCACTATCGATTTTCCTTGACCAACATCTACAGCCACTGGTATCAACGACCAAAAACGTACTTACGTGACACTGCAGATTTCATCGTGAAAATCAAGGATCTATCTATCCCTCAAGGCACGTTCTTATGTTCCATTGATGAGGGGAGCCTGTATACATCAATCCCTCATCATGAGGGCATGGAAGTGATCTTTAGTGTGTTACAGACCATTGATATCACAGACTCTTACAAATCATTTCTTATGGAGCTTTTGCAGCTCATTTTGAATAAAACTTACTTTTACTTTGAAGGTGAGTTTTATTTACAGACCCAAGGCACTAAAATGGGTTAAAGTGTGGTGCCATCATATGCTAACTTGTTCATGAGTGCCTTTGAAGATGCTTTTGTTTATCCGGATGAGGCTTTTGGCAACTTTGCAAAGGTGTGGTTTCGTTACATTGATGACATTTTCTTTCTTTGGACTGGTGATTTTGATTCTCTGCTCGCTTTTCACCATCGTTTGGACTCACATATCTCTACAATTAAGTTCACTTTGGAGTACAGCCAACAACAGTTGCATTTCTTGGATGTGTCCTTACAGGTGAGTGATGGTCTGATTAGTTTTGATCTGTTTACCAAACCTAAGGATAGATTAGCATATTTACACAGCAATTCATTCCACCCGAGACCTTTAATTCAAAATCTGCCCTATGGGCAGTTTCTTCAGGTAAGACGCAACACCAGTCTTGAAGAAGACTATAATCATAGGAGTGATAAAATGGTCAATGACTTTATAGCTTGTGGGTATTCCCCTGATGTCCTTTTAGGATTTCAACAGAGAGCATGGGGATACAAACAAGAAGACTTGCCAAAACCTAAAACACAGATGGTACAATCTAGGTTACCTTGCATCACTACTTACAGCGCGGGATCTTCAAAGATCAAACATATTCTCAACAAGCACTGGCACATTTTGCAAACTGATCGCAAGATCTCTGATCTATTCCAGGATAAATAAATGATGGCCTTCAAACGCCCTTGTAATCTGGGCGAATTTCTGACTAAAAACATGGACATGAGGCCACAGGCTATACATGTTACGTTCCCCCAGCCAGGTCCCCTGGTGCTGTGAGCTCTTCTCAGCCTTCATGGTTTATAGAGTTAATCTGTCTGGCTCTCCGCCCTTGGAGTCTCAGCGTCTGACCAGATCTGTGGTCCCATGACCTGCACTACCCTATTTAAATGAGAGTCAGTGCAATGGTTCCCTGATCCAGTATAGATCTCCATTGCTGAGTTCCTGAATTTGTATATTGCATTTTGACTTCCTGGTTTTTTGACTTCAAGCTCTGTATTCTGACGATTCTTGTGATTACCCCTGGTACCGTGTTTTTGAGATATCTTGGTTCATAATCATGACTCCTGGCTGTGTATGCTGACCATTCTTTCTCTTAATCCCATTTGTGATTTGTCTGTGTGGTATTCTGGTTTATGTTTGTACCACTCTGTCGTTTGTTTATTCTGGTGTGAGACCTATTTCTGGGTATCCTGTTGGTTTTGCTGGTTGCAGCATAACCTCGCGTTCTAGTTATGTCCTTCCCTGCTTCCTGCTGAATTAATTTCTGTCCAATCTATTTTTCTGGTTTATGTTTGTTTTATCTAGTGCAACAGCTCATTGTTCTATTTATAGAGACCATCTCAAGGATCTCTTTCTTGTTCCATTGTTGATAGATATTCCTTGTCGAGTCTGGTTTAACCCTGTTATTTCTTTGTGTACGCTTTCTTGTGTTCACCCCCACCCTGTATAATTGGAAGTCCATCCTAAGGACCTTTTTCCCAGTGCAGGGCTTTCCTTGTGTGTCTTGTCTGGTTCTGTTTAATCCTGTGTACAGGGTTCTGCAGTATGAAGAGAGACACATACCCGACTAAAGGGCTTAATACACTCAGGAGCAAGGACCCCCCTTTGGCTCCTGAAGGGGGCCACCATAACACTACATTTATGGAACACGGTTTTCTGAAACCACAAGCAGGTATGCATAAGTGTGGACACTGTAATGGAGTAATTGTGGGATCTAGCTTTCCGCACCCACGCACAGGTAAAAAAATATTGCATACAGACACGGATGAATTGCCAAACGGATCATGTAGTATATCTTCTCAAATGCCCTTGCGGCTTTGGCTATGTGGGTCAGACACAGAGGCCCCTAACTGTGCGTATAAGGGAGCATAAGAGTAACATACGCACACACAGACAACAGTCTCCGGTGGCAAAACATTTTAATGCGGCAGGCCACATGGTGGCACAGTTACGTTACATGGCTATCAAATGGATTCCAACTCCCAAGAGAGGTGGTAATAGGGAAAACAGGTTAAGAAGACGGGAGCTGCAATGGATCTACGAATTACAAACTCTGGCTCCATTGGGGCTCAATGAAGATAAGGACTTATCCCCTTTCTTGTAATTGTTGGCATCTCCTTTGTTTGTGTTTTTGATTTTAATTATATTTGTTTTTTCTGTTTTTAGGTTTGCAGTTGTGTCATCCCGGTTGGATAGTCACTACATATGGAACTCATCACCACTTTACTTTTGTGGAAGTAGAGGATTTAGATTGACATCAGGATGTTAAGTTTTTTTACTTGGGATCGACTTGGACCTCTATTGTTGCTGAAAATTGTATATGAACACATCACCTATGCATAATACAGAAGATCACCCGGAATTAATTTAATTTGATTTTGCTTAAATTTAATCCACAGTACATTGGGATTTTATGAGAAAATATTGTCATATTTATACACGTAGGGCCACATTACAATCTTGGTGCTAACGTTAATGCTCACCTGCGTGAGCATTAACGTTAGCCGCGGTGGCTACCGCATATTACAATCCAAACGCTAATGAATTAAGTAACCCGTTTGTGTTTGGTACCTTGCGCTTTTCAGCGCAAGGTTACTGTACTTTGCGCTCCCTATATTTAACAATAGGGAGTACAAGGTGTTAATCAGCGTTAGTATTACAATCTACTAGCACTGATTAACGTCCAGCTGTGGTTAGCAAAAAGTTAACCACAGCCTGGACTTGGTGTTAACGGATTCCGCTTCTGCAGAATCCGTTAACACATCCAAAACAATAAAAAAAACAAATCAGATACTCACCTCCTGTCACGCAGCGTGGACCGCGGCTCCATCCGCCTCCTCTGTCCGGTGGGAGCAGGGAGAGACTGGGGGGAAAAAGTTCCTCAGTCTCCCCCTGCGTATCACTACGCTGACCGGCCGGATCTCGCGAGGCATGTGACCATCGGCGTCTGGCTCAATGGAGACCTATGGAGTCCATCGAGTGGATGCTCGTGGCGACACTCAGAGCTGCCACGAGCATCCCGGGGCTTTGCGCCTTTTTTAAAGCCTGTATTGTAATTCCACGCTAAAACGGGGGTGCTAGGGGGAAACTTGCAGGCGCAGTTTTTCCTCCCTAGCACCCCCGTGTTAGCGTTAGGAATGTAATTTAGCCCATAAATGTATTTTTTAGTTTTTTTCGTTAGATATACTTTTTCCTTCTCCTTTTTTCTTTTGAGTTCATATATTTTTTAGGCTATTATCCTTTATTATTTTATATATGAACTGAGTTTTTCTAGTTCCCCAGCAGGGCACTTCTGAGTATTGTACTTAAATATATGCATGGCCTTTTTTCAGCCCAGTTTAGGTTATGCTGCTGTATGAGGGTCTATCTTGTTATGCTGCCATATGAGGGCCTATTGTGCGTGGTTGGTAATTAAACGTTCCCTTCTCTTGATGCATTTACCAACTTTTTCTCCCCTCCCCAGTTTTTATGTTGGGAACCAACTAGTATGGTGTTCCTCCACTCCGAGGTTTGGTCCACTCCCATGCAGTTACGACGCGCATGCGCCCCGATTGGCCCACGCATGCGCTTTGTCCTGCTTTGATGGGGAGGGTCCTGTTGCCAATCTTGACGCATGCCCCTCTGACGTCATCATCAGCGGCCGCTGGGTCCCACAGTGCACACGTGGATTGCCTCAGGGATGTACACAATCACTTATTAAGCTGATTATACACAGTATAAATACATGTAATGTTTGTACCATTCTATACCCTTGACAGGCTTGTACAGTCGAAACGTTGAGTTTCTGTCTCTGCCGCGTTGTCTCACTGAGCAGGTTTTCCTCATTTGTATTTTTTCATTCTTTATGTTTCTTTGGTGTTTTCTTTTCATGTGTTTCTTATATATGAGTTATGACGTGTATTCATGAGGTAGGACAATATGAGACCTTGTATTGTGACCAGGGCCGGATTAAGGTAGGGGGCGGATGGAGCGGCCGCTCCAGGCCCCTTCCTGAAAATTGGCCCACCTACAATGACTGACAGGCTGAGAGTCAGTTGTATATGGACTGGGGTCTCAGCTCAGCTGCAGGTCCAAGCAGGCAGCCGCTACTGCCGCCTGCTCGAATGATTCCTCGCACACAGCAGGCTGTCTGGAGACTACGTTCCAGCCTCTGTGCCAGTCATGTGGTGTTGGGAGGCGAGCTGGTCTGTGTGATGATGCCTCACCCCCCCCCCATCCACCTCCGGATCATCCACAGGGCTGGCCCGTCCATGCTGCATTGCAGTTTGTGGCTTTGTGCGAAAGGAACTGGGGCTGTGTCACAGGGGTCCCGGGCAGATGCCAGGGAAGGCCCTTCATTGCACATATACAGTATTTGAGCCCTTGAGGCAGGTTTATGGTTTGTTTCATAATGTTTAATCCAGCACACACTAACATAAACAGAAACAGAGGTGATAGTGCAGGTGACGGGCACAAGAGGAAGCCCTGCACTGGGTATAATTTCTCACTCTAAATACAGATTCAGGGCAAGGGTAAACAGAATGCAGAAACCAATCGTTTTGGTACATACAAGGACTAACTGAATTGTCTCTAAACTCTGAAGGTTTCGAGACCAACAGATTACCTAGGACACAATCAGAAACACCATAAGTGGAATGACAGTCCGTGAAGTATTCAAGTATTGAAGATTGAAGAGATGCGATAAGAAATAACAAAACAGAAATGAACAATAGTTTGTGACCGTGGTCTTTGCAAAAACATAAACAGGAGTCGTAGCCTGGGTAAAGGGACCCCGGAGGGTTACAAACAATACCCCTAAACATGAAGGGACAAAACCCAAACGGCGAGTGATCAACCCAGCAACCAGCAGGGGGTTAAATCACTAAAACAATTGAAACAGCGTAATATCCACACAGTAATTCTCAACAGGACAGACTGAGGTTTGAATGGATTCAACGGAGTGCAGGCAGAACTCGTTGGTACCTGAAAAATACTGTGAACAGAACTGCTGATCCTGGCACTCCCTCCAGGGAGATCAGACAACAAGAGAACACTAGATACTGCTCAGTAGCTATTGATTTCGTGACCAAAAGATCTACTGAGCAAATACACATTAACTAAACACATACAAGAAAGTGGTCCAAATCATTAGGGGACAGACGTAAGAGTAATCCAATAGCCAGAACTAGAAGTCATACACGAGTAATCAGGAATACAATATTATATCAAGAACAGTGAGTTATATATCAAGAACAAGGAGCAGGAACTTAATAGGTGTAACCTATCCAGACCCAGGGAGCAAGAGACTTACTGGGCCTATATATAGGGCTGAGAAGGTCATGTGACCGCAGACCACCCAGCCCAACAGATAGTCTGTAGAGCCTGAAAACCAAAAAACATGAATCCCTGCTACAACCAGCAGGGGGCAGGACCGAGATGTAACAGGCTGCCAGTCTGCCTCCTCCCCTTCCTCCTGCACTTCCTGTCCCCGCGCTCTAGGAAGAGGAATGAGGACAAGTGAGCAGTGTGACAAGAGACATCCATAGGTAAGTGTGTGTGTCTGTGTCCCGGGGTTTTATTATTTACATATTTTATTTTTCTGGTGACTGTCACTAATGCGAGGTGCTCCAATTCTCCGCCATGTGTCACTCAAGATTTTGCGAGCTGGGTGTCATCTTCTCCCCCACCCCAGGTGCTTGTGATCGGCTGTGCTTTGTGGAGGTAGATGTGATTGTCTGTGCCAAATGCTTGCCAGGCTTGGCTGTGCTGCAGGAGGTTGCTGCGATTGGCTGAGCTGGCTCCAGGCCGGGGCTGAGTGCCTGAGCTGGGGGTGGACTTTTTGCTACTCTTACTTTTCATTGCTCTATAGTTTCCATTCTGACAACCTCTGACGAGCCATCCCAATGCAGATTAACCCTTGCACTGAAACCACATTAACAGCTTCACTGTGGCTATACATTAACCCCCTCTATTGCATTTACATTAACTGGTGCACTAACATCAAATTAACCACTGCCCACCCTTTTGATTAACCCCTGAATTGCCTCCACAATTACCTCTACCCACCCATCACATTAACCTCTGCATGGCCATTGTATTAGTAACTGTCTGCTTTCAAGCTTAACCCCAGCCCTTCCATTAGATTAACCCCTGCCTTGCCACTATATGAACCATTTTTTAGCCATTACGTTAACCCTCCCACAAAACAGTAATTTCTGATCTGCTGTCACAATAACCTCAGCCCTGTCATCAAACTGTAACGTTGGGAGCTTCCAGCCCTACCTGTGTGCTTGAGGGCAGGCAGGGAGGTGGTTGCATGAGGTGCGGCTTGAGTGGGGGGCGTGGCCTGGTGAAGGTCTTTAAAAACCCTCAGTGTATTCTCAGCAGTTGCCAGATCGTGGTTATCCATACCTGAGCTCCTTGTACCTGACTGCTATATTGAATTAACCCGTTATTGACCTCTGCTTGTTTCTGACTATGCTGCCTTCTGTTGCCCTAGACCATTTTCTTGTACTACGCCACTGCTCTGATATCGACCCGGCTATTCCATTTGACCATTCTGAACTCTGTATTCCTGATTCTGGCTCGGCTGACTACTCCCTGTGTTGTTAACCCTTTCTGTCTAGCTAGTTTACCTGGCCAATTCTAAGGACCAGACAGTTAGAGATCTTTCACGGCTACTCTGTTGGTAGCTTCTGGGCTCTGTGGAGTGTGGGGTGTTAAGTACTGCGTGGTGGGATCTGGGAACCGTGACACAAACTTTGCCTTTCCTTCACATTAGCCCCTGCCCAGCTGGAGCTTTAACCCCAACCCAAGTTCCCTCCTGAAATAACCACCCCCATTCCTACCTTCCACTTCTCTCCTCCCAGGATTACCCCATTTTAACATGGGGATCCCAAATACAGGACACCCAGTGCCAGACTGTGACCCTCAAAAGCTTCATGCCAGCAGCAGCCTATCCAGATGTCCACTAGCCCCCACTACCCACCTTCCATTTAGGTACCTTCTGGCATTGAGGTTATAAGGGTCTCCCTGTGTATCCAGGCTTAAGGGGTACCCCCAGGTGTCTAGGGTATAGTGGCACCCAAATATCAAGGCATTAATGATGTCCTGGATATCCAGACTTTAGCATTATCCCTGGGTATCCAAGTTATATTAGTATCCATGTTATAGGGTTATAGCTGGGTATCCAGCATAGCATCAAGCGTATAGGGGTATATCTGGTTATCCAGGCTATATGGTTATCCCCAGGTATCAGGGGCAGAACTACCAGGGATACCATGGCACCCGCACACTGAGTCCCCTCCAATTGACCGACGGGCCTGGTCCACAGCTTTGCCTGGACCCTGTTTTTTCATAATATTTAATTTTATAATTATTTGAGCTTTGCTTTGGAGCTCAGTGATACACTTATACATACCGCATGTTATGTGAGTTTTGTTGCTGTGGAGCTCTGTGATACAGTAATTTGTGGTGTGTATGAGTGTATCACAGAGCTCCACAGAAACAAAACTCACAGTAATAGAAACATAGAAAAATGTTGGCAGATAAGAACCTTTCGGCCCATCTAGTCTGCCCAAATACATGTATACTTTACCTGGATTTATCTTTTGTTTAGGATAGCCTTATGCCTATCCCATGCCTGCTTAAATTCAATCACTGTTTTGGCCTATACCACTTCAACTGGAAGGCTGTTCCATGTATCCACCACCCTCTCAGTAAAATAATGCTTCCTGATGTTACTTTTAAACCTTTGCCCCTCTAATCTAAGACTATGTCTTCTTGTTTTGCTACTTTGTTTCCTTTTAAATATACTCCCTTCCTCTACCTTGTGGATTCCCTTTACGTATTTAAATGTTTCTATCATATCTCCTCTGTCTAGTCTTTTTTCCAAGCTATACATGTTAAGATCATTAAGCCTTTCCTGGTAACTTTTCTCCTTCAAGCCGTACATCATTTTAATAGCCCTTCTCTGAACTCTCTCTAAGATGTCTATATCCTTCTGGAGATACGGTCTCCAGTACTGCACACAGTACTCAAAGTGAGGTCTCACCAGTGGCCTTTACAGTAGCATGAGCACTTCCCTTTTCCTACTGCTAATACCTCTCCCTACACAACCAAGCATTCTGCTAGCATTTCCTGCTGCTCTATTACATTGACTACTTACCCTTAGATCCTCTGAAATAATAACCCCTAAATCCCTTTCCTCAGATGTTGAGGTTAGGACTGTATCAAATATTCTATATTCAGCCCTTGGGTTTTTACGTCCCAGGTGCATTATCTTGCACTTATCCACATTAAAACTCAATTGCCGCAGCTCCGACCATTTTTTTAGTTTACCTAAATCATTTGTCATTTGGCTGATCCCCCCAGGAACGTCAACCCTGTTGCAAATCTTTGTGTCATGAGCAAAAAGACATACTTTTCCATTAATACCTTCTGCAATATCACTAATTAAAATTATTAAAGAGAATGGGTCCAAGTACTGACCCCTGAGGTACCCCACTGGTAACAAGACCTTGCGCCGAATAAACTCAAATTTACCACAACCCTCTGTTGCCTGTCACTCAGCCACTGCCTAATCCATTCAACAATATTAGAATCCAAGCTCAAAGATTGCAATTTATTGATAAGCCTTCTATGCGGAACAGTATCAAAAGCCTTACTGAAATCTAAATAAGCAATGTCTACTGCACCACCTATGTCTATTGTTTTTGTTACCCAATCAAAAAAATCAATAAGATTAGTTTGGCATGATCTCTCTGAGGTAAACCCATGTTGTTTCTGATCCTGTAATCTATGTGTTTTTAGATGTTCAACAATCCTTCCCTTTAACATGGTTTCCATTAATTTCCCCACTACTGACGTAAGACTAACTGGCCTATAGTTCCCCGATTCCTCCCTACTACCCTTCTTGTAAATGGGCACAACATTTGCTAATTTCCAGTCTTCTGGGACGATTCCCGTTAACGGTTTTGCTATTACACCACTGAGCTCTTTTAATAATTTAGGGTGGATCCCATCAGGCCCCATTGACTTATTTGTCTTACTTGAGACAGCTGCTGTAGAACCTCCTCCTCTGTAAACTCATATGTAAATGTCTCGTTAGTGTTTCCTCCTAACTGAGGTCCCTTTCCTTCCTTTTCTTCTGCAAAGACTGAACAAAAATATTCATTGAGGCAGTCAGCGAGACTTTAATCCTCTTCTACATACCTTCCTTCCTTTGTTTTTAATCTAACTAATCCTTGTTTTACTTTTCTTTTCTCGTTTATGTATCTAAAAAATATTTTGTCCCCCTTTTTTACTGACTGAGCTATTTTCTCTTCTGCGTGTGCTTTGGAAGCTCTTATAAATTGTTTTGCCTCTTTCTGCCTAATCTTATAGGTTTGCCTATATTCTTCACTCTGAGTTTTTTTATAATTATTGAATGCTATCTTTTTGTTCTTCGCTATTTTGGCCACTTTTGCAGAGTACCACAGTGGTTTCTTCCCTTTTTTGTTTTGCTAACAAGCCGAATGCAATTGCCTGTGGCCTTCAATAATGCTTCCTTTAAATAATCCCATTTCTCCTGGACTCCCTTTAAACTCCTCCAGTCTGATAATGACTCATTCACACAAAATCTCATTTTAGAAAAATCTGCTTTTTTAAAGTCTAAAACTTTTGTTTGTATGAGCAGTGTGTATGAGTTTTATTGCTGTGGAGCTCTGTGATAAGCTCATACATCACTGTTGCGCCACACCATATACTTGGGAAAACTGTCTGCTGTGTCATTATGAATTGTGCTTTCTTATAGCTAGTATCATTTGTCGTTTGCACTTGATGTAATATAGGGCTGGTGTAAAAAAAAAATTTCCAGGACTGCTCTTTATACCCAGTCCGGCCCTGCTGGTCTAGCAGGGGTTAAAACCTAGCTTTTCTCCTTCACAGCAGGGTTTACTCCTTGACAGGGAGACCCTCATCCCCTCACTTAGTACAGCATCATGTACTGGACAGAAACCCTGGGTATATAGATTAGATATACATACATACAGAAAAAATGGCGTTGTGCCCATACTCACGGGAGCGGCTGCAACAGCCAGGAGTAACAGCCCAGTTAATGTATAAAACATAACAAGAGGAAAAAGGTGTCATCTGCGCTTGTTTCTATGTATGTCCATGTACAACAAAACACTATGAGGTTTTAGTTTGTTTCAATGGCCATTGCAGAGTGAGCTTACGTTGCAATGGCCATTGAAACAAACTAAAACCTCATAGTGTTTTGTTGTACATGGAAATACATAGAAACGAGTGCAGATGACACTTTTTTCCTATAGATTAGATATATAAAAACAAATCTATATTTATATTAAAATAAATTTTAATATATTATGTAATCAATAATAAATAGTATATTTTTAAAATTAATTTAATTGCTTTACTATAGAACTTAAAGAATAATAGTAAATTAAATATCTTTGCGTTTTATTGCAGTAGATTCTGTGCTACGCTCATACACACTGCACATTACTATGAGTTTTATTGATGCGGATTCTGTGATACGCTCATACACACCACACATTACTGTATCAGAGCTCTACAGCAATAAAACGCATTCATACACAATGCACATTAATGTGAATTTTATTGCATTGGGTTGGTGATACGCTCCATACACACTGCACATTACTGTATCACTGAATCCACAGCAATAAAACTCACAGTAATGTGCAGTGTGTATGAGTGAGCTTTATTGCTTTGGAGCTCTGTGATACGCCCATACACACTGCACATTAGAGCAATTCAATTTGTTTATGTAAAAAGGCCCACTAAAATTCTCAGCAACAGGCCTGAGATACTCTTAATCCAGCCCTGATTGTGACTGCCCAGGCAGTTGATGTATTTATTTATGCTAGTTTTGTTTTTGATTTTCCTTTTTATGAGTTGTATTTTCTTGCTTCAATATTGCCTTGCAAATTCATTTGTGCCTGTGACCTGTTACAACATGTATGAGTACTGTTAGAATTAATTACCTTTTTTATTCAATTAATCTCCTCCCCCACTCGTATTAATATGAAAAGCCCTAACCATACCTTGCTGGACTGGATTCTCTCCTCATATCCTGATAGAATACAGGAGGCAGGCGTTCTCGCTAATAGCTTTAGTGACCACTGTCTAGTTTACTGCGTGCACAAAATAAAGGCCATGAAATCTCCCCCAACGGTAATAACCATCAGGTCTTTCAAGAAATGTATTCTTGAATCCTTCCTAAGTGATCTCAAACAGCTCCCATGGTACAGACTAAACCTAATCCCAGACCTGGACTGTGCAATTGAAGACGTTCAGTCTGAGCTCCTGCAAGTCTGGAATTCCCATGCCCCACTGCATAAAGTGCGAGTAAGAGGGACCCATCTCCCCTGGGTTACAGATGATCTTACACTAATGTACCAGCTTAGAGATTCACTGTGGTCAAATTTCAAGACTACTGGTTCCATGAACGATCACTATGAATACCGAAAATGCCAGAATGCGTGCACAAAACAAACAAAAATGTCTACAGCCCATTACTTCAATGAAAATCTAAACAATAACATATCAAACCCTAGAAACTTTTGGAAAACCATAAGTAACATACAAGCACCCCCATCCACTCCCAGCCAGCTGCTGTCAAAAGTAAACAACCAAACCCTGCAACACCCCCTAGATGTAGCAAATGCCTTAAATGATTATTTTGTTGGATGTGCCACCACCCTGATTGCTAAGCTAGGAAATGACATGCAATCAGAAATGCCGCACGCAGGTCAGGCCCCTCCAACTGTGCAAAGACCCTGTATCAGACAGGAATTCAGTTTTAGACCAGTGCCAGTCAGTGTCGTTAGTAAACTTTTCCGTAACCAAAAAATGAAATACCAGTCTGGAGCTGATCAAATACCAGCAATGCTGCTGAAAATCAGTGCACCGGCAATTGCAAATCCTGTCACAACCCTAATCAATGAATCACTGGCGACTATATACATACCCAAACTCTGGAAGACTGTGAGAGCGGTACCTATCTATAAAAATGGTGACAGTACTTTGGTATCCCAACTACCGTCCGATATCATTGCTCCCTGTAATGTCCAAAATTTTGGAAAAATGCGTCTACACACAATTACGTGATTATTATCAATATTGGAACTACTTAACAGATCATTCCGACTTTCGTCCAAATCACTCAACTACAACCACCCTTTTAAAAGTCTCCAATGATATCCAAGCTAGCATGGAACAAGGAAACCTAACTGGAGCCATCTTCCTTGATTTTGCCAAGGCCTTTGACACAGTAGACCATGACACCTTTTTAAAAATACTTAAAGACTCTGGTATTGGTGATCGCATGCTAACCTGGTTTCAATCATATGTATCTGACCGATGGCAATATGTGTCCATTTCTGGGAGCTCCGCCCTCCCAGTCACTTGCGGTGTACCCCAAGGCTCAATACTGTACACATGTATGCAGGCGACACCGTAATCTATACCAGCAAACCAAATCTCCCACAGCTAGAGGCCGTGCTGCAAGAACAATTCACAGAGGTAGAAAAGTGGATCAAACACAACAAACTTTTTTTAAACACTGACAAAACTGTAACGATGCTCTTTGGAACAGCACCTAAACTACATAAATTGCAAAATCCCCATCTATGTGTTGGGACAAAATCAAATGGCACACTGACCACAGTCACTTCTCTCAAATATATAGATATGTGGTTAGACCCAAATCTATCCTTTGGCCCCCACATCGAAAAACTCTCATCTAAACTTTATGCAAAACTAGGTGCCCTGTACAGAAACAAATCCTGCCTGAGCCCCACAGTAAGAATGCAAATTGTACAACAAATGCTTATGCCGGCTATTGATTACGGAGATGTAATGTATGCAGCTGCCCCGCAAACACACCTTCAGAAGCTTACCACATTCTATAACTCATTCTGCTGCTTTGCGCTACAATGTAACTACATGTCCCTCCATTGTGACATGTTAAAAGAGCTAAACTGGCCGTCGCTTGAGTCTAAACGCACCCTTCACCTTTCAAACCTGGTGTTTAAGAGATTTTCTGGGAAGCTGCTACCCTATTTGAATAGGCTGCTTCCCCCAGCAGTTCCCTCCTATAACCTCCGATCCAGGACCAGTAGCCTCCTTGCAATACCACAATATAAAAAGAAAGTGTCTCGGTCCTCATTTTCCTACAGAGCCTCGCAGTTATGGAATAACCTCCCAGACGCCATCAAATCTTCCCCCAGTCTTAAGTCACTCAAGAGCTCCCTATTAACATACCTCAATACGGAATGCACCTGTAAACATGTAACATAATGACTATTATTTACTAAATATTTATTTTCTGTTAATATGTATATTTGTGTTTTTTTTAATATCTTGCATTGTATTACTTTGTATTTCTGTCACAACTGTAACATTTCAATATTCTTGAACCCAGGACAAAGAATTTGAAAAAAGTATAAAAAATGCTTAAAAAATACAAAAAAATCTAGAAATAGACTCTTTACTGCAGAATATTATAAGCAATGGTTTATTAGATATTGAATTAAAACAGGAATATTTTTAACATTGAAGCCTATGGGATAAAACATTCTTGTTACTAAAACATCAGGCAGACACGGCCCTCTAATCAGGCACTGTAGAGGGCAGCCTGCAGGGGCCTCCCAAGGATCCTCCCAAGGATCCCCTTGAGGAGCATACGGCCGCCGGATGACAGAGCTGCGACTGTGCAGGCTAGCCGCCCGGGTGCATGTGGCAGAGACAGGCAGCGCAGGGAGGGAGCCACTGCACCTGTGGCCACGGCAGACCCCCCCCCCCACAACCAGGATCCAGGGAGCCCCCACTGACCACCAGGCTAAGGTAAGGCGACACATTTCTAAAAAAAATAAAATCCAAGGACATTTTTAAATGTCCCCGGGAACATAAAATAATACTTTTTTTTTTCTTTCTCTACCTGGCTGAATGTATTTCATTATATATATTAGATACATTCAGCCAGGTAGAAAGGGGTGGCATGTGGGCTGCGTGGGGTCTCAGGTAGTGGTTTGTTTCTTTTGTGTGTATATTTTTAGCAAATTTATAGGGGAAGGTAAGGGCAGGTATGATATCTAGAACTATAAAATCGTTTGTCCGTCGACGCGCATCCGGTTTCTGTTGGCTGCGCGCGCAGCCAACAGAAACCCGATGTACAGCGCCGGACAGACGCTGGATGCGCGCGCATCCAGGAGAGGATGTAGGCCCAAGCCAAGACGGGGACTCGCCTAAGCCTGAGCATCCAAGCTCAGGCGAGCCCCCGGCTTGGCTTGGGCCTACAGGCCCAGCCGAGCCGGGGACTCGCCTAAGCCTGGAGGCCGGCCGAGCAGCCTGCGACAGCCGGAGGACAGTCACCGCTGGAGCTCCGGGCCAATGTAGGAGGATGTTGCCTACACATACTCCCCTACATTGGCCCTGAGCTCCAGCGGTGACTGTCCTCCGGCTGTGCAGGCTGCTCGGCCGGCATCCAGGCTCAGGCGAGCCCCCCCCGGCTTGGCTTGGGCCTACAGGCCCAGCCGAGCCGGGGACTCGCCTAAGCCTGGAGGCCGGCCGAGCAGCCTGGACAGCCGGAGGACGGTCACCGCTGGAGCTCAGGGCCGATGTAGGAGAATGTTTCCTACACATACTCACCTACATCGGCCCTTAGCTCCTCCAGCGATGGCAGTCCCGCTTCCAGTGTTCTCTCTCCGTTGGTCGCCGGTATGATGTCACAAAAGCCTTTGACCCTGGGTCAAAGGCTTTTGTGACGTCATACCGGCGACCAACAGAGAGAGGACACTGGAAAGGTACTGCCATCGCTGGAGGAGCTAAGGGCTGATGTAGGTGAGTATGTGTGGAACCGGTGGAGGACTCGAGGCCGATGTAGGTGAGTATGTGCTCTCCACACCCACCCTGCTTGCTCGGCCAGTATCCAAGCTTAGGCGAGCCCCCGGCTTGGCTTGGGCCTAGAGGCCCAGCCGAACCGGGGGCTCACCTGAGCATGGAGGCCGGCCGAGTTGCCTGCTCGGACGTCCTCCAGGCTCAGGCGAGTCCCCGGCTCGGCTGGGCATCTAGGCCCAAGCCAAGCCGGGGGCTCCCCTAAGCTTGGATGCCAGCCGAGCTACTTGCTTGGCCGGCATCCAGGCTCAGGCGAGCCCCCGGCTTGGTCTGGGCCTAGAGGCCCAGCCGAGCCGGGGGCTCACCTGAGCATGGAGGCCGGCCGAGTTGCCTGCTCGGGCGTCCCCCAGGCTCAGGCGAGTCCCCGGCTCGGCTGGGCCTCTAGGCCCAAGCCAAGCCGGAGGCTCGCCTAAGCTTGGATGCCGGCCGAGCAAGCAGGGTGGGTGTTGGGGGGGGGTGTGGAGAGCACACTCACCTACATCGGCCTCGAGTCCTGCACCGGTTCCACACATACTCACCTACATCGGCCCTTAGCTCCTCCAGCGATGGCAGTCCCGCTTCCAGTGTCCTCTCTCCGTTGGTCGCCGGTATGACATCACGGAAGCCTTTGACCCTGGGTCAAAGGCTTTTGTGACGTCATACCAGCGACCAACGGAGAGAGGACACTGGAAGCGGGACTGCCATCGCTGGAGGAGCTAAGGGCCGATGTAGGTGAGTATGTGTGGAACCGGTGGAGGACTCGAGGCCGATGTAGGTGAGTATGTGCTCTCCACACCCACCCTGCTTGCTCGGCCGGTATCCAAGCTTAGGCGAGCCCCCGGCTTGGCTTGGTCCTAGAGGCCCAGCCGAGCCGGGGACTCGCCTGAGCATGGAGGCCGTCCGAGTTGCCTGCTCGGCCGGCCTCCATGTTCAGGCGAGCCCCCGGCTCGGCTGGGCCTCTAGGCCCAAGCCAAGCCAGGGGCTCGCCTGAGCCTGGATGCCGGCCACACACACGCACACACACACATATATACGGTTGTTACAGGGTGTGTATGTGTGTGTATATATATATATATATATATATATACGAGAGGGGCAGCACTCAACTTTAACTGCGCTTTCAGTGCGGGTGCATCTCAAGACAACATAATATAAAACAAAACGAGAGGAGAGCACACTAAACAGTACAAAAGAAACAACAACAGCAGCTAAATACGTTTAAACAGAGTTTCAGATTTAACCCTTTCAGTGCTTATGAACATTTCCTAAACCCCTTCAAACATTGCAGTTCTTAACCCTTGCATACATTTAATACTGAGCTCTGTTGAACAATGGTGGAAGTTTAGTTTGCAATAGATGGCCATGGATTGCGTAAGCCTGCCAGAAGCGACAATGTATTCCACCCCTGGCAGGTCCTATCATACTAACCTAATGTCTGCTCTTACGGGATAAACTTACTGTGGACTCAGTCCTTTCTGAAGCTCCCTGCAGATCAAGGTTTAAATAGAACCTGCGGGTGGAGCACCTGTGACAGGGAGGGGTGCTTGCACAAAAGGGTTGACAACCCTGTAATATACAAAATATACGAGAGGGGCAGCACTCAACCTTAACTATGCTTTCAGTGCGGGTGCATCTCAAGACAACATAATATAAAACAAAACGAGAGGAGAGCACACCAAACAGTACAAAAGAAACAACAACAGCAGCTAAATACGTTTAAACGTTGAAACTCTGTTTAAACGTATTTAGCTGCTGTTGTTGTTTCTTTTGTACTGTTTGGTGTGCTCTCCTCTCGTTTTGTTATATATATATATATATATATACCCACATGGGGTTACAGGGTGTGTAATATATATATAATACACCCACATGGGGTTACACGGTATATATATATACATATATTACACCCACATGGGGTTACAGGGTGTATATATATATATATATATATAGATATATTATACCCACATGGGGTTACAGGGCGTGTGTGTATATATATACCCACATGGGGTTACAGGGTGTGTGTGTGTATATATATATATACCCACCCACATGGGGTTACAGGGTGTTTATGTATGTATATATATAGATCTCCTGTAACATTATATATATATATATATATATATATATTATGACTGCCCTTAGGGCAGGCTTTATACCTAGTATATATATAATATAAGATATATATCTATATTCTTATAAATATATATATCCAGACTTGTATTACACACATATTTTGGCAACTAATTGCCCCCCCCCCATTTGACTGATCCCTCCAGAAGAGATGTTGAACCTGATAGAGCAGAGAATAATATATATATTCTCTGCTCTGCCGTGTTCAACACCCATGTGCGTATGTGTATATATGGTCTGAGGTCTGTGGGTGGGTGTATATATATATCTGCGTGTTGATATACACGTGTATATATAGGTCTGCGTGTTGATATATACGTATATGTCTGTGTGTGGTATCAATGCATCCCTACTCTATACATGGTGCTCCGTGTCCCTATAATATATATGATCAGGGGTTACCCTTTTTTATACTATTCCTATTAAATTAACAGTAATTTTTGATGTATTTTATTGAGTAGAAACTTTTTTGCCTATATAACATGTGCTTTGTGCAAATAAAACGGTTGTGTGTACATTAATTTAGTTAATGGATTCCTGTCCAGTGAGGTGAGAAGCAAACGTAATGTAGTGTAGACACGCTGCGAGGTGGAGCGGAGTGAAGTCAAGCCTGCAAAATGTTTGCTTCTCTTTGCTTCGCTACGCTATGCGTCTCTACACACTCAGTGTGTCTCAGCCTTTATTCCCGCATCGCTAGCTTACCGAATCAGTTTGTATACTTGTTACTGACCCTGCTTGTTCTGAGGACCCGATCTGTTGCCGACTTTGCCTGTCATTGGATTATTCTCTCTGAGTATTCCCTGCCTGTTCTGTTAGCTTCCTGTTGCTACTGATGTGCGTCGATTCTCACCATATACAGTAGAGCAGTACAAGTGCCTAAACATTGCTGACCCAGTTTTGTTATAGCTGCTGATGTAACTGAATAGATCGGGGATCTCTTCTGCATTACCAAAACCTCCACCACTGCACTCTTCCACAATTTCTCAGAGGGGTTACGGTGTGAAGGCACTTGCTGCCACCAAAGGCAAAATATTTGGGTGCACTACCACTGACGCCTATACCAGATTTATATCATTTTAATATTTGACCGCAGGGTCCAACCTTGCACTCTTCCACAATACCACAGAGGGGTTACGGTGTGACGGCACTGTTGCCAACACCAACGGCCCAATTTTAAAGCACCTATTGTTACTTTCATCCAAAGCCTGCATAAGTTTCACCATAATTTAGCCAAAAAAAAATCACTAAACTTGTTCTGCGTGTCCTAAAATGTCTCCTCTTTTCATACAGACTGCCGCCCCAAGCAGTTGTTTATGAATAGATTAAAGGAAAAGCATTTACCGTCATTTGAAACATAATTTTTTGTTTTTAAATGTTTCTATACATCCTACAAATCCGCCACTTCACGGGCAGGTTATGGGGACCTCCTAGGCACGATATTTGAAGGAATTTTTTGTTTCTATTCTTAACCTTTATTTCATGGAAAACTCACTTTTCCTCTAAAAACATTTTTTTAAAACTTTTTGTCCTTGTTTCCTGTCCCCCAGGGCACTACCTGGACCTCCATACACCTTTTATGGCAAATATATTGCATATATTCCCTCTTTGAGGGCACTCTAAAAATCGAACTTTCGAGTCCCATTGACTTGCATTGAGTTCAGTTCGTGTTCGAGTTCGAACTCGAACTTTTGAAATTGCTTGAGTTCGAATGCGTACCGAACACGGGGGTGTCCGGCTCATCACTACTCCCAGCCAAGTACTAGTCCTTGGGTTTCTGGGCACACAAAACCCTCCCTTGAGGAATCCCCACCTTCAATACACCCACTACTTAAATATTCCTCTTCATCCTCCTCCTGTCTGATCTGAGGACCCACAGGAATGCTGTCTGCGTAAAGACTGGGGCCTTGAAAGCTAGGGAAGGCCTCTTCTTCCTTCCGCTGCTCTGCCTCTAGTGCCACATCTATAATTCCCAGCAGAGTGCGCTCCAGCAGGAACACTAAAGGAATTGTGTCACTGATGCATGCACTGTCCCTGCTCACCATCCTCGTTGCCTCCTCAAATGGTGACAATACAGTGCATGCATCCTTGATCATCAGCCACTGCAGGGGTGGGACCAAGTTGACCTGAACCTGTCCTTGTGCCAAACTCACACTGGTACCCATTGATGGCCTTCTGCTAATTGTGCAGACGCTGCAGCATTGCTAATCTCGAGTTCAACCTGGTGGGCATGTCACAGATCAGACGGTTTGTGGGAAGGTGGAATTCTCTTTGAATTTCTGCCAGGCGAACACTTGCTGAGAATGATCGTCTGAAGTGGCTGCAAACTTTTCTGCCCTGGCTGAGAAGCTCTGCCAGCCCTGGGTACCTGGTTAGGAAATGCTGTACCACCAGATTTAGGACGTGTGCTAGGCATGGTACATGCGTCAACTTACCCTGGCGTAGGGCGGAGAGAAGGTTGCTGCCATTATCACAGACGACCAGTCCCAGCTCAAGTGTCACGGTTCCCAGATCCCACCACGCAGTTCTTAACGCCCAACACTCCACAGAGCCCAAAAGCTACCAACAGAGTAACCGTGAAGAATCCCTAACTGTCTGGTCCTTAGAATTGGCCAGGTAAACTGGCTAGACAGAAAGGGTTAAGCAAAAGACAATGTAGTAATACAAAACCAGGTTAGCAACACGGGGGTAGTCAGACGAGCCAGAATCAGTAATACAGAGTATAGAATAGTCAAATGGAATAGCCGGGTCGATATCAGTGCAGTAGCGTAGTACAAGAAAATAGTCTAGGGCAACGGAAGGCAGAATAGTCAGAAAACAAGCAGAGGTCAATAACAGGTTAAATCACAATAGAATTCAGGTACAAGGAGCTCAGGTATGGATAACCACGAACTAGCACTGCTGAGAAGTAACTGAGGGTTTTTAGAAACCCCCACTCAAGCGCCCCCCACTCAAGCTGCGCCTCATGCAGCCACCTCCCGGCCTGTCTCCATTTAAACTAGGGATGTGCGTTTCGGAATTTCGGAATTTACACGAAATTTCCCGATTCGTGCTTTCGGATCTGGCCAATTTTCCGAAAATTTTTAGATCCGAAAATGGCAGATCCGAAAAATTTTCCGAGCCGAAACGAAATATTTTCGGAATTTTCGAATGGACTTGAAATGTGTCAAATCGAAATTTATTTTCGCTCTATTCATGATTTCGGTTCCATTCGTGATTTCGGTTCCATTTCGGTAATTCTGGACATCGTATATTTAACTAATATCGGTTATATCGCTGATTCTGTAAATTTTGTATTTGTAAATGCGTATCACTTGTTTTTTTTGTTTCCAATGATCCGATAATTCTGTCGATACGAAAATTCCTTCGTAATCGGGTCGGATCCGATTCGTCCGCGGGTCGCGCATGCGCGCGCTGATGTCGTAACTTTATTGAGCCATTTTTGTAGAGAGTTTTGACAATTGCCAAAAAATATAGAAATTATTTATCATGGCTGAAGGAAGAGACAGAGAGTCCCATTCGGACACCTCCTCATCTGCTTCCACCCCAGAGACACCCAGGAAGAAGCGGCCAGCAACATGGCATTTGACGAGATGCTGGAGCTGGTCCGCATCTTTGAGCCTAAAGATTATGACTGCCGTAAGGACCCTTACGGCAAAAAGAATAACGCGCGCAAGGACCGTATCCTAGATAAGCTACGCACCACCATCGCGGAATTATTTGGGAAAGACCGGACGAAGGACCAGCTCCGAAAACGCTGGTCCGACCTCAAGGTGCGCGAGCAGGGGCAGCTGAGGCACATCCGGCGTGTCATAGCCAAACGTAAGTGTCATGTTATATTGTAAAGCGCTGCGCAAACTGTTGGCGCTATATAAATCCTGTATAATAATAATAATGTGCTTGCATGTGCTAATGTGCACAGAAATATGTTGATTTATCTAGTCCTTTTTTCATGCAATGTGATTGTGTATAGCTTTGTGTTTTCACGACTCGTCATACATGCATTTTTGCCATAGCTCTTCTTTTTTGTGATTTTACGTATTCGTGAAAATTGTGACATTTGATGTATGTAGATGAAGTTACAATGCTGGATTTCTTTTGGCACTGTGTGTAGTCTGTAGTGTGCTGGGGGGGAGGTTGTTGTGATTGAGTGATGCATACGAGATGACCCGCAGCTTGCCCAATATTGGCTCCCATCTGCGCATCAATAAAAATCTCTGCGTCTCTGCAAGTGGTAGGATGGGACATGTAGTTCTTCTGAAAGGGCATCCAAACAGAGCCGCCTTCAATACATCCTCAGCAGCTGCTGAATTGTTGCAGCGCAGCAATTCAGTTTGCTGCAGCAGTGTCATTATTGAACGCTTTAGATGCAAATTTCAAATCAAAATGGCGGATTTCTGTTGTTTCTGCTATATCCACAGTTTTATTCGCAGAAACTGAAAGTGAAACTGAGGCTGAGGCCTTCTATAAAATAAATAAAAGCAGTCGCACAATGCGTTTTGTACGCACACAACACAAATAATAGTTTTTATTGAATAAACGTAATGTTTACTTCTGAAAAAAATATGTAATTGAACGTTAATATATGTCTATGTGCAGAGGAAATAAATAAATATTTTGTGACTTTAGAACTATGAGATGGGAGTAGTGGTGTGTCAAGCTGGTAGTGCTAGTGGGTAGTGGAGGGGTGTCGCAATACATTGTATAGATATACCATTTTTTCCAGTCTGCATTATTTACGTGTTATTTTTTTGGATTTGGCAGAAGACAGGAAGAAGGCAGCATCTTCCCCGGCGGGCACCAGTGCCCCAGTGGAGGAGGAGCCACGGGCGACCACCAGCGCTGGTATATACTGTTTTATTTTGCAACGACTTTTGGTCAAAAACAGAAACATTTTTTGTTTACTGTATTTTAATTTAATTTTTTTATGTATAGCACAAGAGGAGCAGGAGGAGGAAGAGGAGGAGCCGGAGGAGGAGTAAGAGCCTCAGGAGGCCGCCAGCACTGGTATATACTACTGTTATATTTTTTCAAGACTTTCAGTCAAAAATAGAAACCTGCTTTACTTACTGTATTTTCCTTCTTTCATTTATTGGATATATAGAAGGAGAAGCCAGACCGGACACATCATCCAGCATTAGGCAAATTAACCGGATGGCGATCGGCGAGCTACGCCTGGCTGTAACAACTATTGATTCCATCCAGGAACTGCTCCAGGAACTGCGGGAGCACATAAGCAATGCCGCTGACATCCTGGAGCGGCAGTGAGACCAGTGGCAGCCTCCTCCCGAAATGTAACCGGAATGTGCCTCAGCTGCTCCTGCTCGCGTGCCTTGAGGTCGGACCAGCGTTTTCGGAGCTGGTCCTTCGTCCGGTCCTTCCCGAACAGCTCCAGGATGGTGGTGCGTAGCTTGTCAAGGATACGATCCTTGCGGGTGTTATTCTTCCTGCCGTAAGGGCCCTTACGGCAGTCATAATCTTTGTAATCAAAGATGCGGACCAGCTCCAACATCTCCTCAAATGCCAGTAATTATCTCAAGTGAACCAATATTCTGAACAAGATGTTCGCCTGGCTTACAATGACGGCCATCTTCCAGTCTATTTCCACTACACTATGTTTGTTTGTGCCCCTGTTGGGCAGTTTGCCATCCTTGGCATGTTCCCTTCCCTTCCCCATGTTGTAAATAAATTTTCTATTTTTTCTATATTTTCCTGTTTGTGTGCGTTGCTTTTCCTTACTTAATACGTTAATATGTATTGCTTGGTTTCCACACTGTTAAAATTATATGTACATAAATTTATTGACATTTCTATGGACCCTTTGTCATAAATTTGTCAACATATTTGTGGCCGTGAATGTGACTGTGCACATTCTACACTTCCTGCCTGGCCAAAAAATGTCACACACTAACACAACCTTGTTGTACTGCCTTGAGATTTGATTACCGACGTGGCCTGGTTTTGTTAAGCTTAGGCGATGTCACAACAACACAGATTTTTGTACACAGTCACATTCATTGTATAACCAAGAATTTATCAAAAAATATTGATGGCAGCACTGCGTGAAGTCTTCTCCGACACAACCCAAAGATCCTCAGTGCGGCTCAGGTCTAGTTTATTTGTCCCTGTTTGCAGCTTCATGCAACACCTCCTCCCAGCTATGAGCTCTCTCTCTCCCACCGCTGCCCGCTAAGACGCTGCCCGCCAACATGGTCACGTCTTTGCAGAAAGACAACAGCGTGGGGGAACGGCAGCTGCCGACAGTCCCAAGACCTCGTCACAATGACATCAGTTCTGGAGTTAACCCCTAACTGCGACCAATGGTGGAGATAGGGGGTTTCAATGAACCCCCTATCTCCCGATCCGCGGAAGCTATCGGTTGGTTAATGTTTGGTATCTTTGGATCGACCAGAGCATGGCCTTTCCAACAATACCAAACATGATAATGTTAAAAATTATAAAAAATTAAAATATAAAAAAAAATAAACAGGTTTTTTGTCTTGTTTTGTTAATGCAGCAATATCGTTCCCATTTCAATTATAATGTGAACAATGATGTTGCACTAAGGATTTTTGTATGGGGTGCGTTTGTTAAAAATAGTGTAATTTTCACCCCAAAAAATATAACAAGTCCCCTTTTCAATTTTTTTTAACAAACGCAACTCATAAAATATAACCGCAAACACTCGCATGTTAAAATATGAAAAAAATACTTTACACCTTGTAAAACAAACATTGAAAATTCTAATTTTATTGCATTTTTTGTTATAATATACAGACAGGACATGACGCATACATATGATAATGATATATTATGAATCATCTGCCGAGTCTGCCGGAAAGAACGATATATAACATGTCTGGGTCATATTATTAAATAAGGCTTCAAAAAAACGCGTTTAAACAAGAGGAGCGAAACTGTTAAAAATTATCTCAGCAGCAGACCACAGTGCCGCACACAGGCGTGAAGGGAAGCCGTGAAATGCCTCAGCAGCGAAAGGGTTAATTTTTTTTTTGTCTGTTTTAAATCTTTTTTTTTTTTTTTTTTTTCGTTTCAGATCATTTTGATCAACTATTTTTCCGTTTTAAAACCTTTTTGTTCTGTTTTTTATTTTTAAAGTCAGACCATTCGGGTCAGTTTAGCGTTTTTTAAATCGTTTTGTTCATTTTTTTTGTTCCTTGGCTTTCATACCATTTTTTAATGTGATTAAATAAAGTTGTGAAATGTATATTCATAAGAAAAAAAGGATCTTTATTTAATTTAAAAAAAACGATAGGAGGGGGGCGGAGCTAACAGCCGAGGAGAGAGGACGCGTGCAGCCGGGCTCCGTTGAAGATTTTACTCGTTTACCTGTAATCCCGACTGCCATCGACCTCATAGACGACCCCAAACCTGTATAAGGTCTGTTTGTGCACCCCTGAAGCGGTCTCACCGAGCAGCAGTGGTTTAAAAGGACCCAACCGATCACTTGCAACACTTGCGGCCTACTCCAGTCGGCCATCTTGCAACCGCGGAGTTTATTATTTCACTCGCCTGCCGCTTGCTGCCCTACTCGAACTTAGCACCCGGTGCGCCCGTTGTTTGTGGGGATCCAGGTGCTTGGGAGATCCCGAGGAGTGAGACAGATTGGGGACCGCTTTGCGCGGCGACCTTTGTTAGTAGTATACCCCGCTGTACTTTTATTCGGACTAAACAGTCAGTATACTGCTACTTTAATGGGGAGGAAGATCGGGAAGAAACCTCTGCTGCCGGATGGCACCCAGCAGCGGGACATCCGTAATGCACTAGGTGAGGTCCGACGAAAGCGGCAGGGCGAACCCCACACATATTTGTCTCCCACAGCGAGTTCTGCGGAAGAGGAGGACCCGTTTTGGTCTGAGACCTCGGTGGCTGCCCGGCATTCTCCAGGATTGCTGGGGGTGAAGAATCGACCGGGGTCGACCGCCGGAGATCCAAAGCCATCAGTGGCACGACGGCTGGAGACGCCATCTGACCACTTGGATTCTGTGGACTCCCTTCCTGCAGCCGCTGGGAGGCGGATGTGTACGGACCGCATGTCCTTCACGAGGGAGGATGTTCGGAGCTTATTGAGGGAAGCAATGGATGAGATGAAGGCGGTATGGAGGGCCGATTTCGCGGCCATGTTTGCAGACCTGACGCAGGTTAGAGACCGTTTGACGGCTGCGGAGGCTCGAGTTGACGAGGTCGAAGTGACCCAGACACTACTTACGCCGCAGGTGGAATCGTTACAGTCGCAGGTCGCGCTGCTTACGGGAGCGGTAGAAGCAGCTGAAATCCGACATCGCCAGAAGAATATCCGTATCCGGGGGATCCCGGAGACGCTTGCTGACGCCGACCTTCTGCCATTTATTAACAAAGCTACTTCTGCGATGCTCGAGTCCGCAACCAATCCTGTTTTTCAGAAAGCCATCCGGCTTCGAAAGGCGGCCACGGCCCCGGTGGACTCCCCTCGAGATGTGCTGGCAGTGGCGGGGTCAGTGGCTGATAAGCGCCAATTGATGTCGCTCCCTGTGGCCCGAGCACCAATTGTTTTTGAGAATGTATCCTTATCTTTATTTAATGATCTCCCATTTGTGACATTGATTGCTCGACGTCAATTCCGAGAGATCTCAGCGTTTTTGAGGAGCTGTGAGGTGAAATACAGGTGGGGGGTGGCGGGATCTCTGTACATATATCATGATAATTTGACACACCTGGTGACTTCGCCTGAGGCGGCGTGGTCCCAGCTACGTTCAATGGGTCTGTTTCCAACCCCAGAGATGAATAGTTCTGGACTGAACGGTCCCCCCGCTTCTACGAAGGATCCGGGTTAAGTATGGACCTGAAATCAGGCAGTGATATACCTGGACACTCCGGTCTATATTGCCTCTTAACGACCTTTTTCGGATTTTGTTTCCCCCATTAGTACTATTAATTTTCTTGGACTGTTTCTGACTTTACATATTCCCACGCCATGCCTTTTGATTTCCTGCTAAGTTTTTTTTTTTTTTTCCCAGTTTCATTCAGATGACTTTTTAAGTATAAGCGATACATTTCGCCGATTTCGTTTTTTCCGTTTATTGATGTTTTTATATAAGACGAGACCTCCTTCTTAGGGGATGATTAAAAGTTTTCGCTGATAACCTGCATTCCAGCGTGCTCACCGCAGATAACCTTTTCTTGAAGTATATTTTCTTTTTAGCAGATGACCTTTTATAATGTCTATCTTGTAAGCCAAGCTTTATCGTTATTGTCGACTTACCCCGGCCTGCGTGGCCTAAATGTTGATGTTTCAGTGAACTTTGTTTTAAATAAAAACACTTGAATACAAAAAAAACGATAGAATCGCCAGAATTAGCGTATCGACAGAATGAATTATCGGATCCGAAAAACAAACCAAAAATGTATTATAAAAAAATATATAAAGTATAAAAAAGTAAACCATAGTAGTTTACATCAAAACGAATAGAGTTAGACAGCTTTGAAACGAGGAGAACAGACGTTCCGAAAAAACGAAAATTTCCGAAATCACGAAAAGTCAATACAAAAAACAAGCAAAGTGACACGAAAATACGAAAAATGGTCGCGGAGAACAGACGTTCCGAAAAAACGAAAAGTCCCGTAATCACAAAAAGTCGATACAAAAAACGAGCAAAGTGACACGAAAATACGAAAAATGGTCGATATTCCGAAAAAAAAATGTACACGAAAAACGAGTCGAGCCGAACCAAATCGAAACAGAAATCGGCCGAAACGAGTCGAATCGAAAAGTTTAAACATCCGAACAAATCGAACCGAAAAAAAAATCGGTGCACAAGCCTAATTTAAACTGGGCGTTGGTCAGCGAGCAGCATCAGACATGCTGCTCTCAAGCACACAGGAGAGGCTGGAAGCCCCCAACATTACATCAAGTTGGCGTGGTGTTAACCAACTCTGCACCTGCCCCTGCAGAGCTGACAGAATTTCTGGCCCGGTGTGGCTCCTGTCCCCTAAACAAACCAGCTCAAGCACAGTATGGCATCTTTTTGCTTGAGCCATTGTGTAGCCCCTGCCACGCGTCGGTTTAACTGCCACTTCGCCAGAGACAGAGAAGGAGGAGGAGGAGGAAGAGGTGGTGGAGCAGACAGACCTCCTACAAGCAGCTTTCTGGAGGCGTGGTGGATGAACAAGCTCCAGCACAGAGCCCCATCCTGGATCCCTCCCAGCTGCAATCAGAGTTACCCAGTGTGCCGTGAAGGAAATGTAGCAGCCCTGTCCATGCTTGCTGGACCACGTGTCTAAAGTCATGTGCACCTTGCTGCTGACTGCCTATCCCAATGACTCCATAACATTGTGTTCCACATGCTGGTATAGTGCTGGAATGGCCTTCCGTGAAAAGAAATGGCATTTTGGAACATGCCACTGTGGTACAGCACATTCAGCAAATTCACGGAAGGGAACAGAGTCCACCAGCTGGAAAGGCAGCAGCTGTAATGCAAGTAATTTTGCTAAGCTGGCATTTAGACGCTGTGCTTGGGGATGGTTGGGACTATATTTTTTCTTACGCTGCAGCTGCTGGGGCAACGTAATCTGACTGCGTAAATCTTCAACTGATGGGATGCTGTCACATTCTGAGGAAGAACCTGGTACACCCATTACTGTAGCATCATCCATGTCAGTGGAGGTTGTAGGCAATGACATGGCAGGACATATAGTGGGGGTAGAGACAGATGAGGACCTATGAAAAGTGTTGTGCCAACGGGATGCGTGGCAGGTGGTCATATGTCGCCTCAAGCATGTGGTACCCAAGCATGGGATGTCTTTCCCACGCTTGATCTTCATCTGACATAGATTACAAATAGCAACAGTGCGGTCTGCTGCACATTTCTTAAAGAACTCCCAGACAGCAGACTTCCTGTACATGTGCTTTGAGACAACAGCGCTCTGCACCTGAGCAGCTGTGACTTCTGATGCCTTGGACTGGCTACGGTTGGTCATAGAGGACGTTCTGCCTCATTTTTGTTGTGCCTCCTCCTCCTCCTCTCTTGACTCCTCTGTTCGATCAGGCACCCAGGTGGAGTCAGGGGATTATGACGATGATGAGGTCACTATCTCCTCGTCACTGTAGCCAACTTGGCAGTATGCTGCAGCTGCTGGGGCAACATGAGTGCCAGTTATTTGTGTGTCACTGGCACCCCCTTCCTCTAGGTTGATTATACTCCCTTCCTCAACCTCAGAGTTTGAGTCAGAGCACTATAGTTGCTGCGCATCCTCAAGCAGCATGTCACTGTCATTGTAGTCAAACAATTCAGCTGACTCCTCCATGTGTGATAGTGAGGCTACGGCAGGAGTAGCTGTGGACATGGAGGCTGAATTAGATGTTTTGGCAGCTGAGGTGGAATGTAAAGCACTACAAGCCTGGCTGGCAGAGGACTCGGAGGATGAGGATGGCCTGGCTAGCCAATCCACCAAATCCTCTGTATGTTGCTGCTGCTGAAGACGGCCAGCACTAGTTAGAAAGGACAAGCGTGCCCCTGCAGAGGATGCACCACATCCACGATGACCAGAGGCACAGCCTCCCGACACAGAGGCTGCTTGCCCTCTTATCTGTGTCTGGGAGTGTCTGCCTGTCCTTTTTGGTATTTATGACATGTTGAGTGATATATAGATTAAAGATTGAAAAATTCTATTTTTCATTATAATTACCATAAACCTTTTCCAAGTTTCTTCTTATATATCAAAACCAAAGTAAGAGCTGCGCTACGCCATGGCGGAGACCCCCAAAAAGAATCAATCACAAAACTGTATTGGTCTTTCTCAGAAGTCTAGCTTTCCTCGTTAAGCCAGATCTATTTATTAAAATACACAGAATTTATAGCCAATCAGTGTACAGATACATTACAACATCAAAGTTTAGCCACTCAGTTAACTTACTACCATATATGGTTCACGAGACCCTTTTCCCATCTTCCCGCTTCTGCGCACATTTTCCTGCACTGAACATAACAGGAAATCGGCCACAGCTCATATCCTATAGAAGGAACAACGGTCTATGCAGTATTGACACTAACAAAAATGGAGGGGGGAATTTCACAGCCCATTTATAAGAACCGGCTTTTTAAGACTAAATATTTATTATATTTACAGGAAATTAAAATCTAACAATTCCTTTCCTTTGATCACATATCACCTGTGATCATCTAAAATATAAACCAAACTTAGGCAATTAAACCTGGGCTACAGTGTCCTTGCCTAAGACCTTTAGATCATTCCAGATGCTCAGATGGGAAGAAAAAAAAAATCTGGTATTTACTCCTAAAATACCTCAATACCTTTTATAATGTACAAAAGGGATTCCCCAAGGAGGCCCTTTATGAGCATAAAATACACTTATCTATCTAGATTCACTCTTCCAGCGAACCACTTGGAGCGTAGGCAAAAATACCTACAGGGTTATCCAAAGAGATTCGAAAAGTCACCGCACGTTCGGTGACTTTTCGTTCTCTTCAATTCGGTTCCTTTTGCCGATCCCATTTCGGTGACCCTGCGGTGTATTCAGCAAACACCACAGGGTCCCCGAATTGCAGGGAAAAGCTGCCGCAAACCTGACGAAAACTAACCGAATGCACGCTGAAAACAAGCAAAAACATCTGGATTAAGCTTCGAAAAAGCCGAACAGGAGCCGAACAGGAGCCGAACAGGAGCCGAAAAGGAGCCGAAAAGGAGCCGAATCACACAGAGCCGAAGCAGCTGTGACATAGGGGAGGCAGTGAATAAATTAGAAAAAACATTTGTATGAATCTGGGAAAAAGAAACGCTGTTTGCAAAGAAACTACTGAGCGAAAATGTCTGAAATTTTCACAGGAGGTCCAGGGAATGATAATAAAGAGGGCTGTTACAAAAAAAATAAGTAAACTGAAAAAAAAAAAAAAAAAAAAATCGGACTTTTTAAAAAAAAAAAAAAAATCTGAAAAATGCTTAAAGTATCCTAAAAAATCTATAAATACAGAGACTTTTTGCTGCAGAATTTTATAATGAACGGTTTATTAGATATTGAATTAAAACGGGAATATTTTTAACATTGAAGTCTATGGGATTCTCCTGAATAAATTTGCCGAATGAAACCACCGAATGGCAGGGTATTAGGGGAACCTTTCACTGCTGGTTTGTGTGCTCTGAATAGCCGAAGCAGTGCTTTTTCATGGGGATTTCACTGCCCTCGAACAGGAACCGAACAGGCACCGTATGTTCAGGCAATTCGCCAGGATTTGGCGAATTGCCTGCTCTCTGGATAGCCGAATGGCCAGGAAAGGCAACCGAACGCTGATTTTCAGCATTCGGTTACCTTTCTCAAGCAATTCGGATCTCTTTGGATAACCCTGCTAATCTAGACATTAAATAACTATTTATTCCAATTTCCCAAAATATAATTCACCGAACAAGAAAAGTATAATAACTTGAATGTAAAAGTTCATTTATCTAATAAATCAACATGAGTCAGATCTATATCAGTGTGTTTTCCTATGTTCAGCTTCACTCCACAAAACGCATACACCTGCCTTCATACACACACTCAAGAAATACATTCTCATTTTCATAAATCCAATCCTTTCTCACACGTATCTAGGGGATTAAATAAAAAAAATAATATTCCATAATCTAATACCATAGTCCACAGTGCGAGATCAGGGTGTGGTCTTTTTTTTCAACATCCCAGCTTGAGACGCATACAGGGTTATCCAAAGAGATTCGAAAAGTCACCGCACGTTCGGTGACTTTTCGTTCTCTTCAATTCGGTTCCTTTTGCCGATTGCATTTCGGTGACCCTGCGGTGTATTCAGCAAGTACCACAGGGTCCCCGAATTGCAGGGAAAAGCTGCCGAAAACCTGACGACAACTAACCGAATGCACTATGAAAACAAGCAAAAACATCTGGATTAACCTTCGAAGAGGAGCCGAACAGGAGCCGAAAAGGAGCCGAATCACACAGAGCCGAAGCAGCTGTGACGTAGAGGAGGCAGTGAATAAATTAGAAAAACCATTTGTATGAATCTGGGAAAAAGAAACGCTGTTTGCAAAGAAACTACTGAGCGAAAATGTCTGAAATTTTCACAGGAGGTCCAGGGAATGATAATAAAGAGGGCTGTTACAAAAAAAATAAGCAAACTGAAAAAAAAAAAAAAAAAAAAATCGGACTTTTAATTTTTTTTTAAAAATTCAGAAAAATGCTTAAAGTATCCTAAAAAATCTATAAATAAAGAGACTTTTTGCTGCAGTATTTTATAATGAACGGTTTATTAGATATTGAATTAAAACGGGAATATTTTTAACATTGAAGTCTATGGGATTCTCCTGAATAAATTTGCCGAATTAAACCACCGAATGGCAGGGCATTAGGGGAACCTTTCACTGCTGGTGTGTTCTCTGAATAGCCGAAGCAGTGCTTTTTGATGGGGATTTCACTGCCCTCGAACAGGGACCGAACAGGCACCGTATGTGCAGGCAATTCGACAGGATTTGGCGAATTGCCTGCTCTCTGGATAGCCGAATGGCCAGGAAAGGTAACCGAACCCTGATTTTCAGCGTTCGGTTACCTTTCTCAAGCAATTCGAATCTCTTTGGATAACCCTGATAATCATTGAATGTCATCAGAGCTCCCACCATAGGGACTCCTGAACAAGCTGTCTCTTTGCGCTGGTTGCTTATTACCTGTGACCTTTGACCTTGACACAAAATGTCCACGATTCGTTCCATATGCAGTCATTGTGACTGTCAGGTTTCTTGATGATGTGATATGGTTTTAGCAACAATAAAGAAAATAAAAAAGAAAAGAAAATATGGTATACCCCGCTAATCATATACATCCATTCATTCATTGTCACTCTCAAATGCACGAAAACAATAAAAATGTTAATTTACACAAGAAGAGACACAGATAATAAATTTTAAAATTTCCCTGCAAAGCCTATCGGCCTCACGCCACGGGAAAAAAATTATACTACTTCTGACTCATTGTTAGAGAAAAATATATATATACGCAACTTTGGCTCAAAAGGGAAATAGCCGAAGTGCATATTCCACCCATTTTAAATATCAAAAAAAAATATTTAATTACTATCCTATTCAGTCTTGTTCGGTGTTTTAAAACAAACCTGGTGTTTATAAAACACACCAATCCTCAAATGAAATAAAAATAAAAAAAATAAAAACCGCATTAATTTTACTGGATCAGAACTTTCCATTTACCACTATATATGTCATGAAACGTGTTTATGCAAATGCATTAAATTATATGTTCCTAAATACATTAATGAACTCTAATTTTAATTGGATGTGATCTTCAATAATCCTAAATGTGTCAGGGAATTTTGAACAATATTGATTGTAACTAAACAACAAAAATAATAAAATATAAAATAATAAAAGACACAAAATAATTATTACTTAGACGACATCAGAATATAAAAATACATTATCTTCTTTCTTTGTCTTCTGTCTTATTGGTTGAAAATAACAGTTTTGACATGTCTTAAGTTGTATTTCCAAATCAATGATCTTCTATAAATAGCATGATTTATTGATGAGTTGTCGATAATTAGATTGTTTTATTGCCTGGTGTCTGATAATTCCTTATTATCCGGTTGATGTAACATTGCAATGTGAAATGATAATGTGTTTGAGTAAATTTCCTTCAATTCCAACATCTTTATCAATATTGGTATCACATAATCTTCCATCTAGCTTGAGCAAAGTTGGCATGCATGGGTAATGTTCACCTAAAGTAAAAACTTGGGAAAAAAATGTATTATTAACTGTCAAAAACTTTAAAATTCATATGATTAAAATACTTTTAAAATGGAGAAAAAAATGCAACACATTTTTGGACACAAAGAAAAGGAGTGGTCATGAGAGAGAAAAAAAATGGAGGAGAGGAGGGGTCATGAGTGAGACAAAATGGAGGAGACTAGGAAAAGAATATGAACTTCAATTCAAACAAAAAAAACCACAACAAAAATATCATGAACTGGGAAAGAAAGTATAGAAGGGCATGTTTAAAACTTGACGCGTTAATTAGCACAAAGTTCTCAGAGGAAACTCAGAGAAAAAGATTATTAATAAACATCAATAATCTTTATTAAGGATATTGGTTAAAAACAAACATTCAAACGTGAGGTGTTTGTGCAGCTATTTTACAACCTGTTTTATTCCCTCCAAGAATATTCAATGGGGGCCCAGTTATACGCTATTGCACTTCACACCAAAAGACAAAAACAGACAGCAAAAAAAAATAAAACTAGACATCTGGCTACCACTGCAGAAAAAGAAAACAATCAAACAATACTCAGATACCAAACTACAACCTTCCATCTCCCTTAGTCAACTAAGATAAAACCAAAAAACCACCTTCTCTCATTTGAAATCTGCCTAAATTCCTTTGTACAGCGCTACTAAACCTGTAGGCGCTTTCCTTTAAACTTTCACTCAAATCCTTCAGCTTTATATCACTTCATCCTCTTAGATTCCAAACAACTAAACATGAACCTACATATATATATTCCATTATACAAGTTACAAACACTGTAAATGATCTCAGTCAGCCATTTTGGCAAAACATATAACCTATATTAAGGTGCGGTCAATCCCTTAGTGCTGGACTCAAACAAAGACCAGAGGAAAATAACCGACCACGCCTCTCTTGGGAAAATGTACAACTTTGAGCCCATCACCTTGATACACTAATTTTTTATATATATATCATACATCAATTTATAATCCATTTACTGTAAATCCAGCTCCCATAATTACTTTCTTTTGTTCCACTACTGTACGCACGCCGAAGCACTCAAACCGCGCCCAATTCCACAACAGTTACAGTTTTATAAAGCACTAACAGCTCCAGAATTCAACTGCTACTACAGTCTTTCAAGGCATTAGACACATGTCATTTGTATATACTGTTCAATTATCCCAAATAGATACTCACAGAAGAACAAAAATAACTACATATTCCATTATCCAACTTGCACTGCTAAAAGACTACTAGCATTCAAAGAAAAAAAATCCTTATACAAACACATAATAACATTATACATTACAAATAAAGTTTTTTTTTTAAATTAAATAAAAAAAGAACAAAGAGAGAAAAAATGAATGTATGAGAAAGAGAAAAAAAGTTAGCAGGCGCTTTTGAAAGTCACTGTAAAAGTAAAGCCCTATTGTCTCCATTTCCTGTGCTTTTTTTTTTTTTTTTACACGAGGCAAGGCAGTAATGACACAGAAACAAAGCAACCTGGTTTACGAAAAGCAGTCCCTATACATAAATTACATATAAAAAACATAATATCAAAACTACGAAATACAAAACATCAAAGATAAACACATACATTAATAGTTAGTAAAGACAAACATTTAAATAAACAGACGCAATCAATGGCCAGAAACAAACAAAAACAAACATGCAATCTGAAAGAAAAAACAGTTAGCAAATCCTTTAGAATCAGCGCGCAAACACATGCAGCAAAAAAATAAAGAAAAAAATGGCAGCAGCGCGCAAGAAAATAAAAATAAAAAATTAAGAGGAAAAAAAACTGTCTCTCAATGGGAGATTAAATCAGTTGATATATAAGAAGAAAATCTAATCAGTTAAAATAAAATTCTCACAATTACAAGATATGGACGACCCAGAAACACCAGAATTGAAGTACAAGATAGACACAGAACGGAGACAAAACAACTAGAAACATCTCGTTCCTTTTTTTATGAGTTCAATTTCCAGCATATTCAAATACTCAACACAGCGGGCGAGTTCAAACACACGTGAGGTCCTCAAACGATTTTCCTTTACTACAATACATAAAATGACAAAAACAAACCAAGACAAAGAGTCCAACCTTGCACCAAAAAAAAAAAATCAACAAGCTCTGAACCATAGCTTTAACTTCAAGGAAAATAAACAAAAACCAAGCCTGGAGGCAAGTTCGCAAAATCTGAACAAGCAAATGTAAGGATACATTCAAATGTAAAGATACACTTAAATATAAGGATACATCTGAATGGCAAATCCCACTTCAGACAACAACTGAAAAATTCTATTTTTCATTATAATTACCATAAACCTTTTCCAAGTTTCTTCTTATATATCAAAACCAAAGTAAGAGCTGCGCTACGCCATGGCGGAGACCCCCAAAAAGAATCAATCACAAAACTGTATTGGTCTTTCTCAGAAGTCTAGCTTTCCTCGTTAAGCCAGATCTATTTATTAAAATACACAGAATTTATAGCCAATCAGTGTACAGATACATTACAACATCAAAGTTTAGCCACTCAGTTAACTTACTACCATATATGGTTCACGAGACCCTTTTCCCATCTTCCCGCTTCTGCGCACATTTTCCTGCACTGAACATAACAGGAAATCGGCCACAGCTCATATCCTATAGAAGGAACAACGGTCTATGCAGTATTGACACTAACAAAAATGGAGGGGGGGAATTTCACAGCCCATTTATAAGAACCGGCTTTTTAAGACTAAATATTTATTATATTTACAGGAAATTAAAATCTAACAAAGATATACAGAACTCTGATTCGATTATGGTATAAAAATTGGAGATATGCAGAACTCTGATTCAACTGTGTTATCTAGATTAAAAATTTCCAGAACTCTGGTATAACTCAGTGAGACACCCTGATAGCTGGCAGCCAGTTACAAGACACAGATTAAAATTTGCAGAAATCTGCTACAAGTCTGTGAGACCCCCTGATAGGACCCCCTGATAGCTGGCAACAGTGACAAAACACAGATTACAATTCCCAGAAACCTCCTATAAATCAGTGAGACACCCTGATGGGTGGCAGTGACAAGATACAGATTACAATTCCCAGATATCTTGTAGAAGTGAGACCCCCTCAATAGCTGCTGGCAGTGAGAACACACAGATTACAACAATTCCCAGATATTTTGTACAAGTGAGACCCCCCAATAGCTGCTGGCAGTGAGAACAAACAGATTACAACAATTCCCAGAAATCTTGTAGAAGTGAGACCCCCAATAGCTGCTGGCACTGAGAAGACACACTAAGAGAACAATCTCCTCTCAAAAAACACGTGCTGGGGCTGTGTGAAGCCTTATATAGTGTGCTGCGGGATTTAGCTCTGTGAGCCCATGATTGGGCAAAATTTGCCCAATCAGGACTCTGAGCCATGATTGGCATAGTCTTCTTGCACCTGTCTTGCACCTTACCTGTGGTCAGGTGAAAAGCTGTAGCCAATTACAAGCTTCAGGCCAGTGGAAAAGTGCATTGTGGTCCATTGTGGGCGAACTCGAACCGAACACTCGGAAATGTTCGGAGTTCGGCGAACAGCCGATGTTCGATGCCAACTCCGAACAGATCGAACCGAACAGCTCGTCCCTAGTCCCTCCTGAGATGTTAGTGTTTTCCTAATTGAAAGCTGTTAGACCCAGTTGAAACCGTTAGTAAGTGTTTTGCATTGTTATAATTGTGTACCATATTCTAAGTGTGTTGCTTGCAATGAGAAACTGGCAAGCCAAGCAAAGGGAATCCCATAATTTGTTTCAAAGACAGCTTCTTGTGATGCTCTCAAATTTTATAAATGGGTCATTTCTTATCAAACACACCTGCCTGAACGATGTCCAGATTCACAAAACTCTAGAATGTGAAAATATATTGTTAAATATATGCCTCTACAAAGCATAAAATGTTCTAATATAAAATTTTGGCTGAATACGAACAGTGCACAATGCTGCCTAATAGTGATGGGAGTGGATGAGAGTAGAGCATGGAACAGTTTTTTTATTTTCTATGCTTCATGGATATGCCTGGACAACACATACATTTCATCTCATTGTTTTAAGATTTTTGAAGAAGACCTCTTTTGTAGCCTCCCATATTCTCTAAATACCCTCCATTATTCTTGAAATTGCTTTGTTTTTTAATTTTTAAGTTTAGTATTCGTGAGCTCATAAAATTAAATTGGAAACATTGTTCGGTCTAATTTATCTGTTTGTTTTTTTAACCTTTTTGTAAATACAACATTTCACAGTCTTCAATAAGTCAACATTCTTGGCTTTCTTTTGTGGCTTTAATTTTCCAACTTTCCATAGCTTGTAAAATATATTGTGAAACATTTATGCTGCTAATTTTCTTTTATGACATCCTGTTAAATCCTGTCATATGTCACATTCAAGTGAAAAGGGAACAAGCAGTCGCAGTTCATGAGGTGACGGCACAAATATCACGAGAATATAAAGTCAGAGAAGTTGCCATCGGTACAGTATGTTAAATCTTTTTCCTCTCTTGCATAATTAATCATCTCAAACGTTTAACTCCTTCACTACCACAATCGCGTATACCCGGTCTTCAAAAGTACCTTCATCTATACTCAATCTGGTCTTATTCTGAAGCAATGCAAACTATTTCAATATTAACATAAACTGGACAAGCATTTAGCAAAAATCCTAAATTATTTATTGGAAAGCGGTCACATGACGTTAAATAGAAGTTTCGGTACTCGGTTTTAATAAATTAGTAAAGGCGCATCCAGGGCCGGTCCAACAATGGAGCGGTTTAGAGCAACCGCACCAAGCGGCACACTTTTGGCAATTTGTTTGCTGCCTCACTATTCACTTATCGTGCCGCCACCACATCGGAATCTCTTGGATGCCGGCACAGTGGCCGCCGACCCCACAGACACACACATGGCCAGCCAGGAGTGGGAAAGTGTGAGCCAGATTAAGGCATGTGTGGGCAGGCTGGATCTCATTCTGCAGCATTCTGGTGTGTCAGGGGGAAGCCTCGTGGAGTCTCTGCTCGCCCCGTGTCCCCCCCCGGATCCTGAGCCTCCAGCCGCTGTAAATCATCACCTTTCCGGGCGGAATCACGTGGCAAATCCGTTCCTGCTACCAAACTCTGCCCGGGCTTCTGTGCCCCTCCCCTGCCGACCGGACCAGGTAACGTATATCTGGTCTCTATGGGTATACATGTATCAGGGGTCTTTCTCGGTATACATGTATCAGGGGTCTCTATGGGTATACATGTATTATCTGGGGTCTTTCTGGGTATACATGTATCTGAGGTCTGTGTATATAAATATAGAGAATGAGACTGTATATATGTAGTAATATATGGAGCTCTGTTATACGCTTGTACACACCGCACATTACTGAGTTTCATTAGTATGGAGCTCTGTGATACAGTTATGTGCGGTGTGTATGAGCGTATCACAGAGCTCCACAGTAATGAAACTCACAGTAATGTGCGGTGTGTTTGAGCGTGAGGTTTATTGTTGTGGAGCTCTGTGATATGCTCATACATGTCATGTGTTTTTCTTTTTTTTGGGGGGTGGGAGCATTTCATCCATCGCTCCAGGCAGCACAGTGGCTTGGGCCGGCCCTGGTTGCATCCCTAGTTGTAATGAAGCATAATGTTTTTTTGTTAGGGAATTCCCCCTAAATTCCTCTTTCTGACAACATCGTGCATAGGCGTGATGATGTTAGTGGGCGAAGGAAGGTCCCGCAGGCAGGACTGACATCCGAGATGTCAGCCCCCTGTGGGAGAAGTCTGCGATCAGTGTTAATTTCGGTGCCAAGAAGTGAGACTTCAATAACCTGCTGACAACGTCCTCTGCATTCAAGAGGGCATCTGGAGGACGTGCTCAGCGCATAGTCTGCAGTCAACAGCTTAAAGACCAAGGCAGATTATATATCTTTTTATCCAGCAGACTCAGCAGAGTTAAAATATATCATTACTATTTGAATATGTCATGTCAAATCAAAATGGTAGATTAAAAAGTGCCAAATGTACTTTTTTCTTCTCAGTTCTAAGGCAGCGGCATTATGTACTTTTACTTCTAAAGCAGACAATGCAACTGCGCTAACTCACCTTCTCATTTCCCACACTGAGACCAAATGTGGAGGTGATGGCGCAATACGTTATTTCGCATTGGTTCATCTAAAACACAAGATGTCGCACTGCTGCAAGGAGAACGGGAGACATTTGGACCCCTGCATCTTCAGTCTTTAAACCCCACAAAGTCAAGTTAGGTGCCATTGGATAGGTCAGAGTCTGACCTTTCTAATGGTACCAAACATGACCATGTAAAATGTTAATGGTAAAAAAAATAATTGCATTTTTTTTTGTTCCAAAGCAATGCCATAGTCCATGTGTCACATACACTATATTGCCAAAAGTATTCGCTCACCTGCCTTGACTCGCATATGGATAGGTGAGCGAATACTTTTGGCAATATAGTGTATAAAATTAGCAATACCTCTGCCGTTACTCCCCTTCTCATATGCCTTGCCATGAGCAAGATCAGTGTTTTATACATGCAGGGTTATTCAGAGAGCGGTGAAAACCAGGAGAATGACTGGAGAAGTGAAAATTCTAGGTCAAAATAGCCAAACCAGAAAAATTCGCCCATTTATCTCACTTTCCAAATCAGCTATTTGGTCTAGATTGTTCTCTTCTCCTGCCAATTCTCCTGGTTTTCACCTCCCTCTGTATAACCCTGATGGTTATATTATTCATAAAAAACAATCCTCCAAAATACAAGCTAAAAATTTTTTTTTTCAGTTTTGGTTAAAATTGCATATTCTCTCAGAAAAAATACAGTAACAGATTCCCATTTCTAGTTTTGTTTAACAAGAGTACCCCATAGAATATAAATCCACAAAACGTTTTGATGCGAAAATTGTAAAAAAAAAATATTTTACATGCTGTAAATGATTGAAATCTGAATGGAAATTTTATTTATTTTTAAAAAAAAATTGATATAGCATTCGGACGCGTCATGATGAATACATATAGATTATATTTTGAATCTACTGAGTGCACTGAAAAAAATAATATATTATTTGTCTGGGCTTTATAATAAAACATGACTTCAAAATATGGTTGGACATGAGCACTAAATGGTCAAAATGAGCTCAGCACACAGTATTTTAAATGGCCCACCAGCAAAGGAGTTAAATAAAGTATTATTATTATCATCATTTATATAGCGCCAACAATTTCTGCAGCGCTTTAAAATAACCAAAGGGAAGAATATATAGATAAACGGACACATGATGGAAACAAGTGGTGTAGAGGGCCCTGCTCATAGGAGCTTACAGTCTAGAGGGATTGGGGTTGAGGAAACAAGGGGAGTTTTACTGAATGTCAGGATCACGAGTGCCAGCGGTTTGGGAATGGTGGGGCCACTGAAGTGGCTTTAGGCTGGCGTCAGACGAGCGCACTATGTGCGCCTGTACCGACGTGCCTTCTGGCGTCCATCGCAGCATTGAGACGCTGCGACGGGGCAAGCCACACGCTGTTGCGCGTGCATGAATTGCGCACGCAACAGCGGCCATTCTGCATCCGTGCAGCAGCCCTCTCCATCAAAGCACCAGGACGCGCCTTGACGGAGCTGCAAAGCACGATCCTCCATGGAAGGATTGAGCCTTGCAGCGCTGAGCGCACTAAGTGCGCTCAGCGAGGTGGCCAGACGGGCGTCGAGTGGAACGCCCACTCTCACGGACGTTCCTTCCGCTCTTCAAATACACTGTCCCGACGCCAGCCTTAATCATGTGAGTAGTAGTAGAGCATAGGGATGAATTGCATCCGTGATGTAGAAGAGATGCGTTTTGAGGGATTTCTTGAAGGCCTGAAGACTAGTGCTTTCAAATCACATTTAAACATGAGCACAATATGGTGAAAATTAGCTCAGCACACAGGGTTACAATGACTCAGCAGTGAGGGAGTTAAGCCTCATGATGTTCAATTTTTTTTTTTAACCTTAATTTTGAAATTATTTGGAATAAAATGTTCTAGCAGTAACCTACGCTGAAATACCAATCTTGCAATTGGTACAAAAAAAAATACACAAATGTTGAAATGTAACTGCCTACTTTACTCTATTCAGCATTTGAAATTCTTCTAATAATAGCTAGAAGACAACATTTTATTAACTTACTCCTAAAAGGAGCACTTCTCTTGCATAAGTGGGCCTTTTCCTAGGAGTATGTCACAGTCAGACATCCCCATTGTGTTGATCAAGACTGGCTCTTGCATAAGAAATACATAGATTAATCATAATACAGGATATAGAGTCACATTTGGAAGATTTCGGGAACTTGAGTCATAGTTCTGACATGACTTCCATAATTTGTTTACTAACTCATGGTCATAAACTTGCATTTCTTTGGTATTTACCTGCATAATGCTTTGAAATGCTTTATTTTTTCAGAGCTGGGTTAATGTTTGTAGGTTACATGGACACATAATCTGAGATGTCATTTTATTTCGCACATATGTATATCTAAGCTAAGGTATGAAAAGAACAAGCAAAAATTGTTTCATTATTAACCTCCCTGGCGGTCCGATTCTGACATATTTTATATGTCAGAATCGGTCCTATTTATTTTGGCCCCCTAGTGGTATAAATGTGGCTCGGGCCACACTCGGGCCGATACTTACATGTCCCTGCGTTCCCTCGCTGTCCCCGCAGTCACGCTGCAGCCGATCGTGACATCACACTTCCTGGTTCACTCCTTGCGAGAAGTAAACCAGGCAGTGTGACTTTGCGAGCGGCTGGAGGAGACGGCGGGGATCAGCGAGGGTGCGCAGGGACATGTAAGTATACAGCCCGAGTGTGGCTCGGGGATACCGCTTTCGGTACAAAAAGTTAACCCCCGAGCCACACTCTGGATTACCGTCAGGGAGGTTAAATCTGCTTTAAATGTACCTGCCATTTAAGCAATAGGGTCAAGGTTACATTTCGGGTCAGTGTTAGTATTCATATTAGGGTTAGTATTTGTGCTTGTTTCAGTGTTTGTTAGGGTTTGGCTTAGTATTTGTACTTGTTTTAGGTTTAGGGTAACTTTTAGGGGTAGGGTTAGTGTTACTTTTGGGTTAGCGTTAACCTTATCCCTAAAAGCATAACCCTAAACATAATACTAACCCTAACCCTAAATGTAACCCTAACACTAATAGCAACCCCAACCCTTAAACAAACACAAATATTCACTCTAACCTTACAGCAAGCAGAAACACTAACCCTAATAGAGAACATAATTCACAATTATATTATTTAATCTTAACAAAATGAAAGTAATATATTTGCGTGCACAAGCCTACTACTAATCACGGGTGCTATGTGTGTTGTTATCCTGTTTTAAATAGTTTTATTGCTTTAGTTTTTGTTGTTTTCACTTTCGTAGCCGCAAGCGTCCTGGGAAAGGCAAGTCTGATGCTGCCCCACCCTTCAAACCCTAGGGGCACCCCTCATATCCTATTATGCTCAGCCCTGGTTTCCCCCGTAGCACTGCAGGAGATACAGGTGCTCACAATTAAAGGCCCAATGCTTCCTTTCTAAAGGGTGGAGCACCCATAGTGCTTTGCTTTTGCATTGCTGTTTTCCAGAGTCCTATTCATCAGACTGCTTGCAAGAAGCCTACACTCTGTTTCCTGATTACCTGTTGCCAAATTCCGCCATATTACCTGATTCTTATTACCACTGCTAGATTTACTGTTGCCAAACAATGCTTTGCCTTGTGACCACGCTTATTGCCACTACTGAACTTACTGTTGCCAGATATTGCTTTGCCTTGTGACCGCACTTACTACCCCTGCTGGATTACTTGTCACCGAACTCTGCCATATTACCGTATTACACCTACTGTCTAGTGGATATATCAGTGTTATAGCTCTGTTTGTTCAGCCCTATTCCTGTCCAATCCACCTACCTCTTATTCAGCCCTTCTCCTGTCTGATCTATCCAGTATCTATAATTCCCTTTGTCTATTCATTTCCTCCTTTACCTCTGTGTTTATTAATCAGCCCTTTATTCTGCCTTGCCCCATCCTATTTCCTGTTTCGCCAGCCACCTCTTATACTTCCCTTATCCCATATTGCTTTTGTTTCATTCCTCCTGTGTCCTGTTTATTAAACCTTTTTACTTTATACCACATTTGCCTGTCTGCTCCGCTTTGTTCAATGCAATCCTATACGCTGGACCCTGACAGGTGTGGAATTAATTGTGTGAATCTCCCACAAATAAAATTCTTTAAGACTACCCTAGAAACGTAAAGGCTGGTATGGTTACAAATGTTCAGCTATTTCTCACATGTTCCCAAAACACATAGGGAAAAGTAAATAACTGACAACCAATAAACATCTACCATATGTAGCGCTCACTCCCGGAGGAGCCGCTGAAAATGAACCACGGGTCAGTCTCCCCGCACTAGGGAATAAATATACTCCAACACGCTGTAAGTTTTACAAGTTAAAAGGTTTACTAAAAGGTTTGCAGTTCTTGAGACACGGTATATGCAGGAAGATTTACAGTACTTTCGTAACACGATAAACGCGTAGCGGTAAAAGAAACGAAAACACGTGGGCTTCGTATTTTCGGAAAAAAAACCCCGACCGAGCAGAAAATTAAAAGATACGAAATTCGAGGAAAAACCGCGTAGCGGGACACAATAAAATACACAGTTCTCGTATCACGGTAAACGCGCAGCGGGAACAAAAAAAGGAAAATTGTTCAGAATGTAACTTTAACTTTGCCCCCTTGTATGGATAGGAAAAAAAGGAAACTGAGTCCTGCACAGGTTAAGTCCCAGAACGTGAAGTGGTATGTGTTTGTGTGTGTAGGGTACCCGGGTACTTTTCAACTGGCCAGTGAGTTTACTTTATCGATGTCTTCGACTAGTCAGTTGGGGCCCTGTGGGTTTTAGAAAGAAAACAGCAGCGTACGCTCTTATTCACATACGGCCTTGGGGGCCTCTCACCCATCCAGCGCAAGCTCGAGATTCCGCTGACCCAGGACGTCTCTCCGCTCGATTTTAACTGGGGACGCCAACCACCGGATCTGTTGTCTGGCCTTCTGTCTGTCAGCCGCGACTCAGCCAGTTTACCGCCTGCTCCCCGCTTCCATCGACCGCGGTACTCCTTACTCGAGGGGTCTTCTCTCCTCAGCACTGCACTCGGATAATGTAAATGGTGATGTCTGTCTCCCGCAAGGCTGGGTGACCCAATCCTAAAGCCGATCCACTCTGTCTGCGCTCCGGCCTATCTTTTGGTCTCTCCTTCTCTGTGTGTGTGTGCATCCGCTCTCCTCTGCTCCCTGGCGCGCTCTGCCTGTTCTCCACGAGGTGCAGGATGTACAGCGTCTCCACAAACCCACCCACTTCCTGTTTCTTCGCAAAGCATGCCGGGACATGTAGTTCGAGTGTCCAGAGTCTTTAATCGTGATTGTCTCCATCTTGTGGCTAAAAATGGGTACTGCCACAGTAAATTTTAACACATCGCTACACTCTCCCCCTCCTAGAACTCTTGGGTCTCTCCAAGGAGGTACAACAGTTACATTATCCTTTTACAATATGCACACAGTTTATACAGCATATACAGGTTCAGCAGCATACATGCAGTGGGTTAGAAACACTTTCTCAAGCTGACTCATGTTCTGGGCTACCTCAGCTAACATAGCAGACACTTCGGGCAATCTCTGCACAGTGGTGATGGCCTCTTCAGTGCTATGTCCTGGTGAGTCATAGGTAAGTCGCTGGGGCGGTCGAATAGAGCGTTTCTGTTCAGGCTCCTTCCGTTCCTCTTCAGGTGGAAGTACTATAGGTATAGGCTCAGTCCTTATGTCGGCCACTGGAGCAGACACTTCCTCCGAGTACGATCCCTCCAGGGAAGGCATAGAACTATAATCGTAAGGCTCGTCTTCAGGAGCTACAGGTCTCTAACAGTATCCGGGACCCTTAACGGAAGCTCAAGGGTTTCAGGGAGTTCCATATTTTCGGGGAATTCCCACTGAAATTCAGGAGCTTCAGCCCTCAAGTTACTTTCCCACTGACAAGGAACTGGGACGACCTCTTCAGGTTCTGGTGAGCGTATCCAATCTAAACAGAAACTCTCTTCGTCGCTGTCTCTTTCGCTCTCTCCAACAACCCGAGTCTGTTGAGACCGAGTGACAGGAGGAACACGTGGAGCATGCGGATTCGCCGGAGGAAGTTCGTTTTCCACTGGTATCCTCACAGCCTCTCTCAAAGGTAACAAGTGATTTCGGTGCCAATTCTTGAGGGGACCAGCCTTTCCATCAGGGCGAATCTGATACACCGGCAGACCTGGCAGTTGTTTGCAAACAATGTAAACCTGAGAACTCCATCTATCCGCCAGCTTGTGTCTCGCAGCAGCACCCAAATTCTTCAACAGAACCCTATCACCGGGTTGTAGATCCTGTATTCGAACCTTCAAATCATAGTTCTTCTTGTTCCTTTGCTCCCTGTTACCTGAAGTCAAACGGGCCTGTTCAAACGCAGAAGCCAGATTCTTCCGAAGTCTATCCACGTAGTTTCTATGAGAAGCTACCGACGTCTGGTCTAAAGATAACCCAAATGCCAAATCAACCGGCAGTCGAGCTTCTCTTCCGAACATAAGACGGTACGGTGAATATCCTGTTGCATCACTCTCCGTACTGTTATATGCATGCACCAGAGTAGCTATGTGACGACTCCAACTCTGCTTCTCCACATTCGACAAGGTCCCCAGCATGTTTAGCAGCGTGCGATTAAACCTTTCAGGCTGAGCATCACCCTGAGGGTGGTATGGCGTAGTTCGAGTCTTTTGAATTCCCAACAACTCCAGCAATTGCCCGACCAATCTACTTTCAAAGTCTCTTCCCTGATCAGAGTGTATTCTTCTTGGCAGGCCGTAATGAACAAAGAACTTTTCCATCAGCACCTTCGCCACGTCGGAGCGCGTTGGTCTTTTGTAGAAAAAGCTTGGGCATAACGGGTGAAATGATCAGTCACTATCAGAATGTTCCCTTGCCCACTAGCATCCGGCTCTAAGCACAGGAAGTCAATGCACACCAAATCCATGGGTCCCTGACTCTGTAGATGGCTCATTGGAGCAGCTCGGGTTGGTAGAGTTTTTCCTCTGAATGCACCTCAGACAGGAATGGCAATAACTCTCAACTTCAGCCCTCATGCAAGGCCAATAAAACCTATCTCGCACCAACTTAAAAGTTCTCTCAGCACCCAAATGTCCATGCTCATCATGCAATGATCGCAACACACTCTCCCTGTGTTTAGTGGGGAGAAATAACTGTTGAATCTCTTCGGAATTGGTCGAGGGGCCCCTTCGGTAGACCACCCCATCCAACATCTTCAACCGCTCCCACTCTTTGTAAACCAATCTGGCCCCATCCGGGGAATTGGTTAACAGAATCTCTCGCTGGTTTGCAATCAGGGCCTTTATGGTCAATGCAATCAAAGGGTCTCTAGCTTGATCCGCTTTCAGGTCCTGCTTGGAAAAGGTAGGTAGATTTTCATCCCTCAATTGCGAAGGGTTACAGTAGAACTCAGGAACAGCCGCGGCCATGACTCCTATGGCTTCCGCTTCAACTCCTCCCTTGACCCGGCGTTCTGTTCCTTGACACAAAGCTTGCACTCCGTCTGGAGTCACCTGAGTCCATTCTGTAGTATAGGGTCTTCTTGATAAAGCATCAGCATCTCGATTGTTTACCCCAGGGCGATACTTCAGGCTGAACCGAAACCCTGACAGAGCGGCCAACCACGATGTCCCGTTGCGTCCAGTTTTGCAGTAGTAAGGATATAGGTGAGAGGATTATTATCCGTCTTGATCACGAACTCAGCTCCATACAGATAGTCTTTCAACTTGTCCACCACTGCCCACTTCAAGGCCAAGAACTCCAGTTTGTGAGTAGGATAGTTCTTCTCAGAAGGCGCAAGGCTCCGGCTCACATACGCCACAGGCCTCAGCAATCCATCATACTCCTGATATAAGACTCCTCCCAGACCTTCTCGGCTGGCATCCACATGTAATTCATACGGCTTGTGAGGGTCCGCGTAGGCCAGAACAGGAGCTCGGGTTAGATTCTCTTTCAGCTTCACAAACGCACCTTCACATTGACTAGTCCATTCACCTTGTATGGACTCTTTAGCTTTCCTTGGTCCCGGAGCGGAGGGGTTTCGGTCAGAGACCTTACAGCCTCCTTCGGTGGTTTCTTTCTGTAGGAGTTTGTTCAGCGGCTGAGCTATCTTTGCGAATCCTCCCACAAATCTTCGATAGTATGAGCAGAATCCCAAGAAAGATCTAAGTTCAGTGACGTTTCGAGGTCTAGGCCAAGAGGCTACGGCCTCCAACTTTCGAGGATCTGTCGAAACACCTTCTGCCGAGACCACGTGTCCCAGATATGTGACTGACGGTAAACAGAACTGGCATTTCTCCAGAGACAATTTCAACCCCTCTTCATGGAGCCTCTTCAAGACCTTCTCCAAACGTTGCTCATGCTCTTCCAGAGTCTTCCCGAACACGATTATGTCATCCAGGTACACTAACACTTCGATTAGATTCATATCCCCGACTGTCTTCTCCATCAACCGTTGGAACGTGGCTGGAGCTCCCGTCAAACCTTGAGGCATTCTATTGAACTCAAAGAACCCAGTGGACAAATGAACGCAGTTTTCTCTTTGTCTTCAGGGTGCATCGGTATCTGATGATATCCACTTCGCAGGTCTAATACACTGAACCACTTTGCTCCAGACAAACACTGTAAGGCATCTTCAATCCGAGGAGTGGCGTATTGGTCGGGGATGGTTCTTCGGTTCAGGGTGCGATAGTCTATGCACAAGCGGACAGAACCATTCTTCTTCCTGACCAGCACTATTGGAGATGCATATGGGCTCCTGGACTCTTGAATCACATTGGTTCTCTGCAACTCATTTAGCTGTTCTCGCAGATCATCCAAGTCTCCCAGCGGAACTCGCCTTGACCTTTCACGAAACGGCTTGTCTTCTTGCAACCGAATGCGATGTTCCGTACTCTTAGCCAGGCCACATCGAACTCATCTTTCGAGAATAATTCTTTCCACTTCAGAACTTGAGACTGAAGACGTTTCTTCCACTCAGGTGAAATAGGGGCGTCTTTAGGGTAGAATCTTTCATCTGGAATCTCTTTATCCACTCCCCTCCTAAATCGGTGGAGAGGGGTGTAGCAGACTCTACTTGCCCGATAGGCATTCGTGCTTTAAGGACTACTGGAGAATCTGTCACATTGCACACACTGACCGAGACTCTTCCTCGTGTTCTCTTCAGGGCTTTGGTGGAGATTATTTCAGGAATTACTTCGACTCCCGTTTCACCCCATGACTGACATCGGTTCCCAGCACCACATAGGGACCTGGTTGCGATCCGTTCAACTTGACTGACTGAAACCCGGAAGCTCGCTACTTCTCCTGCTTGCAGAACCTTCTCTGTCCCACCCAGTCTCCACAGTCTTCCCACCTCAGCAGGTGCTTTCCGCTCTTCAACCATCCTCTGATAGACCGGTCGTAACAGGGGGTGCACTCCTTGAGTTGACCCTTCTTCCACTACGATGGGGGTCAGGAGACGCCGCACTAGATCCGTATTTGTCCCCACTATCAGAGAGCTTCTATTCGCACCCGAGGGTCGGGGGACACACAATGGCCAATGCATCACAACCCCCAGACTGCCGATGACTTCAGATCCGATCTCCAACCTCCACTCACTTGCAGGTACCCGTCATAAGGGAGTTCTCAGTGCCGATCCCCCATATTTCCAAATCCTTCAATTCTTGCAGAGGAATGTGCTTTAGTGTTTCTCATAGAAGTCTTTATAAATCAAAGTCACTTGAGCCCCTGAATCTAACAGGGCTTTGGTGTAGACTCCCTCCACTTGGATTGGCACAATTGGAGACGGACCTATCAGCTGGTCAGGAAACTTGGTGGAGGTATCCGGACGCTTAGACCCTGTTTGCTGGACCCTGGCCTTTTTCTTGGCCCGTGCAGGTTTTGGGTGTGCATTGCTTCCCCATGACGTAGACCCGGATGCTAAGGAGTGACTCTTTCCATTCTGGCAGGCTCAGCAGTTGGCTTGACTTTGGGCCCTCTTGCCCTCTTAGTTTTAAATTGGTTCTTGGAGCGAGGTTCAACTTCTGGGCACCTAGGTTGCTCCTTTACTGGTGCCCTCTGGCGTTTCCCGCTGGTGGAGTAGATAACAGTCCCTCTAGGGCTTTCAACAGCCACTCAGCCTTATCCCTCTCAGGCTTCCGGCCTTTACATTGCGCACGGAAATGACCCATTTCTCCACAACCGAAACATCTCTTCCTCGAAAGTGGAGACACAGTTGCTTGTTGAGGTTCTAATAAGAGATTTGAACCAGACGCCACGGCAACTTCAGTCGTCTGCATACTTGTTAGGAACTTTTGCATTTCCCCCTGCATCTCGGTCACCTTCATCAACACCCTGCACAGTTCAGCGTGCGCTTGCTGCAGTTCAGTTTGAGCTTCCTGTACCTTCTTTACAGTCTTGAACAACTCGCTTCGTTCGGAAGAGTTCGATTCTTTAGCAGCCTTTTCGATGAATTTAAAACCGACTAACTGCTCCTGTTCATCCAGGTCAGATCCATAGGTGTCTAACGAGTCGTTTTCAGGCTGCAGACCGTCATTATATCTTGCAGGTTGTGCATAAGCCCTTTCTCCCCGCCTGAAGGATTTCTCTTCCAGCAGAGCCTCCTCCTCTCGTACAACTCGGATCAGTTCCAGGTACTTCAACTCTTGATTGACTGCTCTGCTTCTCAGCTGCATCATCACCGGATCCAACGGTTGAGAACCCCTCAGGATCTGCTTTATTCGTATCTTATCTACCTCAGCCGGTTTGGCCCCTTTCTTGAGGAGTATTTGGTGCAGAATCTTATCCAAGCGCCTCATGTAATCAATCATTCTCTCACCTCTCTTCTGATAGGTGTGTTCGTACTGATATACTAGTTCCGCTGCCTTTTCTGTTCGCCCAAACACTTCTTCAAGAACGTTCAGATAATCCAAAGCAGTACAATCTTTTCTACTCAGTTTTAGGTTTCTCACCGCTTCTGACGCAGGTCCCTTTAAACTCTCGGTGATCCTTTGCTTTTTCTGGGCCTCAGGGACGTCCCACTCATCCAGTGCCTGCATCGCCTGTTCCACCCATTCCTCAAAGGTTTCTTCTCCCGCCGGAGTTGGTACATTTCCTGTAAAGTTCCTTAACCGTCGATAACCGAAATTAGTGTGAGGAGGGCTTGTTTTCTGACATTTGGCCAGCAAGTCTCCAATAGCCACGATAAATTCAGGCCCAATCATGGCCAACGGACTGGGCGCAGGAACACTTTCTGCTTCGCCACGTGGCGCACTTGGCTGAATCAGTTGGACTTCCACCTCATCGGTCAGCTTCACACTCCCGCCCCGAAAACATGCTGGAATACCTTTTCTCCATTCGAGAAGGACATGCGTGTGAGAGGTATCTGGGTTTTTCTTAATGTCCAGAATTAACCCCCGATGATCTGGTGCTAGCGTGGCCACGGCCTGGCGAATCTGATCTTCGGCCCAAGTGTCTGCGGGAATATCCATGACTATGCAACATGTTAACTGACTACTGTGCTCCCCACACCATTCGGCAGCAGTGTCTGGATCCATATTTAACCCTTTAGATGCGGTTTTTCCAGAGACTGAATCCCGGAAACGAGCCCCCACGTGTAGCGCTCACTCTCCGGGAGGAGCCGCTGAAAATGAACCACGGGTCAGTCTCCCCGCACTAGGGAATAAATATACTCCAACACGCTGTAAGTTTTACAAGTTAAAAGGTTTACTAAAAGGTTTGCAGTTCTTGAGACACGGTATATGCAGGAAGATTTACAGTACTTTCGTAACACGATAAACGCGTAGCGGTAAAAGAAACGAAAACACGAGGGCTTCGTATTTTCGGAAAAAAAAACCCCGACCGAGCAGAAAATTAAAAGATACGAAATTCGAGGAAAAACCGCGTAGCGGGACACAATAAAATACACAGTTCTCGTATCACGGTAAACGCGCAGCGGGAACAAAAAAAGGAAAATTGTTCAGAATGTAACTTTAACTTTGCCCCCTTGTATGGATAGGAAAAAAAGGAAACTGAGTCCTGCACAGGTTAAGTCCCAGAACGTGAAGTGGTATGTGTTTGTGTGTGTAGGGTACCCGGGTACTTTTCAACTGGCCAGTGAGTTTACTTTATCGATGTCTTCGACTAGTCAGTTGGGGCCCTGTGGGTTTTAGAAAGAAAACAGCAGCGTACGCTCTTATTCACATACGGCCTTGGGGGCCTCTCACCCATCCGCGCAGCCGAAGATCGAGATTCCGCTGACCCAGGACGTCTCTCCGCTCGATTTTAACTGGGGACGCCAACCACCGGATCTGTTGTCTGGCCTTCTGTCTGTCAGCCGCGACTCAGCCAGTTTACCGCCTGCTCCCCGCTTCCATCGACCGCGGTACTCCTTACTCGAGGGGTCTTCTCTCCTCAGCACTGCACTCGGATAATGTAAATGGTGATGTCTGTCTCCCGCAAGGCTGGGTGACCCAATCCTAAAGCCGATCCACTCTGTCTGCGCTCCGGCCTATCTTTTGGTCTCTCCTTCTCTGTGTGTGTGTGCATCCGCTCTCCTCTGCTCCCTGGCGCGCTCTGCCTGTTCTCCACGAGGTGCAGGATGTACAGCGTCTCCACAAACCCACCCACTTCCTGTTTCTTCGCAAAGCATGCCGGGACATGTAGTTCGAGTGTCCAGAGTCTTTAATCGTGATTGTCTCCATCTTGTGGCTAAAAATGGGTACTGCCACAGTAAATTTTAACACATCGCTACACATACATTAAGATTTGACCTGATATTTTATAATTATGTATTTGAAAGCACTGCTCAGGCACGCTTTTTTAAATTTCAAAATAAAGTGTACTTTTTATAAAGAAACTATATCTCTGTTTACTAAATCTAGCATGGGGCTAATTTGCATATACTTAACTAGAATGCTTAACCACAGTAAAAGCAATGTTAGCTGAGGAAACTTGTGGCAAATCAAAAATGCTGACTTCTCTCAGAACGAAAATAACTAAAATACAACAATCCATATAGACAACAGAATGAAAATCCAAAAATACGCAAATGGAATAGTCGATAGAACGAAAATCCGAAAACCAAAAATTTATTTAAAAAAAAACAAAAACTCATTCGACCCCGTTCGTGTCAGTAGTCGCTATGCGTATGAGGTCCCGTCCCTTTGATATCCTCAACGGAACTAGGCAGGGGTGTCCCTTATCCCCCATTTTATTTGTCTTTGTGTGTAACTGTTGGTGAACCATATCCGCCAGCACCCTAATATCACAGGGATTTGGGTGGGTGTCTGGGATTATTAAATTTAGCCTCTTTGCAGACAATATTATTCTGCTCACTGTTACTAACCCTAGGCTCTTGCTCCCAAACCTGTACTGCAGCTTGTGGGCCTATGCTCTTTTATCGGGCTACAAGATCAATATCTCTAACTTAGAGGCCCTCAACGTCTCTCTCACAGCATGGGAGCTAGATGATTGGCAGCACTCTTTTGAGTTTCACTGGTGTGCGAAAAAGCTCCAAATATTTGGTTATCTATCTTACTGCTCACATTGAGGATTTATATCTGGATAACTATCCCAACATGGTCTGCAGTCTTTAACATTTGATTCGGACATGGCATGCGTACCCATCTCATAAATGGGCAGGATTTATGTGGTGAAATTGACCGCGTTACCGAAGCTCCTTTATCTAATACATACCCTGTGCACAGGGCCGGCGCTAATGTAAGGCGGCACAGGCGGCCGCCTTACTGTCCTGGCCTGCTGCCAGTTTGAGGGGCGGAAAAATCAGATTTGCGGCGGCGCTGCAGTGTGTGTGCCTGTCTCAGTCCCATCCCACGTTCTTAACACGAGCAGGCACACTGTGTAATTTGGCGCCGCCCCCACACGTGATCCACATAGCCCAGGAAAACAACTGCAGGAGGAGCCACCAGCCCGCGTGCTTTCACTCTGCTGCGATGGAGGAGCGAGGCAGAGAGGAGATTTATTACCAGGTGTGAATAAACTAATGGGAGGGGGGTGTAGATTAATATACTGGGGGGGGGGCTTTAAATTGCTATACTGGGTCTGGGGGCTGTAAATAGATATACTGGGTCTGGGGGCTGTAAATAGATATACTGGGGGCTGTAAATGGATATACTGGGTCTGGGGGCCGTAAATAGATATACGGGGGGGGCTGTAAATGGATATACTGGGTCTGGGGGCTGTAAATGGATATACTGGGTCTGGGAGCTCTAAATAGATATACTGGGGGGTTGTAAATTGAAATACTGGGGGGTTGTAAATTGAAATACTGGGTCTGGGGGCTGTAAATAGATATACTGGGGGCTGTAAATGGATATACTGGGTCTGGGGGCTGTAAATAGATATACTGGGGGGCTGTAAATGGATATACTGGGTCTGGGGGCTGTAAATAGATATACTGGGGGGCTGTAAATTGCTATACTGGGTCTGGGGGCTGTAAATGGATATACTGGGTCTGGGGGCTGTAAATAGATATACTGGGGGGCTGTAAATGGATATACTGGGTCTGGGGGCTGTAAATAGATATACTGGGGGGCTGTAAATGGATATACTGGGTCTGGGGGCTGTAAATAGATATACTGGTGGGGCTGTAAATTGCTATACTGGGTCTGGGGGCTGTAAATGGATATACTGGGTCTGGGGGCTGTAAATGGATATACTGGGTCTGGGGCTGTAAATAAATATACTGGGGGCTGTAAATTGCTATATACTGGGTCTGGGGGCTGTAAATTGATATACTGGGTCTTGGGGCTGTAAATGGATATACTGGGTCTGGGGGCTGTAAATAGATATACTGGGGGGGCTGTAAATGGATATACTGGGGGGGCTGTAAATGGATATACTGGGTCTGGGGGCTGTAAATAGATATACTGGGGGGGCTGTAAATGGATATACTGGGTCTGGGGGCTGTAAATAGATATACTGGGGGGCTGTAAATTGCTATACTGGGTCTGGGGGCTGTAAATTGATATACTGGGTCTGGGGGCTGTAAATGGATATACTGGGTCTGTGGGCTGTAAATAGATATACTGGGGGGGCTGTAAATTGCTATACTGGGTCTGGGGGCTGTAAATGGATATACTGGGTCTTGGGGCTGTAAATGGATATACTGGGTCTGGGGGCTGTAAATAGATATACTGGGGGGGCTGTAAATGGATATACTTGGGGGGGCTGTAAATGGATATACTGGGTCTGGGGGCTGTAAATAGATATACTGGGGGGCTGTAAATGGATATACTGGGTCTGGGGGCTGTAAATAGATATACTGGGGGGCTGTAAATTGCTATACTGGGTCTGGGGGCTGTAAATTGATATACTGGGTCTGGGGCTGTAAATGGATATACTGGGTCTGGGGGCTGTAAATAGATATACTGGGGGGGCTGTAAATTGCTATACTGGGTCTGGGGGCTGTAAATGGATATACTGGGTCTGGGGGCTGTAAATAGATATACTGGGGGGCTGTAAATTGAAATACTGGGTCTGGGGGCTGTAAATAGATATACTGGGGGGGCTGTAAATGGATATACTGGGTCTGGGGGCTGTAAATAGATATACTGGGGGGCTGTAAATTGCTATACTGGGTCTGGGGGCTGTAAATGGATATACTGGGTCTGGGGGCTGTAAATAGATATACTGGGGGGCTGTAAATTGAAATACTGGGTCTGGGGGCTGTAAATAAATATACTGGGGGCTGTAAATTGAAATACTGGGTCTGGGGGCTGTAAATAGATATACTGGGTCTGGGGCTGTAAATAGATTTACTGGGGGGCTGTAAATAGATATACTGGGGGCTGTAAATTGAAATACTGGGTCTGGGGGCTGTAAATTGATATACTGGGTCTGGGGGCTGTAAATAGATTTACTGGGGGGCTGTAAATAGATATACTGGGGGGCTGTAAATTGATATACTGGGTCTGGGGCTGTAAATAGATATACTGGGTCTGGGGGCCGTAAATAGATATATACTGGGGGGGCTGTAAATTGATATACTGGGTCTGGGGGCTGTAAATTGATATACTGGGTCTGGGGGCCGTAAATAGATATACTGGGGGGGCTGTAAATTGATATACTGGGTCTGGGGGCCGTAAATAGATATACTGGGGGGGCTGTAAATTGATATACTGGGTCTGGGGGCTGTAAATTAATATACTGGGTCTGGGGGCCGTAAATAGATATACTGGGGGGGCTGTAAATTGATATACTGGGTCTGGGGGCCGTAAATAGATATACTGGGGGGGGCTGTAAATTGATATACTGGGGTCTGGGGCTGTAAACTGATTTACTGGGGGTGTAAATTGCTATGCTGGTGGGTGTAAAATCATGTACTGGGGGTGTAAAATGATATGCAGGGGGTTTGAATAAACTGATATTGGTACATTACCTTTTTTTATTGCTGTGGAGCTCTGTTATACACTCATTCACACTGCACATTACTGTGAGTTTTATTGCTGTGGATTCTGTGATACGCTCATACACACCGCACATTACTGTGGAGCTCTGTGATACGCTTTTACACACTGCACATTACTATGAGTTTTATTGCTGTGGAGCTCTGTGATACGCTCATACACACCGCACATTACTGTGAGTTTTATTACTGTGGAGCTCTGTGATACGCTTTTACACACTGCACATTACTATGAGTTTTATTGCTGTGGAGCTCTGTGATACGCTTTTACACACTGCACATTACTGGAAGGTTTATTGAAGTGAGCTCTGTAATTTGCAGTGTGTATAAGTACATCAATAAGGTAGACGTATCTTATAAACCTGAATTGCTCCTGGTGAGGGTATAAATAAAACCCAACAGTTTCTCTCATGGCTGAGAAGCCGCATGAGGACATGTGGTTGCTTAGAAAGCAGCTTTTGGTTTCATTAGGAAGGACTAGCCTGACCCAGAGGTGTCGTGATGCGGCAGAAGAGCTTACACTTTAATGACCATTCAAATAAACCAAAACCTCTGTGTTTTGTTTAACATGGAGCTACAGGGGTGAGCAGGGCTGGACTGGGACAGAAAATCAGCCCTGGATGTCATCCAGACCGGCCCAATTTAATTATGCAAATACGCACAAAAATAGTATATAATCCAACTGGATCGCTCAACCAATCGCTCTACAGATACTGGAGTTGCTGCAGAGCGATTGGGTAAAGCACCGCAGTGGCACTGAGGTCAAGTGTGCACCATGCCTTAAGGTGAGGCGGATGCGCAGAGGGTCTCACCGGCACGGTGGCCGCAATATGAGACTGCGTCTGTTTTGCAGTGTGGAAGTTCTCACCTCACCCATTAAGGGCAGCGCGAGCCACGCGGTGAACCAGCATTCACACTGGCCCACAGAGCCATCGGCCCACCGGGAATCTCCCTGTAGTCCCTATGGCCAGTACATGCCTGGGGGTGAGCGCAAATGACAACTTATTTTCTTGGTATGCTTTAGAGATTATTATGCATCTCAATGCTGATTGACATGGCATGGTAGGGATGGGGGGGGCACCAAAACGCACCTTCGCCTGAGTAGACAAAAATGCTTGCACCGGCCCTGCCTGTGCATTCTTTTGACATCCAAGATGTTTACCAGTTTCCAATCTGCTGTATTCAGATTTGGAGCGATAAAGGGCCCAGGGTGTCTCAAACATCCACCAGCTCCGTAATGTCACCTCACCATGGAGGATTGGATGAGGACTCCAGCGGCAATCTGTGAAGCTCTGGTGAACTCCATGCCCAAGAGGGTTGAGGCAGTGCTGGAAATAAATGGTGGCTACAAAAAATATTGACACTTTGGGCCCAATTTGGACATTTTCACTTAGGGGTATACTCACTTTTGTTGCCAGTGGTTTAGACATTAATGGCTGTGTGTTGAGTTATTTTGAGGGTGCAGCAAATTTACACTGTTATACAAGCTGTACACTCATTACTTTGCAGCAAAGTGACATTTCTTCAGTGTTGTCACATGAAAAGATATAATAAAATATTTACAAAAATGTAAGGGGTGTACTCACTTCTGTGAGATACTGTGTATAATATACACTCGAGCATATGCATTTTTTTTTAAGGTGTTGGGGATAGTGGAAATCTTGGGTGAGTTCCCTCACTTTTTTCCCAGGACCCCTATCACACAACCATTGTTTTTCCTTATTTTGTTTGTTTACCGTTGTTTTTCTAGTCTATTTTTTTCTACAGAACTCAGTACAGATTGCTATTTGCATTTCATGCATCCATAATGGGTACTGTTTATTGTACTCCCGTGGCTATAGTTTTCTTGTATGATATGTTCTGCTTATCAGAGCTTTGATACTGTACTTAGCTTTTCTTGACGATGACAACCGCATTTGTACCATCTGAACTTGAATTTATGTTATTTGTTTTTTTATAGTATATGCATTGGGTAAAATATTAAATACTTAAACAGATTTTTTTTGGGGGAAAAAAAGAACCTCAAAGGGGAAATATGGATCAATAATATATAATATAGAAATAAAAAGAGGGCGTTGTTAAATAGCATATGTCTTGAAGTAAAGAGTGAGTAATTTCAATGTAGCTTTGTTCTCTTCTACAAACAAATGAGCACAATGTTTTGTAAAAGGAGACTTAGGTGTGTGCATGACATGTGTATATGTCATGAAACGTGAATGAATCATCAAATTCCGCTACTTCCTATTAACCAGTGATTTAGTTTCAGCAGCATGTAGTAAAAGTGAAAACATCACACTGTTAGTTAGCCATTAACTCAAAGTACAAAGCAGCAGACGCAGATGTCATTTATGATATATGTAATATATATTAGGTAACTCTTGCAGCATGCTTAGAGCTTTACGACTTCATGCATGTGGTGGACAGCACTTACCAACAGCCACACAATGTGATTTTCTCCATGACTGCCAAGCCATCTTTATCTTACATTGCACTTGTCAAGCCTAGCTTCAGCTGACCTCCTCTCATAGGGAATCACTCCGTATATATGACACAAAACAAAAAATAGTGGGATGAGATAATAATGCAATCGGTGTTCTCAAAATAGCATACTGCAGACCCCAGTGTGACGGACTGTGACCTAACAAATAGTACAAAGATTCAACAAAAGTGCTGGTTTACACACACACAGGCCCATATTACAATCTTCATGCTAAAACGGGGATGCGAAGGAGAAAAACCTGCGCTTGCAGGTTTATCCTTAGCGTCCCCGTTTTAGGACCATATTACAAAGATGGTGCTAACTTAACCAGAGCTGTTGTAAACTTACCAGAGCCATTATAGCCTATGGAGCTGTTAGTGCTAACTTAACCAGAGCTGTTGTTAACTTAAGTATGTAATATGCCCCTTAGTGTGCTTTTACGGTGCAGGCGCTAATACAGCAGCCTGCACCGCAATACTGCACAAGCCTCGAGATGCTCGCTAATCGTTGCTGCAAGCATCCTCTCCATGGACTCCATAGGCAGCCACATGACCTGCAGGATCTCGCCTCACGAGCTCCGGAAGGTCGGCGTAGTGGTCTACAGAGAGAGACAAGGGGTAGCCAGAAGAAAAACCTCTGGAGCAAATGGAAGAGATTTAGATAACACCTCTTCGAACAAAGTCTTAGGCTAATGTCAGACGAGTGCATTCTGAGCGCACTCTGCATCCGTGCACAACGGACGTACATTCTGACGGAAGATGCTGTAGACACCACACGGTCAGTTGTTTTTGACGTACGTTGATCAAACAAGGGAATTATGGGAAACAAAATTAATATGAAAAATGATAAGTTGAAAATTATATGAAAAGCCATTTTGTGCGTCAAGGTGCTGGACGTCGCAAATGCGGTCTGTCTGACATTGTGGCATCACACACACAAAACGCTATGTGGACGTGGCGCACGCTGCGCGTCCTTCCTAGCGGTTTTATGTTCTTGTCTAACTTGCGTCCGTTTGCGACGTGCGCTGTGCGTGCGCAGTTCGGTGCGGACGTACTTCGTGTGTGGGTCTCTATTGATCATGATTCTATGCTACTACGGATGTTAAACTGTGCGGCAACACGGACGTGATAACTGCGTTCGTCTGACACGGGCCTTAACAGAAGTCCAAAATATGTTATTGCTACGACAAGACGACCACATATGAAAATATATACGTATTTCCCCGGAGTGTCTCCAACAACCTTCTATAGGTATATTCTTTACTTTAGCCAACTGGACTGGGGTGGTATTTATCAGAACCACACGACACCTCTGATGTTGGCTCCTGAAGTCCATAGGAACTAATTGTTCCTGGTGTTCTGGTGCATACAGCAAAGTGAAGGCAGCAGATGCCCTGAGGATCCAGAGGTAAGTTTTGAATATTTTTTAAGCTATTTAAATGTAACTGTTAAATTATGTTGCAAAAGCAGGTGTTTAGAGCTATTTTGTAAGGGCTTTATAATGCCTGGCTAACGCAGGCAGCAAATGTGCTTGCTTAAAAATAATTAGGCTCAACATGCAAAAGTAATGCAGTATAAACTTACAGTTATCATCATCATCTTCAAATTATCGTATAATCGATTTTATTGCTAGTTCTTGAGCCGAAACACTTATTGAAACCTTTTTTGCAGACTCCCAAATATCTAACCAAATATGCCCATCTAAATCATTTTGTAAGTCGGAATGCCATGCACGATTATTTTATTTTTATATAAATCTATCCGGGTTATATTTAATATCACTTGAAAGGCCAAAATATGGCCTTTCCAATGATGCATCATATGTACTTCTAGCCCTTAGGTCTCCAGAGATACAGGGTCTGAATGATTGTAAAAAATAACAAAACAAAAAACTTTTTTTTCTTCTTATAGAGCAAGGCACCCCCTTGTGGCAGCCGCCTCTAGGCACCTGCCTACTCTGCCTAATTATAAATCCAGCCCTGCTGCCGGCCTTAACATCCTCCGTCATGCACAACCCACCCTGCGTTAAGGGGTTAATGCTCCCTTTTTTTATGTGTATGATTGTTGCTCCAGAGTGATTTGATTGGACTCTGATATGCTGCAGTATAACCCTACTGGCTGTAGGTTGAACCTGACAGGAACTGTGGGGAGGAGACATGGAGGCACCAGGGGTTTTCCCCTGGGTGTGGCTGTTTTTTCCTTCCAAAAACTTTGTATATTAGGATAGAGACCTGGATTAATCCCTTGACACTGCCGGGCCTGCTATGTCATCCCGGAGGCGTGTGGGCCTGATTGCCGAGGAACGGCATAGCACGCATTTGGCTGCAGGTAGGTTGCTCATGTTTAGGCAGTCTTGACTGCAACCAATTGCAGTGATTGGCCACAGGGAAAGGAGGTGGGCTGCTGAAGAGTTGCAGGGCATATTATGCCGCCTCACAGTGTTCAGACCCGCCTTCCTCCCAGCATTGCCCCAAGAGTAAGAGGTTAAAGATTCATTCCTGTGTAGCGCTGCTTTAAAAACTGTATTCTGGTGCATTGAATTATTGCTGCCACCATTGTAGAATATGCTGGACAGAGCGGACTCATCTCCCATCACCCTTTGCGTGAGGACACGAAGTGGGTGGTACAAAGAGGAGGATATACTGGGGAGCCTCGTGTTTGGCGCACAGAGAGTGAGCAGAGCAGTGAAAGTTGGAGGACACACGTTGGAGCTGTCAGGGATCGCAACCTGGCCGGAGTGCAGACGCGGTCTTACTGGTGCTGGAGATCGGGACAGATATCGTGCTGTGACCTACCTACCCAGCGCTGAGAGGTTTGGAGGACAAGCTGGTTCTGGCAGGACCCCGCGTTAGGAGGCCGCACCAAATCGATTGGGAGTGCAGGCGGCGGATCGATTGTTCCAGTTGCGGAGATTTGGCAAGCAGGGAGCAGATTCGGTGGCACAGAGTCCCAGTACACAGCGGAGAAAGATCCTTTGGTCGAGGCATCGAGTGCTGGACAGTTTTGTTCTATGGATGGGTGAGAGGCCTCCAGGCCACAGTTCCAAAAACAGAAACGCACGCTTGAAATATTGTTTAAATTCACAGGGCCCCAACGGTGACTAGTCAAATATTGCTCTTTTCGTTCACTGGCCAGTCGAACACAGTACCCGGGTACCTTAACTTTGTATATATATATTTTGAGCTATTTTGTGGGACTTACACTCCAGAACTGAGGGGGTTAACCATTCTTTTTCCGCTGCGTGTTTTTCCCGCGTGACGCATCCTGTTAATTCATTCAACGTGCATTTATATTTTACGACACTTTATCTTTTAGTAAAGTATATAAAACTAGAAAATCCACAACAGTGCTGGTGTGTAATAATTCTTAGTGCGGTGAGACTATCCCGAGGTTTATTCAGCGGCTCCTTCGGGGGTGAGTGCTACACCTGTTTCAACCTTGAATTGAGTTCTGCCTCAATCACTTCTTTCACATACTCCCCGTTCTTGTAAGTGCAGATACCCCTTCTGGAAAAGTTTATCCAGCTTGTCTCTTCTTAGAGCCCCAGGAGACAAAAACTCTTATCGCTCCTAGCACAGGTGGCGGGGGGGTCCGCTTTTAGGATTTGGTACTTCTGCCAGCAGTAATACCTTGCTCCACTATAATCACACTAATAACGCGCTTCATGCAGAAAATCCTTATCAGGACCCGGTAGTTCTGCAGGCATGTCCAACTAATGTCCTCGCTAGGGCCAGTGGAGGTTTTCTTAACAGAGGAGCTCTTATCAGAGCCTGGAGAGATCCTTATCACCCACCCCTGCCAACACTTCCATGTGTAATAACCTCTAACGTGGTTTATAATAGACATATCATGCATACATTTCAAACAGCACACTGCTAAATATCCTCCGTCTGGTGAGAAAAGTATGACTGTCTAAAACAAATGATGACGTTTATAATAAGAGTGTTTGTAAGTAACACCACCATGCTGCCAAATGCTGCATGATGTAATGATCAGAACCACGCATGGGTATTTTATCATATTTATCACGCCATTTTATCATATCTGTTCTCTTTAAAGAAATGTATGCTTGAGGTGAAGGTGTAATTTGAAGATGATGATAACTGTAAGTTTATACTGCATTACTTTTGCATGTTGAGGCTAATTATTTTTAAGCTGTCACATTTGCTGCATTATAAAGCCCTTACAAAATAGCTCTAAACACCTGCTTTTGCAACATCACTTAACACTTACATTTAAATAGCTTAAAAAATATTCAAAACTTACCTCTGGATCCTCAGTGCATCTGCTGCCTTCATTCGCTGTATGCACTGGAACACCAGGAACAATTAGTTCCTATGGACTCCAGGAGCCAATATCAGAGGTGTCGTGTGGTACTGCTGCCGGTATGAACAAGCAGCTCTGAAATATTCCTCTCAAGCCCTTAATACAGCAGCTGTGTCGGAATAGCTGCGAATGGATACAGACTCACGAACAAGTTATCCATTTTCAAGACACAATTGGAATTGGACCTACATTCTCCTAAAGAATAGGCTAAAATAATAGTAGCTGGCTGAGCCTTGACCACCCTGGTTCCTCAACATTATGGGCTAATCTTAACGCTAACGTTAGCTGCGGTGTCTACCGCATATTACAATCAAAACTTAACATGGGGAGCGCAAAGTGTTAATCAGCGCTGGATTACAAAGTCCTAGCGCTGATTAACGTCTGGCTCTGGTTAGCGAAAAGTCAACCAGAGCCAGGACTTGGTGTTAACGGATTCCGCTTCTGCAGAATCAGTTAACACCAGCCTAAAAAATAAAAAAAAGAATCATATACTCAACTCCTGTCCCGCGGCGAGGACCACGGCTCCGACCGCCTCCTCCGTCCAGCGGGAGCAGGGAAAAAGTCCCCCCAGTCTCTCCCTGCGTATCACTACGCTGACCGACCGGATCTCACGAGGCGAGATCCGGCAGGTCAAGTGACCGCTGGCGTCTGGCTCAATGGAGTCCTATGGACTCCATCGAGTGGATGCTTGTGGCTGCGCTCAGCGCTGCCGCGAGCATCGCGGGGCCGTAGCACGCGGTAACAATGCAGGCAGCTTTTTAAGCGCCTGCATTGTAATTCCACGCTAAAACGGGGGGCGGTAGGGGGAAAACTGCGGGTGCAGTTTTTTCTCCCTACCACCCCCATTTTAGTGTGGAGATTGTAATTTAGCCCTGTGAGTATCAACCTTCATTCCTATTTAGCCACTGGGTACCCCTGGAGGGTGGACTTCTGGCCCTCACCAAGGATGGTATGGAAACCATTTTATTACCCACCAGATGTCATTTTAGCTTCTGGTCTTTTTTAATTAGTGTGGTCAATTAGCTAATGCAAAAATGAAGGCAGTATGGGTAGGAGTATTCCTTCCACTGAAATGTGAAATTCATCTGATATTATTTTGGCCAGTTCTGTACAACAGTATATATATGTGTTCAATTTTTATTATGAATAAACATGTCCTCCCTATTTTGGTTTAGATTTTTTATTTCTGCTTAGAGGGATCAGGATCACATTTCGGGAGGGTCCTATTTATCATTTTGTTTTGCTTTTGTATTATGTGCTACTTGTCAGCTTATTCCTGCACATAAATAAGCATATCGCCCAGGATTTACAGGTATTTTGAGCATACCTTTAAATAAATGAACCTGCTAACTCCAAACTGTCACCTTCGATTGTGAAAGGTAAATCCCTCAGGGCAAGAAATGAATTTTCAACTCGATATCTGTGATGAAACAAACACATAACTGGGTGTAAAGATGAAAATGGGAACATGCATGATCCTGGCAGAACAGACTGGCTCTCCCAGGATCACTCCGAGTGTTCCACAATAACAAGCAGAATCTATATTTAATACTTCTACTTGAGACACCATATTTAATACTGGTCTCCAGGTTTGCGTAACAGAAATAATTGTGGAACGTAGGACAGAAATGTTTTGTAACATTCCTTGTATGAATAGTTTAGAAATCATCTCCATAGTAAGAGTGTAAATAAATATTATTTATATTATAATTCTTTTTCAGTTTGGACTCCAAGCAGGCACAGCTTGCTTGTAACAGCAACTGGGGCTTACTGGTCTACCAACTGTGGACCAGACCCGAACCCGTTACAACGTCCGTCCCTTCTCATCAGCCAAGCTGATCTGCAGCAGCTTTCCTTCTCACAACCCTCAGCCAGAATTTAAGGGAGTGCTGTATCTTTCTATGTACCTCTCCCCAAACATCAGACACACAGCATGCAGGGGAAAATGAATATACGCTTTAATGGATAAGAGAGTAGTTATATTGACAACAGAGAGGGGGAGGGTAACATGACACAATCCACAGAATACATTGTCTAAATAAGGGGAGTTGAATTCCACGAAGACACAGAAACCTAATTAGTTACACAATAGACGGGATTAACAAACAGAGCATCAGATCAAATCTAAGGGCAAATAGATAGAAATACAATGTAGATGTATTGTTCTAACACAAACTAACTTCTAAAATACAGTTTCCAGATAAATGTATTTCTAACTCATTAACCATTAGGTGACACTTATGCCCATTGTTATTGAGAACTGGGCTTGCCAAATTGATCCATGATCTCTTGGCCGGAGGACAGCATCCACGCCTCTCCAACAGGCGCAGAGGCCATGTAAAGTGTGGGCAAGGTTGCCAAGGAGGGTGAGGGCACAAAGGTAGAGGGAGCTTTGGTTACAATGCTCTTAAATTGACTTGGCAATTGAGATATAATTGATATTATTGTCAAAGCCAGTGGGAGTCAATTGATCAACCATGGTGAAAATATGATAGGCTGATATGGCTTGCCAGTAGTGGCCTATATCCTTCTGATAATGCTGGGAGTTACAATTCCTTGAACATTAACATCACGAAACTCATATTTTAACACCTTAACCCCTAAGGACTCTGATAAATCTTTACCTTAAATGCTTTATTTGCACCATAAGTAGTGCAAGGGTTGTTATGGTGCTTGTACTATGCTCTGCTCATTGGACGAAACTGAAGTTTCCAAGACCCTGCATACTTTAGTGCTTGGGTCAGCAACCTTGACCCTCCAGATATTTTGGAACTACATGTACCACGATGCTCAGCTATTCGAGTTGATGACCGAGCCACATGGGAAATGTTGATCCAAAACATCTCAAGGGCCGAGGTTGCTGACCCTTGCTTTAGCAGGTGCTGAAAATACTCTTAAAAATAAAATTATCCTTCTTCGCACTTAATGTGCATTTCAGGGAGAGGATTTCCTATAATTGAACAATGGATTTTAGCACAAAAATGTATCTATCCCAGCGGTTGGTGGTGGAATAGGTCCTCATTACCTGACATGTGCATCAGATGATGGTTAATATCGCTAACTGTGTGGGCTCGGCATTGTCAATGTATCTCAATGACTTTCAGAAGGCCTTGTGGTCTTCAGCGAATACATATAGTGGTTCCCCATGCCCACTGCTAATGAAGATTGATGGGCATGACGGTAAGACAATTGAGAAGCACAGTTTGACTATGATAGTAAATGATTATGAATTATGTATGTGTTGAAATCTATGCTTTGTGTTCCGTGAGTTATACAGAACACATGCTTTCAGTAGGTTTTGCTGTGCTCATTTGGTAGCAGGTTGCATAGCTCCCTGCTTGAAATATGTGCTAACCAGCTGTTTTTTCGGTAATTATAGCTAAATTAAAATGTGCTATTAGTAGTACACATGTGTATTTCATTGCTAATTCTGGGAGCATTGGATTAGACGTTCCTAATTAATCTTGTTACGGCATGTTCTAATCTGCGATGATACAATGATGTTATGCATCATGATGTGTTGCAAATATGGTAATTAAATGATTGCTTGATTAGCTACCGGAAAACATCTGGGCACATTTTGGCTCTAATGATAAAAGGAAGATTTTAACATCATTATTTTCATTTTATTCCTTGGCATATGTCCACTTACGGGTAAATGAGCCCATTGATGCATCCAAAATCAATTACATGAGTTGTATAAATATTTGTTTTCAGGTCTGTGATATTCATGCACTGTGAATACCCCTTCTTCACAGATCCCTGTAAGTTACTTAATAAAAATTAATATCCGGGATCCTTTTCAAAGAGAAAGCAAAATTATGGTATGTAGCGGCAAACATAACAAACCATAAGGCCGTAGCTGCTGCAACCATCTATTTTGCCTATTGCTTACCTAAAATTAATATTGATTTAACTTGCATGATATCACATTGAAATCTCATGTATTAGCTATTTAATTCTGACCATGTTTTAATCAGGATAAGGCTTGTTTTGTAACTTGTACTGTTATTTGTGAATTGTTATTTTTTTAGCTTTAAATTGCATTTAGTCTTCAGCAGATTTGTAAAAAAAAAAAACATTCAATAGCATTGAGATATTGCATGTGCTGGCAGTGTAGTCAGAGAGGAACGCAATACTTTTATGGCTATAGTTAAAATTCCTGGTCAGCGGTGTATTATTGCATCCACCAACTGAGCCTGGTCCTAGGTAGGGTTGCCACCTGGCCATTATTTTATCAGCACGGACAGTATTTTAGGTTAACCGGCAGGTGCCCATATTTTATTTTCCCAGCACCCTGCAGCAGTGTAGAATGCTGCATTGTAACAATCATTGGGCACCTTCAGCTGTGCCAATGTTCCACATTCCTGGTGGTCTGGGTGCATAGGCGTCTCTACAGGGGGATGTATAGCATCCACCCTGAAGCCGCTCTCTTCCTCCTCAATCCTTGATGTGTACCCAGCCAGCCTTGCTACATCCTACAGGTTTATTCAGAGAGAGGTGAAATCCGTGAGAATTGTCAGGAGAAGAGAACAATCTAGACCAAATAGCCGATTTGGAAAGTGAGATAAATGGGAGAATTTCTCTGGTTTTGCTACTTTGACCTAGAATTTTCTCATGAGTTTCACCTTTCTTTGAATAACTCTGCTAGTCTCTGGATCCTCTAGCCGTGCTGTTGCCTGCTCCCAGTCAGCCCTTTCTCTGGCCTGCTTTTCTGCCATCTTGTGCCTCCCATTAACAGCTAGAGAGACCAATGGACAGGAAGTTCAAAAAGAAGAATATTACTGACATGTAAAGCTCCTTAGATTCGCAAACAGAGACCACAACAACTGATTTTGATTTGAGGATTTCTAAATTAGAAGTGCTGGAATCCAAAGATTCTCTGAGTTTGAACAAAGCAGAACTCAAAGTGATAACAGGACCTTGACCTACACTGCCTGGCCAAAAATAGTCACCCCCTGGCTCTAACTAAGCATATTGGAGGATACGAAGGGCACCTTTAGTAGGTTGTGCCTACCTCCACTACAACCCTCCCATGCTCGTTACCTTGGGCTTGGTTCACACCCCGAAGTGAGTGGATTTCATCTGGTTTCTATTCTGCTTTTCCTGTTAAAGATATACTGCACCATAGAGCTCTCCATTGCTTTTTCGCTGAGATTTGTCAGGATCTACTATCTGGAGTATTAAGGCAGATGGGTAGGCTTCTGTAATAACCCGAAGCATGATATCAAGAGCTGTGTGCTCAAAGTTATGTGAGTGTATTGGACTGCCATTCTATAATTAAGAACAATTGCCATACTGTACTGCACCATTATTTGTCTCTGTTCTTTTTGAGGTCTTTGGTTGTGATATACTCACGAAGACACTGACAGTTACACGTTAGTATAATGCAAGAGTTGTTCACATGACACGAGCGCTGTACCGGTATTTGGGTGGACAGGAGGAGTTAATGTTAACCCCTATGTTTCCCCTCCCTCCTGTTATAATCCTAGAGTGTCCCTTTTAGACAAAACCTACAACTCCAGTGAATCACCTCAGCTTGTACTGGACTATTATCCAGTCTTTCACCTTGTCCATGGCAGTTAGTGATGAGCCGAACACCCCCGTGTTCGGTTCGCATTCGAACTCGAACAGTTTCAAAAGTTCGAGTTCGAACTCGAACACGAACCAAACTCAATGCAAGTCAATGGTACTCGAAAGTTCGATTTTTAGAGTGCCCTCCAAGAGGGCATATATGCAAGATATTTGCCTTAAAAGGTGTATGGGGGTCCGGGTAGTGCCCTGGGGGACAGGAAACAAGGACAAAAAGTAAAAAAAAAAAAATCTTTAAAGGAACAGTGAGTTTTCCATGAAATAAAGGTTAAGAATAAAAACGAAAAATTCCTTCAAATATCGTGCCTAGGAGGTCCCCATGACCTGCCCGTGAAGTGGCGGATTTGTAGGATGTATAGAGACATTTAAAAACAAAAAAATGACATTTCAAATGATGGTAAATGGTTTTCCTTTAATCTATTGATAAACAACTGCTTGGGGCGGCAGCCTGTATGAAAAGAGGAGACATTTTAGGACACACACAACAAGTTTAGTGATTTTTTTTGGCTAAATTATGTTGAAACTTATGCAGGCTTTGGATGAAAGTAACAATAGGTGCTTTAAAATTGGGCCTTTAGTGTCGGCAACAGTGCCGTCACACCGTAACCCCTCTGTGGTATTGTGGAAGAGTGCAGGGTTGGACCCTGCGGTCCAATATTAAAATGATATGAATCTGGTATAGGCGTCAGTGGCAGTGCACCGAAATATTGTGCCTTTGGTGGCAGCAACTGCCTTCACACCCTAAGTAACCCCTCTGTGGTATTGTGGAAGAGTGCAGGGTTGGACCCTGCGGTCCAATATTAAAATTATATGAATCTGGTATAGGCGTCAGTGCTCCCAAATATTTTGCCTTTGGTGGCAGCAAGTGCTTTCACACCGTAACCCCTCTGAGGTATTGTGGAAGAGTGCAGTGGTGGAGGTTTTGGTAATGCAGAAGAGATCCCCGATCTATTCAGTTACATCAGCAGCTATAACAAAACCGGGTCAGCAATGTTTAGGCACTTGTACTGCGCTACTGTATATGGTGAGAATCGGCGCACACCAGTAGCAACAGGAAGCAAACAGAACAGGCAGGGAATACACAGAGAGAATAGTCAAATGGCAGGCAAAGTCAGCAACAGATCGGGTCCTCAGAACAAGCAGGGTCAGTAACAAGTATACAAACTGATTCGGTAAGCTAGTGAATAAAGGCTGAGAATAAAGGCTGAGACATACTGAGCATGTAGCGACGCACAGCGTAGCGAAGAGAAGCAAACATTTTGCAGGCTTGACTTCACTCCGCTCCGCCTCACAGCGTGTCTACACTGCATTACGTTTGCTTCTCACCGCACTGGACAGGAATCCACTAACTAAATTAAAATGAACACACAAAACAGTTTTATTTTCACAAAGCACATGTTATATAGGCAAAAAAAGTTTCTACTGAATAAAATACATCAAAAATTACTGTTAATTTAATAGGAATAGTATAAAAATATAAAAAAAAGGTAACCCCTGATCATATATATTATAGGGACACGGAGCGCTGTGTATAGAGTAGGGATGCATTGATACCAAACACAGACATATATGTATATATCAACACGCAAACCTATATATACGTATATATCAACATATATATATATATATATATATACACCCACCCACAGACCTCAGACCATAGAACCTCAGCCGGATTAGCCCCCCCCTTATCAAAAATTTTGAACAAAACTCATGCAGGTGGTTAGAGCTTAGTTAGACCAGAAAATTCAATGAGGGGGGGCTAACCCGTCTTTATTAATTACTTAATAACTCAGTGATTATGGGTGATCTAACGTTAAAACCACTTCATCTTACCTGATCTAACGTAAAGCTTCCAAAATAGCTAAGTGTTTGGTTAATTTTTTGATAAGGGGGGGGGCTGATGACGGGTTAGACGGGTTAGCCTTACAATAATTGTTAATATCTCTTCTTCTATGTGTGATCTAACGCAAACAACTATTGATCTAACCTGATCTAACAAAGCTCTAACCAACTGCATGAGTTTTGTTCAAAAATTTTGATAAGGGGGGGGCTAACCTGGCTGAGGTGACCATATATACACATACGCACATGGGGGGGTGGCATGTGGACAATCTCAACTAAATGCGCCCCCCCCCCCATTTGGCTGATCCCTCCAGAAGAAATGTTGAATCTGACAGAGCAGAGAATATATATATTATTCTCTGCTCTATCGGGTTCAACATTTCTTCTGGAGGGATCAGCCAAATGGGGGGGGGGCAATTAGCTGCCAAAATGTGTGTGTAATACAAGCCTGGATATATATATATTTATAAGCATATAGATATATATATATATATCATACCTGCCCTTACCTTCCCCTATAAATTTGCTAAGAATATACACACAAAAGAAACAAACCACTGCCTGAGACCCCGCGCAGCCCACATGCCACCCCCCCCTCTACCTGGCTGAATGTATCTAATATATATATATAATTAAATACATTCAGCCAGGTAGAGAAAGAAAAAAAAGGTTTTATTTTATGTTCCCGGGGACATTTAAAAATGTCCTCGGATTTAATTTTTTTTAGAAATGTGTCGCCTTACCTTAGCCTGGTGGTCAGTGGGGGCTCCCTGGATCCTGGTTGTGGGGCGGGGACTGCCGTGGCCGCAGGTACAGTGGCTCCCTCCCTGCGCTGCCTGTCTCTGCCACATGCACCCGGGCAGCTAACCCGCACAGTCGCAGCTCTGTCATCCCGCGGCCGCATGCTCCTCAAGGGGATCCTTGGGAGGCCTCGGCAGGCTGCCCCCTACAGTGCCTGATTAGAGGGCTGTGTCTGCCTGATGTTTTAGTAACAAGAATGTTTTATCCCATAGGCTTCAATGTTAAAAATATTCCCATTTTAATTCAATATCTAATAAACCGTCGCTTATAATAATATTCTGCAGTAAAGAGTCTCTTTATTTCTAGATTTTTTTAGTATTAAGCATTTTTTATACTTTTTTTTAAAAAAAAATCCGAACTTTTGGCGAACGTCCCAAAAAGTTCGACGTTCGCGAACTGTCGAACTGCCGATGTTCGATGCGAACTCTGAACAGATCGAACCGAACAGCTCATCCCTAATGGCAGTAACACTAACCTAATATGAAATTACTTCCTCTAATTATATTGGTGATATATATATATATATATGCACGGATAACCGCTAAGGTCCTCATCCATTCTGGAACAAGCTTCTCTATTTCTAAGTATAGTATCTTACATAAGTAATCATGTCTTGCTAATCTCCAGTCCTATTCTGCAATCTCACTCAAAATCAGTATAGTACCAGTGACACCAATTTTAAAAAAGCACAACAGGCAGATGGTTATTTCTTGGAATATAAAAAATATACATTTTGATCCTTTTTCTGTCATTGTGTGTAGAGTGTTTTAATACAAGCAGAGATGTTGAGTCACTTATTCAAATGATGAAGTAGGGAATAATTATGTATAAAACATTAGCGACAGTAGTATACAAAATCCACAAATATGAACTGGTTTCTAAGAGTACTAACAATACGATAGACTGAAGGAATTATAGATTGAGTGCAATAACATTTAAACAGTTTATTACTAGAAGGATGTGATAGTAAAACAACATCTTACCAAAACACTTTCCGTTTCTCTTGTACCATCATTGACCCAAACCTTTAATTTGTCATTAACCTTTGGGGGTCTTTCCCTGCTCCCCTCAAACATGCCACAGTAGTCCTGATCTTAAAAAAGACATCTCTGATCCGACTGCTCCCTCCAACTACCGCCGCGTGTCCCTGCTCCCGTTTGCCTCCAAACTCCTCGAAAAGCTTGTGTACGCCTGTCTGATTGACTAACTCAACCCCCACTTTAACAATGACCTTGCAACCGTTAAATCAAATGGGTGCTACTCTCTGCTGAGACAATCGTGGTGTGGATCCCTCTCGACAGACTTCTAAGCCCTCCGATCCTTGAGTGGTCGGGACCGCTAACCCTATCACTCCCAGCCAGGGACAATAAGCACACCAGTAATACAGAGTATAGTTCAGAAGCTCCAGCAGTAGGTGTCAGGACAGAGCGTACACTCGGGCAGAAAGGGTTAACCTTGATGACAGGTGAGGAATAGTCTGCGTTAGGCTTATACAGGTTGTTCATACAAAATGGTTCAGAAACAGCTTGGTCAATTAAACAATCCGGGTTCAGCAACAGAGAGGGCTCGCATACAAACTGAGTTGGCAACAGAGAGGGTACTCAAACCAACCGAGTTGGCAAAACTTGGCAACAGAGAGGGTACTCATACAAACTAGGTCGGCGTTCTGCAGGGTAGATACACTCTGAGTCAGCGTGTGGCAGGATCAGCAAATACTCTGAGGCTGCTCAGGACATCCATACATACAGGCTGTAACAGAGAGAATCGTCAAAAGGCAGTCTGGGTCAGCAAAAGTGAAGGTCCTCATACAATCCGGGTCAGTAAATCACAGAATGAATCAAATGAATAAGTGACTCGTAGCACAAATTACACTCAGCGATGCGGGAACAGACTCCACGTCAAGGCAATGACTCAGAGCGTGTGCTCTTTACTTAAAGGCCGACGGCTCCGTGTCACCACGCAGCGCCCCACCCCCATCAGCCGCAGGAATGCCGGGGGCCGCCGGAGCTCCAGGCACTCGGTCAGCTAACGGCAACGTGTGCCCGGGACCCCCGAGACCCCGCAGGCTCCCCAGATGTGATACTTCTTGACCTCTCTGCCGCCTTTGATACAGTTGACCACACGCTCCTCCTTCAAACGCTTTGTGATATAGGGCTTCAAGGTACTGTTCTTTCATGGTTCTCTGGAAAAATCCGGAAAAATCCAGGTCGAAATAGCCAAACCAGAAAAATTCTCCCATTTATCTCACTTTCCAAATCTGTTATTTGGTCTAGATTGTGCTCTTCTCCTGCCGATGGTTCTGCCCTACTTGCTCCACCATAGTTGGGCGAAGTTAAAGTACCGTCTTTTTAAAAAATGGTGGTTAGCGAAAGCCCCTTTAGCAATTGCATATTCCAGGATATGATAACAGTCATTCTCGTTTAACTGAAAGCACCATGTGTTTTCTTTTTCTTAGTATCTAACAAGACATTAAAGGGTGGAGCCTCTTGAAGATCTGCCAGTCATAATTTACAAAATATAACCATGTATATATTTTTACTCTTGCATCTTTTTCTGCCAGGTCATCACGCGTGGAAATATACACAGGGTGTAACTATCTAGGTAGTGTCTCTGTTATGGTCAAGGCATAATTATAAACAAGACCAAGACAGATATCAACCAACCAACTGGAAACTTGGCAGGGTTCTTGAATATCAATAATAATAGACACCAGAAATATTTATTTCTTTATAACCATGATTTATATAATTGTTACCATCAAGGCTGTGTATCCAAACATTGCTAGCTGAAAAATATTATAACAACAAGGCAACCGGCACACGAGCATTCCGGTACTGCTTTCAGTGCATCCGCCACGGACGCACAGTTTGACGGGAGATATTGGGCTCTATTACACTGTTCGCACAAAAATGTGCGCGTGCGTAAAAACGCATTAATGCGAGGGGAAGAACCCTTTGCGCTGAACGTCGTATAACGACGTTTGCGCATACGATGTACGTTAACGCCTAACGCGAGTGACCCTGCGTGAACGCATACTTAACATTGTGAGCGCAAATGCGTTCGTGCGGTATGCGGATGGTATTACAATCGATGCGCAACTTTTTTCGAAACAACGTGTGTGCGCATAATTTTAACGTCTTTGAAAAGCTGGTGGTAACTGCAAATCTGAACATTCTGGCCGAAACGAAATACACCAGGACGAAAAAAAATACAGCACGATATAGTTACACGTTCTACACATACCCAAACAATAAAATAGAGAGGTTGTGCTTGTTTTTATTATTGCTGCAGCATGTATACTCAGATTGATTTTGACAGGCGCTAAAACTGAACGGGAGACAATTGTGGTTGTTAATTCTGATTGGCTGAATCGCGTGAAATAACAGTCTGCCCACCGATTTCTGCGCGCAATGTTAATGCAAGTGCGTTTTTTTTTATGCAAATGCGCTCGGATCGTAATACCTGCGTTGACACGCATTAACGTTTAACACTGCACGCAAAAAAATTGCGCTGCGCGTACAAATTTGCGCGATGAATGTAATCGAGCCCATTGTGTTCAACAGACGATCGGTAATGCCATCGGCAGATGCTTCAGCGTGCCGGCCTTCGCACTTGCGTTCGTAAATATTTATGCCCACAAGAAGCAGCACGTTGTTCCTGCGGGTCGCCTAGCTTTTTCACGTCGATGCCATTTTTGCATCCATAGCAATACGCGAATACTGTGTGTGAACAAGTGCATCGTGCGGTGTTCCTCATTGACTCAATTAAAGAGCTACGACGGATGGCAAATTGCGCGCACAGACGGATGCAAAAAATCCACTCGTGTGCCGCTAGCCTTAAGGGTCACGCTATACACCCTGACCTCTTTAGCTTTTTAAAGTGGTCAGGCTGTGTGGAGTCCCCCCCACACGATGCCGATTGGCTAAAAATGCTATTGTGGACGTCCTGAGAGAGGATAATTTCAACATGCTCTGCATGGTAGTTGACCAATCTGGTGACCAGCAGCCAAGAAATTCAAAATCCCACAATTGCGCCACAAGACTGCCAGGATTTCAAATTTCTTGGCTGCTGGTCACCAGATCCTCTCTCAGGATGCCCACAATAGTGAGCGCCTGAGAGAACAGCCGGTGGATTGCTGCTGTGTGTATGTTTGCAGCTCAACTCCATCATTCTGGTCAGACATTACGGATAGTGCATAGAAAAGTATGCAAGTTCCAAGCGATGTGCAATTTTCGCAAGTTGTGTAGGTACGCAAAATGCGTACAAAAGCTGCAGGGACTTGAGCATTTTAGAAGCCCTGAGCAGACGGGTACAAAAAGGGGAATATTTACAGCTATATCTATGGGCCACGACAGGCCCGTCCACCAGTTGGCACACGTCACGCCTCATTAGCTTCAGGGGACAGCCTGAGTTCAGGCCGGCCCACTGCAGCCAATGACATGCGAAGCGCCAACTAGTGGACGGGACAGTCACTGCCCATAAACGCCAGCGAAGCGTGGTATGTTGCCCTGCGGTGTTCATTCCCATCTGTGGCGGCAAAGGGTTAATGACCTCATGACTAGTAATTATTTGTTAATTCTTATGTATATGGCATTATCGTACTCAACAGATACAGTTGTGTTCAAAATTATTCAACCCCCAATGCTGTAAAGGGTTTTAGGGAATTTAGTGTACATTTGTAATTGTATTCAGAATGAAATCCTACAAGGACTTTTTAAAGAACCATATGCAACTAAAATTACATCAATTGGTTTTGTAATACAGTAGTAAATGTTTCTTTTGTGAATTCTTCATTGACACAATTATTCAACCCCTTAAAGACTACCACTCTGAAGAACAGAGGTTCATTCAAGTGTTTTCAATCAGGTATTGAAAACACCTGTGGATGTCACGGAGCAGCAATAAAGCATAATAAGCACCAATTAGGCAGCTTTAAAATGACTGTGATACTCAGCTCCTTCTAGACATTTACTGGTGTGGTTACAAACATGGTGAAGTCAAGAGAATGGTCCAGGAAGACAAGAGAAGAGTTGATTACTCTTCACAGGAAGGGCAATGGCTATAAGAAGATTGCAAAGATGTTAAACATACCAAGAGAGACCATAGGAAGCATCATTCGCAAATTCAAGGCAAAGGGCACTGTAGAAAAGCTATCTGGTCGTGGCAGAAAGAAGATGCTGACTTCGACTGCTGTGCGCTACCTGAAGCGTAGAGTGGAGAAAAGTCCCCGTGTGACTGCTGAGGAACTGATAAAAGATTTGTCAGATGTGGGTACTGAAGTTTCAGCTCAGACAATACGGCGCACACTGCGTAATGAAGGCCTCCATGCCAGAACTCCCAGGCGCACCCCCTTGCTGTCTCCAAAGAATAAGAAGAGTCGACTGCAGTATGCCAAAAGTCATGTGGACAAACCACAGAAGTTTTGGGATAGTGTTCTGTGGACTGATGAAACAAAATTAGAACTGTTTGGGCCCATGGATCAAAGCTATGTTTGGAGGAGGAAGAACAAGGCCTATGAAGAAAAGAACACCTTGCCTACTGTGAAGCATGGCAGGGGGTCAATCATGCTTTGGGTCTGTTTTGCTTCTGCAGGTACAGGGAAGCTTCAGCGTGTGCAAGGTACCATGAATTCTCTTCAGTACCAGGAGATATTGGATGACAATGTGATGCAGTCCGTCACAAACCTGAGGCTTGGGAGACGTTGGACCTTTCAACAGGACAATGATCCCAAGCACACCTCCAAGTCCACTAGAGCATGGTTGCAGATTAAAGGCTGGAACATTTTGGAGTGGCCATCGCAGTCACCTGACTTAAATCCGATTGAGAACCTCTGGTGGGACTTAAAGAAAGCAGTTGCAGTGCGCAAGCCTAAGAATGTGACTGAACTGGAGGCTTTTGCCCATGACGAATGGGCGAAGATACCCGTAGATCGCTGCAAGACACTTGTGTCAAGCTATGCTTCACGTTTAAAAGCTGTTATAACTGTAAAAGGATGTTGTACTAAGATTGAATGTCACTTGGGGGTTGAATAAAACTGATAATGATGTGAGCACAGAAAAGACATTTGTGGTTATTTCATTATAAATGTTATGTTATATTTGTCTGACCTACACGTGCCTCTTTGATTTAATTGTAAGCAAGATGACTGAATGATCAAAATCAATGTCAAACTGGCCAAAACACTCTATTTCAGTGTGGGTTGAATAATTTTGAACACAACTGTAAGTACAGCAGGCTTTGTGGGCTTTTAAGCATCCTCACTATTCTCAAAAAAGATAGATAAATATTCATATATTTATCTATGGAGCTAGTATTCATCCTAACCGCAGGGTGCACAGCAAATTCTTAAATGTAGAATAAATAATACATTTATACAACACATCTGTATATATTCTTTATGGGACAATATTGGGGATTTGTTTCAGAAGAGACTGTATTTTCTTAGACTGAACACAATGGTATTTACAATGCATAGCCCCTGAAACGCAAGCAGTCCATGATCTTAGACCATTCCAACCGTAAGCATAAAGTAATTTCTTTTAGTGATGAGGAGCCGGGCACTTAAATGGCAGATGAAATTTAATGTAGATAAATGCACTTTGGAGTGAAAAACACACAAGCAAATTATACCCTAAATGGTACGGAGTTAGGGAAATCAAAGGAGGAGAAGGATTTGGGAATAATCATAGATTTCAAACTAAGTAACAATGTGCAATGTCAAACAGCAGCCGCCAAGGCCAGCAAGTTATTGGCATTCATTAAAAGGGGAATTCACTCTAGGGATGAAAACTTATAGGGTTATTCAAAGAGTTCCGAATGGCTCCCGAAAGGGAACCGAACGCTGAAAATCAGCGTTAGGTTACCTTTCTTGGCCATTCGGCTATCCAGAGAGCAGGCAATTCGCCAAATCCTGGTGAATTGCCTGCACATACGGTGCCTGTTCGGTGCCTGTTGGAGGGCAGTGAATCCCCATAGAGTTGCAATGCTTCGTCTATTCAGAGAACAAAACCCAGCAGTGAAAAGTTGCCGAATTGCCCTGCCATTCGGTGGTTTAATTAGTCAGGTTTATTCAGACTAATCCCATAGGGTTCAATGTTAAAAATATTCCCATTTTAATCCAATATCTAATAAACCGTTCATTATAATATTCTGCAGTTAAAAAAGTCTCTTTATTTTCAGATTTTTTAGGATCTTTTAGGCATTTTTTGGGATATTTTTGCAAACATTTTTTTCCGTTTTTTTTGTTGTTTTTTCTTTTTTCTGTAACAGACCTTTTTATTATCATTCATTGGACCTCATATGTAAATTTCAGACATTTTCGTTCTGTAGTTTCTTTGCAAACAGCGTTTTACTTTTCAAACATTCAAGCGTACTGTTTTTTGTTTTTTTCACTCCATTCGTCTGCGGTGTCAGGTTTTTCCAGCGGCTGCTCTGGGCTGTGATCGGCTCCTGCTCGGGTTTCTTCGGCGGGTTAATTCAGATGTTTTTGTGGGTTTCAGTGTGCGTTCACCCTCATTTTGCGGTTAGTTTACGGCGCGTTTGCGGCGACTTTTCCCTGCATTACGGTGGCTCTGTGCTGCTTGCTGAATACACTGCAGGGTCGCCGAAATGGGATCGCCAAATCGTACCGAATTGAAGAGAACGGAAAGTCACCGAACGTGTGGTGACTTTTCGATTCTCTTTTAATAACCCTGAAATTTTGCCTCTTTATAAATCAATGGTAAGACTGCACCTTGAATATGCCGTGTAATTTTGGAAACCTGTCTTACGAATGGATATGATAGCGCTAGAAAAAGTGCAGAGACTAAATTAAGAAGTCTAAATTTAATAAGGGGAATGGGAGGTTTAAGTTATGAGGAAAGGCTTACAAGCTTAAACTTGATCCCCTAAACTTGATCCCCTTAGAGGGGATCTGATAACTTTATATAAATATATACGGGGTCATTATAAACAGGAGTCAAGTCGTGAGGGAATTCACCCAAGAATTTCACAACCCCCAATACCTGAAGAAGAAAAAAAAAGGATGTATATATACACCCCCCCCAGAATCATGCATAACCAGGCACAGACCCCCAAAATCATATAACCAGCACAGACCCCCAGAATTATATATATCCAGCAGACCCCAGAATTATATGTACAGCATACCCCTGAATTGTGTATATCCAGCAGACCCCAGAAATATATGTACAACAGACCCCTGAAATATGTACAGCAGATCCCAGAATTACAGTCAGGTCCAGAAATATTGGGACATTGACACAATTCTAACATCTTTGGCTCTATACACCACCACAATGGAGTTGGAATGAAACAATGTGCTTTAACTGCAGACTGTCAGCTTTAATTTGAGGGTATGTACATCCAACTCAGGTGATCGGTGTAGGACTTACAGCAGTTTGCAGATGTGCCTCCCACTTTTTAAGGGACCAAAAGTAATGGGACAATTGGCTTCTCCACTATTCCATGGCCAGGTGTGTGATATTCCCTCACTACCCCAATTACAATGTGCAGATAAAAGGCCCAGAGTTCATTTCAAGTGTGCTATTTGCATTTGGAATCTGTTGCTGTCAACTCTCAAGATGAGATCCAAAGAGCTGTCACTATCAGTGAAGCAAGCCATCATTAGGCTGAAGAAACAAAACAAACCCATCAGAGAGATAGCAAGAACATTAGGCGTGGCCAAAACAACTGTTTGGAACATTCTCAAAAAGAAAGAATGCACCGGTGAGCTCAGCAACACCAAAAGACCCGGGAGACCACAGAAAACAAGTGTGGTGGATGACCGAAGAATTCTTTCCCTGGTGAAGAAAACACCCTTCACAACAATTGGCCAGATCAAGAACACTCTCCAGGAGGTAGGTGTATGTGTGCCAAAGTCAACAATCAAGAGAAGACTTCACCAGAGTGCATACAGAGGGTTCACCACAAGATGTAAACCATTGGTGAGCCTCAAAAACAGGAAGGCCAGATTAAAGTTGCCAAACAACACCTAACAAAGCCTTCGCAGTTCTGGAACAAGATCCTATGGACAGATGAGACCAAGATCAACTTGTACCAGAGTGATGGGAAGAGAAGAGTATGGAGAAGGAAAGGAACTGCTCATGATCCTAAGCATACCACCTCATCAGTGAAGCATGGTGGTGGTAGTGTCATGGCGTGGGCATGTATGGCTGCCAATGGATCTGGTTCTCTTGTATTTATTGATGATGTGATTGCTGACAAAAGCAGCAGGATGAATTCTGAATCCCATTGAGCATGCATTTCACTTGCTGAAGACAAAACTGAAGGGAAAATGCCCCAAGAACAAGCAGGAACTGAAGACAGTTGCAGTAGAGGCCTGGCAGAGCATCACCAGGGATGAAACCCAGCGTCTGGTGATGTCTATGCGTTCCAGACTTCAGGCTGTGATTGACTGCAAAGGATTTGCAACCAAGTATTAAGAAGGGAAAGTTTGATTTATGATTATTATTCTGTCCTATTACTTTTGGTCCCTTAACAAGTGGGAGGCACATCTGCAAACTGCTGTAAGTCCTACACCGTTCACCTGAGTTGGATGTACATACCCTCAAATTAAAGCTGACAGTCTGCAGTTAAAGCACATTGTGTTTGTTTCATTCCAACTCCATTGTGGTGGTGTAGAGCCAAAGATGTTAGAATTGTGTCGATGTCCCAATATTTCTGGACCTGACTGTATATGTACAGCAGACCCCAGAATTATATGTACCAGCAGACCCCTTATTTATATGTACCAGCAGACCCCAGAATTATATGTATCAGCAGACCCCAGAATTATATGCACAGCAGACCCCAGAAATATATGTACAGCAGACCCTTAAATTATATGCACCAGCAGACCCAATAAATATAATTCAGGGGTCTGCTGTACATACTGTATATTCTGGGGTCTGCTGGTGCATATAATTCAAGGGTCTGCTGTACATATAATTCTGGGGTCTGTTGTACATATATTTCTGGGTTCTGCTCTGGGTTCTGCTGGTACATATAATTCAGGGGTCTGCTGTACATATATGTACCAGCAGAACCCAGAAATATATGTACAGCAGACTCCAGAATTATATGTACAGCAGACACCAGAAATATATGTACCAGCAGACCCCAGAAATATATGTACAGCAGACCTCAGAATTATATGTACAGCAGACCCCAAAATTATACTTACCCAGACAGACCTCCCGCGTATTCCTTCGAGCTCCAGCTTGCACCTGCACGCGGCCGCCGGCTTCTTCTGATCTGAAGGCTTTGACCTGATTACACGAGATCTCGGCAGTAGGCCGCAACACAGCCTTCACATGGCTGAAGACGGCTGCTGTGTGAGGGAGCAGGCAGGCAGCGCGAGGGGAACACAGGCCAATCGAGGGGGCTGCTAGCAGAAAACGGTTAATGCATTCCAGTAGCAGTCCCAGCGATAAACTAAATCGGCCAACAGCAGGAACATGCATTCCTGCAACGTTCCCGCTGCGGGAGAAGTGCGGGAACACCGTTCCTGCTCGCTCCCGCAGGACTCAAGCCCTGATTATAAACCATTATCTATAAACCTACTTATTAATAGGACTATACACAGGACACGAGATCACCCATTTAGACTGGACGAAAGGAAATTCAGCCTAAAGCATAGGAAGGGTTATTTTACGGTGAGAACAATAAAGCTGTGGAATTCTCTGCCTGTTGAGGTGGTTGGGTCAGAGACTATACAGACTTTTGATCTCATGCACCCCATTACAAGTAGAACCTTAAAATAAATGTTTAATTATTTTTCTTTATTTTTATTTTGTATGTGTGACATTAAACCACAGGTTCCTGCCAAGTCTGATAATTATAGTTTTATTTTTTGTAGCATTCGTGTTTGTATAATACTTCGGATTTTGTGCACAATGTATATGGTAGCAGGCATAAAAAGTAAGTAAATATGATATTTTTTCATATTTACCTGCTTTTTCTTTCTTGGTGTTTTACAAACCCACCTCAGGAGGCACTTTGAGCTAACCAATCTGTGTGTATTCCTAGGAAGATAAAAAACGCACTGAGCATGTGCAACTGAGTTGCTCCACCTCTATCCTGCACTGTGAGCTGAGGGGACGGCGGGGCTGAGTACCATTCCAATCTGTAACTCTTTCATTCCCAGCTACTGCAGAGACACGGAAGGACAGAAATCAATACACGCAGGGAGAAAAGACACAGCAGAGAGAGGGACAGCAACAGTAAGCACAGAGACACAGCAAGAAAAGGTAAAGAGAGAAAGACAGCAATAAAAAGCTGAGAAAGCACAAAAAAAGGTGCAGTGAGAGTGAGTGAGTGACTGTGTGAGGCAGTTTGAGTGAGACAATGAGTATGTAAACCATGAAAGAGTGCAAGTGAGCGTGTCAGCGTCGGAGTGAGTCTGTGTGTGAGTGACCGTGTGAGTGTGTGAGCAAGTCAGCGGGTGAGTGTGTCATGCTCTCACAGTTGCTGAGTAGGGATGGGCCGAACACCGCGTGTTCAGTTCGAATTCGAACTCGAACATTTGAAAAAGTTCAAATTCGAACACGAACACGATTCGAATGCAATGCAAGTCAATGGGGCTCGAACGTTCGAAAATTAAGGTGCCCTCCAAGAGGGCATATATGCAAGATATTGGTCATTAAAGGTGTATGGCGGTCCGGGTACTGCCCTGGGGGACAGGAAACAAACAAATTTTTGAAAAAGGCGTTTTTAACCAAAAAAGTTTTTTTTGAGCAATTTCACCGCTGTGCGCTGAGCTAATTTTTACCACTTTTGCTCATGTTTAAACACGATTTGAAGCCATGGGAATTGTTTGAGCAACAACGAGTGGGAAAAATTACGATCTTAACGCAAACGTTAACGCTCACTTGCGTGAGCATTAACATTTGCTGCGGCGTTCACCGCATATTTGTAACGATTCCCCAGGACAGACCTGGTAGGATCCCTGGTAACAGACCTCTAACCCTCCGATCCTTAGGATGGTCGGGACTCGGGACCACTAAATCTAACCTCTAGCAGCCACACAGGCCAGGGAGACAGCACCAACAATATACACCACAGACGGAGATCAATAAATGTTTGTACTGCGCTATAGTATATGGCAGGATGGAAGCGCACCAGCGGTAACCAGCAGCAGTATATACCAAACAGGGGTGCAGAGTGAGAGTAGCTGTTATAACAAAACCGGGTCAGCAATGTTTAGGCACTTGTACTGCGCTACTGTATATGGTGAGAATCGGCGCACACCAGTCCCTCTACACTAATAGCGTCTCTTCTCAGAAGCTGCACACAGCGCACCGGTGTATGCAGCATCTAACAGCGTGGAAGACGGGAGGCTGCGCTTGTTGGTGGATCCAGGAATAAATGTGTCGCCTTACCTTAGCCTGGCGGTCAGTCAGTGGAGGCTCCCTGGATCCTGGTTGTGGGGGGGTCTGCCGTGGCCACAGGTGCAGTGGCTCCCTCCCTGCGCCACCTCTCTGCCACATGCACTGTCACATGCACCCGGCCGGCCTGCCCGCACAGTCGCAGTTCTGTCATCCGGCGGCCTCATGCTCCTCAAGGGATCCTTGGGAGGCCCCAGCGGGCTGCCCTCTACAGTGCCTGATTAGAGGGCCTCGTCTGCCTGATGTTTTAGCAACAAGATTGTTTTATCCCATAGGCTTCAATGTTAAAAATATTTCCATTTTAATTCAATATCTAATAAACCGTTGCTTATAATATTCTGCAGTAAGGAGTCGCTTTATTTTTAGATTTTTTTAGGATTTTTTAAGCATTTTTTTAAAAAAATTCAAATTTTTTTTTTTTTTTTTAGAACTTTTTGCGAACGGCCTGAAAAGTTTGAAGTTCGCGAACTTTCGAACAGCCGATGTTCGATGCGAACATTGAACAGATTCGAACCGGCAGCCCATCCCTATTGCAGAGATGCTAATATTCAGTTCCTCAGTTTCTCCAGTCTGAGGTCCTGAGTGTGCACAGGGTTTCACATGCACAGCTTGTGCTAGCTCATATGAAGCTTTGATGGGTGGAGTAGTGGGTGGGGAGGGGGCGGGGATATTCAGGAGGTGGGGGCTGAAGAAACACTGAGGGGTGTGGCCTGAAAAGATGAAATGACAAAGTTTAATGCAAGAAAATAAAAAAAATTACACATTTTTAAAACTTTTGATTTATTCTAGTTTGTCTATAGGTATAAAAGTGTTTAAATGTCCATTTAAAAAAATTTCTAGACAAGCATGCACCTTTAACCCCATAATGACCATACTATTTTACCATTGTCTGTCTGAAAGTACCCACTGATGGTTTTTACATTTCTATGCTGTTTGTGCTTAGATCTAATTTTCCTCTTGCTCGTTCAAGGAACCCACACATATTATATACCATATTTATGGCCATTAAATGGACTTTCTAAAGATACCATTATTTTCATCATATCATATAATTTACTATAATAAATTATGAAATCTGATGAAAAGAATGGAAAAAAACACACTTTTTCGAACTTTGACCCTCAAAATCTTCCAAAAAGACCCCAGCTAAATAGTTTTGATTTTTTTTTGTCCTGAGTTTAGAAACACCCAATTTTTTCTATTTTTCTTTCTAACCTCTTCACTGCTGTGCTATTTCACCTCTGTGTGCTGCACTCATTTTGACCGTTTTATGTTCATCACGTTTAAACGTGATTTGAAGTCAACTTTTTACATCAAACATGGAAATGATCTTGCCTTTCCAATGATACCAAACATGACCCGCTAGCTCCCACAGATCAGGAGATACAGGGGTCCAAAGGACCACCCCTATCTCCACTTGGCAGCTAGGGGGATAACTGCCCAACTGACATCATCACGCATATGGTGACGACGTCAGTGGGCAGGGGGTGGCCCCAGGGGCTTGGCTGACATCCAGAATGTCAGCCACCTCCGGGAGCGGCCTTCGATCCAGCACTAATTGGCGCTGAATCAAGATCCAGCACCTAAGGAGTTAAAGAGAGGCACCGCTGGAAAGGGCAGACTTTGCCTCTCTTTTATTAGGTCCCTGCCATTCGGGAGGGAGAGGACCCCTCTTTCAGTCTCTCCCCTGGTAGTGCAGTGGTAGAGAACGCTAATAGTAGCGTTCAGATGAATAAGCGTTGCCACTAGGATAAATGAATTTAACGCATGCCCCCCCATATTACCTTAACACTAAACCAGCGAAAATCCATTAGCGCATCGGTGATTGTGCTAACTTCCACAAACTTACTGTATTTTGCACATCCTATACTTAACACGGGGAGAGCAATCATTGGTTAGTGTTTCAATAAGTAAGGTACAGGTATTACAAAGTGCTAGCACTAATTACCGCAGCAATGCGCAAGCCAAAAATTTAGCTACATCTAACAGCTGGTGCTAAATGATTCCGCTTTTGCACCCTAAAACCCCCAATTAGTCTGATACTCCCCTCTCATCTCGCAGTGAGAACGATGGCTCAATCCACTGTTTTTTTGTCACCGGGAGCAGAGTGAGACTCGGGACAAATCGTTCCTCATCTCCCTTCGCGCCCCTCCGCAGCACTGCGCGATCTCTTGGGAGTGACATCATGAAGGGTTAGAGACCCAGAAGCACAACCCTCCATGGAGTTGTATGGACTCCAGGAGGGGAGATATACGGTGGCGCAGAAGCGCTAACGCGAGTATCATTACAGGTAGTGCTGCGTACCGGGTCAAGCTGCCGAGATGGAGCCTGCCTTGGAATATCACACTAAAATGGAGAACCCTGGGAGGTACAGATTTCCCCCCGTTAGCATCTCCATTTTTATGTGAAGATTGGAATAGTGACCACCACATTCTGAACAAGATGATACCATTTATGTGATTTCTCGAAAAGGCAAAGAAGGAATCCTCTCACCATCAACTTTCACTTCCGTCACATAAGACCACGGGGCCCGCACAACTTCTGCTTCTCATTATGTTCTCTGAAATCAACTTTTCTGCTTTTCAACTGACCCATTCATATTCCTTTCACTAACTGCATGGTGAAATAAGATTATTGTAAAAGCTGCAGCATTAAAAGGCTAGCTTACGAAATACAGTGTAGCTGCATGAAATGCAGACGTAAGAATTTTGCAAAAACACAATCTACCACTCACTGTACTGTCCTGCCTCCACGTGTCACTTTTGCGAAGTTTGACAGCCAGCCAAACTTCATCTATCATAGAGTCACGAAGAAGTTAAATTTCAATTCCAGGGGGCGTGTCCGCGGCGCCAACCAAGATGGCCGCGTAAGCAGAGAGCTCCGCTCGGACCCACCGCACCCGCGCTTACCGTGACCCGCCAGCACCTTCAATGGGGAAAACACACCGTGCCACGAGTGCCCAACGTCCCCAGGCATCTACTGGCCAAAACCCGGCCGTATCGCTACGGGCATTTTTGGTGCCGCTGACGACCGCCGCGACCACGCGGTCTGAGGGCCTACACGCCGCACAGGAGCTACCACCACACTCCCCTGTCTCCCCCATGCCGGATGCTGAAGGAGCCATGGGACAGATGCAGGCTGCGGACGGACCAGACTGGGCTACATTACTAGCCAGGCTGCCCACAAAGGAGGATCTGAGGGAGGCAAACGCCACTATCATGGCAGAGCTGCAGCAGGTCAGAGGAGATTTACAGGGCCTGCACACGAAGATCCACGCTGTGGAAGCTACCTGTGACGCTCTGAATTTACAACAATCTGCAACTTCCACCAAACTAGACTCACAGACCGAACAACTCAGAGGTATGGCACTCCACATGGAAGATCTAGACAATCGTGGCAGGCGTAATAATTTGCGGATTCGTGGCCTGCCTGACACGGAAGAATCTCCCGCCGACCTTATTCCCACCCTCACATCCATCTTTAATACTCTGCTCGACAGACCGAATTCTACTCCTATCGCTTTTGTGCGCGCCCATCGCGCCTTGCGCCCACGCGGGACCGGACCTCCGAGAGATGTAATCTGTTGTCTTGAAAGCTTTCCCATCAAAGAAGATCTATTACGGGCTGCGCGCGCCCCCACTCAAATTTCTCATGACGGAGTGGAACTACAACTTTTTCCAGATCTATCCCCTGCTACCCTGGCTTTCCGCAGAGCACTACGCCCTCTCACAAAGAACCTTCAGGCACAGAAAATAAGGTACCGATGGCATTTCCCTACTGGGCTTCTGGTTTCTACTCCCCAGGGACCATTTCTGGCTCGTTCTTCTGCTGACGTAGACACACTGGTCTCGGACCTCCAACTTCCCCCGGTGGGGCTGTCATGGCCGGATCCTGTTCAATTTTATTCCTCCAACCGCCCCGGCGTGGCTTCAGACGCCTTACCGCAAAGGCCCACCAAGATCCGCTTAACCGCCGGAAGACACCGGGGCTCAACGAACTGATCACAAATCTCCCCCTGTGGGGATACCGGTTCGCGTATACGATCTTTTGAACCAACCTTATATCCCCAGCCCACCTGTCGACCACATCAACCTCAAAACGGTCCCCGTTGTGTATAACTGGACTACTGACGGGAAACCATGACGTATCCTCTTGCCGGCCCCCATGAAGCAGGATGACCCTCAAGAAGAAGAAACTGGACGGATGACTACGCCCCCATCTTGTAGACTGGGACACGGAGACACAAACGCTCTATAGGTCCATAGCAATCCTACTGCATTACGAAGAAAGGCCCCACGGACCCTCACCCACGGTCTTTCCGACTCCCTTCCGGGACTTTTCTTCTGAAGTCTGCGCACACCGCCCATACAAGAGGCCCCACCAATTGTAGCACCTGCCCACGCCATGTCTCAACGGACTCCTGGAGGGAGACCATGAACCACTGACAGCTCACACGCTCCGGTGGCGCAGGATCAACTTCGAGTAGAAGAACCAAGATGGGTAACTATGTCTCCGATTTTTCTTGCCGGGGGCACCGGGACTTTAACTTTCTACATATATATACATGCACGAAAGACTATTGCTCAGTTACGGAGTTATCCGCATGCCGGATTCTCCTTTTTTCACCACAGAAATGTTTTTTCTAACCTTCTTTTCTAGGGTTCACGACATTTGCACTGTTTATTCAAAGTTTATTCAAAGTTTTCATTTTTATGCGCTTTTCCTTAAGCATTTTTAAGTTAAATTACATGGGGTCGGAGAGGTTTCCTTCTCTGCTGGAGCGGTATCATCTGGTTTGCGGAGTAGTGGTTGACACCTCCCGCGTGGTGCCTTCTGGACTCGCCTCCCACTCGGAGGACAGGGCGACGCGACGGTTGGGAGGGACTCTGGGAGCTAATTTTGGCCCCCGGAGCCCATACCCAATCTAGCCCACACCTCATACTTTTAGGCCCGAGGGTTCTTTCCCCTCGTTACCCCTTTCTGGGCTTCCCCTTCTTTGATACTCCCTTCACTTTCCCCTACGTCCCTCAATACCTACCACCCCCATTTCGGAGACCTTTACCGCTGCTACACACCTCACTCTACCTCCCTTGCGGGTGAAGAATGGCACCCGCCAAGCCAGCCCACCTGACCCTATTCTCTATTAATGCCAGAGGTCTCAACACCCCAGAGAAACGTTCCTTCGCTTTACGGGACTTCCATAGAGCCAAAGCCTCCGTTGTGTTTATTCAGGAAACCCACTTTCGAGAGGGGTCTGCCCCCAAATTAACTGACTCAAGGTTCCCCTTAGGCTTCTCCAGTAACAACGCCCTAGCTAAATCCAAAGGTACAACAATACTATTTGCCAAATCGGTCCCCTTCCAACACAGGGCCACACTTGCAGACGGAGGGGGCAGATATGTGGTGGTGAAGGGCACGATTGCGGATCGCATGTACACATTTGCTAACGTATATGCCCCAAACAAAAGCCAACACAAATTCTTAGCCAAATTCCTCAAGACACTAAATGACTTCACAGAGGGTTGTCTGGTCCTGGGCGGGGACTTCAACCTCCCACTGGATCCTCTGCGGGATACGTCATCGGGACGCTCTGCCGTCCCCGGCGTATCTTGCGCAGGATCAATTCTCTTCTCCACTCGAACCGACTGGTGGATTGCTGGAGGGCACTTCATCCCGATGACCGAGACTATACCTTTTTCTCTCACCCGGCCCAGACTTACTCCAGACTGGATTATTTTTTCCTTTCCCATTATCACCTACAAGACCTCTATTCTGCGACGATTGGCAACCTAACCTGGTCTGACCACGCACCTACCACGATGACCTTGACCTCCCCGCTTTACCGGACCACAGCCCCCACCTGGCGCCTTAACGACTTTCTTCTCTCCGACCCGACCGTAATACAGGACTGCACACAGGCTCTAGAGCATTACTTTACTGAAAACGCCAACCCAGACCTGTCACCACTGACGATCTGGGAAGCACACAAATGCGTTGTGAGGGGCTTTTACATTCAGAAAGCCGCAGAGTTTAAGAGACAGAAATCGACCGCCATAACCGAAGCATTAGCGCGTATAGGGACGTTAGAGACCTTACATAAAGGTTCCCTGGACGCAGATGGCCTGGTTGAGCTGACCGCGGCGAGACGGGACTTGACCACCCTTTTGAACTCCTCTTATCACCGACAATGCCAGCGCTCAAAAATGTTTTTTTTCGCACACGGTGACAAGAGCGGACGCCTCCTAGCCCGCATGCTAAAGAAACAGAGAGCCGCTTCCTATATTGCCAAGATTAGAGACTCACATAAAAAGTTACACTACCTACCCGGCGAAATTCAGTCTACCATCCGATCGTATTACGAATCTCTCTACAACCTACCGGGCCTCGCGCCCGGCCGGGAGGGGGCGACTTGCAGGACTGATATCCGTGACTACCTGACAACTCACCTGAAATGTCGGCTCTCACAGCCGACTGCACAACTCCTGGAGTCGCCCCTTTCGGTGGAGGAGCTGGCCGCAGCTTTGAAATCATCAAAAACCGGTAAATGCCCGGGCCCTGACGGTCTCCCCCTAAACTACTATAAACGCTTCCTAAAGACGCTCACCCCACATTTTTTATTAGCCTTTAACTCGGTCCCGGAGGGGCGACTTATCCCTCCTCAGACTCTAGCCGCCAACATCACCTTAATACCGAAAGACGGGAAGGACACCGAACAGTGCGAAAGTTATCGACCAATCTCACTACTAAACTGCGACCTCAAATTATTCGCCAAAATACTCGCGTCACGACTGCTACCCCACATCACTGACCTTATTCACCCTGACCAGACTGGCTTTGTCCCAGGCCGGGAAGCCAGGGACAATACCATTAGAGCTTTAACTCTCACGCACAGGGCCCGGCGTCGGGGGGAAGAGCTATTGCTGTTGTCCACAGATGCCGAAAAGGCGTTTGACCGGGTCAACTGGGATTTTTTATTTACTACGCTCGAACACATAGGTCTCGGCCCACATCTACGCGCATGGATTCGAGCTCTATACATTAACCCTACGGCCCGCGTTTGCGTTAACGGCATGTACTCTGCCCCTTTTAAGATCCGGAACGGGACCCGACAGGGATGCCCCCTCTCCCCTCTATTATTCACACTGGCCCTGGAACCCTTTCTTGCAGCGGTGCGGGGCTCCCCGGATATCCGAGGTCTGAGAGTGGGCCCTACCGAACACAAAATCGCTGCTTATGCAGACGATTTATTATTTTTTATCTCCCGTCCGGAGACCACACTGCCTAATGTCTTACAGGCATTCCATCGCTACGGTCTACTCTCAAATCTGAAAATTAATTACGCTAAATCGTTTATACTTAACATATCTTTACCCATACGCCGGGCCACAGCCCTCACTCCACACTTTCCCTTTCAATGGGCCACGTCCCGTATTAAATATTTAGGAATCTGGGTCACTCAAATCCCGTCCCATATGTTTCGTGACAATTTCCTCCCCATTCTGGATACCTTTGCTAATGACCTTGGACAGTGGGATTATCCGCACATCTCCTGGTTGGGGAGGGTCCAAGTACTTAAAATGAACCTATTGCCACGCCTTCTATACTTATTCCAGACAATCCCTACCCACATCCCCGGTACCTATTTCCGCGCACTACGCTCCCTGGCAACCACATACATATGGCGGGGTACCCGCCCTCGACAAAGCTTTACTTGTTTAACTCTACCTAAATTGGAGGGGGGGCTGGCGGTCCCGGACTTTCTTCTCTACTATAAATCGTGCCATATGGTCAGGGTGGTGGAATGGGCGAGACTCGGCCCGGCGAAGGCCTGGGGGGAGATTGAGGGGATCGAGGCGGGAGTTTCGGTCTCGGCTCTACCATGGCTACCTAGACGCCATGGACTCCACATTACGCGCCCTCTACTGTACACCGCGACATCCCTACGGATCTGGCACCGGATGAGACAACCCTTGGGACTCTCCTCGGATCCATCTCCTCTGACCCCACTGATATACCATCCTGACTTCCCTCCCGGCCACAACCCACGGGCCTTTCGAGACCTAATTGACGCACCCACACCACGCATTCACCACATTTTCCCGAATGGTCGCTTTGTCACCCTGGGGGAGTTGGTGGGGGGGGAGGCTGTTCCGCTCGCCGTCTACCTTCCGTTTCAGCAGATACTGAGCTTTATCAGATCTATTCCACAACAACCCCACCTGATAAGACCCCTCACCGAGTTTGAAGCACTATGTTCGCGCCAGGGCTCATTGCCACATGGGGTATCCCGTCTCTACTCCCTGCTCCTACATGCCTCTAAGATTCAACCCCCCAGATATATAGGGAGATGGGAGACGCTGTTGGGGATATGCTTGTCGGAGGAGGACTGGAACCGCATTTGCGACCTCACACATCATTGTTCGGTCTCCACGAGATTACAAGAGTCAGCCTATAAGCTGCTTTCTATGTGGTATAGAACCCCCCAGGTCCTCAGCCGGATGTACTCAGAGGTTGACGATGGATGCTGGCGCTGCGGTGCCTCTCCGGGTTCACTTATACATTTATGGTGGGAGTGTCCCTTAATACGCCCATACTGGATAAAGATACACAGACTGCTAGGTCTATTTCTTGACCCACCCCCCGACCTTTTACCAGCACCTATGCTACTACACCATGTCCCATACTCCAGGTACGCCTATAAGAACTCTGTTGGCCTACGTATGCTTAACATTGCAAAAAGTTTGATTCCGTTGTTCTGGCGACGCCCCGAATGCCCCCCTCTTACACTCTGGCTGTCCAGAATGGAAGAATTACATAATACGGAACATTTGTATTTCACTGCTAACCACATGCTCCCCCGTTATCTGACCATCTGGTCCAGATGGATCTTGCTCTCCTCCGGGCCCGAGTTTAGGGCTATACTGGCCGCTGACCCTAACGCCACTCCCCTGTAAAGGAGAACGTGCGGACGTTCTGTGGCCCATTTCTGAGACGGTTCAACACTGATCTTTTAGGTGGTATCGGCGCACACAATCCTTCTATAATGGGTATTGCATGTACTGTGTCTCCTACCTTCACTAAACCATGCTGAGTGTCATAGCCTCTTATCCACCCCTCCCACCCCATTCTACCCTCTTTCACCCCCCCCCTCCTTTATATATATTACTGCAAAGTATGTTTTTTGACTGGCCTGCGTGCCGAGTCATGTGATGTTTTACAAACGTTTATATTCTTTTTCCTTTTTTTTAAACAAAATAAACATATATTCACAAAAAAAAAAATTTCAATTCCAATCTTTATTGAAGAAAAATCATAAACTCCTAACGATGGATTATAGTAAAACTAAAATAAAAGAATTATAATGTACAATTAGTCTCTAACTCATGTTCAAATACAACCAAATATAATCAGAAAATACTGTTGTTCAATTGCACACAAATCTGGACATCATATGAGGCTATTAAGGATATACTGTACATAGAAAAACATATAACATGCTATGTATTTAAATGGCAACAATACATCCACTCTACACATTAGAAACAGCAATATGTGTTGATGGAAGCAGATAAGGTAAGTAAACTTACAGCTATTGCTCTTCAGAATGCTCAAAAGACAAGGGTTAATGGAGATTGTCCATTCAGGACTATTCATCTGCTCACCACATAACAGACACGAGTTAGCTTACACTTCCTGGATTTCTAAGAGCTGTTTACTTCCTGGTTTCTAAATTGCCTGCAGTTTCTTAAAATGACCACTAGCTGGACTTACCAAAACAAAAGAGCTTAACTGATATTAACCTGGAGACAGAACACTCCCCGCCTGAAGTCGTTAGACTTCACTATAATAATTATATTTCAGTCCTTCTTTTAAAAAAACAAAATGACCTGAGAGATTGAGACGTTGTCTTTACTTTCCTCACACATCCATCGGTGCTTGGGAAAGTATTGGTGATCATAGCCATTGGCCACTCATTGCGAGAAAGGGTACTGTATTTCAATAGAACAATATCTCCAATTTGAAGATTAGCATGATTGAAGATTCAGTCTATTTGCATCTTTTTGCAAGATGGGAGGGTATTCTTTCCAGCGGACCCAGAAGTTTACTTCATCTTTGTTAAAGTCCTTCTCCATAGTCTTTATAAAACACGTGGTCTTCAAAGAAGAGAGCACATTTGTTGTCATCTTTAGTTCTCTCGAACACTGTGTGTCCAATGTCATTAGATGTCTTCTGGGCCTTTGTAACTATATTTGGACGATTACGCTGGTTGGACTCCCCACCATGTTTTGTCTTCTCTTTGGATGAAATATGGCTTGCACAAGGATTAAGAAAGGAAGGTCTGCCATTCTCTAGTATTTGTGTTCTAAAACTGTTTACGCTCGGCTTATGTGTACTACCAAGACAAACTTCGCCAAGCAGGACCCAGCCTAGATCAAGTTTTTTTGCAAAGGGGGAATTGTGAGGGCCGTTAATTTGCTGTCGGACCATATGCACTCTAATGACATCTCTCCCTAACAGAAGCAGGATTTGGGACTTTGAATCTAGTTCTGGAATGAATCTAGCAATAGATTTCAAATGTGGATAACAAAGTGCTACCTCTGGGGTTGGTATTTCAGACCTATTGTCAAGGATTTCATTGCATTCGATAAGTGGAGGAAGATCGATGCTCACTCCTCCACTAACTGCTTCTATCTGGAATCCATGCGTTTTCCTTCCCATCGTCTCCATGACGCCTGTACAGGTTCTGTGCGAGTAAGGAAGTGGGCTGCTTTGAACGTCGAATAAGTCAAAGACTTCTGAACGAGCCAAGGAGCGATTACTTTGGTCATCAAGGATTGCATACATGCTGACTACGTGTTCTGGTTGTTCTTTCCTACATACTTTCACTAAGCATATTTTTGAGCAAGAACGAGCAAACTGATTTTTGCCACATACCTCTGTGCATGGAGAACTTATAGCAGCTGAGTGACCAAGGTTCTCTTCCTTTTCCCTTTCTTGTTCTGTATGTTCTTGTTCTGCAGGCGTTAATGTTCGAGGCATTGGACCCAGATGCATAGCTGTGGAATGACGTTCACTTTCACATTCTTTGCATTTCAGTGGTGTTCTGCAGTCTCTGGCTAAATGAGAGGTTGATGCACAACATCTAAAACACACATTATTTTCTTTGAGATACGTTCTGCGTTCCTCAATGGGCTTTGCTCTGAATACTCTGCACTTTGCAAGGGGGTGGGGTTTGTTATGAATAGGACAGTTTTTTGTTATATCTTCTCTCTGTTTCATGTTGTCAGCTTGAGATTCCAGTGAAGTGGTTATATCTGTCTTGTGCGCAGATATGAAACCTTGGAATGCCATGTTCCTAACTGAGGGCTTCTCATACTAGGGAGTCGTGGTGTTGTTGATAGATAACTTGAAGCTGGGATCATTCCGTGTCCTGGCTTCACGACATACAAACTGTGTAAAGAAAGAAAATGGAGGAAAGGGCACTTTGTAATCATCTTTGTACCTTGATCCAATGGAAACCCACTTCTCCAGCAGATTATACGGCAATTTATCAACAATCGGGTTGACACCACGGGCAGTGTCTAGGTAGGAGAGAACTTGTAAGTATCCATAATCTTATGCGGACTGTAACTCCATAAGGAGATCTCAGAGTTCTCTTAACTTCAAATTATCTTTGTTAGAAATATCGGGAAAAGTGTCAAGTTTACTAAAAGTGCGCTTTCTACAATCTCTGGGGCTGCATATCATTCGTTAAGTCTGTCCCAGACCATTTGCAGGGCATTTCTGGGGTTGTTGATGTGTACAGATCTGAAACGCTTGACATACTCTGACGACTCTTTGCCAAGCCACTTTGCTAGTAGGTCCAGTTCCTCACTCGCCGTCAACTCCAGTCCATTTATCACATTAAGGAAAGAAGCTTGCCACGCTCTATAATTTTCTGGATGGTCATCAAACTTTGTTAGCCCAGTCGTAACAAGTTCTCTGCATGCCAGATATTTTGCAAAGTCTGTCATGCAGGCTGCTTGGGTAGGATCTGCTTGCGGTGTACGAAGGAAGGCTGATGAGGAACACTGATAGAATTAGGTGAAGGTACCTCACTCTTGAAAGGCGATCGATTAATGATGTGGGTGTTTGACAACTGGAAACTTTGAACTTGGGTAATTGGTGATCCAGCTGGTTTTGTGACCTCACCCCTCTTTGACTGTTCATCAGTTACAACGTGTGAAGCGGTGTCATCGTAGCGTGAATGATTCACCTGAGTGACATCATGTGTTGCTGGCGACAGATTCGTTTTGCTCTGCAATGAATTTCTGGAGATGCTGTCAATGGTAACCCATTTACTTTGATCTTCAACATTCTTGTACAGTTAGGGGTGTGTCTGAACTGCTTTTGGAATCATTGTGATATTCACCCACCTCTGCTGCAGCCTCTAGAATTTCAGCCTCAGCCTGCGCAGCCGCTGCCTCCTTTTCTGCTTGTAATTCTTCCAGTGTGGCCTCTAATATGGCTTTCTCTGATTCTAACCATGCTTTTTCTTTTTTCATGGCCAGCTCTCTTCCTGCAAACGACGCACGTGCTCATGCCCCTTCAGCCACAGCTCTTGCTCTTGCCGCTGCATCACTAGCTGGAGATCTTGAAGTGGTGCTCTTAGAATTGACCGATGAAGATTTCCTAGATTTGCTGAATTTAGCCTCCATTTTTTTCCTTTGTTTTAAACTTGATGCTTGCCTTTGAGTGATCTTTAAATAGCTTTTCACTGTGTTGTCCTCCCTCCACGTGTCACTTTTGCGAAGTTTGACAGCCAGCTAAACTTCATCTATCATAGAGTCACGAAGAAGTTAAGTTTCAATTCCAATCTTTATTGAAGAAAAATCAAACTCTACGATGGATTATAGTGAAACTAAAGTAAAAGAATTATAATGTACAATTAGTCTCTAACTATACATGTTCAAACACAACCAAATAAATACAGAAATACTGTTGTCATTGCACATATCTGAACATCATATGAGACACTCAGGGTTATTCAGAGAGAGGTGAAAACCAGGAGAACTGGTAAGAGAAGAGAACAATTTAGTCCAAATAGCTGATTTGGAAAGTGAGATAAACAGGGCCGTCTTTAGCGCAGGGCAAAAGGGGCAGCTGCCCTGGGCCCAGTCAGTGTTATGGGGCCCAAAGCAGCTGCTCTTGAGCCCGCAAAAATCGTGGTGTCACAGGATGCCTCCCCTCCGTGGTGATGGTGACAAGTGACCACAGCGAGGAGGTGAGGCCGCACGAGAGAGGGATGCATCTTGGGAGCTGCGTTTGGCTCCTCCCCCTTCTCTTCAACATGCAGTTCCCCCGCAAGAAGATCCTGGATTCAGGAAGTAGTCAGTGCTCTGCCCTGCCAGCCTGTCTGAGAGACTACAGCAGCATGAAGTAAGAAGCAGGGCTCTGCTTACAAGACCCCCTGTTCCCCCACCCCTCCAGCTTGTCTGTGTCACATGTTAATTTGTATATAGATGGTGTGTGTGTGTTGTGTAAATTATGTATATATGTGTGATGTGTAAATTATGTATATATATGTGTGTGTGTGTGATGTGTAGATTATGTATATATGTGTGTCTGTGATGTGTGATGTGTAGATTATGTATATATATGTGTGTGTGTCTGTGTGATGTGTAGTTTATGTATATATAATGTGTGTTAGTGTAAATTGTGCATATATGATGTGTGTGATGTGTAGATTATGTATATATATATGTGTATGTGTGTGATGTGTAGATTATGTATATGTGTGTATGTGTGATGTGTAGATTATGTATATATGTGTGTGTCTGTGTGTAGTTTATGTATATATAATGTGTGTTAGTGTAAATTGTGCACATATGATGTGTGTGATGTGTAGATTATGTATATGTGTGTGTGTCTGTGTGATGTGTAGATTTTGTATATGTGTGTGTGTCTGTGTGATGTGTAGATTATGTATATATAATGTGTGTTAGTGTAAATTGTGCATATATGATGTGTGTGATGTGTAGATTATGTGTGTATATATGGTGTGGAAATGTGTGTGATGTAAATATCAAGTGTATATTATGCGTAAGTGTATATATATAATGTGGAAATGTGTATATGATGCAAGTCTGTATATGATGTATATATTATGTGTACATGTACAGTATATAGAATGTGTACATTGGATGTGTACGTGCACAAAGGATGTATATATACAATAGTACATATATATATATATATATATATATATATTATATTGTGCATGATGTGTACACACAGAGATATTGTGTTTTTCTCACTGTGTATTTAGGATGTGTAATTGTAAAAAAAAATTATAAAACAAATAAATAGGCTTGTTTCATAAAATGTAATCTGTGTGTGGTTTTTTTTTTTTTAAGGATGGGATGGAGAGTAAAATTCCTATGGGGGGGGGGGCCAAGAACATGGTTGCCCAGGGTCCAGTCAATATTAAAGACAGCCCTGGAGATAAATGGGAGAGTTTTTCTGGTTTGGCTATTTTGACGTAGAGTTTTCACTTCTCCAGTCATTCTCCTGAGTTTCACCTTTCTTTGAATCGACCTGTATTAAGGATATACTGTACATAGAAAAACATATGATAACATGCTATGTATTTAAATGGCAACATTACACCCACTCTACACATTAGAAACAGCAACATGTGTTGATGGAAGCAGATAAGGTAAGTAAACTTACAGCTATTGCTCTTCAGAATGCTCAAAAGACAAGGGTTAATGGAGATTGTCCATTCAGGACTATTCATCTGCTCACCACATAACAGACACCAGTTAGCTTACACTTCCTGGATTTCTAAGAGCTGTTTAGTTCCTGGTTACTAAATTGCCTGCAGTTTCTTAAAATGACCACTAGCTGGACTTACCAAAACAAAAGAGCTTAACTGATATTAACCTGGAGACAAATATTAGTCAAATATTATGGCAGCGGAATCAGCAGTCTCAATGTTTCAATAATTCTTTGTTTTAAAATTCTTATAGATTCTAAGGCAGGCACTTAATTGAAGTGTCAGCGATTGTTTCCATTTGTCCCCCAAAGTGTAGCAATCAGCAGGAAGAGTTGGCGAGACAAAATCACACAAAGTTCACTTAATAGTTATAATTGCCAAGCTGATGGTATGTTTCGAGACGGTCAGCTAATATCTTTGCTAACAATTTAATGTCTCTATTGAGAAGCTAGATAAGGTGGTAGTTTTGCAATCCACGTGGTCTTTCCAAGGCCATGCAGAAGCTAGAGAAAGTATGGGAATTGCATATGGAATTGAAAGACTCCAGATTTCAAGGAAGGCCTTAAGATACTCTACTGGCAGACCATCTGGCCATGGACTTTTCTGGTTCTTTGTGGACTTCGGGTCAGCAACAAATTCCTTCAAAGAGATAGGAGCATAAAGAAGTGCTGAATTTGAGGGTTAAAGTCGGATTTTAAATTTTAAAGCTAAATAGTTAGGAATGGAGGAGATGGGAGGTATTGCACCAGACAAATGGTCAAGATTATATACATTAGAAATATAAAAATGGAAAATTAGGTCTCAAAGAAACTTTGCTGTTGACCTACCGATTTTCAAAATATAAGCAGTGGCCTGCCATTTATATAAGATACGGGCTAGGAGCCTACTAGGTGGTTTTAATTTAGGGCAAAAAAATTGTCTGACTTGAAGGGATATAAGAAGAACATTCAAACGACTTCTAGTAGCTAAAAGGCACTGATATGCATCAGTGTCAAAGGAGCAATGTAGGGATTGTTCAAGTAATCAAATTCCATCCAACAATTAATGTCAGAGTACAAGTCTAGCCTTGCTTAGTGTGGTAGATTTGCTAATAAAAAAATACCCGAATTACAGCTTTGGGAGCCTCTCAAATTCCGGATATATCTGCAATCTACTGATTTTCCATTTCAATAGGTTTTATTTTGTAAACTATCCAATTTTAGTTCATACAATGTATTTCCCCATAAAATATCACCATGTGATAAAGCAGTGATGTTGCTTGTTTAAGCTCAATAAAATCTGATTACATAGAAAAGAGGAAAAAGCATTGCGTTTAAGTTGTTATTACAAACCTTGATTGATTTATCAATTATTTGCTGTGTTATCTTGAGTAAAATCAGTTCTTACACTAAGCAAAGTTTATAGATCTATATTTGTATATAATTTTTCACTTCTGCAAAATTAAAGCTGAGCTGTTTCAATGGTTTAGTTATTAGACTAATGAAGAAAGGGAAAAAAAAGAGATAAACATGTTGGTCAGGATGAGTCAGCAGTCTCCTGTAAGCAGAAGTCTAGGTTGGTTATAGGGAATAATAATATTATTTTTCAGGTGTTTGAATAATAAACTGCAGAATAGTGCAGTATCATGTTGAAAAAAAAGTGTGGGTTCTGAAATTAGACAATGGACAAGTTAAGGCACGGGGCACAAGTATGCTCTTTATGCAGAAGCAGTGCAATCTGGTGCATTAAAAGGAATTAAGGTTGTAAGATATTGACATGATTATGTACGTGCACAACACACCCACAGCACATTATTTATTAATAACAAAGCGGAAGGTGAATACTTTTCAGATAATCAGATATATTTAATACTTTAACAAATGAGACGCAAAATAAATTACTTTTTATATTAAGCAATAAGACTGTATGTATAAAATTAGTGAATGGGCTAGATTATTATTATTATTCTTTATTTATAAAGCGCCAGCATATTCCGCAGCGCTGAAGATTCGTTCATACGTTATCATACGCTGTAGATTCGTTAAAGATATGTGGACAGTGGAGTCTCCTCCATTATGGCAGCAAACAAAGCCTGATAAGCGTTTATTCTCACTCCCAGCTGTTGGCAGCAATACAGTAGCAGCTGAGCTTGCACATATGGATGATTTTGTCATCTGTCCTTCCTGAAAGCATTTCACACATGCTCTATCCCTCTGTACAAGAGGGTTCAGCCTCCAGCCATTAAGTTTCCATAAGGTCACGGTATAAAAACGTCCACTTTATGAACAATGCTATTACACCGGGGAACACTTGTTTTTGACTAACTGGCGGCATCTGAATACAAAAATTACCCCAATTTTTCTCTATCATGTCAATTTTTTAAGGTACAGGACCCCCTCCCTTTGTCTCAAAAAACATAGAAAATGTGCACACAATGGAAAATAATGAAAAAATTACCTGAATGGCAAATTCAAATTTAACCTAAAAGTCCAATTGGGTGCAATTAGTCAAGTTAGGTAGCATTTAAGATACAAATTTACGCTTATAGCTTTTCCTGCGGTGTTCAATCTCGCCTGATGCTCCAGCAATAGTCAGCCATCATACAGTATGTTCATCCCATCTACCCTGATACCGTTCCTCTATGACCTTCAAATCTTGGTGGAATCGTACAGAAGTAACAGTCACTGGAATGATCTGTGGGCCCTCGCCAAACCAAAGGTATATCAAATGGCAACTTATCACATGTTCCCTTCGTCCACATCCGTAAACTCTCGACTCACTGCTTGTACACCTTGTGAGGGGCCCAAGACTTATCTTGATCACCAAGTTTTACTTTGAAATATGCAACATAGGCTTTCCTGACCAATGCGCTGATGTTCACCCTTTGACTGGGAACGGTGAAACTGCCACAGATATAACAAAAGGAATCAGGGCTGATTTGGCACTTACGACGAGAAATAGCAGAGGCAGACATGATCTGAAGGAAAGGAAATAAGTATGCAAATAAAAAAAATAATTCTGCATACTCCTTGTATACAGACTTTCAGAATACAGTTACAGTTACAAGTATTTATAAAACGCCAATAAATTCCTTAGTGCTGTACAATGGGAGAGACAGAATAACAAATATACATACAGGTTACACACACACGGAACAGAAGGAGGGAGGACCCTGCTCAAGAGCGTACAATCTGAGAATACGGTTCACTAAATACACAGTTATACACACCCTCTCACCACACTGTCGCACGTGTAACTGAAATGTAGAGACAAGTCGCCAAGGTTGCCCCCACCCGAGGGAGGTCCACTCTCAGCCAATAGAGCACTTGTGCTCCCAAACATCCAGGTGGGAGTAATCACATTCAGGTAAACTGTAAATAAAAAAATCTGATGTGATAGAAGAAAAGTAACTGCAGTTTTGAAATCAGCATGCCTAATTTAGTCTGAAACAGCTGAATTATCGAACTCAACAGAAAATAAGTTCTAAATTGTTCCCCAGTGTTATTGGCTCATTTCCAAACAGAGTGGAATTACACTGAGCAAGCTGGAAGAGCAGTGAGGGACCTCCCACAGGGCAGCTGACAACATGGAGGACTGTAGGAAGCAAGCAGTGAGCTGGTGAATAGCAAATATTACTGTTAGGGAATCCTGTGCTAATTTCTAAGGGACTGGATTTCCCACTATGCACAGCCATCAGGCTGGCAGAGCATAACAGGATAATCAGTCCATAAAGCATATTGTCAGGGAATCAGATATCTGTCACAGCTGGGTTTGCAGGTTCTGTGGGAATTTCCCATCCTGTTTCTGGTCCCCTGTGTATCCCTCACTACATTGTTATGTGTGGCTGCCAGGTGTCTGTTTCTTTACTGCCTGTCCATAGTCTGCCCCTGAGCATGCAGCCTGAGTGAGAGCAGAGCAGAAGCTGCATGATATGGACCCTGAGTCAAACATTCAGTGGCCGATATTCTGGGATATAGTATATTCTGGTTACTTGTCCTGCAGCTCGGAACTGTGCTTTGTTGTTCATCTGATAATTCAGAGCTCTCCATCTCTGAATGAATTGTGTGTTGGATCAAGCAGGAAGAAGCATGGTGCAGCTAAAGGAGGTGCTGCCATTGAGATCCTCTGTGTCCTGCAAACAGTGGTGTTCTGGACTTGAATTTGCAGTCCAGCGGGTGCTTGGCAAACATGGCATTTTGTAGAATAAAGAAGAACTGTGTTGACTCTTCGAGATCTTGATTCTTTTCCACCTTGTCCACTTGGGTCATTCCACTCCTTCCTTTCTAGTTTGCTGATCTGTAATCGGCTCCATGTCACCTCCATCCCTTGTCTTCTACCTCAAGAGATCAACAGGTGGAGTCACTTTTCCTATTGAGACTTGGTCCTCCTATTTAAGTGATGTGAGCCCTATCCACAACGCCTTTGCATTTGTTAGGAATTCATGGTGTATCCCAAACTTACTGGGCCTCCTGTTACAGATCCTGCTACTACTCCAATACCTTGCTACAGATCCTTCTACTGCAACAGACCCCGCACCATCAGAAACTATCATATCCAAAACCTCCACTAAACCTTTGTGTCTAACTACCTGTGCCCCAGTTCTGCCTCAGCTTCCCTTTGCTCCAGTCCAGCCTCTGCCTCCTGTATCCTAGTCCTGCAACCCACCTGCCTTGTTCCAGCCCTGCAATCGATCTCCTGCTGAACCACGACCAGTCCTGCTTCCCCTGGTCCCTTTGTTGCCCAGTCCTCTGTGCCTCTCAGAGTACCCACTGTCTCCTTCTTTTGCCTGTGTATTATCTGCCTTCTGCAATAAACCCCACTTTATTTGTATCAGTTACCTCAGTGCCTCTTATTCCTGCATCCTGGGCTCTTCCCATGAACCCTGTACCATGGAGCATGACAGTTCTTTAATGGCTTAAAAATTGTTAAGGTCTTGAATGGGATAAGAGTTGTTGGAATCTTTGAAATCTATTTAATCGTTGAAAGTGTGAGCTACTGTTAAAGTTGTTGAATATATGAATTGGAGTGCTCTCCTCCTGGTTTGTTGTCTTGAGAAGTTATGCCTAGTAATTGTTGGGTGCTGCCCTCTTAGTGTATTTTATTTATAAAATTGATATACCATGGGATTTGTTTTCTGCCGGTACGCGTCTGAACAGGGCCCACGCTCCTCCGCTAGCATGTGGAGGAAGTCTTGAGCCCATTGTCAAAGTCCCGGGGCTCCGTGCCGATCGCAGACTTGTCCCGCAGGTGTCAACCCTACTTGCAGGACCCCCACCCACTGACATCGCATGACGACATTAGAAACAAGACTTATAATGGTTGGACAGGGAATTCCCTATGGAGGAGATGCAGGGTATCAGTCTCCTCCCTCTAGAGGAGATACAGGGTTCAGTCTAATTCAGTTTGGTCAGAATTGGCAATTGCTGAATCCTAAATGCTTCGGAAATTTGAAATATTTGGATTTTCAAACTTGCTGATATGAACTGAACTAAAATATATTTGGCCATACACATGTCTAATCAATTGGTTGAGTGATTTGAAGCTAGCAACAGGTGTTGAAAAGTGTTTCCGTTTTAGGTTTTATACACTTCATTTCCTTTACATCCATTTAACCCCTTAAAAACTAAGCAGTTTTTCTTATAAATAAAATGTTTATTGTAATATTTATTTGAAACATGGAATGTCATGTTAGCAGTTTATTGAAATTGTTGTTCTGAAGTTAAATATTAAAATAATCTAAATTTGCTCATTATTTTAACTTTTCATGTATACATTTATTCTTTAGAGAAACATTGTTGGAATGATAGATTCTAAAATCTAGTTGGCATACCTTATCCTGCACAATAGCCCATGGGGTCTGCATTATCAGACAGACATAGGATATGTATCAGTTGCAGCAAATGTGATAAAGATAATAAAATGTTCAGATCTCCTGTTTATTTGGGATTTGTAGTGATAATGAGATTAGTACCAATGCAGCTTCCAACAATACCAACAAAACAGAATATAAAAATAATATCTGTATGCATAATGCCAGCATTTGAAAATTACAGTAACACCTTCTATCTGTACTTTAATTATAGGATATTTTAATTACCCAGACATTAATTGGGATAGTGGAACTAGTAAGTCAGCAAGGGGAATTAGGTTTCTGAACCTGTTAAAGGATACCTTCATGTCACAGCTGGTAGAAGCATCAACTAGAAAGGAAACCTGTCATGAACTGGTTATAAACAAACAATGTTGATCTTTTCTCAAATATTTAAGTAGGGGAGCAGTTGGCAACAGTGACCACAATTATGGTGTCTTTTCTAATAAACTCAAAAAAGCACATTCATAGGGGGCATGCCAAAACATTGGATTTTAAAAAGGCCAACTTCATTAAAATAAGGGTAGCTCTCAATCTCATTGACTAGCAGAAACTCTGTCATAGGAAAAACAGGATAATTGGAATATCTTTAAACTAACACTAGAAAAGTACACGTCCCAATATATGCCACTGGGTAATAAATATAAAAGAAATAGACTGAAACCAATGTGGCTCAGTAGGAAGGTAGCACAGGAAATGAAAAATAAAAAAAGGTATTTAAAGCTTTTAAAACTGCTAAATCTGAAGCATCCTATAATACATACAGTTGTGTTCAAAATTATTCAACCCCCAATGCTGTAAAGGGTTTTAGAGAATTTAGTGTACATTTGTAATTGTATTCAGAATGAAATCCTACAAGGACTTTTTAAAGAACCATATGCAACTAAAATGACATCAATTGGTTTTGTAATACAGTAGTAAATGTTTCTTTTGTGAATTCTTCATTGACACAATTATTCAATCCCTTAAAGACTACCACTCTGAAGAACAGAGGTTCATTCAAGTGTTTTCATTCAGGTATTGAAAACACCTGTGGATGTCACGGAGCAGCAATAAAGCATAATAAGCACCAATTAGGCAGCTTTAAAATGACTGTGATACTCAGCTCCTTCTAGACATTTACTGGTGTGGTTACAAACATGGTGAAGTCAAGAGAATGGTCCAGGAAGACAAGAGAAGAAGTGATTACTCTTCACAGGAAGGGCAATGGCTATAAGAAGATTGCAAAGATGTTAAACATACCAAGAGAGACCATAGGAAGCATCATTCGCAAATTCAAGGCAAAGGGCACTGTTGAAACGCTACCTGGTCGTGGCAGAAAGAAGATGCTGACTTCGACTGCTGTGCGCTACCTGAAGCGTAGAGTGGAGAAAAGTCCCCGTGTGACTGCTGAGGAACTGAGAAAAGATTTGTCAGATGTGGGTACTGAAGTTTCAGCTCAGACAATACGGCGCACACTGCGTAATGAAGGCCTCCATGCCAGAACTCCCAGGCGCACCCCCTTGCTGTCTCCAAAGAATAAGAAGAGTTGACTGCAGTATGCTAAAAGTCATGTGGACAAACCACAGAAGTTTTGGGATAGTGTTCTGTGGACTGATGAAACAAAATTAGAACTGTTTGGGCTCATGGATCAACGCTATGTTTGGAGGAGGAAGAACAAGGCCTATGAAGAAAAGAACACCTTGCCTACTGTGAAGCATGGCGGGGGGTCAATCATGCTTTGGGACTGTTTTGCTTCTGCAGGTACAGGGAAGCTTCAGCGTGTGCAAGGTACCATGAATTCTCTTCAGTACCAGGAGATATTGGATGACAATGTGATGCAGTCCGTCACAAACCTGAGGCTTGGGAGACGTTGGACCTTTCAACAGGACAATGATCCCAAGCATACCTCCAAGTCCACTAGAGCATGGTTGCAGATTAAAGGCTGTAACATTTTGGAGTGGCCATCGCAGTCACCTGACTTAAATCCGATTGAGAACCTCTGGTGGGACTTAAAGAAAGCAGTTGCAGTGCGCAAGCCTAAGAATGTGACTGAACTGGAGGCTTTTGCCCATGATGAATGGGCGAAGATACCCGTAGATCGCTGCAAGACAATTGTGTCAAGCTATGCTTCACATTTAAAAGCTGTTATAACTGTAAAAGGATGTTGTACTAAATACTAAGATTGAATGTCACTTGGGGGTTGATTAAAACTGATAATGATGTGAGCACAGAAAAGACATTTGTGGTTATTTCATTATAAATGTTATGTTATATTTGTCTGACCTACACGTGCCTCTTTGATTTAATTGTAAGCAAGATGACTGAATGATCAAAATCAATGTCAAACTGGCCAAAACACTCAATTTCAGTGGGGGTTGAATAATTTTGAACACAACTGTATAAGGCAGCCAATAAAGCATGTAAAAGAGCGATCAGATGGGCTATACTAGAATTGAAAAAATAGCCATAGAGAGCAAGACCGACCAAAAGATTCTTTAAGTGCGTGGGCGTGATGACATCGGATGTGGGAGTTCCTCTCCTGCCTGCCAGAGAATACCTGTTCCCTATGGAGGAGATACAGGTGTCCTTTAGATCCAGACGGTAAAGGGCATGTTCGGTGACATTGGAAAGGCCAGAATATGGCCTTTCCAATGATTCCAAACATGACCAGTTTTCATGTAAAAATAAAAAAAAATCCAATTTAACTTATTTTGTAATGCAGCACTTTTGTTCACTTATCAACTATAATGTGAACAATGATGCTGCACTGTGGAGCTCTATGATACACTCATACACACTGCACATTACTGTGAGTTTTATTGCTGTGGAGCTCTGTGATACGCATATTCTTATAGAGTAAGAGCTTTGAGTTAAAACATTACTTGATTTGTATGTTTGTTTAAATAACCTTTGGTAATCAACCAGCTTTATCTTTTGTCAACCTACTTGCTACTGGAAATTGTAACCGAGTGAGAAACAAAGTTTCTGAAAGTGTGGTTAAAGAGACTGGTTTCAATTACTATACATTTGCCTGTGGCTTTATTTTCCTAGACAGATTGTTTCTAAAGAGAATCTATTCAGGTTACTAAACCATAAGGTAATGTGGTGGAGGACAACATGCTTTCAATAGTTCATTAGCTGTTCACATACCAAAGCTTCAGTCAGTCATTAGATAAACGGCCTTTCAGAAGTGCATGCAAACACACAAAACATGCAACCAATGTGCATTGTTGATACACGTCAAACAGCAAATATGGTAAAAGAAAACTAGAGAAATAGAACTATTTATTATTTATAATATAATATTACAATATATACAAAGACATATATACAAAGTAGATCCAGGCACAGGAGAACCTTATTTAACACAAAAGTGACAAAGTATTTCAGTAGCAATTTACAATGTGTATTGCATATTTCTCAGAAGAAACCACTATAAAAAGGATTGGCTGTAAAATATAAAAAAATCCATCATCAAATCTGATGCATTAAAGTAACCATGTTATAAAAAAATTTAAAGCAGTAAAATAGTTTCCAGTCAATACTATCTTCCTAGTTTTCCTATTGCGAGTGAGACAACTCTCTTGTAACTGTCCCGAAATTGGCGATTCATGGCTGCGTAAAGAATGGGATTAATGCAGCTATTTAACCAGGTGAGGTTTGCGGCAATCATGTGAAGCACTTGTGGTGCTGCATTTTTCGCATCAAAAATGTTGAGTAGCAGGAAGGGAATGTAGCTGACCACAAAAAAGATGAAGACCACAAAGCACATGCGTGTAACTTTTTTAAAGTCGGAACCAGAATCTTTGGGTTTTGACAGTGTTGTTGATTTTCCATTGTCCGTGGTGCTGGATGACACATTACTCTTGGATGAAGGAATCTGCTCTGATATGACCTCACTGGAAGCTGCAGTGTCCACTCCGCTATCCAGCTCATGGTAAACACCTGGGGTTGTAGAGTTGACTCCAGCAACATGTCCTTTTGGCACTGCAGAGGTTTTCAGTTTGTATTGATCCAAGGCCTTTGCGGCAGATTTAACTTTACGATGAATTAAAAAGTAGAAGACACCGACACAGCTAAGGCCTATTACAAAGTAAAAAGCCATCAAGATTGTGGTATAAGGTCTGCCTCTTATGCGGTGAAAGCTGCAGGTACATACTTTAGGCACCAAAACAAAGACATTCCACAGAGGAGCAAAGCTAGCAAACCCCACCACCCAGGTCCCTAAGAGTATGATAAGTGTACCAATCTTGGAAAAAATCTTATCAAAGAGTTTCTGGTTGCTTATAAGTATATATCGACTGACTGCAATTAGACATAGATTCAGGATGGACACAGAGTTGGAGACAAAGAGCAGCATCCCAAACACTCGACAGAAAGTGGCACCGCTTCTCCAGTACAGGTGGAGGTAGGCATCTATGGAGAATGGTTGGAGAAACGAACAGTAAAGGATGTCCGCCACAGTCAGATTGATAATGAGAAGGTTGAAACGTGTCTGCAACTTCTTATCGAGGAGGTATGCCAGCACAGTAAGCACGTTACCCACAGTGCCCACGATGGACACAATCATGCCCCATGTTGCTCCAACATAACGGTATTCGACAATAGATGGGTCGTAGCAGGAGAAGTTGGCGTCTGTCTCATTCATCCTTGCACAAACTTCTGGTAACAGCTCGGATTCTGAAAGTGACAAAATAAAATATGTTGAATATATTGTCCACAATATGCTTAGCTATCTACTATTCTATATTGGGAGGAAATGAAGCTGTGGGTGGTAAAGTTGGTCTATTTCTGTATTGACTGTTCTTTTTAAAAGATTAAAAAAATAAAACTCACTAAAAGGTGGGTGTAGGCAATGCTCATAAAGGACTAAATTACAATCTTCACGCAAACGTTTGCGCCGGCGCAAGAAAACATTAACGCGAGGAGTAAAACCATTTGCGCCTTATCCCGTATTACATAGTCAGCGCAACAACTGCACGAAATCGTCTCCCGTTGGTGAACCTGCGCGAACCCTGCACGAGCTTACTGTACGCTGCGCATCCTATACTTTGTGAGCGCAAATGTGAATGTCTGCTGGTACGAGGATGGCATTACAATCTATTTGCGGTAATTACCGCATAGCCTATGCGCGCATAATTTTAGTAACTCCTAAAAGCTGGTGCTAACGGCATATCTGAACAACCTGGCTAACCCAAAAAAACAAAAAAAACAGCCCTTAAAAAGGAATGCAGCAACAATATAATGGATGATGGCAGGTGTGTGTGTATTATTACTGTAGCATATGTGCTCATTTTGCATCATAGACGCAGAACCCATCTCCGATGCATTTGTGCGCGTACGGTTTGCGCTCGCAATTGATAGGCGGAAGAAAAAAGCCACGAGGATTGTAATTCCAGCAGTGATTTGTGCACGCAAAAGTTTAACGCTTGGCACAAAGGTTTTCGCTTTGCGCGAGGCTTTTTGCGTGAAGAATGTAATATAGCCCAAAATATTTACATAGTAACATAGGTTAAAAAAAGACCATGTCCATCAAGTTAAACTATTCATTCATCCTTATTGTTGCTATGGATTCATTAGAAGACAAAAGACAATACAACAATTAAAAAAACTTATGTAGAACAATGTCTAGATGTGCCACATGGAGTTATAAACAGATACATACAACTAAAAATGTGGATGATGATTAGAAACCTCAACAGTTGCCAACATTATTTTTACACATTAATTATATCTTACATCACTCTACTGTCTAACAGATGATGCTAAATGGCTTCCAAATCCAGGGTGCGAAGAAAGAAAGATATATTTCCTCTTCCTGCTCCATGCAATTTAATAACGAGATGGTCTTACACATGATTAAATGTATTATGCTCTGTGTCAGCACCTGTAAAATTATTCTCTTTGGAGCTGTACAGAGACAAACATAAATCTGCTCAAAACATGTTTAGCACGGGGCAGGTGGCCATGTTTGCTCTTCAGACTTGTTAAAAAAAAGCTGATGAAAAACAAATTTGCTTTTTGATTGGATTCTGTTCGCATTTAACCAATGATGTGATGAGTTTCTGTCGAAGTTGAGCAGGTACCTGGTAATCAAGTCAACTGCCCCTGGAACGAAGCAATCACATCCGACAGGGTCCCCAGAAGGGAATTCTGATTGCTATAGACACTAAGGTGATTATCCACTAAGCGCCATGTGTGCTGGCACTGCCAGTATGATAGAGCGGGCAAATGTGGCATATCACAAAACTAAAGTCCTAAGAACAACTTTTGCGGTTTGGATTTTACTTTTGAGAAACACTGGTATTTGTAGTTACTGCAATACTGGGGATTTTTGCAACAACAGCCAACTCTGGCTCTATAGTCATTTTTTTAATGTACACCTATTTTTCTATGCCTTGAAAAAGCACATGAACTGCTACCCAACATCATACAGAATTCATATGCTGCCAAATCTGTTAAAAGATTACAGAATTCAGGGAAGTCTCATGGATGGGAAGGATGGCGGCAGCAAAGATGGTGATCTTACCGAAATTACTTTATGTGTTTCGAGCTCTACCGCTTAAACTACCTAGGTCATTTCTAGTTACGTTGCAGTCTATATTGGTGTCTTATGTATGGAATAATAAGAGACTGCGAATAGCGCGCAGACTGTTATGCTACAGACAAAGAGACGGGGGATTGAACATGATACATATCCAACATTATTTCTGGGCATCATGCCTTGCCTCCTTGTCAGAGGTGTTTCATAGCCGTCCTACGCCACAATGGCTCACCATTGAGGCAACATACATGGATGGACATGACTTGGCCAAAGTGTTATGGGTCCCTCCAAAGGACAGACCGCGGTTCCAGTCGCCGTTGGCTACCACGTCTCTGCACCTGTATATTTGGGATCGAATTTTCCCCCTTATTACGAACCATCACCCCATCTCCATGGCGATGCCAGTGGAAGCACTCCGCTACATTCTCCCACAATGGAGATGCTGTCAATGGCTACAATATGGAATTACGAATCTCCACCATTTCTTTGACATGGCCGCCATTCTTCCTTTCGAGACTATATGCACCAAATTTAAAGTACCACAAACAATGTTTTTGTCTTATCTACAATTACAATCCTTAGGTCACAATCGGTATTATCTAAGTTGAGAGCTATTTTGCCATTGTTGTCTGAAACTGAACTTTTTTGCTTAGACCCTCTTGCAACCGCTAGACCGATTTTGTTATTTTATATAGTACTTAACACGCCAACACGGACTGTGGTCTGGTCTTTCCAAAACACCTGGGAAAAAGAACTTGGTCAAAAATTTACACCTACACAATGGGCATCTGCCTTCATGTTCGCTGTGGGGGCGACTAGATGTGTTACTCTGATAGAGACTCAAAGAAAAATACTATACCGGTGGTACCTCACTCCGGACAAGATCAAGCGATTTGCTCCACAACATTCGGATCTCTGCTGGAGGTGTTCCCTGGAGACTGGATCTATGAGCCACATATGGTGGTACTGCCCTCGGATAGCCCCTTTGTGGAGAGACATTTCGTCACTGGCGACAGAAATATTGGGTACACAGATTCCGCACTCACCTGAAGTCTTATTACTGGGCATGATTAAACTTCCACGACCTCAGCTACGGATGTTATTTATCCTCATTTCTACAACCGCCCTACTTCTCGCACGAAATTGGAGAACTATGTTGGTTCCCACTTGCAAACAGGTGACCGACCTTTTGGAACAATACCGTAGCTTTGATTCTAGGATAATAATGACGGAAGGATTACAATCTCCCAAATGAGACCCATGGAAACTTTGGGATGTACACAAAATATATAAGGCATGCGGTCTCTAGTAAAAGTCTATGTTTGAGCTATATACCTCCTGCTGCAAACCCCTCCCCCCCTTCTTTTTTTTTTTTCCCCCCCGCTCCCTCCTTCCCCCAAGGTTTTTGAATGTATGTATATTTTTCTTGTCTGTCTGGAAATATCCAATAAAAATGTAATTTAAAAAAAATAAAAATAAAAATTACAGAATTCAAATTAAGAGCTGCACTTGAGCGGAACTCGTACATTACCAAAAAGGTGCATAAACAATTTTGCAATGAAAAATGAAAATTGACACACAAAATTACTGTTCTCCCTGGCCAAAAATTCATATCTCATTTATACCTCTTTTTTCTCCCCGTGTATTTGGTTACAAAGGAGTAGCACCCATCCTCATGGTACAGAATGTTGAATTTTATTGTTGCATTACAACAGCCAGGGGCAGGGCAGAATACAGGGAGAACTATGGTGTTATCTACTACTGTACAAGCATGAAATGAACATTGTTCTACTTGCAGGCAATTATTTATTTATAAAGCGCCAGCATATTCCGCAGTGCTGTACAATGGCCCCAATTTAGACAGGGTTACAATACATCGAACAACATTTTGACAAACCAGTATAGGAGGAAACGTAGGCCCTATTCCCGTGGGACCTTACAATCTAGAAAGATTGGGGGTGAAAACAGGAGGAGGGGACTGCAAGGTGAGAGTGATGGACTGCAAGGTGAGAGTGATGGACTGCAAGGTGAGATTGATGGACTGCAAGGTGAGAGTGATGGACTGCAAGGTGAGAGTGATGACTGCAAGGTGAGAGTGATGGACTGGTTGGGGCAGTGAGGTGTATCAGTGAGTCGGGTGGTAGGCTTGCCTAAATAGGAATGTCTTAAGGCGTTTGAAGGAAGGGAAACTAGGGGAAAGTCTGACCATACGAGGGAGAGCGTTCCAGAGGATGGGGGCAACACGTGAAAAATCCAGCAGTCTATCATGGGAAGAGGTGATACGGGGAGAAGCTAGGCGCAGGTCACTGTTTGATCTTAGGGAATGGACTGGGGTGTATTTAGTGATTAGTGCAGACAGGTAGTGGGGAGCAGAGTTCGTGAGGGTTTTGTAGGTCAGGGTAAGGATTTTGAATTTAATTCTGCAGTGGATGGGCAGCCAGTGAAGGACTCGCAGAAAGGAGCGGCAGAGACAGAGCGGCGGGTGAGGTGGATGAGCGTGGCAGAGGCATTCAGAATCGATTGTAGGGGGTAGAGGCGGTAGAGAGGGAGGCCAGCAATCTCTGTACAGCATAGATACAAGGTGTTACTGTAATTTTATACACACGCATTATGCCACATACAGATTATTTCTTATTATTTTTATATTATGTTGCTATTGTTGAAACCTGCAGAGCTAATAATCTCATTATGACCACAACATAATCAGGCTGTCCGAGCATTTATCACATTATCTGTTACACACAGACCGATTTTTTTTGCCCATATGCTAAAAATACATTTCCTGATTGACATATGACGTTTGGAAGCTTTCGTGCCTGCGGTAATTCTGTAAAAGATGAACAAAATGACATTTCATGTATTTATGTTCAGTTATTTTAATCTTTTAAACATCTATTTCAGTTGTAGCTATGCATCCTTTGTTTCAAATAAATGTTCTGGTAATTTTTTAACATAATACGATGGGTAGTGAAGGGATTAACCACCCTAAAAGAATGTTCAATAATCTATGTAGCTGATTAAAAGGTTCTTTGAATGCCGAGTCCCCATCAGATTAATCACTCATCACAGAAGGACATAAGTGAGCACAGCTTTAGGTTTCTCATGGCAGTTTACAGACTCACAGGAAAGATAATGCTTGACAGATTTAATAGGTTCACTGCCAGTAAATTATGTTTACAAAATGTGAAACACAATTAAATGAGGACTAAATGGATATTGATCATTTCCAGTGTGACGCTGAATGTTTGCTACTGTGTGGATTAAAAGGAACCTTTCTTTTCTCATTTGTTAAGTATACATAATAAATCTAGCAGGGGATCATTTTTAAAAGTTGCATTGAAATATAAACCAATCTTCCTATACAATAGAGAGAACTAGTTTTAACTGGTGTCCTCCATGCAGAGCAGTCATACCGATTATACATCTATACCAGTGTTCTACTCTCTGGTACATTGACTCTAAAAACATGATTTAAGAGAGAATATTCCCCAAACCCAACACATAGCACTTTACCCCAGGACAGCCCTGTCGAATCCTGGTCCATATGGTTTTTCCCATGAAGAACAAAGAAAAATATTTTATAAATTGATTATTCCACTTTAATTCCTGATAACATACTTTAATTTGGCAGCTATGCAATCTCATCCTTTTTTGAACATATTATTATTCTTTATTTATATAGCACCAGCATATTCCGCAGCGCTGTACAATGGACACAATATAGACAGGGTTACAATACATTGAACAACATTTTGACAAACCAGTACAGGAGAAAACAAGACCCTATTCCCATTGGACCTTACAATCTAGAAGGATTGGGGGGTGGAAAAAGGAGGAGAGGACTGCAAGGTGAGCGTGATGGATGGGTTGCGTCAGTGAGTCGGGTGGTAGGCTTGCCTAAATAGGAATGTTTTAAGGGAGCGTTTGAAGGAAGAGAAACTGGGGGAAAGTCTGACAGTACGAGGGAGAGCGTTCCAGAGAGTGGGGGCTGCCCGTGAGAAATCCTGCAGTCTATCATGGGAAGAGGTGATGCGGGGAGAAGCTAGGCGCAGGTCACTGTTTGACCTTAGGGAGCGGGATGGGGTGTATTTGGTGATTAGTGAGGACAGGTAGTGGGGAGCTGAGTTAGTGAGAGCTTTGTAGGTCAGGGTAAGGATTTTGAATTTATTTCTGCAGTGGATGGGGAGCCATTGAAGGGACTCACAGAGGGGAGCGGCAGAGACAGAGTGGTGGGTGAGGTGGATTAGCCTGGCAGAGGCATTCAGAATGGATTGTAGGGGGAGGGACGAGGCAGGAGAGAGGGAGGCCAGTATTCCTTACATTCACACTAATGTTTGTTGGACAGCTGCCGGGAACATACCAGTGATCTCTACCATATTGTTGAGATTACAATACCATATGACTGAATTGTGGAGTAAATATTATTGTGAAAACACTTACTTACTTTACCAACAGAGCTCAGACGTGTAAATGTTGTTCTTACAACACATGCTCTGCATATAAAGGTCATTATCAGCAAAATAGTGCCCTAGCATGGACTGCAATTTTTAGTCCAGTTGTGAAGAATATGGGGGTTATTCAGAGAGCACCAAAATGTCAACGACACATCGGTGCTCTCTCTTTGCCTGAAGTTCCTAGCACTTCGGGGGAACCAAAGTTCCCCACCCAGCATTCACCACAGGGTCCCTGGAGTGCAGTGAAAACCCACCTCACACCTGCTGAACACCAGCCAAAACTGCTGCAAAAAAACACACTGAACACGTCAGAAAAGGCCGACCAGCTGGTGATCACAGCGCAGACCACCTGCCGGAAAAAGCCGACAAGCTGCCGAACGGGATAAACTCCCCCCCCCAAAAAAAAGAAATATGATTTAAGGTGTCAAAATTGAAACGCTGTTTGCAAAAAATTCTACTGAATGAAAATGCCCGGAATTAACATATAAAATATAATGAATGATAGTAAAAAGGTCCGTTACAGAAAAAACGCTTTAAAACAAAAAATATCCCGAATAATGACAAAATTATCCTAAAATAAATAAAGAGACTTTTTACTGTAGATTAAAATAAACGGTTTATTAGATAGAGTAAAAACGGGAATATTTCTAACATTGAAGCCTATGGGATTCGCCTGAATAAACCTGATGAACAAAACCACCGAACAGCAGGGCGCTTCGGCAACTTTTCACTGCTGTTCAGTGTTCTCTGAATATATTAAACCATTGCTTCTCTTTGGGGGATTTCACTGCCTTTGAACAGGCACTGTACTTGCTGGCAGTTCGGCAAAATTTGGCGAACTGCCTGCTCTCTGAATAGCCGAATGGCCCCGAAATGTCACTGTGCTGGGAAATTCACTGTTAGGTGACATGTCGGGGCCAGATCGTCTCTCTCTGAATGACCCCTTTAATCTGTTTATCCATCGCTATATGTATCATTCTTAGACATTTTATTACTCAACAAGACATTAAACTCTGTAAAACATTTACATGGCTCATGTACAGCTTCCGCAAGGCTTGGTACAAACATCGAGCAGGATTTTAGGGCTGGGTAGACAGGAATTAATCCAGAAAGGTATATAAAAGCACAAAAAAAATAATAACATATTGCCACATAATGAATAGCTTCTCCAACATTACTTGATTTGCTTTGACACTTTCTAACAAATCGCAGCATGTGAATGTGACAGCTTAACACGCCATTAAAATAACAAGCTGCGGAGCTTGTGCTTAGTTTAAAGCATTGTGACAGAACTGACAGAGAGATTTAACTTTGATATAATGTTGGCTCAACATAGAATAAGCGGCAATGATCATGCCATGTTCGCTTTACTTACCACACCAAGGTCAGAAACTGGAGAGATCTAGGATGTTTAAGAAACAACCGTGGTTATATAGGTTCCCTCTTCTCTTAGTGTGAGTTATGGAAACCCCACCTTGCTCAATCACTTCCCAAAACTACCACAAGTATGTCACTTCTTGTTTTAACTTGTACTTTTTTCTCCCTAGATGCAGAAATAAATAGATTCCAGCACATGCGTTGCTGGATCAGCTACATCAGGGGTCAGCAACCTCCAGGGTTATTCAGAGAGAGGTGAAAACCTGGAGAATGACTGGAGAAGTGAAAATTCTAGGTCTAGGTCAAAGCCAAACCAGAAAAATTCTCCCATTTATCTCACTTTCCAAATCGGCTATTTGGTCTAGATTGTTCTCTTCTCCTGCCATTCTCCTGGTTTTCACCTCTCTCTGAATAACCCCCCTTGTCTCTCAAGATGTTTTGGAACTGCATCTTCCATGATGCTCTGCCACTCGTCAGATTAGCGCAGACTAATGGAAAATGTATTCCAAAACAGGGCCAATGTTGCTGATTTCTACATTATCATGGTTTTCGTTTAACATGAAACACAAAATCCATGTACGTAAAAGGTTGAATATACAAACTTATTGCATGGAGAAATGGGTATTTTACCTCAAAACACTTGTAACCATTTTGCTCTTCTACAGATAATAAGGCTACACTCCTGGGGCCACTTGCAAGCCAACCACTGCTGCCACTTTTGCTTTTTGTATATACAGCTGCATGGGATCATGGCATAGGGCAGCTTTGGATGTAGCTATTGAGTGCTGATCAGTCCCCTCCATACTCCACAATTTGCATATACAGGTTGAGTATCCCATAACAAAAATCAGAAACGCTCCACACAAAAACTTTGAACGCCAACATGATGCTCAAAGTGGAAAATTCCACACTCAATTGGTGTGACGGGGATAAAAGTATTACAATTATACAGGGTTTTTCAGAGAGCGTGAAAAGCAGGAGAATGACTGGAGAATGAAAAATTCGAGGTCAAAATAGCCAAACCGGAAAAATTCTCCCTTTCATCTCACTTTCCAAATCGGCTATTTTGACCTAGAATTTTTCATTCTCCAGTCATTCTCCTGCTTTTCACGCTCTCTGAATAACCCTGATTGTATTATCATTAGGCTATATGCAGGGCCGGATTTGCATTTCAGGAGCCTGTAGGCACAGAAATGTGGAGCCCCCCAACAAAAAAACCCAAACACTTTTACAGTTCGTTTTGGAGCAAAATAAAACAATAAAACATTTAAAAAAACTGAAAGAATTTCTCTCTGCACTAAAATCAAAAGAAGGGGCAGAATCTATTGCCTTTTGTCTGTTTTTAAATAAATTGAACCTGGTAATGCTTGGTATCACTGGAAAGGCCATAATCTGGTCTTTCCAATGATACCTCATATGTCCCTCTAGCCCTTTGGGCTCCAGAGATACAGTGGTCTAAATGATTGTAAGAAAAAAAATCCTTTTTTTTTTTTTACCGACCAAGGCGCCCCCTTGTGGCAGGCGCCTGTAGGCACATGCCTACTCTGCCTAGTTATAAATCCGGCCTTGGCTATATGCACATGAAACATCAATTAATATTTTGTTTAGACTTGGGTTCCGACCCCTTTTACTATGTGCAAATTTCAAAAAATCGGGAGAAATTCTAAATCCGAAACAAGTGTTTTCCCCAAGTATTTCATACTCGATTTGTACACCAGGGAACTCAAACTCGGTGCCCCCAGATGTTTCTGAACTACATTTTCCATGATTCTTTAGTCGTTTATTGCAGTCAAAGAATTAAGGGAATTGTAGGCAAACAATATTTGGGGGGGGGGGGTTGAGTTTAAGTTCTACTGTATACCGAACTATAATTCCATCAGGTAGCGTTCCCATTCGAAAAATATGGAGTATTTAGAACAAATATATAATCATTTGGACGTATTCTGTCTATAGCCTTGTTTATGGTTTCTTTATCCCAATAAACTTACTCATGTGTCCAGTCCATTAAATTAAATAAATAAACATACAGGCAGAGTGACTGACACAAGGCGATACAACATGTGCAGGCCAAACGCGGTCACATATTTAAGCTTTTTTTTTATCTTGTTGGAGGCCAATGGGTTTAGTAAGTGTAAAACAGACATTCTAATTCTTTTAAAAGTAAAAAGAAACATTTAAATACGTAAAGGGAATCCACAAGGTAGAGGAAGGGAGTATATTTAAAAGGAAACAAAATAGCAAAACAAGAGGACATAGTCTTAGATTAGAGGGGCAAAGGTTTAAACGTAACATCAGGAAGCATTATTTTACTGAGAGGGTGGTGGATACATGGAACAGTCTTCCAGTAGAAGTGGTAGAGGCCAAAACAGTAATTGAATTTAAGCAGGCATGGGATAGGCATAAGGCTATCCTAAACAAAAGATAAATCCAGTTAAAATATCCATGTAATTGGGCAGACTAGATGGGCCGAAAGGTTCTTATCTGCTGACATTTTTCTATGTTTCTAATCCTTAACACCTCCTGTCTGACAGGGTTATTCAGAGAGCACTGAAATTACATTTTGGTGCTCTCCCGTTCACTGCACTTCGGCGAGTTAAATTCACCGACCTTGCGGTGAATTCAGCATTTACCGCAGGGTTCATGAAGTGCAGTGTAATCGATCCGCCGAATGCATCCAAAAAGCCGCCACAAAACCGCCGAATGAATCGAAAACAATCCGGTGAACGGCCGACCAGACCGCTGACATGCCACCGTTTTAAAAAAAAAAAAAAACGACTGCATGAAAATGCCTGGAAATAATATATAAGGTACTATGAATAATATTAAAAAGGTCTGTTACAGAAAAAGAAAAATTAAACAAAATCTGAAGAAAAAAAAAATCCTAAAAATAAATAAATAAAACGTCATTTTGCCGCAAACGAAAATGGTAAATGCTGGAATAAATATTTAAGAAAAATGGGGACATTTTTTACATTGAAACCTATGGGATTCGCCTGTTTAAAACCTGTTGAACGAAACCACTGAAAATCAGGGCATTGCGAAAAAATTTCGGTGGAATTCGGCATTCTCTGAATACATTAACCATTACTTATCTATGGGGATTTCACTGTCAATTTGCCAATATTTGGCGAATTGCCAGCTTTCTGAATGGCCACAAAATTTCACCGTATGGGGAAATTCACTGTCTGGTGCAATTTCCTAGCCAATTTGGTGTTCTTTGATTAACCCCTTGAGTCTCTTGATAAAAAAAAAAAGCATTTTCTCAACTGACCCTAACTGCATGGAGTTAACCCCATTTATAAAATAATCTTCCTCATCCACAGTAGAGGCTGGAAGTTTCTAGTGTACAGTATTGGGGCGGGGGTTGCATTGAAATCAGGTGACGGCGTTAAGAGACAGGAAGACAAAGTTCAGGTGTAGAACACAAAAGATTTAGCGCGGATGTATTGTTTAGCTAAATAAACAGGGCTTTTCAGAGAGAGGTGAAAACCAGGAGAATTGGCAGGAGAAGAGTACAATCTAGACCAAATAGCCGATTTGGAAAGTGAGATAAATGGGAGAATTTTTCTGGTTTGGCTATTTTGACCTAGAATTCTCACTTCTCCTGCCAAGCAATTAGAATATTACTATGGTACAATTGAACACTTTTAGAATATCCCTTTAAAAAATACAAAACAGAGTAGTTGACCATTTAGCCAGTGAATGGTGCTTTAAAAAAAACCCAAAAAAAAAACTGCTACACAAAAAGGAATACAAAAAGTTAAATAAATATAACAACCTCTAACAAAACATTTGCTCTGAAAACTCAGAAATCTATCTGGGATGTTTATGTTTCTATCAATATTCACTCAATATTGAAGCCAAGCGTGTAATAAAGGATAAATAAATAATGACTAATAAAGACTATGAAACCGCTATGCAGTTTTCAGCGAAACCTAACTGTGCTCCTATGAATGGCTGAATAATCCATGTGTCAACAGCATCTTATCTTTCCAGGTTTAGAAAGAATCTTCTAAAAGACATTACCAGCTGATAAGTCATAGGATTCGGATGTGAGCACACAAGTTGCTAGTTTATGACTGTATCGGTCATTACTCATGATGTCACCATTTCAAGTAGACGCACATCTATAAGGTGATATAGGCTTGTGAACTGATATTTTTCAATGTAACAATAACTTAAAATTCTAAAGCAGAGGTATTCAATTTTTTGGAAGTTCAGAGCCACATTGGAATAAATTAGTACCTGTCTCGAGCCACACAGTAGACAACTCTTAGGCTAGGGTCAGACGAACGCAGCTTTAACGTGCGTTTAGCCGCACAAAATCACGGCCGTGCTAGCAGCAAATGACGTCCAATGCCGGGGAACACACGAAGTACGGCCGCACGAAAGTTCGTCCGCGCAACGCAAGTGGCAAACGAACGCATTTTTTCGAGAACGTCAAACCGCTACTACTGACGTACAGAGTGCGCTGCGGCCGCATAGCGGCGTGTGTGTGTGATTGGGAGACATCAGACGCTGCTAATGTCCGGCCAACATAACGTCCAGACACAAAAAGTGTTTTATTGATGATCCGTACAAAATCACGGACGAAAAGGCGCATCGTATGACCGCTACCGCGTATTCCGTGACAAAATATGTCCGTTCGTTCGACCGCACTTTTCCACGGTCGACGCGAAAAATGCGTTCGTCTGACCCTAGCCTTACATACAATACAGTGACAATGAAAGAATTAAAGATTAAATTAGAAAATTACTTATTTTTTTAATAATAATAATTCAATGCTAGGGACTAACTCTGTAGTATTTAGAAATATTGCCTCAGATTTCCTTATTTGTTAAGCGCCAACGCATCCCACAGAGCTGTACCAAGTTACAAAAGGGTAAAGACAATTCTAAAATACACCAAAAAGGCAAGTCATTATTTCAACAACAGATACAGGAGGAATTGCGGGCCCTATTCCCATGGGAACTTACAATCTAGATGGCTGGAGGGGTGAGAAGCATGTATGCGATTCATTATGCCCCCCCATTTCATTCTCCAATTTCATATTATGCCCCATTTCATTCTACGCCCGCATTCCCTTCTATGCCCCTATTTCACACAGACCCCAGACCAGACCTTACTCACTTTCACTCTTATGATACATTCCTTCATTTCACCACTCATCCCAAACCATTCTCCTAGCCACCAGTGCTTTGTCAAGCTTCCCCTTACAACAGACGCTCCTGAGCTCAGATGCTTTCACCACTTCAGCCCTCGGATACCTCCCCAAATACAAGGTCAAAGTTTCGCTCAAAAACAGAAATCTTGAGTCCTGACTAAATGATAGAGTGGCCACATTGAAGGGTCTAGTAGGCCACACTGGGGACACCAGACATGGGTTGACCACCCCGTTCTAAAGTATCTCTGTAAGGTCATATCTATGTCATCATATCTAATCCAGTGTATTGAGGTCTTCATGCCTCCTCTTAGGTTCTTTAATACCATGTACTGGGAATAAACACAGCCCATCTAACCATCACCCCACTTGGTGTCATTATAAATGAAGCATTTTAACAGTTTTACACATACGTTTCAGTGATACAAATATCAATAAATGTCAGGAGGTTCTATTCAGGGCTGGATTAACAAAGACGCTATATTCCAATTTAGGACCAGAGAAGATTTTAACGATGAGAGGGAAATGAGCAAAGGCATAAAGGGGGTATACAGGGATGGGGTAAAGGCCCAAAAGCGTCAGCCCCAACTACATCAAACCTTTAATCTGTCTCTAGCCATTTGACAAATGGAGCTTTAACCCGCTAGCAGTAAATCATTAGAAGGTTGCTGCCTGCTGGTCTAACAAACCAAGTGCTGGTTATTGTAGCCAAGTGGCCATACTGCAAGAGATACCATTCCATGTGTCTAGTGACACTATCTAGAACTTATTGCAGCCTACGGTATCACAACTCTGGATTGATTTAAGTACATGGTGGGTGAACAGGTGGATTATATGGACTTATTTTCTGCATGTAGATCCAGTGCATTGACAGAGTGCTGTCAATTTAAAGTTTATGAATGCATTCCCCTAGCTCAGGAATGTAACGTGAAGTTCAGATTGCATATACAGGTTGTGCATCGGAACTCTAAAATCTGGAATTTTTAGAGTCTTCTGGATTTTAGTAATTCTGGATTGGGAGGGGGGGGGTTCTATTTGGGAACCCAGCTCACGTGCACTGCAGTAGATCACAGCACACGCTGGGAGTCTCTGGGCAGCTCCAGGATGTGACATGCAGCTTGGAGTCAAGTCGACTCTGAGCATCACATCCACGGAGTTATCACGCATAACTCCCAGTGTACACGCCGGTGGCTGCCGCAGGTATGGTATTGCAGTTCTCCTGCCGCAAACTCCTATCTCTAAAACATTAGGTTCTCCTGGATTCTAAAATACCGAAGAATCCGAAATATAGAATGCCTGAGGTCCCGAGCATTCTGGATAAGGAGTGCTTAACCTGTAGATATATATATTTAATTTTACCATTATATTCGGCATGCCTTATTATCATGTCATTGTTTTGTTAGCCATAAGGTACTTTTACTGCATAGTCACCCCCAACACTTTTTATTTCTTATTAATATTACATTTTTATGTAACTTTTTCACTTTGTCAAATTGTGACGAATTGCCTGCACATGCGGTGCCTGTACGGTGCCTGTTCGAGGGCAGTGAAATCCCCCATAGAGAAGCAATTCTATTTAGGTAACACAAAACAGCAGGGAAAAGTTGCCGAAATGCCCTGCTGTTCGGGTGTCTCATTCGACAGATTTATTCAGGAGAATCCCAAAGGCTTCAATGTTAAAATTATTCCAGTCTTAATTCAATATCTAATGAACTGTTTATTATTTTATTCTGCAGTAAAAAGTCTCTTTATTTATAGCTTTTTTTTTAGGATCTCTTAGGCATTTTTGGTGTTTTTTTGGCAATTTTTTTCCCGTTTTTTTAAAATAGTTTTTTCTTTTTTCTGTAACAGCCCTTTTTATTATCATTCATTGGATCTTATATGTAAAATTCTGACATTTTCGTTCAGTAGTTTTTTTGCAAACAGCGTTTCACTTTTCAAACGGTCAAGCGAACTGTTCTTTTTTTTTTCCACCTCGCTCGTCAGCATGTCGGGTTTTTCCGGCGGCTGCTCTGCGCTGTGATCGGTGGCTAGTCGGGTTTCTCTGGCGTGTTCGTCGTAGTTGATCCAGCTGTTTCTGCGGGTTTCGGTGAGTTTTCCAGTGAGTGTTCGGCGGGTTTATGGTGCGTTTTCCCTGCACTACGGGGGCCCCGCGGTCCTAGCTGAGTACACCGCAGGGTCAGCGAACTAGGATCGCCGAATGGCCCTGAAGTGCGGTGAACAAAAAGTCACCGAACGTGCGATGACTTTTCGAATCTCTTTGAATAACCCTGATAGGTTTGCCTTTTGAAGTTGTACCAGCGTTTTAGGGTATTTTTTTTTTTTTAGGCTGCATTGCTTAAAGAAAAAAAAATTAAAAAAAAATAAATAAATAATCACAACCCACCCATAACTTTTTAGATTTTTCTTCTTTAAAAACTTTACAGTTTTGCTAGTTAAAATTTTCACTTTTCCTCATCTTTCTTTTAACTCTCTCTAACCACAAAAGGGGAAAAATCCCAAGTATATTTGTCTGTAATTTTTTTATCAGCATTTCTGTTTTCAATTATGCAAGGATCAAACAGTGACAGCTCAGAAGTACTCAGTTAACAGAATGGTTATTCAAATAAATTCTTACCATAATGATAAACGCGTTTACACCAATTATATCCATTTTTTTTAATTATTTTTTTTATAGATTACAGGCAAACCATTACTGCACCATAATAATATTAGACGCTGAAACACTAAGGTGTATGACTAGCCATGATTACAGGGTATTAACAAGGCTTGACTAGCTTTAATTTTGTTAATCGCAGGTATATACAGATGTCCATTTTAAGGCTGGGGTCAGACGAACGCGCGTGCGAACACGCGTGCAGCCGCACTTTATCACGGCCGTAGTAGCAGCCAATGACGGGCAATATACGAAGTACGGCCGCATTAAAAGTTTGGCCGGGCAACGCATGCGGCAAACAAACGCATTTTTTCGAGAATGTGAAACCGCTAGTACTGACGTACAGAGTGCGCTGCGTCCGCTAGTGGCGTGTGTGCGTGATTAGGAGACGTCAGAAGCTGCTAAAGTCCGGCCAACATAACGTCCAGACGCAAAAAGGGTTTTATTGATGATCCGTACAAAATCACTGGCGAAAATGTGCATCATATGACCGGTATCGCGTATTCCGTGAAAAAGTACGTCCATTCGTTCGAACGCACTTTTTCATGGACGATGCAAAAAAATGCGTTCGTCTGACCCTAGCCTAAATGCCATTATTGCTATTGACCAAAAAATTTTAAATAAAATACTAGTAACAGTAGAATCACATTTAACCCCTTCTCTACCATGCATGTTTTGCTAACAAATATTATAACATTATATCGAAACATGTGATACGTAGTTAATTATATATAGGGTAAAATGCCAATTTTGCACAGAGTTTGTTATTCCAAGATCGTTACCCAACTAAAATAATGTAATTGTGCTTATTTTAAATTTTTCAAGTATTCATTTACACACTAAATTGATTAAATCTAGAAATATTGCTGGTATCATAGGTTCTAAAGTCTAGATAGTGTCCGTTATCGTGCACAATTTCACACATCGTCTACATTATCAGCATACAGGCAGAAATGGCCTTTGGATCAAATACAGTAAATGTGATAATAAAAATGGCTCAGATATCCTGCTCAGGGGTATTTGTAGTGATCATAATGAGATTATTAGTAATGCAACTTCCATAAAGTACCATTAGAATATAAAAATTATATTTTTAAGTGACATAATGCCTGTGTATGGAAATTACAGTAGCACCTTATATCTGTACTGTACAGGGATTTTCAGCAATTATATCCCCCTGAATCTTATCCCTGTGCACCAATGAGTAACCCCAGAGCTCGCCCTGTATTCTGTCCTTTCACTGGCTGTTGAAATGAAGCAGTAAAGTTTGTTGAGTTTTTTGTTACAGTGAGGGTGGGCTGCTCCTTGAATCTTCTTTACAGTAATACAGAGATAGAACTCAGAGAATGTCCATTCTCTACAGCATGCACACGAATCTGACATTTAAAATGTATGTAAATTGGGGTTTATATCCTCGTTTTATATGTATTACAAAACAAAATCATTGTAAGTAACCCTTTCACAACCAAAAATGTTAAACAATTTTTTTTTTAAAGAAACGTAAATAAAAAGGTATAAATTATATTGTCACTCTTTACAAGGAATATGATATTAATAACGTAAAAAAAAATTCTGGAGTATTGGAAATATCAAACTATAGATCAACACAATGAAGCTGGAAAAATAGCATTGGTGAATTATTCCCATATAGAAGGCTGTTTTTATTAGTCAGTACGTTGAAATTCCATATTTAGTGAATAAACCCCCTACGTAAGCCCTCAGGTGCACATCATAATATCTAGGTCCAATGAAATGATAAGCAGATTCTGGAACATGGTATTATATGATAGATATGATGCTTCAGCATCCAGATCTCTCTCTTGCGGAATTTGTTGACATTCTGCTACTATCATTTCCATCAAAAATGCTGCCTGAGTGTGACAGGAGTTCTATGAAACTACCACAGACAGGAACAAGCTGCCTGTCCTCATTCTAAACATCTAAAAATGTCTATTCAGAAAATAGAAGTTAGAATTAAAAAGTTTGTCTTCAGTTCCTCTGAGATCATGTAATGCCCAAATCTTCCCCTTTTCACTTCTGGACTCACCTCAGCACTTCATGGAATTCAAGCTAAAAAGTGTTGCTGCTCAGCCTCTTCCAAAGGCATGAAGAGTCTCTGCCCTCTCTCTTTCTCTCACACCATGAGGAGGAAACATATCAAAATTCAGCCTGGGTTGGGCAGGTACAGGAAGCATAGAGAGGCGTACTGGTAGACCTGTAACCCATTCAGACTTGCTCCGAGAACATGTTATCTCTCGGCTTTGATGTCAGACTGCAAATGCAATCCATCGTTCATAAAAGTTTAAGCCGATGACAGGTTGTACTGCCCGACAACTACAAAATGAATCGTAAATCCAAGGTGCCTCTAAGTGGTATTACTTGTTTTATTTTCTACTTAGGCTGGGGTCAGACGAGCGTAGTGTTCACGTCCGTGATTGCGCCTAAAAGTACGTCCGTGATAGCATGACAGAAAGCCCATTGGTGCCTGACACATGAAGTACGTCCGCACTGAACTGCGGACGCACAACGGCCGCGGCCCACGGACGCAAGGCAGGCAAGAACGTACATCCCCTAGAACGGCCGCACAAAGTGCGCTGCGTCCACAACGTCTGCATAGCTTTGTGTGTGAGTGATGGAACGTGGTCAGACGGACTGCATTTATACGTCCAGCATTTTTTTCATGGACTAAGGCTAGGGTCAGACTAACGCATTTTTCACGTTGTCCGTGAAAAAGTGCGTTCGAACGAATGGACGTATTTTTTCACGGAATACGCGATAGCGGTCATACGATGCGCATTTTCGTCCGTGATTTTGTACGGATCATCAATAAAACACTTTTTGTGTCTGGACGTTATGTTGGCCGGACATTAGCAGCGTCTGACATCTCCTAATCACGCACACACGCCGCTATGCGGACGCAGCGCACTCTGTACGTCAGTAGTAGCGGTTTGACGTTCTAGAAAAAATGCGTTCGTTTGCCACTTGCGTTGCGCGGACGAACTTTCGTGCGGCCGTTCTTCGTATGTTACCCGGCATTGGACGTCATTTGCTGCTAGCACGGCCGTGATTTAGCGCTGCTAAACGCACGTTAAAAATGCTTTCGTCTGACCTTAGCCAAAATGGTTTTGCTTTTTAATTTATTTTCCCTCCTACATCCGTCAAAATATACGTCAGTGAATAAACGGACTGTGTGGCCACTACTGTGTCTTCCGTACTGACGTACGTCCGTGTGCACGGACGTACAGTCCGTAGAAACATAGAAACATAGAAACATAGAAAAATGTCGGCAGATAAGAACCTTTCGGCCCATCTAGTCTGCCCAATTACATGGATACTTTACCTGGATTTATCTTTTGTTTAGGATAGCCTTATGCCTATCCCATGCTTGCTTAAATTCAATTACTGTTTTGGCCTCTACCACTTCTACTGGAAGACTGTTCCATGTATCCACCACCCGCTCAGTAAAAAATCAGAAATCACGCTCGTCTGACCCTAGCCTTACTCGCCACTCAGGACATACTTGAAAACGACAGAAATCTCAATGTATCCTTCCTGGTAAAATCCTTTCTCAAAAAAAATATTTAAGTATCATGTACACATCCAGTATCTCAAATCCTATAGTAGGTTTTGTGTTCCATCAAACAATTTAGTTTTTCACGTGTTTTGACCAAAGGTCTCATTCACCAGAAGCTCTCCGCCCATTTCAAAACCTGCCCATAGTCATTCAATAATCATCTTTTTATAATCACCTACAAGTTCATAGGCAAAAGGGCCGCAGGAACTCAGGATCTGAAGCATACATTCATAAAAGGAACAAAATAATTGAAGAACCCCAGTATAAAACCAATAGAAACCAGTATTGACGGACTTATGAGGATGCTTCATGGCACCACAATCTTTTTACCTAATATTGTAATGTGGTATTGTATCCCAGGAATATAAATAAACCCTTTTCCATAGCATGGAGGACACAGGTTTCAAACACTCTGTATCCCACTTCGCGTGTACTCCTAAACCCAGGAATAATTTGTTAATACCGCATACACTGGAGACATGGTGGACATAACTCACAATATTTTGGCCTTGCTGAAAATGATTAGAGCAACAATGACAGAGTGTTGAAAGCAGGTGTGTCTGTCTCCTAATCCTAGATATGGTCACTGTGGTTAGTCTACCCTCTAACATGAATGATGCCATTAAGACTGCAACACTTATATATGATACTGCAGTTTACGCTCTTATTACTATACTCATTAAATGTATACAGGGTTATTCAGAGAGAGGTGAAAACCAGGAGAATGACTGGAGAAGTGAAAACTCTAGGTCAAAATAGCCAAACCAGAAAAATTCTCCCATTTATCTCACTTTCCGAATCGGCTATTTGGTCTAGATCAGGGGTCAGCAACTTGGCTCCCTGATGTTTTGAGAACTACATCTCCCATGATGCTCAGTCACCCAGTAGGCTGACTGAGCCACATGGGAAATGTAGTTCCCAAAATATCAGGGAGCTAAGGTTGCTGACCCCTGGTCTAGATTGTTCTCTTCTCCTGCCAATTCTCCTGGTTTTCACCTCTCTCTGAATAACCCTGATAGTTTATACTTGGCATGATCAACAATTCTATTTTAATGGATGAGAGTTAACCCAATGGTTCGACGATACCGTGTATGTCCCATCACTCTGGTTCAAACAGCCATGAGAATATGTGAAGTAATTTCCAGTTTGTCTTTTACGCAATTAGAATATAAGTGTGTTAGGTACAACAGGCAAAGGATTGTAAATACTACCTCATTCTACCACCATCCCAAAAGCTCCATGGGGGAGGGTTGCCATATCGGCCATGTTTTCCATTACTATTTCATGCACAGGGAAAAGTGCTGCCCTGCAACATGTATAATTCATGAGCTGCAGGAAAGAAGTTAAGGCAGGTCACCTGGGATTCCTTTTTTATTTCCTGATTCCGGCGTATGGATTCTACATGATGCGGGATGGCATTTTTCATGCACTGCCCATCAGCATGATTAAATTATATGAGTCTTGGAAACACGGTCGATGTGGCAACCCTACATGGGGGTCACAGAAGCAGTGTATACCCCCCTCCCCATTTACACTATACACTCAAGCCCCTATATTATGGATAAAAGAGTTTCACAGATATGACACAAGGTGCAGCAGCATATTTTCCTTCTGACTCTACCGCTGGGGTCAAATGAACGCAGTGCGAACGTGTGTTGAGCCGCACTTTATCATGGCTGTAGTAGCAGCAAATGACGTCCAATGACGGCCAATATACGAAGTACGGCCGCACGAAAGTTCGGCCGCTCAACGCAAGCGTCAAACGAATGCATTTTTTCGAGAACGTGGAACTGCTAGTACTGACGCACAGAGTGCGCTGCATCCGCTAGCGGCGTGTGTGCGTGATTAGGAAACGTCAGACGCTGCACATGTCCGGCCAACATCACGTCCATTTGTTTTTTATAGCCCCGTCCAAAAATACGGCCAAAATTGCGCATCGTATGACTGCTATCGTGTCTTCCGTGAAAAAATGCGTAAGAACGCATTGATGCACTTTTTGGCGGTAGACGTGAAAAATGCCTTCGTCTGACCCTATCCTGAAAATGGAAAGACTTAGGGAGTCATACTGACATTCTCTTTAAGATAATTAGGGCTAATATAATCTGAAAATATGTTCCAAGAGTCCTGATATCTCCAATCAGTTTATGGAATTTTCACACTACACAGGGTTAGAGGGTATTGGAGCGCACCCCCCTGATATATATGATTATGCAAGGTAATAAAATACTCGAGTAGATACTCGAGTATACCGGTAGATTTTGGTGACAAAAATTGACCTTAAAATTGGAGGGGTTGCGTTATATTCGAGACATCTGCATCGCGTGTAAAAAAAAACTTGACTTGCTCAGGGATCCCAAGTCCACCAGAAGTTCCGGTAGTCTCCCTGAAGTGAATGCGGGCTCCCTGACGCCTGCAAACACTTCAGGAACTCCCTGACTCGGAGGTGGGATCCAACACAGCCAGAGGGCACGCTTGGATTAAGCCAATCATTCAAGATTGGTTTAAAATCGAGCATGCACCCTCGCTCCACGCAGCACGCCGGGAGGTGTCATTTTCTGACATCCGGCTCCAGCAGGCAGGCTCCTCCACTGCCTCGTCTGCCAATAGCCAGCCCATTGCTGCCCCGTCCTGACGTCACTGCAGACGCGCTGTGCGATTATCCTCACATTTTGAATAGCCTGACTGTGTTAAGAGAACCTCAAAGGATTTTAATTTCTTACCAGTGCAGTATACTTTTATAATTTTGTCTCTCGTGTTATATTCGAGTCTTGAGTATTCTCTCATTTCCATAATAAATGTCTATCCATCGCGTTATATTCGGGTCGCGCTATACTCGAGTATCTACGGTAATAATCAAAAAGAAGGTCAAGACCTAGATCTTTTGTTTTAGGACCTTTTCGGGATTTTTTTTTCATTGGACTAACTGAGTTTTCCTGCCTGAACTCATGGAGAGTTTGGTGTGCCTGATAGTGAATGTATGTACAAATTATGAATCTAAAATGTTCTAGATTGTGAGAAACAAAAGTTATTGAGGTAAAACAATTCAGCCTTTTAACATATTAATGCCCACTGCCCTGAATGAAAGGAGACCATTAATAAGGCTGCTCCTATTGTTTGAATTTTTATTCTTGAAACAACGATGTTCCTCACAATTGCAGCTATGGCGAACGCCATTGTGGTGTTCTATATTGTAATCTACATCATTGGTTCCCAACCCGTTCCTCACCTACTCCTAACAGGCCAGGTTTGCCAAACATGCAAAGCACAGCACAGGTGATATGGTTTGCTGCTCAGTGACTGCAGGATTAGGCTTAATTTTCCCAAAATAATCTTTAAACTCTGGCCTGTTAGGGATACTTGAGGACCTGGGTGTGGAACTGGCGATCTACCATGCACTGGACCATACAGGTTTGTATAACAGGAATGAAAGGAGGTGTAGTATTATGACCATTTTTCTTTCCCTGTGAAACGTGAGACTCGTATAACCTGTTGGCATATTATTTGCATATCAGCTGTTATTTTCGCATTATGAACAACATCAATGTGTATGTGTCGTACAGACTCTTGTCTGGCTTTAAAGGGGATTATATACATTGGGAATTCATGATACATTTCAGGAATTCCCCAGATATTTTCTATGACTGGTTACTCCCGGCAGTAATTTCCTACATGTTATGAGAGATGTCTAAATACTATTTCAGGGAGTAGCCAGTCCAGATGTAAACTAGAAGTGCGAACGTCACATTTGAATGCACATTACTGGGTGCTTTCCAGTGTTGTATCATTCGCTGTCCATGCGAATAATTCTTGATGTCAGTCAAATGCAGTTTAAAAAACACTGTAACTTGCTCTTTTTCCCACCAAGCATTGATTGTGATGATATTATAAAAAGTAAAACTCAGCAATTTTGGTTAAAATAAATTCCCTTTTATAACTGCTTGCACAAGGATCCCCTCCAAGTACACATTACCAAAGGATATGGGTCCAGGGACTGTATCCCGGTCGTCCCTTCTTAGTGCGCTCGTCTGACGTCAGCCTATGTGCACCCGTACTGACGTGCCTTCTGGCGTCCGTCACAGAATTGAGACGCGACGGGGCCAGCCACATGCTGTTGTGCACGCTCGAATTGCATGCGCAACAGCGGCCTTCCTGCGTCTGTGCAGCAGCCCTCTCTGTCAAAGCGCTAGCACACGCGTTGACGGAGCTGCAAAGCGCGATCCTCCATAGGAGGATCGAGCCTTGCAGCACTGACCGCACTGAGTGAGGTGGCCAGACGGGCGTTGAGTGGAAGGAATGTCCACTCTCACGGACGTTCCTTCTGCTCTTCAACAACGCTCGTCTGACCCCAGCCTTAATGGTCTCTCAACACTAGAGGTTGTAAGAGGGAGATAATGTTCATGAGCTAGGACGATATGCAGATCTTGGTCGCCAAATTTTTGTTAACAAACTAACAAGTCTTTTACAAAGTTTAAACAGTTTTAACATACATTTATCAAGGTAGAAATGCTTATGAATTTTTATTGCAGTTACTGTGACACTCCCTATCAAGGCCACCTTTAGAGGAGGTCAGCCAGTACTTATTGGGGGCTTGGGTCCAACTAAAGAGCTGTTACCACAAACAGCCCTGGTCTGTACATTTGCTCATTGGCTCAAGGAAACTTGGAGGCACTAGGCACGCGTCTCTTTTCTCAAAATGCCTGTTGGTCTGTGGGTCCCCCCACCAAACCACCTGGGATCCTGTAATATTTGAAGATGGAGGGGCCCTCTGGGCCACCAGGGATTCGAGTATAAGGAATGTGGACCCCCACCCCAGTCTGACGGCTCTCCAATTGAACCACAATGGCTTTAACCTCCTCCCTGCATATAAAGCTAAGCAGGAGATGGGGCAGAATATATCTTTTGTAATATTAATTATTTATACAAATAATTTATATGTAAGTGGCATTGGGGGCATAATGAAATACAGTATGTGTGTGTATTAAATGAACTGGGAAGAGCATACTGGTACAGGATTGTCAGGTCCCACGGCGACGCCGCAGAAAAAGAACCAAATCCTGATTCCAACCCTGGTAGCCTGCTAATGTATTTGTTAATACACATTCCTTCAGACCTCCTGCAGCAACCTCATATGTATCTCATTAGCATTGACTGGGTTCCTTTAAGAGAACCACATCCACATCCAGCCAATGCTCTGACATTAACTTCTGAACCTTCCATTGTAAGGACGTGCAATAATTGCTCCAGAGCCTGGTGGCTATCCAGTCTGATCTTACCAGTGCACCAAACCCTGGCCTGTATTTTGACCATCCACGAACGCCGCCAGCCTGCTCTTCACGGATCCATAATTCATACAGGTTTCCAGCTTCCATTAGCACCAAACCATTTTCACACCAACCCTTGTTGTCTTTATTTTACTGCATCCTGGGTTCTTCTCCATCACACCAGTGTCACCAGAACCCGGTCCCTGACAGGGATAATAAATGAACTGGGAGCATAATGAATGAAATAAGGAATAATGAAGAAATGGAGGGACATCATGAATAAAAAATAAATGGGGATAATGAAAAAAATTGGAGGCATAATAAATGAAATGGTGGCATGTCATAGTGAGTCGAAGGGAATGGGGGCTATTGGTCATGGGACCTTACCATGGTTCAGTAAGAAGCCCCAAAATTTCTAATGCCAACCCTGCCTGCAGTTGTAGACAAGGGTGGATGTTAAACCTCAACTGGCTATACACCTCCTCAAAATAACGGTGGACATTGACCTATGACAGTCTAATTTAAAGAATATTATTAGAATTTAATCGGGAGAACTATAACGTAACAATGCAAATATTACATATTTCAGAGACACACATGCTTATGCTATTTCCTACTTATTACATATTTTATAGTTTCTTCACTGCCATGAAATCCTGTTAATGCTTGTAATGGGTCATTAGAATGGGGTTTAAGATCTGGGCAACCTCCTTAAAATACAATGAGACCATCCACGGCCAGAGATCCCACCTTTTATTATTACAGTACATTTATCAGAATAAAAATAATTATGAAACAGAAAACAACAAATATACAGATCCTCGACGTGTTCCCGTTTGAAGGGGCACTTTACATACCCTGAACACTTTAGTGAAAAGTGTACAGGTGATGTCTAGTGCCTCCCTCTTCCTGCCTTCTTTGGCGGAAAACACTGTTAGAAATGAAGGACTTTTCTCTAGCCACACAGGCGTCACCCGGCAGCTGGGATTTTGCATTTCCCAGCTGCTAATCACCAACTCGGTCACCGAGTTTGCTCCCTCTTTCTGGATGTACACATCTCCCCTAGTTGTCAGTCCTGGGCAGAGGGTTTCATAGATGGAGTGGTATGGGATTCTGTCAGCATTACCATAGAGCTAATTCACAAAGCGCTGGTGTTGCAAACAACAATGAAAATCACGGGTGTTCTAGTGCTGACTGATGCCAAAAGTAGAAATTCAAAGAGCAACAGGAGACGCTTCACAGGAAAGCATTGCAGCACCCACAATTTTCACCTGTTGTGCTTTGTGATTAACCTCTTTAGTGTTGTGTTGTAAAATAGAATGGGTACTATACTCTCAGCCTATGGTGCTTTGACATTTATTGCATATGATCCATACAGGGTTATTCAAAGAGAATCGAAAAGTCACCGCATGTTCGGAGACTTTTCGTTCTCTGCGATTCGGCAATCCCATTTCGGCGACCCTGCGGTGTATTCAGCAAGCACCACAGGGTCGTCGAACCGCAGGGAAAAGCTGCCGCAAACCCGACCAAAAGTCACTGCAAAAACCCGCCGAATGCACGCCGAAAACCCGCAAAAACATCTGGATTAACCCGCCGAAGACGTGGAAAAACCTGAGCAGGAGCCGATCACACGTAGCGCAGCCGCCGGAAAAAGCCGACACCGCAGACGAGTGAAGTGAATAAATTAGGAAACAAGTTGGCTTGAATGTTTGAAAAGTGAAACGCTGTTTGCAAAGAAAATACTGAGCGAAAATGTCTGGAATTTACATATGTGGTCCAATGAATGATAATAAAAAGGACTGTTACAGAAAAAATAAGTAAACTTAAAAAATAAATAAAAAAAATCTGACTTTTTTTTTACAAAAAACTTAAAATCCAGAAAAATGCTTAAAATATCCTAAAAAATCTATAAAGAGACTCTTTACTGCAGAATTTTATAATGAATGGTTTATTAGATATTGAATTAAAACGGGAATATTTTTAACATTGAAGCCAATGGGATTCGCCTGAATAAACCTGCCGAATTAAACCACCGAATGGCAGGGCATTTCGGGAACCTTTCACTGCTGGTTTGTGTTATCTGAATAGCCGAAGCAGTGCTTTTTAATGGGGATTTCACTGCCCTCGAACAGGCACCGAATGTGCAGGCAATTCGCCAGGATTTGGTGTATTGCCTGCTCTCTGGATAGCCGAATGGCCAAGAAAGGTAACCGAACGTTGATTTTCAGCGTTCAGTTACCTTTCTCCAGCCATTCGGAACTCTTTGAATTACGATGTTTGAATAACCCTGACTGTATTATTATTATAAATTATTTATATAGCGCCACAAATTCCGCAGCACTTCACAAGATCAAGGAGTTACAAGGAGTTGATACATTGGAATACCACCATGGATTACATGACCTGATTCAGGGGGACCCTGTTCCCAAAGGAACGTACAATCTATGAGATGTACAAGTATTTTGTGAGGTAGGTGCATCCATATTGTTAGGTGTCTTGTCCAAGGACACTCACTGGTGGCATCTTCTGAGTGGTATCGAGTCGCTTTCCTTGATTGTAGATCAGCGGCCTGGTGGTTAGGTTGAACCCCCTTCTTGTAAAGTCGTGACTTGCTTCTCACAGTTGTATTGGAGGGAATGTGCTGAATGGGATTTTGACTTGCTTCTCCATAGTTGAAGGGCAGAGATGTTACCACTGGACTCCACAGCCAATATTGTGTGGTAGGCAAGCATGTACCGTTAGGTGTCTTGCCCAAGGACACTTACTGGAGAGATGCTCTCGCTGGGATACGACCCTGGGTCTCCACGGTTATTGAGTAGTGATGTTACCTCTACTGCATCCAGCCGGTACATCCTGTTTTCAAGAGTATATGGAGAGGAAGGTTTTCTACTTCATGCTTGGTGACGTGGGAATGTAATTGTGGGTTTTTTGGGAGGATGCCAACAATATTTAAGACATCATAATAAATATGCCTCTCTTTGATCCTGGCCGTGCCTTACTAAATGTACTTAGTAAAAGCGCCAGATTCACATTTTCCTTTACTCCTAAATGTACTTACAACTAATGAAATAATTACCACCTGTTCCACAAAGTAACACAGCAAGCTTATACTGCCGCTTGCATGAACATGGGCAAATCCTCTGTGCAGGGGCGGACTGACAACTAATGGGGCCCCTGGGCAATAGGAGGTCATGGGGCCCTCTTGTTCTTCACCCACAGGAGGCCACACCCATAAAAAAACATCCCCTACAAGGCAACACCCACTGACCACATGTACATTATTGTGCTAAAGAATTTATTTCTGAACTCCTAAAAATAACCTTTTTGAAAATCCACTTGGACCCAGCAGCGAATTGTGCCCCCTCCACCATACTTACAGATGGCTGCTGCAGCAGTGCGGTGGCCATCACCCACTCATTGCAGCTAAGGCTACACCCCGGCACAGAAAGTCCCTGTGGAAAATGTGGGAAACTGCCGATCACTTTAAAAGATACTGTACAATCCTGACACACTGCACATTACAGAGCTCCACAGCAATAAAACCCACAGTAATGTGCAGCTCACACATGGATATATATTGCCCCCAGCAGCTCACACATGGATATGAATTGCCCCCAGCAGCTCAAACATGGATATGAATTGCCCTGCCCCCCCATTGCTCACCAGCTCTGTCGGGACGTGGGTCAGTAGGGGCCCGGTTTGGGAAGACACATTGGGCCCCCGTCAGTTTCCTTCTGATCATAGAAATTAACAGGCAGCCAGCAGCGCACTCCGAAAATGCTGCAGTGGCACCTGTAGCGTGCCTGCATCCCAGTCTAACATTGGAGCAGGCACGTTGCACTGGCGCTGCCCCTCAGGAGCGGCGCAGGCGCCACCGCGGTGTTTTCACAGTGCGCCGCTGGCTGCCTGTTAATTTCTATGATCAGAGGCCGAGGGAAACCGGCGGGGGCCCACTGTGTCGCCCCAAACCGGGCCCTTACTGACCCACGGGCAGTCCGCCCCTGCCTCTGTGATACTTACACACAAAAAAGGCACATACAGTACTATAAGAAACTCACAGCTAAAGACATTATTTCTCAGTTTGAAAAGACACACGGGAAAGCTGGTATGCTTGGTATGGTGTCGCCCATACTATGAGGTTGCTGGAAACAATCAAGCCCCCCCACCTTTCATTTGTTTTTCTTTTGTCTCTCTCTTCCCAGCACATAACGCCTCCACAATCCTCATTTTACATTTTATTCTTTTTAGAATATTCAATGGTTGCTCTGATTATGCTTTATAATAGTTTCTGTTCTTTCTATACCCGTATTTGTTTTTGGAAACAATAAAAGTTCTCATCTTAACGTTCACATAGAAAATAGCGTTCTTTTTATTCTGTTACAACTATCCATCTATAAACAAAATTATACTATTTACAATTTGTACTATTTATACTAAATTATACTAAAAAATAAATACTCCTTTTAACCCCTTCGCTGCTGAGCCATTTCACCCCCGTGTGCAGAGATCATTTTCACCATTTTTGCTCATCACATTTAAACACTATTTGAAGTCATGTTTTATTATAGGAACTTCTGGGACTTATGGTTCCAAGGGATCCCTGACCCTGTATCTCCTGTAATGGGATTTCACTGGGCATGGAAGTCCCTCAGCTAGGGCTGACCTCCTACACCAGGCTGACATCCTGAATAAGTCCCTGAGCTCCGGGATTGTAAGGACGCAATTGGCGTGGCAACTGCAAAGCAGGGGTACTCTACAACATCCTCAGCTGATGGGATAAGAATGAGGACCATTTTAGTTAGCATGGGATTTGTGTGCTATGATACTGGTGGGCTCGTGACTCCTGGGTAACCAAAGAAAAGGTCAATAGCTGAAGTCTCGAAGCATATTTTGTTCAGTGAAAGCTGACGTAGGCTTAAGCCCAGGGTTACAAATCTTCTAAAAGGGGTTATTCACTTAGGCCGGGTGCACTTAGTGCGCCATGCGATGCTGCGACGGGGGCCGGTCACATGCTTGTGCGTGCGTGCGCACGAAGTTTGCGCATAGCATGCGTCAAGCTAGAGATCCTCCCCGTCGATGCGTTGTATGCGCGTCAACGATGCTGCAAAGTGCTGAGGGGGGTGCAGGCGGGCATTGAGTGGAAGGAACGTCAACTCTCACAGACGTTCCTTCCACTCAGGCTGGGTGCACACGAGCGCACTCAAACAGTTACAAGTATTTGTAAAGCACCAACAAGTTCCGCAGCGCTGTACAATGGGACAAATATACATACACGTTATACACACCAACAGTAGGAGAGAAGACCCTACTTGAGAGCTTACAATCTAAGAGGAGAGGGGTGACACGCTAGGTGAGGGTGAATAGAGTACAAGAAGTAATGGGGTGCATGTGGGCAGTGTGGGAAGGAGCAAGAGATGAAGAATGGGGCATTAACTGCTAAAAAACACGGCCACTATTCTATTCTCATCCTGCTTGACCTCTTGGCTGCTTTTGACACTGTTGACCACCCCCGCCTTCTACAGACCCTCAACTCTCTTGGTCTCGGTGACACTGCACTCGCTTTGGTTGACTCCTATTTATCCAACAGGTCCTTCTCTGTGTCCTTTGCTGGTAACTCCTCCTCTTCATTGCCTCTATCTGTTGGTGTACCTCAAGGCTCTGTCCTTGGTCCTCTGCTCTTTTCCATCTACACCTCCTCCCTGGGCAAAATCATTAACAGCTTTGGCTTTAATTACCACCTCTACGCTGATGACACTCAGATCTACCTCTCTACCCCTGTCCTTTCCAAAGTCAGTGACTATTTATCTGGCATCTCCTCCTGGATGGCCTCCCACCACCTAAAGATCAACATGTCCAAGACGGAGCTCCTACTTATTCCTCCCTCTAATGCCTCCCCACCTCCTGACTTCTCTATCATGGTGGAGGGTATGACCATCTCCCCATCAAACCAAGTTCGCTGTCTTGGAGTTACACTTGACTCTGCTCTTTCCTTCATCCCCCACATCAAGTCTCTTTCCTCCTCCTGCCGATACCAACTACGTAATATTTCCCGAAATTCGACCATTTCTTACCGCTGTCACCACAAAACAACTCATACACGCCCTGGTAATCTCCCGATTTGACTATTGCAATAATCTCTTATCCAGCCTCCCTCTCCCCGCCTCTCCCCCCTACAATCCATCCTGAACACCTCCACCAGGCTAATTCACCTCACTCGCCACTCTGTCTCTGCCGCTCCCCTCTGCGAGTCCCTTCACTGGCTCCCCATCCACTGCAGAATTAAATTTAAAATCCTTACCCTGACCTATAAAACCCTCACTACCTGTCCTCACTAATCACTAAATACACCCCAGCCCGCTCCCTAAGGTCAAACAGTGACCTGCGCCTAGCGTCTCCCTGCATCACCTCTTCCCATGATAGACTGCAGGACTTCTCACGTGCAGCCCCCACTCTCTGGAACGCTCTCCCTCGTATGGTCAGACTTTTCCCTAATTTCTCTTCCTTCAAACGCTACCTTAAAACATTCCTATTTAGGGAAGCCTATCACCCAACTCACTGACACAACCATCAATCACTCTCACCTTGCAGTCCTCTCCTCCTGTTTCCAACCCCAACCCTCCCAGATTGTGAGTTCCTACGGGAATAGGGCCCTCATCTCCTCCTGTACTGTTTGTCAAATGTTGTTCAATGTATTGTAGACCTGTCTATACTGTGCCTATTGTACAGCGCTGCGGAATATGCTGGCGCTTTATAAATAAAGAATAATAATAATAATAAATTATTGAGTGAGCCGATAGCCTTCCCTAAAGTAATGGGTTTTCAGCGATGTCTTGGAGAGATGGGGAGAGTCTGATACTGCAGGGGAGGGAGTTCAATAGAAAGGGGGCAGCTCGGTAGACGTCCTGAAGGCAGGAGTTGGGCGTTCGGGTACAAGGAGCTGATAACATCAGACCATTGGCAGAATGAAGTGGTCGGGACAGGATGTACCTGCTAATAAGGGAGGAGCTGTAGGCAGGGGTGCGGTTATGGAGAAGCTTTGTAAGTGAGGACCAGAATTTTGAATTGGATTCTGAAGGAAACAGGGAGCAAGTGTAGAGATTGACAAAGTGAGTGAGGTGCGGGATGTGAGGTGAGGTCTATTAGTCTGGCATAGGCATTTATTAGACTGCAGAGGGAGAATCTGGGATCTCTTAAGGCCAGAGAGAAGGAGGTTACAGTAGTCTAGACAGGAGATAAGAGCTTGGATGAGCATTTTAGTAGAGTCCTGATTAAGAAAGGGGCGGATGCGCGCAATGTTTTTTTAGGTGGAAGTAGCAGGTTTTGGTTAGTGACTGAATGTGTGGAGTAAAGGATAGATTGGAGTCCAAGAGGACCCCGAGGCAGCAAGCCTGAGCGGTAGAAGTAATAGTGGCACCATTCACCTGAAGGGAAATGGGTACTAAAATGGAGGATCTAGAGGGAGGGAAGACGAGAAGTTCAGTTTTAGAGAGGTTGATCTTTAGGAAACGGGAAGTCATCCAATCGGAGACAGCTGACAGGCAGGCTGTAACACGGTCCAACACAGGAGAAGAGAGATCGGGGGAGGAAAGGTTAGATTTGGGTGTCGTCAGCATAGAGATGATATTGGAGTCCATGGGAAGTACTGAGGTTGCCCAGAGAGGCAGTATAGATTGAGAAGAGTAGGGGACACAGAACAGAGCCTTGAGGCACCCCAACTGAGAGAGGAAGCTGTGGTGAAGAAGCACCAGCGAAGGAGACACTGAAGGAGCGAAGAGAGAGGTAGGAAGGAATTGCAATTTGCAATTTCCACCTCAGTTTCAGTCGAATACTGTATGGCTACAGCCTTTTTCGTTTTGTTTTTGTTAGAGTTGAGATCGTCATTTTAAAATTGCCATATTAACAGTTGTTGCAAACAATGGAGAAAAATTACTAAATGAAGATTATTTTCTGATGACTTATTTTACGGAAGAATACTGGTGGTACCATTGTTCAGCAATCTTTGCCATTATATACAAGAGCTTCCCCTACCGTTGTTGAATTTTGTTCTGTGTATAGCTGAATTTCACCATAGTTACAACAACAGTGATTTATTTTATCATTGCAAACAACTACAGAGAACTTAGCTGCTGCAGTGTTACTTTGCGCATAACAACCTTAATTTTTTTAGGTTATATAGAGATCACTCCTGCCAACAGGTGGAAATGAGATTGACTGGTGATTGGTAATGGGAGATTGCTTCTTAAGGCTAGGGTCAAACGAACGCATTTTTCGCGTCGTCTGCAAAAAAGTGTGTCCGAATTCATTGACGTGTTTTTTCACAGAATGCGCGAAAGCGGTCATACGATGCGCATTTTCGTGCGTGATTTTTTTCCGGATTGTCAATAAAACACTTTTTGCGTCTGGACGTTATGTTGGCCAGACATTAGCAGCGCCTGACGTCTCCTAATCACGCAAACACGCCCCTAGCTGACGCATCACACTCTGTACGTCAGTACTAGCAGTTCTGCGTTCTCGAAAAAATGCGTTTGTTTGCCGCTTGCGTTGCGCGGCCGCACTTTCCTGCGGCCGTACTTCGTATATTGGCCGTCATTGCACGTCATTTGCTGCTACTGCGGCCATGATTAAGTGCACCTAAACGCACGTTAAAAATGCGCTTGTCTGATCCCAGCCTTAGGGGTTATTCAAAGAGAGCCAAATTGGCCATTGAATTGCACCGAATGGTGAATTTTCCCATACGGTGCAATTTCGTAGCAATTCGGCTATTCAAAAAGGTGGCAATTTGCCAAATAATTGGCGCATTGCCAGAGAACTACTGTGCAATTCAGCAGCAGTGACATTCCTCATTGAGAAGTAACAGTTAATCTACTCAGAGAAGGCCGAACATCTGAGAAGTTGGTGAAATGCCCTGTTTTGTTTTTGTTTTGTTTCATTCGCCGGGTTTAAATAGGCAAATACCATAAGTTTCAATGTAAAAAAAAAATCCCTATTTTTTTTTCTATTATTATTTTCTTATTAAACCATTACTTTTTGCTGCAAATGAAAATAATTATTTGTATTCATTTATTTTTTTTTTTCTTTTAGATATTTTTCAGCATTTTTTTGGGCAATTTTTTATTAAAAAAATAATAATTTAAATAGCGTTTTTTTTTTATTATGTAACAGACCTTTTTATTATTCATATCATAGGACCTTACATATTATTTCCTTTTTTTTTTTTTTTCCTTGTTTGGTGGCGGGTCAGCAGTATGTTCGGCGGATCATCGGCTGCATTCGGCGGATCACTTTGGGTACCCTGTTTTGTTGAAATTTGGTGCTCTCTGAATAACCCCTTTAGAGTCTAGCCGTAACATTAGCTAACGTTATATATTGGACACCTTCTCTATATTTTATCTGTAAAAAAAGGAAGCATCTTAATATTATTTCTACAATCCTTGATCTGATCTTCTAATTGTATCTGTTGGCAAGGAGTGGAAATAACAAGACGGGGAAGTTGGGAAAGAATTGACTCATGCCATCATCATGCACCATATTGCTCAACACCTTTTACCTCCGAGGTTGTTTATATTACAGAAACAGGTCATGTTATTTTAAGAACCCATGTGGCAATGTGTACAGGGTGGCGTTGGTTCTTTCCACAGTTCAGTTAAATTGACCCTGCTATTGTGAGGAGGTTTATTCCTGCTACGCCAAGGATTCAACAACCTTGGCCTTCCTGATGTTTTGGAACTACATCTCCCTGAGGCTCGACCAAGCTAATGAGTATCTGAGCATCATGGGGGATTTAGGTTCCAAACATCTGGAGGAGGGCAAAAGGTTGCCAACCCCTGCTCTACGACTTTCATCTTAAAAGCTGCCCCCAGATGTTGAACGCCTACAATTTCCAGAATTCTTTGATTACGATACATGGGCAGAAAATCATAGGAGTTGTAGTTCAGAAACAACTGGGGGCAAAGGCGTAACTAGAAACCTCAGGGCCCAGGTGCAGGAACCATGACGGCCCCCCCACCTTAGGCAAAAACATATATTTTGTCCCCCCTCCCGTCAACATGCATTGGTCCCCTCCAGGTCCACAATGTTGACTCCAGTGTCCCATTTTTTTTCCAGGTTTTTTTTTGAGAAAGGATTTTACCAGGAAGGATACATTGAGATATCTCTCGTTTTGAAGTATGTCCTGGGTGACGAATATGTACCGTTAGGTGTCTTGCCCAAGGACACTTACTGGAGAGGTTGCTTGCTGGGATTGAACCCATGACTCAGGTTCACTATGATCTCTCCAGTCCATCCCATTTTTAGTGTAATGTGCACTATGTGTATCTCACAGAGCTCCACAGCAATAACGCAGTAATGTGCAGCGTGTATCAGTGTAAATCACAGAGGTTTACAGCAACAAAACTCATAGTAATATGTGGTGTGTATGAGCGTATCACAGAGCTCCAAGGTAAAACTCACAAATAAATATAAAATAAATTTAAAAAATAATATATATATATACCCTCAGACTCAAGGCCCCGGGTGCGGTGGCACCCTCTGCACCCCTGGTAGTTACTACCAATTAATTCAAAACATCTAAAGGACCAAGGTTGCTCTCCCTTGCCATAGTCATGATTATTTGGTAAACTGAGCACTGTTTCCTTCAATCGTTATGTATAGGGAGTGTCGGAAAACTGTTTCTACAGCTCTACCCACCAATTGCTTCTACAGCTCCACCCACCAACTGTTTCTACAGCTCCACCTACTTTATCGCCTACAAAATTGATAATTCAATATATTCCACAAACAGACTTTCTGTTTATACAATTCTTCTGCAGATAAATAGCTTCATTATTGTTTGTTTGTTTTTTAATAACCTCTGTTGAGCTTTATGATGAGGAACTAAGACTTCTCTACAGCCAGTGGAAACCATTCTTCGATGTGAACATTTTCTTGAGTGCTCTGTCTGTGAAGGTGGTGTCAGCTGTCCACCAGCAAACTCAGTTTTTTCCAACTATAAACCATCCTAATAATACAAACTGCCGTATCTTTTGTCCTATTGTTCTAACATCGGGATGTGCAATTATCTTGTGGTTTGGACTTTTGAAAAACTTGTTTTCCCAGCTAGCTGCACATAAACAATATAACTGAGTCTGAGTGACTGACAGTGGGCACTCACCAGCACCTCTGCAGGCAGCTTCTCTGTCCTGATGGAGTCCCACTTGACTGCACCCATCTTTGGCCTCCTCTGCATGCTTCAACATCACATGGTGTGAGGAGAGGTAGTAGTGAGTTTCGGAAGTCTCGCTGGAGAGGGCAGCGCCAGTGCAGCATGTCGTTTCCCAAACGTGTGCTATACAAATGGAAGGCACGCTGGAGTGCTTCGGCCACGGTTAGCGGTCAGACAAGCTCCGGACATTAACTCCAAGAGTCTGATACCGGAGCTGCTAATTCAAGAAACTGGCAGCGGCCCACTGAGCCATCAGCTCACAAGAAATCTCCCGGTAGTCCCGATAGCCTGTACATGCCTGCCAACTCCATTTTTTTTTATGTCAACCTCGGAATAGGGCCCCAGGTGTTTTGAAACTATCGGGGTTATTCAGAGAGCGGTGAAAAGCAGGAGAATGACTGGAGAATGGAAAATTCTAGGTCAAAATAGCCAAACCAGAAAAATTCTCCCTTTCCTCTCACTTTCCAAATCGGCTATTTTGACCTAGAATTTTCCATTCTCCAGTCATTCTCCTGCTTTTCACCGCTGTCTGAATAACCCTGTATGTCTCCTTTAATGTTCAGCCATTTATTGGGTTGGCTGAGAATTATGGGAGAATTATTTTAAAAATACCTGGAGAACCAAGGTTGATGATCCCTGTCCTACAGCCTGAGCCTATGGAAAGAGCTGCCTTATGTTTTACAAACAAATCAACGCTAAACAATGTACGTGTAACATTGTAACATATTGATTTGTTGATCTGTGCCAGGAACATACTTGAAACACAGAGAAATCCCCAGTATTTCTTCCTGGCAAAACTTTATTGATACATTTTGTGTAGAAACATTGTTGGATAGAAGGTTTATAACACAACATTTAACAACTACTCAAATCCACCTGTATGAGGACAAGGTATGGTGGATCTGGCAATCCTTCTGGGCAAATCTTCATTTGTTTTTACAGTCCATATCTTTACCACTACATGAGGAGATATTCATGTGACTCTCTATGAAACTCTCCTGTCTGCTGTCGACCTCTGCATGTCCTCTATGCCACGTGCACTGCTGATTCACACGTTAAAGACCTGTGATCTTCAGTTATCAAAACCTCTCTCAAAATCTGTTGTTTCCAATTGGTAGAATATATTCCTGAATAATCCCCTTTCTAACTTTCCCACATTTTTAAAGGTTTCACCATATGCATTACTACCCTGTCCGCTCACTACACTATGATTCCTACCTCAAATAGGTTATTATTCAATTTGTTCTCCTCCAGCGGACCTCCTTTGGAGTGGGAGTGTAACGTTGGGGGCTTCGAGCCTCTCCAGTGTGCTTGAAGGCAGCATGTCTGATGCTGCTCGCTGACCAACACCCGGTTTAAATAGAGACAGGCAGGGAGGTGGCTGCATGAGGCGCGGCTTGAGAGGGGGGCGCGGTCTGGTGAAGGTCTTTAAAAACCCACAGTTCCTTCTCAGCAGTGCCAGATCGTGGTTGTCCATGCCTGAGCTCCCTGTATTCTCTCGTGATTTAACCTGTTATTGACCTCTGCTTGTTTTCTGACCATTCTGCCTTCCGTTGCCCTAGACTATTTTCCTTGTACTACGCTACTGCACTGATATCGACCCGGCTATTCCATTTGACTATTCTATTCTCTGTATTCCTGACTCTGGCTCGTCTGACTACCCCCGTGTTGCTGACCTGGTTTTGTATTACGACATTTGATTCACCCTTTCTGTCTAGCTAGAATACTTATACCTGGACAATTTTTAAGGACCAGACAGTTAGGGATTGTTCTACGGCTACTCTGTTGGTAGCTTTTTGGCTCTGTGGCGTGTTGGGCTTTAAGAGCTGCATGGTGGGATCCGGGAACCGTGACATTACGATCTGGCCAAAATGGATCCCGCAGACTTAACACAACATTTGAGTAACTTTGTATCCAGACAGGACAAGCAGGACCATAGGATGGACCAGTTTGCTCTCGCCTTACAAACTATCCTGACTCGTACGGCTCACCTGGAACCAGCTGGGGTTGCACCCCCGCTTGCTATACCTGTGTCCCCTGTCGTTCAGACATCCCAGGTACACATGACCGCTCCTATGAGGTTTGATGGTACTCCCTCGGAGTGCCGGGGATTTTTGGTCCATGTGGATATTCATTTTAAATTAAATCCACAAATGTTTATCACTGACATAGCCAAAGTGGGGTTCATTATTAACCATCTGTCTGGCAGAGCGTTGACATGGGCGAATCCTTTATGGGAGGCAGAGAAGCCTATCGTACGGAACTATAAAGAATTCATAGCCGAGTTAAAACGTACGTTTAATCCTACCAGAAAGGCCAAGGTAGCTGGCAAATCCTTGTTCCGCATTCGTCAAGGGAACAGGACTGTGTCTGATTATGCCATAGAATTTAAAACGTTGGTTTCTGACGTGAACTGGACTGATGAGGCTCTGGTTCTGGCTTTTATGGAGGGGTTATCAGAGTCATGGATGCATGAATTGGCTCCTCGTAAATTACCTGAGGTATTGAGTGAACTCATTGATTATTGTATAGATCTGGATGATCAGATAAGGGGGAGAAGTACTCCAAGAGAGAAACCTAAGAGACCGTTACCAATGTTGGCTCCTGTCTTTCAGGCACCACCCAGAGAGTTATCTCCTCCCTCTGAGCCTATGCAACTAGGCCATACTAGGCTTACAGAGGAAGAGAGAACAAGGCGTCTTCGTGAGGGATTGTGCCTGTATTGTTGTTTGAAAGGACATATACGACTTCAATGTCCCACTCGCCCTAGAATGCATGATAAGTCAGAAAACTACCACACCTAAGGCAGCTGAGGAGACAGGCCTTGGGTGTGGCGTGCATGTCTCCAGTCAAAGACACTAAACTTTTGTTACCAGTATCCATGGCTTGGGAGACCAAGACCACGCATACTACCGCTTTTGTTGATTCTGGGGCTGCTGGTAATTTTATCGATGTTGAATACGCTTCTTCCATTTCTCTCCCTCTGGTTGTAAGAGAGACACCCTTAGCTGTCGAAGCCATAGATGGGGTAGGCCGTTATCCTGCCCTAGGATTACTCACGATACGGTTACAGTGGTTCTTACCACTGGTCTCTTACATAAAGAGGAGATCATATTTCAGGTTATCCGTTCACCTTCCAATCCTGTTGTGCTTGGATTCCCTTGGTTGGTGGAACATAATCCTGTTATTGATTGGGCTAAGGGAGAGATACTATCTTGGAGTCCTACTTGTTGTAAGGATTCTGATCCATGCAGGGCAGCACCCTTCCAAATCCTGCACTTCGTGTCATTCCTGTTTCCAGCGCTGTGTTCCAGCAGCTAAATAGTTAATGCACCAAAACACACACACACTCCAGGTCATCTGACCTCTCTGTAAATAAAAGTGCCACACCCCTTCTGTTCCCTGCTTAAACATTAGTTGTATCTGCTCTCAGCAAGAGAGAACCTATGTTGTGGCTTTCCTGTGGTTTCCTGAAAACCAAACCCTGCCGTGCTACCAACCCTTCGGTGTGTGTTTCCAGACCCTCCGGTATCCTGTGTATGCAAGACCCTGCTGTCCCAGTCTGTTTCCTGATTTCCCCTACATCAAGTTTATTTGTTTTTGCTGCCTCCAGCAGCAACCTCGCCCCTCACCGCAGACCCCTTGTTTTGGCATCACCGCATCCTGGGCTCAGAATCCTGCATTTTCTGTACCACCCCGGTACAGTACCTGACAGAATGTTTAAGCCTAATGCTGAACCCGCGGTGATTCATTTCGTGGTGGAGCTGGTAAAGAAAACCCTGCAAGAAATGTTTGCACACCTGACTGAATTCATGAAGGAGCTGCTACAGTCTATGTGGGGCTCATCAGACAAGGTGTGCACTCCTGCAAGAAAAGCCTATGGACCGCTATCACCACAGGAACGTGCCAGGAGACAAGCTGAAGGTTTGTGCCTGTACTGTGCCGCTCCAACCCACTGGCTGACCAGCTGTCCCATAAGGCCAACCAAGCACCCAGCCCCGGTACACAAAAATGCACCGGTGTCCAAGTCTGCCCTGGTGAGACCTCCGGTACCTAGGCCTGCCCCGGTACCAAGACCAGCACCTGCTGCTCCCAAACCGGGTCCTGGAAAACCCGCAGCTCCCAAACCGGCTCCTGGAAAAGCTGCTGCTCCCAAGCCGGCACCCAGAAGAACCCCGGTACCAAAGCTGTCACCTCTGCCTAAACTGGCTCCTAGAAAGCCTGCGGTACCCACACCTGCCCCCAGGAGAACCCTGGTAGCAAGGCTGTCACCCCTACCCAAGCCGGCTCCTAGAAAAACCCTGGTGCATGAATATGTTGCCATGGAGACTGAAAATACTGTGCCAGCAGAACCTGATCCCATGGACTTTCAGCCACCTCTAACCAGCATGGAGCCAGCTTATGGTGCTGTTGATTCATCCACAGGATTTCCAGCACTTGTTGCAACTGTTACAGACCTTGTAGCCCAGGTTGGTACTTATACTGAAGTTATGCGGAAACTCCGGTGCAACCATGAAATCTTGCAGTCACAGTTGCAGGAGATCCAGACCTCCGCCCAAGTACCGCTGCCAGAGAACAACACTGGTATCCTCAACCCACAGCCCTTGGTGGGTGAACCCCAAACTTCGGTAATGGACAAGGACGCGGTGAATATAGAATGTGAAACATCACCTGGTCAAAAAGGGATATACCTGTGCACCTTTACCTCTGTACCGGCTGCCAGTCCAAACACTTACCAGTATGAATCCATTGCTTTCAGGAGGACCCCAGGAGTGACCAAGATGGACTCTCCTATCCCCCACAGCCCCTGGATTAAGACCTCATGTTCCTTGGCACCCCATCCGTCTCCAGTTGTCACTTCTCCCAGATGTTCGGTTTCTGATGTGGACTCCATTCCGGAGTTTCAAAGGCTGTGTCTTACCCATGTTCCTGGTGATACTGAGTCACAGACTGTCCTAAGCAATCAAGAATCATCTGGGGAAGAAAGATCAAGTTCGCTGGTATACCTGGCACAGAACCAGAAAACCACCAAAACTAAATCAAGGAGACGGCAAAGGAAGACCCGTGCCCAAGCTGGCAGTGCCAATTCTTGAGCGCCCAGAGGTCACTCCTTAAAAGGGGGATTATGTAAGGATTCTGATCCATGCAGGGCAGCACCCTTCCAAATCCTGCACTTCGTGTCATTCCTGTTTCCAGCGCTGTGTTCCAGCAGCTAAATAGTTAATGCACCAAAACACACACACACTCCAGGTCATCTGACCTCTCTGTTAATAAAAGTGCCACACCCCTTCTGTTCCCTGCTTAAACATTAGTTGTATCTGCTCTCAGCAAGAGAGAACCTATGTTGTGGCTTTCCTGTGGTTTCCTGAAAACCAAACCCTGCCGTGCTATCAACCCTTCGGTGTGTGTTTCCAGACCCTCCGGTATCCTGTGTATGCAAGACCCTGCTGTCCCAGTCTGTTTCCTGATTTCCCCTACATCAAGTTTATTTGTTTTTGCTGCCTCCAGCAGCAACCTCGCCCCTCACCGCAGACCCCTTGTTTTGGCATCACCGCATCCTGGGCTCAGAATCCTGCATTTTCTGTACCACCCCGGTACAGTACCTGACACTTGTTTTGGGACTTGTTTAATACCCATTCAACATATTGGTGCCCTGAACACACCTACAGCTCCCCCATTGTCTACAGAGGTTCCTGACCAGTATGCGGACCTCAGGGCTGTATTTGATAAAAGAGAGGCAGAGAAACTACCTCCACATAGACCGTATGATTGCACCATTGATATTCATCCAGGTACCATGCCTCCTCGAAGCAAAGTATATCCATTATCCATAAAAGAGAACCAAATCATTGAGGAGTACATAAAAGAGAATTTGGAGAGAGGTTTTATCAGACGTTCCTCTTCTCCAGCAGGGGCTGGGTTCCTTTTTTGTCTAAAAAAAGAGGGAGATTTACGCCAGTGTATTGATTAAAGGGGGCTTAACAAGATCACCATCAAGAATGTGTACCCTATCCCTCTTATATCAGAACTGTTCGACAGGTTAAGGGGATCAGCAGTATACACAAAACTCGATTTAAGAGGGGCTTACAACCTGATACGTATAAAAGAAGGGCATGAGTGGAAAACCGCATTTAACACCGGGAGTGGGCATAATGAATATCTGGTCATGCCTTTCGGTCTTTGTAATGCTCCAGCTGTATTCCAAGATTTTATTAATGATGTGCTCAGAGATTTTTTGCAATCCTTTGTTATAGTATACCTAGACAATATACTGATTTACTCTCCCGATCTGAAAACCCACCATGAACATGTCAGACAGGTATTAGCAAAATTACTAGACAATGGTCTTTATTGCAAACTGGAGAAGTGTTTATTCAACATTACCACTGTAAAATTTCTTGGGTACATTATCACTCCAGAAGGTTTTGAGATGGATCCTTCCAAACTCACGGCCATCTCAGAATGGCCTCTCCCTCAAGGCCTCAAAGCCATACAGAGGTTTTTGGGGTTTTCCAACTATTATAGGAGATTTATCAAGAATTATTCCACTGTAGCCTCTCCTATCATTAATATGACACGTAAAGGTCTGAAGAATCAGGTCTGGTCTTCACAATCCAAACAGGCATTCGAAGCTCTTAAGCAGGCTTCTTTTACTTCCGCTCCCATGTTACGGCATCCTGATCCCAGAATTCTATTTGTCCTTGAGGTTGATGCTTCCGAGATAGACATTGGGGCTGTCCTATCTCAGAGAGTCTCCAGGGAAGCCTCTACATCCTTGTGGGTTCTTTTCAAGAAAATTATCACCAGCAAAACGCAATTATGATATCGGTAACAGAGAATTGCTTGCTATTGTGTCTGCCCTGTCAGAGTGGAGACATTTGTTGGAGGGTACTCTTGACCCTTTGTTGATAATCACTGATCATAAGAACCTTACGTACATCGGGGATGCTAAACGTTTGAACTCGAGACAGGCCGAGTGGTGATTGCTACTGTCTCGGTTTAATTTTGTATTGACTTACAGACCAGGTGACTGCAATGTAAAGGCTGATGCCTTATCTCGTCAATATGCCCCGTATGAATCAAATACACAAGACCACAATCCTATATTTCCTCCTGAATGTATTGTGGCTTCCACAGTCTTGTCAGTTTCCTCGCCTTTCCTGGAATGCCTCCAAGCAGCTCAAATGGGGGCTCCACCTAACAAGCCTCCAGATATGTTGTTTGTGCCTGAAAAGGAAAGACAAGAATTACTCATAATGTTTCAGGATTCTAAACCAGCAGGTCATCCTGGTATTACTAAAACTCTTACCAGTATCTCCAGACAGTTCTGGTGGCCCACCATGCGACAGGACGTACGTCTGTTTGTTTTGGCTTGTCAAGTCTGTGCAAGAAGCAAAACCAGTAAAACCTTGCCTGTCGGTCTATTGCAGCCTTTACCCACGCCTAAGAGGCCTTGGTCTCATCTATCTATGGATTTTATTGTGGACTTGCCGAAGTCCAAGGGTCATACTGTGGTTCTGACAGTTGTAGACCGCTTCTCCAAAATGGCTCATTTTGTCCCTCTACCTAAGCTTCCTACAGCCAAAGAACTGGCGGTTGTAATTGCTAGAGAGATTGTACGAATACATGGGGTTCCGTCTGAAATAGTCTCTGACAGAGGAGCTCAGTTCGTCTCTCATTTCTGGAGGGATTTATGTGCGGAGATGGGGATGCGATTGGCCTTCTCTTCAGCATACCATCCACAAACCAATGGGGCAGTAGAGAGGGCAAATCAGGGTCTCGAGCAGTATATACGTTGCTTTACCACACAACACCAAGACAATTGGTCGGAGTAGTTGCCCTGGGCTGAGTATGCACGTAATAACGCCGTTAATGAGACTACTGGCCGCTCTCCTTTTTCTGCCATCTATGGTTTTTTCCCTCCGGCTCTACCGCTTCAGTTTGCTGAACAGGCCATCCCAGCTCTCGATGAACATCTCACACAACTACAAGAGATTTGGAGACAGATTCGCGAAAACATGGAGCGCAATGTTGCTGTCCAGAAACGCAAGGCTGACAGGCATAGGTTACAAGCTCCTTCCTATAACGTGGGGGATAGAGTTTGGTTGTCCACTAGGAATGTGAAGTTGCGAGTGCCTTCTATGAAAATGGCACCTTGGTTTATAGGTCCATACAAGATCATTCGCTGCGTTAACCCTGTGGCTTATGCTCTTGCCCTTCCTAAACATCTTCGCTTGCACGTCTTCCACACCTCCCTACTGAAGCCTTTGTTGTGTAACAGGTACACGCAGGTCATTCCTCCTCCTCCACCTGTTCAGGTTGATGGGGAGACAGAGTATGAGGCTAGGAAAGTTCTGGATTCTAGGCTGTTCAGGGGTGCTCTGCAGTACTTGGTCGATTGGGTGGGTCATGGTCCGGAGGACCAGTCCTGGATTCCGGCATCCAACATGTCTGCCTCTAGGTTGGTCAGGGCGTTCCATGCTTCGCACCCCGATCGCCCTGGTGGTCGTCCTGCCACTCGCCCTGGTGGTCATCCTGCCACTCGCCCCGGTGGTCGTCTTGCCACTTGTCCTGTTGGTCATCCGGTGGCCTCCCGTGGAGAGGGGGGTACTGTAACGTTGGGGGCTTCCAGCCTCTCCAATGTGCTTGAAGGCAGCATGTCTGATGCTGCTCGCTGACCAACACCCGGTTTAAATAGAGACAGGCAGGGAGGTGGCTGCATGAGGCGCGGCTTGAGAGGAGGGCGTGGTCCGATGAAGGTCTTTAAAAACCCACAGTTCCTTCTCAGCAGTGCCAGATCGTGGTTATCCATGCCTGAGCTCCCTGTACCTGTATTCTCTCGTGATTTAACCTGTTATTGACCTCTGCTTGTTTTCTGACCATTCTGCCTTCCGTTGCCCTAGACTATTTTCCTTGTACTACGCTACTGCACTGATATCGACCCGGCTATTCCATTTGACTATTCTCTGTATTCCTGACTCTGGCTCATCTGACTACCCCCGTGTTGCTGACCTGGTTTTGTATTACGACATTGTCTCTGATTAACCCTTTCTGTCTAGCTAGAATACTTATACCTGGCCAATTTTTAAGGACCAGACAGTTAGGGATTGTTCTACGGCTACTCTGTTGGTAGCTTTTTGGCTCTGTGGAGTGTTGGGCTTTAAGGGCTGCGTGGTGGGATCCGGGAACCGTGACAGGAAGCACATCTGAGCAGGGCCTCCTATGGAGGATTGTGTTTTGCAGCATCATAGCGTTTTGACGGGGAGGATTTCAACACGTCTGTTCTAGCGTACGCAACTCATGCATGCACTACTCCGTGTGGCCCGCCCCCTCGAAACATCACAACTCTACGCCGGGAGGTACGTCCGTACACACGCAAGTAGTGCACTCGTCTGACACAGGCCTTAGTTTACACATCTACCCCATGTTACTGCACTGAATGACATCACATGTATATAACTATATCATAATACTTGCTTCCACAACAAAAGGAGCTGAAAGATGCCCCAGCTCTGCGTTATAAGTTTAAGGCCCACGTCAGACGAATACAGTGATCACTTCCGTGTCGCCGCACAGTTTAACGTCCGTGTTAGCATAGAATCATGAGCAATAGAGACCCACACACTAAGTATGTGCACACTGAACTGCCCACGCACAACGCACGTGGCAAACGGACGCAAGCTAGGCAAGAACGTAAAACTGCTAGACGGACACGCAAAGTGCGCCACGTCCACGTAGCGTTCTGTGTGAGTGATGAAATGTCAGAGGCAGCGCATTTGCGACGTCCAGCACCTTGACGCACAAAATGACTTTTCATATCCTTTTCAAATTTTTATCATTTTTAATATTCTTTTATTTAATATTTTGTTTCCCATAATTCCCTTTTTATTTCTACGTCCATCAAGAAAAACAGATTGTGTGGTGTCTACAGTATCTTCCGTCAGTACACCTGTCCATTATGCACGCACGCAGAGTACTCTCAGACTGCGTTTGTCTGACTCTAGCCTAAATGGATTGAATATGTGAAAAAAAAAAGTTTAAATGGACATTCTAGGCACCATGACCATTCAGTGCAAACTGTATGTTCACAATGAGCCGAGTGTCCTCCCCTTCTGCGCGGGTCCTGAAGAGCTGATTTAGGCTAGGGTCAAATGAACGCATTTTTCGCATCGTCCGTAAAAATGTGCGTCCGAACGCATTGACTTATTTTTTTCACATTAGACGCGAAAGCGGTCATACGATGCGCATTTACATGCGTGATTTTTGATGGAGCTATTAAAAACAAATGGACGTGATGTTGGCCGGACATGTGCAGCATCTGAAGTCTCCTAATCACGCACACACGCTGCCATGCCGACGCAGCGCACTCTGTGCGTCAGTACTAGCGGTTCTACGTTCTCGAAAAAATGCGTTTGTTTACCGCTTGCGTTGCGCGACTGAACTTTTGTGCGGCCATACTTCGTATATTACATAACAAGGAAACCTTTTTTCCTTGTTATGTTTTATACATTAACTGGGCTGTTACTCCTGGCAGTTGCTGCCGCTCCGGTGAGTATGGGCGCGACGCCATTTTTTCTGTATTTATGTATATCATGCTTGTAACACCAGTCCGTCGTTCTGCAGTTGTTCCTCTTTCCATGTTTTTGTTTTTAATCCCAAATGGGAAGTGTTTGGTGCGTGTATAAATAAAACCCACCATCTCTGCCTCTCCTTGGCTGAAAAGCAGCAGGAGGGGCTTGGAGCTGCTCAGTAGAGCGGCCTTTTGGTACATGTTAGGTACTCACTCTGTAAAGAGGTGCCGTGAAGTGGCGATTGAGCTTACGTTGCAATGGCCATTGAAACAAACAAAAACCTCAGTTTTGTTGTACATGGAACACCTAGAAACGAGCGCAGATGACACCTTTTTTCCTTGTTATGTTTTATACATTAACTGGGCTGTTACTCCTGGCAGTTGCTGCCGCTCCGGTGAGTATGGGCGCGACGCCATTTTTTCTGTATTTATACTTCGTATATTGGCCGTCATTGGACGTCATATGCTGCTACTACGGCCGTAATAAAGTGCGGCTCAACGCATGTTCGCACTGCGTTCATCTGACCCCAGCCTTAGACCTCAAAGTGTCCCCCACACTTGGCGGTCTAAATCAGCTCTGCTCTGAAAGCTGCCAATCAGCAGTCGTTGATTTGTCTTCTGGGTAAGAGGCCATGTATAGTTGGAATGGATGTCCGCTTGCTTGAGAGTGTATCCTCACCTTAGCCAGGTGACTGCTGCAATTTCAACAGAAGCTGCAGCACAAACGATCCCTGGTGCTGATTTAACTGTCAACACTATACTCTCCCTAGTGTTAACCCCTTGACTACCAAGTGATTTTCCAAAAAAAAACATTGTCGGGAACCAGTGTGTTTTTTTAAAAAAAATATTTTTAAATTAATTATACAGTAAGAAATAATTGGGAATATTCCCAATGTATTCCTTACTGTAATTACCTATTTAGCAGGCAGATGGCGCCATCTACTGGCCAAATGGAGTTACACTAGTTTTGGCTCAGCTCGTGGTTCCCTGCATTGGCTGCTGAAATCCCGATATGTCAGGGCAGTCATCGGCTGATTTTAATCAGTTTTAGCACCTCGGTCATTATGTCCACATGGTTAAAACTTTGAGGGCACCTTCTGCAGCCCAAAAGCAAATGAAATTAATTTGCTTTTGTCCTTCAGAGCTGCACATTGAGACAACTCGATATCAGTACCTGATGGTGCATTTAAAGTCCCGAGTTAAGTCAGGACAGCAGTTCAGGGATGGTCAGGAGGGGTTAATGTTTAACCTCTATGTTCCCATCATACTGTTTTAACGCAAGAGTTCTTTAAATGCTCTACGATTAAGCATGTGATTATGGCGAATACATGGAGGACTTTTGTTGCATGTTCCTTCCCTTTCTTGATTATCACCACCTTGTAGTTTGTATGGACCAATGTGAAGCTTGCAGATTTGCTGTGACTCAACTAACAGGATAAAGATTTGCTTCCAAAAATAATTTTAAGTGAATGTTCGTGCTAAAATGTCTTTTAAAAACCTGTGACGCGCCCCTTTCTTATGGGAAGGCGGAAGTGTTTCATGTTTGACCACATCAAAGGGAATCCAGAATGGAGTAATACAGACTGCCTTCATGCTCCTATTATAACTCAGGGACTGAAAATTACTCGTGTAACTGAGGTATATTTTTTTAGAGTGTACAAATGATATAATCCACCTAAGGTTTGGTGTGCTGACAACCATGATATCTGATTAGGACATAATTGTTATGTTTCAGACTCACTAGGAGTGCTGCATTCATCATGTTTTCCTAGAAATATCCAATTTCTCCATGGTCCTATCATATCTTAATGAAGGAAATTAATTTACCGTTTAAATGTAATTTCACTTGTGCAACAGAGAATTCTTACTGAAGGGGAGTATTTTCTTAGGCCACCCGTTGGCAATGGCAGGTAGAAGTCATATTATTTATTTATTTATTTATAAAGGATTTTACCAGGAAGGATACATTGAGATTTCTCTCATTTTCAAGTATGTCCTGGGTTCGAGAACATTGAGTGGTTACAGAAATACAAAATAGTAAAAAGCAAGATATTAACACAAGACCAAATATACAGATTAACAGAAAAATAAATATGTAGGAAATAAAGTCATTATGTTACATGTTTACAGGTGCATTTTGTATTGAGGTATGTTAATAGGGAAGTCTTAAGGGACTTTAGACTGGGGGAAGATTTGACGGTGTCTGGGAGGTTATTCCATATTTGCGGTGCTCTATAGGAAAATGAGGATCGAGCCACTTTCTTTTTGTATTGCGGTATTGCAAGTAAGGTGCTGGTCCTAGATCTGAGGTTATAGGAGGAGGGAACTGCCGGGGGAAGCAGCATATTCAGGTAGGGTGGTAGCTTCCCAGAAAAGCTCTTAAACACCAGGTTGGAAAGGTGAAGGGTGCGTCTAGAGTCCAGTGATGGCCAGTTTAGTTCTTTTAACATGTCACAATGGTGTGTCATGTAGTTACATTGTAGCACAAAGCGACAGAATGAGTTATACAATGTAGTAAGTTTCTGGAGGTGTGTTTGCGGGGCGGCTGCATACACTACATCTCCGTATTCAATGGCTGGCATAAGCATTTGTTGTACAATCTGCTTTCTTACCACGGGGCTCAGGCAGGATTTGTTTCTGTACAGGGCACCTAGTTTGGGGCAGAGTTTAGATGAGAGTTTTTCGATGTGGGGGCCAAAAGATAGATTTGGGTCTAACCACATACCTAGGTATTTAAGAGAAGTGACTGTGGTCAGCGTGCCATTTGATTTTGTCCCAACACATAGATGGGGTGTTTGCAATTTGTGTAGTTTAGGTGCGGTTCCAAAGAGCATTGTAACAGTTTTGTCAGTATTTAGAAAAAGTTTGTTATTTGCGATCCACTTTTCTACCCCTGTGAATTGTTCTTGCAGCACTGCTTCCAGCTGTGGGAGATTTGGTTTGCTGGTATAGATTACAGTGTCGTCTGCGTACATGTTTACAGTTGAAGCTTTGCAGACATTGGGCAGATCGTTAATGAATATTGTGAATAGCAGGGGGCCAAGTATCAAGCTTTGGGGTACACCGCACGTGACTGGGAGGGGAAGGGAAGTGCTGTCAGAAACGGACACAAATTGAGACCTATCAGACACATATGATTGGAACCAGGTTAACGTACTATCACCAATACCAGAGTTTTTAAGTTTTTGTAATAGGATGCCATGGTCTACTGTGTCAAAAGCCTTGGCAAAATCAAGGAAGATGGCTCCAGTTAGATTTCCTTGTTCCATGCATGCTTGGATATCATTACAAACTTTTAAAAGGGCAGTTGTAGTTGAATGGTTTGGACGAAAGCCTGATTGACCTGGGGTTAAATAGTTCTGATACTGATAATAATCACGTAATTGAGTGTAGACACATTTTTCCCGAATTTTTGACATTACAGTGAGCAGTGATATTGGGCGGTAGTTGGATACCAAAGGATTGTCTCCACTTTTATGGATAGGTACCACCCTTGCAGTCTTCCAGAGTTTGGGTATGTATCAGTCGCCAGTGATTCATTAATCAGGGTTGCGACAGGTTTTGCAATTGCTGGTGCACTGATTTTCAGCAGCATTGCTGGGATTTGATCAGGTCCAGACTGGTATTTCATATTTTGGTTATGGAGAAGTTTAGTGATGGCACTGACAGGCACTGGTCTAAAACTGAATTTCTCTGGGTTACGGGGTCTTTGCACTGTTGGTGGGGCCTGACCTGCGTGCGGCCTTTCTGATTGCGTGTCATTTCCTAGCTTAGCAATCAGGGTGGTGGCACATCCAACAAAATAATTATTAAAAGCATTTGCTACATCTAGGGGGTGTTGTACAGTTTGGTTGTTTACTTTTAAAGCAGCCGGTTGGGAGTGGACGGGGGGTGCTTGTATGCTACTTATGATTTTCCAAAAATTTCTGGGGTTTGATATGTTATTGTTTAAATTTTCTTTGATGTATTGGGCTTTAGCCATTTTTGTTTGTTTTGTGCATTCATTCCGGCATTTTCGGTATTCACAGTGATCGTTCATGGATCCAGTACTCTTGAACTTTGACCACAGGGAGTCTCTAAACTGGTACATATGCGTCAGGTCCGCTGTAACCCAGGGGAGATGGGCCCCTTTTACTCGCACTTTGCGCAGTGGGGTATGGGTGTTCCAGACTTTCAGGAGCTCGGCTTGAAAGTATTCAATTGCACAGTCCAGGTCTGGGATTAGGTTTAGTCTGTACCATGGGAGCTGTTTGAGATCATTTAAGAAGGATTCAAGATTAAATTTCTTGAAAGACCTGGTGATTATTACCTTTGGTGGACATTTTGTGGCCCTTATTTTGCGCACACAGTACACTAGGCAGTGATCACTGAAACTGTTAGCGAGAACGCCTGCCTCCTGTATTCGATCAGGACATGAGGAGAGAATCCAGTCCAGCAAGGTGTGGTTAGGGCTTTTCATATTTATCCGAGTGGGGGAGGAGATTAATTGTGTTAGCTGCAAAGCTTTAAACAGTGAGCAGTGTTTATTGTTTTTAGGATTCAGCCAATCAACATTAAAGTTGCCGAGGACCAGCAGTTCGCTTTTTTGCTTTTGAGCGACTAATTTACTAAGAATTTGGGTTATGTCAGAAAGGGATTGCACTGGGGAACTTGGTGGGTGGTAGAATCCAGCAACAATAATTGTTTTACTGAATGTGATCTCAATAGTACCAGAAAGGAAATCAAATGTGGCCGGGGAGCTAGGATTCTGCAATGGGGTGAACTTTATGGAGTTGTCAACATAGATAACAATTCCCCCTCCTCTCTTAGCTCTGTCCTTTCTAGAGCATGAATACCCTTGTATTGCTATGGCAGAGTCTGGCACTTTAGGGGTTAACCATGATTCTGTCAGCACAGTGACTTTAGGTTTGTAATAGAAGCACCAAGCTTTAAGCTCATCCAGTTTAGGGAGTAAACTGCGGATGTTGCAATGCACAAAGGAGAGGCCTTTTTTAGTGGGGAGATTAAATATGGTGTCAGCTATTGGACCAGGGTTGGATTCAACATCATTTGCAAGTGCAAGCCGCAGAATAAAAAGGAATTTGGACAGGGGTAAATAGTTATTGAAGAGTTTTAAAGCTCTGTTGTGTGGGGGTGGGAGGGCTGGATTTTAACACTCTAGTCTCCACCAGCACTCAGCTGATAAGGTAAAGGAGCTGAGCAAGCTATGGTGTATTTGGGTTTCTTTTCCAGCTTGCTGTAATTTGTAGGGTGTATAGGGAGGGAGGGTAGATTTAGAGAGAAGGGAGATGGTGGAATGAAGCAGCAAGAGTGGGAAGAGAGGGAAAAACATTTCTAGAGAAAGGTGGTGTGGGAGAAGGGGAGGGAAAAAAAGGAAAAGTAGAAGACAGGTAGGGTATTTATAAGGAAAGCAGGAGATGGAAGGGAGTCTGGTAGGTAAAGTTCCAGAGTGGTGTAGGTTGGTAGCTGAAAATATCACAAGACCAAATTAGTTGGGTATAAATGAAATGAGAACTGTGGGGTGGGTGGGTACTAAGTCCAGGTGGGAGCTAGGAGGACACTGTGATAGAGGCTGGCCCTGGAAGCTGTATGGAGTTGAGTATGCTTGCAGGAGCCTTGGATAGATGTGTCCAGGTGGGAGCTAGAAGGACACTGATAGAGGCTGGCCCTGGAAGCTGTATGGAGTTGAGTATGCTTGCAGGAGCCTTGGAACATTTAGTGTCTCTTCCAGGAAGATTATCTGAGAAAGATATTGGGATCACCCCCGTCAATGTTACCGGTAACGGAACCTGTGCCGTGGCTTTGCTTTGTGCAGCAAATGGATCCGGTGTGACAAACGGCAGTGAAATGCTTTGGATTAATGACTTCCTACATGTTCCTGATACTAGACATGTGCACAGCACAAAATTTCGTTTTGAACTAATGGATTAGTCCTAAAATGCAATTTATATAGTTGCTAAAGAAATTCGTTTTCAGTTCTTTAGTATGAAAACTAATTTCATTCATCCGAAAACCGGTGGATACAATTACTATTGTAGTGGCTCCTCAGAGGGCTGAGATCGCTGCGTGTTACAGTATCTCTCCCTCTCAGCACAATGTGGGCCATATTACATAGTTGGTGCTAACTTAACCAAAGCTGTTGTAAACTTCCCAGGGCCATTATAGCCTATGGAGGTTTTCAGTTTACAACAGCTCTGGTTAAGTTAGCACCAACATTGTAATACTGCCCCGTGTCAGGCAAAGCTGTTACAGTAACTGACTGCTGCTCATCACAGCGCTCAGAGTTTCAGTAAAACTAGTAAATAATATTTTTATATATAAGAGGTTAGAACAATATTATTTCCCCTCTCTGTATAATGTTTAGAACATCCTCCTGCATTAATTAATACCCCTCTCTGTATAATGTATACAACATCCACCTGCATTAATTAATACCTCTCTCTGTATAATATTTAGAACACCCTCCTGAATTAATTAATGTCCCTCTCTGTATAGAACATCCTCAATTAATACCTTTCTCTGTATAATGTATATAACATCCTCTTGCATTAATACCCCTCTCTGTATAATGTATAGAACATCATCCTGCATTAATTAATGCCCCTCTCTGTATAGAACATCCTACTGCATTGGCATGTGGAGGGTGCAGAACTTCGGATGTTGCGATGTTGCGCTCTTCATTGCTGGTCTCCTTCACTCATCAATGTAATATCACAAAAAGGACTGAAACTAAAATGTAGTGCATTTTATTTTAGTTTCTTTCGTTTTTTGTACTGAGCAGTTTCGTTTCTCTTGAGTCATACGAAAACTAAATTATCCCAAAATTCGGACTAAATCGTTTTAGTACTAAAACGAATGCACATGTCTACCTGATACTGTCTGGGAACATTTATGATCCATTAACCCTGAATTCATATGGTTTTGGAGGGGAGTCTGTCTGATTGCAAAATATGGTTCTTCCCTGTAGCACAGTGTTTCCCAAACCTGTCCTCGAGACCCTCAACCAGGTCAGGTTTTGCAGATCACCTTGGGGAAATGCAGACTGAATCCTGCAATCCCTGCGCAGCAAATCATATCACCTGTGCTGTGCTTCAGATATCTGGCAAACCTGGCCTGTTAGAGGGTGCTGAGGACGGGTTTGGGAAACACTGCTGTAGCATATGACAGGGCACATCCTTTTATGAACCAATGCAACTCCAATATTCAAACCGGGAACTCCCAAAAGAACGCATTCTGCGTTGGCCAGGTTTTAAATCTGTTGCAATATTATCAGCTTGACTTCTAAGAAATGTCTTTGGACTGTAATGTAATACTGCGCACAATGATTTTATTTAACCATATAGGTGCACAGACAAAGAATAAGCGGCATAATTAAGGCTATGTGCTGAAACATTGCATTTTATTCTTTGTGCATCTCTAGGGTAAAATAAAATCATTGTGTGGAATACACTGGTTTTGGATACTGTTAGGGAAACAGACCCCTTCGGAGGAGCACTGGGTGTCCTGGCTGGTGGATTGGAGGCTCTCCCTGAGGTGGGTAGCGACACTCCTTTCTGGTTAGTGTCTCTAATGTAATACTCTGCACCACTACTAGTATTCCCTCCTTGTGACTCCATGTGAGACCTGTATATGCCATCTTCCAATTGTGATGAGAAGAAGCCCAAAGGGATCAGAGGTGACTGTGACATTTTTTTTAATGTCTTTTGAGAAAGCGTCTCTGAGGTGAAAAGCATTGACGCCATATTGACAATGATTGACCACATGCCTTGTTCATTTCCACTTGTGACTATGACATTTTTTTAATGTCTTTTTTGAGGAAGCATCTCTGAGGTGAAATGTGTTGATGTCATATTGACAATGACTGACCATGTGCTTTGTTCATTTCCACTGACAGGTGCAGCCTGCACATGGGGCCATATTACATTGTTGGTGCTAACTTAACCAGGTGTTGTAAACTGAAAACCTCTATAGGCTGTAATAGCTCTGGGAAGTTTACAACAGCTCTGATTAAGTTAGCACCAACTATGTAATATGGCCCATGGTGTTTTCACGTCTATACTGTCGGCTCTGCAATAATGACACATAAGGACCGGCAGTGCTATAAACCTTCATGAATACTGCTGTGATGTAAATAGTTTTTTGAAAATACTTCTAGCTTTATAGAGTTCTATCATTGCACGGAAAGATTTATAGTAAATACATTTATGGTTTTATGCTATGCATCATTTTTCTTTACCTTTTTTTATCCTAAGTATTCAATATTGACTTCCTTGGATGGAATTTGAGGTACAAACTGGAATATACATCTTTTAGGCTAAGGTCAGACGAGCGCAGTATTAACGTGCGTTTAGCCGCACTTAATCACAGCCGTGCTAGCAGCAAATTATGTCCAATGCTGGGCAGCATACGATGAACGGCCGCACATTTGTGCGGCCGCGCAACGCAAGTGGCAAACGAACGCATTTTTCGAGAACGTCATACCGCTAGTACTGACGTACAGAGTGCGCTGCGTCCGCTAGCGGCGTGTGTGTGTGATTAGGAGACGTCAGACTCTGCTCATGTCCGGCCAACATCACGTCAAGACGCAAAAAGTGTTGATATTGAGGTGTATTGATAACCGTACAAAATCACGAACGAAAATGCGCATCGTATGACCGCTATCGCGTATTCTGTGAAAAAATGCGTCCATTCGTTCGAACGCACTCTTTCAAGGACAACGCGAAAAATGCGTTCGTCTGACCCTAGCCTAACCCTTTATTGTTTACTTCATATCTTTTTGTTTTGTAATTACTCATTTGGCTGAATGTGAGCTGTTATATCACTTGATACTGTAAAAGAAATAATTATAATATCAGGAAAAAAGGTGTCAAGTAATGTGTCTTAGGCTAGGGTCAGACGAACGCATTTTCGCGTTGTCTGTGAAAAAGTGCGTTCGAACGAATGGACACATTTTTTCACGGAGTACGCGATAGCGGTCATACGATGCGCATTTGCATCCGTGATTTTGTACGGATCATCAATAAAACACTTTGTGCATCTGGACGTTATGTTGGCCGGACATTAGCAGTGTCTGACATCTCCAATTCACGCACACACGCCGCTAGCGGGCGCAGCGCACTCTGTACGTCAGTACTAGCAGTTTAACGTTCTCGAAAAAATGCGTTCGTTTTCCACTTGCGTTGCGCGGCCGGACTTTTGTGCGACCGTACTTCGTATATTGGCCGTCATTGCCCGTCATTTGCTGCTAGTGCGGCCGTGATTATGTGCGCCTGCACGCGCGTTCGCACTGCGCTCGTCTGACCCTAGCCTTAGCTACAGGTGGAATAGAGTGTTTTATTAGCTGCTTTATATTTAATATTATATGTTCTTAGCTATTCCTTTTTATATCTTTTATCTGTTCATATTACCATGTACAAAAGCTACTTATCTTATCGATATTTAAGGCTAGGGTCAGACGAGCGCAGTGCGAACGCGCGTGCAGCCGCACTTAATCACGGCCGCAGTAGCAGCAAGTGCCAGGCAATGACGGCCAATATACGAAGTACGGTCGCACAAAAGTCCGGCTGCGCAACGCAAGTGGAAAACGAACGCATTTTGTCGAACGTAAAACCTCTAGTACGGTTGTACAGAGTGCGCTGCGTCCGCTAGAGGCGTGTGTGCGTGAATTGGAGACGTCAGACACTGCTAATGTCCGGCCAACATAACGTCCAGATGCACAAAGTGTTTTATTGATGATCCGTACAAAATCACGGACGCAAATGCGCATCGTATGACCGCTATCGTGTACTCCGTGAAAAAATGCGTCCATTCGTTCGAACGCACTTTTTCACAGACAACGCGAAAATGCGTTCGTCTGACCCTAGCCTTAGTTGTGTTAATATCAGTCGAGTGCTGTTAATTTCTGAACAAAAGTTAAAGTGCAGTTGCAAATGTGTCCACTAGGTGGCAATATATGTATAGCAAATCCATTTGTTGTAAAGAGAAAAAAAATAAACCGCGGATGAAATGATGAAAAATCATTACAAATTTTTCCACTTATGAAATATTTAATTTAAAGTTATGTGTTAATTGCTTAATTGCCTTCCTTTCACTCTAAACTGAATACAGAAAAAACGGAATAAATTGTAACTTTTAATTTTATGTTTTTCTCTATTTTTATAGCACGGTGTCGAATTATATTTTTTTAATTTCTATCACCATTTTGCAAACAGTTTAATGATCAATGCCTCTGTATGTGTCTTTGTCAGGCCGTGTGGTTGCCATACATTTTAATAAAAGTGATCCAAAATATAATACAGAAACCCATAAAGGGAGAAGCCTGTAAACTGATACTTTACATATTCATCAAAACTAAGGTAACAGCAAGAATCACATGTGTGACTCTGGCGGATTCGGGCAGGGGGAACTTGCCGCCCCCCCTCCAGCCACAATTCCTTTGTGGGTGACCCTAGGGACCTGTTTACATTTAAACCCCTGAATCTCTGGCTTCATACATCCTGCATGGTCGCTTGATGTGTCATTGGAAAGGCCAATGTGTTGCCTTTCCAAGGATATTAAATATGACCATTTAAAATGTACACAGGGGAAAAAAATAGAATAAATAATTTACAAGAGACTTTTTTATTAATTTTGGTAAAAATACAATAACAGGTTCTCCATTTCTGAGATGTTGTTGTTTTGTTTTTTTAAAAAGTACCCTGTCATATATACAACCACAAAGAATTCTATGATAACATCTCCGGTTACTGTGAACCGAACACAAGCTCTTAGCCAAACCTGGAAGTGGCCCCTCCTGAAACTTGTGGCTGGATCCGCCCCTGATGTGATTGGCTAGAAGAAATTTCCTATCATACTAAATTTAATTTAAACATTATTTTTTAATTGTTTAAAGTGTTTCTGAAAGCTTTAAAGGGCCACTTCCACCAACAAAAATGAAATGCTCTTATTGTGTTTATTTTATGTTGCTGATATCTTACCTGTCTTACATTTGTTTTTCTCTTGTTAAGGCTAGGGTCAGACGAACGCATTTTTCACGTGCGTTTAGCCGCACGAAATCACGGCCGTGCTAGCAGCAAATGACGTCCAATGCCGGGGAACATACGACGAACGGCCGCACGAAAGTTCGTCCTTGCAACGCAAGTGGCCAACGAACGCATTTTTTCGAGAACGTCAAACCGCTACTACTGACGTACAGAGTGCGCTGCGGCCGCATAGCGGCGTGTGTGTGTGATTAGGAGACGTCAGACGCTGCTAATGTCCGGCCAACATAACGTCCAGACACAAAAAGTGTTTTATTGACGATCCGTACAAAATCACGGACGAAAAGGCGCATCGTATGACCGCTATCGCGTATTCTGGGAAAAAATACGTACGTTCGTTCGAACGCACTTTTTCACGGACAACGTGAAAAATGCGTTCGTCTGACCCTAGCCTTAGTGCAGGAAATATTGTACTCTCTATGTGTCACTGGGTGCATCAATTGTGTGATCATTTGTGTTGTCAACTGCCCCCCTGCCCCACAGTATCTTTACCTCACTTGGTCCTTACTTTGGTTTTGGTCATATATAATGGAGTCTATGGGTCAGACAGTCTCACATTATTGTATTGTGTGGGATGTGTTCAAAGGACATCACCAGGGGGTAGATTAGAAGTCTTTCACGATCCCTGTCTTATCTCATTGAGCACCAGCACTTATCTCAGGTAGCCTACACCACACAATACACCCCCTGCTGCCTTATCTAAACATACCCTCCACCTAGGGTTGCCATATAATTTATTCATGCTGATGGGCAGTGCCTAAAAAAAAATGCCACCCATGTATGCATGTATAGTCCATCCACTCCAAGTAAGGAATCTCATAGGCATCCCAGGTGACCTGCTTTGATTTCCTTCCTGCAGCATATGAATTATACATGTTGCAGGGCAGCACTTTTCCCTTTGCTCCACTCTGCATGAAATAGTAATATGTGTCCAGGAAAACATCTGGAAACCCTGACTCCACCTCATTAACTAAGTGTATTTTTCCTTTTTACATGCAATTACATCAGAAAAAGTAAAAAACCCAGCAGCATGTATTTTATAATGTGTTTTTATTTAATGCACAAGTAATCTAGTTACAGCTTATGTCTAATAAATGTTTAACTTCTAAACGTTGAACCGTTATACTCTTTATACTCCAGATGCCTGCAAATTGGCATTTCTTATACTAAGTATAGGAAGGGATAATTTACCATACACGCCCATAACAACCTAATTGAAAGATAAGTTTGTGCCTTGCCTGGAACAGGACAGGAGCTGTTCTGTTCAACAGATAACTCGATAATCACATTGGTTCGGTCGGAATAAGGCCTTATATTCTTTATTCAAAGCCATTTAAAGGTCTCAGTTCTGATTTAGAACTCTCATCAGGACAAATAAAGCATTAGATAATTTATACTGCCTGGCCAAAAAAGTTACATGCTCTAATATTTAATTGGACGGCCTTTTGCTTTGATCATGGCATGCACTCGCCGTGGCATCTTTTCAGTAAGTTCATGCAATGTCACATTTATTTCCATTCATAGTTGCATTAATTTGTCGCCAAGATCCTGTATTGATGATTGGAGAGTCAGAGCCCTGCGTAAAGTCTTCTCCAGCACATCCCAAAGATTCACAATAGGGTGAGGGTCTGGACTGTGTGGTGTCCAATCCATGTGTGAAAATGATGTCTCCTCTCCCTGAACTCGCTGAATCCTGGCATTGTCATCTTGGAATATGCCCGCACCATCAGGGAAGAAAAAAAATCCATTAAGGGAAAAACCCGCTCATTCGTATATTCAGGTAGTCAGCAGACCTCATTTTTTTGGGCTCATAAAGTTGCTGAATCTAGAACTGACCAAACTGTGTAATCCCAAATCCTAACACTGTCCCCCAGGTTTGTACAGTAGCTGGTGATTTTTTTGGCCAGGCAATGTATGTATATATTTATTTTCCTTCTTGTATCAATATTTGACTGTTGCTGAAGGAGATGCAATGAGTAAAACCAATGGGAAGTTGAACAGCATTGCAATAGTGATGTATGCATTGTATAATTTTATATTTAGGTCTGTAGGCTATTTAATCAGTTCCCAAAGTTGTCAGACTGAAATATCATGGGTTTCCTCTGGTGCACCAATCAGTGTTGTGTATATTTTGTCGATCCAAAAGGTCACAATCTCATCAAAATTAATTTTTGTTCCAGCTTGCAAAGCTAGGACACTCTTTTGTGAATATATGATGGAATAGCACAGCCAGATGTTAACATCTGTAGCTGTACCTTTGCTATTTATTCATGTTACACCATGGGTGTAATCAGATTTATTTGCTAAACAGAAATAACATGTAAACTGCACATGCCTAATAATGTAATCCTCCTGTCACCTGTCTACACGCGCACGGCCAACTCTCACCTCCAAGACTTCTCAAGGGCAGCTCCGGTCCTGTGGAATGAGTTGCCTCGCCCTATTAAACTCTCCCCTGATCTTCAGGCCTTCAAGAAATCCCTCAAAACCCATCTCTTCAGATTAGCATAACACATCACTGATGCAACTCATCCCTCTGCATAAGATCGACTCACACATGATTGAAGCTGCTTCTATGGCCCCACATTCCCGAACCACTGGCACTAACGATCCTGCTATCTGTAAAATTCCTCTTGTCTTCCTCAACCCCAATCCCTCTAGATTGTAAAATCCTATGAGCAGGGCCCTCTACATCTCTTGTTTCCATCATATGTCGGTTTATCTCATTCCCTTTTGGTTATTGTAAAGCGCTGCGGAAACTGTTGACGCTATATAAATGATGACAATAATAATAAATGTATGTTTTATAGCTATCATGGAACCGTTAAACTTAGGCACAATTGTTCCAGGACATTTGTGATCCCATTTTCACATCAAACAGGTTGTTTATTTGCTTACTAACATTTTATACATATATATATATATATATATATTATATATATATATAATTAGCTTTTGCTTTGTGTGCGTGGATTTTGGGATTTGTTAATTTTTTTTTAAAAGAAACCTGAGTTTTTTTTGTTCGAACTGTACAAAATATAATTTACAGGTTGATGTCTTAGGCTAGGGTCAGACGAACGCATTTTTCGCATCGACCGTGAAAAAGTGCGTTCGAACGAATGGACGTATCTTTTCACAGAATACGCGATAGCGGTCATACGATTCGCATTTTCGTCCTTGATTTTGTACGGATCATCAATAAAACACTTTTTGCGTCTGGACAATATGTAGCAGCGTCTGACCTCTCCTAATCACGGACACACGCCGCTAGCGGACGCAGCGCACCCTGTACGTCAGTACTAGCGGTTTCACGTTCTTGAAAAAATACGTTCGTTTGCCGCTTGCGTTGCCCGGCCTAACTTTCGTGCGGCAGTACTTCGTATATTGGACGTCATTGGACGTCATTTGCTGCTACTACGGCTGTGATAAAGTGCGGCTACACACGCGTTCACACTACGTTCGTCTGACCCCAGCCTAAAAGTAATAAGTAATGATTATTGCAGACGTTAGCCAGGGCATATTGGCTACAAAACAAAGTTGTTTCATTCTTATGCGTCCATGAATTTTGTTGTGTTGTAAATACAAACCGAGGTGAGCTCACTCTGGAACAGGCATTGTAAAAATGCACATGTGAGAAGCAGACGTCTTTTACATCAATCCCCGTACCTTCAAAGTCCGCCACAGAGACTTGTTGATGGTCATCACTAAACAAACATTTAGGGTGAACTGAAGCGTTTTGAATTTAAACGGATATTCTGAAGGTATAAGAGGTATTCGTGGTATGAACACTGACTCCCCCGGCCAGGTCCGGTTAGCACCATAGCCTCTATCACATTTCTGTGGAATGCTTTTACTTGTTGAGGTTCTGCAATAATATCACAGGTTCTCCCATGCTGCAGCATTGAGGGTGTGTGTTAGGCCTGGCTGTGAAAAGGAAACAGACCTGCTGGAGCAGTGAGGGGAGTGTGTGGCCTGGCTGTGAGAGGGAGGCAGACATGCTGGAGCAGTGAGGGAGTGTGTGAGCCCTGGCTGTGAGAGGAGGAGAGACTCCTGTTTAAAAGTATTTAACCCCCCTTTTTGCCCCCCCACTGGATTTTTGGAAAATGTTAAAATACGTGTTTTTTTTATTTTTCAAGATGAATCTAAATACCAATTTTCACGTCTGTAACATCTTCTGTTTTTGAGCTATAGGTATCCTTTTTAAAAGTATCCACCCCCTTTTTTTCACCCCTCACTTGGGATTTTTGGAAAATGGTAAAACAAGTGCCAAATTTCACACCTGTAACATCTTTGGTTTTTGAAATATAAGTATACTGATAAAAGTATTCACACCCCTTTTTCACCCCTCCCCTTAACTGGATTTTCAGAATACGGTAAAACATTTTGTTGGGGGTTTTTTTCACGAAGATTGTAAATACCAAATTTCACACCTGTAACATCTTTTGGTTTTTGAAATAAAAGTATTCAACCCCCTTTCCCCTGCCCCCCCCTTAACTGGATTTTCAGAAAATGGTAGAACACATGTTTGTTTTTTTTGCACAAAGATTGTAAATACCAAATGTAACATCTTTGGTTTTTGAGATATAGGTATCCTGTTGAAAAGTATTTAACCCCCTTTTTTTCACCCCCCCTCTCCACATAGGATTTTTGAAAAATGGTAAAACACGTGCTAGTTTATTTTTCAAGAAGATTGTAAGTGCCAAATTTCACACCTGTAACATCTTTGGATTTTGAAATATAGGTATACTGATAAAAGTATTCAACCCCCCTTTTTGCCCCCCTCCCACTGGATTTTTGGAAAATGATTGATTACGTGTTTTTTTGTTTCTCAAGACGAATCTAAATACCAATTTTCACGTCTGTAACAGCTTCTGGTTTTGAGATATAGGTATCCTGTTTAAAATAATTCACCCCCCTTTTTCACCCCTCACTTGGACTTTTAGAAAATACATGTTTCTTTGTTTTTCAAGAAGATTGTAAATACCAAATTTCACACCTGTAACATCTTGGGTTTTTGAAATATAGGCATACTGATAAAGGTATTCACACCCCTTTCCTCCAACTCCCCCAATTGGATTTTTGGAAAATGGTAAAAGACATGTTTGGTCTTTTTCATAAAGATTGTAAATACCAAATTTCATACCTGTAACATCTTTTGGTTTTTGAAATAATAGGTATACTGATAAAAGTATTCAACCCCCTTTCCCCCGACCCCCACCTCGCCCCCCTAACTGGATTTTCAGAAAATGGTAAAACACATGTTTGGGTTTTTTGCACGAAGATTGTAAATACCAAATTTCACACCTGTAACATCTTTGGTTTTTGAGATCTAGGTATCCTATTGAAAAGTATTTACCCCCCTTTTTTTGCACCCCCCCACGTGGGATTTTTGAAAAATGGTAAAACGTGTTCGCTTATTTTTCACGAACACTGTAAATACCAAATTTCACACCTGTAACATCTTTGGTTTTTGAGATATAGGTATCCTATTGAAAAGTATTTACCCCCCTTTTTTTGCACCCCCCCACGTGGGATTTTTGAAAAATGGTAAAACGTGTTCATTTATTTTTCACGAACACTGTAAATACCAAATTTCACACCTGTAATATCTTCGGTTTTTGAAATATAGGTAAAATGTTAAAAGTATTCAACCCCCCTTTTTGGCCTTCCCACTGGATTTTTGGAAAATTGGTAAAATACATGTTTTTTATTTTCCAAGATGAATCTAAATACCAATTTTCAGGCCTGTAACATCTTTTGTTTTTGAGATATAGGTATCCTGTTGAAAAGTATTTAACCCCCTTTTTTTCACCCCCCCTCTCCACATAGGATTTTTGAAAAATGGTAAAACACGTGCTAGTTTATTTTTCAAGAAGATTGTAAGTGCCAAATTTCACACCTGTAACATCTTTGGATTTTGAAATATAGGTATACTGATAAAAGTATTCAACCCCCCTTTTTGCCCCCCTCCCACTGGATTTTTGGAAAATGATTGATTACGTGTTTTTTTGTTTCTCAAGACGAATCTAAATACCAATTTTCACGTCTGTAACAGCTTCTGGTTTTGAGATATAGGTATCCTGTTTAAAATAATTCACCCCCCTTTTTCACCCCTCACTTGGACTTTTAGAAAATACATGTTTCTTTGTTTTTCAAGAAGATTGTAAATACCAAATTTCACACCTGTAACATCTTGGGTTTTTGAAATATAGGCATACTGATAAAGGTATTCACACCCCTTTCCTCCAACTCCCCCAATTGGATTTTTGGAAAATGGTAAAAGACATGTTTGGTCTTTTTCATAAAGATTGTAAATACCAAATTTCATACCTGTAACATCTTTTGGTTTTTGAAATAATAGGTATACTGATAAAAGTATTCAACCCCCTTTCCCCCGACCCCCACCTCGCCCCCTTAACTGGATTTTCAGAAAATGGTAAAACACATGTTTGGGTTTTTTGCACGAAGATTGTAAATACCAAATTTCACACCTGTAACATCTTTGGTTTTTGAGATCTAGGTATCCTATTGAAAAGTATTTACCCCCCCTTTTTTTGCACCCCCCCACGTGGGATTTTTGAAAAATGGTAAAACGTGTTCGCTTATTTTTCACGAACACTGTAAATACCAAATTTCACACCTGTAACATCTTTGGTTTTTGAGATATAGGTATCCTATTGAAAAGTATTTACCCCCCCTTTTTTTGCACCCCCCCACGTGGGATTTTTGAAAAATGGTAAAACGTGTTCATTTATTTTTCACGAACACTGTAAATACCAAATTTCACACCTGTAATATCTTCGGTTTTTGAAATATAGGTAAAATGTTAAAAGTATTCAACCCCCCTTTTTGGCCTTCCCACTGGATTTTTGGAAAATTGGTAAAATACATGTTTTTTATTTTCCAAGATGAATCTAAATACCAATTTTCAGGCCTGTAACATCTTTTGTTTTTGAGATATAGGTATCCTGCTTAAAATATTGAACCCCTTTTTCACGTCGTTAGGGGCGGAGTTTCCAAAAATCCTTCCTTAGTGGATGCCTACGTCATAAAAACAGTGTCACGTTCCTAGGTTAAACGTTTTCAGCTGGACGTTGAAGAGCCATCTAGTATGGCATGGCATTGATTTAAGGGTTCTGTGTGAAAACAAACACAGGATGCAATGAAAACGAGAGAAATCTCAATGTATCTTTCCTTGTGGTAAAATCCTTTCTAAAATAAATAAATAAATAATTGCATATCCTACCCAGAGTTCCTTGCTGCATATGGGGAATGCAGCACAGGGGCTCTGGGATGCAGTTCTTTGAATTGCTGTGATGTGCAGATGGCTTCGGCAATAATAAACACTAACACTAATAATTACTCCTTCTGATACTGGAAGCATTTAGTTTGAGAGTTGTACACATGTTTGTTTGTTTGTTTATTCATTACTTAATATATTTCACTGTATTCATGGCCTAGATTTAACTCATGTGGGCACGCGTTAGTTCAATTTCTACGTCATTTAACAAAAATGTGTTTCCAAACAATCCCTGTCTGTCTGGTATAAAGCCAGAGATGATGTCACACTATCCTTAGAAATCCCATTATGTAATATGTTCTGGTTGACTTTGGCACAAACTCATTTGGAAAGGTAAATGCTCAGCTTTTCAATTTATAGAGGGCCAGGCTGGGACAAAAAGAAGACTATTCTGGAACCCCATGGTCATATGTGAGAAGTGAATGTCACATGCAGGATATGATTGAAGTCAGATAGCTTAACTCTTCCCCTTTTGAAAGCACACAAAGCCCTTTGTATTTTCTTCACTTTATTGGGAAAGTAAATAAAAGATGTCTTGTGGGAGGAGAGGGCTTCTCTAGGTGTGCGATTTATACCTTTTAAATGTCCACGGTGGAGCGAATTTTTAGCTCATACACTGCTTTGTGCGCTTTTTGAAGTTCATCCGTTTTGCATTGTTTACCATAGTGACCTTTGAGGTAGATGGGTCACCTTCCTCTGACTTCTTGTGTATAGCAGCACATTTTTTATTGTACTCATGTATATTTAATCATTCAACGTAGGCGCTATTTGTTTTTTACTCCTTCAATTCTGCACTTTGTACATGATTGGTTTGTGACACTGGCAGAGGGATGTTGACAAAGACACTATAATATAAAAGACACTGACCGAGATAATGACAGACCCTTTCAGGACAGAATCAATCTATTGACTATGCTTAGTTAACCGTATACAGTCCCACAGCCACACGCATCAGTCACAGACAGTTGAAATGCACACAGAAACTGTCAGAGACCCAAGGAGACATTGAAGAGCATATATAGACACTCTGATCTTCCACCCCTCATACACACACCTACAGAGCATCAGGGTGTATCAGCTAATCAATATTCCTTCATGTTGGCAGACCGCCTTGTATGCGCACCAGCCCACTGGGTAATTGTCCTCTGTGCCCAATAGCTGATCCCTGTCTGTATTTGTAGAATAAGGCACGACCAGATCTATTTTGTCATTCTGTGTCATGACATAGGTTTTCTTTATAAAATGTTCACTTTCTATGCAGACTCCCTATCAATTTACTTTTACAAATCTTTACATTTGACTTGAGATACAGGACTGGAGATGGCTGATGCTTTGTAAGGGATTTGACAGCGCTGCAAAAAAGAGATGGTTTGCTTACTCTTACTGTGCTTGAGGTTGAGTTTTTTTCTTTTTTTTATGGCAGGAAGAACCAATAGCCCGGACATGGTGCTAAAGTAGCTTGTTATCCACGAATCTAAGGAAAATAAAATCAAGGCTCGTCTAGAAGGAGTTAGGATCTAGTGGCATCAACTCAAGCACTTTCCTCAAGGCTGTATTCAGGTGTGGTGCTGCCCCATACTGAATCAAATAAATATGAACAAGAAGATAAATTATTAGCACAAATAATCACTAGGCCTATCGGGGCTACTTGTAGGGGAAAACAATGTAACTTGGAACAAAAGAAAAGACTCTAACAGCATTTATTACAAATGAGAGGTTTGTTGCTGTCACGTTTCTGCCAGTTTCTGCTAGGCCCCCTGGTGGTGATAGTGATCCTTGTCAGCTCTTAAGGGTTTCAGGGTTAATTAGTTCAGGCTCTCCGCCCCTGGAGTCTCTGTGGCTGTTTTGGCCTGTGGTCACCTGACCTGCCTAGCCCTATATATACGGCAAGCAGTACCTCAGATCTTTGATCCAGGATAGGTTTTTCCTACGGAGTACCTGCATTTTGTGTTTTGATTCTGAGAACCTGTATATGATAACCCGTGTATGACTTTGGCTTTCGTTTCTGTATTACACTCTTGTCTGCTCCCTGTACCCTGTATATGATAACTTGTGTATGGCTTGTGCTCCTTGACCATTCTTGCCTGCTCCCTGGTACCTGTGTTTCGGATCTCCTGTTACTGACCCGGTCTGTCTAGGAACCACTCTTGTTGCTGACTCTGTCTGTCTATTTACCATTCCTATTTCTGAATATGTTTTTGCCCATCATCATAATGTACTTGGTGTAAGGTACCAGTTAATAAGGACCTCCTTGTTGTTCAGGATTCTGTGTTTGTTGCAGGACATTCTTGTATTGTGGTCTCTTGCATACTCCTGTCCTATTCTGGGGTCCACCCCTACCCTGCAAAATGCCACCCCTAACAAAGGGCAGCCTGGTGCCGCTGCTCCACCCTGCTCCATGGACGGGCCGGCCCTGATAGCAATAAATCATATAGCAGGAGAAATTCCAGGATTGTAATTACTAAAGAAACATATAAACAACAACGAAACGTATGCAAAGCAAAGTGGATACCAGCGCTCAATCAAGTTCTTCTAAATTTTCAAGCATACAGTCAAGTGGAATGTGGCCTTTTCCTCATGAGGGGATCCCACGGTTTAAACAAATATATACAATTTGCAGATTGTTTAAGGATGTAAGGTGAGTTATAGCCTACTCACACTTATTGGTGCCTTTTTATCCAAGAGACACCAAATACAAAGCAGCCGGTGAATCAAAGGAGCACCAGACCCTCTTTTTTCCTCAGGAGCGATGCTCGTGTTAGTAGCTCCACCAAAACAGGACAGGCAGACGCTAGCAATATTTTAAAACTATTTTATTAAAATCAATAAAATAAAAAAACAATTCAATAGTTTAAAATGCCGCAGACCTGTTTCGCTATACAAAGCTTCATCAGTGGGATACACAACAACATTTTAACTGATTTATCACATAAGTTTGATTTTCAGGAAAATTCTTCTTAATAAAAAAGTGTTATCAGCCTTTGCCAATAGCCAAGTGATGTGTACCTTTTATAATTGATATTTGCTACTTTTTTAATGTGGCACTTCCCACCTGCCTCAGTGGATGGCCCCCACCATTTACCTTTTTTATTATTTTTTTTTTATGTGTATTGTATTAATACATTATTAAAATTCTTTGCACCTCTCATTTCTTTAAGATAATTTTTATAAATTCTTTTTATTTTTTCTGGAGAAAATCCTGTCATCTTTTTAAATCTGCAGGAGCGTTTTGATTTGTTTCCATTAGCTTCTAGATGTTATTTTTAAGAAGATAACATGCAGAACATTTTTTGTTTGGTTGTTGTTTTTGTTTTAGGTTTTTTTTGTAAGTTGTGGTACCCTAAGGATGGAAGTGTTTTTCATCCCCTTGGGAGTTTAGCTGTTATAGCAATTGATTTTGAAAAATAGAAACCATAAAACCACTCAGATACAGACAGAGACGAAAATTGCCAAAAATTATAGAAAATGCCTTAAATCTGAGTCATTGACTGGAATGGTGCAACTATTCTAGGATGGACAGAGAGTAATGATCTATTCTTAATGCACATCATTAAAAGAAAAAAAAAATTCCCTTTTTTTTTCTTCTTTTCTTCTATAGCAGGTTATGAAGGAAAGCAGCTGTCCCAATAGAAAGGAGCAATACTCCTCCACGGGAAACCAGATGTTTCAAATGGCATTTAACCCCAGTGAAAAATGGCTTTAAATAAAATATATTTTAGGATCCATTGCATGTAATATGAAACAGAGGGCATGCTGGTTGCAAGACCACGGTTACAGAGCTGATGCCCACCCTGATGCAATAAATGAGTGTCATCTTTATTGAAAATACACCATTTATTGAAAAAGTCTGCACTGGGGTACGCACCCATGAAACATTTATTAATGGAAAACTTATGTTTAGATTATTTTGCACAAAACGCACATTTTTCATTAGAAATAATAAGTCTGTAATCAGAGATACAGTCATTTTATTAAGTTATTCATCATGAACCAAATAAGGGACATCTAAAAAGTCAATGCAGGAGATGAAAGAGGGCCTATTCACCCAACATTAGGGTGTGCCTGGGCACTGTAGGAACAACCCCTGCATACACCTTAGAAAATCAGTTATGTTAAAGCCAAGTTGGCAAAGAAAAGTTCAGCATAACAGACCTGCCAACTCAAACGCTCTGGCCTTGTGACCTACCGATCACCCACCAGCCCTAGGCTATCAGAGTTTTCAGGAGGCCTGAGGGAAAATGCACCACCGGTGCCTGTTTAATGGCACCTGTGGTGCTGAAATGGGTAAATTTAAATCTGAAGCCTTTAGATGCTCTTTCATGAGCAGCTCTGATCGGCAAGTGCAGGGTAGCCAGAAATTGCTGCAATGATGTGAGTTGCACCATGATCACGCATCTCGGCAGACACGCCCGTCACATGTTCCTAGACCTGACGCGGTTGGCAGGTGGGGTGCAGTCGGAGTTGTGCTCTTTATGAAGCTGCATTATACCTGATTTTATATTCATAACTGGGGTTATCCTCTAGTAGCTGTGCATCTCTTTTTTAAATTTACAATGAATATCTGTCACGTTTCCCAGTTCCAGCCCTGTCCCCCTCCCCTCTGTATTCTTTATGCCTGAGTTTCCCTTATGGGTCTGTATGTTGCTTTCCCTGGGTTGCAGCTCAGGGGTTAAGTGGCTTCTTCATTAGCTCTCCTGTTGGTGATGTGGGCTGATCACATCCCTATATATTGCAATGGGCCCTTATCCCATTGCTCTTTCATTTTGGTTCACTTTCACTTCCTGATTCCTGCTGCGTGTTTGTACCTGAGAGCTCCGTGCTGTTTATTATGTTCTAGTTTGTGTTTTCTTGTTCAGCTTATTTCTTATGTTTTGTCCTCCCTGTCTGTCTGCTGTTCCTTAGTCTTTCCTGTTCTAGTTATTTCTCTTGTGAATTTAGTTCTAGTGTTTCTCCTTTGCTTTGCTTTTGGTTTTCTGTTTGTTATATATCTGACTGATTTCCTGGTTCTGACCCTTTTGCCTGGCTGACTATTATCCCGGTTCTGGATCCCTGGCTTCTGCATAAGGTATATGTTCTGGTTTTTGACTCCTGCCTTTTCTTGACATTTCTATTGGATACTCCTTGTCTGTACCATTGATATTACTTATGCATAAGTCCTGACTCCTCTGTATGTCCTTAGACTCTGCACGGCGCTGCTGTATTTTCCTTAGAGCAGATCCGCTACCACTAAAGACAAGTCTTTCATGGTTAGGGCTGCGGTTTACCGTGCAGGATCTCTGGCCTAGACTGTATACTCCGTGTTGCCTGCATATTGGGGCTTTCCTATGTACCAGGGCCTCACCTTGGCAAGTGCAATGTGCCCTCTTTCTGACTGATTGTGACAATATCCGAGCCATTTTAGTCCAGTACAGGGTATGGCTGGGATTCTCACATCCCTCAATAAAGTACTGCACCTGTCTTTGACACAGTGGAGACGTGGTGGTGTGGGGGTTAAACCTGTCACCTTCATACAGCTCTACGTAATGGAAGGGAGCTCAGAAAGCTAACAGCTTTTCAAAATATTCAATCATTCATGAGATATTTCTATAAAATCTTTATAACCTACTTGCGGCAGATCAAAGGGGAAGAAACAGCAGGGAACCTATAAAAAAAAAATTACCTAAAGTATACAATATATTATCCCCCTCCTTTACACATGCATGTATTTTTTTAAAATAACATTTTAGGGTTCCTAGAGATTTATTTTGCTGCCTTTATCCAATTCCATTTAAAAAGGTTTGTGGATATACTACTTAGTAACATATTAGGCACTGTCCATGCCTGGGTGTGTAAGAAATAAAAAGAGGGGGCTTGTCAGTAATACCCCCTGCTTGTCCCACTAAGTCCTACATGGCATCATTAGGAGCTTACTAAATAACAGGCCAGAAAATGTCAAATCCCTTGATCTCATAATATGTTGCGCATACGCGTGCGCAGTCTATTGCATTAGGGTTTGCACCCAAAAACTGAAACATATGTATATGTGTCAAATATAAATAAAATATATTATACACATGTAGCGCTCACCCCCGGAGGAGCCGCTGAATAACCCAGGATTGGTCTCACCGCACTAACAATTCACTGTACACCAGCATACCTTTATAGATTTTCTCAAATCTCAATAATTACACGTGTACGTTAACCATGAAAATCGAGCAGTCTAGGAAAATGAATGACGGTAATATGAAAGCGTAACAATATAGCGACTAAACCGTTAATATAATTCTCAGTCCTTTGGTTCAGAGTCCCACTTTAGAAATACTTTTTAGTACCTGGGTACCCGAGGACATAAACTAAGTCCACTGGCCAGTGGATGGATGAATATCTTCAACTAAAGAACTGCGCACTATTGTTAGCAATGTCATAGGCCGGAGGCATCTCACCCAACCGGCGAAACCACTTGTCCCGGACCGATGAAACTCTGCAGAAATGTCCCTCTTAAGAAGATTCGTCCTCTCTGCCGTCTGGAGCCCGATGCTGTCGAAGTTCACGCTCCCGATCCGGTTCTCCTCAGTCAGAAGTGGAATACCGCCAGCACTCCGCTCCGCCTGCGGCCTCCTTACTTGAGGTCCCTCTCGAATGCACTTGGAACAGGAACAGTTCAGCGTGACGTACAGCAAGTCGATCCGCACTCTCCCCGATCACTCCAGCAATGGATGCCGCCCGTTCTCCGCGCTCCAACTGGCAAAGATCCCAGAAAGTACCACACGAGCGACTGCCTTCTCTCCCCGCTTTCTCAGTTCTGCCCATGCTGCACACACTCCTCTCACTTCCTGGCGCCTGAGAGCTTCCTTCCTTTCTCCCAAGGGTTTCTGGGGGATCATAAGTCCATTACAGTTTCTCCCCATACGTTGCACTCTGGCTCCCCCTAGAGGCATAACAGCTGCAGTTCTCATAGCCAAAATAAACACAGGGCTACACACACATATACATTCATTAAAAATATATCATTACCATTTGTATTAGACGTGTCATCATAGAATACTATCAGGGTTATTCAGAGAGAGGTGAAAACCAGGAGAATGACTGGAGAAGTGAAAATTCTAGGTCAAAATAGCCAATTTGGAAAGCGAGATAAATGGGAGAATTTTTCTGGTTTGGCTATTTTGACCTATAATCTTCACTTCTCCAGTCATTCTCCTGGTTTTCACCTGTCTTTGAATAACCCTGTTAATCAATAAAAGTAAAAAAATATATATTTCCATTCGGATTTCAATTTCTTGCAGTGTGTGTAAAATTATTTTACGTGGCATTTGGTATCAAAGTATAAACCAAACAATGCCACTGTTTTAAGAAAAAAAATTGTTTTATTTATTATTTATTTTTACCTATAGCCTAAAATATGACCATGTTTTAATTGAAAATACCTGACTTATGACCCTGAAGCAACTTATGGTACTGGACAATAGATCAGTAAAGAGATTTCCCTGCTCGGAAATCAGAAACCGGCTGGGTGGAGTAGAGGTAACATCACTGCTTTATAACCGGTTCCAATCCCAGCAAGAGCACCTCTCCAGTAAGTGTCCTTGGCTTAGGCAAGACACCTAACGGTACATACTCGCCACCCAGGACATACCTGAAAACGAGATAAATTTCAATGTATCCTTCCTGGTAAAATACTTTCTCAAACAAAAAAACCTGTTTAACCTCCCTGGCGGTCCGATTCTGACATTTTTTATATGTCAGAATTGGTCCAATTTAATCTGGCCCCCTAGCGGTATAAGTGTGGCTCGGGGGTTAACTTTCAATACTGAAAGCGGTATCCCCGAGCCACACTCGGGCCGATACTTACATGTCCCTGCGCTCCCTCGCTCTCCCCGCAGTCACACTGCAGCTGATCATGACATCACACTTCCTGGTTCACTCCTCGCGAGAAGTGAACTGGGCAGTGTGACATCGCGAGCAGCTGGAGGAGACTGCAGTGGTCAGCGAGGGAGCGCAGGAAATGTAAGTATACAGCCCGAGTGTGGCTCGGATACCGCTTTCGGTACAAAAAGTTAACCCCGAGCCACACTCGGGAACATAGTCAGGGGGGTTAAAGTCAAATGAATACATTTACACATATACCCATTCACACCCTCCCAGGTATGCAGTAATAAAGCTCAAAGGAATGTGTGGTGTGCATGCGTGTATCAAAGAGCTTCACAGCAATTGTTCTGTTTCTCCACCAAAGCACTGAGAATGTGATCTCTTAACTTACTGTTGTGATGAGATGGCTATAGCTCCCAGTCTAGATGAATTACAGACAGTGACTCAATCGAGATGACACCTTGAAGATCTGTTGAAGTTTTATTCCAAAACTGTAGAAAATCCACAACAATATACATCCGATAGGTCAAAAAATCATAATGAATCTGAGTCCATAAGGCTTGCAAAGGATTACTGGGAAGGGAACAAGGGTGGAGCTATCTGAACAGGAAATCCCTGCGCCATGAGGAAGGGAGGAGAGAAACCCAGGGGTAGATAAGACATGTGCAATTCTTAAAGGCATATCACAAGTCATGTGAAACATGACACTCCCCGTCTAAATCTATGATTTCTATAATTAAATAACTTTGACTAAAGTTCAAAACAAATAAGTGAAGATTCTTTTCCAGGAACATCTGAAAAACAAGAGGGAAGGGAAGAACAAGAGAAAAGAATGCAACATTAACAATTCTTGCAGATCTTGATCTTGATGGTCCAGGCTGTGTCAAGAACAGTCAGTGAGTCCATCTTCAGAGGGGAAGGCAGCAACATGCACCAATCCTTCTTACCTCTCTTTGTCTCAAATTGATGACTTGTGAGGCTTGTCTTCTTCTTTGGGCAGAAGGAGTACTAATTCCTTTATAGGCCTGAAGTAAAGGTGTGGAGAATCTTCTTTCATGAATAAGTTGTAAAGTTTTCTGCTCCAGTACCAGTCCAGGAATTTTCTTGCGACTCCAATCATGCGTTGCCAAGAGTCTCCCATGTGAAAGGAGTGAGGTGGGTTGAATTCCATTTACACTTGTCATTCAAGAAGTTCAGTATCTTTTCGGTCGAGAGGCCTCCTGAATTGTGGGGGGGTCTTTACAGATGTGCCGCTTGTGACATTGTTTGTTTGTATCAGAGCTGTTTGTAAATTGATGAGCAATGTGAATAAGACGTGCAATGGCTCGTACAACAGAAGACCACTTGGAAAAGCGTTCAAAACGGTGAGGACTCAGCCTTACCCTTTCTTTCACAGAGGTGTTGAGTGTAACGGTAACAGCTCTAATTTCTTTATCCAATTCTGGTTCAACCAGTTCAAATGTAGAATTTGTAGAATTTGAGATGAGGTCTTCATTCAAGAGTATTGGTGGGGATAGCCATAATGTGTCCAGAAATGCAGTAGCAGGTACTGCACGCGTTCCTCGATCAGCAGGGTTGAAGTTAGTGGACACATAGTGCCATTGTTCAGGTGTAGAGAACTTTCTTATACGTTCCATTCTGTTGCCGACAGACAAGTGGAACTGTCTTGTCTGATTTTATATGTATTGCTTTGTGAAGGGCTTGTCACAGGCTGATACTTGTGACGTGAACGTGTCTTGCTTAACGTTCCAAAGCAATCTAAGACTGCTCGGTGTAACGGAAAGGTCCGATCCTAGTTGGAATTTCTTCACACTGGCAGCGTAGTCAGAGGGAAAGGCTCTCGTGGCCTTGTCGCTGTTCGAAATGATTTTGTGATGTCTGAGGTTTGCAGTGGCAAGCATGTTCTGGGATCTAGTGAGAAGGTCAATAGCTTCTTCTGTCGGCAGAGATTTGAGTCCGTCGTCTACACAGAAGTTCTTTTCGACGAACTGTCGTGCATCAAACCCAAATTCTTTCTCTCCTTCTTGAGCCGTTTTCCTCAGTCCATAAATTGCTACTGCGGGAGAAGAACTATTACCGAAAACATGTACCTTCATCCGGTAGTCTATGACTTCATCATTGACATCATTATTGCGATACCATCGGAACCTGAGGAAGTTTCTGTTGTCTTCACGGACGATGAAACAGTGGAACATCTGCTGAATGTCAGCCATAATAGCAATTGGTTCTTGTCTGAAGCAAAGTAAAACTCCTATGAGGTTGTTGTTCAGATTAGGCCCAGTGAGAAGACTGTCATTGAGGGAGACACCTTCATGTCGAGCACTTGAGTCGAAGACCACCCTAATCTGATCAGGCTTGCGAGGATGATAGACACCAAAGCATGGAAGATACCAGCATTCTTCTCCTTCCTTAAGCAGAGGTGCAGGCTCAGCATGATCTCTCTCAAGCACTTTCTGCATAAAGTTCACAAAGTGTCTTCATCTCAGGTTTCCGATTCAAACTGCGTTGTAAAGAAGTAAACCGTGCTTCTGCATGTTCTCTGTTGTTTGGTAGTCTCTTTCTTGGAGTACGGAATGGTAGAGGTGCTACCCAGCTGTTGGAATCATCTTGGTGGAACTCTTTACTCATGGTTTTCAGGAATTCTTTGTCTTCCATGGTAGCTGCCAACTCGTTGTCTTTAGATGTTACCTCAAACACTGTGTTGCCGATGTTGTCATCCCAAAAATTAAGAACTTTCTCTTCGTCCTGTAATGATGTGTCGTTGTGCGCTCTTATGAAGCAGTCTTTCCTTCACATGATATTGGTGTGGTCGTCGTGCAGAACAAGAAGTCCGACCATTTGGCAGGACGTGTGTTTTAAAGGAGGACACAGAGTAAGGTTTTCTGCCTTTGTCTCGACAAACATTGCCTATGATGACCCAGCCTAGATCCAGACACTGAGCATATGGAGCATCATGTGGACCGTTGATTTGTTGACGAACTTTGTGCACCCTTAAGATGTCTCGGCCGAGGAACAGTAGGATCTCAGCACTTCCGTCGAGGGCTGGTATTTGGTAGGCTATGTCCTTCAAGTGAGAATGGTGCAAGGCAGCTTCCGGAGTAGGGATCTCCTCTTTGTTGCTTGGAATCTGGTTGCACTCAGTGATAGTGGGCAAAGGTATTTCCACATTGTCGTTCAGAGGAGCAACCACAAGACCGCTGGCTCTCCTACCTAAGACTTCTGTAGTGCCGGTACAAGTAGTTAGGGTATATGGTAGAGCATTTTCTTTTATGTTCAAAAGTTCAAAAAATTGTGTTGTTGCAAGAGATCTGTTACTCTGATCATCCAGAATGGTATACAGTCTTATGGCCTTTTCAGGTTGACCTCTTGGGTATACACGAACCAAACATATCTTTGCGCAGGATTTGTCACAGAGTCCTTCTCCACAGACTTCCGTACATGAAGAGAACACTGAGGTGGAAGGTACTGCTTGATCTGTGCGCTCCTCGCCTTGCTTTGCCTCAGGAGGATTGTTTGTGGGCTTAGTAAAGTTGTGCGGATATGGATGAAGAGCTTGTACATGGTCATTGCTGTCACACTCTATGCATTTAATGATAGCTTTACAGTCCTTTGCAAAGTGTTCTGTGGAGGCGCAGCATTTGTAGCAGACCCCAAATTTCTTTAAAAGTTCTTTACGTTCTTGTAGGGTTTTCTTTCTGAAGCCAATACATTTCTTAAGTGGATGCGGTTTGTTATGTATGGGACAGTGGCGATTTGGGTTCTCGATGTTCTTGTTTTGTTCAGTCTTTTCATGAACTGTAGCAGGTGCAGGTAGAACAGTGGTCCTTTTCACGGACACTGGTCCTCGATGGTCTCTGTGTGTCATACGTGTGTTTGTAGGTCTTGGAGGGGGTGAACTGAGAGGGTTACCTTCACCATAGGAGAAACTTAGGTCATTCTTTGTGTCTGCAATTCGTTTGATGAACTCACAAAAGTAGGAAAAAGGAGGAAAGGCAACTTGATGTTTTTCCTTGTATTTTGATCCAAGCGCTGCCCAATTTTCTTGAAGGCCATACGGTAGCTTGAGAACAATAGGGTTGATGCCACGAGGGGTGTCAAGGTAACTGAGACCAGGTAAGCGGATGTCAGCTTTAGCGAGTTGAAGCTCCAATAAAACATCGCTGAGTTCTTGAAACTTTAAATTCTCTCTAGCGGAAATCCTTGGGAAACTGCAATCTTTTGAATAAGGCATCTTCAATGGCTTCTGGACTGCCAAAGGTACGTTCAAGTCTGTCCCAAGCAGCATTAAGGCCTGCAGCAGGGTTCTCAATATGAACCGCTTTGAGCCTCTTGATGCGTTCAATAGACTGGGGACCTAGCCATCTGATGAGCAGATCTAATTCTTCTGTAGCAGTGATGTCTAGGTCACTCATTGTGGCTTTAAAGGTGGATTTCCATCCTCTGTAATTTTCAGGCTTGTCATCAAACTTGGTGAGGCCTGTCTTTGTGAGCTCTCTGCGAAGCATGTATTTAGCAAACTGCGACATGTCCGTGTTTTCAGACTTTGGGTGCATGACTGCAGGTGACTTGGGAACATATGTTGGTGCTGAGGCATTCAACACTGGAACTGGTTTAAAGTTCATTGGCATGTTGGTTTGTAGCTGTGGAGCAGTGTGCTTGCTAGTATTTACTTGGCTGATGTCAAGGTAAGGTGGATAGTTTATTATGTGCATGCTATTGTCCACTGCTTGGTGAGATGCTGCAGTCTGGTGTACTGGAAGATATGAAGGCAAATTGTCTTGGAGTACAGTAGGTGCGGAGAAGAGACCTTGGTTGAGTGCTTTGGTTGCTGTGACAGGGAGCTGACGTTCTGGAGAGGAATGTGAAGAATCCGAGGCATAAGACACAGCTGAGTGTCTGCTGCTACTGTTGTCTCTTTCACTTTCACTAGCAGCCTGTTCTAAAACTTTTAATCTTGCCATGGCCGTGGCATGTTCACATTGTTTTTCCAAAAGTTCCATTTCCACTTTGTGGCGTGTGGCTTCAGCTTCCTTGCGTGCGGCTTCAGCTTCCATTTCTGCCTTCTGGCGTGCGGATTCAGCCTCCATTTCTGCCTTCTGGCGTGCGGCTTCAGCCTCCATTTCTGCCTTCTGGCGTGCGGCTTCAGCCTCCATGCGTGCGGCTTCAGCTCCCATTTCTGCTTTCTTTTTGGCGAAGGCTGCCTGAATTTTAGAAGCTTCAGCATCAGCACGGGCCTTTATGAGTTGTTGACTGAGTGTGGAAGACCTTGATTGTAGGAATTTGGAAGACCTTGAGGAGTGTCTGGAGGATGCAGAGCGGTGGGATCTGGATTCATGGAGCTGTGCAATTCTTACTTCTGCCTTTGTCTTTGTTTGCAGCCCTAAATTGTCTCTTTCTAGATTGAGCTCATTGAATCTCTTTAGTTCTTCCAGTGACACTTTAGTGTTGTACCGCTTTAAGAGATGAATATATTTAACACACAGTCTTTGATAATTCTGATAAGCGACATCTAATTGCTTAATAGTGCTCTCTAGTTGTAATGCATCATGACATGGTTGAGAGAGAGCTGACATGCATGTGACATTAGTACACCATAGATCATTCGTTTGAGACACCAACTCTTTTGCGTGAGCTTCAAGATTTTCTTGTACTTTCCAGGTTGGTTTTGTTAATCTTTTTTCTCTTTTGTTTGGTTCAGGGTTTAATTCCTGATCTGAAAGGATTTCTGAGTCTGGTAGTGTGTCAGTTTGCATGTTGATTTGCTGAAACATTTTGCTGACAAGGAGAGGGTTAATGATCTAGTTCTATAGCAGCAGAGAAATGTATCAATTTTGCTCAGCTCAGCTAGGATTTCTAGGCACTGGGTAAAAAAGATTTGTTTTTACTTTCTTTTCACAGTCAAATCACATGCAATGCGTACAGAGAAATAAACTGGTTGTAGTGTACAGATGCACTGGATAAACTGTTTGTAAGGCAAAGATGTATTGAACTTTCACAGCACTAATATCCTTTGTTGAATGCTATGCTGGGACTTGTTTGCAGGCACAAACAGGCTTGTGGTAATGGCTGCACTGTGTGAAGCTGCTATTTCCACTGTCCCTACAGCGTCTCCCTGTGTATCCAGAGCTAGCAAGGATCCTATGGAGGATGTCTGACTGATCTTTCTTGATCTTTTGGCTGATCGTTCTAAGATCTTCTGACTGATATATATGATTTTTTGACTGTTCTGTTTCTCCACCAAAGCACTGAGAATGTGATCTCTTAACTTACTGTTGTGATGAGATGGCTATAGCTCCCAGTCTAGATGAATTACAGACAGTGACTCAATCGAGATGACACCTTGAAGATCTGTTGAAGTTTTATTCCAAAACTGTAGAAAATCCACAACAATATACATCCGATAGGTCAAAAAATCATAATGAATCTGAGTCCATAAGGCTTGCAAAGGATTACTGGGAAGGGAACAAGGGTGGAGCTATCTGAACAGGAAATCCCTGCGCCATGAGGAAGGGAGGAGAGAAACCCAGGGGTAGATAAGACATGTGCAATTCTTAAAGGCATATCACAAGTCATGTGAAACATGACAGCAATATAAGTCACAGTGAGTCTGAGTGTATCACAGAGCTGCACAGCAATAAAACTCAGTAATGTGGGGTGTGTATGAGCGTATCACAGAGCTCCACATCAATACATCTTGCAATAACATGCACTGTGTGAATTAGTGCATCACAGAGCTCAACAGCAACAAAATTCACAGTAATGGACATTTTACGTCTGATGCACACTGCATATTACTGCAGATCCGGTGTGTTTCCACCTTCTCCACATGTCCCCCAAAACATTCTCTGGCCTCCCACATTCTCCACCCACATACCCCCTCCAAACTTTGTGCGTATGTGGGCCTTTTTGTGAGTGTATGGGTCTGTAAGTGAAGGGTGTCTTTGAGTGTATAGACTTGAATGTGTATGTAGGGTCGGTCTGTGAGTGATGTGAGTATATGCGCCTGACTCTGTATGTGGGGGCTTCCTGTGAATGATGCGAGTACATAGGTGTGTATGTGGGAGCTTCCTGTGAGTGATTTGAGTTTATGGCCTGTATCTGTGTATGTGAAGGATGTCTGTGAGTGATGTTACAGGTATTTATAAAGCGCCAACAAGTTCCGTAGCACTGTACAATGGGAGAGACAGAATAGCAAACATACATACAAGTTACACACAGAACAGTAGGAGAGAGGACCCTGCTCGAGAGCTTAATATCTATGAGGAGAGGGGTGACACACTTGGTGAGGGTATAGTGGCAGTGTGACGGAATGGGTGTTGTCCGCCTGCGGGTGTGCTCCTATCTGCTCCTCCCACTGCGCTCACCGCCGGCCCGACTACCGAGTGGCATGGCACTCGGCGTCTCGAGCGGCCTGGAGTGACCCTGGGGAAGGGTTGGCGGGCTATGGAGAGGGACCCCTGTATGAGACCAGCCCAACCACCGAGCGTCACGGCACTCGGCGTCTCGAGCAGCTGATCTACTGACCTCGGGAAAGATGAGACCGTCTGCTGAGTTAGCTGCTCTGGTGGGAAACGTTTCGTCCGTGCGGGTTTACTCGTTCGGACGGGAAACGTTTCGGATGGGCCACGTCTCAATGGGTCGATGCGCGCGGGAAGCGCCGCGTCGGGGCTTCGGATCGAGCCGCAGAGTCGAAGCGGGTACAATCGTTCGGGGAATAGATGCGCGGAAGCGGCGCCGCAATTTCGATTCGGAGATACGAAATTATCGTGAATGCGGCGGTGCACTGTTCCGATGCGCGGTACGTCGCCACAGCGGTCGAAGAGTCGTACCTCGTGGGTGATGCGCACAGAGACTGCGAGGAGCCTCGTGTGGCGAGAGATCAGAAAACACACCAGGCGGAGCTGAATGTACAGGTTGAACTGCGCTTTACTGGGAACTTCACATATATTTATCAACAATCCTACATACACAAGACAATGGAATCCCTGCCCGCCCCCCATGATCCCATTGGCCCTTTCTCGAGGTGGAGTTCCTTGGTCCCGATTCGTATTGGTCGATTCGTAACCGGACGTTCCGAATCGGCCATTTTTCGATTCGGCCAATTCGACCGGATGTTCCGAATCGGCCATTTTACGATTCGGCCACTCCGACCGGATCCACGAGGCGATGGCAAATGGCGACGGGCAGAACATACAATGGGGTTTAACATACGGTTCACAGTTATACATACAGGGGACACTTTTATTACATCACACAAATCAACCACATCTAGTAAAGAAAACAAGGTGTCCCTCCAGTGCAACGGCACTTAGGAGTCCATAGTAACACAACCGTCAATACAACTGTCCCTGGCTGGGAGTCCTGGGCTTTGCGGCCAAGCCTCCTGGGTCATTCCGTGACAGGCAGAGTATGTGAAATACTGGGGTGCAAGAGGGGGGGAAGAAATGTACAATGGGATTAGGGAGTGAGCCGATAGGCTTCTGTAAAGTAATGTGTTTTCAGAGATTTCTTGAAGTACTGGAGAGATGAGAGTCTAATGTTGAAGGGGAGGGATTTCCACAAAAAGGGGGCAGTTTGGGAGAAGTCCTGAAGTCGAGAGTTGGGAGTACGGGTACATGGAGAAGATAACATCAGAACAAAGTGGTCGGGACGGGGTGTACCTGCTCATAAGGGAGGAGATGTAAGGAGGGGCACGTTTATGGAGAGGTTTGTATGTGCTCACCAATATTTTGAATTGGATTCTAAAAGAAACAGGGAGCAATTGTAGGGGTTGACAAAGAAACATAGAAACATATAAAATGTCGGCAGATTAAAAACCTCTTTCGGCCCATCCAGTCTGCCCAATTACATGGATACTTTACCTGGATTTATCTTTTGTTTAGGATAGCCTTATGCCTATCCCATGCCTGCTTAAATTCAATCACCGTTTTGGCCTCTACCACTTCAACTGGAAGACTGTTCCATGTATCCACCACCCTCTCAGTAAAATATCTCAGGAGATTGTCGGTTACACGAGATCTTAAACAGAGATATAACAGGACCTAGTGCACACTATGCAAACAATCCAAAAAATAAAATACTGCAGAGGATTGACCTAGAAGCCAACTGATGAAGCCATAGGGATATTTGTTGTCCTAGGCGAAACGCGTTTTGGCATCTGAATTTATTTTATATGTGTTTTATGGAATACAATTTCTTTTTATCCACTGCTGAATTTTTATCATTTAATGAAAGGGGTTTTTGGATGTTGTACCTTAAAACAACTTTTCAGGCCTCTACTCCACGGACCTGGACTAGGTCCTGTACCACGTGAGTCAATCCACTGCAGTATTTTATTTTTTGGATTGCTTGCATAGTGTGCACTATGTCCTGTTATATCTCTGTTTAAGATCTCGTGTAACTGACAATATCCTGAGGGCGTTTGGGTGGCCATTAAGAACCCTAAGGCTGGAGATCCCAGAGCCGGTTGGCTCAACTCAATGTGAGTGAGATCAATATATGTACTATTATCTATTGAGCTTGCACAGTCTGCACTATGATTTTTCAGTTTTTCCTTTAATTGAGGTATTCTGAAGAGATCAAGCGACCCTTTATATCGGAGTTCTCTTTGCGCTACACTTGCTATTTTTCTATGTTTCTTTTTTTTGGGGGGGTGGGGCGCTCCTCTTTTCTGTGCCAACAGACTCCTGCGATACAAATCCAGCCCTGTGTGTGTATGGGTCTGTATATGTGTGTATGTGGGGCTGTCTGTGAGTAGTATGAGTCTGAATGTGTGTATGCGGGCGACTGTGAGCGATGTGAGTGTATGGGTCTGTATGTGGGCGCTGTCTGTGAGTGTATGGGTCTGTATAAGGAGGCTGGCCATGAGTGTGTTTGAGTGGCTTGTGTATGATGTGTGTTTGACCTGGGTGTGTGTGTAATGTTGGTGTGTATGAGATGTGTGTGTCTTTGGTGTGCCATTGTCCCCCCTCCTTCCCTCCAACCTACAGCCCCCTTTCTCCTGTGGCTGGAGGGCATATGCTTGGGCCCTGAGTGAATATGACCGTTGTAGGTTAGTGTGGCAGGGCCATACTAAGCATCAGTGAAATACAGGGTCATGGAGAGTCTGAGGGCGGCTCCAAATGGGCCATGGGGATGTGGTTTGGGGTGTGGTGTGGCAAGTCCTTCCCAGCAGTACAGCCTGCCCCTGTGATCTCTTTACAATAGCATGCCTTCACAATGGACAGGCTACAAAATGATATGTCAGTCACCCAGGCAGGCAGGTCTAAGAGTGTGGGGTGTGGCCAGGTCATGAAACAGGATACAGGTGTTGTGAGTTCAAGACCAACAGCATGTAAAACAAGGAGGTTTTGTTTTAACCCCTTAGGTTAACGCTGGCAGAGCATACTAGTACACCCCGCTTGCCGACTGCTGCGGTGGGCCCTTCCTCCTGCCCGCCTACGCAGCTGACACGTGTCGTGCGTCATTGACTGCAGAGGGACAGTCTGAGTGTAGGCATTTAGTCCCACCCGCAGCCAGGACGGCATAGTATGCCCCGCAGTGCTAACAGATAAAAAAAAAGTTGTTTCAGGTGTGCCAAGGAAGAAAAAAACTGTTTTATGTGAATACGGAGGACAGGTAAAGGCAGTAGTAGCCTGCCCTAAGGTAAGCTCCCTCTTAGGCATTGTATGGAATTAATAGCTTGATGGTGGCATTGTAGCAAAGACTATATCATATGCAAATCAGCCTCTTCCACCTAAAAGGGCAGCCAGAACTGAAATGCCGAAGGATGCTTCCTCTGCTCAAGAGATACATCAACCCATCACATTCGTTTCAGCCTTATCTGAGCATCCTCAGTACAGTGTAGCTGTTACCACTCGCAGGGCCCTCTGTTCCTTATGTAATAGTATATCTTTTGTTTGTTTTTCCCAATTGTAAAGCACCGCGCAAAATGCTGGTGCTACATAAGTGCACAGTAAGAAAAATAATAATAATGCTACCTGTCTAGGCACCATGAGCCAGAGGTCCACATCGGGATTTTCCTCAAACATTCTGGAGAACAAAAAAAAGTTCTAGGAGACACAGAAAGTAATGACTTTCTTGTCAAAAATAACACTCAATAATTAAGAGAACTACTGTCCAGATGTTGCCCTCTTTCTAAACAATGAGGAAAGGTTCCCTAGCCCCATGTCTCATAACTCCACCTATTGTCACAGCCCATGCCAAGTGCCATGGGATATACACAGCAAACACCGTGGCAGGACTAATCCAGCAGTGCCCTGACCCCTGGCAGCTACCTTCCTGTCATCATGTCAGTACATTCTAGACCAGGTCTTGGTCTAGCCTGGTACTCCCGTTCCTGGATCGCTGGTCTCCCAGCCCTGGTTTCCCCTCCCTATTTGCACACTCTGGTATGACCAATTAAGCCCTGGCTGCATTCAATAAAAAGGCTACACTTCCCATCAGCCAGTGCCTCAACATTGTAGCCCTTTAGCTTAATCAGTCAAGACCTGTGTGTTGCTCCTCTTAAGACCTGTGGTTTCCCTGCACTCCCAGCATGCCTTCCAAAGTTCCTCACGCTATCCAAGATCCTCGTACCTCTCCAATTTCCACGTGTATCCAAGTATCCTTATGTCTGCAAGTCTCTTCAGATTCCAGCTATTGTCAAGTACCCAGTGACTACACACTTCCCTTTATCCTCAATATTCCTACCTGTATCCAAGTCAGCCCTCTTCGTGTCCTGCATCTCATCATCAGCCTGCTGATTGGTCTTCAGCCTGTATTCCACCTCCAACCTTTCCTACTGTGTATGTGGCACTGCACATTGGGTTCATAACTACTAGCCCGGTACCAACCCAGTACTTAAACTCCTACACCTATTGTGATATCATTTCACCTGAGATGAATGCTATCGTGAGACAGGAATCCACAGTGTAACGAGTCATGGAGATAGTATGTGGGACTTAAATTACCCAAAAGTAAATGTTTTTCCTTGGTGTGTAATGTTTAGTAGTCTCAGGATTTAATTATTAATCATTCTTTGTAATAACTTTATTATATGATATAATCAATACATACCTTTTCAAATGGATGACACAACAAGTTTGTATAAGAATGCAATGCAATGAAAAATTAATTCAGGATTTCCACTTATAATGACACCAAGCTACTGTCATTGTCATGTACAGTACTTTTACACAAGCAACGACCTTAGACACCTGAGCAAATAACATAATTCTCATGGTCAACAATAACTCAACATAACAGGGAACAGATCCTCATATGAGGAATATAAAACATACAAAAAAGGAAATAATCATTGTATGAGCTAGATACTCTAAAGCAGACCTGAGTCTTAGAACGCATGCGATTGGACATTACACTTTGTTGGACCTAGGAGGAGATCTGCCTTCACCCAGGATTTATTCATTGTGTAGCACTTTGGGAAAAGCTACTTTATGCCATTAGACCCTTTTTTTGATCAGTTGCAGAAAAGTGGCGAATGAAAGGTTGCGCGTGATTGCAGTGGCGTAGCGTGGGTTGTCAGCACCCGGGGCCAGCCAAGAATTGTGCGCCTTCCCCCAACCTGTGGACACGTTATCGATATTGCCCCAGCTCTCACATGGATATTGCCCCAGCTCATGGATTTGCCCCCAGCTCATGGATTTGCCCCAGCTCACACATGGATTTGCCCCAGCTCACACATGGATTTGCCCCCCAGCTCACTCATGGATTTGCCCCAGCTCATGGATTTGCCCCAGCTCACTCATGGATTTGCCCCCAGCTCATGGATTTGCCCCCCAGCTCACTCATGGATTTGCCCCAGCTCACTCATGGATTTGCCCCCAGCTCATGGATTTGCCCCCAGCTCATGGATTTGCCCCAGCTCATGGATTTGCCCCCAGCTCATGGATTTGCCCCAGCTCACTCATGGATTTGCCCCCAGCTCATGGATTTGCCCCAGCTCATGGATTTGCCCCAGCTCATGGATTTGCCCCAGCTCACTCATGGATTTGCCCCAGCTCACTCATGGATTTGCCCCAGCTCACTCATGGATTTGCCCCAGCTCATGGATTTGCCCCAGCTCACTCATGGATTTGCCCCAGCTCACTCATGGATTTGCCCCAGCTCATGGATTTGCCCCAGCTCACTCATGGATTTGCCCCAGCTCATGGATTTGCCCCCAGCTCATGGATTTGCCCCCAGCTCACTCATGGATTTGCCCCCAGCTCATGGATTTGCCCCAGCTCATGGATTTGCCCCAGCTCACTCATGGATTTGCCCCCAGCTCATGGATTTGCCCCAGCTCACTCATGGATTTGCCCCAGCTCACTCATGGATTTGCCCCCAGCTCACTCATGGATTTGCCCCAGCTCACTCATGGATTTGCCCCCAGCTCACTCATGGATTTGCCCCCAGCTCACTCATGGATTTGCCCCCAGTTCACTCATGGATTTGCCCCCAGCTCACTCATGGATTTGCCCCCCAGCTCATGGATTTTCCCCCCAGCTCATGGATTTGCCCCCAGCTCATGGATTTGCCCCCCAGCTCATGGATTTGCCCCAGTTCATGGATACTGCCCCCAGCTCATGGATTTGCCCCCCAGCTCATGGATTTGCCCCAGCTCATGGATTTGCCCCCAGCTCATGGATTTGCCCCCCAGCTCATGGATTTGCCCCCAGCTCATGGATTTGCCCCCAGCTCATGGATTTGCCCCCAGCTCATGGATTTGCCCCAGCTCATGGATACTGCCCCCAGCTCATGGATTTGCCCCCAGCTCATGGATTTGCCCCCCAGCTCATGGATTTGCCCCCAGCTCATGGATTTGCCCCCCAGCTCATGGATTTGCCCCCAGCTCATGGATTTGCCCCCAGCTCATGGATTTGCCCCAGCTCACACATGGATTTGCCCCCAGCTCATGGATTTGCCCCCCAGCTCATGGATTTGCCCCAGCTCATGGATACTGCCCCCAGCTCATGGATTTGCCCCAGCTCATGGATTTGCCCCAGCTCATGGATACTGCCCCCAGCTCATGGATTTGCCCCCCAGCTCATGGATTTGCCCCCCAGCTCATGGATTTGCCCCCAGCTCATGGATTTGCCCCCAGCTCATGGATTTGCCCCCAGCTCATGGATTTGCCCCCAGCTCATGGATTTGCCCCAGCTCACACATGGATTTGCCCCCAGCTCATGGATTTGCCCCCCAGCTCATGGATACTGCCCCCAGCTCATGGATACTGCCCCCAGCTCATGGATTTGCCCCCCAGCTCATGGATTTGCCCCCCAGCTCATGGATTTGCCCCCCAGCTCATGGATTTGCCCCCAGCTCATGGATTTGCCCCCAGCTCATGGATTTGCCCCAGCTCACACATGGATTTGCCCCCAGGTCATGGATTTGCCCCAGCTCTCACCTGGATTGTTGCCCCAGCTCCGGCAGGGGGTTGAGGGACCCAGATGCCGGGAAGCGTGGGAGCGCCTGCCCGGTCTTGAACAGTCCGTCCTGTGAAGTGGATGCGGCTGTGTGCGTGCGCAGCCGGTCACGCGGTCCGGCCAGTCAGGTGGTACAGAGACTCCGCATCCACTTCACAGGACGGACTGTTCAAGACCGGGCAGGCGCTCCCGCGCTGCCCGGCATCTGGGTCCCTCAACCCCCGGGCCAGTTTTAGGGGCGCGAATGCGCCCCTAACAAAACTGCGCCCGGGGCCACGGCCCCCCCAGCCCCCCCCACGCTACGCCACTGCGTGATTGACGTTTTCATCTTCAACTGCTATCTTCCTTGTTATGAAATATCAGCCGCGCAATCATCTCTAATCAAAGCCAACGGGTAACGTATGTATGTAATGGAAAGCGGAAGCCTCGCGTATTATTTTCTAGTTTTATTACCGTCACAGATGTGTCAGTCATCAATCAGAAACAAGAAGTGAAGTGGATCAGCAGACAGAATAAGTACTTTGTCCATCTCTCTTATCAGTTTTCAGTCTTTCAGAACTGGAAAAGGATGTACGATCCCATGGGAATAGCACCCTCAATTCCTCCTGGAACCATTTCTTAAATATTGTCCTGTCTCAAAGTATTGCACTTCAGTGTTCAGCACTTTGGAATATTTTGGCGCTATATAAATAAAGAATAATAATAACAGATTATGTTAATAAAACATATATTGTAACTATAAATCCGGGCTAATTCTGGGATAAATTAAATGTATCTGGATTGGAAATATGCTTAATAAGACAGAACAATAAACACATGAACATTATATTTAATAAGGGTTCCAAACAATACACAAGCAACAAAAAAATTAAAAAGGAAATGTAAAATAGGCTGGTAGTTAGGGAAGGGCTAAAGGCAGGAATTTAGGCCAGTAAGAAGAAAAATAAAAATGAGAAAACGGCAACACATCAGGGAAGCAAGCACACAAATTTGACATATTAGATTTTTTAATTGTGCCGGCTAGCCCAGTGATCTTCACCGAAGGTCATGTTAAAGCTATTAGCATTAACCAGTGTGTTTATTTATTAAATCCAGATTAAACCGAAAAGCACACAAGACACCAGCTGCTCCCCTCAATACGTGTCCCATGGGTGATTGCCAGAACAAATCTGGATACTGGGGTTAGAAGGAAGATAGAAGAAAATGTTATAAAGTGAGATGTAAGAGGGGATTCTAAAAAGGTGACATGACTAAAGACATATGATATGGAGTATCAGATTACAAGATGAAAGAATTACATAGATTACAGGATCAGAAACAACATGGGTTTACCTCAGGGAGATCATGCCAAACTAATCTTATTGATTTTTTTGATTGGGTAACAAAAATAATAGACACAGGTGGTGCAGTAGACATTGCTTATTTAGATTTCAGTAAGGCTTTTGATACTGTTCCGCATAGAAGGCTTATCAATAAATTGCAATCTTTGAGCTTGGATTCCAATATTGTTGAATGGATTAGGCAGTGGCTGAGTGACAGACAACAGAGGGTTGTGGTAAATGGAGTTTATTCGGCGCAAGGTCTTGTTACCAGTGGGGTACCTCAGGGGTCAGTACTTGGACCCATTCTCTTTAATATTTTTATTAGTGATATTGCAGAAGGTATTAATGGAAAAGTATGTCTTTTTGCTGATGACACAAAGATTTGCAACAGGGTTGACGTTCCTGGAGGGATCAGCCAAATGACAAATGATTTAGGTAAGCTAAAAAAATGGTCGGAGTTGTGGCAATTGAGTTTTAATGTGGATAAGTGCAAGATAATGCACCTGGGACGTAAAAACCCAAGGGCTGAATATAGAATATTTGATACAGTCCTAACCTCAACATCTGAGGAAAGGGATTTAGGGGTTATTATTTCAGAGGATCTAAGGGTAAGTAGTCAATGTAATAGAGCAGCAGGAAATGCTAGCAGAATGCTTGGTTGTGTAGGGAGAGGTATTAGCAGTAGGAAAAGGGAAGTGCTCATGCCACTGTACAGAGCACTGGTGAGACCTCACTTGGAGTACTGTGTGCAGTACTGGAGACCGTATCTCCAGAAGGATATAGACATCTTGGAGAGAGTTCAGAGAAGGGCTACTAAAATGGTGTACGGCTTGAAGGAGAAAAGTTACCAAGAAAGGCTTAATGATCTTAACATGTACAGCTTGGAAAAAAGACGAGACAGAGGAGATATGATAGAAACATTTAAATACGTAAAGGGAATCCACAAGGTAGAGGAAGGGAGTATATTTAAAAGGAAACAAAATAGCAAAACAAGAGGACATAGTCTTAGATTAGAGGGGCAAAGGTTTAAAAGTAACATCAGGAAGCATTATTTTACTGAGCGGGTGGTGGATACATGGAACAGTCTTCCAGTAGAAGTGGTAGAGGCCAAAACAGTAATTGAATTTAAGCAAGCATGGGATAGGCATAAGGCTATCCTAAACAAAAGATAAATCCAGGTAAAGTATCCATGTAATTGGGCAGACTAGATGGGCCGAAAGGTTCTTATCTGCCGACATTTTTTCTATGTTTCTATGTTCTATGATATTAGTTGAGAGATATGGGAAGTAGACATATAATCTCCGAGATTTGTTTTCAGTGTCTTTCCCCAGTGTTAGATTGTAAACTGTTGAGCAGGGTCCTCTTTTCCATTCATTCTCCATTCTCCATTAATTTCACACAATCCCTTTAAACTCTTCACTGGGGATCGTCATGGGAATCTCCCGCTATATGCGGAGGATGTTCCCCAAATGACTTCTGCTAAGTGGACTCTCCTCCCCATACTCCCCTCTCTCCTCCAGGGTCCCATGGTGACCTGACTTCATGGAAGTCAGACGCTGCTTTTAAAACCCCTCCCGGCACTATGACTTCATTGCACAAGACGACATGATGCCATTTTCAGGTGGCCCACTCACTTCAGGTGGCCCAGGTCAGATCCCTCTCCCTCCCGAGAAGGTTAAAATCAAAGACAGACACCGCTGGAAAGGGCAGAGTCTTCCCTTTACAGCGATGCTTGTCTTTCACCACCTCTCCTGGAAGTAGCTGATATCTTGGATGTCAGCCAAGCCTCCAGGGTCTCTCCCAGTCCACTGATGTCATCGCGAATGGCGCATTGACATCAGTGTTCGAATTAATCCCTAGCTGCCATGTGGTTCCCAATGGAAACCCTATGGTGGAGATAGGGGGATCCTTTGGACCCCTCGTATCTCCAGATCTGTGGCAGCTAGAGGTTAATGTTTGGTATCATTGGAAAGGCCAGAGCAGGACCTTTCCAATAATATCAAACATGACCATATATTATGAATCTGCCGAGTCTGCCAAAAAAAGGATTAATAATTTGTCTGGGTCATACAAAAAAATGTGACTTCACTCGCGTTTAAACATGATGAGCAAAAATGGTAAAAATTAGCTCCGCACATAGAGGTGGAATGGCTCAGCAGTAAAGGGGTTAATTAATTTCACCCCCTGGCGTTTTCACCTGACCTCGGCGCACGGCAAGTAGTAGAATGAGGGGGTGGGGATTATCCCCACTTCCCTCACTCGCTGAAGTGCGCCGGCTCCTCCTTCATGTTGCACCTAGAAGATGAGGGGCTCAGCATGAAGGAAGATCTGGCATGCAGCAGTGAGTGACGGAAGTGGGATGATCCCCCCCTCATTCTACTACTAGCTGTGCGCCGAGGTCAGGTGAAAACGCTGTGGGAGAGGGAATTTAAACACCCTCCTGCAGTGGGGCTTTAAGGGCCGGACCATGTGATGCCATGGGCTTTATACGGCCCGCGGGCCGGAAGTTCCCACCTACAAGACTGGGTTTGTATAAAATTGCAACAAATTAAATGGCTGCATGTCGGGTTGCTGGCATAAGGGGGACCTCCAGCATTGTGAAAATGTGTATGAAGTCAAACAGCATTTGATGGAGAACACCAGCCATGCCGACCATAATTCAGTTTTGCGGCCTACTGACCCTAAATTTTAAGTTCTAGGGCAGCCAATGGTTTTCAGTGATCCTCTATCACGACTTGGTGTAGGTAAAGTAGTGCTGCTCCATATAAAACCAAATGATACAGATAATAATCTCCATAAGAGCTAACTGATACAAGTAATTATTACTATTGTTATTATTATTGTCATCATTTATATAGCGCCAACAGTTTCTGCAGTGCTTTACAATAACCAGAGGGAACAAGATACAGATGAACAGACATATGATGGAAACGAGGTGTAGAGGGCCCTACTCATAGGTTCACGTTATTAGATTGTAAGCTCCTATGATTGATCTCTTACAGTTCCGTTTAGATCATTTATGATTCATCTCCATATGTTAAGATTGACTGTCATAGCTAGATGTGAGCTTCTGGGGTTTGTCAGACAATAATGGTGCAAATTATTTAGTGGATAGCATGAGGAATGGCTACTTATTTTTTTTTTTCAAATAAATAAATATAAAGGATTTTACCAGGAAGGATACATTGAGATTTCTCTTGTTTTCAAGTATGTCCTGGGTTAACTAATATACAACTTGTAAGTCAGGGACCTCAGTCTCCCGATATGTTGATTGCCTACAATTTCTAGAATTCTTTTCCATGGAGTAACTGGACAGAGAATCATTGCAGTTGTAGTTCAGAAACATCTTGGAGGTCAGAGTTTGAGATTTCTGCTGTAAGTCATTATTGCATGCAGGACTATCTTGCAGTTTATCTTGCGTGACTTGCTTTGATTTCGCCAAAGGAGATAATGTCATGCCATATTATCGTTCTTCTTTCCATGACTTCCATTGCTGTCTTTTAAATTCCTGTCGCACTAATATTATATGTTTGATGGAATGGTAACTCTCTCTCTGCTTTATCTGCCGAACATCAAGGACTGACCTAGAACATTCCCGACATGTGTAGTTTTTTACTCTCTGGAGCAAATGTTCTTTTACTTATCAGATATAAATGCTTCGATGTATAGCTAGGTACAAGTAAAATTATTATTATGGTGCTGATGGAAATGTCCGCTATCATGACTATAGAGTTGGTAGTTTAACTTAATTAGCAAGTATTCAAATTACATTTAAATAAGATATCGACCTCATTTTTTAAAGAGCGCTCCTAGTCCATTGATCATAACCTTGCAGTCCCACAACTCTTTGATTTAATTAAAACACGGCTGAAAAATTGTGCTTGTACGTTCTCTCATTGCCAGTCAATCAGTCTCTTCCAATAGGGTTATCTAAGGTCATATGACAGGGATCTGCAGGCTCTTTCAGGAAGGTAATCCATCTCTTATGTAAGCATTGGAATTTATTTTTTCTAACTTCAAAACTGTAATTATGTCTGTGAATGTGGGATATGCGTTTAAATGTATGTGGGGTTATTTCTTAGTTACATAATGTTTTACCTTGGGTAAAATATTTTGTGTTTTTTTTGACAATCAGACAATATTTACAAATATGATAAAATACACGAGAGAGCACTATTGACTCTGTGGGAGCTGAATGGGGCACAAGGAACGTCAATGGATCTTCATCCAGGTAAATACAAAGGTGAATTGAAGGACTCCACATCTGCAAATAATGGACCAGATTGTTTAGCATAGGGCACAAATAAATTTGGTGAATCATAACAGAGCTGTGGATTTCTTCTATTCATCTTTGAACATGTTATTCAAATCCTGGTAGGAAGTTTTTAAAATACAATATCAATTACTTTATCAAGGCGCGATGCTGAGAATTTAGTTTGGATTTCTTTTAACTTTTGTCAATCCACGATATAGAGTCATGTAAAGTGAGCAAATATGCAATATCACATGGACAACAGGTAACATAACTATGAATCATATACAGGTCTATTCAAAGAAAGGTGAAACTCAGGAGAATTGGAGGAGAAGAGAACAATATAGGCCAAATAGCCGATTTGGAAAGCGAGATAAATGGGAGAATATTTCTGGTTTGGCTATTTTGACCTAGAATTTTCACTTCTCCAGTCATTCTCCTCATTTTCACCTTTCTTTGAATAGCTCTGTTAGTTTTCATTCGAAAACTGTAGCTTATATTTTTAATGTCACCCATGGCAACTTGGCTGTTTTGGCTTAAATTTTAAAGTTCCCAATGAGATTTAGGACCCTTTGTGGATGGAATAAACCCATAATCACCCATTTGTTTCACTTGTATAATACTTCTTTTACCAGACAGGATTTGTTAATGTTTCTTACTTCGAACCATTAGAATGCGGCTCTAAATGGTATTATATAGAAGAAGCACGCTCTTACATACAGTACCCCACATTACCCTCTTCCAGGTTTTGTGAACTAGTGGCATATTTTGGACCTTGGTTATATAGTTTATTGACCTCTGGGATTTTTTTTTTCAATTAACAAAAGAGAAGGGACATTAGCATGAGAGCAGACAATTAATCTTAATTGTGTTTCAAACTTTCAATTCCCTTTCAGCTTTGTTGAAATAAAACCACATTTATCCATTAGCACAATGTATTATCTGTTTTATATGTCAGTCACCATACCCGAGGACAGCTGTTTTATATTTTCTTTTTCATTGTGTATGATTCGTGACTGGCTCACTGTAGCAAAAATCAATGGAGGAAAACTTTATTTTATTGTCTTCAGCCCGTGACATTGTTTTCAGGGCCAGCGTTTTTCTGTGTTCCTTTCTATTTCTGGATATTTCGTTTGAGATCTGTAGATCCTGATTTACACAGATACAATATACTAACAATTCATTTTCCACAGGCTGATTGCTTTGATTGCACGGTGAGTAAGGAGAAACTATTTAACACAAGTTGGTTGATTGATGTAGAGGTTCATTGATGAAAAAACACAGAAGAACTGATCACAGTAGAAGCGGCACATGAGACATTTTTAACATGTTGAGTAGAGTTGTTTTAGCTTTTGTTTACAATGGGGGAAAAAAAATGTGATCCCCTCCTGATTTTGTACTTTTGCTCACTGACAAAGAAAGGATCAGTCCATAATTATTTATTTTTTATTTATTTTTTATTTAAATTCTTTATTTAAGATTATGCACATCACAAATAAATGCAGTAAGGCAAAAGCCACAAAGGGCCACAGCTAGACTATATTTTGCGAGGAAACAGGCCATTGAATAAGTACAGGGTAGTGTTGGTTATGTATGAAAGAGGCACTGGAGTCTTGTGAATCTGCAGTAGAGAACTTTACTTTGTGCATATAGCAATAAAACAACTTATAACAGATTAGTCACTGGATATATATCAGGATGCTTCATCATCACACAGCTAGAAAGGAAGAAGGAAGTAAAGCAGAGACAATAGAGACTTATTTCCTGTGAACATATACCAACGAGTTTAGAACACATTTAACCTGTACTAACAGCGCCACCTGCAGTCCATAGTATAATATATGCTGTTGTATCTCCAACACCCCTTCTCAACAGCATGTGCATAATCATACAACATTCAGCTTCTTTTGAAGAAAACAATAACGTTCCTTTGGCAACGGTTTGGTGAGTGCATCTGCAGTCATCTCTTCTGATGGGCAATACTGAATATCGATAAGTCCTTGCTCTTGTGTGTCCCTGAGCAGATGATATTTTACGTCTATGTGCTTGGTTCTAGGGTTGATCCTTTCTGATTGTGTCAACTTTATACATCCCTGGTTGTCTTCAAAGATGGGTATCGGTTTAGACATATCCAGTCCCATGTCTAATAGAAGTTGACGAATCCAAATTGCTTCTTGACATGCATGTGCTGCTGCTATGTATTCTGCTTCAGTTGAAGAGAGTGCAACAGTCGCTTGTTTTCGACTAGACCAGCTGATGGTTCCTTCTCCGTACTGGAAGATGTAACCAGTAGTAGATTTGCGGTCTGTGATATCTCCGGCCCAGTCAGCATCTACATATCCAATTAAGTTTGCATTGGGTGTTGCTGGCAGTCGCAGTTTCATATGAATTGTTCCTTTTAGATACTGTATCACCCTTTTTACGGCATTCCAATCACGTTGACAGGGTGTTGAAACTTTTCTACAGAGTATACTCAATGCTGCGGCAATGTCTGGTCTTGTCACAGTTGCAATGTATAACAATTTTCCAATTGCTTTGCGGTACTTCTCATTGTTAGGTAACAAGTTTTCCATTCCATTGTCTTTCTGATAAGCTGGTTCCATAGGCGTTTTCACCTCTTTTGCATCTTGCATGTGAAACTCTGCTAGAATATCTGTAATTTTCTGACTTTGGTGAAGAAGATAACTTCCGTCTTCTTCTTTCTCGATTTGGATTCCTAAATAGTGAGCAATGTTCCCAAGCTCTTTAATCTCAAAGTTTTGTTTCAATGTGCTAGTTATTTGATCATAATCCCCTTCTTGTTCAAAACAAATTATGATGTCATCAACATAAATTAGTAGGTAGATCCATTTGTTGTCTTGATTCTTTGAATACAGGCATGGATCAGCGTTACTTCTTGAAAATCCTTCTGTTGTGAGTACTTCGTTCACTTTTTCATTCCACATTCTTGCTGCTTGTTTGAGACCATAGATGCTCTTTTGCAGTTTACACACAAGGTTCTGTCCTGTATTAAACCCTGGTGGCTGCTCCATGTAGAGTTCCTCTTTGATATCTCCATATAGAAAAGCTGTTTTGACATCCAGGTGCTTCACTTGCATTTGTTTTTCAGCTGCAATGCTGAGGAATGTTCTAATGGTTGTGTGCTTTACCACTGGAGCAAATGTTTCATCATAATCTTCTCCATATTTCTGGGAATATCCCTTGGCGACTACTCTTGCCTTGTATCTGTGAATGTTTCCTTCTGCGTCGTACTTCACTTTAAAAATCCATTTACTTCCTATAGTTTTGTGACCGGGAGGGAGCTCTGTGAGAGTCCAGGTTTCATTTTTCTGAAGTGATTTTAGTTCTTCTTCAGCCGCCTTTCTCCATTGATTGGCTTCCCCTTTTGGTAGTTTATCTATGTCTTCCCAAGATGTTGGTTCAAATGTCTCATGTGTCTTAACAGTGTATGACAGCTTGCGCGGTGGGATCCCTTTTGTTGTCCGAGTAGATCTTCTGATTTCTGGTTGTTCTGTCGGTTCTACTGGATTGTGAACAGTTAAGTCATCAATTGTGAGTTCCACTTCTTGGTCTGACTCCTGCACAGTTTCCTTTTGGTCAGCATCTCTTGCTATTTCAATCGGCACCTTTTCTTTGTGTTTTTCGGGAGTCATTATTTCTGATGTTTGGCTTTCATCAAAATAAACACTGCGGCTTACTGTGACCTTGTTGGTCTTTGGATTAAGGATTCTGTATCCCTTACTTTGTTCACTGTAGCCTATTAGAATGCCTTCTATGGCTCTGTTCTCCCACTTGGAGCGTTTTTCACTTGGAATGTAAACGTATGCTTTGCAACCAAACACTCTAATATGACCTATACTAGGTTTTGATCTGTTCCACATTTCATAAGGGGTACTTTCAATAGCTTTAGATGGTAGTCTGTTCTGTAGATATGTTGCAGTCATTATTGCTTCTCCCCAGTACTTGTTGTGTAGGTTGGCATCTGAAAGCATGCATCTGGCCATTTCTACAAGAGTGCGATTTTTTCTTTCAGCTACACCGTTTTGTTCTGGAGTGTACGGTACGGTTGTCTGGTGTATGATACCATGTTTCTTTAGATATGATTCCACTTCTTTACCCATATATTCCCCTCCATTGTCCGTGCGTATTATTCCGGGTTTCCTTTGAAATTTGTTGCTAGTCATCGCTACAAATTCTTGAAGTTTATCAGTTGTCTCACTTTTGTGTTTCATCAGATATGTCGTTGTGTACCTGGAATAGTCATCAATGAAGGTTATTAAATATTTGTTGCCGCTGGGTGTCGGGGTTTTCATTGGTCCACACACGTCACTGTGTATAAGTTCCATGGGTTTAGTGGTTTTTCTTTGACTGGCTTGTGGAAGTGGTGTACGTGTGGCCTTTGCTTTGATGCAACACGTGCACTTCATCAACTTTGGACAAGGTATCATTATCATGTCTTCTGATAATTCTCTCTTAGAAAGTTCCTTTATAGCTTCTGAGTTTCGATGCCCCAATCGTCTGTGCCATAGATGGATGCACTTGTCATGTGGATTATGAGTGACTGTTTTGACTTGAACACGTTCAGTGACGATTTTGTATAGGTGTTCATTCAACCTTCCTTTTGCAACGATTTCTTTTCTGTTTCGAATTGTGCATTCATTACCTCGGAATTGTACTGTAAGTCCATTGTTAGCAAGGTTTTTTACTGATAGGAGGCTTCCTTCTAGACTTGGAACATACAGAACGTTCTTTACAAGGATGCTTCGGTTACCTCCTGATGGTGTGATGCAGTTCAGAAATCCTTGACCTTTTTACCTTCTGATGTAATACTTTTCCCATTTGCTAGGAAGACTTTGTCTTTTGTATTAAAATTAATTTCTGTGAAGAAGGTCTCATCACTGGTCATGTGACTTGTTGCTCCTGAGTCAATGTACCATCCATGCGGGGTAGTATTCTGAGTTACTTTAAAACTTGCACTCCACGCTGTGTCTTTGCTTTCCTGTGTGGCTGCTTTAGCTCTTTCTTTTGTGAATGTCTCTCTCCTTCGCTGTTCTGCTTTCCAGATTGAACAATTATATTTCAAATGACCTGTCCTTTTGCAGCGAAAACACACTCTGGTCTCTTTGTTTTGTTTTGTGTTTTCATTCACCTTTAGAGCTACTTCTGTTTTGTCATTCTCTTCACCACGTATATTTTCCTTCTTTCTGTTGTATTCATCAATTAATTTCCCTTTAGCATATTCCAGTGTTAGTTCTTCCTCTGGTCTGGTTTCTAGAGCGTTTATCAGGGCACTATATGATTCTGGAAGGCTGCATAATAGTAATGCCACTACATGATTGTCTTTTATTTCTTCTCCAATTGCACGTAATTGCTCCACAATTTCCAGCATAGCGTTCACATGTTCACACATTTCCTGGCCTTTTTCCAGCCTCATCTTATACAGTTTACGTAGCAGATATAGTTTACTGTTTAAGTTTGAACGCTCGTGCAGTTTCTGTAGCGCAGTCCACATACCTTTAGCTGTGTTTTCTTTTCTTATATGGATTAGTTGATCATCCTCCACTAACAGGCTTATAACTGCTTTTGCTTGCCTGTTTCTTTTGTCCCATTCTTCTGGGTTGTCAGTGGGTCTGATTGTATCCAGCACCTGCCACAGATCATCTTTGGATAACAGCATTTCCAGCTTAAACTTCCACAGCTGATAATTGGTATTGTTTAGCTTTGCTATTGCATATTTCACATCTGAGCCACTTGCCATCTTTCAGTATATTGGATGCAGCTCCTTTCCTCACACACAGCAGGTATTTGGATGATAGCTGCAGCACTTACTGATTTGTAGTTTCGTTTTCAGTGTCTGGGCCCATAACCTGTTGGTTATGTATGAAAGAGGCACTGGAGTCTTGTGAATCTGCAGTAGAGAACTTTACTTTGTGCATATAGCAATAAAACAACTTATAACAGATTAGTCACTGGATATATATCAGGATGCTTCATCATCACACAGCTAGAAAGGAAGAAGGAAGTAAAGCAGAGACAATAGAGACTTATTTCCTGTGAACATATACCAACGAGTTTAGAACACATTTAACCTGTACTAACAGCGCCACCTGCAGTCCATAGTATATTATATGCTGTTGTATCTCCAACAGGTAGGCAGGCAAGTACAACCAACATAAACATGGTAACAAAAGTTGTAAGCGATCGCAGGGCATAAAAAAGGGAAGGGAGTCAAGAAAGGATAAGTAAAGGGGAGAGAAGAGATGGAAAAGAGAGGGGAGGGAGAAGAAAAAAAAAATATTTCTCCGTCAAGACAGAGAAGATGGAAAAGGCAGCCCATATCAAAAGGTGGTGCTCAGCAGCGCGCCTCTGAGACCTCACTGGGAAACAGAGGGCCACAGAGGAACCACAGGGCAAAGGTCACTGAGGGGCCAAGAGGACAGTGCGAGCCTAGGTGACCGCTCTATGGCTCACCCTCAGTAAAACCATACCTCCAACCCAAAAAAAAATAAAAAATTTAGATATAATATAAATAATAAAAGGGGGGGAGGGGAGAAAAAGTGGGTAGGAAAGGGGGGATAGGAGAGAGTGGGTTGAAAGCAAGGAAGGAAGGGGAGCATGGAGTCATCAAGTAGCAGATCTGGTTATAGTGAAGGACGGAGAGCGGCCAGCGCCGATCTCAGCTGGGTGGGAGTGGAGGGTAGTCGTGTCTCAGAGGCTAGTCTGGGTCATAGGGTTGCACTACCGACGGTGACCGCGACTGTTTCCCGTCAACAGTGCCCAGACGGCGCGGTAGACCCAAGGCCGACAGGTGTGTCCGGGCCTCCTCCAACGTCGAGGCCACAAGAACCTCAGCGCCCTGATGGATGAGTAAGGATCCCGACACACCCCAATGATAACGGACTTCGTGGGCCCGGAGAGTGGCCGTAATCTGTCCATATTGTCGCCGGGCTGCCAGGGCCAGAAATGGTAGGTCGCGGAAGACAGTAATGTCCAGTCCCTCAAATCGAAGCGGAGGAGCACGGATCGTCGCCCCCAGAAAGCGTTCTCGCACAACGACATCTCCCAACACCACGATAACGTCCTTTGTGGCGGTCTGAGGGGCCGCCGCCGCCTTGCGGACCCTGATCGCAGATAGCACTGGGTCCGGGGCACCATCAGGGAGGGAAAGGACGGCTTTTACCATCCAGTTGGCCAGTAGCAGTAGGTCAGAGGCAGGGAAAGCGTCCGGGATACCCCTCAGCTTTAGGTTCCGCCGTCGATGTCGGGCCTCCATGGCCAACAGGGCAGACTGCAGACCGGCAACTTGGGTATGGAGTGCACTAAATTGCGAAGAGGCCTCATCTTGCGTTGCCGCCAAGGTGCAGGTCCGGGCGTCAAGCTCCACCACCTCCTCGCGGAGGGAGGAGAGATCGGAACGCACCTCCGCAATCTCCATAGCCCATGAGGCGCGGGCGTCAGCCAGAAGGGCTTCGGGTCACCGCTCGCGGGGAGACATCAGGGCCCACCTCGCAGGACACAACCTCCACCGGGGGTCGGGGCAGAGTACTCACGTCCCTCGGGCCCGCAAGCGCGACCCGAATGTCCGGTAGACCTGGGCACTCCACTGCTCCGGACTTCTTATCCCGCTTGCCCATTGCTGGGGGTGCACAGGGATTGTGGAGAATGAAGGAGCACAAGGTGGCAAAATGGCGATCTGCGTCACCCCACACTAGGCCCGAAAACTAGCAGCTCGGTCAGGGCGAACGTGTGAAAGTCCCACGGAAAAAATTATGTGTCACCTGGTCCCGGGCAGGTCGCAGTATGAAAAGCAGGCAGGGGTAGTCAGAAGGCAGCGTGAAAAATTAAATATCAAAGTAATTCAGCAGGAGCTGCTCAGGCATGCGACTGCTCTCTTCAGGCACCAAGCCACGCCCCCAGTCCATAATTTTAATGGTAAGTTTATTTTAAGTGAAAGACAGAATAACAACAAAACATCCAGAAAAACGCATTTCAAAAAAGTTATAAATTGATTTGCATTTTAATGAGATAAATAAGCATTAGACTCCTTCGTAAAACATGACCTAGTATTTGGTGGCAAAACCCTTGTTGGCAATCACAGAGGTCAAACATTTCTTGCTGTTGGCCAGTTGGCCAGTTGGCCACCAGGTTTGCACAACTCAGGAGGGATTTTGTCCCACTCCTCTTTGCAGATCCTGGCCAAGTCATTAAGGGTTTGAGACTGACGTTTGGCAATTCAAAGCTTCAGCTCCATTCACAGATTTTCTATGGGATTAAGGTCTGGAGACAGGCTAGGCCACTCCTGGACCTTAATGTGCTTCTTGAGCCACTCCTTTGTTACCTTAGCTGTGTGTTTTGGGTCATTTTCATGCTGGTATACCCATCCACGACCCATTTCCAATGCCCTGGCTGAGGGAAGGAGGGTCTCACCCAAGAATTGACAGTACATGGTCACGTCCATTGTCCCTTTGATGCTGTGAAGTTGTCCTGTACCCTTAGCAGCAATACACCCCCAAAGCATAATGTTTCCACCTCCATGTTTGACGGTGGGGATGGTGTTCTTGGGGTCATAGGTAGCATTCCTCCACCTCCAAACATGGCGAGCTCAGTTGATGCCAAAGAACTTGGTTTTGGTCTCATCTGACCACAACACTTTCACCCTGTTCTCCTCTGAATCATTCAGTTGGTCATTGGCGAACTTCAGACGGGAATGTAGATGTGCTTTCTTGAGCAGAGGGAATTTACGGGTGCTGCAGGATTTCAGTCCTTCATGGCGTAGTGTGTTACCAATTGTTTTCTTGGTGACTATGGTCCCAGCTTCCTTGAGATCATTGACAAGATCCTCCTGTGCAGTCCTAGCCTGATTCCTCACCGGTCTCGTGATCATTGAAACCAGTGGCGTCACTAGGGTTGGTGTCACCCGGTGCGGTAACTTATGGTGTCACCCCCCGCTATTTTTACGGATTTTTTTAACTACTCTTACTCCTAAATCAGTACTCCCATATAACACTGAATGCTCATACACACAGCGCACATTACTGTGAGGTTTATTGCTGTGCAGCTCTCTCATATGCTCACAAATTTTTTTGCCAACTGCCAGCAAGTACGGTGCCTGTTCGAAGGCAGTGAAAGCACACATGGATATATATTGCCCCCAGCAGCTCACCCATGGATATATATTGCCCCCAGCTCACATATGGATATATTGCCCCAGTTCACAATTATATATTGCCCCCAGCAGCTCACATATGGATATATTGCGCCTCAGCTCACATATGGATATATTGCGCCTCAGCTCACACATGGATATATTGCGCCTTAGCTCACACATGGATATATTGCCCCAGACCAGCTCACACATGGATATACTTCCCCAGACCAGCTCACACATGGATATAGCCCCATCTCTCAAGGATATGTCCCCAGCACACATGGATACTACCCCAAGCACACATGGATACTGCCCCCAGCACACATGGATATGCCCCAGCAGCTCTCATGGATATGCCCCAGCTCCTCTCATGGATTTTGCCCCAGCTCCTCTCATGGATATACTGCCCCAGCTGCTCTCATGGATATACTGCCCCAGCTGCTCTCATGGATATACTGCCCCAGCTCCTCTCATGGCTATGCACCCAGCTCCTCTCATTGATATTGCCCCCAGCTCATGGATATGCCCCAGCTCATGGATATGCCCCAGCTCATGGTTACTGTCCCAGCTCATGGATATGCCCCCAGTTCATGGATATGCCCCCAGCTCATGGATTTGCCCCAGCTCATGGATACTGACCCAGCACATAGATATGCCCCAGCTCATGGATATGCCCCAGCTCATGGATACTGCCCCAGCACATGGATATGCCCCAGCTCATGGATATGCCCCAGCACATGGATACTGCCCCAGCTCATGGATTTGCGCCAGCTCATGGATTATGCCCCAGCTCATGGATATGCCCCAGCTCATGGATATGCCCCAGCTCATGGATATACCCCAGCGCATGGATATGCCCCAGCTCATGGATATGCCCCCAGCTCATGGATATGCCCCAGCACATGGATATGCCCCAGCTCATGGATACTGCCCCAGCTCATGGATATGCCCCAGCACATGGATACTGCCCCAGCACATGGATTTGCCCCAGCTCATGGATTTGCCCCCAGCTCATGGATATGAGCAAGGCCCCAGCAGCTCAAGGATATTAATGGCCCCCCCAGCTCACCTCCTCTGCTGCGTGTTCGCTCCCTGCGAGCGTCCGAAGCATGCAGCTTGGGCACTCGCCTGGGGGAGGCACATGACTAGCCGCGATCAGCTGGTCACGTGTTTCCCCCAGGCGAGCGCCGAAGCTGCATGCTTCGGACGCTTGCACGGAGCGAACACGCGGCGGAGGGTGAGACACCCGCCCTTAGGGTGACGGTGTCACCCTAAAGGCGGGTGTCACCTGGTGCGGGCTGCACCCCCCGCCCCCACGTAGCAACGCCCCTGATTGAAACTCCACGTGGTAAGATCTTGCATGGAGCCCCAGACCGAGGGCGATTGACAGTTTGTATTTCGTCCATTTGCAAATAATCACACCAACTGTTGTCACCTTCTCACCAAGCTGCTTGGCAATGGTAGCCCATTCCAGCCTTGTGTAGGTCTACAATCTTGTCCCTGACATCCTTGGACAGCTCTTTGGTCTTCGCCATGGAGAGTTTGGAATCTGATTGATTGCTTCCGTGGACAGGTGTCTTTTATACAGGTAACAAGCTGAGATTAGGAGCAGTCACTTTAACCACTTGGCTGCTATGGACGTCCAGCACGTCCAGCCAAGTGGTTCTCCTGTGCTATGGACGCGCTGAGCGTGTCCATGCACAGGAGGCAGCAATCCGCCGGATTCCAGCGGATTGCTGCGCCCCCCGGATGTCAGCCCAGCACTCGGGACCCCGGCGGAGTAATTAGATGTCATCGCGGCCGCGCGGACCTCTCTCCCTCCCAATCGCCGGAGAGCAGGAGGTTAATCCAGGCACCGTTTGGAAGGGCACAGCCTGCCCTTCCAAACGGTGGCTTTCATTAACCCCTGGGGAGCCGGATCACGAATCGGAGCTGTAAAGCGCCGGTTCGTGATACTTTCCCGGAGCTGGCCGACATCTTGGATGTCGGCCAAGCCTCCGGGAACTCCCCCTGAGGACTGGCGTCATCGTGCATTGCACGATGACGCCAGTCCTGGAGTTAACCCCTAGCTGCCACCAATGGTGGAGATAGGGGGTTCATTGGAACCCCCTATCTCCCGATCCGTGGCAGCTAGCGGTTAATGTTTGATGTCGTTGGATCGATCAGAGCATGGCCTTTCCAACGATATCAAACATGATAATGAAAAAAGTTTTTTAAAAAAATTTAAATTAAAAATAAAAAAATATATGTATTTAAAAAAAATTCTAAAAATAAATAAATAAGTATTTTTTTTGTTTTTGTTTTGTTAATGCAGCAATATTGTTCCCATTTCAATTATAATGTGAACAATAATGCTGCACTAACGATTGTTATAATATACAGACATGACATAACGAATACATATAATAATGACATATTATGAATCTTTGGAGTCTGCTGGAAAGAACGATATATAATATGTCTGGGTCATATATCAAAATATGGCTACAAAACGCGGTTAAACAAGAGGAGCGAAAGCGGTAAAAATGACCTCAGCACAGAGGTGTGAAAAGCCTCAGCAGCGAAAGGGTTAAGAGATTGCTCCTAATCTCAGCTCGTTACCTGTATAAAAGAAACCTGGGAGCCAGAAATCTTGCTGATTGATTTGCATTTTAATGAGTGAAATCAATTTATAACTTTTTTGAAATGTGGTTTTCTGGATTTTTTGTTTTTGTTTTGTTAATGCAGCAATATTGTTCCCATTTCAATTATAATGTGAACAATAATGCTGCACTAACGATTGTTATAATATACAGACATGACATAACGAATACATATAATAATGACATATTATGAATCTTTGGAGTCTGCTGGAAAGAACGATATATAATATGTCTGGGTCATATATCAAAATATGGCTACAAAACGCGGTTAAACAAGAGGAGCGAAAGCGGTAAAAATGACCTCAGCACAGAGGTGTGAAAAGCCTCAGCAGCGAAAGGGTTAAGAGATTGCTCCTAATCTCAGCTCGTTACCTGTATAAAAGAAACCTGGGAGCCAGAAATCTTGCTGATTGATTTGCATTTTAATGAGTGAAATCAATTTATAACTTTTTTGAAATGTGGTTTTCTGGATTTTTTGTTTTGTTGTTATTCTGTGTGTCACTGTTAGAATAAACCTACCATTAAAATTATAGACGGATCATTTCTTTGTCAGTGGGCAAACGTACAAAATCAGCAGGTGATCAAATAATTTTTCCCGCACTGTATTTAATTAACGCCTTATGACAATTAAACTTCAGAGGACTATGTGGCAGATATAATGCTACCTTTCAAAATATGGGTGATGCAAAACCGTCTGCGCAAAAATGGAGGGAATGACAAATGTAAAGCGGTTTGTAAGATTTGGAAGTACTTTTTAATAGATCGCTGTGCTGAAAAGATATATGGGAACTATACAAACCTCAATCGTTAGAATATGGATCAAGATGGCACTGACTGGCCCATCTCTGAGATGTGTAGAGTATTCTGATTATTTGTTTACCCTCACCTTTATGTGTTACCCCTCTCCTCTTCGGCTGCGGTCACACGAGCGCACGGAGTGCGTCCGTGTGACCGCACTTCCCTGCATCCATCGCAGCTTTGTGACGGATCGACAGGTAGGGCCACGCACATGAATTGTGTGCACTACCACCGGAAGTCAAAAAGCACTACCTATCAAAAAGCTACAACGGACTCTGACAGGGCTACAAAGCGTTGAGCACGATCCTCCTTAGGAGGATCTTGCTTTGCAGTGCTCAGTGTACTAACTGCCCTCAGCGAGATGGCCACACGGGGTCAGAATGGAAGGAACGTCCACTCTCACGGACATTCCTTCCGCTCTGAAAAACGCTTGTGAGCCCGCAGGCTAGGGTCAGACGAACACATTCTGTGTGGACTGTGCGTCCGTGCACAACGGATGTACTTTCTGACTGACGACAAGTTAGTGGCCACACAGTCCGTTTTTGTGACTGACTTTTTTTGACTGAAGTAGAAGGGAAAATAAATTAATATGAAAAACATTTTGTCCGTCAAAATGCCGGACGTCAAAAATGCAGTCCGTCTGACTTTGTTCCTTCACTCACACACAAAGCTATGTGGACTTTGCGAACATGGCGCATTCCACACGTCCGTTCTAGTGGTTTTACGTTCTTGCCTAACTTGCGTCCGTTTTCCGCGTCCGTTGTGCGTCCGCCCTTCTGTGCGGACGTACGTCATGTGTGGGTCTCTATTGACTATCATTGTATGTTACCACGGATGTTAGAATGTGTAGCAACACGGACGTGATCACTGCGCTCGTCTGACCCGAGCCTTAGACGTTACGCTCTTGAGAAGGGTCCTTTTTTTTCTATCATTCTCAGTGTTTCTAACATTGTTAATTCAGTTTATTTATTTCCTAATTATTGTGCTGCACTATGGAATTTGTTGGTGCTTTATAAATTATCATAAATATATACAATTCTGACCAGTTACTCGACACCCAACTGCAGCCTAATGCATAAGTGCACCTTGGAGCCCTTTAAAAATAACCAATACAAAGAATTAACAAAGGCGCAATCACGTGCATAAACATAAATTTGTTTTACCAAAGGTGGACTCCTAGATACAGTTAGGAGTTAACAATAGTGTTTCCACTTTCTTCAAATTCTCTGAAATAGAACACAGATGGAAACCCACCATAGTGTAGTATTGTATTAAAACATAAATCGCTTAATAAAAGACAAAGACCAACTCACAATTTAAAAGGCACATAACAAAATGTGCATATACTCATGTGCTGCAGTGGCTCAGACCTCCCGATATCTGCCGGTAAAATTCCTCCCTTTCAGACTCTAGTCCTCCAACTCACTGCTGTATCTGCCAAAATTTTTCAAGCTCAACGCGTTTCGTGAGTAGAATGTTCTCACTTCCTCAGGAGCTTCTTGTATTATGTGCCTTTTAAATTGTGAGTTTGTCTTTTTTTAAGCGATTTATGTTTTAATACAATACTACACTATGGTGGGTTTCCATCTGTGTTCTATTTCAGAGAATTTGAAGAAAGTGGAAACGCTATTGTGAATTCCTAACTGTATCTAGGAGTCAACATTTGGTAAACCAAATTAATGTTTATGCACTTGATTGCGCCTTTATAAATTATCATAATTGTTCTCAAGGAAACCTTTGTGCACATCATCAATGTTCTTGAACGGATTCTTTGTGTTACAGGTTACTGCTCGTACTGGAACAAAATTCCAGGAATACACAGCATTTTCTGTAAAGTACCATTTCAAACTCTAATATCCATGGAACCTGGTATAACCTAGCAATAGCCATATAACATGGCCCGATCTGACAAGATTCAGCAAACTTTTCCTTAAAGGAAGAATAAGATTGTAGCGGGTAGTGATCATTTGAAAACCAATGTATTTAGACTAGCTTTTCAACATCACTTTAGTTTTACTGTTTCTTACTATTTTCATAGAATAGCTGTAATTGGAAGTCTTGAAGGTATGTTGTGCTCTGTGGTGGAAATCACCTCATCAGGTACCATATCATAAAAATACCAAGTGTGTACTTATTAGTGAACTGGAATGACATCATTACTCATAAACATTTAATATCTTTGGACTGTTTTCCATGGATTTTAGTTATTTCCTCCATTGGGGGACTCAGTGCAATATGCATTTGGCTGGATACCCACCATAGCAACCAAACAGTGCTGGTCATTTTTTTTTCTTCCATATTTAATTTTCTGTGTTATAGTGACGAGTATTATACAGTTCTTGTAGTTTGTGCCTTTTTTAGTTCGGGTGTTAAAGTGCATTTTGTTACCAAATATCTTTCAGTGGAATAGTGTTTAATGTTGTGGTGAAATTTTTATATATTCTTTAAACTTCTATTAACCACTTCACTACCATTATTGAGGTGCTTGATCTACAGAAGATCAAGTATAGTCAATCTGGTCAATGCTGGAGCAAATAAAGGGATTTTCTTTATTGCAACAAAATTAAGTTGAAAATGGACTCCAGAAAGTGCCCCTAAAACAGTGTTTCCCAAACCTGTCCTCAGGACCCGCTGACACGCCATGTTTGTCAGATATGTGAAGCACAGCACAGGTGATATGATTTTCTGCTCAGTGATTACAGGATTCAGTCTGTATTTCCCCAAGGTGATCTACAAAATCTGGCCTGGTTGAGGGTCCCGAGGTCTGCCCTAAAATGTCAACAAATCTGAGTTGACAGCTGATGTGTTAGAATTATTTGAAAAGCTTGCAGTCCTGTTCTTCCTTCATGGAAACACGGGGCTGAAGCTAAAAATTAAATATTTATTAAGTAGCATTCTGTCAAATAGGGCTTACCTACAGTGAACATTTACAGAGGGACACCTCTGCACATATTTATTATGTGGGTGATGGAAAGACATTTTCCATAAAACCACTGAGTCCTGCCATTAGTTTTTTGGAAAATTTGTGGGTAGCGAAGAGGTTATATAAGAACTGTCACATACACAGGGTATTTTTTTTTTGCATTTGTTTTTCAGGAGTTATATACTTGTACAAATATTAATATGGATGTTTAAATAATTATTCTATTTTATGTAATCTGATGTCACAGATGTAGGTTGTTAAAAAATAATAAACTTGATGCAACTCAAATAAAATTTCTTTCCAAACCTGTGACTACTGAGCTGGAGTCAGAATATAATCAGAAAAATATCACTTAAGGGGCACTTAAGGGTCAGTAATACTGGAACCACGAAAGGGCACTGAAAGAAAGGTTGATTAAGTTTAAATCTAGCATTCTTGTTTGTGATTTGTCCGCTGGGTCACGTGCTGCCAGGAACAGCTGCCGCGGGAGAGATGACATCAGCGGCGTGACGGGCCGCTGGCTGGTAAAAGATGCTGGGCCAGCGGCTCGCACGCATAGGACGCAGTGGTGGCCTGGAAAAGAGCAGTGGAGAGGGGGCTAGCGTGGAGCAGCGCCAGGACCTGACGGGACCGGCGCCAGGTCGGACAGCTGGTCACTGTGGATATAAGGCAAATACCCAATGGGCATGGGCAGTATGGGGAGATGAAAGGGTTGCTTAGGCACGTCCAACAGCTTTACTTTTCAACTATCCTCTTTCAACAACCACCTTGTCCAACCTTACCCCCTGGCTGACTATTAGTCTATAAACTGAACATTTCCTGTAGGCGATAAAACGTCTGGAAACATTTATTTTACGTTGATGTAAATTTATGTTGAAAAAAAATTGCAGAAGAATTAAAAAAACTAGTAATGCAGATTGGAAAGGTATTCAACCCATCTGATGAGGGAACTCTGTATTTGCAGATCTAAACAACTGCCTCAATGTTAACCTTCACTGACACTCACTTTCTACCTATTATTTAATAATCTAACCAGCTTTAATCTGTATTAAAAGTTCCACTCTGGAAAAGGATCATTGGTCAGACTGTGGATCTGACGAAAAACTGTGACAATGAAGGCGAAGGAGCACTCTGCAGCAGTAAGAGATAAAGTAATCAACGTCAGAAAAGGGAACAAAGTCATTTTAAAATGCTCGGAAATTCCAGTTAGCACTGTTGGATCAATTGTCTGAAGTATATATATAACATCATCCAGACTCTGCCAATTAAAGGCCATAGACGCAGACGTGTGCAGAAGTCAAGAGGTAGCCATCAGTCACTTCATAGGAGCTGCAGAGGTCAGTGGGAGAGACAGGTAATGTGCACCAGTAAACAACGTCAAAAGCTCTGCACCAACCTGATCTTAATGTATGTAGAGGGGGGAAGGTGGCAAGAAAGAGACAATTTATAAAAAAAATTATCCATATGAAAGCACATAACTGGCATAGATAAGATGTGGTAAAATAATCTGAGGTCATCTAAATGCAACGTAGATTAATCTAGACTCAGTTCAATCATGTGTGATGTAAATTAACCACTACACACACTTCATCAAACCAGGGATGTGCGGTGAGGTCAGTGGCTGGTGTCAGAGTCAGATATACACAGATATTTACTAACTTTCTGTGGTTTGTGTTTAGCTGCAAATTATCTTTTACTCACTTACTGTACCCACACATATTATATAATTTTTCTTGCCATTAAATGGACCTTCTAAAGATACCATTATTTGCATCATTATACTTTACTAGTTAAAAAAAAATATGATAGAAAAACTGATATGATAGAAAAACTGTCATACTCTGTATCCACCACTAGAGGGAGCAGAGGGAGCTGCCTAGGCCCCTTCCTGTCAATCGGAGGCCAGCCTCCAATGCAGTCAGTTTTTTGAATGGCTTGGACCAATGGTGCTTTTCCATTGAACCAAGATATTCCATTGCTCTGTTAAGGCCTCTCTGAGGCTCTGGCGAGCAGTGTTCACGAAGTAGGCAGCACATGCGTTCCAATTTGAACAGACGTGCGGCTGCAGACTTCTTTTAGCAGCTTACGTGATTAGCGTAGCGGGGAAGCATACCACGGCTAAGCAAATTGCGTAGGCTGTAAAAAGAATGCGTGCACTGCGCTCAGAGAAAGAGGACAGAGCCATCGGCGGGGGAGCGCGGAGCAGGTGAATTTTATTATTTTACCGCTTATTGGCAGGTCCCTGAATCAAACACGATCCCTGCACTGAAGTATAGGGATGCTAGTGTAATGGTGTGAGTTTGCAAATTGTATGGAGCAAAATAAACTACAATACTGCAGAACTCTATTTATAGCTGAAGAACAAAAATGTAAATATCCTACAGCAGCATAGTCAAAGTATTGATACGCATCCTATTAAAAATTGATGTCACTATTTGAAGTTGCAATTGAACTGCTTCATTCAACCACTTTGAACGCCAGCCAACCAACCTGTCACTGGCGTCGAGGATATGAGCCCAGGATGCGATGATACACACAAGCAAGCCAAGATATGGTGCATAAACTTGGGGTTTATTGTATACATAAATACATAGGAATGACTTAACGAGGAGCAATGCAGAAACAGGGCTGACTTGGATACTGTGGGCTGGATAACAAATAGAACATGGTACAGAAACACAAGGGAAACGCTGGAGGAATACTAGACAGATACATAAGGAACACTTACACAAGACACCAGACAGTTGGGACAGGAAGGTGAGTCTTGGCACAGCAGAAGTCTTTGGTAAAGCCAATTGAGTCTGTGGCAAAGCATAAGTTTCCAGAGTGGTATCCAGTAACAAGGTCTATGGTGTGTCGTGGGTCAAGGGCTGGAGGAGAGCGAGCAGGTCTGAAGAAAGCAAAAGGGTCTGGTACACGGGAATCAATAGAGCAAGCTGTTAGATAAACTGCTGGCCTCTCTCCATTAGCAACCACTCCATCCATGCTCCTGATGACACCGTAATGTGAAACGCGTAGAGATTGATGGAGGAATCTACTTTTTATTAACTTTATGTGCTGCTACCTGTCTTGTAATGCGTTTGATCTTTGATCCTGCCCTGGGATTTTGTGGTTTAGAGCACTCTCCACGGGTCCATACGGGAAATAACTGATAAATACCCTGGATACCTCTAGAGGTCCAGCCAACGGTGTTGTTTATCCAGCAGTTTATCTATTTCTATTGTCCTTTAACCAAGGACCCAAGAAGGCCTGTATTTCCTTTTCTCTAGATAGATAGACACTGTCTGGGTTTTCACAGGGTTTAGCATCATAGTGTAGCCAGATGATACATGTTATCTGTGAGGTTTGTCACTGTGTGTCTTGATACAGTATATGCCAACTCTAGACTACAGGCGTAGCCCTGCCTTGGCGTACTTTTTTACTTTGAGTGAATAAAAGCTAAGTTTTACTTCCATCCACCCTGGGCTCAGTATCCATCAGTTGTTTTGTTACTATCAATTTAGGGTTACCGCTCCCAACCTTTGATACTGGCCCGCTACCTGCCTATATCAAATCATCCATAGGGAGTATCAGAACTACCAAAATATAGTAAATATGAGGATCACTCTATAAAACATACATAGAGCAGTACAGTACAGGCAAATATATATATAATCCCCTGCTTTCTTGAAATGCTCACAGGAATTCCATATATTTAAGGCACATCAGGTATAATACTCAGCCATCCAGCGTCACCGATCACTCCAGAAAACCAGCTCCTCACCAGGATTGAAGGATCTGGATCGCTCCACCGAAATGGCAAAATAAAGATGCCGATATATCAATTTAAACAGCACTCTTTATTACAATATGAATTAAAATCAATTTGGACATGAATATCTGACGCGTTTCGTCGTAGTATTACAACTTTCTCAAGGTAAATGTTCATCTGGATGGACATTTACCTTGAGAAAGTTGTAATGCCAGGACGTCGGATATTCATGTCCAAATTGATTTTAATTCATATTGTAATAGAGTGCTATTTAAATTGATATATCGGCATCTTTATTTTGCCATTTCGGTGGAGCGATCCAGATCCTTCAATCCTGGTGAGGAGCTGGTTTTCTGGAGTGATCGGTGACGCTGGATGGCTGAGTATTATACCTGATGTGCCTTAAATATATGGAATTCCTGTGAGCATTTCAAGAAAGCAGGGGATTATATATATATTTGCCTGTACTGCACTGCTCTATGTATGTTTTATAGAGTGATCTTCATATTTACTACATTTTGGCTGTATGCAGTGGGTGAAATTGGAAGAAGCCACCCGTTGAGGATTTCACTCAAAAAATACGTATTTTATGTATTATTGTGTCACTGACAATCCTTGCTATTCTCTGCGGAGTATCAGTACTACTCTTCTATATTACCTACACCACCATACAGTCTGTATATTTTGATGCTTTATTAATGTTTGTAATTGTGTAATGTATTGAAATAAATTATCATTTTCCTGGGGGTTTCCGAGTACTTTTGTTTCGAACTACAGTTTATAGTATTTTCTAACAGAGATCATTTTCACTGAGCTGAATATACTACAATATCTGTGACAGACAGGTCATTGAATCACAGATTAGGAACCAGATATTCTGTATCGAGAATTGTCAAATCCCAGGTAAATTACCTTGCTCTACATCAACAATCTGCTACCAGTCTGCCAGACACAGAAAAATGACACAATTCTTTTTTTTAAAAAAAGGAAGACACATGTTTTATTCAGGTTTGTCAGTAAGAAGCCAGAGCTTTCAGGAGACTGCAGTGTGGTAATAGACAGGAGCCATGGGTTCAGCTTAGCAATGATTACAACATTCTCACGCATGTCAGCTTGTGCGGCTCACACCAGTGTCACATATTACGCGATCTCCTCGATTTCAGTCTTGATTTGATTTTTGCGTCATCAGTCAGTACCATTTTTCTTGAAGATATAACCTGAAGTGGCTCCAATCCTGAGTGCACTACTGTGCCAGCAATGACACGGTTAATGACGTATTGCAAATGCAGCTTCGGAAAGCTTTACGTAATATCTTATTAAGATAAACATCTGACATCGTGGCCCTGACAGTTCTCATCTTCTAAGGGGGTAAGGAGAGGTGTGTGTTTACATATAATTGAATATATTGGTCCTCAATACTGTCTGCATCCTAAGCCACATCGACTTTTTTATTATCCCACCAAAAATATCAGCTTCTGAAGACCTAATGACGAAGATCGTGTGTACCTGGGGGGAAACAAATACGAGTCGCAGTCTAGCTTTGCTTGAATTGCCCCTGTTGGGTAACGATAACGAGTGAAAAAAAGTTAATTACCGAGCAAAAAAAGAAAAGAAATGTAAGTGTAAAAAAATTAAATCTAATTATCATGGTGTATAAATATGTTTAAAGATTCCCAGATCGCTGTATACAAGGGGATCCAATCAAATGATCAAATCCTATCCTGCTCAATTCAAAAGAAATCTGAAGATGAGATGGCTTTTATTTCCGTAAATTTGGGGTATGCATACGCCACGATAAAGCACTCAAGCTGCCGGGATATGCAAGGTTTCATAAATTTTGAAAGACCTACATTTTCATATTAAATAACTGGGAATAACATGGCTGTTTGTTTGCCAAAGGCAAGCAGGAAAGATTTCCTCAGTGGCACCACTGATACACAAACTACTGTATATTACGAGCTTAACACCTTTTATGGTATATTTAGGGTTTAAAAAGAGGGGGTAGGAAAAGGGTTACACATTAACCCTGGTCTCTCGCTGATCACTGCAGGATAGAACATGCTTCCAGCTCAGCATGTCATGCGACGTCAGGGGGGCTGGGTGCAGTGGCTCTCAATGCAGGAAGGCTTTGTTACCATTGGATAAGGCTAGTTCCCAAAGGTCTCCAAGGCCTGAAACCTGAGCTTAGGTTCTGAGCTGGACTAAGCTCCTACATTTGGATGGCTGAATTAGCCCTCCAAGCTCCCTCAGAGAAAGTAAAGGGAGCAGGGAGCTCACAGCACCTGTGACCAGTCACATAAGATTAATTGGTCACACTGTGTAGAGTGTCCCTTTTAATTTTCTAGCAAGGATATCATAACTGAATTGTATTAAATCATTGACCTTCACTGGGCCTTATTGCAGATACTATATTTGTATTACTATACTGTGGTGCTGTGTGACAGGTGAACAAAACATATGTGTATCTGATAAACAGAGACAGAAACAGTACAGAATTGATTATCATCTCTGCAGGGATCCCCGTTCACTAAACGCTAAGATTTTGCCTACAACTGTCAGCGTTGGCTCAGCTAATTGTGTGATTGTGCAGGGCCGCGGAGTGGTTCGTGGAGGGAGACTGGGGAGTTTTCTTTCCCAGTCTCACTCTGCTCCTGGCAACCAGAAGCGGCAGATCTTGCCAACATTCACGCCTAACACCATCCTAACGCTAATTACTCTTCGCGCTTCCCATAAGTATTAAGTTAAGTATAGGGAGCGCAAAGTACAGTAAGCTCACGGAAGAGAGTGCAATACCCGATGCGCTAACACTTTTCTAACCCGTTAGTGTTCGGAATGTAATATGGGGGTTGATGCGCTAGAGCCACGTCAACCTAGCATTAACGCTCACATAGCTGAGCGCTAACGCTTGCGTTAAATTTGCAATAGTGCCTGTAGTCAGAAAGTTGCGGGAAACTGATAACACAATAGGCTTCAACTAAAAAACTAAAGAGAACCCGGAGGAATTTCCCCTACTTCCCAATTTCAGAAAAGATTTTGCCATCCCGCATACACTGCCCCAAAAAAGCGTGTAGTTGGGAAAAAAAACATTCCTAAAACTTTCTCAGCCTCACACACTGCAAAGGGATGGAGGAGGTTTATTGCAGTTGCAGTCCAATACATGCTGGAGGAGTACACTCGATCGCCAGTATTTAAATACATAGCTTTGTCAACAGTCTGTGCATCTGCTATTGACTTCGACTAAGAGTTATTAGAGAGTTATTTCCCTGGCTGCTCTCTGCTAGCACTTTATCCTCTCTTACTGACACAAGTCAATGTGTTGATTGCTTCAAAAGCAGCCTGAAACCCGACTACATGCTGACTATCTATATACTGGAACTAGATGGTGCTGCTGGGTCTCTGGCTCCTAAAGGATATTCAGACACAGTGACATTGACAAACAACCTTCCAACGGGTGAGTAGTGCAAGGACTGGACCTAGGATCAACAAGACAAACTAAATGTACAAATCTCATCCTAACCGTTGCATAGTGTCACGATGGAACCATCCACAAGAAACAAAACAAAGAAAAAAGTTGTGTGATTGCCAAAGTGCACAAAGCCTCGTTCTACAGTTATTATGTGCTTATTATGGTTTTTAGCCACCCCCCCCCAAAAAAAGTTGATGAAAAAAGAAAAGTAATTGGCAAGATCATGAGCTGCACAGCCTTCAGCTAAGGTTTGTCAATGGCCTGCTCTGATCAAGGGGATTAATAAGGCCGGAGTCAGACGAGCGTCTTTGGAGAGCGGAAGGAACGTCCGTGAGAGTAGCTGTTCCTTCCACTCAACGTCCATCTGGCCACCTCGCTGAGCACAGTTAGTGCACTCAGCGCTGCAAGGCTTGCTCCTCCTATGGAGGATTGCGCTTTGCAGCCCTGTCAACACGCATCTAGCATTTTGACGGGGAGGCTTTGTGCATGGACGCTTGTAGCGCGCAATTCGTGTGCGCGCTACAGCATGTGCCCGGCCCCGACACGCTGCAACAGAAGTCGGTGGGCACGTCAGTATGGGCGCAACTAGTGCGCTCATCTGACACCAGCCTAAGAAGGGCAGTGCTTATTCTGTAGCAAATGAAGTAATACATAGGCATATATTATGTTTTTAAAAGCCCTCCACAGCAGGGTGTGTTAATATTGATTATTCATCTCTTTGATGAGTGGGAGGTCAGTAGTAATCATTTTGCAGGCTTTAGTAGTTGTCATGCACTCCTAGATTGCACAACAAACCGCCACACTTTGACAGAAATCTAATGTTACGTTGCATGTATGGGCTTTGCAGCTTATTGTACCCTCACTCTCCCCCACTGGCAGTTTAAACAGCAGGCTTTTACATTGCTGATATGCTATAATTAGTGTGACATATTAGAAGCAGTTTGCTATTTTATATTAAAGCATGTCATGCCATTGATGTTGACAAAAAGGCAAAAAAATAAAATAAAGAGAGGCACACACACACACACAAACATCATGACACCAGCCCAGGTATTATGGTATATAGGATGCCAACCAAACAAAAGTATCAAATCACAGAGACTTGGTCCTCCAGAATGGGTAGCAAGGGGAAAGATTCACTGAAGCCACAGCGTTTCAGTCCTAGCAAAGGACATTTCTCAAGTGGGAAAAGGTGCTGTGACAGAACAAAATGTTGTGGTTTTAGTAGATTATACCTAGCCTCTCTTTGTTTTGATACCATTGCCGGTGAGGCATGAACAGGAGAAAGGTGGGTGGAGTAGAGGTATCATCACTGTTCTATAACCATGGAGACAAAGGTTCGAATCCCAGCAAGAGCACCTCTCCAGTAAGTGTCCTTGGGCAAGACACCTAAACAGTACATACTCGTCACCCAGGACATACTTGAAAACGAGAGAAATCTCAATGTATCCTTCCTGGCAAAAATCCTTTCTAAAAAAAAAGGTGTCTGATAACTCTTAACATCGAAAGCTTTAAAATCACCAGTGTTTCTCATAGCTCGATTGGGTGTTGAATCACACGCACCACCACTGGTTATCACATATAAAGGTCCAGGCACTCACCGTGTCAGATTTTTGAATTTTATTCCCACACACATGGTTATGTTTTGCTCTATAACGACTCTTGTGAAACATAACCAGTTGTGGTGTGTAAATAAAGTACACGAATACCATAACTTTGTCTTGGTAAAGGTTGTATTTTGAGGTAAAATATGGCCACTTACGGTTTCCTACTGACAGCCGGGCCCTTTATATTTGATACCACAGGTGTCTGTCATTCTGGACCTTGCGGCACCAGGTCATCTATCTACTCTTGACGAGTGTTCTTCCTTCCTGTATATAAAAGCCACTCTACGGCTAGGCCTACTAAACTAAACTATTACACAAGTAGACGAGCCGGATTTATTTATAGCATTCTGCTCTTTGTGGTCTCATGGGACACTTTGAGCAGCTAAATATTCTCATAACCAGGTCACAAGGGACAAAGTGAGGAGGACAGTAAGCAGAAAAAAAAAAAAAAAAATCTGGCACAAACATATTATGAAAATAACACGAAAAAGATCAGCTTTTGTAGAACTATATACTTATTTTGTTGATGATTGCTTCTAACACGTGGTATGAGAATGAAGACTGGAAACATCGATTCGTCAGTCTAGACCACTATCCAGAAAATACAAAAGATAAAAAAGGAATCTATATGGCTTGTGTTTATTTGCATCACCCTGGGATCAAAGGTGGGACTTTAAATGGGAATAACCACTTATGGATTGCATTTTCTTGTTCCTGGAAAATGCAATTTAATGTAATACCTGGTTCCTTATGCCACTCGATTATCTTGCACAGCCACTTAGCTTCTGTTTGAATATGTCATGTATTTAATCTACTACATGTAGTTCTTGAAGAATTCGCTTTCATAAGGCTTGTTTTTGTAGAGGGTAGGTTATACAGTATTTTATAATACACATATATGTGTCCTAATACTTAAAATTTCCATACTGTCACAGGCCAGCAGAATGTTTCCTGCATTAAACTAGATACGAAGCAATCAAATACTTATTATACTCTGTGTACCTTCAAGATTTGTAAATCATATACAAGAATTCATGCTCTCTGCCTACAGTTATTGGTGAATACATTGCTCACCCAAAACATAGATAAAATACTGCAGATATTTAATTTAAAAAAAATAATGAGTAGGCGGGCAGTGAAAACTACAAGGGCAATTCTAAATTGTAATAGTAATAGTCCTGCCACCTCCGTCAGTGCAAGAGAGAACAGGGGATGTAAGCAAAGCAGCATTGATTGAATACACCCCTCACACTGCAGAGACCATCAATCTATTAAGTGACATCCATGTCCTCTTACAGTGAGCAGCCTCTCCCTTCCGATTCTAGTGAATGTCACGTTTAAATGTCAGTATGTTTATTTGCCCACAAGATATCAGTTTCTTTGCCTCGTGGGCAATCGGCTGTATCTTTCACGTTACATAAAGTACGAATACCACTGACATTCACTGCTTCTTTGTGGCAAGAGGAACAAAGCTAGTACCTCACGTGTGCAACAGTTCTAATGCCCCAGGTGTCTATCCCTAAATATATACCCTGAGCTATCCATCCATATCTAAGTGGTCGTTTCCATGGGGATTTCTAGCCAACCGCCTGATTCACCGTCACCTTCAGAAGGTGAAACGATGTCTGTCCCTTTATTCAAGCTCATCACCTCTGAATACAAAGTCCCACACATGGACAACTATCTTTCGCGGTGTTTCAAGTGTCTTGGCGAGAGTGGTGTCCATGCACTGGGAGAGTGTTCCAGTTACTATATATTATTGAGGAAAAGGTAGGAGGCTGAGCTTGGGGGGGAGGGGTCATTGGTCAAGTCCTGCCCCGTTTCTCTAAGTGCAGGTTTAGGTTCCAGTGGATAAATGCGGGAAGTGAAGGTACAGAGGTCTCCTTTAGTAAGGGGAAAAGAGGAAGGTTCCATGTGCAGTTCTGATGGGTCCAGGAGCTGGTCGGAGAAGATGGTGTGTAAGATGTGGAGCCTGAAGAAGTGGAGGTGTTGGGGTGGCATGTAAACCTAAGGGGGAAGGAACAGCAGCGGCCATTGCAACTGCCAATGGGCTTGGAAGGAGACCTGCAGAAAATGTTTTTTGAAGGTTCTTGGGGAACACAAGACTAGCCTGTGGAAGAAAAAAGAAAATCACGGATTAAAATTTGCAAAGCCTCTAACTGAAAATCCTGTATAGCACATACAGGGCCATATTACATAGTTGGTTCTAACTTAACCAGAGCTGTTGTAAACTTCCCAGAGCCGTTACAGCCTATGGAGGTTTTCAGTTTACAACAGCTCTGGTTGAGTTAACACCAGCTTTGTAATACAGCCCACAGTTTATAGGCAAGAAACACAGGGCCCAATTACAAACGTAACACTAGCGTTAGCGCTCGGATATGTGAGCATTAAGGTTATTATTATTGCCATCATTTATATAGCGCCAACAGTTTCTGCAGCGCTTTACAATAACCAAAGGGAATGAGATAAATGGACACATGATGGAAACAAGAGGTGTAGAGGGCCCTGCTCATAGGAGCTTACTCAGTGACTTTACTGTATGCCCCACATATTACAAGATTAGCGCTACTGGGTTAAAAAAATCCATTACTGCATTCGCTTCCGTGAATTTACTGTGCTTTGCACTCCCTATACCGAACACGGGGAGCGCAATCAGTAATTAGCATTAGGATTACAAAGTCTTAACTCTAATTATTGCACCTCTAGAAGCTGATGCTGATACCTCTTCTGCAAAATCAATTAGCACCAGCTGAAATCCCCTCAAAAATCGGATCCTCTCATCCCACGGCGACAACGGTGGCCCTATCCGCCGCATCCCTCCGCGAATCACACCGTGGCCCTGCACAATCTTACAGCCCAGCAGCACATCCTACCATGGAGTCCTATGAACTCCAGCAGGTGATACGCGCAATGGTGCGTCAGTGTCACGAGTTTCCAGGAGGTTAGCACTGCGTTACAGGGCAGGCTGCTGAATCAGCGCCTGCCCCATAATATGCTAAGGGGAAACCTGCACCTGTAAGCATCATCCTGTTTTAGCGCCATGTTTGTAATAGGGCCCATATTTTTTGTAAACTGTTGAAGTTCTAACCTATATAAATTTATACTTTAATACTGGAAGTAAATTCTAAAAACCTAACGCGTTTAACGTGTTTTTATTGTCATATACATCTTTGGGAATTCAACAGAAGCGTAGGAAACGCACAGTTAAAATTAAAGAAAAAAATACAGGTAGCTGCTCACAGATTAATTATACTTTACAGAAAGTCTTTATCTAATACAGCTACTAATCTATTGAAGGATTTTATTATGTATGAAAATGGGACATGAAGACATGCGTCACTGCCTCAGTGAACACAAGCAAAGGCAAGTTTATTGTGTATTTAAGGGCTTACGCACCAAAGAAGTAATTTTTACAGACAACGGCAGAGCATAATTCACTTTATGCAAAATGTCTTGAATTTAGTGGATAGTGTCCCTGTCAATGAAGATTGCTCCAGCGAGCTACATTTTTACGCTCTAGTTACCGTCAGTTCTTGTAGTGTTTGCTGTTTCTTGTGTCGACTCAAGAGAGGGTTGGGCTTTCCTGCCACTCCATCGCGATGCCTCCGACTTGAGATGTGCTGGTAAGAGAATCAAAAACAACTGCTAAATACTTTAATGGTAAACATAAATAAATTGCTAGAAAGAAATTAAATATAGACCCTAAATTCTACCTACAAATTGAAAGTCCAGAGCAATAAAGGTAGCTGTAATCCTCACACTCTGATGGAGGACATCTTCAGGTCTACCCTTAATTTATATTATAGATTATCATGGGATAAAAACTGAAGAAATGAGTTTGCATAGGGTTTGTGATTAAAATATTGAATATTATGCTTTGTAACTTTAGTATAAAGTCATGAAATTGATTCTCTAAGTGGGTCACACAGTAAGAAGGTTCCTTAGCATTGCATAAAGATATTTAAATGGTTTGCTATATCTGTCGTGACCATGACGTGAGAACGGGACAGATTTCCTCACTATGAAAGAAACTTTCAGGGTTATCCAAAGAGATCCGAATTGCTTGAGAAAGGTAACCGAACGCTGAAAATCAGCGTACGGTTACCTTTCCTGGCCATTCGGCTATCCAGAGAGCAGGCAATTCGTCAAATCCTGGCGAATTGCCTGAACATACGGTGCCTGTTCGGTGCCTGTTCGAGGGCAGTGAAATCCCCATGATAAAGCACTGCTTCGGCTATTCAGAGAACACAAACCAGCAGTGAAAGGTTCCCCTAATGTCCTGCCATTCGGTGGTTTAATTCGGCAAATTTATTCAGGAGAATCCCATAGGCTTCAATGTTAAAAATATTCCCGTTTTAATTCAATATCTAATAAACCGTTCATTATAAAATTCTGCAGCAAAAAGTCTCTTTATTTATAGATTTTTTAGGATACTTTAAGCATTTTTCAGATTTTTTTTTTTTTTTTAAAAGTCCGATTTTTTTTTTTTTTTTTTTTCAGTTTACTTATTTTGTTTGTAACAGCCCTCTTTATTATCATTCCCTGGACCTCCTGTGAAAATTTCAGACATTTTCGCTCAGTAGTTTCTTTGCAAACAGCGTTTCTTTTTCCCAGATTCATACAAATGGTTTTTCTAATTTATTCACTGCCTCCTCTACGTCACAGCTGCTTCGGCTCTGTGTGATTCGGCTCCTTTTCGGCTCCTGTTCGGCTCCTGTTCGGCTTTTTCGAAGGTTAATCCAGATGTTTTTGCTTGTTTTCAGCGTGCATTCGGTTAGTTTTCGTCAGGTTTTCGGCAGCTTTTCCCTGCAATTCGGGGACCCTGTGGTGCTTGCTGAATACACCGCAGGGTCACCGAAATGCAATCGGCAAAAGGAACCGAATTGAAGAGAACGAAAAGTCACCGAACGTGCGGTGACTTTTCGAATCTCTTTGGATAACCCTGTTAATCTCTAAATTTCAGAGAGAAATCTTGTATCTGCAGCAAGAATATAGACACTCGTTTCAGTTAAACACTCACAGGGTTATCCAAAGAGATTCGAAAAGTCACCGCACGTTCGGTGACTTTTCGTTCTCTTCAATTCGGTTCCTTTTGCCGATTGCATTTCGGTGACCCTGCGGTGTATTCAGCAAACAGCACAGGGTCCCCGAATTGCAGGGAAAAGCTGCCGAACACCTGACGAAAACTAACCGAATGCACACTGAAAACAAGCAAAAACATCTGGATTAACCTTCAAAGAAGCCAAACAGGAGCCGAACAGGAGCCGAAAAGGAGCCGAATCACACAGAGCTGAAGCAGCTGTGACGTAGAGGAGGCAGTGAATAAATTAGAAAAACCATTTGTATGAATCTGGGAAAAAGAAACGCTGTTTGCAAAGAAACTACTGAGCGAAAATGTCTGAAATTTTCACAGGAGGTCCAGGGAATGATAATAAAGAGGGCTGTTACAAAAAAAATAAGCAAACTGAAAAAAAAAAAAAAAAAAAAATCGGACTTTTAATTTTTTTTTTAAAAATTCAGAAAAATGCTTAAAGTATCCTAAAAAATCTATAAATAAAGAGACTTTTTGCTGCAGAATTTTATAATGAACGGTTTATTAGATATTGAATTAAAACAGGAATATTTTTAACATTGAAGCCTATGGATTCTCCTGAATAAATTTGCCGAATTAAACCACCGAATGGCAGGGCATTAGGGGAACCTTTCACTGCTGGTTTGTGTTCTCTGAATAGCCGAAGCAGTGCTTTTTCATGGGGATTTCACTGCCCTCGAACAGGCACCGAACAGGCACCGTATGTGCAGGCAATTCGACAGGATTTGGCGAATTGCCTGCTCTCTGGATAGCCGAATGGCCAGGAAAGGTAACCGAACGCTGATTTTCAGCGTTCGGTTACCTTTCTCAAGCAATTCGAATCTCTTTGGATAACCCTGTCAAGCTTTGTGATTATTGGTAATAAATACAGTATATACTAACAAGTTCTACAGATTTCATCCTGAAAGTTAGAGGACATGGGCAGTAATGAAATTCATTAATTGTGTACCTGCTTGAGCTGTCCTTCTGAGGTGACTCTAATATTACATATCTCACAGTGGAAGGTCCTCTCTTGGTTATTGGAGTCTGTAGGTCCATTGGAACCATTGGTCAAGCCACCCATTCGGGGATAGGCTTTGATTGGACCCAGCCCACTGCGAGCCTCAAGTATTGTCTTGTGCTTAGTACCTGTAAAACACACATGAAGCAGTTAGAATTTTGTATATTTTGACTTTATGTGACAATCAAAAACTGCACATTTTGCTGATACAATGCAGTAAAAACTCCACAATCCTCCCTCTAAGCTAAGAAAGAATTCACGCTTATAATGTTATTACAACTTATATAGTAAACCTTAAAAGGAAGACATCCAAACTTTATTGGATGGAGTACAGGTTGAGCACCTATTATCTGGAATGCTCGGAGACCCACACATTCCAGTTTTCAGACTCTGAAACATCAGATTTTCCTGGAATCTGAAATGCATAAAAGGAAGGAGATTGCTGGGGTAGAACTGCGATCCCCTTCCTGCTGCATCTTCCATTTGGGAGTGCTCTGCAACATTTCTTAAGGGACATGCTGCCCGAAGTCAGCATGACTCCAGGCAGCATGTCACATCCTGGGATTGCCCAGAGGCTCCATGCATGTTCTGCGATCTGTCGCAGTGCTCGGGAACTGGGTTTTTGTGCAACAGTGAACGTTCGGAATGCCTGTAGTCACAAATATGATAAGTCCACATTGCTTGGAGAATTCCGGTTTCCGGAGTCTTCCAGATTTTAGAAATCTGAATACGGGGTGATCTAATACATTTGATTCAACCACTTTTAAAAATGAAATGGAAATCTTAATAGCGCTTATTGTTAATGATTCTTTCTTTTGTTGAATATCAAATATGAAACATGAGCAACTTTGTGAATGGAACCAACTCAATTTAGGGTTGAAAAATTAAATCTAATCTCACCTTTGTTGTGGGCCTCCAGTTGCGAAGCAGAGTTTACAGACACCTTGCACAGAGCACAGTACAGCTGTTTCTTAGCATCATCACTCTCTAAAGTAGATGTGCTTGTGCCACTGCTAGCAGGAGCTGATGAAGATAAAGGCTTTGTACATCCCAAGTCTGTTTCGGATGATGCATACTGATAACTTGATAGTCCTGTTGTGTCCTGGTTCTCATTCATCGTTGGAGTCTCCGGACTTTCTGCTGACACCAAATCAGCTCCATCACTGCCATGTAGGTCTAATGTAAAAGAGAACCAAAACACAACATGTTCTTAAGGTACAGGAGTATCACACAACCATCAAACACTATCAGGTCTATTGAATAAAGGTGAAACCCAGGAGAATGACTGGAGAAGTGAAAAATCTAGGTCAAAATAGCCAAACCAGAAACATTCTCCCATTTATCTCACTTTCCAAATCGGCTATTTGGTCTAGATTCTTCTTTCTCCTGCCAATTCTCCTGAGTTTCACCTTTAGTGAATAAACCTGTGTAGAATTATAACTCTGGAAAGAAAATACTTTGATATTGATTGTGTTTTCTGTATGACATATATAAACTTACAACACAATTCAAAATACTATATTAAAGGTTCAATTAAAACATTTATATACAAAGGATTGAGATATGCTAGAACATATTTCAAGTTTTGAACCTCAATTTTTGATAGAAGGGGCATTTGTTTAAGGAAATAAACCATAACTGTAGAAGCAAGGAAGATTTACTGCAGCAAAATACCCTCTACCCAATACAACAAAGAACAGGTTTCCCTACAAAGAAATTGATGCAGTCTTGTAAACGCATGGGACATTTCAATACCCTTGCCAATACCCTTACTTCTGCTGCCGGGCCACGTGACCTGCCCATTTTGGCTCTCGCGAGATAGCACACGGTCGCGGAGGATTGATTCGCAGAGGTAGGCTGGGGTCTATTTGTCCCCAGTCCAGGGCGTACCTAGAACATTTGGCACCCGGGATGGATCCTATATCCCCCCCCCCAACTTTAAAATGTAAGAAGAAAAAAAAAAATCACACGTACTTTTTTTTTACGTTTTCAAAAATATTTTTAGTTGTTGCATTCTGACAGGACATGACATATACATATAATAATCATATATTATGAATCTGCCGATGGTGGATCATGAGTCCTCTGTGCTGTGCAATCTGTACTGTTTGTCAAATGTTGTTCAATGTATTGTAACCCTGTCTATACTGTGTTTATTGTACAGCGCTGCGGAATATGCTGGCGCTTTATAAATAAAGAATAATAATAATAATAATAATAATAAGAGGCGAGTGTAGAATATTTTTGAATAATTGTTATTTTTAAGTGATTTTGCAAACTCACAACATATCCATCCTCCTGCTATGAACAAAAGAACACATGTGGCTGGTTTTGTTGATGGGAGTTGTATGTGTGTTGGGATGGCTGGTTGTGTGTTGGTGGCTGGTTTTGTGTGATGGCAGTTGTGTAATGGGAGTTGTGTGTGGGTTGGATTTTTTGTGATGGAGTTGTATGGGTCGCTGGTTTTGTGTGATGAGAGTTGTGTGTGGGTGGCTAATTAGTGTGATGGGAGTTGTATGTGGGTGGCTGGTTTTGTGTGATGGGAGTTGTGTGTGGGTGGCTGGTTTTGTGTGATGGGAGTTGTGTGTGTACTGGGTGGCTGGTTTTGTGTGAGGAGAGTTTTGTGTGTATGTGTGTGCTGGGTGGCTGGTTCTGTGGATTGGAGTTGTGTGTGTGTGCGCTGGGTGGCTGGTTTTGTCGATTGGAGTTGTGTTTGTGCTTCTGTGGCTGGTTTTGTCGATTGGAATTGTGTGTGTGTGCTGGGTGGCTGGTTTTGTGTGGTGAGAGTTGTGTGTGTGTGTGTGTGTGTGTGTGTGCTGGGTGGCTGGTTCTGTGGATTGGAGTTGTGTGTGTGCTGGGTGGCTGGTTTTGTCAATTGGAATTGTGTGTGTGTGCTGTGTGGCTGGATTTGTGTGGTGAGAGTTGTGTGTGTGTGTGTGTGTGCTGGGTGGCTGGTTCTGTGGATCGGATTTGTGTGTGTGCTGGGTGGCTGGTTTTGTCGATTGGAATTGTGTGTGTGTGCTGGGTGGCTGGTTTTGTGGATTGGAGTTGCTGAGCAGAGAATGGTTGTGTGTTTTTCAGGTATGAGATGCTGCTATGGTCTTTTTTCTTTACTATTCCAGTATTTTAAGACTCCCTCTTCCATGTCCCTGTTTACCCTGCCTATTACCTGGAAGGCTGTAAACTTAACTGGTTGGTTGGATTGGGGCCTTTTTAGTGCCTTAAATTGTCCATCTCTTATCAAACTTACCCTCTGTGTTTACAAGACTTGTTTCAAGTTTATCTCTGGTATTTACAAGCTTGCATTATTTCAAGATGATCTTGCCAGGCCATTTAATTATTCCCTTAAAGTATGTAAACATTTAGCTAATACTAACAATGACCCCATAACGTGGTGAACAACATTGACTGTGAAGTCAACATATTTATTTTCTCTTTTATGAGACTCTTAAACCTTGTGTCCCTTATCGTTTCATTTATATTATAAACATCGGCTTGGTAATTATATAGTTTAATGAAAGTATCAAGTACCATGGAATCTGTTAGAAAAACATATCATGTCAATGCGATGAAATGTAGGATCTGTGGTGAGAACAGACAACCATTTCCACAAATCGATGTCCAAATCAGTAGACGGATTCTAGCGGAATCAGTTATTAAATGCTAGCAAATAAACAGATACAGCATCGATTCCAGCGCTCATGCCTGAAGGATATTACTAAAGTTTATTTAGACTAGAAAGGTCAGCTTTTCTTGTATTTGCTTTTATTTCCATGTCCCAAATTCATGTGGAGAGCCAAACTACACTGTGGAAAAATGCATTGTGACAGAGTAAAGACACAGCTGTAAAGAGAGTGAAATATGTGTGTTGTATTTATTTTGTTCATTATGCTCCATGCCACCAACACATCGATCATAGGGTTGTCAATAAAGTAAAAGTAGAAAAAATCTAAAAAGAAAAAGTGAAAAAAAAAACACAAACAGAAGATAATACCCTTAAAAATACATTTAGGTTATATAATGGAGGTCTATATTCTACAGTAGATCCAAAGCAAAAAAGCGACCAGCCCTTACCGAGGGTCCAAATCACTGGTGTCACACACAGACCAGGGTGGTTCAAGCTCCATATCACTTAGAGCAATGTTTCCCAAACCTCTCCTCGGAACCCTCAACCAGGCCAGATTTTGCAGATCACCTTGGGGAAATACAGACTGAATCCTGCAATCACTGAGCAGCAAATCCTATCACCTGTGCTGTGCTTGAGATATCCTGCAAACCTGGGGAGGTGGAGGGTCCTCAGGAAACACTGACTTAGAGAAAACAGAGGTGACAGGGCACTTGCGATAGATCATGAAGGAGCTTTTTGCATGGATGTCATCACAAAGTTTCGGCTTAGGCACAAGCCCCTTTCTCTTGAAAAAGACTGATGCCTGAGCCAAATGTTGTGATAGCATTCATGTAACAAAGGTCTTTCATGACCCATTGTGAGTGCCCAGTCATCTCTTTTTTCTCTATTTTCTACTGTAGATCTCACTGTTCCACAGTAAAACACCTTGAGGATACGTACTCAATCAAAAAAGAATGAAGGAGATCGGTAACATAACTTCACTGCTCTGAGACAGCATTGAGGACTCTCAAAAACTTACAAATCCTTGATTTTTTTAAATATAATTTGATGTCCCTTTTAAAATTATCTTCTATAATGCGAACAGGAAATTCCACATGTATCACTGTGTTATGTTACAACGTCCATCTCCTTGATACTTCTAATAATTGTATGTTATCATTGTTATAATTATGTATCTTGTTAAAATTCCAACGATACGGTTTAGTTAATTTATATCTTCTATCTGCAAAACGTGGATTTCATAGACTTTTTTTATCTAAATAAATGATGCAGGTAGTGGCCTCTATGTCTTATAAGAAAACCGCAGGGAGGTGTTTTAATGATTAACTTCTGACAGTACAATCAGCAATATGTTATTAAAGTAATACTTCACCCAGCCGCATTCTCTTCTTCGGCGAAGCACACACATCCCCGGCTATGTCAAAGAGATCTGTATCATATGGCCGATGCCTCTGGCATCATAATTTTCAATAACTGTACAGGGTGCAAAACCCTGATTTAAGCAGATATATTAAGTCTGTGACCAGATATAGCTAGATTGTAAGTCTACAGGTGCAGAATGGACCTGGAATAGAAAGAGCAAGGCCCATTAAAGATCAAGGTTTTCAAGGGATATATATATACATATATATATATATATATATGACATGGAATTGTGTAAAGGTATTATGCTATTTATAATTTAAAAAAATAAAAAAGATGTCAATGGCTCATGCCACCAGAGAATCATAAAAAGAAAGGAGACCCCTAATGGTAAACACTAGGAGCACCAAAAGTTAGGTCAACTGGCTGATATGATCTAATATACTGTATACCTGCAAAGTCCTACGATGTTGCAAACACACTTGCCTTCACTGATACAAAGAAGAAAAATGCAACAATTGCAGAACCTTTTGATGCAAACAATGGTGAACAAGACTAAATAATGCTGTCTCCTGTAGACTGAGTAAACCACGGCTATTCTCCATTTACCTTTATTTGCAACAACAGCAACTACACTGCGGCACTTTTAAAGTGGTGATCTTCACTGAACTCCGATAGACAATATGGTGCTGGCTGGATGAAGTAGAGGTAACATCACTGCTCTATAACTGTGGAGACCCAGGTTCGAATCCCGGCCGGAACACCTCTCCAGTAAGTGTCCTTGGGCAAGACACCTAACAGTACATACTTGTCTACCACACAATATCGGCGGTGGAGTCCAGTGGTAACATCTCTGCCCTTCGACTGTGGAGAAGCAAGTCTCGACTTGTACAAGAAACGGGTTCAACCTAACCAACAGGTCGCTGCTGTACAATCATGGAAAAGACAACTTGATTTCACTCAGAAGAAGCCACCAGTGAGTGTCCTTGGGCAAGACACCTAACGATACGAATGCGCTTACCTCATAAAATACTTGTACATCTCATAAATTGTAAGTTCCCTTAGGAACAGGGACCCCCTGAATCAGGCCATATCTTCCATGTGTGGTATTCCAATGTATCAATACCTTGTACACTGATCTTGCAAAGCGCTGCAGAATATGTGGCACTATATAAATAAAGGATAATAATAATGGTAGAACCAACAGTAAAAACAATGGGCCCTTTTCCAAGGTTGGTGTTAAATTGCAGACACTAATTGAAAACCTGAGCGTCTGCAGTCTTCGCCTGCCATTTAACACCCTTTCTCTGCAGCTCCAGACATAATACTGCTGAGGTGTTAAAAGATAACAACCGCTGCGCTTACTGCTGCTGGTGTTATCAGCTCCAGGAGTCCTATGGACTCCATGGAGACAAAATGCGTGCTTGCGCGAAAGAAATCCAGCTGGCTGGCGGAGTGATACCAGGAGGTACTATTTGTTCCCTAACCAACAGGTCGCTGCTGTACAATCATGGAAAAGACAACTTGATTTCACTCAGAAGACGCCACCAGCGTCTGCCACTGAACAAGGAAGGGGATCTGCACCAAGGGATCTAAGGCGAGTATGAGATTTAATGGTGTGGCTAAAATCAATGTGTTATGTGATTGTACTGAAGCTCAATCACATAACACCAGGATCTGAAAGACATTATTCTTTTCAGAATAACATCAGATGCAAATGGAGAGGGTACAGGTTGGAATAGCTCATTCTCCATCTGCTCAGGCCACGTTAGCGTCTCCCATACAAAGAATCGTCAACGCTAATATACAGTAACCTGACGCTACATCCGCTTTGGGGCAATATTGGAGTAGTGTCCGTCTGCCCAATGTAGAGTGACACTACAGCAGAAACTACAGTGAAATTTACACTTAATAACTTCGGCAGAAACTATGGTGGAAACCCCATTGAAAGCTACATTGAGCACCTTTGGCTGAAAATAACGTTGCAAGGAACGGTGAAAAACATGGGTAACTATAGTGGCAGTTATCTAGGAAGATAATGCACCGTAGTTTCACAGTAAAAGAATTCCTCCTTCCCTACTTTTCCAAAGAAATCCTAAAACATGGGGGATCAGGATATTTGACAATTTTTATCATGGTCTTTCGTGTTACTAATGAGATATGGCCAGAGGCAGAGGAGTCTTACTGGAGTGATACGTATCTGCTCTTTTATAAGGAAAGACATATTTTAAACAATAATTATAAATGGCCTAAAATTTACATATATTTACATAATAACTTCTTAAGCAAGGTCTTTCCAGAATACATTTAAATAATACATATGTTTAATGCAAAAAACTGCCTGCAGTGTCTCAGCCACTATTTCTAAACCTGTGCTATGTTTGCCCCGCGACGGCTCTTTTAATGGATTCCTGTGTACAACAGTAAGTGTCCTTTTTCAGGGGTTAATGTTTTTTTTTTTAAATAGTAATAGCGTTTATATTACCAATTCCTGTTTAAAATTCAAATAAATGCGAACAAATGCTTGGCATCAACATATTACCTTTTAATTAAAATGCAATATTCATAATGGTTTCTTTATAGTAAAAGTCACATACACCATGTCTAATTGATGAGGACAGAGGTGTCACAAGGCGCTTGTCTAAACTGTTGGGAGGGGGACCCAAATCTGCTCTGGTGGCATGCATCTGAAATGACCAGTTCCAAACACAGAAATGTATTGGGACACACCTCTTAATTCTTGAATTCAGATGTTTCTGTCAGTCCCATTGGTAAGGGTGTATTAAATCAAGCACCTAGCCATGCAGTTTGCCTTTACAAACATTTGTTGACAAAAAAGGAGTCATTTTGAAAAGCCCAATTATTTACCAGCATGATTGTGTCCCAGTGCACAAAGCATGGTCCATAAAGATGAGTTCAGTGTGGGAGAATTTGACTGGTCTGCACAGAGCCCAGACCTCAACCCCATTGAACACTTTTGGGTGAACTGGAATGGAGATTGCGAGTCAGGCCTCCTCATCCAACATCAGTGCCTGACCTCACAAATGCTCTACTGGATGGATAGGCCAAAGTTCCCAAAGAACCACTTCAAAATCTTGAGAATAGCCTTCCCAGAGTATAGCCTTCCCAGAAGAATGAAAGCTGTGATAGCTTCAAAAGGGAACTACGCTCCATATTCATGTCACTGTATTTCAGTGAAATGGTTAGGTTCCTTTTGGTGTAATGGTTAGGTGTCCCAAAGCTTTTGTCCATATTATATATTTGGCTTCAAGTTCTGCATTGAAGGTTTCTACATTGTATTCTGGAACATGCTGTTGTCCACAGAGTTGGTAATAAATATATATATATATATATATATATCACACATGACAGAAACTATTGTCATAATGTTAGTGCTAGACTGGGGTGATCCAAGAAATCTGCTTTGACTATACCAAAACGTTACGCTTTAGAAATGCAGCATAAACAACTAAACAACTACATACACCTCATCTTATAAGGTGCACAACCAGGTTTTTTTTTTTGAGTCGGTACGCCGTACCGGCACCTCCCGGCGCATACCAGCACCTCTCTGCATTTTTTTATACAGTGCGTGTGGCGGCACGTGGCCGCCGCTTGTCAGGATGGGGGAGACAACAGAGACAGGGTGGCACTCACGCCCTCCCTCCCTCCCTGTGTGACTGGTGAGGGGCGCTGGGACGGTTGCCTCCTTCATCCCAGATAGACTCCGCGTCCCTGGTGGTCTGTGTGGTTGTGGGCCGTGCTGCAACTGCGTTCAGTGCTTAGCACACAGAATGCAGAGCACGCCCACACTGAGCAGTCGCGAGTGCCGCCGGCGATCGCTGATGACCTGGCAGTGTCACCTGACTGCAGGCGCTCACTGACTGTGTCAGAGAAGGCCGGCGGTCAGGTGACACTGCCAGGTCATCTGTCATCACCGGGGGCACTCACGACTGCTCAGTGTGGGTGTGCTCAGCGTTCTGTGCGCTAAGCACAGCTCGCAGTTGCAGCACGGCCCACAACCACACAGACCACCAGGGACGCGGAGTCTATCTGGGATGGAGGAGGCAGCCATCCCAGCGCTCACCAGTCACACAGGGAGGGAGTGAGTGCCGCCCTGTCTCTGTTGTCTCCTCCGATCTGCCAGCCACAATACCAGTCTGCCATGCAAAATACCAATCTGCCAGCTATATTGCCAGTCTGCCATGCAAAATACCAGTCTGCCAGCCATATTACCAGTCTGCCATGCACAATACCAGTCTGCCAGCCATATTACCAGTCTGCCTTGCACAATACCAGTCTGCCAGTCATATTATCAGTCTGCCATGCACAATACCAGTCTGCCAGGCATATTACCAGTCTGCCATGCACAATACCAGTCTGCCAGCCATATTACCAGTCTGCCATGCACAATACCAGTCTGCCAGCCATATTACCAGTCTGCCATGCACAATACCAGTCTACCAGCCATATTACCAGTCTGCCAGCCATATTACCAGTCTGCAATGCACAATACCAGTCTACCAGTCATATTACCAGTCTATATACAGAATTTTGATATAATACTCTTGGTGTCCCTTGTTTTTATTATATATGTTACACTGACACACTCTTTATTACTCCCCCTTTTAATAGGTGAATATTGCCCTTTTTTTAAAAAAAAGGGGGGAGTGTATTAAGGTTCTTTTGGTTATATCACAGGTTTCTCTTATTGATGAATAATTGAGTCACTGATTGGATTGTTTCATTTGCCTATTTATATGTGTTTGGTGTATTGTGCATCTAGACTTAACAAAGACCTGCGTGTCAAAACGTTGTCTTCTTTTAATGCTCACTTAGGATTAAATCCTTTCTAATTGACCACATTCAGGAGTCGGTAATGATTCTTTGGAGTGTTTGGGATTGGAAGTGTGTCCTTGCAGACTGGTGGCTCCTTGCTGGTTGCAACATACATTCGTGCAGTGTATTTATTAGGACACGAAAAATAGTCAAACTCATAATCAGTTTTCCCCTGGGCGTGAGAGTACCCCCACCTATTTTTCCAGAAAAAAGCACTGTGCACAACAATCCACAAATGTGTTTTTATGCTCACTCTGCTACAGCAAAGCTACCGTAGACCTTTGCATGAGTGCAGTGCTAACCATTGTACAGGGCCGGACATACTCTTATTCTAAGGGCCCTATTCCGGGCTTTACAACGATCTTGGCGCTAAAACGGGGACAATAAAGGGAAAAATCTGCACCTGCAGGTTTCCCTTTAGCGCACCCTATGAAAAGATACTGTCTCTCTGAAGTTGTCAGAAAAATTATTATACATTTGTAAAATCACTTAAGACAAAATAAAAACACTATTAGGAAAAGTCATACTCTCATGGCACAGACACGATGCTTCCACTCACCTATTCCAGTGTCCTTTTGTTGGCCCCGCAAAAGCCCTCATACACTTAGGGCCCTATTACATTCTCCACGCAAACGTTAACGCGTGTGCAAAAACGCATTAACGCGAGGGGAAAAACCTTTCGTGCAGAACGTCTTATTACAATGTCCTCGCAAAAATGTGCGTTAACGTCTAACGCAGGTAGACCAGCGCAAACCCTTTGCGAGCATAATGTACGTTGCTCTTCCTATACTTAACATTGTGAGCGCAAATGCGTTTGTGCGCTGGTGCGCGCAAGGTATTACAACCGTAGCGCAAATTTTAACGGACAACGTTTGCGTGCATAATTTTAACGTCTTTGAAAAGCTGGTGGTAACTGCAAATCTGAACGTCCTGGCCGAAACCAAATATACCAGCCCGAAAAAAAAATACAGCACAGTATAGTTACACATTCTTCGCATACCCAAACAATAAAATAGAGAGGTTGTGCGTGTTTTTATTATTGCTGCAGCATATATACTCAGATTGATTTTGACAGGCGCAAAAACTGAACGGGAGACAATTGTGGTTCTTAATTCTGATTGGCTGAATCGCATTAAAAAACAGTCCGCCTGCCGATTTGTGCGCACAGCGTTAATGCGTGCTCGTTTTTGCGTGTCTTTTTTCCACGCGTTATTTTTTGACGGATGATAAAATGCGCTCGGATTATAATACCAGCGTTAATTTACGCGCGTTAACGTTTAACACTGCACGCAAAAAAAATAGCGCTGCGCGTGCGTTTTTCCGCAAAGAATGTAATTGAGCCCTTAATCTTGCAAAATGTTCCTTTTTGCTTCTGAGGAGACAGGTGGCAGCCTCTCCTGAAGTTCATAGGTCTTCTCAGAAACAAAAAGGATCATTTTGCAAGATTGAGTGTATGAGTACTTTTGCAGGGCCGACATACGGACACTGGGAAAGATAAGTGGAAGCATTGCGTCTGCACCATGAGAGTATGGATTTTCCTAATTTGTTTTTATTTTATCTTAAGTGATTATACAGGTTCATTATAATTTTCCTTACAACTTCAGAGAGACGGTATCTTTTCTTAAACACCAGCTGGAGACAAAAATAATGCGTAACCTTATAATCACTTGTTATTCTTTGACTACCTGCAAAGTAGCGTTTCCTATGCAAAGCATAGGAAGGGTGACTTTACCATTAGCTGACGCCACAGCCATGTGACAAAGAAAGTTTGCGTCTCAGATGGAATGGGACAGGAGCTGTAATGAGTAATGACACCTATTAATCAGAACGCTATATTTGGAATAGGGCCCTAAGTTGGGTAAAAACAGATGAAGGTCTAAATAAGGTGTCACACTCAATATATCATCGTCTAATTTCTATTTTAGAGCCTCAGTGAACCTCAATGTATCTAAGCCGTTGGTATATCTAGTTGACTGGATATGAATTAAATGTAATTGTGAAGCCGAGATGTACCCAGACTTTATTGGTAGAAAGGTGTTTACCCTCATTTAGAATTCGAATGCCAATATCGAAACTGAGGTAAATATTTCCCCCTTGTGTAGCATTATTTAATGTAATCTGAGAAGGTTCTATAATTAGATCTTTAAAGCTAACAAGAGGCCAGTAAGTCCTGGACTGAATATACGGCAAGCTGTTACTGAAAGGATTTCTGCCTTTGAGAAAAGCATTGGATCTGAGTAAATGTCTTTCATATACCTAGGTTGTTCCAGAGAAAGAGCAATGATATTTATTATGGTTGCTATGTGACTAAATGATTCTGTTTTTAAGGGCTCTTGGCTGGGATACTGGGTGTGTTTCTCTGTGTGTTTTATGAGATGGACACTGAACTCTAGGCTGGGTGCAATCCAATACTTGGAGACCTGCTAACAAGACAGCTGGAGAAAGAGTGTTAGAAACACAGTCCTATAGCCAGAGTATATTACGGCAAAAATAACCAATGAACGAGGAAAAGTAGCAATTAATAGCAACAAGAATTTGGATTGTAAGCGAGAAAAACAAAATGTCCATATGTTTTATTGAAAGAGTAATAAAACCTAAGGGACAGGAAGTAGGAGCATGGAAAAGAAAAGCATGTACCTAAACCCTATGGCAGTGTTCCTGGATCTATCATGGAGAGTTGGCTACTCCTATGGCTGGAACAAGCTGATGGATCATCAATGCTAAGCAGGTGGCCAACCATTCTTACATCTAGATTTATGCCTATCCACCTTCACTGCATTGTAGGGCTGAGGGATCGGATCTTATTTATTGCAGAGCGAGGCTCATGTCCAGAATAAATTCAGTTCCACTCAAGCAGTGACATAATCTGCATAACAAGATTATTGTTTGTCTGTAATAGGAACAGTTGTTAGGAAACTGTCACCAGTAGGCAATTGCACATAAGTTTGAAGACGCATATTGGCCGGAATGAAGACATGATCGAATACCATTACCAACCACAGCCATGATGTCTCTAGAGTCAAAGAAAACTCAGGAGTGCTTAACACCTCATTGTGTATGTTTATTACTGTTGACTCCATGGGGACCTGCGGCAGAGGTCACTGAGGATAAATTGGATAACCGCGTGCTTCTGACATAAGAAATGAGGGAGTGAGATATGATTTGTCAATTTGTACTGAAAAGTCAGACACGTGAGGACTGGGTCAGCAAATACCAAATTATTTCTTCCTCGGAATTGTGAGGTGCATGTTTCCATGCATTAGTTTTGAGACAAGTCTGACCACGGGCCTTCAGAAAACATACTATAATGGGAAAAGATGACGTTAAAAAATGCTAACTCAAAAGTCCTGGGGATCGAGTCCATTGCAGCTGTGAGACGAGTGAGACGATAAGGATAACATCCCATTCATAAATGTTACCGTCTCCTGTCCTATTCCAGCTGCAATCTCTTGCGATTCTCCATGTCAGGTGTGCACAACCTTGGCGCTGTAGATGTTTCAGACATATATTTCTCACAGGACTAAGTTATCCGAACGAGAGGCTGAGTATCACGGGAGATGTAGTTCCAAAACATCTAGAGGGACCAGGTTGAGCACCCCTGTTCCATATAATCCAGAGGTGGCGCACTGTGTCATGTTGCCGCCATTGATTTGCTGCTCTTAACAATTACAAGTCGAGCCATTAATTTAGCAACTCGCACATAATTGAGCGGCTAATAGGTATCCGTAAAGACTTAAAGGATTCGCCCCTGGAGCCTCATATCGAGGTTAGTTAAAATAATCCATATAATTAAAAAAAAAGAGTTTCCAATCTTTATATAATGAGATAATGATTGATGATGGAGATGTTCGAAGGTTAGCAGAAAGTGAGCTTTGTGTATGGAACATTAACCATACACAATCGAGATATTATATATATATATATACATAAGTAAAGGGGGAACAAAATCAATGAACAATAATAGCAAAACAACACATTCAATGACATACATATAAGACGTACACGTACAAGAGATCTGAAGGAGCCTGCTCCGATAAGCTTACAATCTAGTTGAGTAGTGGTATTGTTAACCAAAATATGCTTAATACAAAGTAAAAAATGTTATAAGATGTATTTTATAATATTATTAAAACATCATAACATTTATAGGAGAAATAAAAAGAGACGTCATGTGGTTAAGAGTGGGGAGAGGAGAAAAAGTATTACCTGTTGAGTACAACACAATTTGTTAGGGCAGAGAATGGAGGTTGATAAACAAAATAAATAGCTAAGCTGCCAATAAAATATATGCTAAAAGTAAAAAATGGTGTTTCCTACCTGGTCTCATTATTAAGGTTGTATCTGAAATCCCCTTAAACTGCTGAGCTGTTCATTTTTCTAATTCTCATACAGAACAATACAATGCTGGATGGCAGATGTTAAGCTGAGGCATTCATGCTCCAGCCGAGTCGGTATAAAAGGATTATAGAGAAGTTCATTGCTACTTGAATGCTGAAATACAATAACCCTTTTGGCTTCTTTGACTATTGATTGAAACTGTAGTATTCAGTTTTTTCCAGAAAAGGTGCCCACGGTTACATGTACAGAATAATTCATATAGACCCCAATGCAAAGTTTTCCCTAAAAGTCGGAAACGATTGAGAGGAAATTAATGAGAGTTTCCCAGTACATTCTGATAGCATCCGTTTATTGGCAGCACAGCCAAGACAACAGCACAGCCAAGACAACAGCACTGCCATGGATCAAAATGGCTTGCTTTTTGCATTTGACACAAGGTTACTTCCAGCAAGATGGCACAACATACCACACGCCATGTGAGTCAATGGTGTTTTGTTTTGAGGACCTTGCCATTACCAAGAATCTGTGGCTACCCCAGTCTTCCAAACTTTCCAGCCCTGACTTTTTATGAAGGAACAAGTGCACTGTAACAAGCTTAGCATGGTTGAAACCTTAGCAGATAACATTAAGAATGAGATCCAAAATGCGGATGATGCAATATTGAGAAGTGTTAGTAGCAACATGTAGTCCTGCGTCAACACAGAAAAAAGGCAGCCACTTCTAGCACTTGCTGTAATGGCAAGTTCAACATAAGGGGAGGTACATTTCTTGAAAACTCTCATTAATTTCCATTCATTCCTGTATGATGTATAATATAAAACTATAGGTTCGACTCTGTAGGAATCACCCTGTATCACTGCTAACAGTGCCCATCCCTGTATATATGTTGTCTTGCAAAGCAAAAAAGCAATGGAATATGATACTAAACCTAGAAAGGTTCTCATATAATCTACAGTGCTCCAGTACTGGTGTTCAGCATGTACATAAACACATTTCTTTGCTATTTCCCATTTTTGTCCATTTATTAATTTATAAAGTATTTTACTAGAAAGGATACATTGAGATTTTTCTCGTTTTGAAGTATGTCCTGGGTTCAAGAACATTTAATTGTTACATTTGCTTAACACCATCCCCTCGTCCTACACTGCGAAGAAGCCTTTGTACAGCAAAGTGAAGGGGCGTCATTCTATTGAGCAGAGGTTGGTGGGGATATTCTAAGTAAGCTGAATATACTGCAAGGCTTCTTTGTATGTTGAAAATGTCTTATATAGAATGCATGTTTGGTGTTACTTTATGTATACATTATAAGCACCTATAGTCTTTGTTTTAACATTCTCATGTTCTTGGAAGCTACATTCACAGATAAGATTCTTCATATATTAAATGGTCAATCTACAGACCCTGACCATTTTAAAGTGGGCAGGTTGTGTGAAATGCTCTCTCCCTCTGAAGCTATTTGGAGATGCTCTTGTGTGAATCAGGGGAGTTTCCTCTGCCCACACAAGCGTCACCAGGCAGAAGGGATTTGAATATCCCATCTGTTGGACATCAAATCGGACACCGATGCTCTGTGTGCTGAGATCATCCGGTGTCCAAATGCTCGCAGTTGCGAGCGTTCTGAAAGAGAGGAGCCATTGGATTGGATCTGTAAACAGCACCAATCCATCATTCTGCACAGGCAATATAGAACTTGTGCAAAAGTTTGTTTGTGGCTGAGCTGAAAGAAAAAAAGACTAGAGACGTTACGGATAATGTGAGGGGATACTATACTTAATGGCTCACTAGCGCTAATCGCACAGCTTGAATACCGCTCTATGTTGTTTGTTTGGTGTATTTTTGTTTATTGTTGTATATGCTAACCAAAAAAGTAAATCTGCTATTACCTAATATTTGTTCCTCTTAAATCTTCCAAATTGATTGTACAGTTCAGTGAGCAAGAACCGGGAATCAATACATCATGTTCAAATAAATGTAAGAAAGGATTAACTTTTCCAAATTGTAATATTCGTGAAATGAAAAATTAAGGCCTGATAAGTGAAAACATGTGAGAAAAAGCAACAAGTAAAATATACTGTTATTATCATTGTTCGTTGATGATCCAACAAATTACACAATGCAGTATAATAAAAATAAAATGACACAATGATTTATACCAGGGCTGAAAGCTTGGACTGTCTTGCTCCAAGGAACTCTAACTTTCCAGGTTACTAAACTCTGGTATAAATAGTAACATCTCTGCTGCTGGGCAGAAACATTGCTTTCAACGCAGTTTTGTTTCCTCGAGCATCTGGTGGAATTTGTGACCTAGTTTATGACTGAAAAGTTTGAGTAGGAAGGTTTGATCTGCTGGTCTGCGGTATGTATTTGGTGGACAGGCAAGGTTGCTCCGAATTGTTATCCCTTAGGAAGATTTTCAATTCCAGGAGGCTTTCTCGTTGGGTTTATTTCTCCACGCATAGCATATGGAAAATAAATTGATTTATTGGGTAAGGAAGGGCAAGATGATTGCTAAATAGTGTGGACTCTTGCATGATTAAGGCCTACTTGGCCGAATCATTGCACTACCGGTACAGGTGCTGCTTAACCTCCCGATAAATCCCACCAAGGGATTACCTACTTTATGGTACTAGTACATACCTTCATGAAAAACCTGCTAAATGTCTGGCCTTTAGCTCAAAAAACTCCAAGAAGCCGCCTCGCAGGTTGACGTTTTGTGTTAGTCATGGTTTGACTTGTGGAAGCTCTGGGAATTGTTCAGATTATCACATCAGTTACGATGCTAGTGAAAGCACTATATCTTAAAAACTAGACCTTCATTGCTATCATCAATCAGCTCCATCTATATGAATGAATTCAAGCATGAACATGGTATGAATATTTAACTCCTATTTTACAACATTTGCTAATGTAACTTGATTGCATCGATATTTTCACTAGTAGGATGCTGGCAAGTGTTCGGATAGGCAGAATCAAAATGCAAATCTGAATGTATATCAAAACGTGGAAAGAAAGAGGCACATTGCTGGTCCTTAGAATGACATTTAACCACCACCGAACTGAGCGCCACTAAGTCTCCAACATTTGGTGTAGGTAAGGATTCAGCAACCATGGCCCTCCAGATGTTTAGGAACTCCACTTCCCATGAGGCTCATCTAACTTAATGACTGACTGTGCACCATGGGAGATTTAGTTGCCAAACATCGGAGGCAGAATTTCCATGTTTCCATTAAGCACCGCATCGAGCTGTACAACAGAACGGCTCAAGCTCTGTGTTTATTTTTTAAACTATATATTAAATCCGACGAGCAAGCTCAGCTTGCGTCTCGGATGTAGCTCTTGGTTACTGTACTTTTGCATCTCTATACTTTGTATGGGAGACACTAATATGGCCCCTAGCAGATGGAGAACAAGCTATTCCAACGAGTCCCAACAAATAGTTCCCAGTGTTCCTTTGCGTACCCTTCCGCCACCCAGCAAGATCTCATTCCAGATCGTGACGGTCTCCATGGAATCCCATGGATTCCTGGAGCAGATAACACCCAGAGTGCTTAGTGCTGCTGGTTTTATAATTTAAATGCCGAGAAAGCGGCTTTGTCGTAAAACCGGTTAAATGGCAGACGCTAATGGAATGTGGCAGATGTCTACCATTTAACACCAACCTTGGGAAGGGGCCCCTGGATGGCCAAAGTTAATGACTTCTGCTGTAGGTAATACCTTGTACTTTTGCAGAGGTGCAAATATAGTGCCAATGGTACACTAAGGCCAAATAATGCTCATACCCATATGACTCGCATTTACCTTTACAAGGTCAGAAAAAATATTCTGCATGTAAAAATGTTGGATACAGGCAACATCCAGGTACATTATATTAGGCTAATGTCAGACGAATGCATTCTGAGCACACTGTGCGTCCGTGCACAACTGACGTACTTTCTGACTGATGATACTGTAGACACCACACGGTCCGTTTTTTTTTACTGCCTTTTTTTGGACTGATGTGGATGGGAAATAAAATTAATATGTAAAATGAAAAAATTGATACATGATATGAAAAACCATTTTGTCCGTCAAAAATGCTGGACGTCAAAAATCCAGTCCGTCTGACTACGTTCCATCACTCACATACAAAGCTACGCGGACGTGCGCACTCTGTGCATCCGTCCTAGCGGTTTGACGTTCTTGCCTAAACTGCGTCCGGTGCCACGTGCGTTGTGCGGACGTACTTCGTGTGTGGGTCTCTATCGATCATAATTTTATGCCACGACAGACGTTAAAATGTGCGGCAACACGGACATGATCACTGCGTTCGTCTGACACGGGTCTAAATCTAAACAGGTGAGTTGCTAGTTAGCAAAGCAGATATCGTAAGCCATGTCTTCACAAGTCAAAATTTAAGCGAAAATATAAAAAACATGAGGTTTTTCATAACGTTTAAAGGGGTTATTCAAAGAGCACTGAAATTTCAGTGTTCTTTCATTCGGTGCACTTCGGCGAGCTGAATACAACAACCCTGAGGTGAATTCAGCATTCACCGTTGTAGGGTCCCCGAAGTCCGCCGAATCGATCCGCTGAAAGCATCTGATAAACCGCCAAAAAAACACCGAACGCATCTGAAAAAACCCCGAACTGATCTGATAAACCGGCAAATACATCCGCAAACCCGCTGAACGCAGCCGATGATCCGCCGAACAGACCGCCGAATGACTCTGACCAGCTGCTGAATGCCTCTAGAAAAAGTCATCCAGCCAATGAACAGGGGTAACCCCCCCCCCAAAAGCGTGGAACTTTTGAAAGGCATTTTAAACAAAACTAATGCGTGAAAATGCATGTAAATAATATATAAGGTCCTATGAATAATAATAAAAAGGTGTGTGACAGAATATAAAAAAGACATTTTAAAAAAAAAATTGGAATCCAAAATTTCACCGAAAAAAATCCCTAAAGTAAATTACTAAAAAGACTTTTTGCTACAAATGAAATTAAATGGTTGAATAAAAAAATAATAAGAATGGGGAATTATTTTTATATTGAAACCTTTGGGAATCGCTTGTTTAAACCTGTCGAATGAAACCTCTGAAAATCTGGGCATTTTGCCAACTTTCCCCTGCCATTCGGCGTTCTCTGAATAGATTAACCATTACTTTTCTATGGGGAATTTCACTGCCTTCGAAGGTCACTGTATTTAGCCAGCTTTCTGATTAGCCAAATTGCCACAAAATTGCACCGTATGGGGAAATTCCTCAATTCAGTGGCCCATTCGGCTCTCTTTGAATAACCACTTTAGTGTCTCTCCTTATATCTTTCAACAATTGATTTTTCTACAAGAGGTCCAAAACCCATTAGTGAAATCAAACATAGAACACCATGACCAACAATTTACTCCATATTCTCCAGCAGAAGAAAGGAGCATATCAAATTGCTGGGCTGCATACTATAACGCCGGACATCTTTCCAAAGCAGTCATGTCAATTTATAAGAATAGCCCTTATTTAGATTATAATGGTAAGATGAATCTCTCTGTGAAAGCACAAACGAGGAAACCATTAATTATATGTTCAGATGACATACCATGACTGAGAGTCGGAAAGCTGGTCTTAAAGCAATTTTCACCATGAAACACCCACTGTCACCTCATTGAAATTCTTGATTAATGATCACATTCTATCCTTGCCAGGAATGTACAGCTATTTTGTGTTTCATGTATTTCACGGATATTGAGTGTCTGGATTTAAAGAGGTACTTCCCAAACCTTTATTCCGTTACATCATTAATTGCATTGAAAAAAATTTCCTCTTTCATCGTCTTTAGTAATTTTTTCCCCCATTTTATTTGTTTATTTAGAAATTATCCCGATCTCTATTTCACACTTGCGACGTGCTCACAGGTTTCTCCATTGATACATCAAACACACTCATCATTTCTTCCTTGACACTCCTAACACTTCTACACCATTTGATCTAACATGCAAAGCACTTGTTTTCACTCATTTTTATTTTTAATTATTTTGCTTCATCCGCATTGACTGTTTTGACATTCATGGATGTTTTTGATATGGCTGTCCATGTCAACATCGTCTTAATCTGAAATACCGCATCAGTGTAATTTCTATGACTGCATTAATTAATTTAATAAACCCTTCAGATCCTATTTGTACCACCTTGCAGTTCATCCGCTCCTTGATTCTGAGTGTTTCATTAACCGCATACTGTTCCCCCCCCCCAGCAATGGCTTATTTACATAGTAACATCTTTGCCTTTCTTTTTAATTTGTACTTCTGCTCATGCTGTGTAACTGGTCTACAGAATTCCTTCTATTTCTGTCATGGATGTTATTTATGTTGCTCTGGCATCCTCCATTTATAATATATGGCCAAAAATAACCTACTGGTGTACGATCTTTATCATAGTCAAAGAGATACCATTTAGAAGTTGCTTTACTTTGGCTTTTTGTTTTACCTTTATGTAACTATGCTGGTTAGACTCTTATTATCTTTATAGTATACTATGGTTCAATAAAAGATGCTCATCCTGGCTCCATCACCATTCCTGTGCTGAATTTATCCTCCTGTTGTCTTTATGCACATTGATAAAGACGTGGAGGCAAGGAGTGGATAAAATATCAAACAAACTAACAGGTAATTTTGCATAAAACCTCTGTCAGGAACCACTGGGTTTTTGTAAAGTCACTTTTCATTGATTATGCAGCAAAAAATAGTTCTGAATATTTACAATGTATTTTTACTGTATTAGCTCTATTTGAGAAGCAGATGGCTCTACCTGCTGGCCAAAAAGTGCTACTGCAGCTGGAGCTCAGTGCAGAATCACATTGGTATCTGTGTTTTATACACAGAGTCCCAGATGTCCAACTGTTTTAGCACGTTGTCTGTCATTCCTGAGGTGCTATAACCTTTTGAGGCACACTGTCATGTTTCACATGCCTTGTGATATGCCTTTAAGATTTGCACAGGTTTCATCTACCCCTGGGTTTCTCCCCTCCCCTCCTCATGTCTCAGTTTCCTGTCTAGACAGCTACACCCTTGTTCATTTCCCAGTAATGCTCTGCAGCTTGATGCCTTTATGGAGAGGATCACATTATGATTTTTTTACCTATCCGATGTATATTGTTGTGGATCCTTTCAGTTTATGGAATAAACGTCATCAGATCTTCAAGGTGTCATCTGGATTGAGTCACTGTCTGTAATTCATCTAAGACTGGGAGTTATCGCCATCTCATCACAACTGTAAATTCATAGATCACATTCTCAGTGCTTTGTTGGAGAAACAGAACACACATTCTGGGGCTTATTTGTAAATTACTTAATGCTTACAATAAGTTAAGTGCCTTTGCATTGCTCCAGAACTAGACCAGATTGACTATACTCGATACCAGGGCACTAGCAGTTGCTTTTGAAGATCGAGTATGCACAGAGTTGATAGTAAAGGGATTAAAAATAAATAAAGGAGTATGGCACTGATTTTAAAGGAACACTTTACTGAAAACCAGAGTGTCCCTTTTTTTCCCCTTAAATAATTGGGCAGAGGCTGCGGGCGGCCTATCCACAATTTCTTTTTCTTAAATTTTGCCCAATTTTACTTACCTTTCTCCCTTGCTGGGCACAGCTTTTCTTTGGCTCAGGGACTCTCAAACCCTGAGGTCCCTGAACCTTTTCTGCACAATTTGCGCCCCCTGCATAGTGTAGGAAATGCAAATTGCACACCGCAATGGGAGTTGCAAAGTTAAGTACGCATATGCCTAGCTCCGATCCATCGCAGCCTATCTGTCACGGATCCCTCTGATTACCAAAATAGTGGTCCCTTTACGCAGACCGCTCTCTACCCTTCCGATCCTTGAATGGTCGGCAAAACTAGAAAGACAATTAACCAGACAATAGATAGACAAGAGGTAACACCAGACAGAGGTACAGAATAGGGTATTGTCACGAATCCTTCTGACTACCAAGATAGTGATCCCTTTATGTGGATCGCTCTCTACCCTTCCGATCCTTGAATGGTCGGCAAAACTAGATAGACAATTAACCAGGTAATAGATAAACAAAGGGAAACACCAGACAGGGGTACAGACCAGAGTATACGTTCTCCCTAGGACCTTAGTTATAGCAGAGGAAATCTGATGTGTGCTTAGGGTGCCACATAGACTGACCTCAGTACCAACGTTAAGGGCAGAACCAAGAGCAGAGTAAATGCCAATACCAGGGGTTATACACAGAATGGTTTGTTTGCCAATGCCAGGGGTCATACACAGGAGGGTTCGTTTGCCAATGCCAAGGGTCATACACAGGAGGGTTCGTTTGCCAATGCCAAGGGTCATACACAGGAGGGTTCGTTTGCCAATGCCAGGGGTCATACACAGGAGGGTTCGTTTGCCAATGCCAAGGGTCATACACAGGAGGGTTCGTTTGCCAATGCCAAGGGTCATACACAGGAGGGTTCGTTTGTCAGAAGCAAGGTTAGATACAGAAATCGCCAAAATACACAAGAGCTCTGCGGGAAGTGAATACCACGTCAGGGCACCGGCATGGTAGTGAGACTGGGCTTTAAACCCGGCGGGTCCGCGTCATAACGCCAGGCCCCGCCCCTCGGCGTCCCACGTGAGCGCACCCGGTAGCGTTCATCATTCGGCGCCTGGCCAGCGAGCAGCGAGGAATCTGCTGCCAGGCGCCCCAGCCCCTGACCAGCCGTGACAGAACCCCCCCCTCCACGGGCGGCCACTGGACGACCCCCAGGGGCACGGGGGTGCGCCAAATAGAAGGCCTTCACTAGCCTAGGAGCATGGACTTCTGCAGCCGGAATCCAAGAACGATCCTCCGGACCGTAACCCACCCAATCGACCAAGTACTGCAAGGACCCCCTAGATATCCTGGCACCCAGAATGGCCTTAACCTCGAACTCCTCCTCACCCTCCACAGAGATAGGAGGCGGTGGAGCATGGACCTTGGTGTACCGGTTACACAACAACGGCTTCAAAAGGTGTACATGGAACACATTATGTATCTTAAGATGGGAGGGTAACGCCAAAGCATAGGAGACAGGGTTGATTCGCCGCAGAATCTTATAGGGGCCGATATACCTAGGAGCCAACTTCATGGAAGGCACTAAGAGCTTAATGTTACGTGAAGAAAGCCAAACCCTGTCCCCAACTTGATACACAGGTGCCTGCCTCCTGTGTCTGTCGGCCTTGGTTTTCTGGATGGCACTACTCTCCTCTAGTGCCCGTCTCACTCTCCCCCAAGTCTCTTTCAATGATGCCAGTTGCTCATCCAAAGCAGGAATCGTGGTATCAGGAAACGTAGCGGGGAGCACGGGAGGATCAAAACCATAAACAGCGAAGAAAGGAGAATGTCCTGTGGACTCACTCGCTGCACTGTTCAAGGCATACTCGGCCCATGGTAACAGGTCTGACCAGTTATCTTGTTGTTCTGATATAAAGCACCTGAGATATTTCTCTACATTTTGGTTTGCTCGTTCTGCTGCTCCGTTGGTCTGGGGGTGATAGGCCGAAGAGAAAGAGAGGTCTATCCCCACATTCTTACAAAACCCTCTCCAGAATCTGGAGATGAATTGGGTCCCCCTATCAGAGACAATCTCCAGAGGGACACCGTGTATGCGGACCACGTTGGAAATGAATATGGGCACCAGTTCGGCTGCCGAAGGTAGTTTCCGAAGAGGAACATAGTGACCCATCTTGGAAAATCGATCTATGACCGTAAGTATCACTGTATTCCCCCTTGACTCAGGTAAATCTACTATAAAATCCATGGCTACATGTGACCATGGTCGTTCGGGGATCGGCAAAGGCTGGAGTAACCCAATGGGTGCTGTTTTGGGACTTTTCTGCCTTGAGCACACCTCGCACACAGCTATGTAATCTTTAACATCTCGGCGTAACGTGGGCCACCAGAGGAGTTTACTGATATTAGACACAGTCTTGGTGATACCCATATGCCCAGAAGTTTTATTATCATGATAGATGTTAAGTTTCCTCTCTTTCGTTCTCAGGTACAAAGAGTTTCGCAGGAGGTTTTCCCCCAGGAGCTGCACCCTGGACGGTCTGCCACCTTTTCATTAGGGGAGACGAGACACTAATCGTGGTAGAGGCTATAATCCTTTCCTGGGGTATAATGGGATGCTGATCTTGGATATTGTGTTCATAAGATTCATACTGTCTCGACAATGCGTCTGCTTTAATGTTTCTGGACCCAGGTCTATAGGTAAGCACGAAATTAAAACTTGAGAGAAACAACGACCATCTCGCTTGTCTGGAATTTAAACGTTTAGCATCACCAATGTACGTGAGATTCTTATGATCGGTTATGATAACGATGGGGTCCTTAGACCCCTCTAATAAGTATCTCCATTCGGCCAAGGCCGCGATGACTGCTAACAACTCTCTATTTCCAATGTCATAGTTCTTCTCTGCCGGGGACAATTTCCGAGAATAGAAGCCGCATGGATGCAAGGGTTTGTCGGGTGCCTCCCTTTGGGACAAGACTGCGCCAAGACCTAGTTCGGAGGCGTCAACTTCTACTTGGAAAGGCAGAGCCGGATCTGGATGTCGGAGAACAGGGGCAGTAGTGAATGCCTGCTTAAGTGCCTCAAAGGCTTGAGTGGCTTGAGGTGTCCATTTCTGATTTCCCACCCTTTCTTTGTCATAGCCGTGAGGGGAGCTACCAAGGCCGAAAAATCTTTAATGAACCTTCGATAATAGTTCGTAAATCCCAGAAACCTCTGGATGGCTTTAAGCCCTTGGGGTAGAGGCCAGTCAAGAATAGCTGAGAGCTTTTTAGGATCCATTTGAAAACCCTCAGGGGTTATTATATAACCAAGGAATTGCACAGTTACTATGTCGAATAGACATTTTTCTAGTTTGCAGTACAATCCAGCCTTCAATAGTTTTTCCAATACTTGTTTTACGTGGACATGATGAGTGTCTACATCCGGAGAGTATATCAGGATGTCATCCAGATATACTATAACGAATTCTTGCAAAATATCCCTTAGGGTGTCGTTTATAAGGTCCTGGAAAACGGCTGGCGCATTACACAACCCAAAAGGCATCACCAGGTATTCATAATGCCCGCTACGTGTATTAAAAGCCGTTTTCCATTCATCTCCCTTTTTAACCCTGACCAGGTTGTACGCTCCGCGTAAATCAAGCTTCGTATAAACACAGGCCCCTTTTAATCGGTCGAACAATTCTGTTATGAGAGGTATGGGATACGCATTTCTTATAGTTATCCTGTTCAAACCTCTATAATCGATGCAAGGTCGCAGATCTCCCTCTTTCTTGGAAACAAAAAAGAAACCTGCTCCTGCTGGAGAAGAGGACCGTCTAATGAATCCTCGTTCCAGATTCTCCCTTATGTATTCCTCCATAATGTCGTTCTCTTTTTGTGATAAAGGGTATACGTGACCCCTAGGAGGCATCGTACCGGGGAGTAAATCAATAGCACAGTCATATGGACGATGTGGTGGTAGGACCTCAGTCCTGGCTTTAGAGACACCTCCTTTAATGCCAGGTAACATTCAGGGACCTCTGTGGACAAAGGAGGGGCTGTGGCAATATTGAGGCTACCAATCACATTAACTCTGCCTAGGCACTTAGACTGACAACTTTGACCCCAACATTTTATGTCTCTCAGGACCCAATCGACAACCGGGTTGTGCTCTGTTAACCATGGAAACCCAAGAACGACAGGACATGAGGGTGATTCAATAATCTGAAATCTTATTGTCTCCTGGTGCAAAATTCCTGTTTTCATACATACATCGATAGTGTCGTGAGTGATATGTGGGCATGACAGGGGTTTACCATCTATGGCTTCCACCATTAGAGGTCTCTCTTTAAGAACCAGAGGTAAGAGGTTTTTGGCAGCAAAATTCTTATCCATGAAATTGCCTGAGGCCCCAGAGTCTAGGAACGCCTCAGTCTTGAGGTGAACCCCCTCCCAGGTTAGGGAGATTGGTAACAGAATCCTGGATTTTTTTTTTTCATTGTCCACAAAGGAGGCATACAGAGAACCAATAACCTGGGTATTGGCTGTTCTTTGACCCAGTTTGCCATATTCACCCCTACTAAGCCTGGGTCTCTGAGGACACTGAAGGCGGAAGTGATCTGCCCCTGCACAATAGAAGCAGAGCCCCTTTTCTCTTCTGTGCGCTCTTTCTGCTTCTGAAATACCCGTTTTCCCTATTTGCATGGGTTCAACAACTGGTAAATCTGTTCTCACATTATCCGAGGTACCTGACGTACTGGTGCGTCTGGGTAATGAGGGTAAAGGAGGCAAGACCCTTCTGGGTCTGTCTCTGGGGTGTCTCCTTTCCCTAATTTGGTCGTCCATGGCTATACAAAAATCTATCAGGTGGTCTAGATTCTCTGGTAATTTTAAGGGAGCCAGCTCAAACATAAAAGCCTCGTTCAAACCTTCGGTAAAGGCTAAGGTTAAAACGTCGTTCGGCCAAAGCACCTCAGAAGTCAAAGTCTTAAACTCGATGGCATAGTCTGCAACCCTCTTATTGCCTTGTTTGATGTGAAACAAAGACCTACCCGCATTGGTAGCCCTTCTAGAGGGATCAAAGGTACGTTTTAACTCAGAGGTAAAACCCTCATAATCGTAGATGATGGGTTTCTTATTTTCCCACAACGGCGTAGCCCACAATAAAGCTTTTTCTGTTAAATGATTAATCAGATATCCTACTTTGGCTTTATCAGACATACAAGAACCAGGGTTGTTCTCAAACAAGATCTCGAGTTGAGTCAAAAAACCCCGGCATAAGTTTGGTGTACCATCATAGCGTAGGGGTGCCTTCATACTAAGCCTATGTCCCTCAGGGGAGACGGAACTGACCCTAGGTAATGCTGGATCTGGAGGGTTTGAGGTACCTGTATTGGACCGATTTAACAGGGTTTGCAGAGCGAGAGAAATCTGGTCCATCCTATGGTCCTGTTCCTCTTGTCTGGCTGCGATACGTGCCAGCTGGTTAGAGAGGTCTGCGGGATCCATTGGCCCTGACGTAATGTCACGGATCCCTCTGATTACCAAAATAGTGGTCCCTTTACGCAGACCGCTCTCTACCCTTCCGATCCTTGAATGGTCGGCAAAACTAGAAAGACAATTAACCAGACAATAGATAGACAAGAGGTAACACCAGACAGAGGTACAGAATAGGGTATTGTCACGAATCCTTCTGACTACCAAGATAGTGATCCCTTTATGTGGATCGCTCTCTACCCTTCCGATCCTTGAATGGTCGGCAAAACTAGATAGACAATTAACCAGGTAATAGATAAACAAAGGGAAACACCAGACAGGGGTACAGACCAGAGTATACGTTCTCCCTAGGACCTTAGTTATAGCAGAGGAAATCTGATGTGTGCTTAGGGTGCCACATAGACTGACCTCAGTACCAACGTTAAGGGCAGAACCAAGAGCAGAGTAAATGCCAATACCAGGGGTTATACACAGAATGGTTTGTTTGCCAATGCCAGGGGTCATACACAGGAGGGTTCGTTTGCCAATGCCAAGGGTCATACACAGGAGGGTTCGTTTGCCAATGCCAAGGGTCATACACAGGAGGGTTCGTTTGCCAATGCCAAGGGTCATACACAGGAGGGTTCGTTTGCCAATGCCAAGGGTCATACACAGGAGGGTTCGTTTGCCAATGCCAAGGGTCATACACAGGAGGGTTCGTTTGCCAATGCCAAGGGTCATACACAGGAGGGTTCGTTTGCCAATGCCAAGGGTCATACACAGGAGGGTTCGTTTGCCAATGCCAAGGGTCATACACAGGAGGGTTCGTTTGTCAGAAGCAAGGTTAGATACAGAAATCGCCAAAATACACAAGAGCTCTGCGGGAAGTGAATACCACGTCAGGGCACCGGCATGGTAGTGAGACTGGGCTTTAAACCCGGCGGGTCCGCGTCATAACGCCAGGCCCGCCCCTCGGCGTCCCACGTGAGCGCACCCGGTAGCGTTCATCATTCGGCGCCTGGCCAGCGAGCAGCGAGGAATCTGCTGCCAGGCGCCCCAGCCCCTGACCAGCCGTGACACTATCAGAGACCGATCGCTAGCAAGATTGGTCTCAGAGATGGTGACATTGGCACGTTCCCCGTGCTGATGTCACTAGTAACCGGCAACCAGGAAATTCGGATTCCCTGGCTGCTGGGGAAGCTGGGTGGGGTGGCGCAAACTCCTCCACTTCATCCAGCATTTTAGACAAAACGGGGGACAGAGAGGGGGACTCCTCACATCCTGACCATTTTAAAAATATATAGTGGTCAAGATGGGAAGCGTGTTCCTTTATGTCCATCTGTCATACTCAGCTTCTGGGTGGGCATCACCCTTGTCTTTCTCCTAAAGGCCAGCTTGTTCGATCTCACTTGACAGGTAAACATTGGCAGCTCTTATTCAGATCGCTGCATCAATTCCATCCAATAATCTCACCACGGTGGGCGGTGGCAGTATTGCACATCTACATATAACCGGTGAGCTTGAGTAAATCTACAGTTGCAATCGAAAACTCAAATTATCCAAGCAGGACATGTCATTTACAACACAAGCACATTCAACTGACAATTTACAAAATGTCAGAATCCTTACAAAGACAAATTTAACAATACTACTGTTTTTGAAGCAAAACCTGGTAACAACTGTAACATTTCAATGTTCTTGAACCCCGGACATACTTGGAAAAAAGAGAAATCTCAAAGTATCCTTCCTGGTAAAATACTTTGATGATGTCACTATCTCCCCATCAAAACAGATTCGCTGTCTCGGAGTTACACTCGACTCGGCTCTTTCCTTCATCCCTCACATTCAGTCTCTTTCCTCCTCCTGCTGCTACCAACTACGTAATATTTCCAGAATTCGGCCATTTCTTATCGCTGACACCACAAAGCAACTCACCACGCCCTTGTAATCTCCCGACTTGACTATTGTAATAATCTTCTAGTGGGCCTCCCTCTGTCCCGCCGCCCCCCCCCTACAATCCATTCTGAGCGCCTCCGCCAGGCTCATCCACCTCACCCGCTGCTCTGTCTCTGCCGCTCCTCTCTGCGAGTCCCTTCACTGGCTCCCCATCCACTGCAGAATTAAATTTAAAATCCTTCCCCTGACCTACAAAGCTCTCACTAACTCAGCTCCCCACTACCTGTCCTCACTAATCACCAAATATACCCCAGCCCGCTCCCTAAGATCAAACAATGACCTGCGCTTAGCTTCTCCCCGCATCACCTCTTCTCATGATAGACTACAGGATTTCTCACACGCAGCCCCATCCTCTGGAACACTCTCCCCCACACTGTCAGGCGTTCCCCTAGTTTCCCTTCCTTCAAAACGCTCCCTTAAGACATTCCTATTTAGGCAAGCCACCCGACTCACTAATACACCCCACTGGCCCAACCAGTCCATAACTCTCACCTTGCAGTCCATCAATCTCACCTTGCAGTCCTCTCCTCCTGTTTCCACCCACAACTGTTCTAGATTGTGAGTTTCCACGGGAATAGGGCCCTCATTTCCTCCTGTACTGGTTTATCAAATGTTGTTCAGTCTCAGTGTATTGTAACCCTGTCTGTATTGAGCCCTTGTTCAGCACTGCAGAATATACTGGCGCTATATAAATAAAGTATAATAATAATAATAAAATATTATACTCATAATATAATCCATAAAGACAAAATAGCTAGTGTTTGGACTGAAGGTATTTTGGACAGAATAATGCCATGCAAGTTGAGCTCATACAAGCAGAGGTGTTAAAGGGGTCCTTTGGGCACAAACGGGTCATTGGCATAGAATGACACCTTGCAGACACAAAGGTGAAACAGATCTTGACATAGATGGACAAGTTGCAGACATAAATACACACAAAGGGAGGATTCCGTACAGTGTATCCCTAAGTAAGCATCTCTCATCACTGTAATTTGGCACGAGTACAGCGATATATATTTACCGCTTTTTAGATGTCGAGTGTAATTAGATAGTGTGCCAAGTACAAATACCACAGTCACACTGTTCAGATTAATGAATGGTTCCCTGAAAAAGAACAGAAGGTGACGTGCAGCGCTGGAATGAAATATATGCATGTGTAAGGAGGGCTGGTGTCAGATGTGTTCTTTGCTTTTGGCATTGAAGGCATTCATTAGCAATTTTACAGGGAGGGGGTCTCAGCAATGTGAGTAAGGGGCATCTTATGTTGTAAGGCGTCAGCAATTAACAAGAAGAAGATGGCCGTATTAATGTTTTCCTGTTGCGATAAAGCTAAAAGCTAAAAGCCTCACTATTTTATATGATGTGTTTTTTATTTAATCATCTGGATTCCGTGGAGAAGATTTCAATTTGCAATCAACGAACAAAGGGTGGTTGTAGGACAGCAATTTCCACGTAGTAAAGTGACTTCCTTCGTAGTGTATATACAGCTGTGAAGGCAAATGTCTTACTTGAGCTAAATCTTGTAAACCATGACTTCTAGGGGAAAAAAAGAGGTAATAACAGGTAATGGGTGATAGCAGAACTATGGATGTGAGCCCCATGAGTCATTGGATAGGTTTCCATATTTTAGCTACTGTTATCTGTATTCTGAGCAATTCAGCATCCCTCAGCAGGGTACCTGATGTTGCCAATCTGGTGAAGCACCTACCTGTAGACGAGCACATTGTTTGCCTTGACTTGTAAGTCTTTGAACCTGGCTGAAGCATATCCAGTCAGGGTTATTCAGAGAGAGACGATTTGGCCCCGAAATGTCACCAAACAGTGAATTTCCCCATATGGTGACATTTCGGGGCCATTCGGCTATTCAGAGAGCAGGCAGTTCGCCAAATTGGATATAATTGCCCCGTAGTTGTGTTGTCCAATAAACCTGCCTATAAAAGAAGCTTGAATGCCTGGTCCAGGTCTTCTTTCATTCTGCAATTAGAGACACTATCACTTCTCACTTGCTTTTTACAGGTAACACTAAAGGGGTTACTCAGAGAGAGCCGATCTGGCCCCGAAATGTCACCGAACAGGGAATTTACTCGTACGGTGACATTTCGCGGCCATACGACTATTCAAGGAGGAGGCATTTCGCCTGGCGAACTGCCAGCAAGTACGGTACCTGTTCGAAGGCAGTGAAATCCCCATCGAGAAGCAATGGTTAATCTATTCAGAGAACACCGAACACAAGTGAAACAGCCCTGCTGTTCGGTGTTTTAATTCGGCAGGTTTATTCAGGCGAATCCCATAGGCTTCAATGTTAAAAATATTCCCATTTTAATTCAATATCTAATAAACCGTTTATTATTTTATTCTGCAGTAAAAAGTCTCTCTATTTACAGATTTTTTAGGATCTTTTAGGCATTTTTCGTGATTTGTTCGTCAAATATTTTTTTGGTTTTATTTTTAAAAACGATTATTCTTTTTTCTGGTAGAGAACTTTTTATTATCATCATTCATAGGACCTTATATGTAAATTCTGGGCTTTTTCGTTGAGTAGGTTTCATTTTGCAAATAGCATTTCAATTTTCACACTTTCAAATCTTTTTTTTCTCACCCTGTTCGTCGGCTTTTCGGCTTTTTCCTGCAGCTGGTCTACGCTGTGATTGGCGGCTCGTCCGCTTTTTCCGGTGTGTTTTTTTGCGGTGGTTCCAGTAGGTTTTCGGCGGGTGTTCAGCGGGTTTTCGACAGGTTTTCCCTGCACTCCGGGGACCCTGCGGTGAATGCTGAATTCACCACATGATGGGGAACTTTGATTCCCGAAGTGCAGGGAAGTCCGGGGAACGAGAGAGCACCGAAATGTTGGCGACATTTCAGTGCTCTCTGAATAACCCCAAATATTCTTTTTATATCCACACATTAGCTATGGTCTGATTTGAACAGAAGAACAGATGGTTTTAATAGGCTCTCTTTGTCCAAGAATTCTGGAGAGTAGTTCTGAACCAATAGAAATTGTGTATGTGTTCATATATGATTGGGTGACCTGCACGAAGAAAGAGGGCATTTGCCATAAATCCTTCATTAACTGGAGTTTTGGAAGCAGTCCATCTTTTGCTCTTGCATGTTTATTCTCTCACTTGAAGAACAGAAGACACTTTTGTAAGTTTCTCCTCCTCTACACAACATCATTTATCAAGCGGAGTTTTAAATATGTATGTTTTGCTTTTAACAATATTATTAAAAACAAAAAGCAAACATAAATATTATTATTAATAATTAAATATAATTACTATACTTTTTTTAATAAAGCAGACGACAGACGCGCATTATTTTTTGGTGATGTACAGGTGTATATACTTGTATTTATTGAAGAATAAACATGAAACAGAAGAAGATAAACAATTCTTAAACTGGCATAACTGAGCTTATCGTTTGTGCTCGTGAGAAGATGTTGCTGTTGTTTTCTCTGTGTCCTTGGTTCACATTGTAAATAACTACAATGACTGGGACTGCAAAGTCGGCAGAAGGGCCGAGGGAAGGCGAGAGGGACCTCTGCGGCTGTCTGAGCCTGGCTGGCAGGCAGTGGAACAGAACCTAGTTTATTGTGCTTGTGTAGGAGGCGAGGCGTATGGGAATTGCACAGATCGCCTGTGAGCTAAGCTGAAGTTGAAACAAAGCAGGAATGTGCAATATCAACAAATAAACATGAAATTGTGAGATTTTCAAGGGCACGGAACGGACACTTGAAATCTTTTGGTTCACTCCATTACCCAGATGTCCTTACAGTTTAACTGCTAAGAAAAGTTCTTTGCTGACTCAACCTTCTAGGAACATAGAGGGGTTTGGGCAAATCTAAAAGTCATCATGGTTAATATCTCATTTCTGCCAGTGTAAGTGACAGTGTAACAGACAAGCAGTGAACTAATGTGACCGTTTGCTCCTAATGTGACCGTGTATGAGGATACATGTTTGTGTTCGAATACAGTACAAAACTAGGTGCCCTGCACAGAAACAAATCCTGCCTCAGCCCCTGCGGTAAGAAAGCAGATTGTACAACAAATGCTTATGCCGGCTATCGAATACGGAGATGTTGTGTATGCAGCTGCCCCGCAAACCCACCTTCAGAAAATTCCTACATTGTATAACTCATTCTGCCACTTTGTGTTACAATGTAGCTACATGACCCACCATTGTGACATGTTAAACTGGCCGTCGCTGGAGTCTAGACACACCCTTCACCTTTCCAACCTGGTGTTTAAGAGATATTCTGGGAAGCTACCACCCTACCTGAATAGACTGCTTCCCCCAGCAGTTCCCTCATCCTATAACCTCCAATCCAGGACCTGCACCTTACTTGCAATACCACAATACAAAAAGAAAGTGGCTCGATCCTCATTTTCCTACAGAGCACCACAAATATGGAATAACCTCCCAGACGCCATCAAAGCTTCCCCCAGTCTTAAGTCACTCAAGAGATCTCTATTAAAATACCTCAATACGGAATGCACCTGTAAACATGTAACATAGTGTCAGGATCACCACGCTCTGGCCCCTGTCACTCACGCTACCCTGCAGATTCCAAGACCCTTGCATGAACAATTCACCTTCCTGATTCTACCGTCCTGGCCCTGTATCCACACCTGCCCTTCATCATCCCTGATCAGCCCTGCATATAAGGGAGTCCTGCCCCCTACCCAGAACTTCCACATTGAAGTTACTAACTGCAAAGACCTGTGTACTGAAGCTCCCTGAAACCGCCTAACCATCTCCCGAACTCTCTACTCCAGACCCCAAGGACTTCCTACCATAATCTGGACTCTCATTCCTACACTTACCGGTAACCTTCCCATCCTGCTCCCCCTCTGCCAGCCTTGCCGTGTACCGAACCCCTGCTATACCACCGACTATTCTCTGCCAGCCTTGCCGTGTACCGAACCCCTGCTATACCGACTATTCTCTGCCAGCCTTGCCGTGTACCGAACCCCTGCTATACCGACTATTCTCTGCCAGCCTTGCCGTGTACCGAACCCCTGCTATACCACCGACTATTCTCTGCCAGCCTTGCCGTGTACCGAACCCCTGCTATACCGACTATTCTCTGCCAGCCTTGCCGTGTACCGAACCCCCTTGCTGAACCCTGACGACTCTATTACCTGTATCCTGTATGATTTCATACCACAGTGTTTATGTGTAATAAACACTTCTTTTGTTTATTCTAAAACCTGTCTTGATCACTGCATCTTGGGCTCACAACCTCAACCTGCTACACAACCCGCAGTTAAACGTGACAGAATGTGGAAGTCTGAAATCAGTGAGTCCGCGGTGATCCATATCGTGGTGGAGGACCTGAAAGGTGCCTTTCTACAGATTCAGCAGTATCTGGACTCCCTGCTTGAGTATGTACAGCAGAACCCAAGGGGCACCTCTTCTAAGGTGCGCGTTCCTGCTACAGAGGGAGCCAGAGGACCGCTGACCCCAGAAGAAAAGGCTAGGAGGAGGGCGCAAGACCTCTGCTTCTACTGCGGGGGCCCTTTGCATCAAATCTCGGCCTGCCCATTGCGCCCACCTAAGCCAGGTACAAAATGCTTTCCTGCACCTGTCCCGGTAAAGCCTGTTTGTACCAAGCCTGCACCTGCCAAAACCACAAGGTTGGTGGTTAAAACAGGACCCACCCAGCCAATAATAGCGACCCCAATAATCAAACCCATGAAGTCTTCGGTGGTGAAGCCAGTGCCTGCCCTGCAGAAAAAGACTTCATCACCCATCAAGAAAGCACCCAAGGAAAGACCCCTATCCCAGCCTACTCCCAGAAGAAGCCGGATAAGCAAGCCTCCTGCACCTAAGCGTGTCCCTGCTTCCAGGGAACCTGAGCCAAAGGCTGCCAGACTCGCTGCACCTAGAAACCAGGTTACCCAAGAAGCTTCTTCTGAGGAATCAGACCAGGAGACCCCTACGGAGAGTGCCGAACTGGAGTTTGACCCTGAAATGCCCATGGAGCAGGAATCCATGGACGCTGAGCCAGCCATACCAATGGAGATTGAGCCTGGCCTACACCACATGGCTGGTGTTGCCAGGGATCCCAAATCCAGCCCGCTTCCTCCATGCTGCATATATGTCTCACCATGTCCTTCTGATGACTCGGAGTCAGAAGAGGAAGCTGCTGATGCTGCTTGTGACTTAGTCAGACAGACTGCACGCCGCACCCAGGGACCCCCAGGTCAGCATAAGGGGTATGTTGGCGTTGCGGGATCTGTTTGTCGCCCAGCTGGAGTGACTCACCGTACCACTGTACCTTACTATCTCATGGAGACAGACTACAGAACTCCAGCTGTCAAGACCATCTCGCATGCACCTTGCCCACGATCTGCCTTCATTGGTGCCCTCTTCATGTCACCCACCGTCGTTCGGATGCCTGTTAAACTGCAACCTGCAGGATACGAAGAGGTCGCTGCCCTGCAACCTGCAGGGGTCCAAGAGCCGTGCTGTACCGAGGTCCAGGTCCAAGAGCCGTGCTGTACCGAGGTCCAGGTCCAAGAGCCGTGCTGTACCGAGGTCCAGGTCCAAGAGCCGTGCTGTACCGAGGTCCAGGTCCAAGAGCCGTGCTGTACCGAGGTCCAGGTCCAAGAGCCGTGCTGTACCGAGGTCCAGGTCCAAGAGCCGTGCTGTACCGAGGTCCAGGTCCAAGAGCCGTGCTGTACCGAGGTCCAGGTCCAAGAGCCGTGCTGTACCGAGGTCCAGGTCCAAGAGCCGTGCTGTACCGAGGTCCAGGTCCAAGAGCCGTGCTGTACCGAGGTCCAGGTCCAAGAGCCGTGCTGTACCGAGGTCCAGGTCCAAGAGCCGTGCTGTACCGAGGTCCAGGTCCAAGAGCCGTGCTGTACCGAGGTCCAGGTCCAAGAGCCGTGCTGTACCGAGGTCCAGGTCCAAGAGCCGTGCTGTACCGAGGTCCAGGCTCAGACTGCTGCCCTGCACATCGCAGATTCTCCAGCCGCTGCTGCCCTGCACATCGCAGATTCTCCAGCCGCTGCTGCCCTGCACATCGCAGATTCTCCAGCCGCTGCTGCCCTGCACATCGCAGATTCTCCAGCCGCTGCTGCCCTGCACATCGCAGATTCTCCAGCCGCTGCTGCCCTGCACATCGCAGATTCTCCAGCCGCTGCTGCCCTGCACATCGCAGATTCTCCAGCCGCTGCTGCCCTGCACATCGCAGATTCTCCAGCCGCTGCTGCCCTGCACATCGCAGATTCTCCAGCCGCTGCTGCCCTGCACATCGCAGATTCTCCAGCCGCTGCTGCCCTGCACATCGCAGATTCTCCTGAGGTCGCTGCCAAGCATCTAGCAGGATCTCTTGAGGTGTCGTCGCCACGGGGCCGTCGCCGTCGCCGTAAGGCCAAGTCATTCATCGCCGCCGCAGAGCCGTGCCTTGCCAAGGACGCCGCAGCAGAGTCGTGCAGTGCCACGGAGGTCGCCAAGGGCGCTGCCCCTCCGCTCCTCGTCAAGGGCGCTGCCCCTCCGCTCCTCGTCAAGGGCGCTGCCCCACCGCACCTTACCAAGGGCGCTGCCCCACTGTACCCAGCTGTTGCCGTGGAGACCCCCATCTCCGTTACCCATTGTTGGCAGTTTCCCGCTCTAGCCGTGCCAAGGAGGGTTTGGGGGTTCTCCAAGGTTGACTCTCCCATCCCTCACAGCCGCAAGTTTGGTCTTTATGCTGGTCAACCAAGCCAAGATGCTGCACATCTTGGCACCATTGACGCCACCCCGGACAGCGCCATCCTTATGGATCCCTACACGGTGCAGGGGTTCATGATGGACTCTTCCACCGCCCATTGGTTGACTTTTGGCCGCCCGGAGGTCGGCTCCTAGGGTGGGAGTGATGTCAGGATCACCACGCTCTGGCCCCTGTCACTCACGCTACCCTGCAGATTCCAAGACCCTTGCATGAACAATTCACCTTCCTGATTCTACCGTCCTGGCCCTGTATCCACACCTGCCCTTCATCATCCCTGATCAGCCCTGCATATAAGGGAGTCCTGCCCCCTACCCAGAACTTCCACATTGAAGTTACTAACTGCAAAGACCTGTGTACTGAAGCTCCCTGAAACCGCCTAACCATCTCCCGAACTCTCTACTCCAGACCCCAAGGACTTCCTACCATAATCTGGACTCTCATTCCTACACTTACCGGTAACCTTCCCATCCTGCTCCCCCTCTGCCAGCCTTGCCGTGTACCGAACCCCTGCTATACCACCGACTATTCTCTGCCAGCCTTGCCGTGTACCGAACCCCTGCTATACCGACTATTCTCTGCCAGCCTTGCCGTGTACCGAACCCCTGCTATACCACCGACTATTCTCTGCCAGCCTTGCCGTGTACCGAACCCCTGCTATACCACCGACTATTCTCTGCCAGCCTTGCCGTGTACCGAACCCCCTTGCTGAACCCTGACGACTCTATTACCTGTATCCTGTATGATTTCATACCACAGTGTTTATGTGTAATAAACACTTCTTTTGTTTATTCTAAAACCTGTCTTGATCACTGCATCTTGGGCTCACAACCTCAACCTGCTACACAACCCGCAGTTAAACGTGACACATAGTGACTATTTCTTACATATTTATTTTCTGTGTTAATCTGTATTGTTTTTTAATATCTTGCATTTATTACTTTAATTTCTGTAATGACTGTAAAATTTCAATGTTCTTGAACCCAGGACATACTTAAACGAGAGAAATCTCAATGTATCCTTCCTGGTAAAATACTTTATAAAGAAATAAATATTACCAAAGTAAATCAAACAAAGCACGGGGAGGGGGTGAGAATTAAAATAAATCAACAATGGCAACAATTCTAAGAATCCATTGATTTTAAGACCTTTCCCAGGGAGCTTTTTATGAGAAAAACTGTGCATCTTAAAATCAAAGAAAGAGGTTAGTTAATTCTTGGAGTAAAATGTAACTACAATGAAAATCTATAAACCAAGTCAGAAACTTTGGGCAGATAGAATTTTGCTACAAAAGAGCACTTGTTTTACGTTCGTAAATACAGCCCAAAGTCAATGTGTTACCGTACATATTTAATTAGTGACATCAGTATACAGGGTGGACATCCCTACTCCGAAAAGCCAAAAGGCTCAAAAATTCATCAACTTTTTGAGCATCGACATGATGCCACAAGCGGATGATTGAATGTACACAAACTTTGTTATACACAAAAGTATTAAAAATATTGTATAAAATGACCTTCAGGCTGTGGTTGTAAGGTGTACATGAAACACAGATTAATTTTGTGTTTAGACTTGGATCCCATACCTAACATAGGTTATTATGCATATGCACAATTCGAAACACTTCTGATCACAAGCATTTCAGATTAGGGGTACACAACCTGTAGTAATTTCCAACTATTCAGCAAGACCTTAAACGGATCTAAGGAGAATCATGATGCAGATTGATAGCAGATAAAGAATACATAAGGTGCTATTGAACAATCCTGGTAATTGGTGATGCTGTGTACGCTGAAGAATGATCTTGGGGAAATATGGGCCCTAGTCTAGGTGATTCATTATACTTAACGGCTTGCTCATTAATGCTAACAGCCCAACTCGTTACTACTAATAGCTCCCCTACTATTCCAACAAAGCCACAAACTTCTCTAGCATGTCGGTTGTTATGGCTGCTATACTTACTATACATCATCACTTCCTATACTTGGAATAGGAAAAGCTAATATGTGGGCAGCTGGAAAATAACAAGCGATTCCAAGATCGCTCATTAATCTCCTTCACGTTTGGTAATGAAAAAAATTACTGGCTACTAAAACCGGGTTGTAATTGAAATCAGTATGCATGGTGGGTATCTCTGTGCAAAAAGACTTCCTCTCACTGTCAGGATTCTGAAGAAGTACTGACTCTGGCCTAATCTCACCCAGTCAATAGCTGGAGCTCATTGCAGGGTAACAATAAACCTTACATTGTTTATGAGTTTTCAGTGGGACAACACACACATGAGATAGACAGCTCAACAAAGGTAAAACGCAACCCGGCATTACCATACTGAACATCCACCCCCTCTCACACATGCCCTGGTGTAACAGGCAAAGAAAGGGACTCACCTCCCCAGCATGGCTGTGATTACAGAACTGGCTTCCACCATTTCCTAAGGGAGGTGGCAGATATCTGCTCTAAACCCAGTTCTTGGGGGTTAGATGGGAGCAGTGAGAATCATGTAGGATAATATATTATAAATCAGGGAAACAGCCCAACATACTCTAAATGACTCACATTGACGTTCACTTTTGTTTGTCTTCAGTACAGATGTGGAGAACCTATTGGTTTTCTTGGTTTTTCAGTTGTCGAGAGCGTTTGTTTGATGATTGGACTCCATAAACATTTTTTAATGCATCTGCATTTCTGTTTTTTTAAGTGTTACAGTTTAAGTTAGAACTGTGTATTGTGTGGATAAAGCAGACAAAGCCTATGCCCCGCAATGCAGAGTTTGTTGCATGCGTTTATGATGCAGCTTTCCAGTTCAAACATAGCTGATTAATGAATGTTTTGTGCTGTAGAGCTGAATTTTCTCTATTTTTGTCTCCAAACTATGTAACCTGGTATTAATCATCTTCTATCCCAAAACACACTGAGGTGAGTCTTCAGTAGCCTGATGAATACATAGGACCAACTCCTTGTAGGTGGAAAAGAAGTAAATAGTTTCAGTTACTAAAATGCTTATGTGCCGGGCAGGTCTCTGTTTTTTTGGGGTTTTGTTCTCTTTCTTTTCTCTTTACTTCTTGTATGTTTATAAAATGGAGACGATTTTGGGTATTATATGCAAAGTATATTGAGTATGTGTATTATATGTATATGGCACTGTAATCGTTTTGATTTTGCAACTACTATGTCGCCTCCAATAAAATTCTATTTTAAAAAAAATGCTTATGTTACCAGACCGCTTATTAGGGCTTACTTTAAAACCACTGGAATGACTTTTGGTATTAAGGAATAAAATGCATAGTTGATGCATGTGATAGGCACGTGGCGCAGCTTCACAGAGGTTTATCTACAAAAGTTAGAGTTTCAGACATGGAACAAATGAAGTAAACAGACGGAATCCCACACACACAACATTCACTACATTCCATATAGGTACAAGCGGTGTGTCCTTACACTTATCTAACAGGGAGACTTCACACCTATTGTTTTACGCTAATCATTTTAAGCATGTTTCTTTTCTAACGCAAGATGGATATCGCTGTGCCTTTCTGTATCTGCTGGCCGTGACCTTGTAAAAATTTAATAGACAGTGAAATTGAAGACAACGCCATATTGGTTGCACATGGCTGAAATCCATGCTGCGGTGTGTTCTAAAGCTACGGTTACTGAGATAATAAGTCTATGAATGGATCATATAGCTTGCTTTATGAACGATCATTCTTGCCATTTGTGTAGTAGTATATAAATTGGAATTCTTACGAAGAACTTACAGCATGCCATGTGTCAATGTCACTATGTCAGTACTCGTAAGGGGGATAAACCCTAATGGTTCAATGGAATTTGGCCTGATGGCCGAACTTAGGACCGTTTTCAGCCGATATCCAGACATTTTTCACTTCAGGAGATTCAGATTTGGGCTTACCAGCATCTACATTCCCAGTAAAAATTCAGATCTAACATCGGCTCTGGCGGCCGATACTCTTGAATGGAAATATCGGCTATATCGATTCAATTTGAATGTATGCGGATTTCGGAAAAAGATTCAAATGCTGAAAGGTGTTGAAAAATGCATTTTCAGGCATGGAAATACAAGGTGTAAGACTGAAATCTTCCTTTTTTTTTTAAACATCAGATTTTTGTAAATCGGAATGCTTAATCCCTTCACTACCAAGTGATTTTCCAAAAAAACATTGTCAGAAACCAGTGGGTTTTTAAAAAATCATTTAAAATGAATTATACATTAAGAAATATTTGATCTTATACCTATTGTATTTCTTGCTGTAAATAATCTAGTTTGGCCAGTAGATGGCGCCATCTATTGCCAAATTGAGTTACAGCAGTTTAAGCTGAAGGTCTATTTTCTTCTATTTTTCCCTGCATCGGCTGCTGAAACCCCGATGTAAGTGCATCATCAGACGATTTTACACAGTTTTAGCTCTTTGGGCATTATGCCCACTGGGCTAAAACTTTGGGGGTACCTTCTGCAGCATTTCATCTGCTTTTGGGCTGCAAATCACCAGTTCGAGATCGGGCACCGGATAGTGCCTTTGAAGTCTGAAATATCTCGATCTCGGTAGTGAAGGGGTTAAAGGTACAAATCTGTATGATGCTGGCCAAGAATAAGCCTTTTCTGACTTTTTATTCCACCCAAACTTTTTTCAGACCAGCAGCATTTTTAGAATATGGGCACAGGAGAGTAGACAATATTTTTTCCCAAAATAAAAGTAAGCAGATAGAAATAAATCCTATCCTATCTAGTGAAAGGGATAATGTCTGCCATTAATTGCAAAAACACAAAGGGCTGGATTCTCATTCAGGTGTAAGGCTGGGGTCAGACCAGCGCACTTTTAACGTGCGTTCTGGCGCACATAATTACGGCCGCACTAGCAGCAGATGACGGGCAATGACGGCCAATATACGATGTACGGCCGCACAAAAGTCCGGCCGTGCAACGCAAGTGGAATTTGAACGCATTTTTTTGAGAACGCTGAACCGCTAGTACTGACGTACTGAGTGCGCAGCTGCGTCCGCTAGCGGCGTGTGTGCGTGATTAGGAGATGTCAGACGCTGCTAATGTCCAGCCTACATAACGTCCAGATGCAAAAAGAGTTTTATTGACGATCTGTACAAAATCACGACCGAAAATGCGCGTCGTCTGACCGTTTTTGCGCATTCCGTGAAAAATTACGTCAATGCGTTCGGACGCACTTTTTCACGTTCGCGGGGAAAAATGCTTTCGTCTGACCCTAGCCTAAATCAAAACAAATTCACCAGTATGATTAAACTTTCTGGGCCCTTTTCCATAGTTGACGGTTGAATAGAGACAGTAAGCAGGAAAATCTGTGCCTGCAGATTTCCCTTACTGTCCGTATTCCAGGGTAGGCACTTTATGAGCACCTAGCCCTTGAACGAATCGCAAGGCTGCCTGTTCCCATCCCAGTCTCACTCTGTTTGCGATGAGAGGAAGAGGCAGATCGTACCGCCCTCTCCACCGTGGGATGAGAGGTGAGTGTGGGATTTAATGGGAGGGGTTTTCAGAGAGTTTTAAGTGATTTTGCAATTGCGAAATCACTTAACACCAGCTTCAAGGAGAGAGTATTTCACAGTGAAATAACATCTCCTAAGTAGAAGCATGGGCTACATTGGTATAGTCTACGCTTCCACGCGGAGGTAAAAATTAACATCTCCTATAATTAGTACAGTAACCTCGTGCAGAGAATGGCTACATCCGAAGCGCAGTTTGTGGCAAGAATAGAATAGCTGTTCCCCTCGATAAGGTTACTACAGGAGACTATGTGTAACGTTTGCTGTAGTTATCTTAACAACTATGCAATAGGGCCCTCTGGATGGTAAGTTCACCATAGCTCTGGTTAACCCTTTACCACCGCAGGGCATACTATGCCGTCCCTGCGGTGGTTGGGCCCCTGCAGCCAATGACGCACGTCAGCTGCATGGGCGGGTCGAAGGAGAGGCCCGCCGTAGCACCTACTAGTACGCCCCTCTGGCATTAACCCCCTCCCACCAGGCGCCACCCGCCTGGCGTTAAGGGGTTAAGTTTACATCTGACTCAGGCTCTAGCCCTAAGGGTGTACATGGTTTCATTAAATTCCTGGATAAGGGCAGTGCTTTGAGTACTTGTAAAGTGCAGAATTTATAAATGAATGTTAAAGGATTAGTTAAAGATTCTGAAAACCATCCTGTTTTTTTTTGCCAAGTTGGGATATTTAACAGGACAAATTCACACAAAGCGAGAATAGAAATACTCCTAATAAAAATATCTGAACGTGCATTTCTAATAACAGATGTAAGCAAGAGTGCTCTATTAAAAACATGCTTTTTCTTTCCAACGGTCCATTCTCAGACTACATAAAACATGGTGAAGGTTTAAATGTGAACATATGGCAGCATTATCACAAAAATAGTAACACTTCAACCTGATACATTGTGCGAGGAGGCTTTGACTTTGTCCTGGTCTGTTTAGAAATGATTTAGACATAATCTCTATATGATGTTTTGGCTGCGACTATAGGACAGCACAATGCACACGATCAACTAATACATGACAAACTAATATTTTTGTACTTTAATAAATACACGATGAGATAGCTCTGTCACACATTTATTCAAACCTTTACTATCGTCATCATGTATACATGATCAGCAGTAATAGATCATTTTAACACGATCTGGGGCGATGATGTGCTGTTTGATGGCACTCCTTGGTTTCACAGCAAAGGGCAGGGGTTTAAGGATAGTGACAGCAAAGATGGAGGTAGAAAAGGGATAAAGTTTTATAGAAATCAATTGAAGTTCAGAGGGATATTTGACAGCGAGATGTGTTTGAGTCTCTTGAATACACGGAGAGTAAATGTCCTCACACTCAAAGGGTTTCTACATGTATAGAAAGGAGAATAGTTACAGTTTATAACTTAAATATCTATGTAAATTTTAATAGTTGCAGGACGTTTTTAAATAAATTAGATTTAATTGAAGTCGTTGATTGAAATTAAATATATTTATCTATTTATTGTTTGTTATTAAATAAACCGTGGCCTGTTCCATCCCAAAAGATAATCTTAAAGGGTTATTCACAGACCACCGAAATGTCTCTGTCATTCCCCGCACTTCAGGAATCATATTTAGAGGTAAATTAACCATTCACCACAAGGTCCCCGAAGTGTAGCGATACTGCCGTCGAAAGCCGTCAGCCGCCAACCCGCTGAAAACCAATCGCCCACCGCTGTCAACCTGCCGGACAGCCGCCACAAACACACTGGTCAGCCGCCAAATGCTTCCGAAGAGCCGCCGAGCACAGTGCCGACCAACCGCAGAAAAAAGCTGACAAGCCGACGGACTGGTAAAAAAAGAAAAAAACAACAAAACGATTGAAGGTGTCAAAATTGAAACGCTGTTTGCAAAAAAAACTGCTGAACGAAAATGTCTGGAATTTACATATAAGATCCAATGAATGATAATAAAAAAGGTCTGTTACAGAAAAAAGAAAACGCTATTAAAAAAAAGGAAATATTTTTTCCTGAAAAAATCCCGAAAAATTCCTAAAAGATCCTAAAAAATAAATAAGTAAAGAGACTTTTTACTGCAGATTAAAAGAATAAATAGTTTATTAGATATTGGATAAAAATGGGAATATTTTTAACATTGAAGCCTATGGGGTTCGTCTGATTAAACCTTATTCATCATGAACCAGATAAGGGACATCTAAAATGTCAATATAAAAGGTGAAAGAGGACCTCTTCCTCCAACATTAGGGTATTCCTGGGCATACCTGGCACACCCCCTGCGCACCCCTATGACTCAGTGGATTTATTTTTTGTGGAATTACTTATCAAGCTATGAATGTTGCATTGTTCTCAAAGATCAGGATACTGTCTCATTATTTGAGGAGTTCTTTCACACCACGCCTCACCTCGTCTTGGGTGATTGCTGATTGGCTCTCCAATCTGAAGCTGTCACACAACTCCTTAGTTACCATTTGGCAGCCAATCAGAGGACAGTTTGGTAGCTCTCCTGCTCTCCCCAATCTGTCCCCAAAATGTCACCGAACAGGGAATTTCCACGTAAGGGTGACATTTCGGGGCCATACGGCTATTCAGAGAGCAGGCAGTTTGCCAAATTTTGGCGAACTGACAGAAAGTATGGTGCCTGTTCGACGGCAATGAAATCCCCCATAAAGAAGCAATGGGTAATCTATTCAGAGACACTGAACAGCAGTGAAAAGTTGCCGAATTGACCTGCTGTTCGGGGTTTTCATTCGGCAGGTTTATTCAGGCGAATCCCATACAAGGTTATTCAGAAAAAGGTGAAACTTTTTAGAAGAAGTGAAAATTCTAGGTCAAAATAGCCAAACCAGAAAACTTCTCCCATTTATCTCACTTTCCAAATCGGCTATTTTGACCTAGAATTTTCACTTCTTCAAAATTTCTCCAGAGTTTCACCTTTCTCTGAATAACCCTGATTGGCTTCAATGTTAAAAATATTCCTGTTTTTATATAATATCTAATAAACAGTTTATTGTTTTAATCTGCAGTAAAAAGTCTCTTTATTTATTGATTAGAATCTTTTAGGCATTTTTTGGAGATTTTTTTCAGCAAAATTTTTTTGTAATGTTCTTCTTAAAAAGAGTTTTTTTTTCTGTAACAGACCTTTTTATTATCATTCATCGGATCTTGCATGTAAATTCTAGGCATTTTCATTAAGTAGTTTTTTTGAAAACAGCATTTCAATTTTGACACTTTCAATCATATTGTTTTTTGTTTTTTTGAACTCTGTTCGCCAGCTTGTCGACTATTTGCAACATGTTTCTTGCGGCGGTTCTGTCAGGTTTCAGCGAGTGTATGGTAGGTGTGCAGCGGATTTTTCCTGCGGTGATTGCTGAATTCACCACAGGGTGGGGAACTTTGATTCCCCGAAGTGCAGGGAAGTCGGCGACATTTCGGTGCTCTCTGAATAACCCCCTATGCCTTTGCTAATTGTTTGGCTAGCATATACTCAGGGTTATTCATTGAGCGGTGAAAAGCAGGAGAATGACTGGAGAATGTAAAATTCTAGGTCAAAATAGCCGATTTGAAAAGTGAGATGAAAGGGAGAATTTTTCTGGTTTGGCTATTTTGACCTAGAATTTTCCATTCTCCAGTCATTCTCCTGCTTTTCACCGCTCTCTGAATAACCCTGACTGTATATAGGGGACATATAATTCCCCATTATTTGATCAATAGGAAACCTGGGCATGGGTTCAGCCAAGCCCAGTGTTATTAACATTACCACTTACTTAATGAGGACAGAAGTGTTTGAGAACGAATATCTATAAAAAGATATGTTCCAGGATTTGAGAAGATTGCGCACTACCAGGAGATGGAGTATACCCAGAGGACCACATGGATAGGCTGCTCTTGTTTATTTGTATTTGGGCTCACATTAAAACACATGTGATGCACACATGAAAGGAGTATGAGAGTCACAAATGACCCAGGCTATCTCTCTGTGACATCTTGGCATTAAAGCTCCAGCATGTATTTAAACCCTATAACGAGCTTAAATGTATTGAAAGACAACTAAGAGAAGGAAGCACTGCAGCAACCAAGCAGGACATCGCCTATGATCCATCCAGTCAGCGCCAGTTGTTATTTTTAAAGAATTAAACATGTGATTTAAGTGACTGTGACCCTACCTAAAGTAAACCTATCAGTGTTCCCATCATGTGAGGAGCTGACCAGCAGCTCAATCTTCCCAACAAAGTCCACAGATACATCTCAAATTACATTGAGTTACCTCAAATTTTGTCTGACTAAGGCTAAGGTCAGACGAGCGCAGTTTTAACGTGCGTTTAGGCTAGGGTCAGACTAGCGCAGTTTTAATGTGCGTTTAGCCGCACGAAATCACGGCCGTACTAGCAGCAAATGACGTCCAATGCCGGGGAACATACGACGAACGGCCGCACGAAAGTTCGTCCGCGCAACGCAAATGGCCAACGAACGCATTTTTTTGAGAACGTCAAACCGCTACTACTGACGTACAGAGTGCGCTGCGGCCGCATAGCGGCGTGTGTGTGTGTGATTAGGAGACGTCAGACGCTGCTAATGTCCGGCTAACATAACGTCCAGACACAAAAAGTGTTTTATTGATGATCCGTACAAAATCACGGACGAAAAGGCTCATCGTATGACCGCTATCGCGTATTCCGGGAAAAAATACGTACGTTCGTTCGACCGCACTTTTTCACGGACAACGTGAAAAATGCATTCGTCTGACCCTAGCCTTAGCCGCACAAAATCACGGCCGTGCTAGCAGCAAATGACGTCCAATGCCGGGGAACATACGACGAACGGCCGCACGAAAGTTCGTCCGTGCAACGCAAGTGGCAAACGAACGCATTTTTTCGAGAACGTCAAACCGCTACTACTGACGTACAGAGTGCGCTGCGGCCGCATAGCGGCGTGTTTGCGTGATTGGGAGACGTCAGACGCTGCACACGTCCGGCCAACATAACGTCCAGACACATAAAGGGTTTTATTGATGATCCGTACAAAATCACGGACGAAAATGCGCATCGTATGACCGCTATCGCGTTTTCCATGAAAAAATACGTCCATTCGTTCGAACGCACTTTTTCACGGACAACGCGAAAAATGCGTTAGTCTGACCCTAGCCTTAATAACACATATGTAATTGTGGTCAGGCTGGTGCTCACATGTCCTTGAACGGTCTGTTTACTTTTGCAAGGAACTCATATTGGAATCCAAAGGCACAAATGGGTCCATTTTCGGTCAACATCGTCTTCCAAACACTGCCTGCCCTGTGTTCATGAAACAATCTGGCTGTGTCTGGATATAATGCAGACATTCACTAGAATATCCAGGGGTAAGCTGTAAGGGTTAATTTTACTACATAATAGCAGATCTGCTTTTTAGCCTTGCTTTTTTATGCTTTTCAGCATAGTGAGAGCTGCAGGCAATGTTACAGTACGTGTCTGTGGTACTTGGCAGGCTTCATCTCCATTGAATGAGTTAAGGCTATTAAAATGTTTGGCTAAAGTATTCACTCAGCTGCACGCTAGCGCACGCATGTCATTTTTACAGCTGTTCACCTTGGTTAGAAGAGCATTTTTTTGGCAACCCTTATCCGACCATTCATTTCAAATAAAGCCCATGGTGTTATTGTGAAGTAAGTAAGGTTTGTCTGTGCTGGTAAACAGCAATTGTTCTCATGTTTTTTACTGGTAAATATAATAGGATATTCTTCTGAACTACATGAATATACACAACTGGGCAGCCTCGAATAACTCCTAAAAACGTGATGGATCATGGAGTCATATATAAAAAAAGGGTCGAACTTGGGTTGCCAGATCAGCCATGTTTTCCTGGACACATTACTATTTCATGGATTGGGGAGCACAGGGAAAAGTGCTGCCCTGCAACATGTGTAATTCACCTGGGATTCTACATACTGCAGGGTTACATTTTTCCAGCACAGCAATCAGCATGCATAACGTATATGTGTCCAGGAAAACATGGTCCATCTGGCATGAACACTCCTGTTTGTATGTTATGGTAGGTGCCGCCACTGGAAGGCCCAAGTTGGTGCTGCTCCTTTATGAAATACCCTAGCAACACTTTTAGTAAAATGCCCTGTTTGTCCCAGGCCAGTACCTGTAACCACTCTGGCTCTCCTGCAGGCACCACAAGTGTCCCACTAATGACCCCTGTGTTTCACTTCATAGGGGTGGAGCTCCCATAGAGCAGTGCTTCAGTATTGTCTGCACATGGTGGGTCCTATTCCATAGTTCACACTAACATGCGTGCAGATTTTCCTGTAGCATCCCCATGTTAACGTGGTATTCCAGGGTACGCAGCGCTAACCTCTGTGAAACTAGCAGTAGTGCTTCTACAGTGCTTTCACCGCTGCGAGTGTCACCTCCTGGAGTCCATAGGACGTCATGAAGGATTGCGCTTCTGGGCCCCAAGTCCTGTTCGATCTTGCTCTCGCAAGAACGCGCAGCACCGCAGAGTCATCGCAGAGGGAGACTGGGAACTATTTGTTCCTAGTCTCACTCTGCTCGCAGCCAGAAGCAGCAGCAGATCGTGCAACCCTTCTCACCACGGCATGAGAAGCGAGTAAGGGATTTAATGGGGTGGGGGTTAGGGGGTGCTAAATGATTTTGCATTTGCAGAATCATTTAACACCCGCTTTTAGGACTTGCTAAAATGTTGCCTCGTGCGTCCTGACGGTAATTTGCACCTGAACTTTGTAATACCTAACTTGTCGAGATGCAAAAAAAATATTTATGCTCCCCATGTTAGGTAATGGACACATGGAAGTACAGTAAGCTCACTCAAGCTACAAAGTGCAAAAAAAATTCACAAGAAGTGTAGCATCAGGATTGAAATATCGATGGCAGATATTACTTCTCCTAGCACTAACGATTACATATCGAAGTGCTACATTAGCACCAACTATGAAATAGTGCCCGGTGTATGTTCTCCTGAAGCCTGCTCCCTGTCTACCTTGCCTCCTGTGCCTTACTGTGTTCCTCAAACCTCCAGCCAGGTTCCCCAAGCCTTCAGCCGTGTTCCCCAAGCCTTCAGCCGTATTCCCCAAGCCTCCAGCCTTGTTCCCCAAGTCTGCACCCCACTGTGCCCTCTGCCATCAGTGTTCCTGCCCACCAGCCATCTGAATCTTCTGCATACCATCCAAGTCTCCTGCTTGCCTTGTCTCTTGTGTGCATTCAGTCAGCCCGCTAACTATCCTGTCTGTCTGCTGTCTTGTTTTTTTTTGGTGTGTTGCCCTCTATGTCCGTGACTTGTTCCTCCCTGCCAATGTCTCTCCTCCAAGCCTCTACCTACAGCTAGCCCTTTTCCTCACCACCCTCCTATGTGCCCGCTACCAGTCCCATTGATATTATTACTCTGTGTGTGCTCAATAAACCCCCATTTGGACCTCATTCATGTGTCTCCGCTCATCTATCACTGCATATTGGGCTCATGCCCTCACCCCCTTACACTAAGATGTGACGGTGTAGCAATCATACACTGTGAGGATGATGTAAAAGAATTAAAAGGGACACTCTAGCCACTATGCTCATTTAAGTTTATTAAATGAAAGACAACCAGTGGCTGCTGGACAATCGTCCTAGGATTGCGCTCAGACAGTGTCATCAGGGACACTGATGTAGTTTCAGGATTATTCGGCTGCTTGATCGAGCACAGGATTGTGTGGTGGGATGCTAAGATAAATTTTTTCCACTGTAGAATAAAAAAAAACATAAAACGCAATGGTGATCAACGTGGGTTAGTAGTTAGGCTCGTGTCTGATCACGTCCGTGTTACACATTTGTACGTCCGTTATAGCATATAATCATGACCAATGGAGCCGCACACACGAAGTACGTCGGCACAGAACTGCGGACGCATAACAGACGCGGCAAACGAACGCAGGTTAGGCAAGAACGTAAATCCGCTAGAACGGACGCACAAAGTGCGCTGCGTCCACAACGTCCACATAGCTTTGTGTGTGAGTGATGGAACGTAGTCAGACATTTTTGACGTCCAGCATTTCGACGGACAAAATGTTTTTCATATTAATTTATTTTCCCTTCTACATCAGTCAAAAAAAAACATCACAAAAACGGACTGTGTGGCCACTACCTTGTCGTCAGTCAGAAAGTACGTCCGTTGTGCACAGACGCACAGTCCGCACAGAATGGATTCGTCTGACCCTAGCCTTAACCTCTCTATTTTCATATAGAGTCCCTTTAACCCACGCGGGGTCAACCTTGGTCTTCCAGTTGTTTTGGAACTACATGTCTCACTTGGCTCTGTCCACCTAATGACTGGATGAGTATCATGGGAGACGCTTTCCAAAACATCCGATTTTAACCCATGTTGTCAACATTAAGTAGCCATTTTTTCCCTGAATGCTTCACATTGTCCACATATTCTTCCATGGACTGCTGGATGGACCTTAGCACTGTAATTGTCTCGATAAATCAGAAAGGTCTGGCTAGTCCAACGCTCCAGATAAATGCCAATTTCAAGCACGCAAATTCTCAATTTAAGGTGAATGGTAGAAGAAATGTGTAAACTGACCGCCCCCATATTCCACTATCATTATGATGACCCGAAGGTTAATCCACTTCATCCAGGTCAGATAGTTGTATAAAAACTGACAAGTGACCAATATTCCTTGCACTAGCTTTAATTTTTTTATACAAGAACCACAACAAGAATTTTACAGTCGAACCTTTCTGCCTCTGGAGATTTCTTCAGCCGAAAAGCACTTGGGACAAGTTCACCGTAATATACAACACATAGAGGTTTTCCAAATTAAACAGAGACGCCCTGAGCATACTGAGCATTCACGCAGACAGAGACAAAGCCTGACTAGGCATAATTACACTCACATGCATTGTGATCAGGGGTGAGGGCACAAGGGGACGTGCTATTCCTCTCTCCAGTCCTGCGGCCTAATAGGTGGGGATGGGTATACGTGAAAGGGGGCAAGGCGGGTGAAATGCTTTTAGTAGATTAGTTTCTCAGGAAACTTGTCCAAATCATGATAAGTGGCCGCAGCTGGAAGAGCAATTACTAAATTAACCCATTTTTTTCTGTAAAGAAAGTGAGCCAATGGTTACTCCTACCCAGCGAAGGTCTGCCAAATCTAGATTTACTGGCCCTTTGTGTTGCCACATCGACATTTTAATCTCTTACTTATGGAAAAACAAGCCTGCCGTAACAAACAATATTCTTGGTTTTACTGTAAAATCTAGTCTTCCAAAATAAAATACATATGCGCTGATATAAATTCTATAGAAGGAAGAATATTTTACCGAATAAATCTGTTCCTTAGAAGAGAGGTTGTTATAGGTTGTGCCAAGCCAGGGAGACAGACGTGGTGATAACAAAGGTTTTCAGTTTGTGAGTACAATAAATAATATTTATCCCTCTTATACTTTATCTGTCCCTCCTATACTTTCACACTATAAAAACACAAACATTGTGAATTTACATAGGGGGTTATTCAGAGAGCACTGAAATGTCGCGGACATTTCGGTGCTCTCTCATTCCCCGCGCTTCCCTGTACTTCGGGGAATCAATGTTCCCCACCGTACGGTAAATTCAGCATTTACCACACGGTCCCCGGAGTGCAGGGAAAACCCGCCGCAAACCGGCCAACCACCTGCCGAAAACCCACTAAACACCTGCCGGAACCAACGCAAAAAACACGCCGAAAAATAAACAACGAGCCGCTGATCACAGCAGAAGCCAGCCACCAGAAAAGCCAATAAGCAAACGGGGTAAAAAAACAATATGATTGAAAGTGTCAAAATTGAAACGCTGTTTGCAAAACAACTACTGAACAAAAATGCCTGGAATTAACATATAAGGTCCTATGAATGATAATAAAAAGGTCTGTTACAGAAAAATAAAAAAAACTGCTTTTAAAAAAAAATCCCCCAAAATGCCTAAAAATCCTAAAAGAAAAAGATCAATAAATAAAGAGACGTTTTACTACAGATTAAAATAATAATGCGTTTTATTAGATATTGAGTAAATCGGGAATATTTTTAACATTGAAGCCTATGGGGTTCGCCTGAATAAACCTGCCGAATGAAAACACTGAACAGCAGGGCAATTCGGCAACTTTTCACTTGTGTTCGGTGTTCTCTGCATAGCTTAACCATTGCTTCTCTATGGGGGATTTCTCTGCCTTCGAACAGGCTCCGTACTTGCTGGCAGTTCGCCAAAATTTCGCAAACTGCCTCCTCTCTGAATAGCCATATGGTCCCGAAATGTCACTGTACAAGGAAATTCCCTGTTCGGTGACATTTCGGAGCCAGATCGGCTCTCTCTGAATAACCCCTTTAGTGTTACCTGTAAAAAAGCAAGTGAGAAATGATAGTGTCTCCAATTGCAGAATGAAAGAAGACCTGGACCAGGCATTCAAGCTTCTTTTATAGGCAGGTTTATTGGACAACACAACTACGGCATAGCAACATTTTGATGAAAAGCCTTTGTCTCAGCTTGAGAAAAGCTTTTTTGCAGAAACGTTGTCCAATAATCCTTTCTGAAAAAGGAACTTGAGTGCCCGTTCCAATTCTTCTTTCATTCTATAGATATATTGGAGGTGGTCACTCCATGGATTGTGTAAATTTGTATCTCCCTCCCATTACTCCACCAATTATTTATTTGCAAAGGATTTTACCAGGAAGGATACATTGAGATCTCTCTCATTTTCAAGTATGTCCTGGGTTCAAGAACATTGAGTGGTTACAGTTGTCTGCAATTATCTGCTTAACGAATAACCTCCATGTTTTGATAAATAGTTTTACCAATGACCTATGTCAATCCTACACTCCCTGGCCATAAAAAAGTGACGCACTCTAATATTTTGTTGGACTGCCTGTGGTTGGATTATGGAACAAATCCTCCAAGGCATCATTTCGATAAGCTCATGCAATGTCACAACATTTATTTCCGTCCAGAGTTGCATTAACTTGTTGCCAAGAGCTTGTATCGATGATTGGAGAGTCGCAGCGCTGCATATAGTCATCTCAAGCACATCCCAAAGAGTCTCAATGGGGTTAAAATCCAGACACTGTGGTGGCCAAATCATGTGTGAAAATGATGTCTCCTACTCCCTGAACCACTCTTTGAGCCCGATCAATCTTGGCAATGTCATCTTGGAATAGGAAAGAAAAAAATCTATTGATGGAAATCATGGCTGTTCTGTATATTCAGGCAGTCAGCTGGCCTCATTTTGTGGGTTCGTAAGATTGCTGAACCTAGACCTCACCAAATGAAGCAATTGTTTGCTTAGTTAAATCCAGGAGGTGACTTCTTTTTGGCCAGGCAGTGGATACTCCAGGGATGAGGTAGAGCTGGAACGCCTGGGAATGCAGTTCCCCCACTAATATAGCAGAGGGAACTTTGCTCCCTTTTGACTGAAATAATGGTTAGCTACAAAGTCTTTATATAAACAAATATTTTTGAAGCTATATCAATATATAAGGGTATTCTGCCTCCCTAGCAAAGCTGTGAGGCGTGGGTGCTTGAGACTAGCTAAGTCTGTATTGACCAGTACTCACACGATGAAAGTTCAGCAGACAGTGTCAACTCAGCAAAACTGACACGTAGAAAGATGAATCCAGTTGAAAACCTTAATGATCAGACTGACAATCTTTGTAATAGTGTACAGCAATGCAGGTGAAAAGACATTAGTTCTGTCCAGCATTGAGCAAAGATGGCTGCTAGGTGACCAGTAAGTACCTCAGAACTAGACTGAACCAAAAGGTTGGAGCTAGCTGGAAATACAGCAAGGCTAAGGGAACCCAGCAGGATCAAAATAGCTATGAAATAATAGCTGCAAGCAGCAAAAGGCAGTCATGGGGCATGACAAAGGGTGTTTCAAGGCTTGAGTACATTGGGAATTCAAGGTAATGACAATTTATGTATGCTAATACCAAAGAAAAGGAAAATCTGGGTAATGAAGTCTTACAGCTCCAGTAGTCCTTTATTTTCCTAACAGCAGTTTGGGGTAGACAGAAATCTTGGTGAGTTCCCATACTTTTTGGGGTGTCGAATCCCTGCTCTCTCCAGTCAACTGTAAATCTTTACGCCATTCAGTCTGTCTCATATTGTATTTTGTAATTGCAAACTGCAAGAAATGCACATTTAAAACCATGGTAATTATTCCAGACATGCAGAGATTACAGCTCATATCGTCTCAAGAACCTGGACGTTAGGGATTACAGACTGATGTGAAGGTTCCCCCACTTTTCAGGCCAGAAGGGAACAAAAAAATAAAAATCAGTCTAACAATTGAAACCCTTGAGATAAAATATTCCCTGGATGCAGTTCTGATTTTCCTCTGCGTTTTTTTTTCTTTTCTGTATGTTTCATTTTTCCAACAACACGCTAGAATCCTCTGATCAGATTTTTTCCCATTATTTCAAACATTTTGTAAAGATGTCTACAGTGCTTCCTTTAGCCGATATTCCGACATTGTTCAAAGTCTTTTGATTAGGAGATATAAATAAATCACAGCGTTACCGAAACCTAGATTAAAATAAGAAAATGTAGCACACCGGCGACTGTGCGGAGAAGAATGCAGTATGCATTTTTTTTCCATAACCTATTTTATGAATAGATTCCTTTCTTGTACTTTCTAACTAAATTGTGTATAATATATATATATAGGGGCTCTGGGATGCAGTTCTTTGAATTGCTGTGATGTGCAAATGGCTTCTGCAATAATAAGTATATATATATATATATATATTACTAATACAGCTTGCCAAATCTACATTACTATATAAATATATATATATAGACATATATACAAAATAATATATAAAAAAGGTTTAAAGCCTGAACCCCTTCACTACCAAGATCGACTATACTCAATCTGCAGGGCGATAGTCGATATGCTGTTCCACAGCAGTAATGCAAAGAAATTTTCGCAAATAGGGATGGGCTGCCGGTTCGAATCGGTTCGAAGTTCGATTCGAACTTCAAACTTTTCGGGACATTTGCGGAAAGTTCGAGAAAAAAAAAGTTTTCAAAGAAATTCCAGAAAATGCTTAAAAGATCCTAAAAAAATCTAAAGATAAAGAGACTTTTTACTGCAGAATATAATAATAAACGGTTTATTAGATATAAAACGGGAATATTTTTAACATTGAAGCCTATGGGATTCTCCTGAATAAATCTGCCGAATGAAACCACCTGTTTCAGGTGCATTTCGGCAACTTTTCAATGCATGTTTTTGTTCTCTGAATAGCCGAAGCATTGCTTCTCTATGGGGAATTCACTATCCTCGGACAGGCACCGTATGTGCAAGCAATTCGCCAACATTTGGCGAAATGCCTGCTCTCTGGATAGCCGAATGGCCAGGAAAGGTAACCGTACGCTGAATTTCACTGTTCGGTTAACTTTCGGCCACAATTCGGATCTCTCTGAATAACCCTGTTAGATTCTCGGTGTCGTGCACCACCGACTAAGACACAATTTGCACTTGAATGTGACATATCATTTCAATATTTGACCGCAGGGTCCAACCCCTGCACTCTTCCACAATACCTCATAGGGGTTTCGGTGTGAAGGCACTAGCTGGCACCAAAGGCCCAATATTTGGGTGCACTGACCCGTGTACCGGATGCATACAGGGCAGCCATCAGAAATGATGGGACCCCTTACTGAACTTCACGATGGGGCCCCCCAGTAAACTTCCTCAACCCATAACAGCTTTTCGCCCCCTTCCAAAACAAAAAAGAACATAACACAGTACCACAGCAATAAAACTCACAGCTATGTGTGGGGTGTATGAGCGTATCTGTCACATCTGGGGCTCAGAGGGGCCCCGCCGCCCGGCGGCACCATCGACAAGCCGGGTGCCAGGAGTTGTGCCGGCTTCCGGAGCTTGCAGGCTGGTCAAGAGGTGGGGCGCAGCATGATGACGCGCGCCCGTCGGGTTTAAATACAGACAGCGCGATCCGGCTCATCTCCCTGTCGTGGAGTTTGCTTCCCTCAGTGCTGAGTGTCTCCTGGCAATTCAATACTTGGTTGATTTTTCAGTCTCGGTTGTTACCTGGGTTGTATGAGAACCACCCCCATGTACCAGCCCTTGGCTATTCCTTGACCACTCTAACACTGATCGATCTGGGCTTGTGTTAGAAGGTGTCCTTGTATACCGTCTGGCCTATTTCAGGTATACCCTGTCCTATGTGTTGGTCAAACATTTCCCACTCATTGTTGGTCAAACGTTTCCCACTCGTTTGTGGTAAAACATTTCCCATGGCTTCAAATCGCGTTTAAACATGAGCAAAAGCGGTAAAAATGAGCTCGGCGCACAGCAGTGAAAGGGTTAAAAACGGTTCTGCTTTTTTTATTTCTTCTAAATGTCATTGTTTCCTGTCCCACAGGGCAGTACCCGGACCCCCATACACCTTTTATGGCCAATATCTTGCATATATGCCCTCTTGGAGGGGACCTTAATTTTCGAAATTCAAGCCCCATTGACCTGCATTGTGTTTGAGTTTGTGGTCAAACTTTTTCGGGTGTTCGAGTTCGAATGCAAACCGAACATGGGGGTGTTCGGCCCATCACTAATTGCAAACACAACTTGCATTTGGATCCCTGAACACGCTCCTGTAGTTTTAGCACCATTGGCTTGATGCCCGAGGTGCCAACAAGTTTTAAAGCCAGCTTGGAATGTGTCTAACTGACATCTCCCCAGCTGATCCTGCACAGAGGCCAGAACTCCTTTAGGCCAACAGATCTGTGGCGTAACAACCGGGGGGCAGCCGGCGCAGGTGCCCCGGGCGCAGGGCCGAGGGGGTGCCCTGGCCACCGGCGCCCCCGGTTATTATGTCACTGCCATCACCCGGAGACCTGGGGGCAGGGCTCGAGTCCTGCGCGAATGCAGGTTCCCGCTGTGGACCGAGCCTGACAAGGTGAGCGCACAGCATGCTGCCCCGCGCTGCCACCAGCCTGTGATGCGGCCTACAGGCGAGAGCTCACGCGATCTCGCGAGAGCACATCAAAAAGCCTTCAGAAGCCGGCAGGAACGTGGAGGAGCATGCTGGCACGCGCTGGTCCCCATCTGAGTCTGAGGTCTGTGAGTGATTCTGGGGGTCCTGCTGTGCCTGTATATATAATTCTGGGGGTCCTCCTGTGCCTGTGTATATAATTCTGGGGGTCCTCCTGTGCCTGTATATATAATTCTGGGGGTCTTGTGCCTGTATATATAATTCTGGGGTTCCAGTGCCTGTATATAGAACTCTGGGGGTCCAGTGCCTGTATATAAAATTCTGGGGGTCCAGTGCCTGTATATAGAATTCTGGGGGTCCAGTGCCTGTGTAAATAATTCTGGGGGTCCTCCTGTGCCTGTATATATATAATTCTGTGGGTACAGTGCCTGTGTATATATAATTATGGGGGTCCAGTGCCTGTATATATAATTCTGGGGGTCCTGTGCCTGTGTATATAATTCTGGGGGTCTTGTGCCTGTGTATATAATTCTGGGGTTCCAGTGCCTGTGTATATAATTCTGGGGGTCCAGTGCCTGTGTATATAATTCTGGGGGCCCAGTGCCTGTATATAAAATTCTGGGGTTCCAGTGCCTGTGGATATAAATCTGGGGGTCCTGTGCCTGTATATAACATTTTGGGGGTCCAGTGCCTGTGTATATAATTCTGGGGGTCCAGTGCCTGTATATAAAATTCTGGGGGTCCAGTGCCTGTGTATATAATTCTGGGGGTCCTATATTTTGTCCCAGTCCGGGCATGCTTATACGTTGGGCAGGACACGTAGCTCGTATGAAAGACCATCGACTTCCAAAGATGTTGTTATTTGGCGAACTTACACAAGGCAAGCGCTCCCAAGGAGGTCAAAAAAAGCGCTACAAAGACACACTGAAAGCAGCTCTAAAGGCCTTCAATATTAACCCCATTAACTGGGAGCTTGCTGCTCAGGACAAAATCAAGTGGAGATCAGCTATTAAGAACGGAGCTCAATCCTATGAGACCAGCAGAGCAGCGGCAGCTGAGCAAAAAAGGCTGGCCAGGAAAGGTAGTGATATACCACTATCTTCTGCGGCTATTCACTGTCCACATTGCCAGAGACTATTTCGAGCGCGAATTGGCTTGGTAAGCCATCTACGCACTCACCGTGACCCACCCTATTCCCTAAATGGATGACTAGATGGTCCTCGTCGACTCGACGGACGAACAAGAGAGAGATATAATTCTGGGGGTCCTGTGCCTGTATATAACATTTTGGGGGTCCAGTGCCTGTGTATATCATTCTGGGGGTCCAGTGCCTGTATATAAAATTCTGGGGGTCCAGTGCCTGTGTATATAATTCTAGGGCTCCTGTGCCTGTGTATATAATTCTGGGGGTCCAGTGCCTCTGTATAGAATTCTGGGGGTCCAGTGCCTGTGTATGGAATTCTGGGGGTCCTCCTGTGCCTGTGTATAGAATTCTGGGGGGCCTGTATGTAATTCTGGGGTCCAGTGCCTGTGTATATAATTCTGGGGGTCCTATATTTTGTCCCAGTCCGGGCATGCTTATAACGAGCATGCTTATAATGCCCCGGACGCCCATAACTCTGGTTACGCCGCTGCGACAGATGTCTGCCTGCTAAATAGGTTACTATAGTAAGGAATATATTGGGAATATTCCTATATATTTATTACTGTAGAATTAATTAGAAATGATTTTCCAAAAAAACACAGGTGCCTGACAGTGGTTTTCTGGAAAATCCCTTGGTAGTGAAGGGGTTAAAAGAAATTGTGATATACCCAATGCTCAGGTACAATATCCAGATAAATACAGAGTCTGTTTTATTGACACTTAAGTGGTCTTATTTTCACGTCTTTATCTTTTTTTTTTATTTCAAACATAAACATGAGGCATGACAATGATTCTGCTCCCAGCTGAGCCAATTATATATAATATAGGTAAAATGTGAATATACCTAATATAGGTATTTCACATTTGCAAAAACCATTAGGGTTTTTCAGAGAAAGGTGAAACTCTGGAGAACTTTTGGAGAAATTAAAATTCTAGGTCAAAATAGCCAAACCAGAAAAAGTCTCCCATTTATCGCACTTTCCAAATCGACTATTTTGACCTAGAATTTTCACGTCTCCAAAAGTTCTCCAGAGTTTCACCTTTCTCTGAATAACCCTGTATGTATGTACTGTATATATCTGTTATTGGTAGACAGGTACTTGCTCAATTGAATGCGGAGACTATCAGGGTTATATAAAGAGATCCAAATTGCTCGCGAAAGGTAACCGAACGCTGAAATTCAGCGTACGGTTACCTTTCCTGGCCATTCGGCTATCCAGAGAGCAGGCAATTTGCCAAATGTTGGGGAATTACCTGCACATATGGTGGCTGTTCGTTGCCTGTTCGAGGGCAGGAAATCCCCATAGAGAAGCAATGCTTCGTCTATTCAGAGAACACGAACCAGCAGTGAAAAGTTGCCGAAATGCCCTGCCATTCGGTGGTTTCATTCGACAGGTTTATTCAGCAGAATCCCATAGGCTTCAATGTAAAAAGTATTCTCGTTTTAATGCAATATCTAGTAAACCGTTTATTATTTTATTCTGCAGTAAAGAGTCTCTTTATTTTTAGATTTTTTAGGATCTTTTAGGCATTTTTGGGGATTTTTTTGCAAACATTTGTTTTCGGTTTTTTTTATTGCAATCCCTGCTTACCATAAAGAATCTACCCATATTATCCATAAATGTGTCTACTATTGCTATTACAACACAAATGCATTTTTTTTAAAGCAGCTGAATGCTTTGCAGACCTTCCCTGGCTCCGATTTGTATCACTGTGAATGGAGCTGTTGTGTCACCGATGCGTGAGGAAAGTAGCAAACACAGCGCAGCTAAACAATGCTTATATTGTGAAACAAGCTGCATTGGTAATGCCCAAAATAAATGTTTAAACAGCATTATCATAACTTTCGCACAAGGCATGCCCTAGAACTCGACTACACCCAGACTACATGACAAAAATGTGATAAATAGCCCCTGTGCTGTTTGTGTAACTGGAGCCCGGGTTTAAAGCCATTAGTAAGCAATCCCAAAGCACAGAGAGTAGGCCCCTGCCTTCCCTAATATGTCACGGCATAATATTTACTCCACTCTCATTCTCATGACAACAATTACATATGCCCTTAGCTTCAAAATAACATGTCACATAAATTACGTCTCCAGGGGTTTACACTAGTCTGTAACAACTAACCCTGACCTCTGTCAGACTGAAAACCACAAAAAACAAAAGTAATTCTTGCCAGAGGTGAGCTGTACTCTTAGCTACCATATGTATATAGCTTCAGTACTCTGCATTGCTGCCAGTGACTTACAGGGTTATTCAGAGATAGGTGAAAACCAGGAGAATGGCAGGAGAAGAGAACAATCTAGACCAAATAGTTGATTTGGAAAGTGAGATAAATGGGAGAATTTTTCTGATTTGGCTATTTTGACCTAGAATTCTCACTTCTCCACTCATTCTTCTGAGTTTCACCTTTCTTTGAATAGACCTGATAGTGTCCAAATTCTCATTAAACAGTATTTGAAGCTATAACTGCAATTCGAATAAAACCTCATGCCGAGGGGTCAAGTCCTGCAGGAACGCTTGGAAACACAGTTCCTTCACTATTTTAGCCGGAGGAACTTAGTTCCCGTTTGGCTGATATACTGGGAAGCTGCAATACCTTTCTATATAGACACAGTTTTATAAAACTGTCTATACTTAAAGGATTTTCCTGAATTTAAGCACATTGCGATGGCATGGGAATGACAATTTCTCAGTGTATGCCAGAGGAATGGCATTCTCATGCATAAAGAAGTGCTGCACCTCCCAGTAATCTTTACTATCAAGTGATTTTCCAAAAAAAAAATGTTTTTTTTATTACTGTATAATTAATTATTTCTGTAAATAACCTATTTGGCCAATAGATGGCGCCATCTACTTCCAAATTGATTTACAGAGATTTGAGCTGCAGGTCTATGTTTTTTTTTCTCCCTGCATCGGCTGCTGAAAGCCCGATATTTCAGAGCATTAAGCTGCCGATTTTACAGTTTTAGCTCTTTGGGTATTATGCCCACAGAGCTAAAACTTTAGGGGCGCCTTCTGCAGCCCAAAAGGAAACAAAATTAGCTTGCAGCAAACAAATTTCATTTGCTTTTTAGCTGCAGATCAGCAGATCGAGATATCTCGATATCGGGGCACCAGGTGGTGCCTTTGAAGCCCGAGATATCTTGATCTCGGTTGGTAGTGAAGAGGATAAAAATGGAATAGACAGAAATGTTGGTGAGTTCCTACACTTATTTTTTTTACGACTTGACCCCTGCTCACACTGGTAAGTTTGTATTTTAGCCTATTTTATTCAGCCCAATTTCGGGACTCTATTCCCACCCTGATGTAAACTTAACCAGAGCTGCGGTAAACTTAGCAACATCATAGACTATGGGCCCTTTTCCACAGTTGTCGGTAAAAATGGAGATGGTAAGCAGAAAAATCTGTGCATACAGATTTTTCTTACCGTCTCCATTTTACCGACTGTATTCCTGGGTACGTGCTTTATTGGCACCTAGCACCAGAACGACAGCATAGTTCCGTAGGACTCCATGGAGCCTTGCACATCACAGCCAAATGCGCAAGCTCGCTCTGACGGAGGGAGACTAGGAACTATTTATTCCCAGTCTCACTCTGCTGCCGGCGAAAGGAAGTGGAGGATCGCGCCACCCATTTCACTGCAGGATTAGAGTAGAGTATGGGATTTAATGGGGGAGTTAGGAGAGTGTATTAAGTGATTTTGCATTTGCTATTACAAAGTAGCCTATGCTTCCACCTGGGAGATGGTACTTGACTATGAGATAACATCTCCGCAAAGTTGGTGTTAAGTGATTTTGCATTTGTAAAATCACTTAACACCAACTTTGCGGAGATGTTATCTCATAGTCAAGTACCATCTCCCAGGTGGAAGCATAGGCTACTTTGCAATAGCCTGTGCAATCGCATCCAGGCAGATGTTAAAATAAACATCTGCCATAGTAAAGAAGATGTTAATGTACAGTAACCTCGCGCAGGGAAACGTTGCATTCTACTGAGCTTGTGGCACAAATGCAATGGTGTTTAAAATAACTACAGGAGACGATTTGTGTAACGATTCCTGTAGTTAGCTTATTGACAACTATGGAACATAGCCCTATAATGGCTCTGGTAACATTACAAGAACTCTGGTTAGGTTTACACAAGGGGTGGAATAAGGCCCACAGTATTTTACAGTTACAGTTGCAGGCATTTATATAGCGCCAACAAGTGCCACAGCGCTGCACAATAGGAGAAACAGATTAACAAATATACATGCACATTACATATTTTAGAGTTTTCTATTCTCCATGCTGGCACCCACTATTTGCAATGGTTTTACAACGCTGCACATGAAACTGAAGACAAGGAAGGGATACGATGGAGCAGCCTGGCTAAAAGCTACTATTTCACGACCGACTGTGAAGTTAACCCTTTCTTACAATTCAAAAATCACAATCATGTTAGCTTTAGGGTTAGTTTTAGGGTCAAGGTTACTGTAAACCCTTATTGTAATCCTAAAATTCTGCTCTATTTTCACTTCATTTTTAGGCAACAGATTCAGCTCCTTTTTGCTACTCGATACGCTCACGAAACAGCAAGAGCAGAATCTGATGGCTAAAGATTCTGCCATGGGGAAGAAAATGTACTAAAATAAGAAATGACCCCGACCCCTCATCTTGTAAGCACCCACTTGGATGTGATCTAAATGCTGTATTTGTTTGAGCTTGGTTTACAGTTTTAGGAAATACATGGTTTCTGTTCTTCTCAACGGTATATATATATTCCCCAGTACCTATCAAAGGTAATAAAGGGCTGGTGTGGTAGTGGGCAAACTCTAAAAAGAAATAATTAATCATAGCCTGGACTATAAAGTACAAGTCCTGACAGAATGAAGAAAAGACATTGAAGCTGAAGCTTTTTAACCATATCTCCATAGACCTATGGGCTGCTGCCTCCAGTCATGCTGTGCATTGCAACTTCCATCGTTCACTGCAGGGTTTGACCTAATCCTTCCTTACCACCATCTAAAAATCCGTAACCATATGGTAGCTGTAACAAATGCAACAATGTTTCTTTGGCTTTAAATATGCCAGTGTTACTGCTTGAAATATTTATATGTATTTTATGCATATAAATCCCCTCACCCATCTAGATTGCAAGTTCCCACGGGAATAGGGTCCTCACATCCTCCTGTATCCGCTGGCAGCAATACTGACCTGTCTCCTGTATGTATTGTAGAATTGTCCTGTCTTTAACCATTACACCTTGTACAGCGCTGCGGAATGTGTTGGCGCTTAATAAATAATAATAATAATAATAATTATGTAGAAGTTTTGTTGCCATTATTTAATAGCAGCAAAAATGAGAATTAAGATCATATGTTTATTATTGTTTATTTCTCATAATGTAGACAATGTAACAGTTTCCCTTTCTCAGTTATCAAACTGTAACAGGAATGCTTAAACGGCATACCGACGTGGCAAATGCATTTTTGGACGAGTACCTACCTCAAATTATGTACAATCGATGCCCTATATTCTATTCTCCTCAACCAGGGGTGTTTGAAAAGGATGAATAATATAATACCATGCGAATATAAAAAGTTACCAAGCAGCGTGACTGCAAGGAATCGAATTGAAGTGAAGCCAAACAATACATTGTTCCTCTCACTCACCTTTGCTATCCGTGTCGCTCTCGCTGGCACTGGGTACTGGACTGATCATCGGAGTGGTTCTCTCCCCGTCCTGCCCTCCCTCTTTCTTTCGGGTCTTGGCATTCTCTATTCCCTTCACTCGTCGAGCGTGCCGATTGCCTTTATAATGCGCCTCCGCTTGGTTCTGTGGGGAGAGAAAACATGCAATTGACAGGTCAGTTTTATCTTCTAATTTAATCGTAACGTGAGCACCAATTAATACCAAATCTAAACCTCCAAAACTATGTCTTGTACAAACCATCTCGCTGTATCGAGAGGATCGGTCTGATAAAGAGCTCTGCGATGCTGTGATACCCAACTGTCACTCCTAGTGAAATCATGGATGCCTCTGCCTTGTGACAAGAAGCATTTGGTAACAGCAGGAGGGTGTGTGTTTTGTGAATTATTTTTTTTATTTTACCAAGGAATTCTTAATCTGCTATGATTCATCTAGCAGCTTTACTTGCTTCAGCAGGGCGCACAATGCCTGCTTAAAACCCCCCAAAACACTTAAAGCCAAAGTGGATGGCACAAACTGGTTACATGGCGAACATCTAGAAGATGGGAGTGATGATGGAATTCTATAATGAAAATGCTGAAATTGAAACAATGACACTAAAAAATGTTGCTGCATGTGTGCATTAAAGCATCACTAAAAATATATAAAGATATTAGAGCATGAGCGTAGGAACTGGGAGGGACAGGGAATATGTCCCCCCAGATTTCTTCAAAGACATGAAAGACACACACGGAATATGTGTAGGATTCAGGATTTGTTGTATGTGTGGTTTATGCTTTATTTTACAGAATAAAGTTACCGACGTCCCCCAATTTATATGTTACAATTGCAAAGTAGTTGATAAGCAAAAACAAATTCCATAGCACTGTACAATGGGTGAGACAAAACACCCAAATATATATATATTATTATTATTATACTTTATTTATATAGCGCCAGCATATTACGCAGCGCTGAACAATGCGCACGACATAGACAGGGTTACAATACACTGAGACTGAACAACATTTGGATAAACCAGTACAGGAAGAAACGAGGGCCCTATTACCGTGGGAATTCCCAATCTTGAAGGGTTGGGGGTGGAAACAGTAGGAGGGGACTGCAAGGTGAGAGTGATGGACTTGTTGGGGCAGTGAGTCGGGTGGTAGGCTTTGCTAAATAGGAATGTCTTACAGGAGCGTTTGAAGGAAGGGAAACTAGGGGAAAGTCTGACAGTACAAGGGAGAGCGTTCCAGAGGATGGGGTCTGCGCATGGGAAACCCTGCAGTCTATCATGGGAAGAGGTAATGCAGGGAGACGCTAGGCGCAGGTCATTGTTTGATCTTAGGGAGCGGGCTGGGGTATATTTGGTGATTAGTGATTATTAGTGAGGACAGGTAGTGGGGAGCTGAGTTAGAGACACTGAGAACAATGAGAAAAGAGGACCTTGGTGAAGAGCAAGTGCATTACATCAGTGATCCCTAACCCTGGTCCTCAGGGCCCAATAAAAGGTCAGGTTTTTCAGATATTTAAAGCACAGCACAGGTGATATGATTTGCTGCTCAGTGATTGCAGGATTCAGTGATTGCAGGATTCACTTGCTTCAGAAGGGCACACAATGCCTGCGTAAAAACCCCAAAACAGTTAACGCCAAAGTGGATAGCACAAACTGATTACATAGCGAGTCCTTAAAACCTGGGCTGATAGAGGGTCATTAGGACCAGGGTTGGGGGCCACTGCACTACATTATTTTAGACTGCATTGATATGTACAGTCACAGTGTACACATCATTGTAGTTTTAAGGGTAATTTGGGATGAATTTAGAAGTTTATGGGTGTTTATTTTTAGAGGGGTTAGTGCTAGTGGGTTTATAGGGTTAAAAGACATGTAGAGTTGTCATGTTATTACTTTTAAAACGACATAAATAAGAGATACATCCAACTTGTCACATTTAATTTGATCGTCCTAGATATTACAAACATAGCTGGTTCTCGCATTAATCCTATCATTAGTGAGATTGGAAGGAGACACAGAGAACATCTCATGCAGGAAACATCATTGTCATGTAAATAAGACAAGTGTTCTCCTCTAAGCACTTTTTGGATGAGGTCCAATAAAGAAGCAGATGTGTTCTGTGTATAACAACAAAAAGATAACAGAGGAAAACAGATGAAAAGCACAGGATATGCTTGTTACAAAGACTTCTTTGCTTTTAGTGTTTCAGCATTTGACTTCAGACCTACTTTATACTGAATTAATCTTGTCTGAGCTGGAATGTAAAAGCCGACTCAATGCGGGAGATGGATTCTATCTTCATATCTAACTCGGTCATGACATTGTTATTTCTGGGGTAACATTAAAGCTTCAGCAGCTTAGGTTATGGGAAGTCGAATAGGATATTAATTAGCATATTAATCCGTGTTCTCTAGAACAGTGTTTCTCAACTCCATACCTCGGGCCCCCTAATAGGCCAGGTTTTAAGGATTACCTGGGGGAAACACAGAATGAATCCTGCAAACACTGAGCAGCAAAATCATATCACCTGTACTGTGCTTCAGATATGCTGCAAACCTGACCCGTTAGTGGGTCCTGAGGACTGGAGTTGAGAAACACTGCTCTAGAACTATAATCACATTGAAAAGTTATAATAAACCAACACTTTGTGATCCCTTTGCTTGATTTCATACATTGTCCAATGACACAACATTGTGCTTTCTGCTGTCATAAGCATTGTCCCTTATAGGTCAGCTTTTCTGATCTCACGTGACAGGATAACATTGTCAGCTCTAATTGGACCAATGCTGCCACCAAGATAATAGCAGCCTATAGGAAAGTGTGACAGGTGCTCTTTAAATATCCCCTTCATGACCTTTATGATCAATGCATTTCCTTGTATCACACATAAAGTGAGACTGCGATGAGTTATGTAACGTTGCATTACTTAATAGGGAATGACATTTTACACATTGTGCTTACTGAAGCAAACATATAGATTTTTAATGATCGGCTTCTAAATGATATGCCGTCACACACCTATCACTCACCATTGGCACAGAGGTTTATGCCAATTAAACTGCGAAGGATGAAGAAGGACTGGTCACATAAGGCTTATTAGTAGGAGCTTCATTAGAGGTCCAGCAACATGCCGGTCCTATTCCTAGGACCTTTCTCAGTTAAACTGTGACTTGTGAGAGGAGAATTGCCTTTCGCTGCTGACTTCACCATAGTATATATGATACAGCTCTCTGTAAAGCAATGTGCACAGACGAATGTGATGGCAACACCTGGCAGTGGCCCGTGTGAGGTTGTTGCGATGTGTCATGAAGCAAGATCTATGATCAATGGAATATCCATCGCTTGATGGAAAATCACTCAGAAAGTGAACATGCTTATAACGGATGAATTAACCTTAAGCGAATAGGAAATGTCAGTGCATTATGGTGGTATTATTATTATTATTATGTATTAAGCGCCAAAACATTCCGCAGCGCTGTACAAAAGATGCAATGGGTAAAGACAGGACCAGGGCCGGCCCAATACATGGTGCTGCCTGGAGCGAAGAAAGAAAAATGCTGCCCCCCAAAAAAAACACAGTGTGTATAAGCGTATCACAGTGCGCCACACTGAATTTGACATACCCAGCAGAGCCCAGAATTTGACATACCCAGCAGAGCCCAGAATTTCGAAATACCCAGCAGAGCCCAGTGTGTCACATACCCAGCAGAGCCCAGTGTTTCACATACCCAGAGCCCAGTGTTTCACATACCCAGCACAGCCCAGTGTTTCACATACCCAGCAGAGCCCAGTGTTTCACATACCCAGCAGAGCCCAGTGTTTCACATACCCAGCAGAGCATACCCAGCAGAGCCCAGTGTTTCACATACCCAGCATAGCCCAGTGTTTCACATACCCAGCAGAGCATACCCAGCACAGCCCAGTGTTTTGCATACCCAGCAGAGCCCAGTGTTTCATATACGCAGCAGAGCATACCCAGGAAGGAGGGGGAGAGATAGATGGGAGTGCAGGAAGGAGGGGGGAGATGAGCGTGAGAGGAATGGATGGGGGGTGAGAGAGACAGACTTGTACTTACCAGCAGGTTCTGTCTCACTCCGGCCTCCATACAGCCCGGTTCCTGCTTCTTTGCCTTCACAGGCGCTGTTCCCCCATCTGTGAACTTCCGTGTTCACTCACTGTCCAGGCGCCGCCTAGTGGCATTACAGGAGCATTGCATGCCGGGAGGTGTAGTTTTAGATTGGTTCTCTGCAATATTCAGTAATCCAGTCTAGAACTACACCTCCCAGCATGTTTGGTGATGCCGCCAGGCGGCGCTCAGACAGGGAGTGAGGCCGGATGATCGGCTCAGAGCGGCCCCGCTGTGCTGGTCTCCAATAGATGCCAGCGCAGCTTAACCCTTTCGCTGCTGAGGCTTTTCCCGCCCCTATGCTGAGGTCATTTTTACCTGTTTTGCGCATCATGTTTAAACGTGTTTTGAAGGCTTATTTTAGTATATGACCCAGACATATTATATATCGTTCTTTCCGTCAGACTCAGTAGATTCATAATATGTCATTATTATATGTATACGTTATGTCATGTCTGTATATTATAACAAAAAATGCAATAAAATATGTATTTTCAATAATTTACAATGTGTAAAGTGTTTTTTTCCACATTTTAACATGCGAGCAATTGCGGTTATATTTTGTATGGGGTGCGCTTGTTAAAAAAATTAGAGATGGGGTCTCGTTACATTTTTTTTTGGGGAAAATGACACTATTTTTAACAAACGCACCGCATACAAAAATCGTTAGTGCAGCATCATTGTTCACATTATAATTGAAATGGGAACAATATTGCTGCATTAACAAACCAAAAAAAATAAAAAAAAAGTGTTTATTTTTTTTTTTTTTAATTTTTGTTTTAATTTTTTTTAATTTTTTTTTTTCATTTTTTTTTTTTTTACAAAATTTTTCACTTTCATGTTTGGTATCGTTGGAACGGCCATGCTCTGGCCGATCCAACGATACCAAAATTTAACCCCTAGCTGCCACGGATCGGGAGATAGGGAGTTCATTGGAACTCCCTATCTCCACAGTTGGTGGCAGTTAGGGGTTAAGTCTAGGACTGGCGTCATCGTGCTACGCACGATGACGCCAGTCCTCTGGGGGAGTTCCCGGAGGCTTGGCCGACATCCAAGATGTCGGCCAGCTCCGGGAAAGGATCACGAACCGGCGCTTTTCAGCGCCGATTCGCGATCCAGCTCCCCAGGGGTTAATGCCAGGCATCATTTGGAAGGGCAGGCTGTGCCCTTCCAAATGATGCCTGGGTTAACCCCCTGTGCGCCGCCGATCGGGAGGGAGAGAGGTCCGAAGGACCTCCCCCCCCTCCCTTTCAGGCGCCTCCTCCGCACATGCGGGGGGGGCGCCTGAATTAGGTGTCATCGCGCCCCCGCGATGACACCTAATTCTGGCGGCTGCTGGTCCGGATGCCGGGCTGACATCCAGGATGTCAGCCCGCACCGGAGGGGCCAGCGATCGGCCGGAACCCGGCCGAACGCTGACCCCGATGGGAGGACGCGCTCAGCGCATCCTCCGCATACCAGCGGGACTGCTGAGGACGCGCTGAGCGCGTCCTCAGCAGTGAAGTGGTTAAAAAATAGTGCAGGGGCTCAGCAGAAAAAAAATTGCTGCTCCCCCAAAATCTGCCGCCTGGAGCGGTTGCTCCGAACCGCTCCATGGTCGGGCCGGCACTGGACAGGACGATTCTACAATACATACAGGAGGCCGGTCAGATTCCTGTCAGCAGATACAGGAAGACATGAGGGCCCTATTCCCATGGGAATTTACAATCTAGAGGGATGGTAACACTTTCCCTATACCAATTACGATTATGAAAGTAGAAGCTCGTGTGTTTTTATTGAGCAGATACAGCATTCAAATAATTTCTACAACTTCCTATTCAGCGTGCAGCTTTCAGATGCATGTTACAAATCCCTGATGTCCGTGATACATAATACATTCTTTAGTAATTATTGCAGCACTCATTGGAACTGATACAAGTTCTTGTTCTGGTTTCGATCTTGGAATGATGACACTCAGGAATTTATTCCATCTCGAATGACCCAGTCCAGTGCAAGATGATTGAGGTAAAAGTCACATGACTTGGCAGTTAAACCTACGTTGATCCTAAAATTAAAGAATCACGTGAAATCCAGATTTAGACTTATTTACCATTTTATTTGGTATGCAGAAGGTTCCAGCAATTCCAACTTGTGTATTCGGTATGGGAGCTCTGTATGTTGCTCATTTAGATTCTCTTACTCTCAAGGGAAAGGAGCAGAAGCAGTCATCTAGTAAGAAGTATATTAGATGCACTGCCTGGTCGCATTTCTGCTGTAATTCAATAGATAAAAAGCAACAGGGCAGGTGAGCAATGGACCTCGCTGCTTGTTACGTCTGTCCCAGAGAAGCAGATAAATAAAACAAAGTTATGCATGAATGGTATCTGCCTATACTAAGAACAACCACTGTGTATAAACTATGTTATATTTACGGGCCCCGGGTCATTGATTTGCGACTCTATACCCCAGCGCATGGTATAAACAAAGTCAGCTGGGACTTGCAAACCAGCTCTGTTTATACATGTAGCTTCATTTATGTGCACAAACTGTTAAATCCATGTATACCAACAGCAGCGTGCACAGCATTTGGATCATACAACACGGCCATATTCCACAAACACATGCACATTGTGCGAGTGTCAGATTCCAAAAGCATTTCAGATGGGAACAGACATAGCTGCCCTTAGCAAGGTGTTGAGTGAGCTTAAATGCTGCAGCAAAGTCATATCATATGTCAGTTTTGGCTATCCACCCAGTACTTAAAGGCTTCAGATTCTTATGTTAGATGCATTCCTATAGACTGTCCTCATTCAAAACCTAGCAGATAACATGTGTGGTAAATGAGATTTCCCCATGTCGCACCCATATAGTTACAGTTATTATATGTGTGTGTGTAAATTATATATATATTGGATAAGCCATGCTAGTCCAGAATGATACTCTGGTGATATATATACACACGCACACACACTTCAAAACAGGGAGAGTGTAGCAGTACATTTGAAAGACAAGCTTTTAAGAGTCTATGATCTCTCCACTGTTTACCTTTCTTGGCCATGCTTTTCCACTAGTATTTACAACTACCCAATCCTAACCCCCCATCCTTCTGCTCAGCTCTTTATTGTTCAATTCTATGATTTTGCTCAGTAAAGCTTCCAGACCTAAAGAAGAGAGGAGACTCTCAAAAGCTTGTCTTTAAATGCAACGTTAATCCAATAAAAAAGGAAATACTACGTACTGCTATATGGTGATTTTGGCATCTGGACTAACACGGCTTAGCCAATAAATAAATATATATATTAAATAGGTTCTATTTAAACCTTGATCTGCAGGGAGCTTCAGAAAGGACTGGGTCCTCAATAAGTAAGTTTATCCCATAAGAGCAGTCATTAGGTTAGTATGATAGGACCTGCCAGGGGTGGAATACATTGTCGCTGTTGGCAGGCTTACGCAATCCATGGCCATCCATTGCAAACTAAACTTCCACCATTGTTCAACAGAGCTCAGTATTGAATTTATGTAAGGGTTAAGAACTACAGTGACTTTGAAGGGGTTAAGAAATGTTTGTAAGCATTTAAAGGGTTAAATCTGGAAAATCTCTGTTTAAATGAATTTAGCTGCTGTTGTGGTTTTTGTATTGTTTGAATAATATGTTTGGTGTGCTCTCCTCCTGTTTTGTTATATATATATATATTGACAGTGTGATTAGGGGCAGATTAATAGGCCACAGGTTTATTAGCAGGCAAATGGATAATGCCCTTTTCCCTATATAGGGCTAACTCACATCTGATGCCTGATTAGGACTGTCCTGCCCTTATAGGAGCTGTGGTTCCCTCTGAGAGGGGAGTCTTGGTGCTGGGTGCAGCAGGGAAGAAAGCTAAATCCTGAAGCTAAAAAGAAAGTACATTTTGTTTTGCTTATTGGTAAGCGGCTTAGCCTCCCAATATTATAGGTAGGGATACTAAATACTTAGTTAGGCTTCGCATAAGGAGTAGGCATTTGATTTGCATTTTGTTTTATATTCCTGTTTATGATGTTTACCCTGCAAGTAGGCTGCATAATAAAGACAAAAGTGAAGCATTGATCCCTGTATCCAGTGCCTATCTCACTATATATGAGAGAGAGAATATCTCAGGTTCACTGATAAAGTTCTGATAGTTTCTAAACTGCAATTATGCTTCTGACATTGAAAAGTTAAGATGTGTGACAACTAGGTATGTGCATGACTTTTTTTTGTTTCGGGGTTTTTTTTCGGGTGTTTTGTTTTTGTTTCGGATCATTGGACAGTTTTTCTTTCATTTCGGATCATTTTAATTCGGTGACTCGATTTGGATCATTTCAGCGATTTGGCTCATTTTGGCAATTCGGTTCTGTGATGGAACCGTTCTCTTCCGTCTGTCCTGACTCTCCAGACACCCCTTCGTTGCGGTCAGCCCGGCTACTGGGAGCGCTGTCCTCAGCACCTCGAGCAGCTTGACCCGCCTGCTTCTGTTCCTCTGCCCTGGAGCCGTTAGGAATCTCCAGAAGGCCGCTCTCTGCCTTCTGAGGGTGAGCGTGGAGTGTAGCGTAGTTTGTAATAAAGACACCAGGCGCGGCTGTATGCTTTAAAACAGGATTCTCTCTCTCTGAGCTCTGAGAGTTCTCTGACTTTTAATGAACAAAACGCCACCATTTATGCCGAAGTCCAACAGTCATAATTTGCATAAATGACGCACCTCGTTTTACCAATATACTAATTACATTATGTCAGTTATTTACAATAAACATTCTTTACATTCTTTAGCCTTCAGCTCACACAACATTTGTATAATCCATTGTTCTAACACAGCAGATTGAAATACAAACACAATCACAGACGTCTTGAATTAAATATGCAGCTAGATAAGGGGAAAAACCCTGGTGCATAAATTACACAGCAGTAAAGCTTGTTTACTGGCTATACAGAAACACATTTACCTACAGGAATATAAGTATTTAAAAAAACCAAAGCTACGCCATTTTACACTAAACTAAATTAAACTAAAACCAAACTATGTAAAATATATAAAAACCCATGATATAAATGAACTTAAAGTCTCTTGGGGGTTTGAAGCATGGAGCGTTACATCAGCTCCATGACAGGTTCATTTCGGCAATTCGGATCAGTTGGTTTTTCGTTTTTTTATGAGTTATTTCGTTTTTATTGCTTATTTAAGAATGGGAAGTAGACTACTACCAATAGAATGTAAGTTTCTTTACTTAATTATTCTTTTAGGATTTTTTAGGCATTTTTTGGGTGAAATTTTAGGTTTCCTAACTCTTTTTAAAGAAACAAGGCTTTTTATCCCATAGGTTTCAATGCAGCATATGAATCCGCACAATGCCGGGCAGCGCCTCTCTGTAGTATAATTAATGCAGCATATGATCCGCACAATGCCGGGCAGCGCCTCTCTGCAGTATAATTAATGCAGCATATGAATCCACACACTGCCGGGCAGCGCCTCTCTGCAGTATAATTAATGCAGCATGTGAATCCGCACACTGCCGGGCAGCGCCTCTCTGCAGTATAATTAATGCAACAGAAGAGGGGGTTCCCACTATATGGCGCTCCTCGCTGGAGAATGGGTGATTCTATCTGAAGAAATCCCCTTGTGTTGTGGGTTCCTGTTAATCAACAAATATCTCTAGGACGGTAAATAGAAAGCCCTTATGATGTATACTGACATGCACAAAAAACGTCAAACATGCGTATACATTGAGTGTGATTATTACAGTGGCTGGATGTAGCACAGAATGTTTCAGTCTCTGTCCCAGAGAGGGGGGGTTTCACACTATATGTTGCTCCTCGCTGGAGAATGGGTGATTCTATCTGAAGAAATCCCCTTGTATTTGGGGCTCCTGTTAATCGACAGAAATCTCTAGGACGGTGAAAGCCCTTATAATGTATATGAATATACAATGACATGCAAAAAATATACGTCAAACATGCGCATACATTAAGATGAATTAATACAATGGCTGGATGTAGCACAGGATGTTTTAGTCTCTGTCCCAGATTGCCATCTAGTGGTTGGTGGGCATATACCCAAAGTTTCTTTTAAAAAGCAGGCCTTGATTTCCTTCTCCTGATACAATGCATCGGTTGTTCTTCCTTGTTTTTCAATTCCTCTCTCTTGATCTTGTGCCTCCAAGACAGAGAGTTGGAGTTAGGAAAATGTATCTCAGAAAAATTCCAGAGAAAATTGGAGTGGATTGGCCACATGCACTTACGTTTAGCTCTGTCTCCCAGACGGTCTTTTTGGAATGTTTCACCAGTGTGTTCCCCTCTGGTTCGCCTTCCTCTGCTCCTGCGGTGTTCCTTTATGGAGTTATGCTTCCACGAATCCAATGTAGCCCTTTTCTGGGTGCTAGAATGGAAGTGGGGGCTGGGTTCCTTGGAATAAAAACGCTGGATGCAGGGATACGGCTAAAATGGGGTTTAATGGGTGATAACAAAATAAAAAAGAACAGTGGGTCAGGCAGTAAGTGTTCCAGTGAGTGAAAAAAGATAAAAGGTCCTCCAAAACGCGTTTCGCTAGGTTGCCACTAGCTTCATCAGTTGGATGGACTCTATTTTACAATTCGAATATTTATACAATACGAAAAGGCGCGAATCGTAATTCGTTCGTAGGCGCATGCGCGAAAATTCGTATCTTTGTGGGTGTGTCTTTTTCGTATGTGCGGAATTCCGTCTTTATAAAGAAATACAATTTTTTTCGGAACTTAGTTGTGACTTTTCGTATATGTGAAAGTTCGTTCGTTTTAAATACGATTTTTTGGATAAATACGATTTTTTTCGTGTTGAGATCCGATTTCATTGTGGGTGGGCTTTTTCGTCCCTGGGTGATGACGTCATCTTGATTGTTCTCTATTCTGGCTTTATTCTTCTTCCAATAGGGAGGTGCTTGCTATGCGTTCTTAGAAAAAAGCATGTACTTATTGCACCTCTCTGCAGTATAATTAATGCAGCATGTGAATCCGCACACTGCCGGGCAGCGCCTCTCTGCAGTATAATTAATGCAGCATATGAATCCACACACTGCCGGGCAGTGCCTCTCTGCAGTATAATTAATGCAGCATATGAATCCACACACTGCCGGGCAGTGCCTCTCTGCGGTATAATTAATGCAGCATATGAATCCACACACTGCCGGGCAGCGCCTCTCTGCAGTATAATTAATGCAGCATGTGAATCCGCACACTGCCGGGCAGCGCCTCTCTGCAGTATAATTAATGCAGCATGTGAATCCGCACACTGCCGGGCAGCGCCTCTCTGCAGTATAATTAATGCAGCATGTGAATCCGCACACTGCCGGGCAGCGCCTCTCTGCAGGATAATTAATGCAGCATATGAATCCACACACTGCCGGGCAGTGCCTCTCTGCAGTATAATTAATGCAGCATGTGAATCCACACACTGCCGGGCAGCGCCTCTCTGCAGTATAATTAATGCAGCATGTGAATCCGCACACTGCCGGCAGCGCCTCTCTGCAGTATAATTAATGCAGCATGTGAATCCGCACACTGCCGGGCAGCGCCTCTCTGCAGTATAATTAATGCAGCATGTGAATCCGCACACTGCCGGGCAGCGCCTCTCTGCAGTATAATTAATGCAGCATGTGAATCCGCACACTGCCGGGCAGCGCCTCTCTGCAGTATAATTAATGCAGCATGTGAATCCGCACACTGCCGGGCAGCGCCTCTCTGCAGGATAATTAATGCAGCATATGAATCCACACACTGCCGGGCAGTGCCTCTCTGCAGTATAATTAATGCAGCATGTGAATCCACACACTGCCGGGCAGCGCCTCTCTGCAGTATAATTAATGCAGCATGTGAATCCGCACACTGCCGGGCAGCGCCTCTCTGCAGTATAATTAATGCAGCATGTGAATCCGCACACTGCCGGGCAGCGCCTCTCTGCAGTATAATTAATGCAGCATGTGAATCCACACACTGCCGGGCAGTGCCTCTCTGCAGTATAATTAATGCAGCATATGAATCCGCACACTGTTCGGAAGCACCTCTCTGCAGTATAATTAATGCAGCATATGAATCCGCACACTGCCAGGCAGCACTTCTCTGGAGATCGATTCATTGATTTGAATCGATTCATATTTTGATCAGTTAAATTCATTTTTTATGAGTTACAACTAATGCAGCATATGAATCCATACACTGCTGCAAAGTTCCTGGCAGTGTGCGGATTCATATGCTGCATTAACTATACTGCAGAGAGGTGCTGCCAGGCAATGTGCAAATTCATATGCTTCATTAATTATACTGCAGAGAGGTGCTGCCCGGCATTGTGCGGATTCATATGCTGCATTGAAACCTATGGGTTTAAAAGCCTTGTTTCTTTAAAAAAAGTTCGGAAACCTAAAATTTCACCCAAAAAAATCCTAAAAGAATAATTAAGTAAAGAAACTTTCATTCTATTGGTAGTAATCTACTTCCCATTCTTAAAAAAGCAATAAAAATGAAATAACTCAATAAAAGCGAACAACCAACTGATCCGAATCACCTGAAATGAGCCAGATCGGTGAAATGAGCCAAATCAGCGAAATGATCTAAATCGCCGGCATGATCCGAATCCTTGAATCGATCCGAAATTTCGGGTGGTCGATATTTCATTTTTGGAAATGCTCCCGAAACACGAAAATGGTGACTTTCGTCCGAATTTCAATTCGGAACGAAACTAATTGCACATCTCTAGTGACAACATCATCAACAAACTATTGCTTACTAGTAGAAGCAAACTGCATCTTTCTTAGTTAAAAATCTTTTAATTATTATATATGTAACGGGTGTGTACTGTATAAAAATGTGTGTGTGTCTTTAAGGAACATTATATGTGTATTACACTAATTCCTTACAAAAATAGATATGTTCCAGTCCCAGGGGCATTAGGTTCTTTAAAGGGTTGTTGTGAGTAGTTTTTATATTTGGTTTGAGCAGCCGTTTTTATGAGGGGGTTAATATGGTAATGAGGGATGACATCACTCCCTGCTAGTTAGATCTAGGCAGTTCCCTTCCTTCCCGGGCTTATCAGAGCACGTGAGGCTTGAGAAGCAGAGGTAAGAGGTCTGACAGGCTCTCTGCTTAAAGCAGGAAGAGCTAGAAAACCCTATAAACCCTATAAGATCCTATAGAATCCTCTTATCAAAGATGTATATAGTATAGCTGGATTAGAATCCATGTTAAAACAGGTATTTTGTCTTCTTTTTTTACTTTCGTTTTTGAGTTGCAGCAGTTAGGCCCATGTCCCTGTTATAGTGTTCTATAACTATCCTTTTGTATTATATGCTCCACTAAACTTAAGGCTGTTTATTTTATTAGATGTCCTGAATAAAAGTGTATATAGGTAGAATGTGCAGGTTTTTCATGTATATTGTGATCGGGGGTTCTGTACATAGCGTAATGTTATATTTTGTTGTACAGGTGGAACGTCTCCTGATATATATATTCATTCCTGTATACATGTATATTATTTTATTCAGGTATGTTCCAGTTTATTATTATTTTTATGTCTTATTGCGTATTTGTCTTGTCATTTGTAAATAATTTTGTTAATTCATGTATATGGTTATTCATATAATGTTGTAGATGCTTATCAGAGCACGTGAGGCTTGAGAAGCAGAGGTGGAACGTCTCCTGATATATATATTCATTCCTGTATACATGTATATTATTTTATTCAGAGGAGAAGCGGCGCCAGAGGCAGAGGAGTCGCCTGAAGTAAAATCCGTTCCCCAAAAAAAGTCACATGTTGCCGGTCTCGTCCTTGCTGCACCACACCAACATACAACACAACGCAGAGTCCATCATTACGAACGGGCGGTGAGGGTGTAGGCCGGTCACAGTGGTGCCGTGACTCGGATGAAGATCAGTCTCCGTTCTCCATGGTGTGGATCTTCATCTAAGGATCAATGTCGTTTGATCGCCGGTGGGAGCTGCACTCCAGTAAAGGTTTCAAAGAACTGTAACACAAAATGGCGCACTTACATGCACAGGACACTTCTCTAGATATGCAATGCCAGTGAGACTCAAGTCACTCTCCTGAGAGTCCAATGAGTAACTCCTCGGAGTTGGTTGCAAATAGCTGCAGCAGTGCAGCAGCGGGCAGGTTTTTGTAATTTAAAGTTTTTTTATTTCCTCTGAAGGTTAAAGCAATAATGGCGCATGGTTTCAGTGGAATTGATTTTAATGCTGATAGAAACATGCCAAACCCAAGTATGGGCAGGGGAAGACTGTTTAGTGATCAGCCGTGTACACCTGTTGCAGTGAGGGGTAACTCTGTAAGAACATCACCCGAGGTTTGTTCCACTAGGGTAACTGAGCGAACGCCTAACCAGTCAGGAGGTGACCCAGTACCGACCAGCCCAGATTTAAAGGATCCAGCATGGTACAATTTCATTACACAAATTGCTCAGGAGGTAGGGCACAGTATAATTTCTGCTCAGGATGGTGACGCGAGTAGAGGGAGAGAAACCGGCAATGTAAGAACTTCGAGTTCAGGTGCAGAGCAGTCTTTTTCAGAAATCCCTTCGCTTAATTTGACAGGAGTTAAACTTGTTGTGCAGTCTGAAGCAAAAGAGCCGCCTGTGTTCAGAGGAGATTGTGCAGATAAATTTAGTGTACATGAATGGGAAGAGTTAATGGGCGCTTATTTACGAAAAAGGGGTGTACCCGTAGTGGAGCATTGTAACGAAATTCTTTCCAGGTTAATGGGAAAGGCCAAGGACATTGTAAAAATCACCCTGCGCAGTAACACTTCTCTAAAACCTTCCGAGAACCCCAAGGTAATATTCGATATTCTGAAACACCATTTTAGTGCACCAGCAGAAATAGTAAATGATTCTCAAGTCAGCAGCAACCCAGACACACAGTGTGTTAAGACCCGTACAGGATGGGTAGTAAAGAAAGTTAGCCGTTTAATAGAATCCTTGACCCAGAAGTCAATCAACATTCAGAGAGTGGGCCCATCTCTAATAAATAGGTCAGGGTCAATCCGTTCTTTATTCTAAGTGTTCTTATATTTTTGATATCACACCAAAAAAGGAGTAAATGTCAATTGTGAAAATTGTCCAAGAAATGTAAGAATTTCATGTAATATAACCTGTACCAGACCATCGTATGCTGTACACGGCAGTATATTGTTCTATGGATGCTTAGGACTTGATCAACCTTAGGTTTATCCTAACCTATTAAGTAGGTAGCTTACGCTGAATTGCAAATTTGTTTTGTTTAGGTCTGGTTCAGCGGAACCATTAGTATTGTATGGTCAGGATATTAGTGTAATTCAGAAGGGGTGAATGTAACGGGTGTGTACTGTATAAAAATATGTGTGTGTGTCTTTAAGGAACATTATATGTGTATTACACTAATTCCTTACAAAAATAGATATGTTCCAGTCCCAGGGGCATTAGGTTCTTTAAAGGTTGTTGTGAGTAGTTTTTATATTTGGTTTGAGCAGCCGTTTTTATGAGGGGGTTAATATGGTAATGAGGGATGACATCACTCCCTGCTAGTTAGATCTAGGCAGTTCCCTTCCTTCCCGGGCTTATCAGAGCACGTGAGGCTTGAGAAGCAGAGGTAAGAGGTCTGACAGGCTCTCTGCTTAAAGCAGGAAGAGCTAGAAAACCCTATAAAACCCTATAAGATCCTATAGAATCCTCTTATCAAAGATGTATATAGTATAGCTGGATTAGAATCCATGTTAAAACAGGTATTTTGTCTTCTTTTTTTACTTTCGTTTTTGAGTTGCAGCAGTTAGGCCCATGTCCCTGTTATAGTGTTCTATAACTATCCTTTTGTATTATATGCTCCACTAAACTTAAGGCTGTTTATTTTATTAGATGTCCTGAATAAAAGTGTATATAGGTAGAATGTGCAGGTTTTTCATGTATATTGTGATCAGGGGGGTTCTGTACATAGCGTAATGTTATATTTTGTTGTACAGGTGGAACGTCTCCTGATATATATATTCATTCCTGTATATATGTATATTATTTTATTCAGGTATGTTCCAGTTTATTATTATTTTTAGGTCTTATTGCGTATTTGTCTTGTCATTTGTAAATAATTTTGTTAATTCATGTATATGGTTATTCATATAATGTTGTAGATGCTTATCAGAGCACGTGAGGCTTGAGAAGCAGAGGTGGAACGTCTCCTGATATATATATTCATTCCTGTATACATGTATATTATTTTATTCAGAGGAGAAGCGGCGCCAGAGGCAGAGGAGTCGCCTGAAGTAAAATCCGTTCCCCAAAAAAAGTCACATGTTGCCGGTCTCGTCCTTGCTGCACCACACCAACATACAACACAACGCAGAGTCCATCATTACGAACGGGCGGTGAGGGTGTAGGCCGGTCACATATACAAGGCTGTTAGCAGCATAATGTAAAAAACAGCTGATACAATGTGAGCATCAATGTCATGTGGAATTTTTCCTTCAAATAATATATTGGTAATAAAGTTTTTCCTTTTGTGTTCAGTTTTTAGAATAATGAACAATGAAATGTAATATGGACTCTGGTCATAGAACAAGATGTAAATTAAAAGCTTTCAGAAATCTTGGTTTAGCTTTCGAGTCAGGTATAAACAAAAAGAGGCACTCTTTCCCTTATTATTCGAGTGGTCAGGCTGCATAGAGTGACTCCCCACTCCCCTCTCCCCTCTCCCTCCAGACCACACAGCTGTCACTTAACAGACAGGATTTTGAATATCACCCTCGCCAGAGACCAACTCGGGGACTGATGTCATCTCCGAGCGCTTACAACAGCAAGCAAATGGGGAGAAAGCAGATATGGGCTGGTGCTGCACAGGCCAGCCCTTGCGCGCAGACCATTCCATCACTTTGCACAGGTGCTCCCGTAACTTCCGTGCAAAAAGTACTCATGTTATGCAAGATACGCAATTTGGTAACGTATGTAATAAAGTTACTTACATACACCTCACAAATTAAATAAGAAGCTGCAGGGACTACCACATTATGGAATCCCTGGATCGAAGAGGAGGAGCAGCCCAGCGCTGAGGGAGAAGAGGTAAGAATTTTCATCTAAAATTAGACACATATATAAATATGTCAGCAGCACCTGCCCAATTTTTTTTTATGGGGCAAAAAAAAGAGTTGATGATTCATAGAGTGTTCCTTTAACCAGAGTTCTGGTAAACATAGCAACTCCATAGACTTTAAATGAGTTTACATTAAGTTTAAATTAAGTTTACACATGACTTATCGCGTTGTGAGACGATATTCTAGATGAGTCAGCAATAGGGAGCCGTAATTGCTGAATGGTGAGGCACGTGGTTTGACATTAGGTAAGGTGACACAGATAATAATAGTGGTTTAGAATAAAGGGTCTTAGTGCTAAAAGGAGCTAACGGGGTACCACTACCTACCACAGGTGCTTTGGACTGTAACTCCTATCACCTCCCTGTCAGGCTATGGCCTACCTACAATCTCAGGGCTGTCCCGATCCATACCGCAGCGGCAACTTACTCAACTCTGCTGTAATTAATGCAACGAGAGCTCAGCAGCAAATAAATTGTCCGTCAGCAATTAAAACTTTAAAGCAAGCTTTGTTTGGAGTAAGAGCATGCTTTATTATGCAGAAGACACAAAAGAAACTGCTTTCTTTTTTTCAACACAGCAAAAATAAGCGGCGCATGGACGAAGATAGGAGAACGCTGCCCAGAGGAAAAAAAAAGAAAAAGAGGAGCCTTTCATCTACTGTAAATGCAGACTTGGAAGCAAAGCAGATTGTGAGCAAAGAAATGAGAAAAACAAAAGAGAAGTAAAGGCTACGAAGAAAAAAAGACAAAAGGAAACAGAACGAGAGCAGAAGGAGAGAGCAGTCGCTCCCTTTTGGCTGCCATTGAGTCGACATACGCTAAATATCTCCCCACGCCTCCTCAGTACAGTGTTTAGATAACTGGGGATTAACAGGAAGTCGCCTCCAAAAAAATTCTTGGCCTCACCCAACAACACACTATCAGCCTCCTGGGGCAGAGGGGAATCTGTCAAGGGTCTCGTTGCCAGAGAGGCCAGCGTGGGTTACTACAGACCCCACTGCCAGCAGCGGAAATAAGTCTGCTGATTTCACACAATCAAAATTTTAATCAAGATGATAATTACGCTATATCGTTTCCATATGGAAATGCCTTTAATTACATCTGTGGTAATAAGGTTGCGGATTTGGTTCCTAATCAGGAAATTTGATGGTGTGACGCTGTGGTGTGAATGTTGGCCCAACTCCTTAAACACCATCCAACCCCAGAAAGCAATCTCTTATAAGCCGTCATTATCTCTCCATGTCTCATTTTCTTTTCATGAGAGAATGTTTTTTTTTTTGTATTTCTCTTTTATTCATGCACTATAATATACCTACAAAGAAGGTCCATGGACTGTGATTTTTCTGTAAATGCGCAGATGACGCCATAAACATATCTCTGTGTTCTGATGCCGTTCGGAATCTACATACCAGATTCCAACATATTCTCAGTTTTTCCGACTTCCTTTTCATCACGCGAATGTATTTCCATGCAGAGTAGAAATAGACATGATTACGCCACAGCTTTAAGTCTGTGAAAATCCAAGGTAATTGCTCTTTGCAGTCACAATTTGTACTATTCATAACACAAATGCTATACCGGATATGCCATGTGCGTACAAAATTGCAACCTACACTGGTGTCATATGCTATCCTGATTTCCAATTAACCTTTATACAGCTCAAAGTGCTTACTCTATATAAATATTTATGTGTCCAGATCCAGTATATACACTATATTGCCAAAAGTATTTGCTCACACATCCAAATAATCTGAATCAGGTGTTCCAATCACTTCCATGGCCACAGGTATGTAAAATCAAGCATCTAGGCATGCAGACTGTTTTTACAAACATTTGTGAAAGAATGGGTTGCTCTCAGGAGCTCAGTGAATTCCAACGTGGAACTGTGATTGGATTTGTTGCAAGGTGGCATCCTGTCTTGAAATTTTCTCGCTCCTAAATATTCCACAGTCAACTGTCAGCTGTATTATAAGAACATGGAAGTGTTTGGGAACGACAGCAACTCAGCCACGAAGTGGTAGGCCACGTAAACTAACAGAGCGGGGTCAGCGGATGCTGAGGTGCATAGTGCGAAGAGGTCACCAACTTTCTGCAGAGTCAATCGCTACAGACCTCCAAACTTCAAGTGGCCTTCAGATTAACTCATCAAGAACAGTGCGCAGAGAGCTTCATGGAATGGGTTTCCATGGCCGAGGAGCTGCATCCAAGCCATACATCACCAAGTGCAATGCAAAGAGTCGGATGCAGTGGTGTAAAGCACGCCGCCACTGGACTCTAGAGCAGTGGAGACGCTTTCTCTGGAGTGACGAATCACACTTCTCCATCTGGCAATCTGATGGATGAGTCTGGGTTTGGCGGTTGCCAGGAAATGGTACTTGTCTGACTGCATTGTGCCAAGTGTAAAGTTTGGTGGAGGGGGGATTATGGTGTGGGGTTGTTTTTCAAGAGCTGGGCTTGGCCCCTAAATTCCAGTGAAAGGAACTCTGAATGCTTTAGCATACCAAGACATTTTGGACAATTCCATGCTCCCAACTTTGTGGGAATAGTTTGGAGCTGGCCCCTTCCTCTTCCAACATGACTGTGCACCAGTGCACAAAGCAAGGTCCATAAAGACATGGATGACAGAGTCTGGTGTGCATGAACTTGACTGGCCTGCACAGGGTCCTGACCTCAACCCGATAGAACACCTTTGGGATGAATTAGAGCGGAGACTGAGAGCCAGGACATCTTGTCCAATATCAGTGTGTGACCTCACAAATGCACTTCTGGAAGAATGGTCAAAAATTCCCATAAACACACTCCTAAACCTTGTGGACAGCCTTCCCAGAAGAGTTGAAGCTGTTATAGCTGCTAAGGGTGGACCAACGTCATATTGAACCCTATGGATTAGGAATGGGATGTCACTTAAATTCATATGAGAGTCAAGGCAGGTGAACGAATACTTTTGGCAATATAGTGTAGCACTGAGAGAAAAACATACAATCTTTGCCATTGGATTACTGTAGGAATGTGCCGATCGAGTTTTTTGTGCTCCTTCAACAGATTCAAGCAATATTCGGGAATAATCGATGCAGAGTCCCAATCCGATATTACATCTGATGCCACTCTCCCCATCTGGACACAAGGCCACAGACGTCACTGAGTGAGAGCAAAATTAAGACCCTCTAGAACAGTGTTTCTCAACCCTGGTCCTCTGGCCCACTAACAGGCCAGGTTTGCCAGATATCTGAAGCACAGCACAGGTGATATCATTTGTTGATCAGTGATTGCAATATTCAGTCTGCTTTTCCCCAAAGTGATACATAAAATCTGGCCTGTTAGTGGGTCCTGAAGAACGGTGTTGAGAAACACTGCTCTAGAACTCTGGATCCAAGCAGATGCCAGTGGATCACTGTTTATTTGGGTCTCCATTTGCGATGCAGGGCTCAGGTGAGCTAACAGGGTAATACTCAGAGGTCAGATTGGCTTACATAAGCCGATAACCTTGATTAGCTCCCGATCCTCAACCTTGGGGTCGGATCGGGACAACATTATTTCCCTGAATATCTGTTGCATAGTAATTTATTTATTATATCAAATTAGTTTTTTTCCATTCTTTAATCCTTTCTTACATTTACTTTATTTCTCTTACTGCTTTTCATTTTTTCTTATCATCTCCTTTTTCTTTTTCTTCTTTCTAAGTTACTTTCTCTTCTTTCTCTTTCTGTCCTTCACTTCTCTGTCTTTCGATCTTTCTTTCTCTACCCTTGCTTTCTGTATTTATTTCTCTTCTTTCTCATTCTTTCTTTATTATTATTAATAAAGCGCCAGCATATTCCGCAGCGCTGGACAATGGGCACACTATAGACAGGGTTACAATACATTGAATAACATTTTGATAAACCAGTACAGGAGGAGATGAGGGCCCTATTCCAGTGGGAATGTACAATCTAGAAGGATTGGGGGTGGAAACAGGAGGAGAGGACTGCAAGGCAAGAGTGATGGACTGCAAGGTGAGAGTGATGGACTGCAAGGTGAGAGTGATGGGCTGTAAGGTGAGAGTGATGAGCTGGTTGCGTCAGTGAGTTGGGTGGTAGGTTTCATTGAAACATAGAAAATGTCGGCAGATAAGAACCTTTCGGCCCATCTAGTCTGCCCAATTACATGGATACTTTACCTGGATTTATCTTTTGTTTAGGATAGCCTTATGCCTATCCCATGCCTGCTTAAATTCAATTACTGTTTTGGCCTCTACCACTTCTACTGTAAGGCTGTTCCATGTATCCACCACCCGCTCAGTAAAATAATGCTTCCTGAAGTTACTTTTAAACCTTTGCCCCTCTAATCGAAGACTATGTCTTCTTGTTTTGCTACTTTGTTTCCTTTTAAATATACTCCCTTCCTCTACCTTGTGGATTCCCTTTACGTATTTAAATGTTTCTATCATATCTCCTCTGTCTCGTCTTTTTTCCAAGCTATACATGTTAAATAGGAAAGCCTTAAGGGAGTGTTTGAAAGAAAGGAAACTAGGAGAAAGTCTGACCGTACGAGGGAGAGCGTTCCAGTGGATGGGAGCTGCACGTGAGAAATCCTGAGTTTATCATGGGAAGAGGTGATGCGGGGAGAAGCTTTCTCACAGGGTTTAATATTGTTTGAGCTACTGTAACTGTGCCTTGTGTGCTGCTGGAAGTATAACAGGGCAGAGACATTACAGTATCGTAACAGACAGTTTTGTAAAGCCATGCAATTTATCATGTCCCCTTCCACCTAAATGATAAAACCACTTTTAAGCTAGTGGTGAATTTTGCCACATTTGCATGATATCAGATCTCAAAGGGAAGCACTACTTAACAGTGTTATAACATGGCATTTAACACTATAATTGAAGAGCTGAAGTGTTATGTGGGAGATAATGAATACAGGCATTATGCGCTTCTTGCAGTTGCACGCAAACAGGATATATTTCGGTAGATGGAAGTACCTTGTTGTTTTGCTAAAACCAAGTTGCAAAAGAGGATAATTTTAGCAGCGGGGCAGGAACAGAATTCGCTTTGGATGCATGCACTAATCTTGCCACATTTCAATAGCACTCTGCAGGATATTGGGTAACCTATTGTCAGCATGGATATGTAGAGGTCAAGTACTATCGAACGACGTGTTGTTGCCTGATTTCAAGAGCTCACTCATTCGAAATGAATGGGGGAAGCTCTTTAGATTGTAAAGAATTATGCCACGTAAATGGAAAGCGTGGTTAGGTCTTTTTATTACAAATAATGTAATTGCAGGGGTCAAGTGCTATTGAATTGTAGCTGGGTTTGATTTCAAGGGCTTGTTCTTAGGAAAAAATGTGGCAATCTTTTAAAGATTTGATCTCTAAATGGATTAAACCACTTGAAGGCTATACACGTCGCAGTCAAAATATATTTCCAATTCTGACTAAAGTATTCTATGGTAATAATGCTATGGAAACTACGCATCAATGGTTAAGAAAGCCGCTGGACTCTATTGGATCCACTGACATTCACTGGGTCATTTCTAGCCTGACCAGGTCACTCTCAGGGTTTGACCAGAGGTCTAAAAGTTGTACCTACAGCCTCTAGGTTTTCTTTCAATCTCAAAACTTGAATTAATTGGCTGATTCATTGACTCAACAGTTGACCAACAGTCTTGGATGGTGTTTTTCCAATGTCATGAAGAAAATAGAATTATTTTTGACCATAGGTCTCAGAGTCCACCTTCCATATCTTGATCTCTGTTTGAATGGGCTTATACTTTGCCCAGTTCTCGGGTTTCAATTCACCTCTCCATATTGTCTTCACATTTCATGGCCTGTCGATATAAAGGTTGAATTTTAAAATCACATCTGGATCAATGGTCTAAGTGGTTTTCCCTCAGCCTCGGAGTCTCTGGGTGAATTGACTGTTTTTAACATAGGTTCTCGCAAATTGATCCAGTGTCTCATAGTATTCTCCATACATGTGTGGTGGTTTCATAATACATTATACAATTTTTCTATTTGATCTAGTTCAACTAATATATAGTTATTCCAGATTTTTTCAAATAATTCTATATTAAATATGTGGAAAGTTTGCATTTCCGTGAGCCCTAGTAACATTTTTATGGTGAACACTATATTATTATAATAATAGTATTCGTCGTATTAATTGTTGGATTTATTACAATATTTATAAAGGTTACACTATCAGCGTTAGTCAAAGGGAATCGAAATTCCACCGGAATTCCAGTGCTCTTTCGTTCCCCACACTTCCGGGAGTCAAATTCCCTGACCCTGCGGTGAATTCAGCATCCAACGCAGGGTCCCCGAAGTGCAGGGAAAAGATGCCGTCCACATCTGGAAAAACACAGCAAAACCACCGAAAAAAAAATCTGAGCGATCCGATAAACCGCCGAAAAAAAAGTCCAAATGCACCCGACGATCTGCCGCAAAACCACTGAACGCATCTAGAAAAGCCAATGATCCGCCAAACAGAGCTCCGACTAGCTGCCGAAAAGCTGACGAATGGAGGCGGGGGGACCACTGCAACTTGTAAAAGCTGTTTGCAAAAAAACAACTGCACGTAAATGCCTGGAATTAAAATATAAGGTCCTATGAATAATAATAAAAAGGTCTGTTAGAAAAAAATAAACGATATAAAAAAAAATTGGAAAAAAAATTCTTTTCATTTATTGTTATAATGTATTGAATCAAATAAAATCAGAAATGTAAATAAACTGGACTGTCTTAGATAAACGTATCTTGTGTATAATTTTCAGGTCACCTTCCCCTGTTTCCTCTCTTTTCCCCTGAGATCTTCAGAATTCCTCCAGCCCTTTCAACAGATGTGAGCCGACAGAAAGAAACTCGTATTGATATTTGGTGTATGGGAGCTCATCACATGAGTTTGTTTGGAATGCTGCTCACTTAAATTGTCACAGATGAGCGTGGATAGACTTCAACGTCATTATTTTAGTTTTGAAATTATATATATAGAATTGTACCCATTGGTCAGTGCTGTGGAATATGTTGGTGCTATATAAAGTATTATTATAACAATAATAATAAATTTATTTATTTATTTATAAAAGGATTTTACCAGGAAGGATACATTGAGATTTCTCTCGTTTTCAAGTATGTCCTGGGTTCGAGAACATTGATTGAATAAGGGCCAATGTAAACCAATTAACAAATGCAACGCACCATCTGAAAACATAAGGCATTAAACATTTATTATTGTCTTTCCTTCTCTTGTTTTGCAGCCAAAACGAAAATGGTGGATGGAGAACAGATTAAAGGAACACTCTAATAAAAAAATCACCCCCCCCCCCATTTTTTAATCCTAACCTATCCCTATTCCCTTAATAAATCGTTATTTTTTGTTTTTGTAACTGTAATACTTACCCTAAAATCCTCTTGTTTCCAGCGGTGTTTTTTTTTTTTTTATACTCACCTCCCTCCTCTTCCGCTCCCGTCCTTCTTCCATCCGACTTGCCTTCTGGTTTATGTGAGAAGCGCGCATGCGCGCCTCTCACGTAAGCCAGCCAATCGGCAGGCTTCCTCCCAGTTCCCTCTGAGGATTAGTGTTGCGCGCAAGAGGATGCGCGCAACACTAACCCTCAGAGGGAGCCGCCAGCTTCTGCGGTGAGTTGGAGACGTCATCGCGCTGAAAGCGCGATGACGTCTCCTACTCGGCAAAAGTCGGCAGAAGCGGGAAATATGATTCCCGCTCTGCTGACTGACAGCTGGGAGGGCGGAGTAAACTCCTCCGCCTCTCTCAGCTGTTTTCAGCATTTTCTGCTGAACCGCTGAGCGGAGGGAGGGGGGACAGAGGGCAGGATACTCCGGGCATCATGACCACCTAAAATAGCTTAGGTGGTCATGTTGCTTAGAGTATCCCTTTAAGGTCTTCACTTATTATTACTAAGTGCACTTCCCTGGATATCTAGCACTGTAGTTGGGATGTTCTAAGAAATACACTAAAACACCTATACAACCATAAGAAGGAGAGTTATAAATCTGTTTCATAATGAGTCTGACTATACGCTCACTATTTGTGTACAGGGTAAGACAGATGTAGGCACGTGGTAACTAAGTAGGTAAATACTATGCCCTCCTGATGAGGCCTAAAAAGGCTGAAATGATCATTGGGGATTGGAGATACTCTCATGCAGAGGAGGTTGCCTTGGCATTTTAGTTCTGGCCACCCTTTCTGGGTGAGAGCAGTCTATGTTGCATATGGAATAGCCTTCACCATAGGACAGGCCACTAGGGCTGCTGCTCTTTCTCATTGCTCTCATAAAACTTGTTTTTGCTGATTATATGAGAACAACTCATATTAATCTTCTCAAAAAGACATATAAAAATGTGAATATCTCCAAACTCGACCTGTTGGGATGCACTAAAGATTCTTCCCTTCAATACACCCAACAAACGTATGTAATTTCCAGCCAGTATTGTGTCCTCATCTCCAGAACTCCCAACATTCTCAGCCCCCAATTCATCGTTGGCAGTCACTTCTCCAGCCAGTCTAGCTTCCTCTCTTTTCCATGAAGCCATTTACCTCATCTCTATTATACCCATGAGGAGTGCCCACTATGTGAAGTTGTCCTACTTGACTACATTTTAGGTCCTTCTGACGGAACCTACTGTCACTTGGGCATCTGGAGGGGGCTGTGGGCTAGCCTCCTGCCCAGCGACTATGGCCCGTGAAAGCGACTCAACGGGGGAACTGGTGGGCCTTTTAAATATATTTGGTTTTTCACGGTTTTAAACATTCCGCAGCAAATTAAAGTTATTCTGATGTCTTTGTGTTATTCCCTTAATGTAGTTATTATAGAGTCTCTCGTTGTGTATATTGCATACATTCCCCCAATTATCTAACCTCTCTCCGTATAGTGTAACCTCTATATTAGTACCTGCTCTCTCTATTGTGTACATTCTCTCTATAAGAAATTCCTTTGGTTTACCCTGCTTTCTCCCCTTGTTTGAAGGTCCTGTGCATTTATCCGATCTGTGATGTTATCTGTTTGATTGTATGCAAATGTGTTGGTCCTTGACTGTACCTGTGGGTCTCTGTGAATAAACAGTCAGTTCTATTCTGACCAAGCATGAAGTCACGGCTCATGTTTTGGGGTAGCAGCCATCGTCTGCTTGCTGTGCCAACGAAAGGCTTCAGGTCTACAGCTTCGGCTTATTTTTGAGGGTTCTAGTCAGGCTCTCTACATGCTGCTAAGGTACCGGAGGAAGGCGTGAGAGTCACGAGGAGATCCTGGGTGTCTAGTGAGGAAGCAGTATTTGACAGATGTGACCCTGTCCGGGCACAAAGATCTGTTACAGTCCTCATCTACAACTGTTAGACTTGTTTTATCTAGTTCATTACAAACAACATGAAAATTGATGCAATTATTTACAGTCTGTATTAAATGTTCCATGTTTACATGATCTATATGGGTGGCTCACACGCACTGGTGTATTTTGGCTCCAGGGGGCGGCGACCCGCCGGGTGGCCCCACCCCTAATTTTTTTTTTTTTTTTTTAATTTTTTTAACTTTTGCAAACTATTTTACCAGGAAGGAAACATTGAGATGTCACTAATTTTCAAGTATGTCCTGGGTAGGCAACGCCTAGGCTTTCACTTTCCAGGGGGCAACAAAAAACCTCACCACTAATTGGGTTACTCACAGAGCACCGAAATGACGCCAACATTTTGGTGTTCTGTAGTTCCCTGCACTTCGGGGAATAAAATTTCCCCACCCTGCAGTGAATTCACCATTCGCCACAGGGTCCCCAAAGTGCATGGAGTCGGCCGCTGTATGCTGCCACCGCAAACCCATGGCCTGCTGTTTTCAAAAGAACTACTGAACGAAAATGTCTGGAATTTACATATAAGATCCTATGATTGATAATAAAAAGTTCTGTTACAGAAAAAGAAGAACCGATATTAAAAAAAAGGGGGGGGATTTTGCTCAAAAAATTCTGAAAAATTACTAAATGGTACTAAAAAAAAAATCAATGAATAAAGACTTTTTACTGCAGGTTAAAATAATAAGCGGTTTATTAGATATTGCATAAAAACGGGAATATTTTTAACATTGAAACCTATGGGGTTCGCCTGAATACCTGAACCTGCTGACTGAAACCACCGAACATCAGGGTATTTCACTGACATTTCTCTGCTGTTTGGTGTTCTCTGAATAGATTAACCATTACTTCTCTATGGGGATTTGCACTGCCTTCAAACAGCACCGTACTTGCTGGCAGTTTGCCAAACTTGTGTGTGAGCATATCACTAGAGCAGTGGTGTACTTAGAGGAGTGGCGGAGGGCGGGCTGCCCCAGGTACGAGTGATTATTGGGGTGTCATTAGGGGGTACTAGGAGGTGCCACTGTCACTGTGTGTCAGCTTTGAGCTGTGTTCTCAAACAACGAGCAGCGGAGCATAGCGTTTGCATACGGAATAAAATCGAATAGAATAAAAATCCCCCTCTCCTCCCTCCATAGCTCCTCCCCTGCCCCGCAGCAGCTCTAGGAGGGGGATGTGATTTGTGTCCAGAGAGAGAAGATGACAGTAAACGGCAGGTAAAGGGGGGGGGGGTATCAGCAGAATATGAAGCCCTGTCTGCTTACTGCTGTTTAAAGTGGACCTTTCCTTAACCAGCACTGCAGTGATAGAAATTTGTCATTGAGCTGCCTGGCTCCTGGTGAGGCTGCGTGCGTGCAGGTCACACTCGGTCCGGCCAGTCAGGTGGTACTGAGTCTCAGTACCACCTGACTGGCTGAACCACGGAACACGCACGCAGCTGCCCACCCTTTCGTTATCATGGACTGTCACTCTATTCTGGACTGAACACCCACCAGGAAGGGAATCAAAGCCATGGTGCACCCTCTGGCAGTGGCACCCCACTGCTGACAAGATGGCTCCACGCACAGGCACAGCCGCGATCCTAACGTGGTCTGGAGGGACCTCCTGCTGAATCTGTACACAGTCCCTGCTGACTCTGCACACAGCCCTACCGCGGACGGAGGCCGGTAAATGTAGAATAAATAATTGCTGTGTGCTCATATACACTCGGTTTGCTGGGAGTTTTATTGCAGTGGATTCTGATGCACTCATACACACCACACATTGCATTGCTGGGAGTTTTATTGCCGTGGATTCTGATACGCTGACACACACCACACATTGCATTGCTGGGAGTTTTATTGCAGTGGATTCTGATGCACTCATACACACCACACATTGCATTGCTGGGAGTTTTATTGCTGTGGATTCTGATACGCCGGCCCGCACATTGCATTACTGGGAGTTTTATTGCTGTGGATTCTAATACACTCATACACACTGCACATTGCATTGCTGGAATTTTTATTGCTGTGGATTCTGATACGCTGACACACACCAAACATTGCATTGCTGGGAGTTTTATTGCTGTGGATTCTGTGATACACACTGCATAGTACTGTGAGTTTTATTGCCTTGGAGCTCTGGGATACACTCATACAGACTGCACATTACTGTGAGTTTTATTGCTGTGCAGTTCTGTGATATGCTCATACACAGTGCACATTTCTGTGGGTTTCTATTGCTGTGCAGTTCTGTGATATGCTCATATGCAGTGCACATTTCTGTGGATTTTATTGTTCAACCAATTAGAGCGGCTGTGATCCAGTATACTTAACATGCGTGGCTGTTCTTTGTAAAAATGCTTGAATTTAAACATTTCATAATTTTATTTATCTCAATAGATACATTTGAAATGGTATACAAAATATACAAGTAGGCACTTGGTATCCACTTTTAATATAAAGAGAGGAAAAGGCGGAGCTCTAAGAGGAAAAGGTGGAGCTTAAAGAGGAAGGGTGGGGATTAACCAGGAAGAGGTGTGGCCTTGACAGGAAGGGGTGCCTCAAATTTAAATTAGGGGGTGCACGAGTTTAGTCAAGCCTAGGGCAGCACAAAACCTAAATACACCACTGCTCGCACGTATGAATGCATCATGTGAGTCAAATCTACTCTCATCTTTGACCTCTCTCCTCTTTACTGCTGACAGAATATAATTTCATCACCCTTTTCATCTCAACAACGATAAACTCCATTGTGGGAATCCTAACTCCAACCAATCTTGCCCTCTCTTTTCCAGAAACCCCAGATGACTCTAGACCTTTTTCACCATATCTCCTTTACAAGAACTACCTTCATCCTGGCATGTCAACTCTAGTCTGTCTGACCCTGGTAGTCTGCCATACACATACCACTCCTTACAAGAACAAAAGTGTCATCTGCGCTTATCCCTATAACACTGTGAAACAAAACACAATTAGAGGTTTTAGTTTACTTGAAAGGCCATTAAAGGTTTAAGCTCACCTGCCACGTCACGGCACTTCTAGTAAAGATGAGTCCTGCCTAATGAAGCCAAAGGCTGCTTTCTAGCATACCACATATGCTCATGCTGCTTCTCAGTCATGAGGAAGACTGGTGGGCTTTCATTTATACCCTCCCAGAAACAAATCCACCATGGGATCAAAAAACAAAAACTAGGCATGTGCGTTTCGGGTTTCGGAATTTCAGAATTTTCACGAAATTTCCCGATTCATGTTTTCGGATGCGGCTGAATTTCCGAAAATTTTTAGATCCGAAAATGGCAGATCCGAAAAGTTTTCCGAGCCGAAACGAAATATTTTCGGAATTTTCGAATGGACTTGAAATGTGTCAAATCGAAATTTATTGCTTTGAAACGAGGAGAACAGACATTCCGAAAAAACGAAAATTTCCGAAGTTACGAAAAGTCAATACAAAAAATGAGCAAAGTGACACAAAAATACGAAAAACTGTCGATATTCCGAAAACATGTACAATTCCGAAAAACGAAAATTTCCGAAATTACAAAAAGTCGATACAAAAAACGAGCAAAGTGACACGAAAATACGAAAAATGGTCGATATTCCGAAAAAAAATGTACACGAAAAACGAGTCGAGCCGAACCGAATCGAAACAGAAATCGGTCGAAACGAGCCGAATTGAAAAGTTTAAAAATCCGAAAAATCGAACCGAATCGAACCGAAAAAAAAAATCGGTGCACAAGCCTAACAAAAACCACTGAACGGAATAGCTGCAAAGATGACCTAGCTGGAAATACAACAAAATATGCATAATACAGAAAAAAACACGTCAGGCCTGATCCCCACCGGGGCGGCGGCAACTACCAGATGTATCGTACATACCACTCCTTAGTTACAGAGTGCTGGGCTGTGTTGTGGGAAGTTGGAACGTTGTATGAGGATTGGATATAATGTCTCTATGCTGAGACAACTACTGAGTTATCAATCAGAACTACCTTGAAAAAGACCTTCCCCCACATCAACATTTATTTTGCAAAGCTACAGTGACACACAATGAAGCAGATGTAATAATTACATATACTGTTAAACAAAATACTTTCTTCCGGGCAGGGCCGGATTATCATAGGGGCGGATGGAGCGGCCGCTCCAGGCCCCGTTTCGAAAATAGGCCCACAGCCGGCCGCAGGCCGGCCTGCCGCAGTACCTTATTGCCCCACACACACACTACTCGAGGCTGCTGGAGATCCGGCAAAGCGGCCCGCCCGCGGCCGAGCCATCGGCCTGTGAGTGTTTTGGTGCCAGGCCGTGACCAGCCACGGGTTTACTTTCATTTTTAATGCAGCCCACGGAGGTCTGGAGGAGAATCAGAGGCGAGCCCGAGCGGATGCGGAAATGAGAACAGGACACGTGATGTGCCGGTGACGTGTCACTCACTCACGTGTCCCGTCCCTCACACACGTGCCCAAGCTGAAGGAAGGCAATGGCAAGCGCCACGAGCAGGCAGGCAGTGCGCAGGTGCGCGGATGAATCTATCCGCTCAGCCTGCACACTGGGCCTGGCCTGACTGTCTGTCAGTGCGGCGGCTATCTCGTCCCTCGCGGTGGTGACTCACTCACCATCCTCCATCCATGGTCCTCCTTAGTAAAATAAATATCACGTGAGTGTGACAGTCAGTCCGCACTGCCCAGCCCCAGCAGCACCACCAGCGTTGCGCAGCTAGCCAGCGCCCGGCCAAGCCTTTTTAAAAAAAGTGACACACACACTGTCACTGACCGTGAGTGACTGTCTGCGAGTGCGACCGCAGACCTGCTGACTGTCTTGTCTAGTCTGACTGTCTCTCACTGCTGGCTCAGGCTGCCTGCCCACCCGTAAGACGTGACCCGTCCCCTGTCAAGGCTTCATTGCGAGCGTAGGTACTTGCGTACGTTCTGTACAGTGTGAGTGTGCCACTGCCTGCCACCCACTGTCTCTCTGCCTGCCACCCTGGCCACTGTCTCTCTGCCTGCCACCCTGGCCACTGTCTCTCTGCCTGCCACCCACACACTGCGTCTGCCAGCCCAGAGTCTCTTTGGAGGTGGTAACTAGTGTGACAGAGCAGGCCCAGGCAGCAAGCAGTATCTGCGACTGCCACGCGCGACACCAACGGCGCACCGTGACTGCCAGTGCCAGCCCAGGCCCAGCCAGCAGTGTCTGCCACGCCACGATTCGCCAAAGGTGCCACTGTGCTGCCAGGCCAGCAAGCAATCACCACCAGACAGTGTGCAGTGCCCCCCAGGCTCCAGCCTCGGACCTCCAGCAATCAAGATTGGTCATCGGTGCCAGTGACGTGCCAGTGCCACACGACACAGCTGCTGAGACTACCACAAGGTTAGTTTGGGGCCATCTTTTTATGTCCAAATGCAAAGCTTTATTATTGCCCAGTGCTCCCTCGTTTCCTCCTGTACTGTTTGTCAAATGTTGTTCAATGTATAACCTGTCTATACTGTGCCTAGCTATTGTACAGCGCTGCGGAATATGCTGGTGCTATGTGCTATATAAATAAAGAATAATAATAATCTGTCTGCTCAGTGCACCCCGGGATCTCTGGCTGCTCAATGCCCTCTTGATCAAGACCTCAATCGTTAGAAAGGGGAACAATATTGCTGTATTAAAGAAAAACGTTTTTCATTTTATTTCTATAAAAAGGCCCACCAAAATCCTCAGCACCAGGCCCATGATACTCTTAATCCGGCCCTGCTTCCGGGAATGATAGCCTTGTGTTGAATATATTGCCTTTTATATCAGATTAGAATTAATTAAAATGGAGAAATTGAGATCAAACGAGAATAATAGACTGACAAAGTATTATTATCCCTCACTCCACCATCATATATTACTTGCTCTTTTGGAAGCTAAATGTGATTTAGCCAATAAGAGCTATACCTTCTATGTGGTTTTCAATTATGTCCCATGCTGCTTTTAAATAACCATATAATTGGGAATGACTTTTATGTTTCCAAAACCATAAAACCAGAAGGAAATTTAAAAAAGTCAACTGTGATTTGAGATCGCTGTGCTTTGGCTGAGTACCCGAAATGTATAAAGACATTTTCAAACGTAGTTTTGATATTCTGTAGCCACAAAGTATGCACGTAAAAACATGAGACTTGAGGGTCTGTGTGGGTGAACAAAGTACTTTAATTCCACACGACCACACTGCTATCTAGTTACCAATGTTTTCTATATTGCTCCATGGAGGCTTCTCAGTTAATGTAGCCAAAAGAAAAAAGGGGAGATGGAAAACCATGAAAGTATCGTACCAAATATATTGGCACCCGCTAGGGGGTAATCCTTCAACACACGAAAGAAAATAATCCTCAGCAAGGGGTGCTAAGGCTACAAGGTTAGCAGGTGCCTCACCAATATAGGCAGTGAAAAATAGATAGGATGGAGTAAATCTGTCAATGGTAAACCAGAAAAACCCAAAAACTTTTTATTTGAAGTATCGAAAAATTAAAAAATGTTATTTGAGGCATTAGTGAGTATTTTGACTTGTGTTCCCACTTATGGGTGCTTCCGTAATTGGATATACAATTTTCTCATTTTAACTGATCCATTGACAGGGAGAAGTTCCCAGGAGTGATATATGATGATGGTCAACGTGAACTGGGCTTCTCCTTAACACTTTCACTGTGGGTGACGTGTCGGGAAAGTCCTCATTGACTCCCGCTATATGCAGAGGACGTTCCCCACACGTCATCCGCTAGCGGGAGCCCTGGGAAAGATACTCACCTCTCTCTCCTGGGTCCCATGGCGTTCTGACTTCAGGGAAGTCAGACGCTGCTTTTATAGGCCTCCCGACGCAAATGACATCATCGCGTCCGTTGTAGCGCTTTTATGTCAAGGCCTAAATGGCGTCCGTTGCTACCTGCGTGGTGCTACTTTGGTGCGCACGTACTTCGTGTGTTGGTCTCTATTGAACACAAATCAATGCTATGACGGACGTTAAACTGTGCGGCGACATGGACGTGATGACTGCATTTGTCGGACGCTAGCCTTAGTGGGAACATGAGTCAAAATACCCACTAATGCTTCAACTAACATTTTTCATATTTTTCGATACTTCAAATAATAAGTTTTTTTATTTTTTCTGGTTGACCATTGGCAGATTTACTCCATCCTATCTATTTTTCACTGCCTATATTGGTGAGGCACCTGCTAACCTTATAGCCTTAGCACCCCTTGCTGAGGTTTGTTTTCTTTAATGTAGCCAAAAGAGCAATGTCACCTCACCTGTGATGCCGACATCTGAATAAATAAAAATGAAGACATATCATAGGGTGACAAAAGATCCTTGGAATACAATCTCTTATTGTAGAGGTTAATAAAAGGAGTACACCAGAATGTACAGTTATTTATAATCCGGGGCAAACTTGAAAACAAGATAACAACAGTAATATACAGGGTTATTCAGAGAAAGGTGAAAACCAGGAGAATTTGCATGAGAATAGAACAATGTAGACCAAATAGCTGATTTGGAAAGTGGGATAAATGGGAGAATTTTTCTGGTTTGGCTATTTTGACCTAGAATTTTCACTTCTCCAAAAGTTCTCCAGAGTTTCACCTTTCTCTGAATAACCCTGATAGTGTATCCAGGAAAGGGGTGGCAATGGAGGTCAGGATATCATTGCTTCCTGGACCACTAGCATAAAGGAGACCCTATTACATAGTGGACGGAAAACAGGAAAATCTGCACCTGCACATTTTACCTTACCATCTCCACTTTAACTGAGTACATACAAATTGGGAACCTAAGAGGTGATAGAAAATATCTCATAGTGCATACTAAAATAACTTTTTATAGGGTGCCCCCTGCTACAAAGGTAGCAGTATTAGCAGTTAATTGCTACCTTTGGTAAGGTGTCCAGTTGATTCCTGTGGCGGCAAGAGTCTTCAGGTCCTCGGTTCCAGCATCAGCAGAGTTGGGGTAATCATCGTAGACACGATAAGCGATAAAGTTTTATTATCTTGTGAGTGCAGAGGTTAACAAGGGGGCACCCTATAAAAAGTTATTTTAGTATGCACTATGAGATATTTTCTATCACCTCTAAGGTTCCCAATTTGTATGTACTCAGTTTACTAACCAGACGTTTTGGGAGAGACGTCCGGGATACCGAGAGGTTGTATACATTTTTATACACCCTATACCTTTCAGCCCCACCACAATTTCCCATTTTTTGCGTCTCCACTTTAACGTCATATTCCGGAGTATGTGCCAATTTAGTTTAGCGTCAACTATGGAATATCGATACCAGACATTAAACTTACTAATCCTAGCGCTACATTTTCGTATCGAGACGTTACAATAACAACAACTATGGAATATTGCCCAGGGTTTGTGAGTCACTCACAACATCCACAGCACCATTCTCCTGCTAATTAAATTCCGTACAGTGGTCCCTATTCCACACAAGCTGTTAAAGCTAAGACTTTAACAAGTGAGCTGTAGATGCAGCAACCCACGCATTAATGCTAACAGCATCCTATGGTAAAGTTATCACCTTGTGGACAAGGATAAAAACACCACGATGCTAAGTCACAAAATAAAAAAGGACACTCCAAATTTGGAAATTCCCAAATTCAAAGCCTTGCATCGCATTTCACAAGCAACTTTCAGGAGCATTTGAACATTTTTGAAATGCAATTAAATTGTAGTGTTTTTTCAGAAGCTATCAACTCTTATAGTTGGGATTACTTTTAAGGTTAGGGACAGTGTTTTTGTGTTAGTATTAGGGTTGTAATTAGGGTTAGGTTATGGTTTGTGCTTGTTTTAGAGGTAGGATTAAAGTTACTTTAGGGTTACGGTTTCTTTAGGATTAAGATTCTACTCCATTTTCGCATCGTTTTTAGGCAACAGAATCTACTGTTTTGTCTTTTGACCTGAGAATCAAAAGAAGAAGCAGAATCTGTTGCTATAAACAAAGCAATAATGGAGCAGAATCTTAGGTTAGGGTTATCCCTAACACCAAATCCCACCTTAACAATAGCTGTAGTTTTAAAGGTAACCCTAGCCCTAAAAGTAACCCTAAGTCTAAAACAAGCACAGGTAGTAACCTAACTTCAGCTCTCCTTTCCAGCTGTCTCCACTTCTCTCGCTTATTACTCTTACTAAGCCCAAACTTCTGGTCCTTCCCATGCAATCCCCACGATATTCTTCTGGCCACCAGTTTCACCTTCCCTCTGCTCCCATTTGTTTCAGTTACCCCAGTATTTCCTCTTGTATCATGTAAGTCTGCTGTTTGTGCTTCCACATTGTAAAGTGCTACAGAATCTGTTGGCGCTGTATAAGTACTTGTAACTGTAACTTTGCATTTCTGTAACAACTGTAACAATTCAATATTTCTTTAACCCAGGATATACATGAAAACGAGAGAAATCTCAATGTATCCTTCCTGGTAAAATTCTTTATAAATATATAAATAACTGTAATTACAAACCCTAACCCCAAAACTAACCCTTACCATAACGCTAATAGTCGATAGCTTCTGAATAATGCAAAAATTAAATTTCATTTGAATGTGTGAATGCTCACAAAAAACAATAACTCACTATTAATTTTATTATAGTATTTTTGTGTTCTATTTGTTTACACAGTATTACTTTAAAACATTTTATTTGAGTGAGGGTGGGACTGAGTTTGATATGTGAGTTTGGTCACAAGCTTGTCTAGAAAAAAAATATAGTTGCTGTTTTTTTTATACTGCAGATCTGATATATTGATTTGTTATTGTTTGGACCGAACCCCTTAAGGACAGGCAGGTTTCGCCAGTTGGGGGTGGGTTAACGCTAACAGGTGACGCATGAGCTGCTGATTTCTGCCAGCCCCAGCCGTCGCGTGACGCGTATTATTGGCTGCAGGGGGACGGCCTGAGTGCAGGCCGTCTCTTTGCAGCCAACGGGGCGTGGCGGTTGCGGGAAGGGGCCTAGGCGGCCCATTGAAGATAGTGGGGCGTACCTGTATGCCCTGCGTCTTTAAGGCCCACCCGCCAAGAGGACGGCAAAGAACGTCCTGCTGTGGCAAAGGGTTAATGAATATAATGGCTATGTTTATTACAGCTCTAAAATACCACAGTATGTAGCATGAAGTATCTGCTGTTGTACAATTACTAACTGTGTGATCAATGACCTATCACAAATCAGTAAAAAACAGATGTGCGTAAAATCCTTATCAGAGAGCAATGTTTGGGGAAAAGATTTTCTTGTTAGTAGTTTAGAGACTGTTTGGAATGTCTGGAAACCTTCATTATCAGAACGAACACAGCAGCATTTTAGAAAATATCTATTATGTTTATACCTGAAGAGACAGTTGCACAAAATAATTCAGGATTTTTATAAGAACTCTGGCCTTGGGTATCCCTTTAAGATCATACGCCAGGCATTTGAATCTAGCTCAGGTTTTGCTCCTTTGTAGCCACTTCTAACTGTTCTTCTTAAATGTATTTAGCATGAGGCAGTGCTTCGGTAGTAAGATTATTATTTTTTTTTTTTGAGAAAGGATTTTACCAGGAAGTATACATTGAGATTTCTCTTGTTTTCAAGTATGTCCTGGGCGGCGAGTATGTACCGCTAGGTGTCTTGCCCGAGGACACTTACTGGAGAGGTGCTCTTGCCGGGATTGGAAAAAAGGAATATTTATCCATATATACCTTAATTTTCTTTTTCTGATTATGGGCACTATTCTCTAGTAAACGTTAACTGTAGCGTTCGGTGAGTAAGCATTAACGCCAGGATAAGTAACTTTAACGCATGACCCCATATTACCTTCCTAACACTAAACCCGTGAAAAATCTGTTACCGCATTGTTTTTTGCACTAGCTTGTGCAAGCTTACTGTACTTTGCGCATCTTATACTTAACATGGGAAGCGCAATAAGTAATTAGAGTTAGGATAAGTAAGGTATTGGAAAGTCCTAGCGCTAAGTACTGCACCGATGCGTTAACCAAATATTTGGGACATCTAGAAGCTGATGCTAACTGATTCCGCTTTTGCACCCTACAATCCCCCAATAAATTCGATACTCACCTCTCATCCCATGGCGAGAATGGTAGCTCGACCCACTACTTCTCCTGGTCATGAGCAGATTGAGACTGGGAACAAATAGTCCCCAGTCTCCCTCTGCCGCGTTGGGTGATCTTTCGAGAGCGAGATCATACAGGGCTCACGGCCTGGCAGCGCAACCCTCCATGGAGTCCTATGGACTCCAGGAGGTGATACTCATACGGTGCAGAAGCGCTACTGCGAGAATCACCGGGAGTAGCACTTCGTTCTGGGGCAAGGTGCTGAAGCTGCGCCTGCCCCGGAATCTAATGCTAAAATGTGGACGCTACACGGAAACCTGCAGGCGCAGGTTTTCCCCATTGGTTCTCCATTTTAGCGTTAGGGAGGAATAGTTATCACTTTTGAGTTCTGTTTCTGGTCTCTAGAGTAGACCCAAAAGTCAATGCTGCCATGGATATAATAAAGAAATAAAAATGACAGTAGGTAGAAGTATATCTCCAGACCCACCCTTGTTTTGTGGGAGCGGCCATCTTGAAGTTCCCTTTGGTCGGAAGTTCCAGTTATCTGACTAAATATCATGCAGGCAATCAGAAGCTAGAGCCCATTTACAAATTACAAATTAGGCCGGGCATCTCAGTTAAAGTGCTTGGTTCAGACATTTGAGTTGCACAAGGTTCTTGGCTGGATACGCTGTGTTTCTAAGGACTAAAAGATGGCTGCTCCTACACCATAAAGCTAAGTCTGGAGATACACTGAACTGCATGCCTTACAAAATAATACATAACGTAGCAATGCTAAATCTTATATTTTCACTTATAAAATAATGATGGCAACTGTCCTTTAAATCAATATATACTTTCACAAGAACATTCCACCTCACGGTAACCCTGCCAGATTACAAAAAACATGTCTTAAAAAGAATAACGCACTTCCACACAACATGAACAATTGTCTCAGATTCATAAGATAGCATTCCAAAATCTTAGGGTATTCCCAGGGGTGCAATCCATCCAACATACACAGTATATCTTCCATTAGTCTCACAAAGAAAAAAACAGTCTTTTGCCTTATGTTAAAAGAGATAAAATCCTTGCGATGTCAAGGTCTAAAATCCATTCATTAAAATACGTGAAGAAACGTTACCGCTTTTCCTGCGCGCGTTTAATCCACATCCTAATCACAGTCTTACATCTTATCCAATGGATTTCAGCAAAGTAGGGATAATTATGTCTAGTCGAGGTGTATTTCCATCAAAATGAGTTGACGTTTTAAGAGGTTGATGTGATCATGTATTTTCCAGAAGATAATTATAGAAATTAGGGATTTTTCCTACACAGCAGTCTACAAATGGTGTCTTGTTATGTTCCTCCACCCCACTTTATACTTTCTGATTTGTCTACACACATGCTTATACATTACACCCCATGACATATCGATGCACCTCAATGAAAAGCAATCACAGGTGTACTGCATATGAACCCTGAACTCGCACAGACCGGAATGAATGTAAGTATACTTTGGACCCATTGGGCCTTCTCGGTTTTCTTTTCTGTAATTTACAATTTTTATTTTGTAATGAGGTCATCACACAATCAGACAAGAAAAGACAATGGCCGCGCAGGACCACAACAAGTCATTCAGGAAGGCAGAGAATAAGAAAAATATTAAAGACAGGAAAAAGAAAACAGTTTATGTCCTCAACACACGTCTCATACAGTATATAAAAAAGAAAGAAGGAAAAGTGGAGAGCAAGCGAAGAAAAGACATCAAAGGGGCCTTCTCTTTTTCATGATTTATCAATGATGAATAAGTGATGTGTTTTATATATGAACCTCTGTACTACAATTAATTTATAACTGGTTGGTGCTCCACTTCTTATACTTTATACTACATTGAATTGTAGAGAGACCACTGTTAGACGTGTGGAGCGTTTAGGGGCTATCGTACATTTTCTGCGGGCTCTGCACCTCAATATAATATACTTTATAGAAACATAGAAACATAGAAAAATGTCGGCAGATAAGAACCTTTCGGCCCATCTAGTCTGCCCAATTACATGGATACTTTACCTGGATTTATCTTTTGTTTAGGATAGCCTTATGCCTATCCCATGCCTGCTTAAATTCAATTACTGTTTTGGCCTCTACCACTTCAACTGGAAGGCTGTTCCATGTATCCACCACCCTCTCAGTAAAATAATGCTTTCTGATGTTACTTTTAAACCTTTGCCCCTCTAATCTAAGACTATGTCCTCTTGTTTTGCTACTTTGTTTCCTTGGATAATTGCCTCTACCTCGTATAGAAAGGGCAGAGCCCAGACCCCAAATTGTGTAATGAGCACTTCACACTGTGCTCAATGTTATAAAAACGGTATGGAAGACCACTTGTAGCATCCTCTGTCTGCTCCGCCAGGGCACACGATAATATAGACAAAACACAGTGAATAGAGGAACTACGAAAAAACATAAAAATAAAGCAAATAGTGTAACTCTGTCATGATAAGGGAGAGCTCTCCACCCTCCTTAATACAAGTTATGCGCACCAAATTCATGCTATAAAAGGATTATGTGATAGAAGTCTTCCACTGGGTCATCTTATCCTGATCTCGACAGAAACTTCCACGACAGCCCCTTTGGTCTTAGACTCCAATATAGTGAAGATACTCCAGGGTTTGTTTAAAACGTGGTCTTTAATAGACAGTGATAAAAACATGTATACACATGTGTAATATAAAAAAACAATAAACATGTAAATGATATATATAACTATTCCCAACTCGTTTCATGTTTTTTCAGACAAATAGGACTTCCTCTGGAATCTATCTTGCACATAACTTGTATTAAGGAAGCAGAGAGCTCCCCCTTGTCATCACGTAGTTACACTATTTGCTTTATTTTTATGTTTTTTGGTAGCACCTCTATTCACTGTATTTCCTCTACCTCATGTCTTGGTCCATCTATGTCTTACCCTAATTTATTCTAGCCTCTGTACCACCCTACGGATATTGGTGCAATAGAAATAAACGAATAATAATGAGTTGTTCAAATCCTATATGTGCACCACTCCTCCTATATATCTCTTTGACAACGGAGCACGTTCTGTAAGCTACTATGAAGTGAGAAGCACATGCAGGATACTACATACAGTTGTGTTCAAAATTATTCAACCCCCAATGCTGTAAAGGGTTTTAGGGAATTTAGTGTACATTTGTAATTGTATTCAGAATGAAATTCTACAAGGACTTTTTAAAGAACCATATGCAACTAAAATGATATCAATTGGTTTTGTATACAGTAGTAAATGTTTCTTTTGTGAATTCTTCATTGACACAATTATTCAACCCCTTAAAGACCACCACTCTGAAGAACAGAGGTTCATTCAAGTGTTTTCAATCAGGTATTGAAAACACCTGTGGATGTCACGGAGCAGCAATAAAGCATAATAAGCACCAATTAGGCAGCTTTAAAATGACTGTGATACTCAGCTCCTTCTAGACATTTACTGGTGTGGTTACAAACATGGTGAAGTCAAGAGAATGGTCCAGGAAGACAAGAGAAGAGGTGATTACTCTTCACAGGAAGGGCAATGGCTATAAGAAGATTGCAAAGATGTTAAACATACCAAGAGAGACCATAGGAAGCATCATTTGCAAATTCAAGGCAAAGGGCACTGTTGAAACGCTACCTGGTCGTGGCAGAAAGAAGATGCTGACTTCGACTGCTGTGCGCTACCTGAAGCGTAGAGTGGAGAAAAGTCCCCGTGTGACTGCTGAGGAACTGAGAAAAGATTTGTCAGATGTGGGTACTGAAGATTCAGCTCAGACAATACAGTGCACACTGCGTAATGAAGGCCTCCATGCCAGAACTCCCAGGCACACCCCCTTGCTGTCTCCAAAGAATAAGAAGAGTCGACTGCAGTATGCCAAAAGTCATGTGGACAAAACCACAGAAGTTTTGGGATAGTGTTCTGTGGACTGATGAAACAAAATTAGAACTGTTTGGGCCCATGGATCAACGCTATGTTTGGAGGAGGAAGAACAAGGCCTATGAAGAAAAGAACACCTTGCCTACTGTGAAGCATGGCGGGGGGTCAATCATGCTTTGGGGCTGTTTTGCTTCTGCAGGTACAGGGAAGCTTCAGCGTGTGCAAGGTACCATGAATTCTCTTCAGTACCAGGAGATATTGGATGACAATGTGATGCATTCCGTCACAAACCTGAGGCTTGGGAGACGTTGGACCTTTCAACAGGACAATGATCCCAAGCATACCTCCAAGTCCACTAGAGCATGGTTGCAGATTAAAGGTTGGAACATTTTGGAGTGGCCATCGCAGTCACCTGACTTAAATCCGATTGAGAACCTCTGGTAGAACTTAAAGAAAGCAGTTGTAGTGTGCAAGCCTAAGAATGTGACTGAACTGGAGGCTTTTGCCCATGACGAATGGGCGAAGATACCCGTAGATCGCTGCAAGACACTTGTGTCAAGCTATGCTTCACGTTTAAAAGCTGTTATAACTGTAAAAGGATGTTGTACTAAGTACTAAGATTGAATGTCACTTGGGGGTTGAATAAAACTGATAATGATGTGAGCACAGAAAAGACATTGTGGTTATTTCATTATAAATGTTATGTTATATTTGTCTGACTTACACGTGCCTCTTTGATTTAATTGTAAGCAAGATGACTGAATGATCAAAATCAATGTCAAACTGGCCAAAACACTCAATTTCAGTGGGGGTTGAATAATTTTGAACACAACTGTATTGTATGTACATGGTCACTGCATACCCCTATCATTATCATGGCAAGCACCAGGACTGGTTGATACTCTCTGGCACTCCTGCATGAACCCCTTCACTACCAAGTGATTTTCCAAAAAAAACATTGTCAGGAACCAGTGTTTTGTTTTTAAAAATCATTTCTAATTAATTTACAGTAAGAAATATTCCCAATGTATTTCTTACTGTAATAAGCTATTTGATAGGCAGATGTCACCATCTACTGGCCAAATAGAGTTACAGCAGTTCGAGCTGCAGCTCGTGGTTCTCTGCATTGGCTACTGAAAGCCCAATATGTCAGGGCATTCTTCAGCTGATTTTAAACGTCATTATGCCCATAGGACTAAAAATTTGGGGGCACCTTCTGCAGCCCAAAAGCAAACAAAATTTGTTTGCAGTAAACTAATTTCATTTGCTTCTGTCCTTCAGAGTTGCAGACCGAGCTAACTCGATATCGAGAACTGATGGTGCCTTGGAAGTCCCGAGTTATCATGATATCGGTAGTGAATGGGGATAATCCAGTTGAAGAAAAAGATACTATAACGGAATGCTGAAAGGGAGATTACGGCCTAAATAGAACAAAATTCCTTTTTAAAAAGAAAGATATATATTTTAAGGGTACCTTATCCAATTTTTCAACATTAAAGAACATTTTCATTTTATATTGCTATATAATTATTCTAAAGTGATGCATTTGTGATGAAAAAAATTAAAAAGGGATTCAAGAGGAACATTATCCAAAAATGTGATCGCTTAGCCGAATGTTTATATCCGCACCACTACTCCATCACATGCGCTTTATATATGATAGGGAGTTTAATAACAGAGCAGCTGCACGCAGCATCACATCCTCACTGGCGACTCTAAATAATGTTACTCTGGTCCTTTCAGAGATTTTTTGTTTGTCCGCAGTCAGGGTTTGCAGCTGCGGCTGGGAAATAAACAGAAAGCTATCCCTGTGGTTCTTCCCACCTCCCTTTTTCCCTTCCTCGGCTGGGTGCTGGGAGAAGAGATATCATTTGAAGCGACCCAGCTGTTAAAACAGCTGCTCCAAAAGCAGGACAGTTAACTAGAGCTAGCAGAGGCGGATTAGATGAGAAGCAATCAGAGATATGGGTCGCCCACAATTAATGTAGCTTGGGCCCTGATGACCATCACATTTACAAATCCCTTTGAAACAACTTGAAAGCATCCATTACTTAAGACGTAAGAGCAAACTTGTCCCCCCCCCCCATGTCTTGAACTACATCTCACATGAGTCTCGACTAACCTACTCACTGGCTGGGCATCATGGGAGGTGAAGTTCTAAAACCTCTGGAGGACCAAGGTTGCCCTATGTACTCCAGGAGACTATAGGAGTTATTCAGAAAGCAATGAAATTTCAGTGCTTTATCGTTTGGCGCACTTCGGTGCGCTTCGGCGATTCCAGTTCGCTGACCCTGCAGTGGATTCACTATTCACCGCATGGACACCGAAGTGCGCCGAACATGGAGCCAACCTTGAGTCCCACAAACCGACCAAAAAAGGCCGCCGAACAGACCCACGAACGTCGCCGAACTGCAGAAAAAAATACAGAACTATTCTTCCCGCTATTCTTCTAAAAGGCCTTTTAATCAATGAAAACGCATTACAATGTGTGAAAATAAAAAAAGGTCCTATAAAATAATAAAAAGGTCTGTTGCCGAATTAAAAAGAAAAACACCTTTAAAAAAAATGGGAATCAAAAATTTAACCTAAAAAATTACAAAAAATACAAAAAAGATGTTCAGAAAAATAAAGTAAAACAGCTTTTTGCTGAAAATAAAAAGAATAAACGGTTGAATAAAAAAGAATGAAAGTGATAATATTGTTTTACATTGAATCCTATGGGATTAGCCTGTGTAAACCTGACAAACTGAACCACCCAATATCAGTGCATTTTACTGACACTTTGTGTAATTCAGCATTCTCTGAATAGATTAACCATTACTTCTCTTTGGGACAATTTTGCAGTCACTGAATTGCGGCGATCTGCAGCAAAGTGCACTGTATTTTGCTTTCCAAATACTGGCAAATTGACAGCTTTCCGTCTGAATAGACAAACTACCACGAAATTGCACCGTATGGTGAAAATTACCCTTCAGTGGCAAATTTGTCGCTTTCTGAATAACCATTTATTTTTATCCTTATCAACTAGCAGCTCCCTAATATTATGCATTGAGCGGCTTGTATAGTGGCTCACTTGTAAAAGAGCCAGCAATTGGGAGCCACTAAGGGTTATTGGCTTGCTCCGACTTTCCCTTTAATGACTTCCTATTGTTGGCTGTTGGTACCTACTCAATGCTTAAGGAGTTAATTAAAGAGAGCTAAACCTGCCACCAAATTGCACTATATGGTGAATTTCTCCGGACGGTGTAATTTCACAGCAATTCAGCTATTCAAAAAGCTCCCGATTTGCCAAATATTGGCAAATTGCCAGCAAAATACGGTGCAATTCGGCGGCAGTGAAATACCCCATAGAGAAGTAATGGTTAATCTATTTCAGAGAACTCCAAACAGCCCCGAAAAGTTTGCAAAATGCCCAGATTTGTGGTGGTTTCGTTCGACAGCTTTAAAACAGGCATATCCCATAGTTTTCAATGTAAAAAAAACAATCAGGTTTTTATTATATATTTGTTCAACCATTTATTCTTTTTATTGGCAGCAAAAAGTCTTTTTAGAATTTTTTAGGCATTATTCTGGATTTTTTCGGCTAAATTTTTGATTCAGATTTTTTTTAAATGGCTTTCTTAAAAATTCTGTAACATCCCTTTTTGTTGTTATTCATAGGACCTTATATATTATTTCCATGCATTGATTTTTTAAACACCTTTTAAAAGCTTTTTTTGGAGGCGTTTCATGGTCTGTTCGGTGGATCATCAAATGCATTTGGTGGTTTATCGGATGCATTCAGTGTTTTTTTGGTGGTATGAGGATGTGCTTGGCGGTTTTTTGGTCATATGAGGATGTGCTTGGCAGTTTTTTGGCGGTTTGAGGATGTGTTCGGCGGATTGATTCGGCATATTTCGGGAACCGTGCAGTGAATGCTGAACTCACCGCAAGTTCGGCGAATTGATGTTGCAAAATGCATCAAATGAAAGAACACCAAAATTCCAGTGAAATTTCGGTGCCCTTTGAATAACTTACTGAATAGTCAGGAAAGATAGGGGCAAGTATATTTCTTTCGACTTTACACACAGGGTCAGCTTAGGCTAGGGTCAGACTGAGGCAGTGCGAACGCGCGTTCTGGCGCACTTAATCACGGCCGCACTAGCAGCAAATGACGGGCAATGACAGCCAATATACGAAGTACGGTCGCACAAAAGTCCGGCTGCGCAACGCAAGTGGAAAATGAACGCATTTTTTCGAGAACGTGAAACCGCAGGTACTGACGTACAGAGTGCGCTGCGTCCGCTAGCGGCGTGTGTGCGTGAATTGGAGACATCAGACGCTGCTAATGTCCGGCCAACATAACGTCCAGATGCAAGAAGTGTTTTATTGATGATCCGTACAAAATCACGGACGAAAATGCGCATAGTATGACCACTATCGCGTATTCCGTGAAAAAATACGTCCATTCGTTCGAACGCACTTTTTCACAGACAACATAAAAATGCGTTCGTCTGACCCTAGCCTTACACAAACGTTCTTCTTCAACATATGAATTGGCTTTGATAATGCAATGTTTGATATTCATACCAGTATATATGTACAATGCATGGACAAAATAAAGTCACACATACTAATATTATGTTGGACTGCCTTTTGCTTTGATTACGTCACACAGTCTACGAGGAATTTTTTCGATAAGCTTATGAAATGTCACAACCTTTATTTCCATCCAGAGTTGTATCAATTTATCACCGATATCGTTTATTGATGATGGGAGAGTCGGAGCATTGCGTAAAGTCTTCTCCAGCACATCCCAAAGATTCTCAATGGGGTTAAAGTCTGGACTCTGTGGTGGCCAATCCAAGTGAGAAAATAATCAGGGTTATTCAAAGAGCTCCGAATTGCTTGAGAAAGGTAACCGAACGCTGAAAATCAGCGTTCGGTTACCTTTCCTGGCCATTCGGCTATCCAGAGAGCAGGCAATTCGCCAAATCCTGGCAAATTGCCTGAACATACGGTGCCTGTTCGGTGCCTGTTCAAGGGCAGTGAATCCCCATGAAAAAGCACTGCTTCGGCTATTCAGAGAACACAAACCAGCAGTGAAAGGTTCCCCTAATGCCCTGCCATTCGGGGGTTTAATTAGGCAAGTTTATTCAGGAGAATCCCATAGGCTTCAATGATAAAAATATTCCCGTTTTAATTCAATATCTAATAAACCGTTCATTATAAAATTCTGCAGTAAAGAGTCTCTTTATTTATAGATTTTCTAGGATATTTTAAGCATTTTTCTTATTTTTTTTTTTTTTAAAAGTCCGATTTTTTTTTTTTTTTTAAAGTTTACTTCTTTTTTCTGTAACAGCCCTTTTTATTATCATTCCCTGGACCTCATATGCAAATTTCAGACATTTTCACAAACCGCTTTTCACTTTCATACATTCATACAAACGGTTTTGCTAATTTATTCACTGCCTCATCTGCGTCTCAGCTGCTTCGGCTGCGTGTGCTAGGCTCCTGTTCGGCTGCTTCGCTGCGTGTGATCGGCTCCTGTTCGGGTTTTTCGATGGTTAATCCAGATGTTTTTGTGTGTTTTCGGCGTGCATTCGCCGTGTTTTGCGGTTAGTTTTCGTCAGGTTTGCGGCAGCTTTTCCCTGCAATTTGGGGACCCTGTGGTGCTTGCTGAATACACCGCAGGTCACCGAAATGGGATCGGCAAAAGGAACCGAATTGAAGCGAACGAAAAGTCACTGAACGTGCGGTGACTTTTCGAATCTCTTTGAATAACCCTGTATGTCTCATGCTCCCTGAACCATTCTTGCACAATTTGAGCCCGATGAATCCTGGCATTACCATCTTGGAGTATGCCCGCCATATCAGGAAAGAAAAAAACCATTGATGGAAAAACCAGGTCACTCAGTATATTCAAGGAGTCAGATGATCTCATTTTTTGCCAGATGAAACATTAAGCCCTGCAGTAATTATCCAATGGAAGGCTCAAACCTATTTGTTTAGTTAAACCCAGGTGTTGACTTTTTTTGGCCAGACAGTTTATATATATAATCATAGGCGTGCGCACGGGGTGTGCCGGGTGTGCCTGGGCACACCCTAATGCCGGCCCCCGGCACACCCCGCAGGCCCGCGGAACACTCTGGGTCCCGGCTGGCCACATCCAACGGATAGCCGCCGGGACCCTTCAATTCCGCAGGCCTGGCGGCAGCCTCCGCTTCCCTGGTGGTCCGGTGAATGTGGGTGCTGCACCGCGATCTGTGCTTACAGACCGTAGTGCACGTCCCACAGCGAGTGACTGGCCACGAGCTGAGCGCCGGCGATTGCTGATGACCTGTCATCTGACCGCCGGCGCTTACTGTGTCAGAGCGCCGGCGGTCAGGTGACAGGGCACCTGCGATTGGGCGCTCAGCTCGAGTCCAGTCACTCCCTGTGGGACGTGCACTGCGGTCTGTAAGCAAAGATCGCGGTGCAGCACCCACATCCACCGGACCACCAGGGAAGCGGAGGCTGCCGCCAGGCCTGCGGGGGTGAGAGGTCCCGGCGGCTATCCATTGGATGCGGCCAGCCGGGTTCCCCCTCCTTGAGCCCCCCCCCTCTGGACCAAAATTCAACCCCCTCCCTGCAAATGAAGAAAAAAAAAAAAAAAGTAAGCAGGAGAGGGGGCAACTTTTATATATTATAGGCGCCGCACATTACAGGGGGGTTTATTTCTGTGGATTTTGTGATACGCTCGCACACACAGCAGAATACTGGGGGTTTATTTCTGTGGATTTTGTGATACGCTCGCACACACAGCACAATACTGGGGGTTTATTTCTGTGGATTTATGTGATACGCTCGCACACACAGCACATTACTGGGGGTTTATTTCTGTGGATTTTGTGATACGCTCGCACACACAGCACATTATTGGGGGTTTATTTCTGTGGATTTTGTGATACGCTCATACACACAGCACATTACTGGGGGTTTATTTCTGTGGATTTTGTGATACGCTCGCACAAACAGCACAATACTGGGGGTTTATATCTGTGGATTTTGTGATACGCTCGCACACACAGCACATTACTGGGGGTTTATTTCTGTGGATTTTGTGATACGTTCGCACACACAGCACATTTCAGGGGGTTTATTTCTGTGGATTTTGTGATACGCTCACAGCACATTACTGGGGAGTTTTATTGCTGTGGAATGTGTGATACGCTCATACACAGAGCACATTGCGGAGTTTAATTGCTGTGGATTCTATGATATGCTCATACACGTTGCACATTACTGTGAGTTTTATTGCTGTGGATTCTGATACGCCCATACACAGCAAACATTACTGTGAGTTTTGTTGTGGAGCTCTGTGACATGCTCATAGATACCGCACATTACTGTGCGTTTTTATTGCTGTGGATTCTCTGCTACGCTCACACACATACCACACACTACTGGGAGTTTTATTGCTACATACCCCCCGGGGTGTAGGGGATATATAGTTATGTGAACGTATGGCTGTGTGTGTAAATGCAGGTATTTGTCTTTAAACAGGCTGCTGTGTGCAAAATTCGGCACCCGTGTCCTTGTCTCAGCCCAGCGTTGCCCCCTTGCCCTGCATCCAAAAGGCTGGTATTGCTGCTAGAATCGCTGCTATATCTTCTGCCTGCACTGCACAAAGTAAGAATAGTGAATAAAGCATCGTGAGATACAGGTAGGAGACTAAATATTGGTGCTTGGCAACAAGACCTTAACCTCCCTGGCAGTCCGATTTTGAAATTTTTATACGTCAAAATCAGTGCATTTATTCAGCCCCCTGGCTGTTTTCCCGTGTGTGGCTCGCGGTTGAATTTCAATGCTGAAAGCAGTAACCCCGAGCCACACCTGAGCTGTTACATACCTGTCCCTGCGTTCCCTCGCTGTCCTCTCGCAGTCACCTCTGGCCGATCACGGCGTCCTGGTTCCTGTTGCGAGTGGCTGATTCCCTGCACTTTGGGGGCCCTGTGGTGAATGGTGAATTCACCGCAGGGTGGGGCAATTTGATTCCCCAAAGTGCAGGGAACAAGTCAGCGGCATTTCAATGCTCTGTGAATGACCGCTATAGTAATGATATATTTTGGCTGAATGCGTGAGTGTGTGTGTGTGTGTATGTTCGCATAAGGGTGCGTGAGTATATTTTATATATTTGTGTGTTTTGAACTTTTGGGTGCACACCCTAATGCAATAGGCTGCGCACGCCTATGTATATAATATATATCTTAAGTATTGTGTTCATGTACAATCACTACTCACTGATATTCCACTCAAAACATTGCAATTTTTTTTACCAACAACCTTAAAAATGTTGATTGCATACCTTTGTGGTGATCAGTAAGATTTAGGACTGGTTACCAGCTTGGTTCTCAGAGGGTCATTCACTAAATACCATTGTTTAGTGTTGTTGCGGCTATGATAAACTTTGGCGATGCTAATAGGGAAATTTTGAGAATGGCAGGGGACGTTTTCTTGATGAAATCTTCACCTGCCATTGGTTGATTTTTTTCCCCTAGTGAGATATTGTGATTGCAAAAACAGACATTTTTCCATTGTTTGTAACAACGCTAACAACGGTGTTTAGTGAATAACTCACATGTAGTCCTGGCTGCTGTGAAGAGTAATGTTTTTCTGTGAAATGTTGTCATTCCTTTCACTCAGCATATCCTGTGTTATGGAATTTGCTGAAGTTAGGAATTGTTAAACACATATTTTAAGAATTTTGATTAGACTTTATGCCAGATTAAGCAACTATGGGTCTGCCAAATGTTTCAGGATGAACAATCTGAAGGGGTTAGTCACTAATATCTGCCTTTTCAATGAAAGAATGGTGGCTTTACATAGCTGAAGTTTGGGGAGCTTCGGTGGATCAATTTGGGGAGCTATGATGGATCTAATTAGAGAACATCCATCGTAGCTCTCCATAGTTTCAACTGTTCTTTCCACCATAATTACTGCTGAGGTTGTTCAGCGTAGTTTTCTGTGGGGATTCCACTGTCGATTCCGCTGAAGTTATATACAGGGTTATTCAAAGAGATCCGATTGGCTGCCGAAAGGTAACCGAACGCTGAAAATCAGCGTTCGGTTACCTTTCTTGGCCATTCGGCTATCCAGAGATCAGAGAATTGCCTGCATATACGGTGCCTGTTCGAGGGCAGTGAAATCCCCATAGCTTCGTCTATTCAGAGAACAAAAACCAGCAGTGAAAAGTTGCCGAAAATGCCTTGCCATTCGGTTGCTTCATTCGACAGGTTTATTCAGGCAAATCCCATAGGCTTCAATGTTAAAAATATTCCCGTTTTAATTCAATATCTAATAAACCGTTTATTATAACATTCTGCTGTAAAACGTTTCTTTATTTATTGAATTTTTTTAGGATCTTTTAAGCATTTTTCGTAATTTTTTTGCAAAAAATATTTTTCCGTTTTTTTTTATTTTTTAACTTTATTTATTTTTTCTGTTTCAGCCCTTTTTATTATCATTTATTGGATCTTATATGTAAATTTCAGACATTTTCGCTCAGTAGTTTGTTTGCAAACAGCGTTTCACTTTTCACACATTCAAGCGTACTGTTTGTTTTTTTCTCACTCCATTTGTCTGCGGTGTCGGGTTTTTCCGGCGGCTGCTCTGCGCTCTGATCGGCTCCTGCTCGGGTTTCTCCGGCGTCTTCGGCAGGGTTAATCCAGATGTTTTTGCGGGTTTCGGTGTGCATTCGCCTGGGTTTTGCGTTGAGTGTTCGGCAGGTTTTCGGTGGCTTTTCCCTGCACTACGACAGCCCTGTGGTGCTTGCTGAATACACCGCAGGGTCGCCGAAATGGGATCGCCAAATCGCACCGAATTGAAGAGAACGAAAAGTCACCGAACGTGCGGTGACTTTTCGATTCTCTTTGGATAACACTGTTAGTGTAGAGTTCTCCATTGTTGGCACCTTAGTGTCAGTTGAATGTCTAGAGTAGTTTCTACCATTGCTATCACTGTAGTTCCTGCCAAAGTTATTAAGTGTAGACTTCACTGATGTTGCCGCACATCTGAAGTTGTTGCTTTCACTGCAGTTTCTCAGAATTCTCTGAAGATCCCCCTCTTTAATGATTTTAAAGTATATTCACTGGTTTTGCAAACAACGGTGGCAGAATGATAACTGGAGAATAGCCCAGTTGACTCCCTCCGTGGAGGAATAATGGTTGTATCATTGTTCACTGTTGTTTGCAGCAAGTTTGATTACCATTATTGAATTTTGCTGCTCAAGGTATACTAAGTACAGCGTAGTTGCAACAACGGTGAACCTCAGTGCCACAACGGTATTTAGGGAACAACCCCTCAAGTAGTTTTGTTCAAATCCTAATCTCACACATCCGCCTCTGTCCTTATATTGCCTTCGATGTCTGGCGGAATGTTGCTGTATCTAGTGAGATGTGCAGAAGAAACTGCGAACGTACACACTAAACACACGCACTATGTACCAATCCACTTAAAAAGAACGAGATGTTCCAAATTGTTACTGTTTTCTAAACATTTAGTGCTAGAAGGAATTACTCACTCTAGGCAGTTGTTAGAGTTTGTCATAACTAACTACTGAGAATTATTAAAAAAGTAGAACTTGAGAACTCAGGGGAATTGCAAATTTGGGGCCAGAACAGTTGGTTTCGAGTCAACTCGACTCTGCTATTTTGGTCTTAAATCTGCAATACCCTTGTAATGCTGCAAAACGTCACATTGCAATTACTATTTATCGTAATAATAACATTTTTGCGTACAAATAAAAACAATAGAACTATAATATTCACTGCGTTGATTTGTTGGCAGGTGTGGAAAGCTAGATGGAATAACTCTTAGGCTAGGGTCAAACGAACGCATTATTCGCAGCGACCGTCAAAAAGTGCGTCCGAACGCATTGATGTATTTTTTCACAGAATGCGTGAAAACGGTCATACGATGCGCATTTTCGTGCGTGATTTGTTATGGATCCAAACCAGGAAACTTTGGGTGTCTGGACGTTATGTTGGCTTGACATGAGCAGCGTCTGACGTCTCCTAATCACGCACACACGCCGCTATGCGGGCGCAGCGCACTCTGTACGTCAGTACTAGGGGTTCGACGTTCTCGAAAAAATGCGTTCGTTTGCCGCTTGCGTTGCGCGGCTGCAATTTTGTGCGGCCGTACTTCGTATATAGGCCGTCATTGCCCGTCATTTGCTGCTACTGTGGCCGTGATTAAGTGCTGCTAAACGCACGTTAAAAATGCATTAGTCTGACCCCAGCCTAATTGTGAATTCTTTTTCTCTTTTTTTTTTTAGCCCACCCACAACATTCATAATTACAGTTATACATTGTACATACAAATTCATTGTACAAACTTCTCATGTGCACGTTATTATGACTTTTAGGAAAATATTCACCTTGCTTAACTCCAATACCGTTCTCTGCAATCAGAATGAGAAGCAGCGTCGCCAGAAGCCGCCCTGCATGGCAGATAAGCTGCGCCAGGAGGCTGTGTCTCTCCTATATCGAGGATTACCCCCTTCCTTACCAAGGACTGTGCTGACCCCTACCCCTACCCCTACTATCACCTCACACACTCAGTAGGTAGGAGAGCACAAGGAAGGGTTTGGGCAAGGAGGCAAAGCCCACGGGTGGGCTGATTGTAAGTATGTCACTATGAATCTAGGTGTATGTATGTATTTATATGTCACTATTGCGTGTGAGGTGTACTCTGTAATGTGTCATGATTACTCTGTGTGTAGTATGTGCAGTGTGCATGTACTTGTGTGTGTTGTGTATGTGCAGGGTGTACAGAAGGTATATGTACCTGGTTTTGTTCAGTGTGTTCTGTCTGTAGTAAGTACTGTGTGTTCAGTGTGCTGTGTATGTATAAAGTATGCTACGCATGTGGTGTGCAGTGTGCACCCACCAACACACTCACATGCACATACTCAGGCAACACGTTCCCTGTTACCTTACTTAACCAAACACGCCGTTACACAACACATCTCACTTTCAATTACAAATTACAATCACTCCCATCTTACTCAGCCAGCAACATACTCATTCCTACTTCACTCAGGCAGCCACAAACTAATGCCTAGCTCATTTCACTAACCACACATTCTCATCCATTCCCACTCAGTGAACCACCGGCTTATACCAATCTTTCTCAGCCAGAAACATGCACACTTTGCTCACTCCCATCCCATCTCAGCCAACTACATTCTCTCTTACACTCCACTCAGCCCCTCATTTACATCTCTCAGACACGTTCAATCCCATGGTACACAGACAACTCCACATATACTGTGTATATACTGTCATGTCCCATGACTCAGGGATTATTTGTATATTTTAATGTTATGTATTGAATCTGCCTTTTGCTGCTGACAGCTATTATTTCATAGCAATTTTGTTCCTTCTGGGTCTCCTTACCCTTGCTGTATGCAGCTAGCTCCACCCCTTTTTGTTCAGTCTAATTCTGAGGTACTTACTGGTCACCTAGCAGCCATCTTTGCTCAATGCTGGACAGAACTAATGTCTTTTCACCTGCAATGCTGTACACTATTACAAAGATTGTCAGTCTGATCATTAAAGGTTTCAACTGGATTCATCTTTCTATGTGTCAGTTTTGCTGAGTTGACAATTTCTGCTGAACTTTCATCGTGTGAGTACTGGTCAATACAGACTTATTTAGTCTCAAGCACCCACGCCTCACAGCTTTGCTAGGGAGGCAGAATATATACATAAGACTCACTAATACACCACTAACAATTCCATCACTCTCACCTTGCAGTCCTCTCTTCCTGTTTCCATCCCCAAGCCTTCTAGATTGTAAATTCCCACGGGAATAGGGCCCTTGCTTCCTCCTGTACTGGTTTGTCAAAATATTGTTCAGTCTCAATGTATTGTAATCCTGTATATATTGTGCCCTTTGTTCAGCGCTGTGGAATATGCTGGCGCTATATAAATAAAATATACTAATACACATACATACACTGATCAATTTAATACATGCTTGCTAAAATTGGAATTAAAGAATGTTTTCTCAAAAAAAATAATTAAAAGAGAACCAGCAGCCCCGCATTTTAGCTTGCACGTGAAATCACAAACCAGCCCTAGTGTATGTCCATGGTATGAAAGTGACTAAAGATAAGAAGGATACGCTTTGATTTGACATTAGGATTTTGTAAAAAGTGAATCTGGAAAGACCAAGGTAATCTGAAGAAAAGCAGGTGTCAAAGATAGCAATCTGGTTTTTGTAGTTCATTGCGTAAGAGTTTACACCAGTGGAAAAACATTCATTCAAACTTATTCTTATATAAAAAAAAAAAATCAGCGAAAATACACATTTTTGCTAAGCAGCACCCACGTGTATACCGAGATACATTTTCAGGTTCTTAATCAGACGTGTAGGTGTAGTCTTCAATATGGAACATGAAAGACCAATTCACCCAGCATTAAGGTGCACCATGAAACCCTCTGGCATGCCTGTGATACTACTCATCACTATATCTAACACTGAAACAATACGATTCAATAAGTCGCTAAACCTCATGGAAGGTGTTGTCCGCAGCCGCTATCACTGGTCATAACAGATCATCAACATTATCACATATTGTACTAACGTTTACGCCATCGCTTTACAATAGAAAGCAATATATAATGACAAACAAAATCACAAAAGACAAAAACAAAAGGTGTAAAGTGTTCATGAGCAGAGTAACAACAATGGAGGTGGATACACTTACCTCGGAGTTAAACCTGATCTGACAAACATTGCAAGAAATCACTGGCCTCTTCGTTTTGATAAAGGGGACACCAAAATTAGGGCTGATCACGGCCTTCCGCACAGGATCCATCTGCACAGAAATAAGAGAAAAGAGCAGGCGGAACTTCAGTCAAACTCAGAGTTAAAGAACTCGTGCCAGCAGAGAGCAGTCAGCAGCCAACATAACGAAGATCTGCTTTCCTTAGATGAATTTCCCTGAAACACTTCGTTTTCAGGAAAGCAGAGAAAGTAAGAAAGCGAACGGACGATGCTTGAGCTGAACTGGTACTAACCCATTCGGACACACGGGACGCAGGTGCCTGAGCCCACCAGAGGTTCTAGGAACAATGGACGGGACGGACTAGGGATGAGCTTTGCATTTGAAAAAGCCGGAGGTTTGGCTGCCTAGATAGTGTTTATGAACGGTTTACGCAGCAGGAATGTTTTATAAAGCAATACAGAGTGAATGCTTGATTCTCCCACCCTTTCCCTGGGGAAATCCACCCTCATCACTCATCCACAAACTGAGTAAACCATGGCCGGAGAGATAAACCATGCCTTAAAGGGGTCATAAAAGAAAACCATAAAGGTCATTTTTACGAGGGCTTCAGACAATTCTAGTAGGGTTAAAAAAGTGTAAGGGGTTAATACTGTCTATGGTGGGTGTTTCTGAACTTTCATGATGTGGGTGAAGAAGAAAAGTAGTAATAAGCACATTAATTAGGACAATCTGTAAAACGACTTCTATGAAAGCACAAGGGACAGGTCTAATCTCAGATCAGATATCTAAATCTTAAAATATCTCTGAAGAATGTTATTTTGCAGGGCATGATTTTAGAGCCTCCTCTGATCCATTTCCATATCTACACTTAACCCCTTAGAGTGTCCCCCTGTGAAGAAATTAAATCCTTTGTATTATGTCTCTCCAAGCACCTGGGAAAGACATAAAACCAGTTGCAAATAGAAGCCCTAAACTGCACTGTAACAAAAAGTTCAAATAGATTACTGCAGCATTACAGCAGCCAGGGAGAGGGCAGAATACAGGGAGCGCTGTGGGGTCACTCACTGCTGTACAGAGATACTATTCAGGGGGTTATGACTGAAAATTCCTGTACAGTACAGCTAAAAGTTGTTACTGTAATTTCTGTACACAGACATTATGCCACATACAGATATTATTTTTATATTCTGTTGGTATTTTTTGGAAGCTGCATTGCTAATAATTCTCATTCTGGTCACTACAAACCCCCTTAAGCAGGAGATCTCACTATTTTTTAGCATTTATGTTGATCACAGTTACTTTATCTAACACAAAGGTCATTTCTGCCTGTATGATAATAATGCAGACCCTGTTTGAAATTGTGTACAATGAGGCTAGGGTCAGACGAACGCATTTTTCGCATCGTCCGTGGAAAAGTGCGGTCGAATGACCGGACGTATTTTTTCACGAAATACGCAATAGCGGTCATACGAAGCGCCTTTTCGTCCGTGATTTTGTACGGATCATCAATAAAACACTTTTTGTGTCTGGACGTTATGTTAGCCGGACATTAGCAGCGTCTGACGTCTCCTAATCACGCAAACACGCCGCTATGCGGACGCAGCGCACTCTGTACGTCAGTAGTAGCGGTTTGACATTCTCGAAAAAATGCGTTCGTTTGCCACTTGCGTTGCGCGGACGAACTTTCGTGCGGCCGTTCGTCGTGTGTTCCCCGGCATTGGACGTCATTTGCTGCTAGCACGGCCGTGATTTTGTGCGGCTAAACGCACGTTAAAACTGCGTTCGTCTGACCCTAGCCTAAGGGACACCATCTAGAGCTCAGAATCTTACAATTCAACAACATTTCTGTAAAGGAGAAAAGGGTACATAAAAATTTGCACAATAACTTTATTTAAAAAATTTTGACTATCTCGGAAAAACTATTTCTGTGCGAATCTTCTATTTTACCCTAAATTTAATTGTTAATGTCACATCCCATGTTTCAAATAAAAGTTATGATAAAAAAAAATTCAACAAAAATCGCTTGGTACTAGTGAAGAGTTTAATATATTTTTACAGAATTAGAAGTGTAAACTAAAAGGTATGGATTCTGTTTTTAACTCCTTGAAAGCTTTACAATTAGAATACATTAATGACTTGTTAAAATCAATCCCCATAAGCACAGACAGACCTTTCTCTAGATCAGGTATTTCTCTTTTTCTCTAGATCAGGTATCTCAAACTCTGGTGGTTGCCTACAATTCTCAGAATTCTTTGAATATGATAGATGGCCAGAGAATCATGGGAGTTGTAGTTTAGAAACATCTGGGGCACTGAAATTGACAGCCCTGCTCTTGATTATCAGAACGTGGAGTGTAGGTGCTCTTTTCCGTCTGAACCATTAAGTATAGAAACTGTAATGGTGAGCCCCCTATAATGTGATGGGGAGCCGTTAAGCTGCGGTGGTTGAAGCCTTTAGGGCAGGTATACAGATTCCGGGGAACAAACCAGGATATTTACAGGAATTAGAAAGATCCCTAAGCCCTGACTGAGATCCTTGAAAGATGGTCTCGAAACACTAACTAGGCTAGGTCTGCAAGGTGTAAAAACATAAACCAGACATACAATGAATGCAGGTATACAGATTCCAGGGAACAAACCAGGATATATTGTTGCAACAAATCAAACACATGAACACATAAGAACTTGTATACAAGACACAAATAGAATATCCAAGAAACCGAGGCGGTTAATACACGGATTAATATAAGCACGGTACAGGGGACAGACAGAAGAGAGATCCAAACACAAGAGCCAGAGGTCATACACGGAATATCATAGCCATACAACACGGAGGAACTAGGTGTAATAAAGACTATCCTGGTCCCAGGATCAAGGGAAACCCTGGGCCTACATATAGGGCAGAACAGGTCATGTGACCGCAGACCAATAAGCCCAACCGATGGCCTGCAGCCTGAAAACAAAAACAAACAGGAATCCCTGCTACTACCAGAAGGGAGCAGGGTGGAGACGTGACAGAAACATAGAAAAATGTCGGCAGATAAGCACCTTTCGGCCCATCTAGTCTGCCCAATTACATGGATACTTTACCTGGATTTATCTTTTGTTTAGGATAGCCTTATGCCTATCCCATGCCTGCTTAAATTCAATTACTGTTTTGGCCTCTACCACTTCAACTGGAAGGCTGTTCCATGTATCCACCACCCTCTCAGTAAAATAATGCTTCCTGATGTTACTTTTAAACCTTTGCCCCTCTAATCTAAGACTATGTCCTCTTGTTTTGCTACTTTGTTTCATTTTAAATATACTCCCTTCCTCTACCTTGTGGATTCCCTTTACATATTTAAATGTTTCTATCATATCTCCTCTGTCTCGTCTTTTTTCCAAGCTATACATGTTAAGATCATTAAGCCTTTCCTGGTAACTTTTCTCCTTCAAGCCGTACACCATTTTAGTAGCCCTTCTCTGAACTCTCTCTAAGATGTCTATATCCTTCTGGAGATACGGTCTCCAGTACTGCACACAGTACTCCAAGTGAGGTCTCACCAGTGCTCTGTACAGTGGCATGAGCACTTCCCTTTTCCTACTGCTAATACCTCTCCCTACACAACCAAGCATTCTGCTAGCATTTCCTGCTGCTCTATTACATTGACTACTTACCCTTAGATCCTCTGAAATAATAACCCATAAATCCCAACCCTCAGATGTTGAGGTTAGGACTGTATCAAATATTCTATATTCAGCCCTTGGGTTTTTACGTCCCAGGTGCATTATCTTGCCCTTATCCACATTAAAACTCAATTGTCACAGCTCCGACCATTTTTTTAGTTTACCTAAATCATTTGTCATTTGGCTGATCCCTCCAGCAACGTCAACCCTGTTGCAAATCTTTGTGTCATCAGCAAAAAGACATACTTTTCCATTAATACCTTCTGCAATATCACTAATAAAAATATTAAAGAGAATGGGTCCAAGTACTGACCCCTGAGGTACCCCAATGGTAACAAGACCTTGCGCCGAATAAACTCCATTTACCACAACCCTCTGTTGCCTGTCACTCAGCCACTGCCTAATCCATTCAACAATATTGGAATCCAAGCTCAAAGATTGGATTATATAACAGCCCTTCGTCTGAATTTAACGGCTCACTCATAACACTAACAGCTAGGGTCACAAACCTTGAGTTAAAGTGATCCAACTGCAGGAAAACGGCATTTAATTTCTTGTTCTAAAGCGGTTTATAAAACACATTGCCCATTGACCTGTCATAGGGTCTCTAGGTCACCAACGACTAGAAAGTAGCATCTTCTTCTTTTACAGGAAAGCTATCCTTTCCATAACTTTACACATTTGTATAAAATGTTGCATCACTTTCCAACGCATTCATTATAGTGGAATGGACAATTCGATTGTATCTGCCAACCAATCCCCAAAATGATTTTCTTTTCCAACGTTCATTCATGCTTTCAAAGCATTTTGGATGTAATTTCATTTAATATTCACTGTTGCTTTCAGTTGTTAGAAAAATCCAGAGTGGATCTCACTGACTGTCCAAATCTTTCACAAACAAGGGTCTGTTAAGCACCTCTAGATCCATAATTCAAAAATGTCATCTTCTGCTTTAAATCACCAATGTCTGAAAGCCATGCATGGTAATTAGAAACACCTGCACTTTGAATGTCTAGGTTTGCTGAGACTTGTGTAAATTCAAACTGAACAATAAGCGGAGAAGAACCTAATTTTGTACGTTATATTCTTATACTGACCCTCTGCTTGTCATTTATAGACACCACCAGAACTTAATAATGAATAGGTGTGCATCAATTATTTTCTAGAAAATCCAGCAAGGGTGATTGTCCCTTTAAGCTGGAATTCCATAGTCAATCTAGCCACCAAGACCATCGAAGTTCATTTAAATGGCCATGATGTGATGAATCTCTCCCAGTCGCCACTGGACAGCATTCCAGGAGGGGTTAACGTAGTACAGCATGGTTAACTTTGGTCAATCTTCAATGCATCTGCAGATGCTGCACAGTTGGAAGAGCGCAGAGAGACCACGGTGCTGTAATGGAGACAAGTATTACATGTTAAGATAAACATGGGAGGGGTGACTGGATTACTGGGAGAAATGGGGATGCTAATAATTAAGTACTCTGGTCCCCTCCTCCCCTTTTTCTGCCTAATATGTGGCCTGTAGTCCATGAATTCCATCATTCCAAATCTGTCATAAGTACCATTTTTTCCTAGACACTGCTATACCCAATTCAGATGACCGGTTTAGGGTAATATTTCAATCTTAACATTAACATTAGGTTAAGTGCCCCTAGCGCAAGCCGTCCATATTACAATCCAAACGCTAACAGGTTCTAAAACCCATTAGCGCATCGGAGACTGCGCATTTCTATTACGGCCTTACTGTACTTTACACTCCCTATGCTAAACAAGGAGAGCAAAGACTAATTAGCGTTAGGATTACAAAGTCCTAACGCTAGTTATGCCTCACTGGAAAGTTAACCACAGCTTGGAGCTGGTGCTAAACCAGTCAACACCAGCTTCAAATCCCCCAAAAATCTGATACTTACCTCTCATGCCGCGGCGAGAACTGTGGCCCAATCCACCTCTTCTGGCCACTGGGAGCAGAAAGAGACTGAGCAAAAAAAGTCCCCAGTATCCCTCCTTGATCACTCTGCCGGCCTGCAGGATCTCGCGAGAGGCAAGATCCTGCAGGTCATGCGACCTGGCAGTCGAATGTCAGCTATTCCGGCAGCATATGCCTCCATGGAGTCCTATGGAGTCCAGGAGTGGATACCTGGGGTGGCGAGTTAGCGCTGCAGCGAGTATCCAGGGGCTTAGCGTTGCATTACAGGTCAGGCTGCTGAATCAGCGCCTGCCCTGAAATATGGAGCTAAAACGGGGATGCTAAGGAGAAACCTGCAAGCATTTTCCACCTTAGGCTAGCGTCAGAGGAGCGCAGTCACCACGTCCGTGTCGCTGCACAGTTTAACGTCCGTCGTAGCATTGATTTGTGATGAATAGAGACCAACACACAAAGTACGTGCACACCGAAGAAGCACCACGCAGGTGGCAATGGACACCATTTAGGCCTCGAAGTAAAAGCGCTGCAACTGACACCCAGAGTGCGCCATGAGGCAACGTCAGATGCAGCGCATTTGCGACGTCCATCACGTTGACGCTCAGAAGTTTTTTTTGGTCTGGCTGACTGTACCTGTCAATTAATTTGAATTAATTTTGTTTCCCTTTTTTTTCTACATCCGTCAAAAAACACGGCCCTTGTGGTGTCTACAGTATCTTCCGTCAGTACGTACGCCCGTTATGCACGCACGCAGAGTGCGCTCAGACCGCGTTCGCCTGACATTAGCCTAAGCGCCCCTGTTTTATCGGACACTATATAATAGTGCCCTTAGTGTATATTCTACACCTCATCCCCAGAAATTGGTCTGTTTAGTAATTCACTTTTACAGGAGTCATCTCCACATTTTTTGCATATTTTTTCCACCCAATGAAATTGATGCTATCCTGTCCTTCTTCCAGTCATTGGGTAAATAAATATATTAACCCTAACATTTGTCTATGATCCCTCTCATAGTGTGCACAGTGTTTGTTTACATACGTAGACAGAGTTGGGGGGGTCCAGCAGAGACGTTTCAAAACAGCACTTAGAAGGGAGTATCACCATAATTCAGCTCATCTAACTCTGGCCTGGAAGATAACACAGCATTCCTGCGGGAAACGAAACAGCCTTGAAAACCCAAATAAATAGTTGAGCTTTCTTTCCAGGCCAAATGACATATTAACTCATTTGTAACAGTCACCTCTTCATTATTTAATGTAAAATCAAGGGCCCAAGAATCCCTGTTGTTCATGCTCTAATACCATCATCACGTATCTCATACCTGACACATTGTGATAAAGATGAAGTTCCTCTCATGCATTCCGAGACCCTGGAATGACCTCTTTTCGTCTCAACGAAAATACAGTATTGTTCCTCAGTGGTGCTCCTTAAAAAGCTCGAGCTCCTTTCATTCCACTTAGGCATTTTGCAGTCTAAGAGTTCCAGATCCTGGGATCTGGTGGCTCATCATCATTTTTTAATACAGTTTTTAGGACATTAACAAGAACTCATCTGCCACATCAAGTAAACTGAAAAAAACAATGGGACTTCAGCGCTTGGAGAGATCGTCGTTAGGTCCAAGAATCAGACCAATAGGATGCTGGAATCGCCAAAACCAGAATCGCTTGCTGCATTGTGTATTATTACTGCCCTTGAAAAAGTCTATTCTATAGACGAAACGCGTTGGGCTTTTATCTATTGATATTTATTTTAAATTTCTCATCATTCAGTTTCTTGGCGATTCTGGTTTTGGCGACTCCAGCATCCTATTGGTCTGATTCTTGGACCTAACGACGATCTCTCCAAACGCTGAAGTCCCATAGTTTTTTCCTATTTCTGCGTGAAGCAACAGACCATCTCCTGGGAATTACTTCAGCATTTTAAAGATAAGTAAATAACGCTTCTCTTATCACCAATTGCTTGTTTTCTTTACATCAAGTAAACTATATGATTTATATACGCAATGCTAGTGTTTGTTTTTTTTACCCCCCCCCCCCCAAAATGATGATGTAATGTTATCTATAGATGGTGTATGCATCTGGCTTGCTGATTTGTAAAATATTTTTTAAATAGTTTGTCAATATAATTGTGCTCATTCTTGACAAACCATGACATAGATAACCAAAATATCGGCAGAGATACTGTACCTGCCAAGGAAGAGAACAGATTATGCATAGAAAAACATACAAATAATGGCCAGTCTTATTTGCTAGATGACATGTACTTTTGCTTTCTATATGAACAATTTTCTTTAAGAATGACAGGGTGCAAATTAAAATGTTACTTTTTTTCTCACTACCATCTCCTTCACCCGACCTTGTATTCAATCCATCACCGTACATTTTGCTCCTATCACCATCAACCCCACATCCACCACGTCTTGCTAAGTGTTATCTCTCAATGTTCCTATCTGACAAACGCATAAACCTCCATTAACTCCAAATGCTATCTCGACATCTTTAATTCATTTTTTTTAAAAATAAAAGCACCCATCACCTTCTCAGTCCCACAAGCCATCAGCTCTACGACACGTGGCTATTCCACCAATTCTTCTTCTCCAACAAAACTCCAATATCCAACTTCGACATAAAACACAACAATTGGATTGTGATAAAATTAGACTGAGGTCCTGGACATTCTATTTTAATTCTAGTACCTAGAATTTTGATGCTATATATTTATCGTCTGACCTCATTGGGAAGTTTGGTCCTACAGCATGCAACGTTCACAATTACGCCAACTTCACATTGTTCCATTCTCTTAAGGGGTTATTTAGAAGGCACTGAAATTTCAGTGCTCTCGTTTGCCGCACAAGTTATTAATATTATTGTCATCATTTATATAACACATTCACCGCAGGGTCCCCGAAGATTCGAATTGAAAAACTGCTGCTAAACCGCTGAATCGAACAACCGCCGAATCGATTCGAAGATCCACCGAAAAACGAATGCTTCCGACGATCGCCAAAACAGATTGCCGAATCGATCTGAAAAAAGCCGACAACCTGCCAAACAGACCGCCGCCCAGCCACCGGAAAGAGTTGACAAGCCGCCAAACAGGGCTAAAAAAAAAAAAAAAACACAACATTTAAAATGAGTTTTTTTAAAAAAAAACAAGTGCATGAAGATGCATGGAAATAATATATAAGGTCCTATGAATAACAATGAGAAAGGTCTGCTACAGAATTTAAAAAAGCACCATGTGAAAAAAATAAATAAAACGGAATAAAAAATTTCGCCTAAAAAATCCCAAAAAATGACAAAAAATCCTAAAAATACATAGACTTTTTTGCTGCAAATGAAAAGAATAAACGGTTGAATAAATATTTAATAAAACAGGGAATTATTTAACATTGAAACCTATGGGATTCACCTGTTTAAACCTATCGAATGAAACCACCGAAAATCAGGCCATTTCACTGACATTTCGGTGCTGTTCATTGTTCTCTTAATAGATTAACCATCTATTGGGATTTCACTCCCGCCGAAGATCACCGTTTTTCGTTGGCAATTCGCCAATATTTCGCTGTTTGAATAGCTAAATGGCCACAAAATTGCACCGTATGGGGAAATTCACTGTTCGGTGCAATTTGGTGGCCAATTCGGTGCTCTCTGAATAACTCCTTTAGTCATTGTAGAAATAAAACTCTGCATTCTGTATTTATTATTTTGTTACTGGCCATTTGGGCCCCTGACCAGTGAAAATAATTGGATTACTTAAACTTCAGCCCCAACTGACATGGGCTTGGCTTCTAATAAAATCAAAGATCTCAAGAATAAAAGTTCCAGACACAACGACAAACACAAAGGGCTCAACTGCCAAAGAGTGATTTCAGTGAAAGGCTAAAAACTGGTTTAAGGATTTAATCCCAAAGGTTGGATTATTTCCCGTTGGCTAATCCTCGCCCGCCAGCACCATCCATTAATCTAAGCCTTTCAGGGTGCGCCGGCTTCATAGCCTCCGATACCACTTTCCTGCAGACTGGAGGCATATGGTAGAATAAAAGGTAAATGCAGCGTTCGACTTACAATTTGGGATACTAAACAGAGATGGAGCGCGGCTCCCCCTGCCAACATTTTACTTAGTATTGCTTAAAGTCCTGAGAAAGCCTTAATCTCGGAGCAATATGGTTCTGGTGCTAATAATGTTCTGACAGTGAGATACAGAGCAGATTTCATTCTTTCATGAATCCCTGCGCTAAAGAGCTTATGATTTTATGGTAAGAAGTCACTCTCGGCAATAATGAAAATGTATATTAAATTAACACAATGGTTCCGATGGCGCATAACTCCCTCCAGATGCCTCTGGAATATCAAGCCCAAACGTAAAATCCTTAACATAACCCTGTTTTTGGAACTGAAAACCACTAGATTAATAGACATAGCCATTTTCAGATAGCGATATTTATGAAGTCATGAAGTTATAAAAATAAACACAGCCTGTACAATCTGGCAGATCAATGTTGTTTTAAATTGGAAATCGGGGTCATCCAATTTTTTTTTTCAATGGGAAAGCCCTTATAGCCTTTAGAAAATTAAGCTGGCAGGCTGGATCAAATTAAATTAATGATGTAATATCATGGAGTTTAAGGGTTTTTCAGACAAATAGCCTTGAGATATGAATTTCTTTTCCCTTTCAAAGGTTTACGCTGGTCTATATGATAGCGTTTATCATTAAATAATACAATATATAGGATTTTGCCTTTAGTTTACGTCTATATATCAAGATGAAACGCGTTGGATTCTATATATAGATTGTTACTATGAAAGTTAATTTTTATTATATGAGCACGGGCTGCTTTTATATTGATCTACTGAAATATACCCGAGTAGCAGGAGGTTTCTTGGCGATTCCTTACTGAAGATCTGGGTGGGAGCCGGATTCCAGGTGGAGTTTCATGATTGACAGACCCCGTGTACAACTACCAAGTGGTAACCTATGATGTGCTGTTATTTTACATTTATCTTGTGCGTGCAGGTTCCCCACGAGGTCTTTTTGTATATATGTTCTGCACTATGTATGCATGATTATTATATTTCAGATACATCTCCTACTTTCTATGTTTTTAAGCCTGGATATCGAGTATAGTCGATATAGCGTTCTACTGGAGGAATGCAAAGGTTTCATTTGGGCCCCAGAACATGCCCCTAAACAGGGCTGGACTGGCAAAAAAAAATCATCCAGACAGGCCCACTTTAATTATGCAAACACGTACAAAAATAGTATATAAACCAACCAATCACTCTACAGATACGGGAGTTGCTTCAGAGTGATTGAGTAAAGCAACGCAGTGGCACTGAGGTTGACTGTGCACCATGTCCTAAGTTGAGGCAGACGCTCAGCGGGTTTCACCAGCACAGTGGTCCCAATATGAGATTGCGGCAGATTGTGTCTGTATTACAGATGGTGAGTAATTTCTCACCTCACCCATTAAGGGCAGTGCACGTTGCAGTGAACGAGCATTCTCACTGGCCCATCGGCCCACCGGGAATCTCCCTGTAGTCCCTATGGCCAGTACATGCCTGCCCATAAAGTATTAGCACCTCTGGAATGACTCCCGTGGTGCTAACACACTTTGACACCATCTGGGGATATGTGTCTTAAACACATATCCCCATCTGGTCAAGCACACAGCCCAGTGCTGCAGTAGCTCCTTTTGGCCAGCAGATGGTCACAGTTTACTACAGAAAAGAAATTTGAAATCATTCTACACATGTAATACTGTATAACTCATTCAAAATGATTTTCAAAACACAACATTGGTTCTTGATAGTGGTTTTCTGGAAAAACTCTAGGCGCCTTATCACCTGGCCTTCGCTAAAACCGGGACACGAAGAGGAAAAAATTTGCGTTCGCTAATTTCCACTTTACGTCCCGGTTTTACTATTAGATTACAGAACAGGCGCTGAGTCCAGCTGCCTGCCCCGTAGCGACCGCTAGGGTCCTGGATGCTCGGGGCAGCGCTAAAGTCATAGGACTCCATGGATGTTTCTGCTGCCAGGTCACATGACCGGCATGATCTTGCCTCTTGCAAGATCCTGCAGGTTGGCGGAGTGATCGCAGAGGGAGACTGGGGACTTTTTTTCTCCCGAATCACTGCTCCCGCCAGCCAAAAGCAGCGGATCGGGCCAACATTCTCACCATGGGATGAGAGGTGAATGTTTGATTTTTATTTGGGGGGGGGGTTAACAGCCGGAGATATCTGATTCTGCAAACTTTTTGAGTTCGTGACAGCTGTGAGCAACTAGCGTTAGGACTATGTGATCCTAACATTAGTTACTCTCTGCTTACACTTAGCGCTCACCATGTTAAGCATGGGGAGCTCGAAGTACAGTAAGCTCGCGCTAAAAAGAGCTAATACACATTCGCTAATGTTTTTTTTTTAACCTGTTGGCGATCGGGAGGTGATGTGTGCGTAACGCTATCGCCTCATCCTAACGCTCATTTATGTGAGCATAGCGTTAGATTTAAGGAGGTGATAGGGCCCTAGGTAGTGAAGGGGTTAATGAATCTCAAGTCTCTGGAGAGGCTCCTGCTCCTCTCTTACATTTTATATGTTTATTTTGTTCCGTTAAATGAATTTAGCCCAGTAATTTGCCATTAGCAGCAAACTAGTTTTTTTACCTACTTGTTTTATCTAGCAATGTTAGGACACTTTCCTTACATTCTTCTACAACTATCTTTACTAGGAACGCAGCAGAGCTGAGACTGCAGAATGCCTTAAAAAAATAAACAATTCTATTCTTAAAATACCCAGCGATACTTGGGAATTAACACGTAGATTAATGAGTTCCATTTCAGTGGAAATCCTGACTCTGCAGATATTTCTGCAGCTCAATAAACCGCCATCTAAACCTACAGTTTGTAGATATCATCAGCTTGTCTAATGAATGACCTTGAATTCACCTATTCCCGTATGTATTCACCTATAAAAAGAAAAACAGTAAAATATCACTTTGCTTCTTCCTAAATCTGCAACCCAGAGCTCGTCTATCGGATATTTTATGACTAATAAAATTTTGAAACAAGTAAGAGAAACTTCTGAGATCTTCATGAAGAATTTTCAGTCTTTAGTCCAATAAAAAAAAATAAAAAAATTCCAAAAATCCTGGAATGTGGCTTGTATATGAGCAATGGGTTTCCAGTGATACTTTAATTTTCTGAAAGACCACTTATATTGTCTGGATGCCAAGTCTTTAACCCTTTACAGTTAAAAAAACATTTGTTGAAATAAAATAACATCAAATATATTTGATAAACGGATTGTCAAGTTAATACTTGAATGTAGGACAAAATAGCAATTTTGCATAGAGATTGGTATTCTGAGAGTGTGAATAGCTGTAAATGTCAGTTTGCTCATATTTTTTTATGTATATGTTTATCCTTTGCAGTAATATTGCTAGGATGAAAGGTTCTAAACTCCAGATGGTATCGCTTGTGCACAACTTCAAACGGTGTCTACATTATTAGCATACAGACAGAAATGGCCTTTGTGCCTAATTTTCGTATATGTGATAGTCAAACATCCTGCTTATGGGGATTTGTAGCGATTATAATCAGATTATTAGGAATGTAACTTCCAAAACATACCAACAGTTACAATTACAGTTACAAGTACTTATACAGCGCCAACAGATTCCGCAGCGCTTTATAATGGGGAGGCACAAACAAAAGACATAATAAATAATAAAACATAAGGGACAGACGGCCCTGCCCGTATGATAATTGTCCTGCAAATGCAGCTCTTTATACAAGTGCTCAGACAGACATTCCGTGAGCTTACAATGTAAGGGACTAAGGCAAGCGAAACAAAAGGGAACAGGGGGAGTCTGGAGATAGATAATTAGTGTGTAGAGAATATAGCAGACACTGCAACAACAGAATATAAAATTAATAAAAGAACTACAGATTTTCTTCATACTACGCGAGGACCTTTATTTTTATTTATATAATTAATAGGGTACAATGAGTGGTCATAAATGGTACATTTTCAAGATTGACATCAGTGATAAGTGATGTCCGTCAGGCGTCTGTTATAGGACCAATTCTATTCAATTTATTTATAAATGACCTTGAGATAGGTATTGAAAGTCATGTATCAGTGTTTGCAGATGACACAAAACTAGGAAAAGTAATACAATGTGAGCAGGATGTTACTTTGCTGCAGAGGGATTTAGAGAGATTGGGGGACTGGGCACTTAAATGGCAGATGAAATTTAATGTAGATAAATGCAAAGTTACGCACTTTGGAGTGAAGAACAAACAAGCAACTTATACCCTAAATGGTACGGAGTTAAGGAAATCCAAGCAGGAGAAGGATTTGTGAATAATCATAGACTTCAAACTAAGTAACAATGTGCAATGTCAAACAGCAGCCGCCAAGGCCAGCAAAGTATTGGCATGCATTAAATGGGGAGTTCACTCTCGGGATGAAAACATAATTTTGCCTCTGTATAAATCAATGGTCAGGCCGCACCTTGAATATGCCGTGCAATTTTGGGCACCTGTTTTAAGAAAGGATATTACAGCGCTAGAAAAAGTGCAGAGACGGGCAACTAAATTAATAAGGGGAATGGAAGGGTTAAGTTATGAGGAAAGACTAACAAGCTTAAACCTGTTTAGTTTAGAGAAACGGCGCCTTAGAGGGGATCTGATAACCTTATATAAATATATACGGGGCCATTATAAACCATTGTCTGGAAACCTGTTCATTACCAGTGGGGTACCTCAGGGGTCAGTACTTGGACCCATTCTCTTTAATATTTTTATTAGTGATATTGCAGAAGGTATTAATGGAAAAGTATGTCTTTTTGCTGATGACACAAAGATTTGTAACAGGGTTGACGTTCCTGGAGGGATCAGCCAAATGACAAATGATTTAGGTAAACTAAAAAAATGGTCGGAGCTGTGGCAATTGAGTTTTAATGTGGATAAGTGCAAGATAATGCACCTGGGACATAAAAACCCAAGGGCTGAATATAGAATATTTGATACAGTCCTAACCTCAACATCTGAGGAAAGGGATTTAGGGGTCATTATTTCAGAGGATCTAAAGGTAAGTAGTCAATGTAATAGAGCAGCAGGAAATGCTGGCAGAATGCTTGGTTTTGTAGGGAGAGGTATTAGCAGTAGGAAAAGGGAAGTGCTCATGCCACTGTACAGAGCACTGGTGAGACCTCACTTGGAGTACTGTGTGCAGTACTGGAGACCGTATCTCCAGAAGGATATAGACATCTTAGAGAGAGTTCAGAGAAGGGCTACTAAAATGGTGTACGGCTTGAAGGAGAAAAGTTACCAGGAAAGGCTTAATGATCTTAACATGTACAGCTTGGAAAAAAGACGAGACAGAGGAAATATGATAGAAACATTTAAATACGTAAAGGGAATCCACAAGGTAGAGGAAGGGAGTATATTTAATCGGAAACAAAGTAGCAAAACAAGAGGACATAGTCTTAGATTAGAGGGGCAAAAGTTTAAAAGTAACATCAGGAAGCATTATTTTACTGAGAGGGTGGTGGATACATGGAACAGCCTTCCAGTAGAAGTGGTAGAGGCTAAAACAGTAATTGAATTTAAGCAGGCATGGGATAGGCATAAGGCTATCCTAAACAAAAGATAAATCCAGGGAAAGTATCCATGTAATTGGGCAGACTAGATGGGCCGAAAGGTTCTTATCTGCCGACATTTTTCTATGTTTCTATTAACAGGACTATACACAGGACACGGGGTCACCCATTTAGACAGGACGAAATGAAATTCAGCCTAAAGCATAGGAAGGGTTATTTTACGGTGAGCACAATAAAGCTGTGGAATTCTCTGCCTGTTTAGGTGGTTGGGCCAGAGACTGTACAGATTTTTAAAAAACGACTGGATGACTTCCTGCAGACACAGAATATTAAGGGTTATAATATTTAAAATGTGGGTAAAAGCTTCTTGATCCAATGAGAAATCTGACGCCATTCTGGGGTCAAGAAGGAATTTTTTCCCAGTGTGTTGCATATTGGCGAGCGCTTCAGACTGTTTTTTTTGCCTTCTTTTGGATCAACAGCAGTAGGTGATGTGTGAGAGGCTGAACCCGATGGACGCATGTCTTTTTTCAGCCTATGTAACTATGTAATATCTGTATATGGCATAATGCCTCTACATGTAAATTATAGTAACACCTTCAGGTCTATTCACTAAAGGGTGAAGTCAGGAGAATTGGCAGGAGAAGAGAACAATCTAGACCAAATAGCCGATTTGGAAAGTGAGATAAATGGGAGAATGTTTCGAATTTTCACTTCTCCTGCCAATTCTCCTGAGTTTAACCTTTAGTGAATAGACCTGTATGCATCTGTACTGTAATTATACCCACCGGGATCTTATTCCAGTACAGTATTGATTGACGACAGAGCTGTCCATGTATTCTAACCTCTCCCTAGCTGTTGCAATGCAGCGGTAAAGTTTGCTGAGATTTTTGTTACAGTAAGGTGGGGGCTGCACTGTGTAGCTTCTTTACAGTAATTCATGATGACTGGACTGAGATCATACTGAGAATTTAATTTCTCCTCACAGCAAACACTAAGCATAAAAAGTTGTGCAAATGGGGTTTAAATACTAATTTTAATTTTTCATTGAGTTTTCATGCAAAAGCAAGTGTTATTTTGTTTTTGTTTGTGAAAGTGTTAACCCCTTAAGGACGCGTGGGTGGCGCCCTTAAGCGGTGGCTTTCATCGGCGAGGTGCACAGGTACGCGCCTCGCCGACAGGTGCCATCGCACGGCACTGATTGCGGCCCGCCCCGCAGCTGACACGCAGCACACGTCATTGGCTGCAGGGGGACGACTTGAGTTCAGCAATGACATGCGTTGCAAGTCGGCGCATGCAGGCTGTGGGGAGGGGCAGAGGCGGCCCCATTGAAGACACAGGGGCGTACATGTACGGCCTGCGTCTTCAAAGCCCTCCCGCCGCCGGGACAGAATAGAAAGTCCAGCGGCGGGATGGGGTTAAATAAACCACAAGCTTTCAATGTGATCAGATAACATGATATGTTGGACACATCTCACTCAAAGCTGAAAAATCCAAAGTAATATAGTTGCGTCCTGCAGTGGTAACAGGTCAGACCTATTGCCACCAGGACTTATGAGCTTCAAAATCCTACAAAGACTGTCCATACAGACTCCTAGATCCTAGTAATTAGCCCTCTGACTCTCTATTTCCCCTGGGGTTTCATAATAATATCAAACCACAATCTCCGGTAAGAAACACTGCAAACGGACAGACCTGGGAGACATAAAATGCAATATAGATTTCCTTTGACAGGGGACAGCAGACGGACTCTGGCTCGTCGGCAGTAAAAATGCCTGCAAAAGGTACGCAGACAGTAATAACGTTATTATTTATAAAGAACCAACATATCGAGCAAAAGTGTTCACAAAATAAAAACCTTTAAGCGCTGCAGCAGATGAGGCAATGTAGCGCAGTGAGAATGCTCCTTTGGACCGACTGTATTATATGTTCCTTACAAGTAGGAAGAGCAGCATAGTAGAGGATAATGAATGGAGCAGAGCGGCTCATCATAAGGTGGTTGTAGAAATGGAGCAGAACAGTATATCATTATCGACAGCGCCAGCATTAGATGATAGTGAATGGAGCAGAGCTGTGCAGTGGATGACAGTGACAGCGCAAGGTATGTCATTCCACAGAAACTGTGCAGCTCTATGGAAGATTTGGAGGTGCAAGTTGGTAGTACGGGAGTGAACAAAGGATATGCAGAGATCGTCTGCAGACCGATGTGATCTAAAACGGGTTTACATGTGGAGTAGGAAAGACACATGAAGAGGAGTCAAGTTATTGAGTCAAGGAGTCAAGCATTGAATGTGAGCATTAGTATTTTAAATTGTATCTTGTAAGGTACAGGAAGTCAATGAAGGGACTGGTGGGGAGGGGTGGTGGTGTGGAGCGTCACGTGAGAACTATTAGCTTGGCAGCAGCATTCATTTCAGATTTCAATAGCTCAATGCGGAAGCTGGGGAAGCCAATAAGGAGCGAGTTGCAGTAATCAAGTTGTGATATAATAAGCCGGCTGGACGGAGTAGAGGTAACATCACTGCTCTATAACTATGGAGACCCAGGATTGAATCCTGGCCAGAGCACCTCTCCAGTAAGTGTCCTTGGGCAAGACACCTAACGGTACATACTTGCCTACCACACAATATCGGTTGTGGAGTCCAGTGGTAACATCTCTACCCTTCGACCGTGGAGAAGCAAGTCAAAATACCATTCAGCACCTCCCTCCAATACAACTCTGGAGAAGGCTCAACGTTATGAGAAGCGGATTCAACCCAACCACCAGTTCGCTGCTCTACAATCATGGAAAGACGATCCCACTCAGAAGATGCCACCGAGTGTTCTTGGACAAGACACATAATGATAGGGATGCGCCTACATCCCAAAACACTTGTACATTTCATAGAGTGCAAGTTCCCTTGGAAACAGGGTCCGACTGAATCAGGTCATCATACATGTGTGGTATTCTAATGCATCAACCCCTTATACACTGATCTATATAATCTATATATAAATAAAGGATAATAATAATAAATAATAATAAGCATCTTAGTGGTATCTTGTGTCTTAAAGGGGCGGATACAGGCAATGGTTTTAAGGAAGGAGATAACGAGTCAAAAGTAACACATAAGGCACAGAGCTTGAGGTGTCCGGCTGATTAGCATCCCATTAACGAGTAGGGAGATTGATAGTGGGAGGTTTCTTTTGGCAAAATTTAGTGTGAAGGAGCAAGAAGACATCCAGTTAGAGATGGAGGAAAGGCAATTGGTGACACGATGCAGGAGAGAGATCAAGGGAGGGAAAGTAAATCTGTGTCATCTGCGTAAAGGTGGTACTGAAATTAAAAATAACTGATAAGTTTGTCAAGAGATGTAGTATAGATAGAAAAGAGAAGAGGGCCGAGCACTGATCCTTGGGGCACCTCATCAGAGGAAGGCTGTGGGGAGAAGGTACTGACAGAAAAGCAGAAACTGAATAATTGTTGGGAAAGATAGGAAGAGAACCAGGAAAGAGTTGCACCCGGAAGATCTATGTCACTGAGGGTGTTGTAGGAACAGACAGTGGTGTACAGTATCAAAGGTTGCGGAGAGGTCAAGACGAATTAGTAGAGAGAAGTTGTCTTTAGATTTAGCATGTTGCTTTCTTAGTTAGGGCTGTCTCTATAGAGTACAGGTACCAAAAAGGAGATTGTAGAGAGTCGAGGAACATTTTGATTCAATGTAGTCGATCAGTTGGGTATATACAAATTTTCAAGATGTTTTGTTGTGGAAGGGAATGATGCTAAAGGACAGTAGATAGATGGAGAGGTCGCCTCAAGAGAAGGCCTTTCTAGGAATGGGACAACAGTGGCATGTTTAAGGGGAGCGTGGAAGACATCAGAAAACGGAGATTAAAGCTATGTGTTAAGACAGTGCAATGGGAGTGGAGAGCTTTTTAGTAATGTGTGAGGAGATAGGATTGAGGGACAGGTGGTGGAGTTTAAAGATCCCCCTCTTAAGTTACTGGAAAGAATGAATTAAATGGTAGACAGGAGACACGATTATGGTCTGTGTGGGTGAGGATGGTAGCAGTGAAATTTAATTTCTTAAATGATCTATTTGGCTTTCAAGTTGACGTGTAGAGAAGCCGCAGCAGGATGAAGAAGAGAGTTGAGGCGTTGGATAGTCTCTTGGGATTATGATAATGAATGTATATGATGTTAGTGTAATAGCCTTACTTAGATAGAAAGAAGGCTGAGTTGTAGCATTGCAAAATAAATTTAAGGTGGAGAAAGTCAGATATGAAGCGGCATTTTCTCCAGCTAAGGAAGATCTTTGAAGATATTGGGTTAATTTATTATGCTAGGGTTGCAAGTGCTGTTGTCTCTAGGACCATTGTCTAGTTGGTCCTAGTTTGTCAAGGGTGGTGGAAAGAGTAGTAACTTTTATAGCACTTGAGATATTGAGGTGAGATATGATATTGATGAGGGGGCAATAGGAGGTCATCAGAGACCTGTTACATATTAAAAGAACGTTGGTTCTAGAGGTCATATCTCACAGGAACGCTTTGCCTCCACTATTTTTCCCTCTTGGACCACACACTGAAAAGCTTTCATTAGGTTCCAATCATGTATTTCCTTATTAAGTCACCAAAATATATATTTGTTACAATTATCATAATGATCCCTAAAACCCAGCTTATTTCGTTATGTGCGACATGTAATGGCTAATTGGGAGCATAAATTTTGGAGAGTTCCTTCAGCTATCTTTTTAGGACTAGACCCTTGGTTGGTTCCTGTGAGGGTTAGTAGGTTTGGGTTCAGGTTGTTGGATGCAAGGAATACCGGGGTCACATGTCAGAAGATGATGGTCAGATCAAGCACAAGTTGGTAGAAGCTGAGGTCGAGAGTGTGTTTTAGAATAGTATTACAATGATACCGCTACATAACATTATACTGATAATACTATGGGGCGGCAATCCACACCCACTGATGAAGCTGCATTCAGCGAAACGCGTTTGCGGTGTTTAATTACATTTGTTTTATTATCTCAATAAACCGAATTGATTATATTCCCAATGACTTTTATTTTGTTGGTGCAATCGAAGGAAACCATCGCTCTCGAGAACTGCCGACAAGGAATACACAAGGGGGGACCGGTGTCCCGGTAATTCCCCGGCTGCCTGATTTTTTTTTGGTGCCACTTTTTAAAGGGCACTGGAATATGTGAGTAGTTCTCCATTATCTTTCTTATTATATATGCTTCATTCAGTCTGCACATTGTACTTTCCTGTTTATACCGAGGAAACCATCTGGGAGAATTATCCTACAAACATTTTCCGTGAGGAATTGAAATAACTGCCTGTTAGCGCAAACGCTGGTATCCACCTACAACCATCCATTATACTGATACATAACATTATACTGATACTACTATGGGGCGGCAATCCAGCAAAGTATCTTTTTTAAGAAAGAGAAAAAATATCAACTTAGCGATGGACTAACAGTTCAACCCTACTGGCTGGGTGGAGTAGAGGCAACATCCCTGCTCTATGACTTTGGAGACCTTGGAGACACAGGTTTTAATCCTGGCCAGAGCACCTCTCTAGTAAGTGTCCTTGGGCAAGACACCCATTGGTACATAATAGCCACCCAGGACATACTTGAAAACGAGAGAAATCTCAATGTATCCTTCCTGGTAAAATACTCTCAAAAAAAATAAAAACTGGCTGGAGAATTAACTTCCACGCCAGTTTTTTAATGGCTTCATCTTCTGTTCTTCCATCTTGGCCTCTGTAACTTGATGGAATCTGCCTCCCACCTTACAACACACATAATCGGCATTTCCTTCCTGTGTATTCGGAGCGAAAAGTGTAAATAAAAAAAATAATAAAACAGGAAAAAGAGCAAAGACACTACAATTTCAAACACTGTATTCTCTGGTGACTTTTTCCACCATTCCACAAAGATCACATGTGGAAAAGAGAACAGAGATGCATTGTACTGTATATCAATTCTGTCTTGCAACACCACCTGCTATGCCAGTATGAAATCCTCAAACGCACTTTAATGTCACTGCAACACACGCGTGGCTCTGTTATTCATGATCACAGCTCTGTAGCCTTCACATCAGTCCTACCCTGCTGTGCATTTGTTTTATCCTGTAATAAAAGCACAGCTTACACTTGCTTTTTTAGCTTCTAATCTAACAAAAAGAAAAATTATTTGTAAAAAAATTATATGTATCTAATTTCGCTTCTGATCTCCAAAAAAAATGAAAATATAAATATATATATATATAAATTCCTTGCAAATAGCATGTCGCATGTACCTTCTCTAGTGTTACCTTTATAGTTCCACTTGTTCTATTCTATTAAGTCCTCCTACACCCAGAAATATAAATTGATGTTTGCAAATCCTCTATCAATAGCAGAAATTCCAATTTAGAACTTGGATCACAAGATTTTCTTCCATTCAGAGCTGTGGCTTCCAACCTGTGCCCCAATATATCAAACTGGGACATCCCCTGCCTTTAAATATATTTAGGAACCAGCTGTATCGATGCTTGAGTTCTTGCGAAAGGTTTTCCTAGCAATGAATGAGTAATGAAGCATTCTGCTGCATCATAATATATTTATAACCCTTTATTAACCTCTTATTAGCGGATCCTTTAAAAAAAAAGTAAGAATGCTTTTACTCTTGATGTTGCCAATACAGAGACATCACAGCCACATGAGGCTGGAATAATTGGTGGTAGAGGACAAAAAAAAAAAAAACCCAATGAAAGGGTGATGGAGATCTTTGGAATAAAAGAGCATGAAAGAAGAGATGTCCCCACACAACACTGTCACTCACCAGCCAACATGTTACAGCTCCGTCAAATGTGTTTCTTCACTTTACACTTAAAATAGACAAGAAAAAGCCCAAGAATAGGAAGAAACTTAAAATAGATCAAGGGAGGAAGGTGACGCTCAAAGAAATATGAGGTGTTAGGTTCTCGGGTATTTATTTAGAGAAAAAAAAAAAAATAGGACAGTAAAAATTGTAGGCATCTATTCGGCAGTGCTCTACAACTACCAATCCCATCATCCAGATAAAGCCTGCCAATAAATAACATAAGCTATGCTCATCTTTGGAGTCAGACACCAGATTTTGTACTGCAACTCCCATCACTGCTCGAGAAGGGTTAATCAGCCATACCTGCACTAATCCAAAAACAAGGATGATGAGACACTAGGATCCCTCCTGGTGATGGGAGTTGAATCCCATCATTAACCTAAGGCAGTGATGACGGACCATGGCAACCCAGATGTTTTGGTAATACATGTGCCATGAGTCTTACAGGGTTATTCAGAGAGCGGTGAAAAGCAGGAGAATGATTGGAGAATGGAAAATTCTAGGTGAAAATAGCCAAACCAGAAGAATTCTCCCTTTCATCTCACTTTCCAAATCGGCTAATTTCACCTAGAATTTTTCATTCTCCAGTCATTCTCCTGCTTTTCACCGCTCTCTGAATAACCCTGTTTGTCACACATAAGGCTGACTGAGCATCATAGGACATGTAGTTCTGAAACATCTGCAATGCCAAGGCTCGCCTTCACTGACCTAACAGATGTGCTGGTACCCATCTCTGCTGCACAGAGTACCTGCATTCACAAAGTCTAGGGACCTGCTGCACCTCAATCTTACCATTCTGCTTTACATGTATCTTAACCACTTCTTTGCCAGTTCAAATGGTTTAAAATAAGGACGCCTTAAGCTCCATCTGCATAAGATGACAGAGTATCAGCACAAAACCCCAGAAGAAGCAACATTGTATTTTAAAAGATGCCCACAAACAGAGAGGAGAAACTAACACAAACATTACAACAAACAAACAAGAAGGAACAGAGGTCAGGGTGCAGGAACTAAGAAAGTGACATAGAAGATAAGAGATGGAAGCAGGAGATTGATCTAGATAAATGAGACTTTATCATTCCAGACTTTAGGGAAAGAGTGGAGACAGATAGAAGATGGAAGGATGAGGAGAAGTGGGGGCAGACAGAAAAGGCAGCAGAAGGTGAAAAAAGGAGAGAGAGGCGTACTGAACAGATGGAGAGAGGAAAGAAAGAGAGAAAGAAGGGAGATGCTCTGAGTGCAGGAGAGGAGGGGATGATGGTTTATAGGGGTGATAAAGCAGGTTCTGTGTGTACATACCCTTCATGGATGGATCCTGCATCCCACAGTCTGTGCAAAGAGAGAGCAGGCTGTGCTGTCAAAAGCTCAGAGCATCCTGAGTGCAGCCCTCACCCTTTCACTGCCAGAGAGCACCGGCTAGCCCCATCCATTAGCCTTGCGCAGCCCCGGGTAACCATTTCACTGCCAGGGCACAAGCTAAACATTCCTAAGCTGTAACACGACAACACACAAACCCTTCCTTTCCATTAACCCCATCACTGCTGGGACACCTAAGAAAAGTAATCACGATCCAAGCAGCACCTTCACTGGCATAAATAAAGCCAGCATCAAGGGTTAAACACAAAAATGACACTTTAGGCTTGCTGGACAACACGAGCAACAACCTTATTAACCCCTATTTTGGCAACCCCTATCCTCATCTGCCACTGGGGGAAAAGCTGCTGCTTTTAACTGCTTCACTGCTTTAACCAGGAAACAAGGATAGGAAACAGTTACAGCTAAGCCTGATTAACCTCTTCAGGGCCAGACATCTGGATGTCAATCCTTTCAAGACTAAAAGCTGACCCTGCTAGAGGCATGTCCCCTGCCCCAGTCCATTGCCTTCATTTTCCTGGATTGGGGTGGAAAGATTGTATCCCTAAAAACAGAGCACTCAGCTTCAGGTCTTGTCATTAACGCTTTAAATGCCAGGCGTCCGCGCTTTTCTCCCCGGGCAGTTAGATGACATTGAGCAGGTGACAGGACGGTAAAGAGTTACCGAATGAGGCTTACCCTGCAGCATGCTGTATGGAACAGGAGGGAGCCAGCAGCTACAGCCAATGAAACGACAGCTATGCTAAAGGAGGCGTGGCGTGAGTGTAGCTCTCCCATGCATTTAACACTTGATGGGATGGAGTGAGTGACCTGCAGAGAGCTAAGCCTACACAGAGCAACAGAACCAAATGAGAAAGGACACACTGATACAACTGGAGGCAAAACCCAGATACAATGGCTCAGGTGTATTTATACCAATAGGGATCAGTAGCAGACAGATACAGTTACTGCATCTTACATACACCCTTTGCTTTTGTTTACCCTCACCATTTACTGCCAATAAAATTAGCTTTTGGTGTTGCAGCAATACGTATTACGTCATCACAAAATGTATCACCGGTAAGGTATACAAATTATATTATACAATCCTAGCCTGTAATATAATTAACTATTTAAAACATTGTTATTATACATTATTTATATAGCACCAGCAGATTCTGCAGCGCTGTACAAGATAAATGCACATGGGATTATAAATTAGAACAGTGGCATAACTAGAAACCTGAGGGCCCCGGTGCAAGAATCCATGAAGTCCCCCCCTCCCAAAAAAGATCTATATTTTTACTAATTTCTTCCTGCAATATAAGAAAGATAGTATTGCCCCCAACTCACGTGGATATATACAGTATATTGCCCCTAGCTCACATGGATATATATTGCCCCAGCTCACATGGGTATATATTGCCCCAGCTCACATGGATATATATTGCCCCAGCTCACATGGATATATATTGCCCCCAGCTCACATGGATATATTGCCCCCAGGTCACACATGGATATATTGCCCCCAGATCACACATGGATATATTGCCCCCAGCTCACATGGATGTATTTGCCCCCAGCTCTCACCTCCTGTCTGCGGCCATTCTATTCCCGAGCGGCCGCTGGCATGCAGCTTGTCCACTCTCCGGGAACCATCCTACCAGCGCAGCCACGTTCTCACGAGATCGCGAAGTTCACGTGAACTCCACGATCTCGTGTGCTGGTCAGGTAGTGCCAAGTTGCATGCCGGCGACGCTGCTCCCCGATTCCGGTGCTGATTGCCAGAATCTGCGGGCTGCCTGGGCCCCCCTCCAGTGGCGGATTGCCATGGCCCGGTCGCAAGTGCGACCTCTGAGACCCTGGTACTTCCGCCACTGAATTAGAACATTAATACAGTTTGAACAACACACAACGTGACAGCTATGACACCATAAGCTGCACTGTTCTCAAGGGAATTTACAATCTAAAGGGGACTTGGGGTTCTTGAAACCAGGAGGGAGAAAGGTGATTGGCCAGTAGGGATGAGCTGTTCGGTTCGATCAGTTCGGAGTTCGATTCGAACTTTGGTCGTTTGCGGACTTTTAACTTTTTGGCATGTTCGGTTCGAGTTCGAAAAAAAAAAAAATTTGAAAAAAGTCTAAAAAATGCTTAAAAAATACTAAAAAAATCTAGAAATAAAGAGACTGCAGAATATTATAAGCAACAGTTTATTAGATATTGAATTAAAAAATAATGTCTAAATGTCTAGGTGCAAAGATTCTCACCTCTAAATGACCTGTGCTCTCAAACGGCGTAAACAACAGGTGTTTAATTAGTGTTTGGAAATAACATGTGCTTCTAATTAGTCCGGTCTCATGAATTTGATACATTGTATGCGACTAGGAGTGCTAGGTGTGGTGTGTGGGTCTGTGATGGCGATGTTTCCATACATCCTACAAATTCGCCACTTCACGGGCAGGTTATGGGGACCTCCTAGGCACGATATTTGAAAGAATTTTTCGTTTTTATTTTTAACCCTTATTTTATGGAAACCTCACTGTTCCTTTAACCCTTTCACTGCTGAGGCATTTCACCGCTGTGTGCTGAGCTAATTTTTACCGCTTTCGCTCATCATGTTTAAACGCGATTTGAAGCCACATTTTATTATACGACCCAGACATATTATATATCGTTCTTTCCGGCAGACTCGGCAGATTCATAATATATCATTTTGTATATGTATACGTCATATTCTTCCTGTATATTTTAACAAAAAATACAATAAAACTTGAATTTTTAATCATCTGCAGCGTGTAGAGTTTTTTTCACCTTTTATCACATGAACATTTGTGGATATATTTTCTATGGGGTGTGCTTGTAAAAAAATTAGAAATGGGGACTTATTAAATTTTTTGGGGGGAATTATGTGATTTTAAGCAAACGCACACCATAGAAAAAAATCATTAGTGTAGCATCATTGTTCACATTATAATTGAAATGTGAACAATATTGCTGCATTAATAAAAATAACACACAAACAAAAAATACATGTTTTTTATTTTTATTTTTTTACTTTATACCTGGTCATGTTGGGTATCATGCTCAGGCCTTTCGATTGACACCCTCCATGACCCCCTAGCTGCCACGGTTCTGGAGATATCGGGTTTCAAATGAACCCCCTATCTCCACCAGGGGATTCCGGGCAGCTAGGGGTTCCCCGGCTATCTGACGTCATCACGCTATGCGTGAGGACGTCAGGCAGTGAGGGGGGACCCGGGGGTGGAGCCGCCATTCAAGATGGCGGCCCCCACCGGAGCTAGGCCGCACTTCGGTGCCGCAAGGCGCCGAAGTGCGACCCGGTGCCTAAGGGATAAGGCTAGGGTCAGACTAACGCATTTTTCGTGTTGTCCGTGAAAAAGTGCGTTCAAACGATTTTTTCACAGAATACGCGATAGCGATCATACGATGCGCATTTTCATCCGTGACTTTGGACGGATCATCAATAAAACACTTTTTGCGTCTGGACGTGATGTTGGCCGGACATTAGCAGCGTCTGACATCTCCTAATCACGCACACACGCCGCTAGCAGACGCAGCGCACTCTGTACGTCAGTACTAGTGGTTTGATGTTCTCGAAATAATGCGTTCGTTTGCACTTGCGTTGTGCGGCCGTTCTTCGTATGCTGCCCGGCATTGGACGTAATTTGCTGCTAGCGCGGCCGTGATTTAGTGCGGCTAAGGCTAGGGTCAGACTGAGGCAGTGCGAACGCGCGTTCTGGCGCACTTAATCACGGCCGTGCTAGCAGCAGATGCCAGGCAATGACGGCCAATATACGAAGTACGGTCGCACAAAAGTCCGGCTGCACAACGCAAGTGGAAAATGAACGCATTTTTTCGAGAACGTTAAACCACTAGTACTGACGTACAGAGTGCGCTGCGTCCGCTAGCGGTGTGTGTGCGTGAATTGGAGACATCAGACGCTGCTAATGTCCGGCCAACATAACGTCCAGATGCAAGAAGTGTTTTATTGATGATCCGTACAAAATCACGGATGAAACTGCGCATAGTATGACCGCTATTGCGTATTCCGTGAAAAAATACGTCCATTCTTCGAACGCACATTTTCACGGACAACGTGAAAAATGCGTTAGTCTGACCCTAGCCTAAAAGCACGTTAATACTGCGTTAGTCTGACCTTAGCCTTAAAGCCAGGCACCGCTTAAAATGGGAGACTCTCCCCTTTTAAGCGGTGTCTGGCTTTTTTTTGTGGGACCTTCCGATCGGGAGGGAGAGGGATCCGAACGGATCCCCCCCTCCCTTCCAGGCGATCTCCCGGCATTGCCGGGAGTCGCCTGTAAATGACGTCATCGCGCATGGCGCGATGACGTCACTTTTCTTCGGGAGGAGCTTGACTTCAGCGTCTGAGGACGCTGAAGTCAGAACGCCGCGGGACCCCGGACAGAGAGGTGAGTATCTCCGCCGGGGGTCCCGCAAAGCTGATGACGTGTGGGACACGTCCTCCTCAGCATACAGCGGGAGTAACTGAGGACGTGTCCCACACGTCGTCAGCAGTGAAGGGGTTAAAAACTTTTTTTTTTTTTTTACTTTTTGTCCTTGTTTCCTGTCCCCCAGGGCACTACCCGGACCCGGACATTGTTTTTAAATGTTTCTATACATCCTAAAAATCCGCCACTTCACGGGCAGGTTATGGGGACCTCCCAGGCACGATATTTGAAGGAATTTTTCATTTTATTTTTAACCCTTATTTCATGGAAAACTCACTGTCCCTTTAAAAACTTTTTTTTTTTACTGTTTCCTGTCCCCCAGGGCACTACCCGGACCCCCATACACCTTTTATGGCAAATATCTTGCATATATGCCCTCTTGGAGGGCACTCTAAAAATCGAACTTTGAGTCCCATGGACTTGTATTGAGTTCGTGTTCGAGTTCGAATTCGAACTTTTGAAAAGTTCGAGTTCGAATGCAAACCGAACTCGGGGGGGTGTTCGGCTCATCCCTATTGGCCAGTTGTGTATAGTTTAGGTAAAATGCACTGGAGGGAAGTTATTGAGGAGGTCCTGAGTTATGACATTTGTTTGTAGCATCACGGAATAGATGGGTTTCCAGGGAGTGTTTAAAGGGGACGGTCTAACGCAGGTGCTGTCAAAATCATGGACCCCCTGATGTTTGTTGCCTACAATTCCCAGAATACCGTGACTGCATTAAATGGCAAGAGAATCATGGGAGGTGTAAACATCTGGGAGGCCAGAGTTTGATCGCCCTGGTAAGGGAACAAAGATAGGAACGCCACAGAACTCCAGAAATATTGTGATTTTTCTAAAAAAAATAAACATTTGTTGCTTATTTTGACCTGCCCCATTGCCTCTATCCAATACTGGCGTGACGTCAACTCATTCCTTAACAGCTAGTTACCTGCGCTAAATGTAGATTGTAGTAATTAATAGGTCACATATACTGAAAAAAAATCTATATAGGGTGCACATCCGAAACAGGGTTTCTTCCACAACCAAGACTTTTCAAGAAAGAATCTACTCGGATAGCACAATCACTAGCGTAAAATAAACCTTTATTAGTCATAAATAATAAATATCTGAATCTGCCTTCCTAGGAGGCCCAATATATGCAAATATCTCAGTATATGATGCACATATGCAAATATAGAGACAAATAGCCAACGTCACAGCAGTGTAACAAACAGAAATATATCAATGCAGTATGCATACCACACATCACAGTTAAACCACTTTGACCTAGAATTTTCACTTCTCCAAAAGTTCTCCAGAGTTTCACCTTTCTCTGGATAACCCAGTGAGCTGTTTCAGGGTTAAAGTTTATCAACTGAGGCACAGGGTCTTAGCTGTCAAGTAGAGCCTATGCATTTAGGGCAGGAGGAGAAGTCTCCGTACTCTTCTTTTTAGTAGGTGTAACTCACATGGGGTACATAATTATATGTAATGGATGTCAAAATGGAAAGTGTTAACATGCTGAAAGAAATTAGGGAATGTTAAAAAAACAACTAGAATAAATGTGACAAGTTAGTTCAGTATTCATTGTAGACTGTAACTTCCTAAAATTACCATAGAATGTGAAAATCATGCACTACATCCTCATACTTTGTGTACAGATACGTCAAGGATGTGTACCTTTCCAGGACATTGCACGCTATAGAGGAAACACATTGTAGTGTCTTCATGGGCACTATAAAAAGTCACAATGTTTATGAGACAAAGATATAGAAAGGGCAAATATTGTAATTTGGGTAAAGTCTGTCACTTTTTAACCCCTCCACTACCAAATGATTTTCCAAAAAAATATTGTCAGAAACCAGTGTTTTTTTGAAAAATCATTTACAATTATTTATACATTAAGAAATATTTGAGCTTATACCCATTATATTTCTTACTGTAAATAACCTATATTGGCCAGTAGATGGCGCCATCTACTGCCAAAGTGAGTTACAGCAGTATGAGCAGCTGGTCTATTTTCTGCTTTTATTTCCCTGCATCGGTTGCTGAAAGCCTGGTGTAAGTGCATCAACAGACAATTTTACACAGTTTTAGCTCTTTGGGCATTATGCCCACAGGGCTAAAATTTTGGGGGCACCTCCTGCAGCCCAAAAGCAAACAAAATTCATATCCTGCAAACAAATTCAATTTGCTTTTGGGCGGCAGATCAGCATATCGAGATATCTCAATATAGGGGCACCGTATGGTGCCTTTGAAGCCCGAGATATCTCGATCTCGGTAGTGAAGGGGTTAAAGAAGGTATTTTGGATGTATGGTCTGGATCTAATTTGCATGTTCTCCCGGCCCCATATACTTTGTACTCATAACCATAACGGTATCATTTAAAACAAGGGTCTCAAACTCTAGCCCCCCAAGGTGTTTCTGAACTACAACTCCCATGATTCTCTGGCCATCTATTGATTTCACGGAATTCTGGGAATTTTAGGCCATCAACACCACTTGAGGGGCCCGGAGTTTGAAATCCCTGGTGTAGTGATGTAACATGTTATAAGGACACTACAACCATATGAGGAGTTATTGTAAATTTACACAATGCACTGTATGTCACATCATGTGCCATGTGGAGACTGTGCACACCAGTCAGAGGCAGGTACCTGACAAACAAACCTGCAGATCTCTGACATTTTGATTATTTTTTAAATCATTTAACCTAAATTTTGTAGCTGCAATTAAAGCAATTTCTACGTCCTCCACATTTCTATTTTAAGACAGTAAGCAGCATGAAATTCCCAGAAAAACAATGTCGCCATTCTTATGTACTTTATTAGATGTCATGTCATACTTTCCCACTGCTCTCTAGATGTCTAAATTACATGCAGTAAGCCGGGCGTGGGACCGAGTGGAAAAGAAAGTGTAATAAAGATCAGAGTTCCCACGCAAAGCTGGAGACCACAAAACAAAGTTCTTCTGGCCACAATCCAGCTTGTCAAGACCCAGGAAACACGAACTTTATACGTTTGTAAGAGCTCCTTAAATTAGCATGAATAGCGTTCCAGTTAGTAAAGCTACACTTAAAGGGACCATGACTGTATAGCTAATTTAGTCAGTGATGGGAGTCTGTCCCACCTTCTCCAGCTGCTGAGATAGAAGCAAACTTGTCATCTCCACCCTGGAAGGCTGTCAATCACTGGTCACTGGCAGCCTTCCAGGGAGGCTCCTTAAAGTGAACCTGTCATTGACAGCATTATCCCATCATGGAGTTGGGATCATAGTGGTCATAAAGGTTAATGTGATATCGCATGCCTTGATGAGATATCGCTGACCGCACTTATCCAAATCCAGGACCAGGTCCATCTTCCCCCTCCATGGGTGGAGCTTTGCAGTGCAATTGGCCCTCAGTGGTGATGTTGGTGCGGCGCGCTGACTTCCACCGGTCTGCAATCGGCCTTCTCAAGAGTGAGCAGAGGGTTGTCCTTTATGACAGCTTTCCTCTCACAGCTATCACTCACACCAGCGTCATGCCACCAGGAGTGAGGGACATCAATGTTATTCTTTTTAATAGGGGATTAGCAAACTTATATGTGTTAGCAAAAAAGTTGTTGTTTTTTGTTTTGAGAAAGGATTTTACCAGGAAGGATACATCGAGATTTCTCTAATTTTCAAGTATGTCCTGGGTGGCGAGTATGTACCATTAGGTGTCTTGCCCAAGGACAAGAGAGGTGCTCTTGCTGGGATTTGAACCTGTGTCTCCACAGTTAAAGAGCAGTGATGTTACCTCTACTGCACCCAGCCGGTAATGTTCTCTCATAGAAAGTGATTCCACGCCAAATGAAACCAACTTGTGTTGGGCATGTCTGGGTAACGTTAAGGACCTCAGCCTACGTCAGCATGCTATACCTGAATCAACATGTTCGTAAACTCAATGGCTGAGTGCGCGCTAAACGTAATCAACCCAGCCTCTGACTACTTCCTGTAGTTGGAAGGAAATGCAACAGAAGCAAATGAGGTGACCATGGTGAGACTAAACTATTTTTAAAAGGCAGCTCGCGGATCAGCGGGATTAATAGTTAATCCTTTCAGTTTATATATTGTCTACAGATCGCTTGTCCAGCCAAACTATGGGTGGTATCTGAAAACTAATTTAGGGTTGCGTGTGATATGTAGATCCTATATTTGGAGATATGGATTGTCTAAGGATCTCAGAAGATATCTAAAAATACCAGCGTTTTGTTTTTCCTGTAACTCAGGCTCACATTTATGAATTTACTGTTATGTTTCAGATGACAGTTGTTAAACCCTGTGGAATATATTGGACAATATATGAAAAAATAATATTACAACTATGAAGATATTGCAGAGATTTTGGAATATTTTGACAGAATAAGTGACCATAGTTATTAAAGTACCTGGAAGAGGTAAACTTTAGAGCATAGAGCTCCAGATCTAAACTTGTGCTGTCAGCAAACAACTTTTATTTCAAGTGATGTTTCAGTATCTGGTCTTTTTCAATATGTATGGCATGATGTAAACATGCTGGCCCAGCCCCCGCTGTGATTAGGTGCATAAATGAATAAATAACATATGTTATTTTCTCTCATCCTATGTTCTCACTGAATGCTACAGGTCAATGTCAGCTTAACCCCTTCTCTACCAAATGACTTTCCGGAATATAAAAAATTAGACCCTATCCCAAGGTTGGTGTAAACTTAACCAGAGCTGTTGTAAACTTAACAACCCCATAGGCTATAATGGCTCTGGAAAGTTTACAACAGCTCTGGTTAAGTTAAATTCAACCTTGAAATTTAACCCACTGTCAAGAATCAGTGTTTTTTTGTTTTTTTAATTATCTTCATCTATTATACAGTAAGGAATATTTGGGAATATTCCAACGATAATTAATTTGGTAGGCAGCTGTCACCATCTACTGGCCAAATGGAGTTACTGCAAATAGAACTGTAGTTCAAAGCTCAGTGCATCTGCTGGGGAAAGCCCAATATATCAGGACCTTCCTGTGCCAATTTTGAGTAGTTTTATGCCCACATGTCTAAAACCTCGGGGGCACCTTCTAGAGCCCAAAAGCAAATGAAATTAATTTGTAAAAAAAACTAATTTCATTTGTTTTTGCAGGGCTCAGCTGCAGATTGAGATAATTCGATAACGGGCACCTGATGGGGCCTTTTGAAGACCTGAGTTATCCCAGGAGTGAAGGGGTTAATAATTCTTAAATACACACTTGTTTTCGATTTGTTTCTATTTTAATGATTATTTTTTTTCCGAGAGCAGCCATCCTCCTCCTCCTGCTCACCCCAACCCAGCAGATCTGTTGATGTGATGGACTAAATAACTCCAGGTTGTGAAAATATTTTCCTTCCGATAATTAAAGCATCTATGAAAGGGAAATAGATCTACATCAAGTATTTATCTGAGATATTTGCAAGATCTGTGGTATGATTTACAGAGCGTGTCTGATCGTTATTGTGGTTCGGATGGAATGTTTATCCAATGATAAGTGTGTATCGTCTTGGTGGTATTTAATTATATACATAAACCTGATGTTTGTGTGCGTAAGAAAGGACAGGAAGCGGAAATTTCATCAGGGAGGTTTTGATTCGGCCGAAAGAAAAAAAACAACTGGCGATAATTAAATGACTCTTTCATTTTTCAGTGACACCATCTTAAATGTCCCAACTAAAGTGCAGTAAAACGATCGCCAAACCATGTTACAATCAACGACGCTGCTTAGTTTTGGTATGACAGACTTCCCAGGATGCCTCTAAATTGCAAGAGTAAAACTGAAGTAAGTCGAGATAAAGTTTGCGTTCCTACCAGGTTACATGGCTTGACATGACAGCCCTAGGACAAATGCACCATGTACGCCTGCGGTGCTGAAGTAGTTAAAAACAGAGCTTTTAAGCCCATACATGAGTGCTAATGCAGCTTATGTGTATAGCCAGTCCAGTGGCTGCTCATCCTGTCAGCCCGTCATTCTGGCGTGCATGCACGTCAAAATGATATGCCCTCTTTAGGGTGGCGTGGACCAAAATTGCATCACGATCACACCCAACCCTCTACTTCTCTGAATTTGGATGAAGTTCTACTAAAACAGTAAAATTAATTATTATATTTAATATTATTTTATTTTAAATTATTTGTCTGCTTTTATTCTGCACAAAAGGACTATCCAATGCTGATTCCAAAAAATGTGGTTTAGGAGTGGATTTATGTTGCTGCATCCTCTGACATCTAGTACGGCATTGCACTGACACAACAGCTGACATTGACAGGAATTAAGTGAGAGGTTGTCGTCCTCGTTTCTGCGTTTTACCCATAACTCCTTGCTGTTTTGGCGCTTGGCGAAGTAGAAAAGCATTTCTCTGATTTGGTGTTGTTTCTAGAAGAGGTGAATGTAAAGCACATGTACATCTTTTAATCAGGGAGATGTAAGCAGATGACAGTGCTGCCCCCTGGTGAGGTGTAAAGCACACAGCACCTTATGAGGCTCCTTTCTAGTATTTACATCTGTTTAGACCAGGGGTCAGCAACCTTGGTTCCCTGATGTTTTGAGAACTACATCTCCCATGATGCTCAGTCACCCATTAGGTTGACTGAGCCACATGGGAAATGTAGTTCCCAAAATATCAGGGACTGGAGCCAAGGTTGCTGACCCCTGGTTTAGACTCATGGATAATGATGGGATGTTTATCATTTTTTTCCACAGTTCAGAGGTTTCCTTTTGGCATTTTAATCAAGTTTACTGACTGTTGCTGGGTGGAGTAGAGGTAACATCGCTGCTCTATAACCGTGGAGACACAGGTTCAAATCCCAGCAAGAGCACCTCCCCAGTAAGTGTCCTTGTGCAAGACACCTAACAGTACATACTCACCACCCAGGACATACTTGAAAATGAGAGAAATCTCAATGTATCCTTCCTGGGAAAATACTTCATTAAAAAAAACACAAGCCTGTAAATTTCTGTCAAAATTATCACCCCCGGATATTGCTTCGTTGAGCAAAGATGTCTATGGGTCTCACCAGAAACTTGCAAACAGAATATATCTGTAGAGTGTGCACTCTTTTGAACCGTTTTTGTCCAGTTTTGGGGTTTTCTGCGTTAGCAGACAAGCAAAACGTAACTTTTAAAAAGTATCAATTAAAAAGAAAATGTAGATACAAAAAGAAATACTCCAGAGAGAGATTGACACTGTTACAAGGAACGAAGAACAGAAATACTAACCCTAACATTGAATATAAAAACACCTAAATAAATGAGCAAGGACCAGAACAAAGCTAAATACAGCAGCAGCGGTGCAGTACCCCAATTAAACAAGAGACACCTCTAAAAGTAGGAACCGGCTCTTCGTGGGTCCATCCAGATAGGAAAGATAAGGAGGGGTCTAGGGGTAAGTCTGCAATGCTGCAAGTGTCAGCAAAGAAAGGGTTACAATTGCAGAGCAATATGTCAGATAAACTCAAAGGGTTAATATGCTCACAATGACCCTATGCTGGCTGAAGAAAATTTAGTGTCGGGGTAGCGCTTAATGCCCTCACCATGGATCATAAAAATTATATAGAGATCCCTGTGCCGTCGCTTCTTGCCATACAACTCCTTGCACATTGTACAATCCACATTGGAACATGACGATCACTAAGGCCCGCGTCAGACGAGCGCACTTTTTGTGTCCGTCTGACCGCACGGTTTGCTGTCCGTTGTAGCTTTTCAAAGGAGTCAATAGAGAACAACACACGAAGCACGTGCGCACTTTTTCACGCGCGCGCAACGCATGTTGCAACTGACGCCAAAATGGCATCAACGTGAAAAAGCTAGACGGACGTAGAGAAACAATTGCATATATTTTTTTTCTTTTTCTCAACGTCAGTCAAAATTAACTAATACAATGTAACCACACTCTCATCAATTAAAAAGTCTGTCCGTTACTGTACGCAGTCAGTGCGCTCGTCTCACCCAAGCCTTAGAGTATGACCACCTCCAAAACATTCTAGAGGGGTTATTCAAAGAGAGCCAAATTGCCTCCAAAATTGCACCAAATGGTGAACTTCCCCATACGGTGCAATTTCGTGGCCATTCAGCTATTCAGAAAGCAGGCAGATCACCAAATATTGGTGAATTGCCAGCGAAATACGGTGCCTGTTCGGCGGCAGCGAAATCCCCCATAGTGAAGCAATGGTTAACCTTACTTGCAATACCACAATACAAAAAGAAAGTGTCTCGATCCTCATTTTCCTACAGAGCACCGCAAATATGGAATAACCTCCCAGACACCGTCAAATCTTCCCCCAGTCTAAAGTCCCTTAAGAGTTCCCTATTAACATCCCTCAATACAGAATGTACCTGTAAACATGTAACATAGTGACTTTATTTCCTACATGTTTATTTTTCTGTTAATCTGTATATTTGGTTTTGTGTTAATATCTTGCATTTTACTACTTTGTATTTCTGTAACACTTCAATGTTCTTGAACCCAGGACATACTTGAAAACGAGAGAAATCTCAATGTATCCTTCCTGGTAAAATCCTTTATAAATAAATAAAATTAAGAGAACACAGAACAGCAGTGAAATGTCAGTGAAATGCCCTGATGTTCAGTGGTTTCATTTGGCAGGTTTAATCAGGCGAATCCCATGGGTTTCAATGTTAAAAATATTCCCCGTTTCTATTAAATATTTATTAAACTGCTTATTCTTTTAATTTGCAGCAAAAAGTCTCTTTATTTTTTAAGATTTTAATAGGCATTTTTGGGGATTGTTCCAGCCAATTATTTTTTTTACGACTTTTCGTTTAACCCTTTTGCTGCTGAGCCATTTCACCTCTGTGTGCTGAGCTCATTTTTTTCCCGTTTTTGCTCATCACGTATAAATGCGATTTGAAGTCATGTTTTATTATACTCGGCAGATTCATAATATATCATTATTATATGTACAGTAGATGTCATACTCTGCCAAAACGTTATAACAAAAAATTTAAAAAAATGTGAATTTCCAGTCAGCTGCAGCAGGTAAAATTATTTTTTTCACATTTTATCATCCAAGCCTTTGCGGTTATTTATTCTATGGGTACACTTGTTAAAAAAATTAGAACTGGGAACCTGTTACTTTTATTTTTCAGAGAAATTACGTGATTTTAGCTAAAACTCCCCATAGAAAAAATCATTAGTGCATCATCATTGTTCACATTATAATTGAAATGTGAACAATAATGCTGCAATAATAATAAAAAAAATTTAAAAGTTTTTCTATTTTTATTTTTTTAGTTTTTTGTAATTATTTTTTTCTTTACTTTTAACATCGTCATGTTTTGTATCATTGGAAAGGCCATGCTCTCACAGATCGAGAGATACGGGGGTCATTGTACCCCCTATGTCCACCATAGGTGGCAGCTAGGGTTTAACTCCCGAACTGACATCATCGTGTCCATACGTGATGGCATCAGTGGGCAGGTGAGATCCTGGAGGTTTGGCCGACATCCAAGATGTCTGCTACCTCCGGGAGAGGACTGCAATCCGGTGCCGATTGGTGCCAAATCGATTGGTGCCAAATCACGATCCATCCCCTAAGTGGTTAAAGGTCGGCACCTCCGGTAACCCTTCCAAGCGGTGCCTGCCTTTTTTTTTGTTTTCTTTTTCCCCCTGTCAGTCGGCTGTTTTTGGATGCATACGGCGGATCATCTGATGGTTATCGGATCGATTCAGCGCTTTTTCAGTGGGTTATCGGATCAATTTGCCAGTTTTGCGGCTGTTTGAGGATGCGTTCCGTGTTTTTTCAGTGGTTTATACATTTGATTCAGTGGTTTATCGGATGTGTTCAGCAGGTCCATTCGGCATACTTTGGGGACCCTGCAGTGATTGCTGAATTCACTGCAGTGTCATCGACTTGAGGTCGCTGAAGTGCACCGAATGAAAGAGCACCAAAATTTCTGTGAAATTTCAGTGCTGTTTGAAGAACCCCTTTAGTAACTGCAATGCACTGAAAGGCAGTGGCCACCAGATTTGGCTTTCTAGCATCCTTTTCCATTTGGCAGCTTTCCTTTCACTCAGCAGCTCACCAAGATACGATTAACATGGATTCAGTGGTCTGGTAGAACTCCTATTCTGAGCAGATGTCCAAGGTGGTCCCGGAGAGCTGATATGGTTGTTACTTATGGTCATGCATAGTACTAGTTTTTTAATGAAAATAGTTAAGCACCCTGTTTTATATTGTTTTTTCTTTTGTTCTTCATCATCTAATCTGACAAGAACTAAAACCAGAGATGCTATTAAAGTAACATCAGTGGAGCCTCAATGGGCAGAGTGCCTCTCCAGCACCATAAAAACTAGTCATGGGCAACAGATAAGATTCCAGCTGCAGATAGCTAACCAAACTCCCCGAGTGCAATGGAAGGTCAAAATACCACTAAGTAATAGATTATGGGCCCTACTGTGACTCAACTGGAGATTGTGTGCAGCTAATGGAAAGCTGTGGGGCGAGCTTTTAACCAATAGTGACTCATTATTAGAGACTCTATTATGAACGAACCACTATGATAGCCGCTTGACTTATAAGCGGGCCGCTACCAGCCTTGTATTTTTCCACCGGTGTCATATCCTGAAGTCCATAGGACTCCATGAAGACTTGTACAAGCTGTATCCAACCTTCTAAATGGGGCAACACAAGGTCAGCGGATGGAAACGGGGAACTATTCTTTCTCCGATTACTTGTGACAACTTAGAGGAGGAGGCAGATCACCACGTCCTATGCAGTTGAGGAGTGGTGTAGGAAAGGTTTTGGAGAGTCAGGTTGGCTTAACTTGGGACCCTGATGCTAGGTAGAGTTAGTTTGGCCACAGGCTTGGAGTTGTTCATACTCACAACATCTACACATCATGACTGGACGAATTCCCCTTTGGTCACGATAGTTATACAATGATGATTTGATCGGACATTCAGTGTATAGTGCCGGCATCATACAATTGCCATCCAAGATATTGCGGAACTCTATTGACAGTGGTATTCAACCTTTCTTTAGGCAGACTGAGCATCTGAGCATCAAAGCAAAGATGGTTCCAAAAAATTTGGAATAGTAAACGACCAGCATATAACATCTTAGACACAAGACAATATCAAACCAAAGTTTCTGAATAGACAAAGCCATGTAAATAATCGAGTTGGAAGTAGAGGTTTCAACTAAACCCAGTAAACACCATGAAAACTTGAAGATTGATATGAAACAAACTATCTGTGTGCACATATGTGAAATCTATATCTGATTCTATATATTGCCGATACAAATGTTCTGATATTGTGAATTAAGACATTCCTATTTAGGGAGGCCTACCACCCGACTCACTGACGCAACCAGTCCATCACTCCCACCAGTCCATCACTCCCACATTGCAGTCCATCACTCCCACCAGTCCATCACTCTCACATTGCAGTCCATCACTCCCACCAGTCCATCACTCTCACCATACAGTCCTCTCCTCCTTTTTCCACCCCAACCCTTCTAGATTGTACGTTCCCACAGGAATACCTGTCTATGCTGTGCCCATTGTACAGCACTGCGGAATGTGCTGGCGCTTTAAAAACAAAGAATAATAATATGCCTGCTCCAATTAAAGCAATTAGGAAAACAATTTGATATGAAATCGATCATCTGCAGTACTCCAAAAAAAAAATCAGGTTACTATACTCTGGAATGCTCTTCCATTGGCAAATTAAGGGCTTTGTGAATTATATGTTTTGGTGGGTCCCTGCTCCAGCTTGCCCTGTCTCTAGACCCCTTTACTGCTGTCTCGTTCATCTTGCTTCTCCAGTGCCCCTGCCTCTTGTCCCTATTTTATATATAATTGGCCTATTTTAGGGAATGAGCCTGGAGCAGCACATCCATAAATCCGTATGTTAATTCAGACATGTCTAATGTGAAATACAATCCCAGATAATCAAGAATAATAGGTCAAAGCTTGACTCGATCAACATATTTATGACGAGTAAATGCACAGGTTGCATGAATATAAAATCTTGTAAAGGAACAGCCATGTTATTCATTTTTGTTTAATAATGGGAAGAAATGAAGTTCACATTTGCTCAAGGGAGTATTGTATGGATAAGCAGATCAATCAGCAGTGGTTATTTCCCAGGCGCTCTGTTCCTGAGAAGCACAGTTATAGTTTTAATAGTGGTGCTTTTGTGATATACCTGGATTCTCAGACCTTTCATCACTAAAATATCTGAATATAATTACTACCTCCCCCAAAAATAATAATATAGTGACTCGCTTTTAACAGAGTCAGGATGGAATAGGAAGCCAATAAGGGTTATTGGCTGAGATGGAATAGGGCTCCATATATATAATTTACCATCATTAAAAAATGGATGGTCACATAGTAGTAATGACATACCGTGCTGAATCTAGGGAAAAGGCCAATAGCTGGCTGCGGCTCCACGGGAAATGAGAAGAAGGGTTTCATATCCAGATGGCGTTGAATCATGGCTGCAGGCGGACGAAGTATAGCAGGTAACCCGCCGGCCCTGTTAATGCTCCCTGCAAAGATAACAAAAAGGCAATATATATATAAGTATGGTGGAGATATGGCCTGCATACACATCACATGAATAATTATCAACAGGATTTGAACATAGATACAAAACCATTAATATACATCTTGTAATACAGTCAGTAAAGTGCACCTGTCATGTCCAATGCATGTTGGGCTCATTTGACAGGTAATAACTATGTCTATATATTTATATAGATCCTTTTTTTTTTCCTAACACATTTATAGGAATATTTTGAGTTATTCACTGTCAAAGATTTGCCAAGCAACAGTTGTAATCAGAAGAGTCTTCCTATATGACAGCCCTCCATTTACTCCAGGCAGTTGATTGCATACTGGTGTGCTGACTGAATAGTCAAGGTACAGCACTGTCATCACAGTTGAAGACCAATCGCTCAGCACTGCATGGTTACCCTCATTAAGTGACACCCGTGGAGGAGGATGGTGGTGGCATCCAATGCTGGAACCAGGTAAGTGCGGTCTGCGCTATCTCATCTAGGGATGAGTTCTCATTTATCTCTATGAGCAATGCGATATCCACCCCCTGTTAGGACATCAGAAGGAATGAGAACTCTGTCACACACACAAAACAATGACTACAGCCGTTAGACTAAAAAACAGGAATCATATAGAAATGTCTGACAAAATTCTATTTCAGAGTGTACAAATACATTGTAATAAACCCTGTGAATACAATATGATGTAATGTCATCCTTTCTGGGATAGGATTTGTAGATACTCGAGTATACCGCTAGATTTTGGTGACAAAAATTTACCTTAACATTGGAGGGGTCACATTATATTCGAGACATCTGCATCGTGTGTCAAAAAAAAAAACTTGCCATGATCCCAAGTCTCCCGGAAGTTTCGGTAGTGTCGCTGAAGTGACTGCGGTCTCCCTGATGCCTGTGGTAAACACTTCAGGAACTCCCGGATTCAGGAGAGGTGGGATCCATCACGACCAGAGGGCACACTCGGTTTAAGCCAATCTTTCGCTTCGCTCGCCTCTGCCGGCCATCTAATCGCTAGTAAAGAAGACGGGTGGCCGGTGGCTTCATACATAGTAACAACTGCAATCATTCTAGAGCAGAGCACCCTGGCCTGAGGGGGAGCCCGACTGTGTTAAGAGAACCTGGAAGGATTTTAATTGTTTACCGGTACAGTAAAATTTTGTTCCTCGTGTTATATTCGAGTCTTGAGTATTCTCTCATTTCCATATTAAATCTCTATCCATCGCGTTATATTCGGGTCGCGCTATACTCGAGTATCTACGGTATTAATATCATTTACATTTGGAGAACATGAGGCATAACAACTCGTTATCGGGCGACGGGCGTCATTAGTGATGTCATGCTTCTGTTTGCAAGCCACTATCCACCATCATTCTTTCTTCTGAAACCAGCCAGAAAACCACTATCCACCATCATCCTTTCCTCTGCTGTAGCACTCACCTGTCCCAACTGTACTGGAGGTACTGGAGCAATGTAAGATGACAAAATAATAAAAAAAAATCTGCACTAAAATGTTTGAATTTGAGAAATACTCGTTGGGTGGCAGAAGCAGGATCACCAAAGGAGAAGACATTTATTTGCAGAATGAAACGGAATGAAAACGTAGTTACCCATCATGCATGGTGATTAGGTTCGGAATTATTGAGGGAACAAAGGGAGTTCTGTTAAGATAATTTAGAACAAAAGGCTAATACAACCAAGTCCTCAAGGCCAGAGGGATTGAATTTCTTTCAATAATAGCTAATTAACTTTTTTTTCTAAGCTCAGTTTCGTTTAATACACGGTTCAGAAAAATTAACTGGGCTTTGTATACAACTTCAATCACCATTTCATCATTTCAATAAACTTAAGAACACAGCAATACAAATGCTAAAATGAAGGGGACATAATTAAAACGAAGGGACACACAACACGGGGACAAACAAGTTTATTATCTTTTACAAGAAAGGGACACAATTAAATTTACTAAAAGTAGAGATAGACAACTAAAGTCATTCCAACGCAGAGACAAAACACTGAAATTGCTGCAAAGAACACACAAGGATAAAAAAAACTATTACAATAAAGGGACACACTCCTAAAATTATTCCAATGAAGAAATACTCAACAATATACCAATGAAGTGGTGCATAACTGACAATATTCCAATGAAAACATACACAGCTGACATTGCTCCAATAAAGCAGGGGTGTCCAAACTCCGCCCCCCAGATGTTTCTGAACTACAACTCCCAGAAATCTCTGACTGCATTAGATGGATGGAGAAGCATGGGAGTGGTATTTCATGGACATCTGGGGGCCGGAGTTTGGACATCCCTGCAATAAGGGGTACACAACCAAAATTATTCCAATGGAGGTGTGCCCAACTGACATTATTCCAATGAGGAGGGTGCACAAATGAAATTAATCCAATGAAGGGGGTGCACAAATGAAATTATTTATTTGAGGGGGTGCCCAACTGGCATTAGTCCAATAAGGGGGTACACAACTGAAATTATTCCAAAGAAGGTGTATACAAATGAAATTATTCCAATGAAGTGGTGCACAACTGGCATTATTCCAAAGAAAGCGTAAAGAACTGGAAATATTTCAATGTGGGGGTACGCGACAGAAAATATTCCAATGAAGATATACATAACTGAAATTATTCAATGAAAGGGTACACAACTGAAATTATCCAATGAAAGTGTACACAACAGACATTATATTATTCCAATGGAGATATACACAACTGACATTATTCCAATGAAAGGGTACACAACTGAAATTATCCAATGAGGGGGTACACAACTGACATTATTCCAATGAAAGGGTACACAACTGAAATTATCCAATGAGGGGGTACACAAATGAAATTATCCAATGAAAGGGGACACAACTGAAATTATCCAATGAGGGGGTACACAACTGAAATTATCCAATGAGGGAGTACACAACTGAAATTATCCAATGAGGGAGTACACAGCTGAAATTATCCAATGAGGGGGTACACAATTGAAATTATCCAATGAGGGTGTACACAACTGAAATTATCCAATGAGGGAGTACAAAACTGAAATTATCCAATGAGGGGGTACACAAATGAAATTATCCAATGAAAGGGGACACAACTGAAATTATCCAATGAGGGAGTACACAACTGAAATTATCCAATGAGGGGGTACACAATTTAAATTATCCAATGAGGGGGTACACAACTGAAATTATCCAATGAGGGAGTACACAACTGAAATTATCCAATGAGGGGGTGCACAACTGAAATTATCCAATGAGGGGGTACACAACTGAAATTATCCAATGAGGGGGTACACAATTGAAATTATCCAATGAGGGGGTACACAACTGAAATTATCCAATGAGGGAGTACAAAACTGAAATTATCCAATGAGGGGGTACACAACCGAAATTATCCAATGAAGGTATACACCATTGAAATTATTCTGGTGAAGGGGAACACAACTGATAATTTTCCAATGAAGGGATACACAATTGAAAATACAGCAATGAAAGTTACAAGTACTATATAAGATTGCAAAACCTTAGCCACCTCACAACAGAAATCCACCTCACCTACCAGTACATTACAGAATCTGATACCGATATACAGCAGGGACATACATCTGCATCAAGTCCAAATTTTGTGATAGGAAACCAATATATACCTGGCACACTCTGTAAAACAGCATGATGGAACACATTGTATTTAAAGACAACAGATCAACATTATCACTCAATCATCCTTAGTGTTGTCTGAGAGGACACGCAGGATATTGACGTTTTCATTTAGTTCACAATAAAACCGTGTTCATTTTGAAAAGCTGGCATCAATACAGCCCTTATAAAGAGAAATAATGTCCCAAGCTAACTAGCTGGGATTCTGATCTTTGAAAATAATTGTCCCATGGAGAAACCCATCATTGTGTTGCTGTGTGCAGCACGGAACACAAATACATATATTTTTTGTCAATGTAATGGAACGAGAGAGCTTTTGAAACCTCACAGTACCTTTCTGGATGTGCACTGAAGAGATCTATAAGGTTTTAGAAGTTCTAAGCATATCATTATATCTATCAGAACGCAGCTCGTTGCCAGGTTTTGTATCGGTTTGTTCTTGAATGTCACAATAAGCTTTTTATTTGTTTTGTTTAAACAGTCAAGAATCTCCAAGAGATATGACAACAAAATGTCTTTGCAGAGTCGTCATTGTTCCAAGAGATCCTCGTGCAGTCTCCCATCATCCTATGGCTTTCCAACGCAGCCAAACACATTATCCTCCTAGCTGGGAGCCCCCCTCTCCCCAACGTCACATCTCCCATTAGCCATAAAGGTATTTATATACCGCAGACAGTACATAACAGTTACAGCTTTATCGCAACGCTGAAAGACTATTTTCTTTTCCTAAGCCTAAACACAGGTCCATTCAAGAAAAAACAGAATGAAGTTGAATGGCAAATTGGAAGCTCTGGACACGATACCAAATATTCATAAAGCACCAACCTATTAAGCAGGGGCCAAGTCCTAAAAAAAGAAATGACGTAACTCTTTAAGATTTCTGTCCACCAATTAGCAATTATCATCTTGCACGTAATACAAACATGATATATTTATGTATATATGAATTCTAGCAAAAATGGCACAATAAATAAATGATTTAACAGGAAAACATATGAATAAACAGCTGCATACAAGCTTTATAGTGTGTGGGACTAAAAGGTAACTCAGTTCCCTCTGCAAAAAATAGTGCAGGAACTGCGTTCCCCCTGGACTTGACCCCTGCTATTAAGTAGCTCTGTAAAATGGGTAGAAAAAACAGACATAACATTTACAAAATTGGGGGAAAAGAGAGGACCCTGCTTAAGTGAGCTTGGAATCTAGGATGAGTAAGCTGAAGCTCAAGGAGAGGGTAGCCTCCTTTCACCTCTTAATGTGCATATGGGGGAGATTGCTGGGTGAAATCGTCCTGCTAGTCCACATTCGATGTCCTCATCTACTGAATTTTGGATGATTCTTTTCTATTTCATGATAAAGAGAATATAAGTGTATCTGTTTGTGATTATTTACAAATTGTAAGCAATAAATGTTCTATCAGGGTTATTCAAAGAGAATTGAAAAGCCACCGCACGATCGGTGACTTTTTGCTCTCTTCAATTCGGTTCGATTTGGCGATATCATTTCGGCAACCCTGCGGTGTATTCAGCAAGCACCACAGGGTCCCCGAAATGCAGGGAAAAGTCGCCGCAAACCCGCCGAAAACTCACCGCAAAACCAGGGCGAATGCACACCGAAACCCGCAAAAACATCTGGATTAACCCCGCCGAACACGCTGGAGAAAGCTGATCAGAGCGCAGAGCAGCCGCCGGAAAAACCCGACACCGCAGATGAATGGAGTGACCAAAAAAAGACAGTACGCTTGAATGTTTGAAAAGTGAAACGCTGTTTGCAAACAAACTTCTGAGCGAAAATGTCTGAAATTTACATATAAGATCCAGTGAATGATAACAAAAAGGGCTGATACAGAAAAAAGAAAAAAACGTTTAAAAAAAAAAAAAAGGAAAATTGTTTTTTGCAAAAAAATCCGGAAAAATGCTTAAACGATCCTAAAAAATCTATAAATAAAGAGACTCTTTACTGCAGAATATTAGAATCAACAGTTTATTGGATATTGATTTAAAACGAGAATATTTTTAACATTGAAGCCTAAGGGATTCGCTTATATAAATCTGTCGAATGAAGCATCCGAATGACAGGGCAATTCGTCAACTTTTCACTGCTGGTTTTGTGTTCTCTGAATAGACGAAGCATTGCTTCTCTATGGGGATTTCACTGCCCTCGAACAGGCACCGAACAGGCACCGTATGTGCAGGCAATTCGCCAACATTTGGCGAATTGCCGGCTCTCTGAATAGCCGAATGGCCAGGAAAGGTAACCGTACGCTGAATTTCTGCATTCAGTTAACTTTTGCCAGCAAATCGGATCTCTTTCAATAACCCTGTATGTGTACACACCGAAATAACCTGCCTGTGCATATCTATGGTAGCAGTTTCATTCATAAATGAAATGATGTTAATGATTGACAGGGATAATTCTCAACATTCTCGTGCATCAGTTTTTTCAAGGATGCAAACTTCATAGATAAATGTATTTTCTTTGTAATGTATTCTAATTTACGTTTGCATGTTTTTGATGTATTATATCTGTAATGTGTTGGAAAATAGAGCTACAGCCTGGGGTGACCTTTGAATGGCTCTATTGCTGTGTCATATAAACAAATGAATGTGATGATAAGAGTAACTCTTGCTGGTTTATTAAGATGATACATCAAACCTTATGTCACAAGATTTCCCGGGGCTGCAACCAATTTGTGAAAGTGCTTGGGCTGTATATAAAAAGGGACTTTACCAGGGCAGGTAAATCAATAAAGGAGAATTCTCCTATTTCTCTGAAACTATCTCAACATTTATTTATTAATTAATTAATATTTACATAGTCTATATAGTCATATAGTCTATCAGCATTTGCATAACCTTATTTCATTCCTTGAGTCTGCTCTTATGATATATCAATTCACTCCTTATAGATCTCATTCTGCCTGAGCCCTACATTCTGCTTGTTACAAAACCGGAACAATCAGCGCTTTTTTCATCCATGGTTTTCCATAAACCACTGGCAGGACCCTGTGTTTTATGGAAAACCATGTTACATTATTTAAACAATTCAAAATCATTGTACATCTGTACATTGCATTTTTACTGTCAGTAAGCCCTATGTGACAGGCATCTGCTAGCCAACCAGCTGGAGCTCCATGTGCCAAACACAGAAACCCAAGCTGGTCAGGCAGCTTCAGCACCTTGGCTGACAAGGAACATGAACAATTTTCTGACAAGACAGTTACGTTTCTGTTGCCATTTACAAATACGGAACTGGTTTACAGGGCTTTCTCTTTTTATAGCTTTCTATAAAATAATGTAGTAAGCTGATTGTGGTTGCAGATTTAATACAGTATCTTAAAACGGCTGAAATCTGATTTAAAAATGTACAAGCCTCAATACAAACTCAAGGAATACACTGAAAAGTTGTTGTGTAGAATTTATTTGTTGTGTTATTTATAAATATTTTTAAAAGAAATGAAAATTAACAAATGTAATGTAGATATATATATATAGCAACACCGGGGGAAGGGGGGGTTGCACTCACCTCAGCAACATCGGCGGGTGCATCTAAAACATGCAATATAAAACACCAAAAATAGAGCACTCCATATCAACGACCACATTCTTCCATCATGTTCTATAGCCAAAAAACACAGTTTCCAAAAATTCAAATACCTGACTGAGGGAATAAATGATGGGGATTCAGTTCACAAAGTTTGATCATAATTTGCTTAAGCTGGTCACATTCATCAATGTACCCCATCGTTGACAGGTCCTATCTAACTTGACCGAATCTGTACTTACAGGATCAACTCACCCTGGAGCTCCCCGGCAGCTCGAGGCTTTAATAGGCAGCCACGGTGGGACACACTTGTGAACAGGGAGGGTGCATACCCATGAGGATTGTCAGCCCTCTATATGTATAAAGCAACACCAGGGGGAGTTTGCACTCACCTCAGCAACATTGGCGGGTGCATCTAAAACATGTTACAACCTTGAAAATGGCTCAATGTCAGAGCCGAAACGTCGGAATTATTTTAATTATGGTTTAATAAAAGTTTATTGTTTTAAATTTATACGTGTGCAGCATCCGCTACGTTGAATATAAAGATCCTATTGGAAGCGTGCACCGTGGTTTGCCAAACTCAACCTATCTGGAGTTCTGAAAGGAGTCGCTGGGACCCAGGCTGGTGTGTATAATATATATATATATATATATGTGAATTCAGGGCTGAGGTCTAAGGGGAACGTGTGGGAACGCAGTTTCTTCACTATTTTTGCAGCTGGAAGGAGTTCCCATTAGTCCCATAACTATAAAGCTTGTATGCAGGTGTTTCACTGTTAGCTTATATTTTTGTCACTTATATTTTTGGTAAAATATATATATATATTTTGTGTGTGTTTATATTAATGACTTGAGCCCTGCATGCATTCATTCAGGGTTATCCAAAGAGATTCGAAAAGTCACCGCACGTTCGGTGACTTTTCGTTCTCTTCAATTCGGTTCCTTTTGCCGATTGCATTTCGGTGACCCTGCGGTGTATTCAGCAAACACCACAGGGTCCCCGAATTGCAGGGAAAAGCTGCCGCAAACCCGACGAAAACTAACCGAATGCACGCTGAAAACAAGCAAAAACATCTGGATTAACCTTCGAAGAAGCCGAACAGGAGCCGAACAGGAGCCGAATCACACAGAGCCGAAGCAGCTGTGACGTAGAGGAGGCAGTGAATAAATTAGAAAAACCATTTGTATGAATCTGGGAAAATGAAACGCTGTTTGCAAAGAAACTACTGAGCGAAAATGTCTGAAATTTTCACAGGAGGTCCAGGGAATGATAATAAAGAGGGCTGTTACAAAAAAAATAAGTAAACTGAAAAAAAAAAAAAAAAATCGGACTTTTAATTTTTTTTTTAAAAATTCAGAAAAATGCTTAAAGTATCCTAAATAATCTATAAATAAAGAGACTTTTTGCTGCAGAATTATAATGAACGGTTGATTAGATATTGAATTAAAACGGGAATATTTTTAACATTGAAGCCTATGGGATTCTCCTGAATTAACTTGCCGAATTAAACCACCGAATGGCAGGGCATTAGGGGAACCTTTCACTGCTGGTTTGTGTTCTCTGAATAGCCGAAGCAGTGCTTTTTCATGGGGATTTCACTGCCCTCGAACAGGCACCGAACAGGCACCGTATGTGCAGCAATTCGACAGGATTTGGCGATTGCCTGCTCTCTGGATAGCCGAATGGCCAGAAAGGTAACCGAACGCTGATTTTCAGCGTTCGTTACCTTTCTCAAGCAATTCGAATCTCTTTGGATAACCCTGATTGTATCTTTTGAGTTTGGTATGTGACTATAAAGGTTTTTTAAGGAGTTCTGAACTTTCCACCGAAGGGCACCGAATGATGAATTTCACCATATGGTGCAATTTTGTGGCAGTTCTTTTGAGAAAGCTGTCAATTCGCCAAATACTGGTGAATTGACAGTGAAATTTAATGCAGTTTGCTGAAATTTGGCGATCTTCAGCAGCAGCAGTGAAATTGTCCCATAAAGAAGTGATGGTTAATCTATTCAGAGAACGTTGAGTGCAACAAAATGTCAGAGAAACGCCCAGATTTTCAGTGATTCAGTTCGACAGGTTTAAACAGGCAAATCCCATAGGATTCAATGTAAATAAATATTATTGTTTTTCTTTTATTCAACTGCTGTCTGATCAACGGTCTTTGACGGCGTTAGGCAGTCGGCCGCAGTCTTTGGCGGGTCCATGTTCAGTGCACTTCGGGACCATGTGGTGTATAGTGAAATCACCGCAGGGTTGGTGAGCTGGAGTCACCGAAGTGCGTCAAACGAGAAAGCACCTGAATAACACTCTATATATCCACTGTTATTCCATTGCATTTATTCCCATTATTGGGCTATTTATGTACAGTTAATACACACGAATTTGAAATAATAGCAACTAAATTGATTACAAACATTTTGCTAATATGAAGGGTACAATCTAACAAAATGGGCTGCCAAGGGGGTGAACAAAAAGCTGCGAAAAATTCATAGAAGGCTAAATTCTAGCAGGGTTATTCAAAGAGAATCGAAAAGTCACCGCACGTTCAGTGACTTTTCGTTCTCTTCAATTCAGTGCGATTTGGTGATCCCATTTCGGCGACCCTGCGGTGTATTCAGCAAGCACCAAAGGGTCCCCAAATTGTAGGGAAAAGTCACCGCAAACCCGCGAACAACTCTCTGCAAAAACCGGCGAAGGCACACTGAAAACCGGCAAAAACATCTGGATTAACCCCGCCTAAAACGCCGGAAAAACCCGAGCAGGAGCCGTTCAGACGCAGCGCAGCCGCCGGAAAAAGCCGACACCGCAGACGAAGGAGGTGAAGAAAAATAAATAAAAAGTACGCTTGAATGTTTGAAAAGTGAAACGCAGTTTGCAAACCAACTACTGAGCGAAAATGTCTGAAATTCACATATGAGGTCAAATGAATGATAATAAAAAGGGCTGTTACAGAAAAAAGAAGAAAAGGTAAAAAAAAAAAGTTTGGAAAAATAATACCGAAAAATGATTAAAAGATCCTAAAAAAAATCTTATAATCAACAGTTTATTAGATATTGAATTAAAAAAGGAATATTTTTAACATTGAAGCCTATGGGATTCTCCTGAATAAATCTATCGAATGAAACCACCGAATGGCAGGGCATTTCGGCAACTTTTCACTGCTGGTTTTTGTTCTCTGAATAGACGAAGCTATGGGGATTTCACTGCCCTCGAACAGGCACCGTATGTGCAGGCAGTTCGCCAGGATTTGGCGAATTCCCTGCTCTCTGGATAGCCGAATGGCCAAGAAAGGTAACCGAACGCTGATTTTCAGCGTTTGGTTACCTTTTGGCAGCCATTCGGAGCTCTTTGAATAACCCTGTATATTATACACATGAGTTATGTATAGAAACTTAAGTTAGGCACAAAAGGAACATGGTTTGCTGTGTTTACTAATAAAATCAACACCACCTCGCACTGACATACGCAGCCCATATCTTAGGGTGTAAGCATATGTCACATTTATTAAATAAAATCTATAAATATTCACAAACTGTTAATTTATATTTTCTTTATCATGATCCAAATAAGAAAGAGCCAAAAAGTTTAGATGGGGACTTAAAAGGTTGCAGCAGGCAGGAGCACTTTATTGAGCAGGCACACCCTTCTGCAGCCTAGCATCTTTTCAGAGCTGCCTCCATGTAATGTGAGAAATGCCTGTTACATCCTATTAAGGACAATCGCTTTCCTATACCATTAGGGAGGGTGCTAATGCCTCAATCGGCCGTTTAATGTCGGTACTTCAAAAAAACCAATTCTGTAAGATCAGAGAAATGCATGACGTAACTGTGAAACATACATTTTTACACCCATCAAGCACGAGAAAATGATTGTGTTTCAGATGCCTCAAGGAACAGTCATGTGAAAGAAATAGCTATACAAAAGGCAATAGTTTGATTTTTAATCATTTCCAAGAGGAGTACAAGGACACAAACTGACACCCATGGCACTGAGATTAATATGTCACTGCAGGGTCAAAATAGTAAATGCAATTGTCACGGAGTATTAACTGCGAAGAATCAGGATCATGTATGACTATGCAGGGGTCAAAGGTCGTGACAAATGACACATCAGACCAAAATCTTACCTATACTTGTGCAATAAAGGATGACTGGTGGACATGAAAAGGAGTGCTGTACCGTTATGTATCTACAGGGGACAAGTCCTACAAAAAATAAGGGCCCTTTTACATTCTTCGTGCAAAAAAGTGCACCTGCGCAAAAACGCATTAACGCGAGGGGCAAAACCCTTTGCGCTGAACGTCGTATAACAACGTTCGAGCAAATGATGCGCGTTATCGTTTAACGTGGATGGACCTGCACGAGGGTGATGAACTGTCCGCGTCCTATACTTAACATTGTGAGCGCAAATTCATTTGTGTGCTGGTACGCGGATGGGATTACAATCGATGCGCATCTTTTTACGAACGATGTTTGCGCGCATAATTTTAACGTCTTTGAAAAGCTGGTGGTAACTGCAAATCGGAACGTTCTGGCCGAAATGAAAAACACCAGCACGAAAAAAAAAATACAGCACAATATGATTACACATTCTACACATACCCAAACAATAAAATTGTGAATTTGTGCGTGTTTTTATTATTGCTGCAGCATATATACACAGATTTACTTGGACAGGCGCAAAAACTTAAGTGAGTCAATTAAGGTAAATTGATGTCAATTAGGGTTCTTAATTCTGATTGGCTGAATACCGCGAAAAAAACAATCCGCACAATGATTTACGTGCGCTACGTTACTGCGCGCGTATTACTCTTTGTTTTGCGCGTCGTTTTTACGAAGGTTATTTTTTGACGGATGAGAAAATGCGTTCGGATCGTAATACCACCGTTAATTTTCTTGTGATAACGCTGGACGCTGCGCGCCAAAAAAAATTTGTGCAGAGAATGTAATAGGGCCCTAAGAGTGGGAACTCACCCACATTCCCCCTCCAGTAACCATTCTCATGTTGCTATTGATATAATGTATATACCAAAGGACTTTTGTCTTGCAACATTTTATCATAATTTAAGAGCTTCAAGAAAAAGACATGAAATGTACTTTCAGCTTGCCACAACTCACTTTCTTCCTGAAACATTCCCTAATCTATACAAATCTTGAGTTTGTATTTTTAGTAGAAGAAGAGATTTGTCATCAAGCCCAAAAAATATATAACATACATCATAGGAACTTTGAAACGTGTGAAGTCAGAACATTCATCCTCACCATCTGTCTTAGGAAGCTGTTTTATATGAGCAATAAGAATGTTTTTATGAATACTATTTTAACATGATGATTTTATTCTGTGTCAAGCTAACAGAATTGTCAAACGCTCAACCTGTAACTGCATAGTTAGTAACATCATTTAATTCCAGCGTCTAAGAGCTGGTGTTATTTTAAATACTGGCTCGAGTCGAGAAAAATGAGCAAGCTTGGAGTCACTTGTTATTTTCTGGCTGTTTGCAAATGAGCATTTCCTGTATGGATTATAGGAAACGTTAATTAACGTACATGCTGAGCCGCCAGCAAAGCTTGAAACTCAGCTGGAATCAGGTCGTTGTGCTTAACCCCTTCAATGCCATGTTCAAGTAGAATCGGTGCTCAACAGCTCCTGCAGGACCCAACATCGAGTAAACTCGATCTGGTCGTATTCTGGAGCAATGCAAAGGAATTTCGTTTATCGAAAGTTATTTTTCTTCGCAGGTGGGCTCCAAAATGTGCTCATAAAGTTTCATCACTTCGTGCATGTCAGCCACGGTGCTGAAGCTGTATGAACAGACTGGAGATATGTGTTTCTTTCACAGAAAGATGGTGCTCCGACTGCATAACTAGTACCATATGTAATAGAGCTGTTTGGTCAGCAGGGGGAGGTCTCTGCCTGTCAAACAAGCTTACTGCCTCTGAAATGTATTTTATGAAATGAGTTTTAATATTACACGGTCTAAGATGGTAAGTTTTTTTTCCATAAATCCATTTGATCCAGGCAGTGGTTTTATGGCAAAAACTTTTTGTTTATTTTTAGAAAGGATTTTACCAGGAAGGATACATTTTCAAGTATGTCCTGGGTGGTGAGTATGTACCGTTAGGTGTCTTGCCCAAGGACACTTACTGGAGAGGTGCTCGCTGCGATCGAACCCATGACTCCACAGGCTCTCTCCATGCAGAGCGGTGATGTTATCTCTACTCCACCCAGCCGGAACTTGGTAGCGAAGGAGTAAAAATTATCAGCTAAACGCTAATATACATTTGAACGGCTAGATTATTCAATAAATGCTGGATCGAAAGTTGTTCCAGCCCAGTTGACTTGATGTAGAATGCTAAAACTAGGAACCACATTTCCCATAAGGCACTGCCAAACCTAATGAGTAACTGTGCATCCTGATCGATGTAGCTTCAAAACATTGGAAGGGGGGGGGGTTGCTGAAACTGCTATAAACCATACATATACGTATTTCCTTTGGCCTCTTTCAGGGTCATTCAGAGAGAGGTGAAAAGCAGGAGAATGACTGGAGAATGGAAAATTCTAGGTCGAAATAGCCAAACCTGAAAAAATGCTCCCATTTATCTCACTTCCAAATCGACTATTTTGACCGAGAATTTTCCATTCTCCAGTCATTCTCCTGCTTTTCACCTCTCTCTGAATAACCCTGTATGTATATTTTGCCCAAATGTGTAGAACTAATAATCTCTACTTCATACATATATGACTGTGTTATAAACGAAGATTTCTATTGAATTTATTATTTCTTATTTCTGTTCCAGCTTCCAGAATAATCAGGCATCCGCAGATAATGTGTTAAATCAGGTTTTGTTTTCTACTGCATTGCCCTGATAGATACGTTTATTGTTATCTTGGGGAAGTTTTTCACTATCGCACTGATTAAACATACAGCTTTTATTGCATTTGCATCTCTGAAGCACTTTACACCTTTAATGTGCGTGTCTCACTAGGTGGAATCTATAATTATTTTATAAGAACACAGAGGAAAGTCTTCTCGTGACATAAAGTGCTAAATTCTGACTCGATTTTTTAATTCATTTATAACCTCAAAGACGGTAATCGAGTGCAAATTGTTAATCGTTTCAGCACACGCTCTGTCTGACAATGTGCGGCATCTCGTAGAGTCCATTCAGCGCAACTGGAGCTGCTGCGAATATACAGCTTTGCATTTCTCCTTACAGATCGTTTCTCAAATACAGACTGAGATGTTGGATGCAAACATTGACAATAAATCTAAATAAAAATGTATCACCATTATACATTTGCTATAAACATATACAGGATATCTTCAGTAAACTATGGAATTAATAATATAAGAATAAAATCAGTCACGTTCCTGACCAATCCATTGACTCACCTACCCTTCCCACAGTATTATAGGTTTTGTGGCTTGATTAACTACCAGGCTCATCACCATTACTGGTACAAACATTAGCACTAGTGATCCTGACCATTAGTAATGCCTCTTGTTTTCCTCCATCCCAGCTACTCTAGGTCAGTCCCTATCCTCAAATATACTGAGCAGGCCAGGTTTTAACCCTTTCACTGCTTAGCCATTTCACGTCAGTGCGCCGGGAGGGGTCTAAAGGGATGGTCAGATTTGGAAGAAGTCGACCACCCTGGGACTCCGTCCCAGACGCATTGTGTCTCCCCTTCCGCTGCAGATACCTCATGACGTGTGGCGGACGTCCTCCACACACTGCATGTGCACCCAAGAACGTTCCCCACACGTCATTCGTAGCAAATGAGTTGAGGATTACCCTGTGGAAATGAAGACTGAAGTCTGCAATCACTGAGCAGTAAATGATATCGCCTGCTTCAGATACCTGGCCTGTTAGGGGTACTTCAGGACCAGGATTGGGAACCACTGGCTATGGAGAACTGGCCAATGGCCACTGCATACCTCGGTACAGAATGCACCTGTAAACATGTAACATAGTAACTATATTACTTACATATTTATTTTCCGTGTTAATCTGTATATTTGTGTTTTGGCTTTAATATCTTGCAGTTATTACTTTGTATTTCTGTAACAACTGTAAAATTTCAATGCTCTTGAACCCAGGACATACTTGAAAACGAGAGAAATCTCAATGTATCCTTCCTGGTAAAATCCTTTATAAATAAATAAATTATAAGATCATTTGTGCAAAGCCCTCTACACCTTTCATCTCTGGCTCCTAAGATTTTGTTAGTTGTATTGCCCATTTTTTTTCACAATGCAAAAATTGTTTGTACTATATAAGAATAATAATAATATTGATTGATAGCATTGAAAGGAATTTGCAAATTTAAAGGGACTTTAGATTACAGATATCATTATAATATTTTTTTTTTTTTGAGAAAGGATTTTACCAGGAAGGATACATTGAGATTTCTCTCGTTTTCAAGTATGTCCTGGGTGGCGAGTATGTACCGTTAGGTGTCTTGCCCAAGGACACTTACTGGAGAGGTTGCTCTCCAGTTTTGATCTAGGTAAGTAGTTAGCAAAACACAAGAACATCCCTTTAAAACCAAAATCACTTACGGTAGATAATGGAACACTGGAGCTTGAGAACATGTCAAAGTTAGTTATTTAATCTTTCGCCATTTCATTGTTTCACAGGCAGACAGTTATATATAAAAGAAAAAGATGCAAATGGTAAACGGAAAGAATATTAATTTTACAGGTTTCGGTTTTCATTTTCTGTTTCTAAATCCTTTGTAATTTCTGGTTGATTTTCCGTCTAATGAACAGTTAAGTTATCCGGGTGGTCAATCTTTCCCATGCTATCCATATCATCTTACCTGCACTCACCGACAAGGTACGCAATGATACTTTTCAGCCACCAGGAGGTGCCAGAGCACAAGACACCTTTGCAGAGATTAAACCATACTCCAGTCTGTATACTTATCCTTAAGTGTGTATCAACTGGACAAGTGCATTCCTTTTCTTACAAATGGAGATTCGTCTGAATTTTTTGGACGGTTTGACGGAAACATGAATCATTGAAAGGACACCTCAAAAATGAACTAAAAAATGAATTGCAAGGAAACAGCTTTCACTTGTCTGATTTGTTTTGGCTCTAGTTGGTGCACCTGAAAATACAAGTTTTAGGTGCAATCTTTTAATCTGAAATCAGAACGGGTGAGTTGCCCGGCATTCCCCACTCCTGACCTCCGTCCCTCCCCACCCATGGATCGCAAGTGAGGGGGTTAAACCAGAGCTGGTGGGGTGGCTTGATCTCCTTTTATTTAAACCCTCACTCACTGGCCCTGTGGATGTGGGGAGGGGGGAGGTGGAAGTCCCCGCAATTTGTTAAATTAACCAGGGGATAAGGTTGGGAACGAATGGACTACGTAGCTCAAACTGAATATTATGAACCAGGTTTTTTTGCATTTCCATATAGCTAATATAAACTGACCTGCTGATTTTACTTGGCAGAAATAATCATTCATTCTTTGTTTGAAACAAGTAGACAGAAAAGGATTAAGAGGAGTGTCTCTAATGTGCTTTAAGGGAGTGCTTAAAAGGATGGAGACATTTATCCTGCATAACATTTATCGGGTTCAATATAAAATTCCAAAATTGACTTTTTCACTTCTTCACTTTATTACCATTCTATCATTATAGACACAGTTACTTATAAAGCACTAACAAGTTCCGTAGCACTGTACAATGGGTGAGACAGAATAACAAATATACATACAAGTTAAACACAGAACAGTAGGATAGAGGACTCTGCTTGAGAGCTTACAGAGCTATTCATGATATTCATAAATGATCTGCCCAATGTCTGCAAAGCCTCAACTGTACATATGTACACAGACGACACTGTAATCTATACCAGCAAACAAATCTCCCACAGCTGGAGGCCGTGATGCAAGAACAATTCACAGAGGTAGAAAAGTGGATCAAAGATAACAAACCTTTTCTAAATACTGACAAAACTGTAACGATGCTCTTTGGAACAGCACCTAAGCTACGTAAATTGCAAAATCCCCATCTATGTGTCAGGACAAAATCAAATGGCACGCTGACCACAGTCACTTCTCTCAAATATCTAGGTATGTGGTTAGACCCAAATCTATCCTTTGGCCCCCACATAGAAAAACTCTCATCCAAACTTTACCCCAAACTAGGCGCCCTGTACAGAAACAAATCCTGCCTGAGCCCCGCGGTAAGAAAGCAGATTGTACAACAAATGCTTATGCCAGTTATTGAATACGGAGATGTAGTGTATGCAGCTGCCCTGCAAACGCACCTCCAGAAACTTACTACATTGTATAACTCATTCTGCCGATTTGTGTTACAATGTAACTACATGACCCACCATTGTGACATGTTAAAAGAACTAAACTGGCCGTCGCTGGAATCCAGACGCACCCTTCACCTTTCCAACCTGGTGTTTAAGAGCTTTTCTGGGAAGCTACCACCCTACCTGAATAGGCTGCTTCCCCCAGCGGTTCCCTCATCCTATAACCTCCGATCCAGGACCAGCACCTTACTTGCAATACCGAAATACAAAACGAAAGTGGCTCGATCCTCATTTTCCTACAGAGCACCGCAAATATGGAATAACCTCCCAGACGCCATCAAATCTTCCCCCAGTCTAAAGTCCCTTAAGAGCTCCCTATTAACATACCTCAATACGGAATGAACCTGTAAACATGTAACATAATGACTTTATTTCCTGCATATTAATTGTTCTGTTAATCTGTATATTTGTGTTTTGTGTTAATATCTTGCATTTTACTATTTTGTATTTCTGTAACAACTCAATGTTCTTGAACCCAGGACATACTTGAAAACGAGAGAAATCTCAATGTATCCTTCCTGATAAAATCCTTTATAAATAAATAAATAGGTATTGGCAAATTCTCTATAGGCGCCTGCAGAGACTTTTCTTCTTCTTGAAAAATGATATTTTCCACTATATGACTGTCCTGACTCAGCCAAAGACACAACATGTAAATAAAAAGATCCCATGGTGTTGTGTGTGTGTGAATGCCATCAGTACAAGCAAATAATAGACACTAATGTGAAAAAGAATGTGAGAGCAAGAGGCTTATTTTATAGAATGAGCGCTTCCTGGACCAGAAAGTGGCTAGAAGCAAATGTCATTTATTCACACCTCCTCTGTACAAATGACTCCAAAACACTTCACTGTGGATTATTTCGTAAATAAAGAAGAAGCTGTCACTTGAAGCGAATGTTCCTCTTGAAATCTCAGGAATGGCTGGTGGTGACAGCAACTTTCAGTTTACATAGGAAGGGTAAAATATACTGTAACAGTATCAAGAAATATGCTATACATAATATAGGATCAATGTATTCTGCCTGGCTCTATAACTTATCTGTGAAAATTCTCCAATGCAGTGTAAACAACAGAAAGAAGAGATGCTGCGGGCCTTGTCTAAGGTACTTGCATTGGCCTGGTTTGTGCAGTATTTCAAGGAACAGTAACCCCTTCACTACCAAGTTCACAAAACCACGGCCAGGACCTAGTGGCTGTATGGAAAAAACTTTCCATTGCAGACAGTGCAAAAATTAACGCAGCCTTCATAAAATACATTTTAGGGCCGTTAAGCTTATTTGACAGGCAGAGGGCTCCACCCGCTGGCCAAACAGCTCTACTACAGTATAATATTGCAGCTTAAAATCCATCTGACTGTGAAAAAAAACAGATCTCCAAGCTGTTCCAACAGCTCCAGCATCTTGGATGACATACCCAAAGCGCTGAAACTTTAAAGGCACATTCTGGAGCTTATTTACAAAAAATATTTTGCAGTAAACGGAGTGATTTATTTATTTATTTATAAAGGATTTTACCAGGAAGGATACATTGAGATTCCTCTCGTTTTCAAGTATGTCCTGGGTTCAAGAACATTGAAGTGTTACAGTTACAGAAATACAAAGTAATACAATGCAAGATATTAAAAAACAACACAGATATACAGATTAACAGAAAATAAATATGTAGGAATTAGTCACTATGTTACATGTTTACAGGTGCATTCTGGATCGAGGTATGTTAGTAAGGAGCTCTTGAATGACTTACAGTTGTGTTCAAAATTATTCAACCCCCAATGCTGTAAAAAGGGTTTTAGGGAATTTAGTGTACATTTGTAATTGTATTCAGAATGAAATCCTACAAGGACTTTTTAAAGAACCATATGCAACTAAAATGACATCAATTGGTTTTGTAATACAGTAGTAAATGTTTCTTTTGTGAATTCTTCATTGATACAATTATTCAACCCCTTAAAGACTACCACTCTGATGAACAGAGGTTCATTCAAGTGTTTTCAATCAGGTATTGAAAACACCTGTGGATGTCACGGAGCAGCAATAAAGCATAATAAGCACCAATTAGGCAGCTTTAAAATGACTGTGATACTCAGCTCCTTCTAGACATTTACTGGTGTGGTTACAATCATGGTGAAGTCAAGAGAATGGTCCAGGAAGACAAGAGAAGAGGTGATTACTCTTCACAGGAAGGGCAATGGCTATAAGAAGATTGCAGAGATGTTAAACATACCAAGAGAGACCATAGGAAGCATCATTCGCAAATTCAAGGCAAAGGGCACTGTTGAAACACTACCTGGTCGTGGCAGAAAGAAGATGCTGACTTCGACTGCTGTGCGCTACCTGAAGCGTAGAGTGGAGAAAAGTCCCCGTGTGACTGCTGAGGAACTGAGAAAAGATTTGTCAGATGTGGGTACTGAAGTTTCAGCTCAGACAATACGGCGCACACTGTGTAATGAAGGCCTCCATGCCAGAACTCCCAGGCGCACCCCTTGCTGTCTCCAAAGAATAAGAAGAGTCGACTGCAGTATGCCAAAAGTCATGTGGACAAACCACAGAAGTTTTGGGATAGTGTTCTGTGGACTGATGAAACAAAATTAGAACTGTTTGGGCCCATGGATCAACGCTATGTTTGGAGGAGGAAGAACAAGGCCTATGAAGAAAAGAACACCTTGCCTACTGTGAAGCATGGCGGGGGGTCAATCATGCTTTGGGGCTGTTTTGCTTCTGAAGGTACAGGGAAGCTTCAACGTGTGCAAGGTACCATGAATTCTCTTCAGTACCAGGAGATATTGGATGACAATGTGATGCAGTCCGTCACAAACCTGAGGCTTGGGAGACGTTGGACCTTTCAAAAGGACAATGATCCCAGGCATACCTCCAAGTCCACTAGAGCATGGTTGCAGATTAAAGGCTGGAACATTTTGGAGTGGCCATCGCAGTCACCGGACTTAAATCCGATTGAGAACCTCTGGTGGGACTTAACCCTTTCGCTGCTGAGGCTTTTCCCGCCTCTGTGCTGAGGTCATTTTTACCGGTTTTGCTCATCATGTTTAAACGTGTTTTGAAGGCTTATTTTAGTACATGACCCAGACATATTATATATCGTTCTTTCCGTCAGACTCGGTAGATTCATAATATGTCATTATTATATGTATACGTTATGTCATGTCTGTATATTATAACAAAAAATGCAATAAAATATGTATTTTCAATAATTTACAATGTGTAAAGTGTTTTTTTCACATTTTAACATGCGAGCAATTGCGGTTATATTTTGTATGGGGTGCGCTTGTTAAAAAAATTAGAGATGGGGTCTCGTTACATTTTTTTTTGGGGAAAATTACACTATTTTTAACAAACGCACCGCATACAAAAATCGTTAGTGCAGCATCATTGTTCACATTATAATTGAAATGGGAACAATATTGCTGCATTAACAAACCAAAAAAAAGAAAAAAAAGTGTTTATTTTTTTTTTATAATTTTTGTTTTTAATTTTTTTTATTTTTATTTTTAATTTTTTTTTTTTTGACAAAATTTTTCACTGTAGTGTTTGGTATCGTTGGAACGGCCATGCTCTGGCCGATCCAACCATATCAAACTTTAACCCCTAGCTGCCACGGATCGGGAGATAGGGAGTTCATTGGAACTCCCTATCTCCACCGTTGGTGGCAGTTAGGGGTTAAGTCCAGGACTGGCGTCATCGTGCTACGCACGATGACGCCAGTCCTCAGGGGGAGTTCCCGGAGGCTTGGCCGACATCCAAGATGTCGGCCAGCTCCGGGAAAGGATCGCGAACCGGCGCTTTTCAGCGCCGATTCGCGATCCAGCTCCCCAGGGGTTAATGCCAGGCACCATTTGGAAGGCAGGGTGTGCCCTTCCAAATGATGCCTGGGTTAACCCCCGCAGAGCCGCCGATCGGGAGGGAGAGAGGTCCGAAGGACCTCCCCCCCTCCCTTTCAGGCGCCTCCTCCGCACATGCGGGGGGGGCGCCTGAATTAGGTGTCATCACGCTGCCGCGATGACACCTAATTCCAGCGGCTGCGGTCCCGGATGCGCGGCTGACATCGAGGATGTCAGCCCGCACCGGGGGGGCCAGCGATCGGCCGGAACCGGCCGAACGCTGACCCCAATGGGAGGACGCGCTCAGCGCGTCCTCCGCATACCAGCGGTAATGCGGAGGACGCGCTGAGCGCGTCCTCCGCATTCAAGTGGTTAAAGAAAGCAGTTGCAGTGCGCAAGCCTAAGAATGTGACTGAACTGGAGGCTTTTGCCCATGACGAATGGGCGAAGATACCTGTAGATCGCTGCAAGACACTTGTGTCAAGCTATGCTTCACGTTTAAAAGCTGTTATAACTGTAAAAGGATGTTGTACTAAGTACTAAGATTGAATGTCACTTGGGGGTTGAATAAAACTGATAATGATGTGAGCACCGAAAAGACATTTGTGGTTATTTCATTATAAATGTTATGTTATATTTGTCTGACCTACACGTGCCTCTTTGATTTAATTGTAAGCAAGATGACTGAATGATCAAAATCAATGTCAAACTGGCCAAAACACTCAATTTCAGTGGGGGTTGAATCATTTTGAACACAACTGTAAGACCGGGGGAAGCTTTGATGGTGTCTGGGAGGTTATTCCATAATTGTAGTGCTCTGTAGGAAAATGAGGATAGAGCCGCTTGCTTTTTGTATTGTGGTATTGCAAGTAAGGTGCTGGTCCTGGATCGGAGGTTATAGGATGAGGGAGCTGCTGGGGGAAGCAGTCTATTCAGATAGGGTGGCAGCTTATCGGGAGGTAATTCAGGTGGAACGTATGACCTCAATTAACCTAGCGCTAAGGCTCATTTATGTGAGCGCTAACGTTAACGAGGTGATAGGGCCCCGAATGATTAAATAATCCAATAACAGAGGTAAAGGAAAGGATCAAAGAACTCATCAAGGCTATATAGAGATCCTAATGTAAAACACAACTTTAATGTCAGTGGGGATTTTATTCCGTTACACCTTTTATTGTATATGTCTGTGTGGTTTAGAGATTTCAAACTATTTTACATCGCTGCGTGTCTTTTATTGAAACTTGCCTATGACTGACACCCATACATTTATCAAAGTACAGCTCACAGTCTGTACCCCTCCATCTCCTTTATCGTCTTTAAATTCTAATGTCACTATGAAATAAAGCTCGTTTTAGAGGTTAAAGTAAAACATATTTTTGCAGCTCAGTGAATTTAGCATAAAAATTAACATTTCCTGGTCGATACTGTACATAAATACCATTGTGTTCACCTGCACCGATAACACACATGCGTACATATATATTGCTTAATTTGTTTGATCATACATGTTCTCTTTAAACTCTTTGTTTTTGTGTTAATATCTTGCATTTTACTACTTTGTATTTCTGTAACCACTCAATGTTCTTGAACCCAGGACATACTTGAAAACGAGAGAAATCTCAATGTATCCTTCCTGGTAAAATCCTTTATAAATAAATAAATAATGTCTCAGGCCACCCATCACATGATTGAATATAATTGTTCTGGGGATCGGTATGGCATCAGGCAGGAGGAACATCATCACTCCAATTAAATCTACCTTGAAACATCTCCCTATAAGGAAAGGATCTCGTATGCACAACTTGTCCTTCAGCAAAACAGGAATGTTTTCTGAATTTGTGTCTTATTAAGACCTATCAAATGTTATGAGCTGTCACTGCAACGAACTGTAAAAAGAATATCGCTGCCAAGGAAAAGCGACAGGGTCGGTGGACCAGAGATTTCTGCTCGCAGAGTCGCATTTTCAGCCTATTGTGCAGTGGACGGGATTGATAGACCATGGCACCCCACTGCCCGCGTCACCATGCCACTCTACCAGATGAAGAAAAAAAATATTCCTTTTATTCTCTGCATCCACAAACTATTGAAGAACCAGTTGACAGTCAAGTGTTTGATTCATGTGTGCTTTTATTTATCCAGATGCAGAGAGACAATCGGCTATTATGATGGATCTTTCGCTTTCAGAAGCTTCCAAGAGGATTTACGCTGCGCATTGTTTAAATCATTCTTCAGCCGGGGCGGCGTTATTATAATATTGTTAAGTGGAATTGATTGTTGTCTTATAAATACACAGTGGTGGTGGCAGCTGTTATCTGCTATGAGTATTATTTCTCTAACCTTCATGGGAAATGACCATAAAACAAATATATAGGAGTTCTTTTGAATGAAGCTTGAAATACAGGATAGATTTGGCATATAATAAGTTTTATATCCCTGAACAACCTGATTTTTCTATCAGGGTTATTCAAAGAGATCCGAATTGCTGGCGCAAACTGAATGCTGAAATTCAGCGTACGGTTACCTTTCCTGGCCATTCGACTATTCAGAGAGCAGGCAATTCGCCAAATGTTGGCGAATTGCCTGCACATACGGTGCCTGTTCGGTGCCTGTTCGAGGGCAGTGAATCCCCATAGAGAAGCAATGCTTTGTCTATTCAGAGAACACAAAACAGCAGTGAAAAGTTGCCGAATTGCCCTGCTGTTCGGTGGTTGCATTCGACAGGTTTATTCAGGAGAATCCCATAGGCTTCAATGTTAAAAATATTCCCGTTTTAATTCAGTATCTAATAAACCGTTCATTATAATATTCTGCAGTAAAAAGTCTCTTTATTAATAGATTTTTTTAGGATCTTTTAGGTATTTTTTAGCAAACATTTTTTTTCTGTAACAGCCCTTTTTATTATCATTCATTGGATCTTATATGTAAATTTCAGACATTTTCGCTCAGAAGTTTCTTTGCAAACAGCGTTTTACTTTTCAAACATTCAAGCGTACTATTTTAATTTTTTTCACTCCGTTCGTCTGCGGTGTCGGGTTTTTCCGGCAGCTGCCCTGCGCTGTGATCGGCTCCTGCTTGGGTTTCTCCGGCATGTTCGGCGGGGTTAATCCAGATGTTTTTGCCGGTTTCGGTGTACGTTCGCCTGGGTTTTGCGGTGAGTGGTCGGCAGGTTTGCGGCGGCTTTTCCCTGCATTACGGCAGCCCTGTGGTGCTTGCTGAATACACCGCAGGGTCGCCAAAATGAGATTGCCAAATCTACCGACTTGAAGAGAACGAAAAGTCACCAAACGTGCGGTGGCTTTTCGATTCTCTTTGAATAACCCTGTATATCTTCCTAATCTGATCACGCTTTCTCACCAGGCTGTGAATTCCATATCTTTATTATTCTTGTATTTAAGGGACCCTTTATTCTAGGTAAAATCTCCTTTCTTTGAGTTTAGCAGTTTAACTCAGTGTGTAAACATTCCTGTTAATGAATAGGCCAGAGAGAAGTTTCTACTGGCTCAATATATATTTACATAAGTTTATATTGTACAAATTCATTTGAAATCTCCAGGCATGTCTATTGTTTGCAGGTACAAGGAGTCAAGCCCGATAGCTCTGCCTATTTTTTCCACCTTATATTTAAATTTTTGCCCATTTGGCAGATAAGTGCACATCATGTACTCTGTTCATGATCATCTATTAGCAGCTTTCAACAATCGAGGTTATTCAAAGAGAGTCGATCTGGCCCGAAATGTAACCGGACACTGAATTTCAGTGTACGGTGCCATTTCGGGGCCATTCGGCTATTCAAAGAGCAGGCAATTTGCGAATTGCCTGCACGTACGGTGCCTGTTCGTTGCCTGTTCGAGGGCAGTGAAATCCCCTTAGAGAAGCAATACTTCCTCTATTCAGAGAGAACCAAACAGCGGGGGAAAAGTTGCCAAAATGCCCTGCTATTCGGTGGTCTCATTCGGCAGGTTAATTCAGGAGAATCCCATAGGCTTCAATGTTAAAAATATTCCCGTTTTTAACTCAATATCTAATAAACCGTTTATTATTTTATTCTGCAGTAAAAAGTCTCTTTATTTTTAGATTTTGTAGGATCTTTTAAGCATTTTTTGGGGATTTTTTTCTGGGTTTTTTTTAAACTTATTTTTTTCCGTTTTTCTGTAACAGCCCTTTTTATTATCATTCATTGGATCTTATATGTAAATTCCAGACATTTTTTTTCAGTAGTTTTTTTTTGCAAACAGTGTTTCAAATTTCAAACTTTCAAGCGAACAGTTTATTTTTTTTTCACCACGTTCGCCTGCGTGTCGGCTTTTTCCGGCGGCTGCTATGCGCTGTGATCGACGGCTGCTTGGATTTTTCTGGCGTGCTCGGCTTGGTTTTTGCAGCGGTTTCTGCGGGTTTTCGGTGAGTGTTTAGCGAGTGGTCTGCGGGTTGGTGATGGGTTTTCCCTGCACTGCGGGGGCCCTGCGGTGCTTGCTGAATATACCGCAGGGTCGGCGAACTAGGAATCGCCGACTCGCCCCGAAGTGCAGGGAACAAAAAGTCACCGAACGTGCGGTGACTTTTCGGGATCTCTAATAAATAACCCTGATTGTCTTCCAGAGCAATCCAACACTAACCAAGAGCTTTATTATGCTTTCCTAGAATCTAATACAGCCCATTCTCTGCCTATTGCTACCGCAAAGTCTTTTCAATCGGTTTGATTGGGTACATTCTATGTTACGTGAGACCAAAGAGTAACTTTGCCTCCATTTTTGAAGAGCCTCATCATGGTCGGTGGGTCAGCAGACTGGGAAAGTATCATCCAGAACATGGAAACACTTGCTACCTGATGTTCCCCATGCACAAAATGCCTTTTTGCTATTCTCCTCACATACACACACGAGCGTAAAGCTAAATATTTTGCAGTACGCCTCATTTATTTCACCGCTAACCAAAGTGGATTATGATTTACCACTGAAAAAGAGCCCAGGAACTGCTGATACATCCAATTCTTTCTCACTTCTTCTACAAGATTTAATAATTCCTGGAACTCACAAGCAATACAGCAGTAATAACACGTATTTAAAAAATATATATATATCTCATATACATATTTGGACACATAATAATTATTTTTGACCTATTTCCCTTTGGAGTATATTTCTGTTCAAACAAGAACTGCCAGGGGACTCTGAGAACCGGAGTCAGAATCCACTTCTCTGCACAATAAGTCTTGCCAGAAGATGAAAGGTGCCACCGATAAATCACACTTTTGAAGCATCAATCAATTCCACTTAGGCATATTATAATAATACAGTCATTGTTGCAAAAAAAGACTTCTCTCTAAAGGATTACCTAGATTACTTGGAAGCTTTCAGATGGAGAGAACGTATGAACTGATTTTATCTACATTTGCTGAATCAAGCATGTAATTAAAATGTGAATTTCCGAGATCACTGAGGACTGTAAATCATTCAAATGTTGATTTTAAACTAATTTATAGTGCTCTAATCTGTCAACAGGCACAGGCACATCTTGCAAACAGGCAGCAGCAATACATCTGTACTAAGAATTCTCCGCAATCACAGACTTCAGTTGACATAATTATAATTATGTTCAGTGTTAGGAAAAAGTAACTCCAATCTGAACCAAACGTTAAGTCACTAGAACTCAACATGCGTTTTCAAGATGACTTTTCTTGCCGATGATCCTCTGCAGCGCAGGGTTTTTGAGATAGCAGGTTTTTACATTTTCATAAGGGGTTATTTACTAAGCGCTGTTTTTTGACCGAAGTTCACTGCAGTTGATAAGATTGGTAAAAATCACACTTACTGCAATTACGGCACATTCGTCGATCCAGTGAAGTGAGGTTTAACAACAGCAGAAGTGACTTCGAACAATGCCGAACAAATCTGACACCTTTCTGTAAAATAAGTAAACTTCTTCTATTCTCCATTTGACTTTGTTCCACTTGTAGCATTAGAGAATGAACTTTTGTGATTTTAAAGTGGTGATCTCCATTGAACCCCAATAGAAAGAAAGCTGAAAGCAATGGTAAAAACTAACCCAGACAGCTTTGACTGACACTACAGTGAAAACCCTGGTAAGAACTGCTCTGAAACACTTCAGCAGAAAATATGGTGGAAGGAACGTTGAAAATCTATGGAGAACTATGGTGGAAGGAAGGTTGAAAAGCTATGGAGAACTATGGTGGAAGGAAGCTTGAAAACCTATGCAGAATTATGGTGGAAGAAAGGTTGAAAAGCTATGGACAATGGTTCCCAACCGCGGTCCGCAAGTACCCCAAACAGGCCAGGTTTTAAGGATTATCTTTAGCAAATGCAGACTGAATCCTGCAATCATTGAGCAGCAAAACATATCACCTGCGCTGTACCTCAGATATCTGGAAAACCTGGCCTGTTAGGGGTACTTGAGGACTGCGGTTGGGAACCACTGGCTATGGAGAACTATGGCGGAAGGAGGCTTGAAAACCTATGGAGAACTATGGCGGAAGGAGGCTTGAAAACCTAGGGAGAACTATGGGGGAAGGAAGGTTGAAAACCTATGGAGAACTATGATGGAAGGAAGCTTGAAAACCTATGGAGAACTATGATGGAAGGAAGCTTGAAAACCTATGGAGAACTATGGTGGAAGGAATGTTTAAAACCTATGGAGAACTATGATGGAAGGAAGCTTGAAAACCTATGGAGAACTAGGGGTGAAGAAAGATTGAAAAGCTATGGAAAACTATGGCGGAAGGAAGCTTGAAAACCTATAGCGAACAGTGATTAGTGTATGACCTCTATGATTGTTTACATTTGTTTTTACATTTGTTTACATTTCTTTGTAATTTTTGTTAATGTTTGCATATTTAATTCATTTGTCACATCTTTTAAGTTGTGTGTTTTATTCAATATAAATATATCTTATGGATATACTGCAAACTGGCCTTTATGCTTTCACCATTTAATCATAACTGCTGCATCAGTGACTGGAACAAAACCCCATATTCATACTACTAATAGGGAGAATCTCATGGCTCTCTCTCTGATAAATTTTAGCGAATATGCCAGTTTTACCTCATGAAATGTCTTAGCTCACTTTTAGAATTAATAAGAGATCTAGTCATCATTGTATCAATAAACACAGGCACAATTCACTTGGGGGCAATCTGCATTTAACTAATACATAGAGGTTACAGGGTAGAAAATCAGTGTTGTCAAACTCTGCCCCCCCCCAGATGTTTCTGAACTACACCTCCCATGATTTTCAGGCCATTTATCGCATTAATAGAATTCTGGGAATTGTAGGCAATAAACATTTGGGGGGGGGGGTGCAAAGTTTGAGATCCCTTTTAGACTAAGAAGACAAAATGAGGTGACACCAAACTGTTGTGGTTCAGGTTTCATGATGATAGACGGGCAGATTGTTGTAAAGGGAGTGATCAAATATTAAGCTGGTGTGCGTTCCTAAAATCAGTTCCTCAAATCATAAGAGACTCCTTCGTGCTTACACTCTCTGTTATGCTAATTTAAAAAAATATTCTGTTCAGAAGTTTAGCTTCTCCAAGCGCTCAGGACCTATACATTCAAGTCCTAACTTAGCTTTCTCCGGCAGGAAACGCATTACAACCTTCAGGCCGGCCAATGGTTTCATAAACAATGAATTAAGCTGTTTTTGGGAAGCATGATGCTTCACAAATTAAATTATTTATAAGCCCCAACCTATATATAGTCTGCTATAGTAGTGTGAGCATTGTATTATGGGATGTGAATTGTGCTCATTTTCCAGAATGAACAAAGAAAGCAATATTTTCTCTATGTTTTCATCCCGTTAAGTGTCTTTAGGGTATTTTTTGCCAGGGGTGGTTTTGGATAGGTTACAGTCCTTTGTCAAACCACTGTAAAATAGTTTGACAATGTCCAAAGGTGGAAAACCCAGTCTCCACGCGCTCTTTCCCGAGGCCTGTTCAATACCTCAGCCGCTGCAAGTGCTAAGTTAGCAACTTGCCATTGAACGCCGTTCAACCGCTCAGCGCTCAGCAGTGCTAACCTAGCACTTGCAGCGACCCGAGGAGATGCTGAGTGTGACGTTTTAAAGATGGCCGCCGCCATGAAGCAAGTAACAATGCCGTACAGCAAGATGGCCGCCGCCTCGAAGCAAGTAATAATTCCGTACATCAATGTTAATTTTGAGGTTTTTGTTCACCAAAGCACAAAATATTTATTTATTATTTCCCCCTGCACATAGACATATATTACAGTTCAATTTATATATTGTTTCAGAAGTAAACATAACGTTTATTCATTAAAAACTATCATTTGTGGTGTGTGCGTACAAAACAGAATTGTGCTGACTGCTTCTCTTTGTTTTTCGGATCACTCGGACAAAATATAATAATCTGAATTTTTCATTAAGAAATCGTCGGCCATTTTGGATTTAAAATTCGCATCCAAAGGGTTCAACGATACCTGCTGCAGCTGCTGAGGTATTGAACAGGCCTCAGGTCTGGATTAAGGTCAATTACTGACTTTCATAAGGAGGTTGGGAATGGGCCATAGGTGGGTCTGACCACAGCTGTATACTGGGCGTGGTCAGGTTCATGGGCGAGTCGAAAGTTTCAGTCAGGTTTGCAGGAATCGTACCTCTGAGTCCAGACGATGCGGTCAGATCGAGGAAGCACTTCTCCAGTTACTGGGTCGGTCTAGTGCTTTTTACAAAAAAACTTGAAGCTTTTTAATAATTTGAACAATTTACTTATTTTCTAACTACACAGGGTTAGTGCTATGTATTTTCCATCCGTCTGCCTATAGCAGGCTCAGCTTTCTACTCTCTGTCTTCCTGATTCACAGGAGAGGGAGGGTTGTTTTTACTGTTGTCGGGAGAAAGGTATTGATATCAGGTTATGAAGAAGATAAGAGGCAAGAAGACTGAAAGCTCAGATGTAAAACACAAATGTGTTACTACACTATTTTTCAGACAGAGAGGATATAATGACATCCTTTGGGAAACCTTTCATGGATTTGAAAAGAATCATGTGGGAAATGGTAGTAGATAGTATGTATTTGAATACGGCTGGTCATACATCTTTAAGGAGTTGCTACAATCTCCACAAATGCCACTGAATAGTTATCTCTGATCGTGGAAGATCCCATGGCCAGAGGTCCTTTGAACTACCAAGGTTTGACCATAGTCTATGAGCATTTGCCCATTTTATGCATTGCCCAGGTCTGATCCTGTACGAAAGGAGTATCCAACCCTGTCCCCCTGTAACCCTAAGAGATCAGGTTTTTGGATTGCCTTGGGGAAATGCAGACTGAATCCTGCAATCACTGAGCACCAAATCATATCACCTGTGCAGTGCTACAGATATCTGGCAAACCTGGACTGTTAGGCCGGGGTCAGACGAGCGCACAACGTGTGTCTGTACTGACGTGCCTCTCGGCATCCATCGAAGCGTTGTGACGCTTCATCGGGGCCAGCCACATGCTGTAGTGCGGGCACAAATTGTGTTTGCTACAGCGCACTTGCCTCGTGCTGAAAGCCTCCCCATCGAAGTGCTATGCAGCGCATTCGACGGGGATGCAAAGTGCCATTCTCCATAGGAGCACTAACTGCGCTCAGCGAGGTGGTCAGACGAACGTCAGAATGGAAGGAACATCCACTCTCATGGACGTTCCTTCTGCTCTGCAAAACGCACGTCTGACCCCAGCCTGAGGGGTATATGAGGACCATTGCTCAACACCAAACTGTACTGCACATTCTTTTAATACATTTATTAATGATTGCATCTACATCTTTTTTGACGCCAGTCGTTAAATGGTTACAGTTATGTCTTTTATCAGACAGCTACAACCTCAGATCTGCACAGGTGGCAGAAGCTGAGAACTGCAGGAGACCACACAGGCCATTTTTGAAACCAGCTTGTGAAGATGAGAAAATAGATTTTTTCCCTTTAATTGAATCGACTGTTTTAAAGCCAGGAGGTATTTTAGGACTAAATAAAGTGCTCTATGTATAATCTTGGTGAGTTCTGTCCTTTGTTAAAAGAAAACATTAAACAGATGAACTCTGGAGGGCCACGACCCAGTCAGCAGAGATGGAGTTGTTTAATATCTCCCTGACAGCTTCACCTTGTACACAACTCACTGTCATGTTTTCATGCCTCGGATGTTTGAAGCTGTAACTTTCAAGGGATAAACAAGTTTTTTTTTTATGTCAGTTGTTGCTTGTAAATTAGCAGTTTGAGTTCTTAGCTCTGCAGTTTGCTAGGTGATTGGATCAGTTTAGATAAGCTTTGTTTTAGCAATTATACAGCCAAGTAATTATGGGCTGGACATTTGTCTTCTTTACTGACTATAACCAAGCTTTAGAAACAAACAGCATTTTGTCATCAGCTGGTAATAACAGCCTTTGAATCAGGCCCCGGAGATTAATAATTTCACAGAAGGCAGCTTTGTGGCTACGCTGGCATATTAACACATTGTATCCTTCAATAAATAGAAGGTTATTAACTAGTCGTTGTACTGTCATGTCTTAATATTGGGCTGGACACTTTAGACCAGGGGTCAGCTCAGCAGTCTTGACCCACCAGATGTTTTACAACAACATCTTCTTTGAGGGTCAGCAAAGCTGTAAACTGGCTGAGCATTATGGGAGATGTAGTTCCAAAACATCTAGAGTGCCAAGAATTCTCCTGCTTTAGACGGTTATTAACTAACCACTGTTTTTTAACATTTTTGGAAATAACAGCAAAGATTGCCATTGTCGCAGCCAGTGGCGTCACTAGGGTTGGTGTCACCCGGTGCGGTAACTTATGGTGTCACCCCCCCCCCCAAGTTTTACAGATTTTTTTTTAACTACTCTTACTCCTAAATCAGTACTCCCATATAACACTGAATGCTCATACACACAGCGCACATTACTGTGAGGTTTATTGCTGTGGAGCTCTCTCATATGCTCACACAACTTTTTGCCAACTGCCAGCAAGTACGTTGCCTGTTCGAAGGCAGTGAAAGCACACATGGATATATATTGCCCCCAAGAGGTCTGGATATATTGCCCCCCCCGCAGCTCTGGATATATATTGCCCCCAGCAGCTCACCCATGGATATATATTGCCCCCAGCTCACATATGGATATATTGCCCCAGTTCACAGTTATATATTGCCCCCAGCAGCTCACCCATGGATATATATTGCCCCAGCTCACATATGGATATATTGCGCCTCAGCTCACACATGGATATACTGCCCCAGACCAGCTCACACATGGATATATTGCCCCAGACCAGCTCACGCATGGATATTGCCCCAGCTCTCATGGATACTGCCCCCAGCACACATGGATATTGCCCCAGCTCCTCTCATGGATATTGCCCCAGCTCCTCTCATGGATATACTGCCCCAGCTCCTCTCATGGATATGCTGCCCCAGCTGCTCTCATGGATATACTGCCCCAGCTGCTCTCATGCATATACTGCCCCAGCTGCTCTAATTGATAATGCCCCAGCTGCTCTCATGGATTTTGCCCCAGCTCATGGATATGCCCCAGCTCATGGATATACTGCCCCAGCTCATGGATATACTGCCCCAGCACATGGATATTGCCCCAGCTCATGGTTATACTGCCCCAGCACATGGATATTGCCCCAGCTCATGGATACTGCCCCAGCTCATGGATATTGCCCCAGCTCATGGATACTGCCCCAGCTCATGGATATGCCCCAGCACCTCATGGATATGCCCCAGCACCTCATGGATTTGCCCCAGCAACTCATGGATTTGCCCCAGCACCTCATGGATATGCCCCAGCAGCTCATGGATATGCCCCAGCACCTCATGGATATGCCCCAGCAGCTCATGGATATGCCCCAGCACCTCATGGATATGCCCCAGCACCTCATGGATTTGCCCCAGCAGCTCATGGATATGCCCCAGCACCTCATGGATATGCCCCAGCACCTCATGGATATACCCCAGCAGATGGATACTGCCCCAGCAAATGGATATGCCCCAGCAAATGGATTACTGCCCCAGCAAATGGATATGCCCCAGCACCTCATGGATAATGCCCCAGCACCAGATGGATACTGCCCCAGCTTCTCATGGATATGCCCCAGCTCCTCATGGATATGCCCCAGCTCCTCATGCATATGCCCCAGCAGCTCATGGATATGCCCCAGCACCTCATGGATATGCCCCAGCACCTCATGGATATGCCCCAGCAGATGGATACTGCCCCAGCAAATGGATATGCCCCAGCAGATGGATTACTGCCCCAGCAAATGGATATGCCCCAGCATCTCATGGATAATGCCCCAGCACCAGATGGATACTGCCCCAGCTTCTCATGGATATGCCCCAGCTCCTCATGGATATGCCCCAGCTCCTCATGGATATGCCCCAGCTCCTCATGGATATGCCCCAGCTCACCTCCACCGCGTATTCGCTCCCTGCGAGCGTCCGAAGCATGCAGCTTGGGCGCTCGCCTGGGGGAGCCACGTGACCAGCCGCGATTGGCTGGTGACGTGTTTCCTCCAGGCGAGCGACGAAGCTGCATGCTTCGGACACTCACAGGGAGCGAATATGCGGCGGAGGGTGAGACATCCGCCCTTAGGGTGACGGTGTCACCCTAAAGGCGGGTGTCACCTGGTGCGGGCCGCACCCCCGCCCCCACGTTACGACCCCAGTGGTCGCAGCAATGATTAACTGTGACAGTCCCGAGCGGGATATTCGAGCACTGGTCAGGAGAAGATTCATTTATAAAACTTCTGCTGCTATTTGAATCCCCCTTAGGAAATGGCAAGGTTTACCACTGAACATCTTTATTGGGTTGATTATATATAACCTTATTTGTTTTTGCGTGGAGGCTTTTTATCTCATTTCTTGTCCTCCACCACAACCCAAGCAAGTACTGATTTACCCTACGGGTCCAAGCATCCACTCCAACTGGTCATGCCTAGCTCCTGCTAAAGAGGGTCCAATAAACCCCAAACTGCGCTGTCCAGGAGTGGCTTTGACCAGTTGCATAAACCTGATCTCTGCTAAAAAAAAAAAAAAACATCTAGGATGGCATGGCATTGATTTACGGGTTCTATGTGAAAGCAGACCCAGGATTCAAAAAAGTGAGACAGATGTCATTTGCATGTCTTACCCAGAGTTCCTTGCTGCATATGGGGAATGTAGCACAGGAGCTCTGGGATGTAGTTCTTTGAATTGCTGTGATGTGTAAATGGCTTCTGCAATAATAAATAAATATATATATATATATATAAATAAATATACAGTTCTGAGACTCATTCAAAAGGCATAGTATGTTTTTAAATGCACACTAGCAAAGCATGCATGTCCTTTTAAACAACCAATTGATTGATTAAAGGTTAATTTAGGCAATTGCCTAAACATTTCAGGGGTTATTCAAAAACAGCGGAACTGGCCCCCGAAATTGCACCGAATGATGAATTTCCCCATACGGTGCCATTTCGGGGACATTCAGCTATTCAGAAAGCAGGAAGTTCGCTACATTTTGGCAAATTGCCAGCAAAAGACAGTGTTATTCGCTGGCAATGAAATCCCCATAGAAAAGCAATGATTAACCTATTCAGAGTACACTGGACAGCACTGAAATGCCAGTGAAATTCCCTGATGTTCGGTGGTTTAATTGGACAGGTTTAATTAAATATTCCTGTTTTTATTCAATATCTAACAAACCATTTATTCTTTAAGGCTAGGGTCAGACTAACGCATTTTTCGCGTTGTCCGTGAAAAAGTGTGCGTTCGAACGAATGGACGTATTTTTCACGGAATACGCGATAGCGGTCATATGATGCGCATTTTCGTCCGTGATTTTGTACGGATCATCAATAAAACCCTTTTTGCGTCTGGACGTTATGTTGGCCGGACATTAGCAGCGTCTGACGTCTCCTAATCACACACACACGCCGCTATGCGGACGCAGCGCACTCTGTACGTCAGTACTAGCGGTTTGACGTTCTCGAAAAAATGCGTTCGTTTGCCACTTGCGTTGCGCGGCCGCACTTTTGTGCGGCCGTTCTTCATATGCAGCCCGGCATTGGACGTCATTTGCTGCTAGCACGGCCGTAATTTAGTGCGGTTAAACGCATGTTAAAACTGCTTTCGTCTGACCTTAGCCTTAATCTGTAGCAAAAAAGTCTCTTTTTTAGGCAAAAAAATTTTGTCCAATTTTTTAAATAGCTTTTTTTTCTTGTAACATACTTTTTTATTATTATTCATAGGACGTTATATATTAATTTCAGACATTTTCGTCCAGTAGTTCTTTTAGGCTAGGGTCAGACGAAAGCATTTTTCCCCGCGAACGTCAAAAAGTGCGTCCGAACGCATTGACGTATTTTTTCACGGAATGCGCAAAAACGGTCAGACGACGCGCATTTTCGGGCGTGATTTTGTACGGATCGTCAATAAAACTCTTTTTACGTCTGGACGTTATGTAGGCTGGATATTAGCAGAGTTTGACATCTCCTAATCACGCAAACACGCCGCTATGCCGCAGCTGCGCACTCAGTACGTCAGTACTAGCGGTTCAGCGTTCTCAGAAAAATGCGTTCAAATTCCACTTGCATTGCACGGCCAGACTTTTGTGCGGCCGTACATCGTATATTGGCCGTCATTGCCCGTCATCTGCTGCTAGTGCGGCCGTAATTATGTGCGCCAGAACGCACGTTAAAAGTGCGCTGGTCTGACCCCAGCCTTAGAGTTTCAATCATTTTTTTTTTCACGCCGGTCGTCGGCTTGTCAGCTTTTTCGGGCGGCTGGTCAACGCTGTGTTCAGCGGATCGTTGGCTTTTGTTGGACGTGTTCGACGGGTTTGCAGCAGATGGTAGGGTTAGTTCGGCTGGTTTTCTACGGCGTTTCGGATCGATCAGATTTTTCAGATCGTATCGGTGGGATTTTCAGCGATGTTTCAGTAATTTTTTTGGATCTATTTGGCGGCTTTTCCCTGCACTTCGAGGAATTCATCACAGGGTATTTGACTCCCCAAAGTGCGTGGAATGAGAGAGCACCGAAATGTGGGTGACATTTCGGTGCTCTCTGAATAACCCCTTAAGTATTAATGGGAAACATAGGATGTGTAGGAGAGTGACGCTCAAATACCATAAACCACAATCTTTACAAAGTTTTTCTAATAGACATCTGGTTTTGTAATATTTTCGCTCTGGGCATTTTTAGAACATATTCCCAGGGACAGATTTCCAGGGACAGATTTATTTATGACATATCTTGGGGGTTTCAGTCCAAATCTGACCTGTTCCAATTTCCTACAAGGGACCTTGTAGGACATATAGACATGTGGTTTTGTGACAGCGAAGTCGTTTTTAATTCTTGTAAATGTCATTAGAAACAAATACATTTTCATAAGGAATAAAATAACACAATTTTTATTCTGGCCATGAAAAGCTCTGTTCTTTTCACAGGGCCAGCCAGGGAACGGAGACCTCTTACACAAAAACACATGGTCAGATTTCTTATGAGTAAGGGGTATCTGTTGCACATGTTTAGGGGGTTCATATAAAGTTCTGCATTTTCTGGAGGAGAATAGCATGGTATGAGGACTTCTTCCTTGTAATTGTGTAAAAGGTATCACTATAAGTATATGTTACACTTTATTTCTAATCTGTTTTACATAAAGTTTCATACGTTTTAGATTTTGATCCTGATTTCCAGTGTATTATAGCTGCTATCTATTCACAAACGAAGATTTGGGGGGCCCTCTCAAAATATAATGATGAAATTGGACCTGACAACCCAAATGAGATTTTAAGAAGACTTAAATGAATCAGATATCTTCCAATATGTCCATTTTGGTTGTGTTATTTTCGAGATGCTTCATGGTCACTTTTTGTCATTTGATATAACATGAATGTGTTATGTACCTTTGATAATATTTATTTTAGAGACTCTATGCTTCTTTGCTGGCCAAAAAGTGGCACTTCATGTATATTAATACAGCCGGAGCTCCATCTATCTGGGAAAGAAAAAGATCTCCAAGCTGTTCATACAGATTTAGCACCTTGGGTGACATGTCCAAGGTACTGAAAATTTGGGGGGCGCATTCTGGAGGCCATTTGCAAACAAATTTCATTTGCAGCAAACAAAATTCCTTTGCATTGCTTCAGCATATGACCACATCGAGTTTACTTGATGTTAGACTCCTGTAGGAATGTTTGACCATCGAGTATACTCAACCATGGAAGTAAAGGGTTAAGGTGTCTGCAATGGTCTCTGTTCAGTCAATTGGGGACTCCAATTGGATCCCATTAAATATCTAGTAGCCTTCAAAAGTTGCCTAATACTGCTCTGTGAGGCATGATTAACTGAACTACTGCATTGCAAAGGCAGCTAAAGGGCTTCAAAGGCTTGAAAAAATATAAAAAACTGCATAATAATATAATATGAAAGAACTGCAAGTGACCCAATTGCAGAACAGAATTGCACCAAATTGTAGCATTGTCTGTTCACTGTCTGATTCAAATACCTCTGAAGAATTTAAAATATTCCTTTGAAAAGCCTCAGATTAATATATATATATATTTCAGTCTATAATATACCTCTAGCACCTAACTATAGCAGTTTTCCTTTTCAATGTCCACAGCACCATTTATTGTGCTCCCACAGAATATAATGAGATTCAGCATGATTGCTCAGTCATAAAATGTGTGAAATCATTCATCCACATGACAGTCAATAAGAACGATGATGAGATTACTCAATGGTCAAATTATCCATCTGTAGTATCTCTAGAACCTATTTCCTGGTGATATTGCTCTTTTGTCTTACTGAGATTATACCAATAATGTGTACCATTCACTTGGGTGATAACAGCGATACCCATGCTATGATATACTTGTATAACAGTAACAGCTGAATGTATCCTTCCTGGAGTAATAACTCCATATTATCTGAAGAAGGTCAAAGCAGGTGACACATACAGCTAAAATGTAACAATGTGTTATTTGTAACAAAGCCTACAAAGTTACAAACAGTTGTCAAAACAAGCAGTGATATGTCTACAATGTGGTCACAGCTATTTATATTAACTGTAACTGGTTATGTTTCCCTGGTGTCTGTGGGAAAATGTATACTCTACTGCGGTGGTTCCCAACCCTGGTCCTCAGTAACCCCTAACAGGCCAGTTTTGCCAAACATCTGAAGCACAGCACAGGTGATATGATTTGCTGCTCAGTGATTGCAGGATTCAGTCTGCATTTCCCCAAGGTAATCCTTAAAACCTGGCCTTTTGGGGGTACTTGAGGACCAGGGTTGGGAACCACTACACTACTGGTCATGTTCTTTCTATGTCATTAAGCCTCATTATTTCACTGAACGAACCACAGATTTAATTCACTGAGCTTCAGGGAACTATGGTGGAACATGTACAGTGAATTCACTATTTTGGAAACCTCTAATGTAGTGTTTCACTGTTCTTTTCACCATAATTTATGTTAAATATATTTAGCTTAGGCTAGGGACAGATGAGCGCATTTTCTGCGGCCACCGTCAAAATGTACGTCGATGCGTGCGCACGCATTTTTTCACGGAATACGCTTAAGTGGTCAGACGATGCGCAATTCTGGACGTATTTCATGACGATGGGGTGAAAAGAAGTCTAGGGAAATCCGTCTGTTTGAACGTTATGTTGGCCGCACACTAGCAGCGTCTGACATCTCCTAATCACGCACACACGCTGCTATGCGGCCGCAGCGCACTCTGTACGTCAGTACCAGCGGTTTAACGTTCTCGAAAAAATGCGTTCATTTTCCACTTGCGTTGCGCGGCCGGACTTTTGTGCGACCGTACTTCGTATATTGGCTGTCATTGCCCGGCATCTGCTGCTAGTGCGGCCGTGATTATGTGCGCCAGAACGCGCGTTCGCACTGCCTCAGTCTGACCCTAGCCTTAGATTTCACCGTAGTTGCCCCATAGACTCAGTCTTATTTGTCTAGTCTTGTTTTTTTCGTTGTTTTCAGCTGTGTGTCTATGAGTTCAGCGTAGATCACCACTTTAAAACTGCCAAAAGTGTATTCGCTGGTGTAGCTAACAAAGTGGAACAAGTTAGGCTGGGGTCAGACGAGCGGTAGTAAGGGTGGAAGGGACGTCCGTGAGAGTGGATGTTCCTTCTACTCGATGACCATTTGACACCTGTCTGGCCGCCTCCTATGGAGGATCGCACTTTGCAGCCCCGTCAATAAGCATCCTAGCGCTTCGACGAGGAGCCTTGCTGGATGCTGGATGCACAGATGCAGCACGGTCGCTGTTGTGCACTCGCAACGGTGTATGGCTGGCCCCGTCGCAGCATCACAACACTGCGACAGACGCCGGAAGGTTTGTCAGTACAGGCGCACATGGTGCTCTCGCCTGACCCAAGTCTTAAATGGAGAATAGCCGCAGTTTACACATTTTACAAAATAATAACTGTAGTATCATTGTTAATGTTGTTCACTGTTTGCAGCAACGTCACTTCCATTGTTGGATGTTGCTTTTCTGCATAGCCAAAGTTCATTGTAGTTGCAAAATGCAATGATCTTTGTGCTACAATGTAACTACATGACCCACCATTGTGACATGTTAAAAGAGCTAAACTGGCCATCGCTGGAATCTAGACGCACCCTTCACCTTTCCAACCAGGTGTTTAAGAGCTTTTCTGGGAAGCTACCACCCTACCTGAATAGACTGCTTCCCCCAGCAGCTCCCTCATCCTATAACCTCCGATCCAAGACCAGCACCTTACTTGCAATACCACAATACAAAAAGAAAGTGGCTCGGTCCTCATTTTCCTACAGAGCACCACAATTATGGAATAACCTCCCAGACACCATCAAATCTTCCCCCAGTCTAAAGTCACTTAAGAGCTCCTTACTAACATACCTCAATACGGAATGCACCTGTAAACATGTAACACAGTGACTAGATTTCCTACATATTTATTTTCTGTGTTAATCTGTATATTTGTGTTGTTTTTAATATCTTGCATTTATTACTTTGTATTTCTGTAACGACATACTTGAAAACGAGAAAAATCTCAATGTATCCTTCCTGGTAAAATACTTTCTCCAAAAAATATTTATACTAGTTATCAACAACTTTGAACTTCACTGCAACAACGGTTTTTAGTGAACAGTGTCAGTCTAAAGTACCTTACAGGTATAAACGTCCGGCTAGTATAGCATCTCACTGGGCATGTTTTTTTCCTGGTGGGTTTAGGATTTCTTTACCTTAATGAGTATAGATTTCCTTTTGCCTCAGTGGTATCGTTTCTGCTGGATGTCATTTTTTTTTATGACGTTAATTTACTTGTATATATTTCCTCCACCACATTAACTGTTAAATACTGTATAGGATAAAGAACAGGCGCAAAGTAAAACTCACTATAAGATTTTGGTAAATGCTGCATCATGGGAAAATATACAAAATGGAATCAGGAGATAAAAAACAATTTTTTTTTTCTTATTACATGCACTTACTTCAGAAAAAGAAAAAAACAGCAGCATATGGTTTATAAAATGGTTTTGTTTGTAATGCACATGTAATCTAGTTACAGTTTATGTAAGTGGTAGTGTCTCTTTAAAAAAAAAAAACAACATGTTCAACTGTAGTGCAAAATAAATACTTATAAGCTTAAGCGCTGGATGAAATATGGCATAATGCAGCTTGTTTGTTTATATACATATCTTTTGCTTCTGTCTATCTATCCAAATTACTTATTTGCTGTTACTTTGTCAGTGAGAAAGTGTGATACTTTATCACTGTGTGCTGGTAGACGCTGTGTATGAATGAAGATAGACAAAGTAATTAGCGTTGCTTCTTACGGGAAGCACAGAGGCTCAAAACAATCAGGGCCTTAATGAGGCGTACATAATTAGACTTGAAAAGGAGCAAAATTCTGCAATGGGAGAGAGGGGGGGGGGGGAATCAGCCAGAGACATGAATGGTTTTTATTTTAACTAGTTGAATGCCAGGCAGTACAGCAAAATGGTTACATATAGACAGCACACATAGACACACATATATTGCATGATTTTGGTCAATTTAGCTTCCAGGCCTGAGGAAGAGAGGAGACTCTCGAAAGCTTGTCTTTTAAATGTAACGTTAGTCCAATAAAAAAAGGTATCACTACTACTGCTATACTCATGATTTTGGCAACTGGACTAACACGACTTATCTAATCATATATATATATTAACCCTTTCGCTGGTGAGCCATTTCACACCTCTGTGCTGAGGTCATTTTTACCGGTTTTGCTCATCATGTTTAAACGTGTTTTGAAGGCTTATTTTAGTATATGACCCAGACATATTATATATCCTTCTTTCCGTCAGACTCGGTAGATTCATAATATGTCATTATTATATGTATATGTTATTGTTATGTCATGTCTGTATATTATAACAAAAAATGCAATAAAATATGTATTTTCAATAATTTACAACGTGTAAAGTGTTTTTTTTCACATTTTAACATGCGAGCAATTGCGGTTATATTTTGTATGGGGTGCGCTTGTTAAAAAAATTAGAGATGGGGTCTCGTTACATTTTTTTTTGGGGAAAATTACACAATTCTTAACAAACGCACCGCATACAAAAATTCTTAGTGCAGCATCATTGTTCACATTATAATTGAAATGGGAACAATATTGCTGCATTAACGAACCAAAAAAAAGAAAAAAAAATGTTTATTTTTTTTCTTATAATTTTTTTTTAAATATATATATATTTTTATTTTTAATTTTTTTTTTTAAAAAAAACTTTTTTCACTGTAGTGTTTGGTATCGTTGGAACGGCCATGCTCTGGCCGATCCAACCATACCAAACTTTAACCCCTAGCTGCCACGGATCGGGAGATAGGGAGTTCAATGGAACTCCCTATCTCCACCGTTGGTGGCAGTTAGGGGTTAACTCTAGGACTGGCGTCATCGTGCTATGCACGATGACGCCAGTCCTCAGGGGGAGTTCCCGGAGGCTTGGCCGACATCCAAGATGTCGGCCAGCTCCGGGAAAGGAACACGAACCGGCGCTTTTCAGCGCCGATTCGCGATCCAGCTCCCCAGGGGTTAATGCCAGGCACCATTTGGAAGGGCAGGCTGTGCCCTTCCAAATGGTGCCTGGGTTAACCCCCGCAACGCCGCCGATCGGGAGGGAGAGAGGTCCGAAGGACCTCCCCCCCTCCCTTTCAGGCGCCTCCTCCGCACATGCGGGGGGGCGCCTGAATAAGGTGTCATCGCGCTGCCGCGATGACACCTAATTTCAGCGGCGGCGGTTCCGGATGCTGGGCTGACATCGAGGATGTCAGCCCGCACCGGAGGGGCCAGCGACCGGCCGGAGCCCGGCCGAACGCTGACCCCAAAGGGAGGACGCGCTCAGCGCGTCTTCCGCACAGCGGGAGCCATGCGGAGGACGCGCTGAGCGCGTCCTCCGCATGGAAGTGGTTAAATAAGTTAGGTGTGTGTGTGTACGGGAGCTGAGTCTGAGTTAGGCTAGGGTCAGACGAACGCATTTTTCACGTGCGTTTAGCCGCACGAAATCACGGCCGTGCTAGCAGCAAATGACGTCCAATGCCGGGGAACATACGACGAACGGCCGCACGAAAGTTCGTCCGTGCAACGCAAGTGGCAAACGAACGCATTTTTTCGAGAACGTCAAACCGCTACTACTGATGTACAGAGTGCGCTGCGGCCGCATAGCGGCGTGTTTGCGTGATTGGGAGACGTCAGACGCTGCACACGTCCGGCCAACATAACGTCCAGACGCAAAAGGGTTTTATTGATGATCCGTACAAAATCATGGACGAAAATGCGCATCGTATGACCGCTATCGCGTATTCCGTGAAAAAATACGTCCATTCGTTCAAACGCACTTTTTCACGAACAACGTGAAAAATGCGTTCGTCTGACCCTAGCCTTAAGGCTAGGGTCAGACGAACGCATTCTGTGCGGACTGTGCGTCCGTGTACAACGGACGTACTTTCTGACTGACGACAAGGTAGTGGCCACACAGTCCGTTTTCGTGACTGACGTTTTTTTTGACTGATGTAGAAGGGAAAATAAATCAATATGAAAAACATTTTGTCCGTCAAAATGCTGGACGTCAAAAATGCAGTCCGTCTGGCTTCGTTCCATCACTCACACAAAGCTATGCGGATGTTGCGGACGCAGCGCACTCTGTGCGTCCGTTCTAGCAGATTTACGTTCTTGCCTAACCTGCGTCCGTTTGCCGCTCCGTTGTGCGCCTGCACTTCCGTGCGGATGTACTTTGTGTGTGGGGGCTCCATTGGTCAGAATGCCATGCTGCCACAGACGTACAAATGTGCGAGAACACGGACGTGATCAGTGCGCTCGTCTGACCCGAGCCTGAATGTGTTGTGGGTAGGCTTCATGTGTAGTCAGATGAATGAGGATGTTTGCATAAGGCTAGGGTCAAATGAACGCATTATTTGCAGCGACCGTCCAAACGCATTGGCATATTTTTTCACGGAATGCGCGAAAACGGTCAGACGACGCGCATTTTCGTGCGTGATTTTTTTACGGATCGTCGATAAAACCCTTTTTGCGTCTGGACATTATGTAGGCTGGACATTAGCAGCGTCTGATGTCTCCTAATCACGCACACATACCGCTAGCGGACGCAGCGCACTCTGTACGTCCGTACTAGCTGTTCTGCGTTCTCAAAAAAATGTGTTCATTTTCCACTTGCGTTGCGCGGCCGGACTTTCGTGCGGCCGTACTTCGTATATTGGCCGTCATTGCGCATCATTTGCTGCTACTACGGCCGTGATTAAGTGCGCCTAAACGCACGTTAAAAATGCGTTAGTCTGACCCCAGCCTTAATGTCTTTATGCTATGAAAATAAAAAGGCGGAATGAATGTGTGGAAGAATGTTCGGGGTGTTTGTCAAGCCCTCCCCCCTATTTATTTACATCTATCTGATATATTTTTAGAAACTTTCTCTTCATAACTACAACTTTTTGTCACAAATACAATCAGCAAGTATTAAGCAAATGCCCCCCCCCCCTCGTTCTGCCACTCAAGCTCCAGGCTGCATTTTATAGGAACACCCATATTTTTCCCATGCTGCACTTCCAGGAACATCAAACAATGTCCCTATCAAGTGAATCCTGTGGTGGTTATCATTCGACTTTCAGGCCTATTCAAAGAAAGGTGAAAATCAGGAGAATTGGCAACAGAAGAGAACAATCTAGACCAAATAGCTGATTTTGAAAGTGAGATAAATGGGAGAATTTTTCTGGTTTGGTTATTTTGATCTAGAATTTTCTCTTCTCCAGACATTCTCCTGAGTTTTACCTTTCTTTGAATAGACCTGTTTGTATGAGGCACCAGGGATGTTAATATCCTGATTGAAAAGGGTCCTACGAGGACATGCAAGAACTATTTGCTCAGCTCTAGTCTAACCTATTCTAGTAATGAAGGGTTACTGAAGACATTGGTTATGTAAGGTCGCAGGAGAGCAGGGAAAGTGCCCAATACATCATTAAACATTGCTAAGCCTTTAGCTGCTCGCTCAGCTCATTGGCCTCAGCTTCTCCATGCAGCACGATCACGTTCAGAACATATAACAGCACTTTCAGTCCTAAGATTCACATGTTCTTTATATTGCTTAAAACTCCTGGCTGCTATAATAAATTATTCCTTTGTTCGTATTGTGCCAACATATTCTGAAGTGCAGTACAGGGTTATTTTGGGCTTCTTCATTTAATTTTGGGGTTTAAATCACATAAAGGCAATACCTAATATTCACAATTTTACAAACAATCTATTACGTCACATAATAACTTTATTATCTTTAGATTTTTAATTAAATTTACAGGGCCCTATTACGTTCTTCACGCAAAAACGCACGGTAAACGCGTGCATGTTTGCGCGAAGCGTTAAACATTAACGCGAGTAAATCAACGCTGGTATTACAATGCTCGCGCATTTTTTCATCTGTCAAGAAATAACGCGCGTAAAACGCGCAACGTTGCACGCAGAAATCAGTGTGCGGATCGTTTTTTTCCACGCGATTCAGCCAATTAGAATTAAGAACCACAATTGTCTCACGTTAAGTTTTTGCGCCTGTCAAAGTCAATCTGCGCATATATGCTACATCATTAAAAAAAAGCACGCACAACTTCTCAAATTTGTGGTGCTGGAGGACAAAAGAGATTTCAATCTGTTACAAATTCAGATAATCCTTGGGAATGTGCTACATTTTAGCTCTCATTTAATTCAGGACTCTGCACGAATGTAAACACCAGCGCTATGAAATCCATACATCAAAGTGATAAGGATATAACTAGTGACCCAGGTGAGGCCTAATAATAATTGCTTTGCTGGGAGCATTGTTTAAACTATGAATCACTGTTGTATTGCCTGTCTGCAGACCATTAAACACTGCCAAGAGCTACTCCAAAACAGGCACTCCGAATAAGATAAGAAAGTCTAATCAATATGCTAAACGGAGTGTAATAACCTCGGGACACTTTCCTGCTTATTACAATAAACCCACGAAAGAAAAGGGAGGTTTGCATGATATGCAGAGAAAACGTCCACATCAAAGGTTTGGAATAGTTCAGATGCCAGAGTATGGGATACAGAAGGGAAATACCATCATTAGAAAAATTATTATAGCTGGTGCGCGATATAGCCAGATGTTTTCAAGGCCTTTTGATCACTCCAGGTGGAATGGACAGGACTGACCATTCAGAGTACAATCGACATACTTGGCAACATGTCCTTTAAGGCCAGTGTCAGACGAGCGGTTTTCAGAGCGGAAGGAACGTCCGTGAGATGGACGCCCGTGTGGCAACCTCGCTGAGTGCAGTTAGTGCGCTCACCGCTGCAAGGCTCAATCATAGAAACATAGAAAAATGTCGGCAGATAAGAACCTTTCTGCCCATCTAGTCTGCCCAATTACATGGATACTTTACGGCGCATAAAACAATGAACAGATAATTGTATGAACTGCTGGTTAATAGGAGTAAAAGTGAAGGTGTCCTCCAAGATATAAAAGGTGTCCTTAAAAATGCAAAAAATGTCCTTTAAAATACCAAATAGAGGAGGTAAAAGAGTACAAGAAAATTGTAAAAAGATTAATAAGTCAATTTGTGCAAAATAGGTCAGTGGTTTATACTCAAGGGGTGTTGTTGATTGAAGACAAATACATTAATCTTCACTGTGGTGTGGATGTCAAATCTTCTCTTTAAAGGTGTCCCTCAGGGAAAAATAAATAAAGGCAATAATAGTGCAGATGGTCTTATTAAGATGAGATAATTTAATAAAATGGATGTTTCACTCACATTTATTAGAGCCTAAGGGAAATCCAGGCTCAAGGAAAATAGCTTGTGGCCAAGTATAGGGTGGCACGTCCCTCCTTTAATCTGTGGTGATTACTAGATAAAGCAGAGCACTCCCATAGCGTAACTCTGTGCAATACAGGTGGAGAATTAAATTAAAATTGGTCACACTCACCAGTTATAGAGCCTCTCAATTCCAGGCTCAAGGAGTATCGCCTTGGGTCCTCTTAAAGTGGGGGCCCAAACCTCTTTGATGTAGCAGCAGTTGGTCCAGATGTCCAAAAGGAGGAAAAAGTGGCGAATGCAAAATATAGATAATGAATTTATTGGAATAAATAAAATCCTGGACAAAAACAATTTGTCCAGGATTTTATTTATTTTTTATTTATTTTTTATTTATTCCAATAAATTCATTATCTATATTTTGCATTCGCCACTTTTTCCTCCTTTTGGACATCTGGACCAACTGCTGCTACATCAAAGAGGTTTGGGCCCCCACTTTAAGAGGACCCAAGGCGATACTCCTTGAGCCTGGAATTGAGAGGCTCTATAACTGGTGAGTGTGACCAATTTTAATTTAATTCTCCACCTGTATTGCACAGAGTTACGCTATGGGAGTGCTCTGCTTTATCTAGTAATCACCACAGATGAAGGAGGGACGTGCCACCCTATACTTGGCCACAAGCTATTTTCCTTGAGCCTGGATTTCCCTTAGGCTCTAATAAATGTGAGTGAAACATCCATTTTATTAAATTATCTCATCTTAATAAGACCATCTGCACTATTATTGCCTTTATTTATTTTTCCCTGAGGGACACCTTTAAAGAGAAGATTTGACATCCACACCACAGTGAAGATTAATGTATTTGTCTTCAATCAACAACACCCCTTGAGTATAAACCACTGACCTATTTTGCACAAATTGACTTATTAATCTTTTTACAATTTTCTTGTACTCTTTTACCTCCTCTATTTGGTATTTTAAAGGACATTTTTTGCATTTTTAAGGACACCTTTTATATCTTGGAGGACACCTTCACTTTTACTCCTATTAACCAGCAGTTCATACAATTATCTGTTCATTGTTTTATGCGCCGTATGGTCTCGTTTATCCTTTTATCTTAATCTTGGCACGTATTTTGGTTGTTTTTTATGTGCTTTTTACCATACTTAGGCAGCAATTGAATATTTATTCACATAGCACTTTAACTAAAATTAACAAGCGCCCACACTGTACAGTGTATACCCGTATACACACTTTTTAATCTACATGGATACTTTACCTGGATTTATCTTTTGTTTAGGATAGCCTTATGCCTATCCCATGCCTGCTTAAATTCAATTACTGTTTTGGCCTCTACCACTTCAACTGGAAGGCTGTTCCATGTATCCACCACCCGCTCAGTAAAATAATGCTTCCTGATGTTACTTTTAAACCTTTGCCCCTCTAATCTAAGACTATGTCCTCTTGTTTTGCTACTTTGTTTCCTTTTAAATATACTCCCTTCCTCTACCTTGTGGATTCCCTTTACGTATTTAAATGTTTCTATCATATCTCCTCTGTCTCGTCTTTTTTCCAAGCTGTACATGTTACAATCCATCTATGGAGGATCGCGCTTTGCAGCCCCGTCGAATGCGCGTCGTAACATTTAGACGGGGTGGCTTTCAGCACGTCCGCTGTAGCGTGCGCAATTCGTGCGCGCGCTACAGCATGTGGCCGGCCCCGTCGAAACGTCACAACGCTGTGACAGGCATCGGAAAGGCACGCCAGTACATAGTGTGCCTCTCTGACACCGCTCTTAATCAGTGCCTCATTTGCGAAGTGCATACCCTGGGCAACCTTGAGACACAGAGTACTTGGTTTTGCAGTTCAATAAGAATTTGTTCTGCAAATTCTCAGTTTCAGGTCTCTGGTTCCCACCCATTAATCAAACATGTACATAGGTGTTACTGTGCAAAGGTGAGATAATAGAGATTACTCACATTCCCTTAACATTCCTAATTTTTACCTAGTACATAATACAGATTACCTTCTCAAAATCTCATTATGATTATTATTATTAGCTAGCTTTGGCAGCAAATATACAATTATTATTATTTATTTTCCTTTTTTTGTTCTGTTTTCGTTTCTTTTCTGTTAAACATTTTGGGCAGTATTACAAAGTTGGTGCTAATTTAACCAGAGCTGTTGTAAACGTAACAACTCCATATAATATAATGGCTCTGGTAAATTTCCAACAGCCTTGGTTAAGTTAACACCAGCTTTGTAATACTGCCCTTTAAGCTTAACGTATAATATTTTACGACGTTTATGAAAATTTACGGAACATTTTGTGTAACGTTTTTGTAATCTTAAACCCTTCACTACCAGTGGATTTTCTAGAAGCCCACTCTGAGGAACCAGAGATTTCTTGGAAAATAATTTCAAATAATTATATGGTAAAAAATATTCAGGAATATTCCCACTGTATTCCTTACTGTAATAATATATCTGTCTTCTGGCCGAAAGCAGTTACTGCAGGTCTTTACGCCACGCAAGAATGTGTCTAAATCTAGAGGTGTGCACAGCTGAAACGTTTTTTTTTTTCATTTGAATACTGATTTGTTTCGTTTTGTAATTTCATTTCATAATTTCATTTGTAATTTGGGATCGATTCGAAATCAATTCGGATCACTAAAAAAAACAAAAACAATAAATCAAAAATAAATCAAATCCTGCTCAATTACTGTTACATTAGGGTTAAACATGAGTTAAAAGGTTAAAGTGCAAGCTAGGGTTAAATATTGAGCTGTCTATTGGCCTGTGGTGCTGAATACATCAGATTCAGCACCACAGCCAATTGATAGGGGTGGGGTGCTGTGTGAAAAAGTAAAATGAAAATGATTAGTTTTCATAATTTCATTTGTAATTTGAGATCGATTCAAATTCAATTCAAAATCAATTCGAATTTGACTCGGATCACTAAAAAAAATAATCAATTAATCATTCAATCAATGGTTCTCTTGTCAAACAGTATAATGAATCAATTTCGTTATATTATCATTTAGTTTCATTTCAATTCGGATGAAACCAATTCGTTATTTTGGAAGTACTTCTGAAATACGAAATATCGAATTTTCAAATGAATTGAGATTCATTACGAAACTAATGCACACCTCTATAAATGACATCTCTCCAGCTGGCATCATGCCAATGGTGCTAAAACTTTAGGTGTATGTCTTTTTTTTATTTTTTTGCAATAAACAAAGTTGCTTTGCATTGCTTCTGTGGAAGACCATATCGACTATAATGGATATCGGATACCTGTCCTCACTAATCACCAAATTCACCCCTGCCCACCCCTTAAGATTCAACAATGTCATGTAGTCACATGCCAGACTGCAGGACTTTTCTCGTGCGGCGCCGACCCTATGGAAAGCGCTTCCTCGCAATATCAGACTGTCCCCAAATCTGGCCTCATTTAAACGCTCCCTAAAGACCCTTCTGTTTAGGAAAGCCTACCACCTGACTCCGTAACAAGACATCCGACCGACCCAAAAACAGTCCTCACCTCTCCCTGCATTAACTCATCACTGCAGCCCCCCCTCCTGTTTCTAATGCTCTCACCCCTCGAGATTGTAAATTCCCACGGGAATAGGGCCCTCATGTCCTCCTGTATCTGCTGGCAGGAATACTGACCTGCCTCCTGTATGTATTGTAGAATTGTCCTGTCTTTACCCATCAGGGCAGCCATCAGAAATTATGGGGCCCCTTACTGAACTCAAGATGAGGCCCCATAAACTTCCTGAACCTTTAACAGCTTTTCTCCCCCTTACAAAGCAAAAAAAAGGACATAACACAGTTCCACAGCAATAAAACTCAAAGTAATGTGCAGTGTGTATGAGCATATCACAGAGCTGCGCAGCAATAAAACTCACAGTAATGTGTGGTGTGTATGAATGGCTGGGCCCTAGCGTCTGACTGAGATCTGGCTGGGCCCTGGGGTCTGGCTGGGCCCTGGCTGAACCTTGGGGGTCTGGCTGGGCCTTGGGGGTCTGGCTGGGCCCTGGCTGGACCTTGGAGGTCTGGCTGGGCCCTGGAAGTCTGGCTGGGCCCTGGGGGTCTGGCTGGACCTTGGGGGTCTGGCTGGGCCCTGGCTGGACCTTGGGGTCTGGCTGGACCTTGGGGTCTGGCTGGGACCTGGCTGGACCTTGGGGTCTGCCTGAGCCCTGAGGGTCTGGCTGGGCCCTGGGGGTCTGGCTGCACCTTGGTGTCTGCCTGGGCCCTGGGGGTATGGCTGGACCCTGTGGGTCTGGCTGGGCTCTGGGGGTCTGGCTGGGCCCTGGCTGGACCTTGGGCCCTGGCTGGAACTTGGGGTCTGCCTGGGACCTGAGGGTCTGGCTGCGCCCTGCGGGTCTGGCTGGGCCCTGGCTGGAACTTGGGATCTGGCTGGGCCCTGAGGGTCTGGCTGGGCCTTGGGGTCTGGCTGGGCCCTGGGGGTCTGGCTGGGCCTTGGGGTCTGGCTGGGCCCCGAGAGTCTGGCTGGGCCCTGAGAGTCTGGCTGGGCCCTGGGGGTCTGGCTGGACCCTTGGGGTCTGGCTGGGCCCTGGGGGTCTGGTTGGGCCCAGGCTCATTACTCCGCTGTCTTCTGTCCTCTCTTCTTTTCGTCTCTCTTCTTTTCTTTTTTCTTCTCTCTTCTTCTTTTCTCTTCTTTTCTTCTCCCAGCCGGGCCCTCCGCTCTTCTCCCAGCTGGGTCCTCAATCCCAGGCAGCTTCTTGTGTGTGATGCTTGCGTCACACACATGACTGGAGGGGGCGGCACCAAAGCAGCGTGCTTGGGAGGCCCATGCATGCTGCTTGGTCTGCCCAGCCAGCAAAGCCTGTCAGGAGCAGGAGGGGGAGACAGTCAGCTCTGGATTCGGACTCATAGAGTCTGATACCGGAGCTGTTAAAAAGGGCGCCACCGCTGCCGACGGGGCCCCGGCCCCGAGCTCCTTACGGCAGCATGTGGCGTAATGCCCTGATGGTGGCCCTGTTACCCATTGCACCTTTTTACAGCACTGTGGAATGTGTTGGTACTTAATCATTAATAATAATACCAAGAGGTGCTTTGCCGATCGAGCATAGCCGATAGTTGCAGTGAAGGGGTTAATCATGAATCACAAATAATAAAACATTATTATTATTATCAACATTTATTTAGCACCAACTGTTTGTTCTGCACTCTACAATAAGTGGGGATTTGCTCTGTATACTTATTTGTACTCATTGTTGTACTGCTTGAGTATTATATTGTAAACATCCTTGGCAGTCAGTACTGGCCATCCTTTCTGGGTGAGAGCAGGCTGATTTGCTTATGAAGAATTCATCCCTGTAATGGCACAATCAAAATAAAACCCTGTGAGACCTGAGCGGGCACCACCGTAGAAAAGGCCACTAGTGCTGTTGCGCATTCTCAGGACCTTCACAACCCCCCCTTTCCTCATTATATTGTAAACATGTTTAGTATACTAATTGGTTATAAAGAGCCAACGCATTCCACAGTGATGTGCATAGGTAGAAATGGTACTGTTCAAAAGACAAGTACAATACATCTGAAAAGCATGACAGCATTAGACAAATACAGGAGGGTCATTTTCCTATGGGTATTTACAATCTAGTATGAGAAGTCTTGTAGGTACAAGTTAGTGGTGCAGGTGGAAACAGAGGACAGGTGGAGGTTTAAAGCTGATTAATGGGAAATTATATAAATGCAGAATTTAACCCCTTAAGGACCAATGACGTAATGTTTACGTCATAAATGTATTGACTTTAAAGACCCTTGAGATATTCTTAGATATTAGATATTCTTTCCACATTCTCCAGGAATTGAAAACTGCAGAGATATTGAAAATGTGAACCCTTATTTGTACATTGTGAATACTATTGGAATATGGATACTGTATGACTTTATTGCCATTCACTAGAGATGTGCATTCGTTTCGTAAAAATTCAGAATTTGGAACGAAATTTGATAATTCGTATTCAGAAGTACTTTCGAATAACAAATCGATACAATACGAATTCTAAACGAAACGAAACGGTATATAACAAATTTATTTCGTTTTACACTGTCATCATCATAAAAGAATAATTTGAATAACTGATATCAACTATCGAATTCGAAATGAACTATCAAATTGATATCAACTATCAAACTGATCTTAACTTACAATACAAGTAATAGTAAGCAAAGGACTTTATGAAAAAAATTAATTTTGTTTCGCTGTTTAATTTGACTCAAATACTAAATCTATAACACAGCTTAAAATTTAACAATAGCTTTTCTTTTAACAGCAGAATTTGATTAATTGGGGTTTTATCTAGTGATCCAAAATTCGAATTGTTATATGAAATTCGAAGCGATTCAAAATTTCAAATCGATCCGAAACAAAATTTGTTACGAAATTCCGAAAACTAAATGATTTAAAAATTTAACGAAACGAGATTAAACAAAACTAATTTTTCAGCCGTGCACATCCCTACCATTCACCCATTCATGTAGTTTCAGAGCATGTACATACATGAACTTCACTACTGAAGTTTCAGATGTGGTATGCCATTCCATCATTTCTGCCCAAGATCCAGCTATCTTTAATTTTGCCCAAGGCTGATATTGTATTTTATTTGACATTTGAATGCTTGTCAGGACAGGGAAACCTATATCTAATCCCACAAGTTTCAAGCTAAAAATAAACTGCATTCAGAAATTATCACGTGTGGAAAGGCCTTTGATCAACACGTCCAAAAGCATGGAGGATCCTATTGTCCTTCAAACCCTATGACCGGCTTCAGGGGGTCTAACAAAATACACTCAGCAAAGTTCAACAAATAATGTTCATAGGCTTCACCTAATCTGAACTAATTATTAAAGCCACAGAAAGCCTTCAAAACAATCCCCTTTTTCAGGTTCTCTCCCACAACTGACCTTTCCCTCTCCCTAACCTGAAACATGAAACTCAGGTTTAATCTCCAGTTCCATATTTCTGAATGCTCGTGTATTTGGTTCTGTGTGGCGCAAGTAATTTTGAATTCCTTTACTGCATTAGCTTTCAGCACCTGTGATTGGAGAGTGCTTCATGAATCCGTCGCCTATTCAGTGGAGACATTATTTCTTACTCGGTAACAAAGACTGCAATTGTGGGCACATGTCCTGTAATTTCCGAGAGATGTCTGGCTCGCCAAATCGTTATTCTATGCAATGGTGTTATACAATGTTCTTGTATGGGGGACTCAGAAAAATAGCTAAGAGATAAAACCACTCATCACTAAATCAAATTCTACATACATTGCGGTAAGAGTCATTGATCAAAGGAAACCAGAAAGAAGCATTGTGTTAATTGTTCAGTTCCAATTACTTGCAATTAACTTAAATTTTATTTTCTTTCAACGAGAATTCCAGCTTTGGAATGAACACTAACTTCTAAAACAACCATATTATTCAAAGGAAGAAAGACAATAGACGCATTATTCAAGGAAATGTGTTATTTCCAATTTGGTACTCAATATAAGTCGTCCCAATTTACGAAATTTTGTATATTTTTGAGTGCACTACAGCCATTTTTCGATTCAGGAGATTTAATTAAAAGGACATCGGCATTTCAATTTTCGATAAAAATTCATCTCAGTTATTGGAACTTGCACTGATATTCTCCAGTGCAAATTTTGGCTATAACAGTTCAGTTCAAATTTATTCAGTAAGCTGATTTTTGAAAGGAATTCAAGTACTGAAAGGCATTGATACATGGATCATCAGCCAAGGAAAGAGGGCAACACACACTGAAACCTTCATGCAAACATTGGATTATCAAATAGACATGATATTTTTTTTAAAAATCAACATGATGCTGGTTGAAAATATCAGGGATATACGTGAAAAGTTGTGCCCGAATGCAGAACCCAAAGTGGATAAATGGAGTGGGGGTCTCTTGCTCCACAGCCCCAACAATCACGAAATGAATAAAGAAGCTCCAGAGTCCACGATAAATTTCAATGGATTTAATCCAACAACAGAAAAAAAGGCAACGTTTCGACCATGACTGGTCTTTGTCAAGCCTAAAACACAATGACAGAACAGGAAATAAATAGCACCACAGACTGGTTAAGCAATCAAACAATAATTGCAACCAGTCCGTGTATGCCAATCCAACAATTAAAAACAATAGTCTACAATTGAATACATCAATTAACATATTAACTTTAGTAATTATATATACGATGCTTATTAACATACAATAATTGGCGATGAATTGTAGAGCAATGCCTATGAGAAAAGAGAGAGACTGAATAATTATGCATATGAAGGGAAGGGATTACATCTCTACTAGTAAACCTAAGGGAGAGAAAAGAACAGATCTATCTATCATAGAGAGATGCTAACGTAACATATTTATAGGAAGGGTGAGAGATCTGATTCTCTATTAAGACCATGTGGGAAGAGAGTATTGAGATGGTGGATCCAATATAATTCCCTCCTTTTAAGTAATTTTTCTCTGTCCCCACCTCTTGTTAACTTAGGCACCTCATCGATCACCTGATAACGTAACTGTGAAATATCATGTCCACAACGTATAAAATGTTCAGGGACTGGGAATTCAATCTTTTTAGTCCTAATGTCAGACCTATGTTTGATGAATCGATTTTTAACTTTCTGAGTAGTCTCGCCCACGTATATCAACCCACACGGGCATTTCAATAAATACACCACGTATGCAGAATTACAGGTAAAATAACCTTTGATTTTGGACTTCCTCCCAGAGTGTGGATGGACAAAGGAATCACCCCGTATGACTGCATTGCAGCAAGAACAATTTAGACATGGAAAAGTTCCATTCCTGGGTTTTACCAAAAAAGGGTGTTCTGCCTGTGTCTTGTCCAAACTCTGCTTTAACCAACATCTGTCGAAAAGATCTCCCTTCTTGTATGACATAAGTGGGATGGTCTGAAACTCTGAAATATCAGGGTATGCATCCCTTAGGATGTACCAGTATTTACATAAAATATTTTTCACTTGTGAAGTATGGGTTCCATATTTGGAAACAAATGGAATCCTGCCACAGCTTTGGCGTCTCTGAGGAATTATAGGTTGATTAATTCTGGTACTTTCTCTACTCAGAAGTTGTCTCGGGTAACCCCTGGCTCTAAACCTATCGATCATCTCCTCGAGCCTCTTGTCCCTACTTTCAGGCAAATCAACTACTCTATCAACGCGCACGAGTTGACTCCGTGGGAGAGAGTTGAGTAGTGTAGGTGGATGCGCACTGTCATATCTTAGCAGGGAGTTCTTATCAGTAGGTTTTCTGTAAAGATCTGTCATTAATTTGCCATTCCTTTTAACCACCAAGGTATCCAAAAAATTGATTTGTGTAAGACTGCATGACATAGTGAACTTAATGGAGGTAGATCCGTTATTAAGTATACTGAGAAATTCATCTAATGTATCTCTAGTACCCTCCCATACAAAAATAATATCGTCTATATAGCGAAACCAATGATGGACATATTGAAAAAGGTCGCATTTATAGACTTATAAATAGATTTATAACATCATTGTATGTTAATAAGCATCGTATATATAATTACTAAAGTTAATATGTTTATTGATGTATTCAATTGTAGACTATTGTTTTTAATTGTTGGATTGGCATACACGGACTGGTTGCAATTATTGTTTGATTGCTTAACCAGTCTGTGGTGCTATTTATTTCCTGTTCTGTCATTGTGTTTTAGGCTTGACAAAGACCAGTCATGGTCGAAACGTTGCCTTTTTTTCTGTTGTTGGATTAAATCCATTGAAATTTATCGTGGACTCTGGAGCTTCTTTATTCATTTCGTGATTGTTGGGGCTGTGGAGCAAGAGACCCCCACTCCATTTATCCACTTTGGGTTCTGCATTCGGGCACAACTTTTCACGTATATCCCTGCTTGCTTCGATACTTGAATGCAACCCTTTCCCATTATGGAATCGACTCCAACACCATGTACCTTTGCCTATGATGAGACTGAAGCTTTGAGGATTCTGGCCCAGGCCGGTAAGGACAATACTTTTTTGAGCACCTCTATCCATGATTGTGGGAAAAAAGATCTTTTAAAATCGAATCGTAAATTGATCGGATGTCAACTCCATTCGATTACTTTGGCTGAATATTATCGTGCACTACGAATACCACGTGGCCTAAGAGTGGGGCTTCAGCCGATCTTCTATAAAGATAATCCTGACTATGTGGAGAAATTCGAAAAAATTCTGAACAAATGTTCGATGGATGTCATGCTACTTACGATCGACTTTTTATCGAAGGAAATTGCACAATGCCAGGAATCTATCGAAAACTTGGAAAAATCGTTTCGAGACAACAATTCCGAATTGGAACTCATGGCGTTGCGTTCCACGATGGCACCGCAACTGGACCACTTCCGGAAGGAAGTGGAATCAAGGAAAAGACGGAAGTTCCAACGTGATTTGGATGACTATGTACAGGGTCATGTTTATTCCTGGCAAAAAGGTTATTCCAGGACACCAACTACGATGCGAAGAGGACCTGGTCGTAAATATACGAAAAAATCTATTCGTTTCACAGAGGACTCTATGTCTGGGACAGGTACTGATACATCCGAAGACCTCGGTGTAGTCCGATCGAACGACCAAGCGTCTTTTTTAGATCAGCGCCAAGGGCGACAATCGCCCGGAGGGAATGTACAGGAACAAGCTCAGAAGAGTGTTACGAAAAAACCTCCGATGAGAAACAACCAGTCCCTATACAAGAGACGCTAGTCTTTAATCTATCGGACATTTCATTAACGGCCGATGAAATTAAGCTTCTTTCGAGGGGCTTATCGTACTGTCCGAGCGAACGCATCGATCCGTTCGATGTTAAAGTCGATCTTTTTCGATTTTTTCGTACGATTCGATTGAAATGTTTATTTTCAGGTCAACCCGAGATTGATTTACCGCTTGCACCCTTTAATTCTAAAAACCTTGGTTTGAGAGAGAAAAGTAAATTTATGCCTCAGAATGTTGAACATGCTGTTGAGACGTATGTCAAAATTGTAGAGAGGGAAATGTCCCAAGTATATTCTAGGCGTCATTTCACCAGAGCATCCCCTAATATGTCCGCCATTGATTCTGGGATTTTAAAGAAATTACGTGACAACCCCTCAATTGTGATAAAGCCGGCGGACAAAGGGGGTGCTCTGGTGATCATGAATAGTGGCGACTATGTGGCTGAGATCCAGCGCCAGCTTGGTGACGTCGAGACGTATAAAAGATTGGATGGTGACCCCACGGCAGCGATTGCCAGTAGAATTTCCACCTTGATACATGATGCCCTTGAGAACCAGATTATTGATAAGGGTCTGTCGAAATTCTTTGTGAAAAAACATCCTTTAATACCTGTTTTGTATGTCTTGCCTAAGATCCACAAGTCTCTCATTGCGCCTCCTGGGAGGCCTATTGTATCTGCTGTGGATTCGGTCTTCAGCCCCCTGTCCATTTTTTTGGACAGGGTGGCTCGACCCTATCTACAGCGGATTCCATCATTTATTTTGGACACCGGTGATTTTCTTACCAAATTTCGTGGACTTGCTGTGGGTGATCACAGTATTTTGGTCAGTCTTGACGTCACCAGCCTGTATACGTCTATACAGAACTCTGAGGGTATAAATGCTATGAAACATGCTCTTGTTGAACTGGGTTATTCTGATAATCAATTACAATTTCTTTTGGATCTGTTAGATGTGGTGTTGGGTGGCAGCTTTTTTCTCTTTGATCGAGTATTTTATACTCAAATACGGGGGACATCTATGGGTACTAACGTAGCACCCACCTATGCCAATATCTTCATGTCTGAATTTGAGGAAAATGTAGTCTATAAATGCGACCTTTTTCAATATGTCCATCATTGGTTTCGCTATATAGACGATATTATTTTTGTATGGGAGGGTACTAGAGATACATTAGATGAATTTCTCAGTATACTTAATAACGGATCTACCTCCATTAAGTTCACTATGTCATGCAGTCTTACACAAATCAATTTTTTGGATACCTTGGTGGTTAAAAGGAATGGCAAATTAATGACAGATCTTTACAGAAAACCTACCGATAAGAACTCCCTGCTAAGATATGACAGTGCGCATCCACCTACACTACTCAACTCTCTCCCACGGAGTCAACTCGTGCGCGTTGATAGAGTAGTTGATTTGCCTGAAAGTAGGGACAAGAGGCTCGAGGAGATGATCGATAGGTTTAGAGCCAGGGGTTACCCGAGACAACTTCTGAGTAGAGAAAGTACCAGAATTAATCAACCTATAATTCCTCAGAGACGCCAAAGCTGTGGCAGGATTCCATTTGTTTCCAAATATGGAACCCATACTTCACAAGTGAAAAATATTTTATGTAAATACTGGTACATCCTAAGGGATGCATACCCTGATATTTCAGAGTTTCAGACCATCCCACTTATGTCATACAAGAAGGGGAGATCTTTTCGACAGATGTTGGTTAAAGCAGAGTTTGGACAAGACACAGGCAGAACACCCTTTTTTGGTAAACCCAGGAATGGAACTTTTCCATGTCTAAATTGTTCTTGCTGCAATGCAGTTATACGGGGTGATTCCTTTGTCCATCCACACTCTGGGAGGAAGTCCAAAATCAAAGGTTATTTTACCTGTAATTCTGCATACGTGGTGTATTTATTGAAATGCCCGTGTGGGTTGATATATGTGGGCGAGACTACTCAGAAAGTTAAAAATCGATTCATCAAACATAGGTCTGATATTAGGACTAAAAAGATTGAATTCCCAGTCCCTGAACATTTTATACGTTGTGGACATGATATTTCACAGTTACGTTATCAGGTGATCGATGAGGTGCCTAAGTTAACAAGAGGTGGGGACAGAGAAAAATTACTTAAAAGGAGGGAATTATATTGGATCCATCATCTCAACACTCTCTTCCCACATGGTCTTAATAGAGAATCAGATCTCTCACCCTTTCTATAAATATGTTACGTTAGCATCTCTCTATGATAGATAGATCTGTTCTTTTCTCTCCCTTAGGTTTACTAGTAGAGATGTAATCCCTTCCCTTCACATGCATAATTATTCAGTCTCTCTCTTTTTCTCATAGGCATTGCTCTACAATTCATCGCCAATTATTGTATGTTAATAAGCATCGTATATATAATTACTAAAGTTAATATGTTAATTGATGTATTCAATTGTAGACTATTGTTTTTAATTGTTGGATTGGCATACACGGACTGGTTGCAATTATTGTTTGATTGCTTAACCAGTCTGTGGTGCTATTTATTTCCTGTTCTGTCATTGTGTTTTAGGCTTGACAAAGACCAGTCATGGTCGAAACGTTGCCTTTTTTTCTGTTGTTGGATTAAATCCATTGAAATTTATCGTGGACTCTGGAGCTTCTTTATTCATTTCGTGGTTGAAAATATCAGACATTTTACCATTCAGCTTTTTTGGACCAAGTCATTTTTCAATTTTTGTCTGTGTCTGATTTATTTATTTTGAGAAAGGATTTTACCAGGAAGGATACATTGAGATTTCTCTTGTTTTCAAGTATGTCCTGGGTGGCGATTATGTACCGTTAGGTGTCTTGCCCAAGGACACTTACTGGAGAGGTGCTCTTGCCAGGATCGAACCTATGTCTCCCCAGTCTCTCTCCACGACTATAGAGCAGTGATGTTACCTCTACTCCACCCAGCCGGCATTAGTTGAATTGAATCAGCCGTTATGTTGAAAAAAAAAATCTTTATAAACTGACAGATTTTTTTTTAAAAAACTAGCCAAAATAATAATATTGAGCCTCGGGTTAGAATGTAGGTGTGCAGTGGGAATTTCCTGTGCAGTGTCAAAATGTGGTGTGTGACTAAAAGGACAGCTGCAAAATAGTGGCATAATGGATCATTTGCACCAATAGGAGATGTATTATTGAATAGAAACTTAAACAGATTCTTAATATTTCGTTTTTAAATGATAAGATACAGTTGTGTTCAAAATTATTCAACCCCCCACTGAAATTGAGTGTTTTGGCCAGTTTGACATTGATTTTGATCATTCAGTCATCTTGCTTACAATTAAATCAAAGAGGCACGTGTAGGTCAGACAAATATAACATAACATTTATAATGAAATAACCACAAATGTCTTTTCGGTGCTCACATCATTATCAGTTTTATTCAACCCCCAAGTGACATTCAATCTTAGTACTTAGTACAACATCCTTTTACAGTTATAACAGCTTTTAAACTTGAAGCATAGCTTGACACAAGTGTCTTGCAGCGATCTACGGGTATCTTCGCCCATTCGTCATGGGCAAAAGCCTCCAGTTCAGTCACATTCTTAGGCTTGCAACTGCTTTCTTTAAGTCTCACCAGAGGTTCTCAATCGGATTTAAGTCAGGTGACTGCGATGGCCACTCCAAAATGTTCCAGCCTTTAATCTGCAACCATGCTCTAGTGGACTTGGAGGTATGCTTGGGATCATTGTCCTGTTGAAAGGTCCAACGTCTCCCAAGCCTCAGGTTTGTGACGGAATGCATCACATTGTCATCCAATATCTCCTGGTACTGAAGAGAATTCATGGTACCTTGCACACGCTGAAGCTTCCCTGTACCTGCAGAAGCAAAACAGCCCCAAAGCATGATTGACCCCTCGCCATGCTTCACAGTAGGCAAGGTGTTCTTTTCTTCATAGGCCTTGTTCTTCCTCCTCCAAACATAGCGTTGATCCATGGGCCCAAACAGTTTTAATTTTGTTTCATCAGTCCAGAGAACACTATCCCAAAACTTCTGTGGTTTGTCCACATGACTTTTGGCATACTGCAGTCGACTCTTCTTATTTTTTGGAGACAGCAAGGGGGTGCGCCTGGGAGTTCTGGCATGGAGGCCTTCATTACGCAGTGTGCGCCGTATTGTCTGAGCTGAAACTTCAGTACCCACATCTGACAAATCTTTTCTCAGTTCCTCAGCAGTCACACGGGGACTTTTCTCCACTCTACGCTTCAGGTAGCGCACAGCAGTCAAAGTCAGCATCTTCTTTCTGCCACGACCAGGTAGCGTTTCAACAGTGCCCTTTGCCTTGAATTTGCGAATGATGCTTCCTATGGTCTCTCTTGGTATGTTTAACATCTTTGCAATCTTCTTATAGCCATTGCCCTTCCTGTGAAGAGTAATCACCTCTTCTCTTGTCTTCCTGGACCATTCTCTTGACTTCACCATGTTTGTAACCACACCAGTAAATGTCTAGAAGGAGCTGAGTATCACAGTCATTTTAAAGCTGCCTAATTGGTGCTTATTATGCTTTATTGCTGCTCCGTGACATCCACAGGTGTTTTCAATACCTGATTGAAAACACTTGAATGAACCTCTGTTCTTCAGAGTGGTAGTCTTTAAGGGTTTGAATAATTGTGTCAATGAAGAATTCACAAAAGAAACATTTACTACTGTATTACAAAACCAATTGATGTCATTTTAGTTGCATATGGTTCTTTAAAAAGTCCTTGTAGGATTTCATTCTGAATACAATTACAAATGTACACTAAATTCCCTAAAACCCTTTACAGCATTGGGGGTTGAATAATTTTGAACACAACTGTATATATTTAAAAGCAACTGGTGTGTTCTTGCCACTTTTTTGTGCTCCTCATCAGTGTGCACTGCTTTAGAACTTCCTCTTTGGCCCATGGCTTACCTACCGGAGTTGCAGTAGTCTCATTCTTGAACCGGCCCATCCTTCCTGGTAGCCTGACTCTGCTTTCCCAGTAGCAGAGTAAGCCAAGTGAGGACCCAAATCAAATCGCGCTACTGTCACAGTCAGAAATCTCAGGTGATTATACCATTCAGTGGTTCATGCACTTGCCTGGACAGCTGAGGGTTCTTCAGCAGCTCAGGCCCCATTGGCTGGCCAGTAGAGTGTATGAATCAATATGAAAGACACTCACTTCTGATTTGCGCTGCTTACCCTTTCTTACAGGGTTATTCAAAAAGAATTGAAAAGTCACCGTACGATTGGTGACTTTTCATTCCCTACACTTCGGGGCCATTTGGCGATCCTATTTCGCCGACCCTATGGTGTATTCAGCAAGAAATGCAGGGGCCCCGTAGTGCAGGGAAAACCCGCTGCAAACCTGCCGAACGCTTGCCGCAAACCTGCTGAACACTCGCCGAAACCCGCAGAAAACATCTGGATTAACCCCGCTGAACACGCCGGAGAAACCTGACTAGTCGCCGATCACAGCACAGAGCAGCTGCCGGAAAAATCCGACATGCAGACGAATGAGGTGAAAAAAAACAAAACCCTACGCTTGAGTTTAAAATTGGAAACGCTGTTTGCAAAAACACTACTGAATGAAAATGTCTGGAATTTCCATATAAGATCCAATGAATGATAACAAAAAGGGCTGTTACAGAAAAAAAGACGATTTAAAAAAAAAAACGGGAAAAATGTTTTGCCAAAAAATCTGAAAAAATGCCTAGCTCCTAAAAAAATCTATAAATAAAAAGACTTTTTACTGCAGAATATAATATTAAATGGTTAACTAGATATTGAATTAAAATGGGAATATTTTTAACATTGAAGCCTATGGGATTCGCCTGAATAAATCTGTCGAATTAGGGCATTTCGGCAACTTTTCCCTGCTGTTTTGTGTTCTCTGAATAGACGAAGCATTTCTTCTCTATGGGGGATTTTACTGCCCTTGAACAGGCACCGTATGTGCAGGCATTTCGCCAAGATTTGGCGAACTGCCTGCTCTCTAAATAGCCGAATGGTCAGGAAAAGTAACTGTACGCTGAATTTCAGTGTTCAGTTACCTTTCAGCCACAATTCGGATCTCGAATAACCCCCTTAGATTAGCATAGGCTTGCTTTTCCCTCTAACTTATTCTAAAGGGTTATTCATGATTGACTGTTTTTTTTGCCAACTTGGGCATTCCACACAAAGAACCCAAAGGATGGGTGGAGAAAATCCATCAATGTACCATCACTAGAATTTCCATTTTGAGAAACATCAAAGTTTGTTGTGGTTGCAACAAAGGTGTTAATTGCTGATGTTTCAACAACTGCAATCAATGGTCAGAGGTGAATAACACCCAGGTGTATGTTGTCCACTCTGCATAACTGAAACAATGATATTTGCAAGTATACAGGCCTGGCATAGCTCCATGAACACCTATTTGCAGGAACGGCCATTGCACCCTCTCTTAGCAAGCTTCTGAGCCTCCACACTCCCCCTCTCTGGATCCTGCTGCTTGGCGTAATGAGATGGAAGTTACTTTTATTATTTCTGACAAACTAGGACACTTCTCCAGCAATACAGAAAAGAACGTGAAAGGAGGACATATAGGAGGGAAGTTGGGGAGGGTAGGATGGTGGGGAGTAGGGAACAGGGTGGGAAAGATATGGGAATTATAGTGAAGTGTAAGAGACTGTGAAATTTTTATAGAGAGTGCCGAACATAGTGAATTAAATAATGACAGTAAGGAATAAAGAATAGAGTCGAGAGTAAAAGGCAGCCATGGAATTCTATACGTTGCTTACAAATAATGTAACCCCGCGTGTTTGGCGGGTTAATCCAGATGTTTTACTGGTTTTAGGCTGGGTTCACACCTGCGTGTTTTTTGACGCGCGCAAATGCAAAAAACACGCAAACAGCGCGTTCATGGCCATAGACTGCAGCGTGAACTCGCTGCAATACGCCCCAAAGACGTTCCCGTACTTCTTTGGGTGTAGGACATTTTACAGCGCCTTACTGCTCGCTGTACGATGCCCAGGTGTGAACGGGCCCCATTGGAAATCATGGGATTTCCGTGCTTGGGCAATTTACAGCGCACAGGAACGTGCTCTAAAACGCCCAGGTGTGATCGGGCCTTAGTGAGAGTTCGTCGGGTTTGCGGCGGGTTTTCCTTGCACTTCGGGGACCCTGTGGTGCTTGCTGAATACATCGCAGGGTCGGCGAAATGGGATTGTCAAATTGCGCCGAATTGAAGCGAACGAAAAGTCACCGAACGTGCGGTGGCTTTTCGATTCTCTTTGAATAACCCTGACTGTCACTGACCTATCATCCTGGGATTCTACTCTGATGTTCCAACTCTGAAGAATTCTTATTGAATGTAGTGCATCTATAGCATTAATGATATGTTTGCACTCCTGCAGGCATGTACTGGCCATCGGGAGCACCGGGAGAATCCAGAGGGGCCGTTGGGTCAGTGGGCCGTCTGAGCCTGGGGATGCTTTTTTTTTTTTTAAAAAAAAAAACTTAGTCCAGCACTTAGTATAACCAGGACTGGATAACACAAGTGTGGAATGTCAGCACTTGTTTCAAAGGTCTGAAAGATTTCTGCATTGCAGGGGTGGGTTAGGGGGGCTTCCTTGGACACCCACACATGGATTCAGGAGCTGGCTGAGGCTTTATTGTGTGTAAAGGAGCGGAATCCACAGAGACTGTGAGGATTCCGCTCCACATTTTACTTACAGCTTCTCCTTCCAGTGACTGGGACTTCAGAGTTTGAAGCCAGCAGCAGCCCTACACACCTCTCCTGTGACCAGGAGCCATCCTCAAAAAGTGAAAATACCTAAGGTATTGACTAAACATGCCAAGTGAGGATGAATCCCACCCTTATGTCTTATACCTGGGCACTGATGGGACTCTTGAGAGCAGTGTGGTGGCCAGACTCACAGCCAGGCATGCAGGGAGCCGTAAATCTGACAGATCCTCTGATCTGACAGTCCCCCTCCCTTTCTATAGCCTGTTAAGCCAGAGCTCAGAGTAGCAGTGCTGTGCTTTCTCTATAGGAGCACTCAAGGGGATGATTATCACAGGAGTCTGCACAGAGCTCAGGAAAGTATTTGCTAATCAGCCATAGTAGCCATGTAGCAGGGAGACATGTCCAGGGACAGAGTCTAGCTTGGCTTCTGATTTAGAAAACGTGTACCCTTTTTATATTCATATACTGTAAATCCAGCAGCTCCTGAGCTGGACAATCTCTCTCTGAACTTGTCTGCCTGTTACATGGCTGGGGTTGAACAGGGATTACTCTTCAGAGCTCTGTGTACCCCCTTAAACCAATACTATCAGGGTTATTCAGGTGAAAACCTTGTGAATGACTGGAGAAGGGAAAATTCTAGGTCAAAATAGTCTAACCAGAAAAATTCTTCCATTAATCTCACTTTCCAAATTGGCTATTTGGTCTAGATTGCTCATTCTCCTGGCAATTCTCAAGGTTTTCACCTCTCTATGAATAACCCTATATGTCACAGTTCTGAGCCCCTTCTTAGAAGGGTCCCCTAATTACATTTTAGTAAAGTATATTTTAATATTTTTTATAAAATAATTTAAATTAGAGTATTGATTAAAGTAAGTATATTTTAATGCATATTTAGTTTAATTGTTCAAATTACATTTCCATGAATATATAATTCATATTAAAATACAATTTATTTTAATAATCCATAATTATTTTTTAATTCTGTTGCTGTGGATTCTGTGTTACGCTCATACACACTGCACGTCACTGTGCGTTTTATGGCTGTGGAGCTCTGTGATATGCTCATACACACCGTACATTACTGTGAGTTTTATTTTTGTGCCACTCTGTGATACGCATTAACAATTTTTTTGGGCATGGGGGGCTCAGTATTTCATCCTTGGATCCAGGCAGCACAATGTCTTGTGCTGGCCCTGCTCCAGTCCATATCAATATATGAATCTGGCCCTGCGAGTTTGCATATCGGAGTGGGCCGGTCTGGATGAAGTCCAGGGCTGTTTTTTTGTCCCGGTCCAGCCCTGCACTTCTGGGTGGTGTACAGTATACATTGATATTTCATAGTGGCCTACTAGACAAGTCTATTGTTGTGACTCCTAGCATGCTAGCTTCTGTACACTTCTATTTTCATGAACCCTTAATTTCGTCAGTTCCTCATCCACTCTCACATCTAGCTGCTGATTATTTGCCGTCCCTGAATTATAACAAAAAGGGCTTACTTTCCAGTGAAACATTTTTTGAAAACAAGCTCAAACAATCAAAGAAAATTGTTCTTCACACCAAATTATTAGCACCCTCTGATTGGCTGATTACAGTTCCTGGTCTTTCTCAAAAATGATGGGCCACACCAAAGTAACCATAGAAAAAAATATCTTTATTCACCGCCCAAGTTGGGCTAAAATTGCGACATTTCGGCTCTAGGCCTTAGTCATGTCTAGAGCTGTAACGTCGCAATTTTAGCCCCCTTGATCGGTGAATAAAGATATTTTTTTCTATGGTTACTTTGGTGTGGCCCATCATTTTTGTGAAAGTCTGGTACGGGACAGCAGACCCCTTCATGGAGCACCCAGAGGATTACCATACAGCAGGTTTGCTCCCACCGTGGTAGCCATGATTTTCTGCCTCTACACTTCCTGGTCTGGCAGAACATACTTCAAATGTTTCTAGGTCTCAGGCTTCAAAGCATGTACATCTTTGAATGTGAGGGGATTTTTTTTTGGATGTAGGATTTCTATTATCTCTCATGTTTTGTATACATTCCTGTGATACATTAGCTGAATAATGGATAAAAAAAGAATGGGACACCTGTACTATGGAACATTTAAGAGTTTAGCTCCGATTCCTATATATTTATATATTATATACAGTGCTCAAATAAATAAAGGGAACACAAAAATAAGACATCCTCGATCTGAATGAATGAAATATTCTTATTAACCACTTGGCTGCTAAGGACGCGCTCAGCGTGTCCAGCCAAGTGGTTCTCCTGTGCTATGGACGCGCTGAGCGCGTCCATGCACAAGAGGCAGCAATTGGCCAGGACTCCGGCTGATTGCTGCGCCCTCCCGGTGCGGGCTGACATCTTGGATGTCAACCCAGCACTCTGGGACCCCGGTGGGGACATTAGATGTCATTGCGGCGGCGCGATGACATCTAATTCAAAGGGAGGGGAGAGGTCCTTCGGACCACAGGGTTAAGGCAGGCACCGTTTGGAAGGGCACAGCCTGCCCTTCCAAACGGTGGCTGACATTAACCCCTGGGGAGCCGGATCACGATTCGGCGCTGAAAAGCGCCAGATCGTGATCCTCTCCCAGAGCTGGCTGACATCTTGGATGTCGGCCAAGCCTCCTGGAACTCCCCATGAGGAGTGGCGTCATCGTGCATGGCAACCCTAGCTGCCAGCAATGGTGGAGCTAGGGGGTTTCAATGAACCCCCTATCTCCCGATCCCTGGCAGCTAGGGGTTAATGTTTGATATCGTTGGATTGGCCAGAGAATGGCCTTTCCAACAATACCAAACATGACCATGTACAAAGATTTTTTTAAAAATAAAAAATAAAAAATATAAATATTTAAAAAAATTATAAAAAAAATAAAGTTTTTTTTGTTTTTTGTTAATGCAGCAATATTGTTCCCATTTCAATTATAATGTGAACAATGATGCTGCACTTACGATTTTTGTATGCGGTGCGTTTGTTAAAAATAGCCAAATTTTCCCCAAAAAAAATGTAGCGAGTCCCATTTCTAATTTTTTTAACAAGCGCACCCCAGAGAAAATATAACCGCAAATGCTCGCATGTTAAAATGTGAGAAAAAACACTGTACATTGTAAATTATTGAAAATTCTAATTTTATTGCATTTTTTTGTTATACTATACAGACAGGACATGACGTATACATATAATAATGACATATTATGAATCTGCCGAGTCTGCCGGAAAGAACGATATATAATATGTCTGGGTCATATATTAAAATATGGCTTCAAAACGCGGTTAAACATGATGAGCGAAAGTGGTAAAAATGACCTCAGCACAGAGGTGTGAAATGCCTCAGCAGCGAAAGGGTTAAATACTGTGGTCATTACATAGTTGAATGTGCTGACAACAAAATCATACGAACATTATCAATGGAAATCAAATTGAGCAACCCATGGAGGTCTGGATTTGGAGTTACACTCAAAACTAAAGTGGAAAACAACACTACAGGCTGATCCAACTTTGATGTAATGTCCTTCCAACAAGTCAAAATGAGACTCTGTAGTGTGTTTGGCCTCCACGTGACTGTATGACCTCCCTACAACGCCTGGGCATGCTCCTGATGAGGTGGCGGATGGTCTCCTGAGGGATCTCCTCCCACACCTGGACTAAAGCATCCCCCAACTCCTGGACAGTCTGTGGTGCAACCTGGCGTTGGTGGATGGAGCGAGACATGATGTCCCAGATGTGCTCAATTGGATTCAGGTCTGGGGAATGGGCGGGCCAGTCCATAGCATCAATGCCTTTGTCTTGCAGGAACTGCTGACACACTCCAGCCACATGAAGTCTAGCATTGTCTTGCATTAGGATTAACCCAGAGCCAACCGCACCAGCATATGGTCTCACAAGGGGTCTGAGGATCTCATCTCGGTACCTAATGGCAGTCAGGCTACCTCTGGCGAGCACATGGAGGGCTGTGCGGCCCCCTAAAGAAATGCCACCCCACACCATTACTGACCCACTGCCAAACCGGTCCTGCTGGAGGATGTTGCAGGCAGCAGAAAGTTCTCCACGGCTTCTCCACACCCTGTCACGTCTGTCACATGTGCTCAGTGTGAACCTGCTTTCATCTGTGAAGAGCACAGGGCGCCAGTGGCGAAGCTGCCAATCTTGGTGTTCTCTGGCAAATGCCAAATGTCTGTCACATGTGCTCAGTGTGAACCTGCTTTCATCTGTGAAGAGCACAGGGCGCCAGTGGCGAAGCTGCCAATCTTGGTGTTCTCTGGCAAATGCCAAATGTCCTGCACGGTGTTGGGCTGTAAGCACAACCCCCACCTGTGGACATTGGGCCCTCATACCACCCTCGTGGAGTCTGTTTCTGACCGTTTGAGCAGCCACATGCACATTTGTGGCCCGCTGGAGGTCATTTTGCAAGGCTCTGGCAGTGCTCCTCCTGTCCCTCCTTGCACAAATGCGGAGGTAGCGGTCCTGCTGCTGGGTTGTTGCTCTCCTACGTCCTCCTCCACGTCTCCTGATGTACTGGCCTGTCTCCTGGTAGCGCCTCCATGCTCTGGACACTACACTGACAGACACAGCAAACCTCCTTGCCACAGCTCGCATTGATGTGCCATCCTGGATGAGATGCACGATTGTGTGGGTTGTAGACTCCGTCTCATGCTACCACTAGAGTGACAGCACCGCCAGCATTCAAAGGTGACCACACCATCAGCCAGAAAGCATAGGAACTGAGAAGTGGTCTGTGGTCACCACCTGCAGAACCACTCCTTTATTGGGGATGTCTTGCTACCTGCCTATGCTTCCCACCTCTTGTCTATTCCATTTGCACAACAGCATGTGGACTTTTGTATATATTATATATATCTAATTGATATAAAATGAATTCCTTATGTAATTCTAAACTGCAATTTAAAAAAAAATTCTTTACCAAAAATAATCTGTAGTGAGTCATAACACTGTATAGAGCCACTGCTAACTTGTCGTAGGAGGAAATGACATATCAGTCGCTATTCCTTGACTTTGCATTATGACGTGGGAGGAAAATCCCCATTGTGGTGACAAGTCCTCTAAATTTCACGGGCTTATCACTGTCACGGTAGAATGAGAAGTACAGTTAGAGTAAACTCTGATTTAGTTTTGGCACCTGCCTTTGACAATGTGACCTGTCTGTCTCTACACTAATTGGATGTGTCGGTAACCCATACGTCTGCGGTATCCATGTTAGTCATAGTGAGGGGAAGCCCTGTTACAGTGAAGGAAAAGCCTTATAATGAAGATATGACAGCTAGCTACATTTTATTCTTGCTAAGAAAGCTTTGGGGTAATGTAGCAAATAGACATTTGGGACCTTGGTAACACAAAAGAGCCCTAAATCCCCTTGATTTCAAGGAATCAAGAGGTATCAAAAGGACAGCATATTGATCAGAAGGGTTAATGAGTCATGCACCTGAGAAGGTACTCTGGGTCCCTATACCTAAAAGTGTTATATCCTGAGTCAGGTGCAAGCCTAGCCATGGCTCTGGCAACTTACCAAATCCATAGTCTTTGATGGCTTTGGCAAGTTTACCATAGCCTTGATTAAGTTTACTAAAGGCACAAGTTATAGCCCTGTTTGTCTGCAAATCATGTAAGGCTGTAGCAAATAAAATATTGATTTGAAGAAATAAATGTCATTATATGCGCCCACTTACAGGGTTATTTAGAAAGAGCCGATCTGGTCCCAAAATGGCACCAGTGAATCTCCCCGTACAGTGAAATTTCCTGGCCATTCGGCTGTTTAGAGAGCAGGCAGTTCGCCAAATTTTGTTGAATTGCCAACAAGTACTTCGACAGCAGTGAACTCCCCATAGAGAAGCAATGGTTAATCTATTCACAGAACAACGAACAGCAGTGAAATGACAGAGAAATGCGCTGCTGTTCGGTGGTTTCATTCAGTAGGTTTAACCAGGCGAATCCCATAGGCTTCAATGTTAATATTCCCGTTTTTAGTCAATATCTAATAAACTGTTTATTATTTTAATCTGCAGCATAAAGTTTCTTTATTTATTGTTTAGGATCTTTTCGGCATTTTTTTGGCAAAAAAATTTCATTATTTTTTTTAAAAAGCGTTTTTTTCTTTTTTCTGTAACAGACCTTTTTATTATCATTCATAGGACCTTATAAGTTAATGCCAGAAATTTTCGTTCAGTAGTATTTTGCAAACAACATTTAAATTTTTACACTTTCAATTGTTTTTTATTTTTTTACCCCGTTCGTCAGCTTGTTGGCTTTTTCCGGCGGCTGGTCAGCGCTGTGGGCTCCGGATCGTCGGCTTTTTCCAGCGGCTGGTCAGCGCTGTGAGCTCCGGATCGTCGGCTTTTTCCGGACGTGTTCAACGTGCTTTTTTGCAGCGGTTCGAGTGATCCGATATTGTATCGGATGAGATTTTCCAGCGGTTTATCGGTGGATTTTTGAGTTTCATCTCTGCACTCCGGGGACCCCACGGTGAATGCTGAATATACCACAGAGTGGGGAAATTTGATTGCCCAAAGTGCAGAGAATGAGAGAGTAACCCCTTTAGTCTTGGCTGGGATAAGAGCTCCTCCAACCTTATGCCGACAATGGACAATGAGAACTGATAAGTACATTTTTAAAAGCAACAGATCCAAGTTCTTATTTTCTGTCAGCAAACATTGTGAGATTAGAATTCATCAAGCCCTCCTCCTCATCTCCCAAATATTGAGTGGCACAATGTTTCTGTGAGGATCCACCCCAACCCCATGTTTAATGAACCATTTCCCCGAGGCTGGCATCCTTCCAAGAAGGAGGTATAAAGAGACCTATTCAGGAGGGAATCCGTCTCTTCATAATGCATTCCATGCAAGGTTCAACCGAACGCATGTGGAAGCCAATTAACTCTTGCATTCCTAGCTCACCTGCCAAGTCTTACTTAACCCTTTCCAACATGCCAGTCCACAACCTAAAATGATTCATTCAAAACAGCATAGATCACATGGATGATTATATTTTAATCTTTTTTAAATTGTTGCGTATCACACATCAGGGTTTATCATCTACACCTGGGACCGTCAGCCATTGAGCTGTGGCACACCGGTGTGTGGTAAATGGTCCTTAGGTGTGCAGTGGCAGAATAAGGCGAATGAATAACAGGGCACTGATAACATGTGGGTGTGATGAAGCAATGGCTCAAAGGGTTGATGTGTTATGGACTATAACTTTAAATACAAACTTAACATCTTTATAATCATTTTTTAAAATAATAAAATATACCCTTATAAAAACTGCTGGTGCGCCTTGACATTTTTTCCTTATCAATGTGCTGTTGGATGAAACGATGAAAAATAACTGCTCTGTACATTTAACAAATTAACTCTTTCCATGGAAGTTTTGTCTCCTTTTAGGCACTTTGTCATTGTTCATGTTTCACAGTCTTCTATTTGTATTGCTTTGTGTCATTCTCTGTGATTTCCTCATGTGATGTCACAGAAAATTCCGATAAATAAAACATAGTAATTTGCTCTAATTTAGAGATGTCTGCACATGCTTACAAAGTATATTGCCAAATGGAGCATAGAATGTTGTCAGCAATAATGTTGAGGTGTATCCCTGCTCTGCATCAGTCAGCACCATTCATTTTCCATTCCACTTTACAAAAACATCTGCTCTTCCAGTATTATATAACCATCATCTGTGATAAAACAGCATTCACAGAGCAAGATTTACTAAGTGATAAGACTCAACAGCAGCCAAAGGTCAGGGGAAACATTCTGTACTAATCTCTGGAGTTTACTCCATCCAACAGACCCCATAAAAATGCTTGCCACCTACAGATTATATTCTCCAGCATTTCACCTCTTAGTAAATCTATTAATTAATCTTCATCGTTAGTGAACTCAGTCCAGCAGAGTTGTCACAATGCAATAATTAAGGAAAACCGCAGCCTCTATTCTGACCCCTTCGGCAACAGGGTGCCAGTAAGGGAAAATATCTCCACAAACCGATGCCCATTAGTGGCTTCCTGTAACCAGTTCTGTTCCGACCCAGGCCCTGTATTAGTGGATTGAGTTGGAATATTTGGGAGCCGCTCACAAATACCGGCAGTGGCGTTGCAGCTGCTGCTGGTGTTGTCTCCTTGAGTCCATAGGGCTTCATGGAGTCAAGATAGACGCTGCAGGGGCAGGCACATTTGACTGCCATAGATGATGTCTTGTCATGAACACGTCTTCATACCATTTTCGGTGGATTTCAAAAGAAACCTAAACGTAAACCCAAAGTCTCACTTAGGCTAGGGTCAGACGAGCGCAGTGCGAACGCGCGTGCAGGCGCACTTAATCACGGCCGTAGTAGCAGCAAATGCCGGGCAATGATGGCCAATATACGAAGTACGGTCGCACAAAAGTCCGGCTGCGCAACGCAAGTGGAAAACGAACGCATTTTGTCGAGAACGTAAAACCTCTAGTACGGTTGTACAGAGTGCGCTGCATCCGCTAGAGGCGTGTGTGCGTGATTTGGAGATGTCAGACACTGCTAATGTCCGGCCAACATAACGTCCAGATGCACAAAGTGTTTTATTGATGATCCGTACAAAATCACGGATGCAAATGCGCATCGTATGACCGCTATCACGTACTCCGTGAAAAAATGCGTCCATTCGTTCGAACGCACTTTTTCACAGACAACGCGAAAATGCGTTCGTCTGACCCTAGCCTTAGAGTTAAAGGGATCAGACAAAGGCACCCAAATCTTTATCTCCAGACCTATTGCACACTTAGGCTAGCGTCAGATGAACGCAGTCATCACGTCCGTGTCTCCGCACAGTTTAATGTCCGTCATAGCATTAGATGATCAATAGAGACCAACACACGAAGTACGTGCGCACCGAAGTGCGTACGCACCACACAGGTGGCAACGGACGCCTTTTAGGCCTTGACGTAAAAGCGCTACAATGGAGACCAAGAGTGCGACGCATCCGCATAGCAACCTGCATGCATGATGACGCGACATCAGACGCAGCTCATTTGCGATGTCCATCACGTTATAGCTCAGATTTTTTGGTCTGGCTGTCTGTACCTGTCATTTAATTTCAATAAATTTTGATTCCCATATTTCCCTTTGTTTTCTACATCCGTTAAAAAAAACGGACCGTGTGGTGTCTACAGTGTCTTCCATCAGTACGTATGTCTGTTATGCACGCACACAGAGTGCACTCAGACTGCGTTCATCTGACATTTAGCCTTAGGCCGAGGGCACATGAGCGCACCTGGTGCGCCCGTACTTACCGGCACCCGTCGCAGCCATGTGATGCTGCGATGGGGCCAGTCACACGTTTGTGCGCGCGCACGAAATCCGCCCAGAAAGCCTCTCCGTTGAAACGCTAGACGCGCGTCAACGGGGCTGCAAAGCACGCGAGCGCACCAGTGGCTGCATCGAGTGGAAGGAACTTCCACTCTCACGGACGTTCCTTCCACGCTCGTGTGCACCGGCCTTAGGCTGCGGTCACACAAGCGCACTTTTCGCATCCGTCTGACTGCACTGTTTGCTGTCCGTCGTAGCTTTTCAAAGGCATCAGCAGAGAACAACACACAAAGCACGTGCGCACTTTTTCACGTACGGGCAACGCATTGTTGCAACGGACACCAAAATGACATCGACAAGATAACACTGCAATGGATGTAGAGAAACCCCTGCAACGTTCATTAATAAGAGTTCGCTAACTTAGTAGTTCTTCCTCTTTTATCACATGTATAACTGTTGTGAACACTAGAAGTATATTTTCCATGTTGGCGCTACGTGAAATTTATACTAAACAGACCAAAAGATACACTATATTGCCAAAAGTATTCGCTCACCCATCCAAATAATCAGAATCAGGTGTTCCAATCACTTCCATAGCCACAGGTATATAAAATCAAGCACCTAGGCATGCAGACTGTTTTTACAAACATTTGTGAAAGAATGGGTCGCTCTCAGGAGCTCAGTGAATTCCAGCGTGGATCTGTGATAGGATGCCACCTGTGCAACAAATCCAGTCGTGAAATTTCCTCGCTCCTAAATATTGCACAGTCAACTGTCAGCTGTATTATAAGAACGTGGAAGTGTTTGGGAACGACAGCAACTCAGCCACGAAGTGGTAGGCCACGTAAACTGACGGAGCGGGGTCAGCGGATGCTGAGGCGCATAGTGCGAAGAGGTCGCCAAATTTCTGCAGAGTCAATCGCTACAGACCTCCAAACTTCATGTGACCTTCAGATTAGCTCAAGAACAGTGCGCAGAGAGCTTCAAGGAATGGGTTTCCATGGCCGAGCAGCTGCATCCAAGCCATACATCACCAAGTGCAATGCAAAGCGTCGGGTGCAGTGGTGTAAAGCACACCGCCACTGGATTCTAGAGCAGTGGAGACGCGTTCCCTGGAGTGACAAATCGCGCTTCTCCATCTGGCAATCTGATGGACGAGTCTGGGTTTGGCAGTTGCCAGGAGAACGGTACTTGTCTGACTGCATTGTGCCAAGTGTAAAGTTTGGTGGAGGGGGGATTGTGGTGTGGGGTTGTTTTTCAGGAGCTGGGCTTGGCCCCTTAGTTCCAGTGAAAGGAACTCTGAATGCTTCAGCATACCAAGACATTTTGGACAATTCCATGCTCCCAACTTTGTGGGAACAATTTGGAGCTGGCCCCTTCCTCTTCCAACACGACTGTGCACCAGTGCACAAAGCAAGGTCCATAAAGACATGGATGACAGAGTCTGGTGTGGATGAACTTGACTGGCCTGCACAGAGTCCTGACCTCATCCCGATAGAACACCTTTAGGATGAATTAGAGCGGAGACTGAGAGCCAGGCCTTCTCGTCCAACATCAGTGTGTGACCTCACATATGCGCTTCTGGAAGAATCGTCAAAAATTCCCATAAACACACTCCTAAACCTTGTGGACAGCCTTCCCAGAAGAGTTGAAGCTGTCATAGCTGTAAAGGGTGGACCAACGTCATATTGGACCCTATAGATTAGGAATGGGATATCACTTAAGTTCATATGCAAGTCAAGGCAGGTGAGCGAATACTTTTGGCAATATTGTGTAGAATCTTTGTAATTTCCACCCAGTGACCATGTGACTTTTTTTGTGACACATATCTTCAAAGGATGCTTTTCTCCTATAAAAATTAAATTACATTAATTATATGTGGCACGGATGACAATTCCAGATCAATCACTGATGTGAATGTGAAATACACCTAGCAATTTCTCAGATCGTTAGCAATTAAATTGTCATCCAGTGTATGCACAATAAAATTGCTGTGCAGAACGCGCCTTTCCCTCCTCTCTCACAACTAATACAAATAATGCCTCAGAGCCGGGTTGCTGTGGCATGTCTTCTGGTTACCTACACACAACACGTACGGATACAGAAATTAATGGCATAATTACATGCTGGTTATAAAAATCCGAAAGCTCTGGCAGGTTAATGTCTACTAAGGACGGCCAAGCACTGCCCTATTTCCATCATATTTCATATTAAACTCCAATTTTCGAGTGCTTATGGCAAGACACATTGCTATCTCCATCTTTCTACCGACTGAATTTCCTTCAGGAAGATCCCAAAATGCCCTTTTGTTGCTAGTAAGAAGGCTCAGTCGGTTAATGCTGATGATAGTCAATTTATTTTCCAAGGCAACTCAATGCATACCTTCAAATTGTACTATAAAATATGTTCCGGCTTCTAATTTCAAGGTACTGGTTTTATTGTTGCTTTCTTGGCTGCACTAGAAATTGCATGCATTTTGAATAGACACTATAGTTGGTGCATTAACCAAACTGAGCAGATTCACCTTTGGGAGGACCTTTGTAGAATAAAAGGGTTATTCAGAAAGCACCGAAATTTCAGTGAAATTTCGGGGCTTTCTCGTTCGGCACACTTTGTTGCGCTTCGGCGATTCCAGTTCTATGACCCTACGGTGAGTTCACAGGGTCCAAACATGAAGTCGACAGACACTGCCGATCAGCCTGCCAAACACCGCCACTGACTGCCGAACGCTGCTGAAGAGCACCGAATGTTGCCGAACTTCTGTAAAAAACAAAAAAACAAATCTCTGCTATTTTTAAAAGGCATTTAAAACAATAAAAGTGCATGCAAATGTGTGGACATAATGAAAACGGTCCTACGAAAATGAATACAAAGGTCTGTTACAGAATAAGAAAAAACACCATTAGAAAAAGGGAATCAAAATTTTTGCCTAAAAAAAAAAAAAGAAAAATCTTTCAAGGTTATTCAGAGAGGTGAAAACCAGGAGAATGACTGGAGAAGTGAAAATTCAAGGTTAAAATAGCCAAACCAGAAAAATTCTCCCATTTATCTCACTTTACAAAACGGCTATTTTGACCTAGAATTTTCACTTCTCCAGTCATTCTCTTTGTTTTCTCCTCTCTCTGAATAACCCTGTTAAAAAAAGCTTTTTGCTGAAACTGAAAAGAATAAACGGTTGAATAAAAAAAATTAATAAGGCTAGGGTCAGACTAACGCATTTTTCGCATCGTCCGTGAAAAAGTGCGTTTGAACGAATGGACATATTTTTTCACGGAATACGCGATAGCGGTCATACGATGCGCATTTTCGTGCGTGATTTTGTATGGATCACCTTTTTGCGTCTGGACGTTATGTTGGCCGGACATTAGCAGCGTCTGACGTCTCCTAATCACGCACACACGCCGCTAGCGGACGCAGCGCACTCTGTACGTCAGTACTAGCGGTATCACGTTCTCGAAAAAATGTGTTTATTTGCTGCTTGCATTGCGCGGCTGGACTTTCATGCGGCCGTATATTGCCCGTCTGTATATTGCCCGTCATTGGACGTCATTTGCTGCTACTGCGGCCGTGATAAAGTGCGGCTGCACGTGCGTTCGCGCTGCGTTCGTCTGACCCCAGCCTAAAAATGATACTATTTTTTTTACATTGAATCCCACGGGATTCGCCTGTTTAAACATGTCGAACTGAACCACCAAATATCAAGGCATTTCACTGACATTCCGGTGCAGTTCGTCATCTTTCAAATAGATTAACCATTACTTCTCTATGAGAAAATTTCGATGCTGCCGAATTGCGGCAGTCTGTGACGAACTGCACCATATTTCACTGTCAGTTTGCCAGTATTTGGCAAACTGACAGTTTTCTGAATAGTGAAACTGCCACGAAATTGCACCGTACGGTGAAATCCACCGTTTGATGCAACTCAGTGGCAAGTTCAGCGCTCTTTGAATAACCCTTTAAGTCACTGCAGGGTGACCTCAGTCTTTCATCCTTCTCCAATTTATAGGATAAAGGAGGATAATATGCCCTATTCTCCAAGGCATAGCTGAAATCTGGAGGACGATCTCTGCCTGGCCTTCCTGTTATACCCTTAATAGGAACAAACAAAGGACTTTTGTTTAAACAGAGATTACAGATGATTGAGGGATCCTATGGGCAGAGAAAATATGTTTTTTGTAGGTAAGAATTTGAAAAATGCAAATAGTCCATGCAGGTGCATTGCTTCAAAACAGAGCCATGACTTCATTGGGCGTCTATAATATTTACAATATATATGGCTGCATAAATTACAAAGAAAAACAAAATTGGACACTCCAGACAGCAAGAACATTAAGGAGTTTGAATCTGTTAAGGCCCGATGATTGGTCTCCCCATGCCCCCCTTTTCTGTGCCCATAGGGCTGATTCAGCCTTGTAAGCATTGTGAACCACCCTGCCCAGAAAGCTGTCAATCACCCTGAGCTGGTCAGCCTTCCAGGGTTTAGGTCAGTAATGTACAGCTTTGTGCATGCCTGACCAGCTAATGCAGAGGTCAGCATCTTTGGCGCTACAAATAACATCTCCCTAGAGATACAGCCAAACTAAGAATAGCTGAGTATCATGGGAGATGTAGTTTCAAAACATCTGAAGGGCCAAGGTTGCTGATCCCTGAGCTTATACCTCTTAATGCGCTTGCATCGAGAGGCATCGGAATGCCTGGGTGCTTGAGCAAGCATCCAGCCTACTGACAGCTCTGCTTCAAAGGAAAAAGGGGCGTTAAGAACGGAAGGGGGGGCCAGTTGTTGGGGAGAAAAAAGTATGATTGTTGCGCTCTAGAATGCAAATGGATGTGGTTGGGGGGTGCAGTAAATATTTAGCCCCCCTCCCACCTCCATTTTTTTCCCCTGGAGTGTACCTTTAATTCTGTATTGCAAATTTTATTTACTTTATTAATTTATATTTACATTTTATGTATTGACATAGTTTTTTGTTTTCCTAAAATAGAAAATGGTGGTGTTTTCTGAGTATAAAGGGACTGCAACCTAACAGATCAATTTTATCACATTAAAAAAACATATTTACATTGCTATTCCTTGATAAAAAAAAAACGGAAACCACTGTTTACTTTTGCTCAATAAAACAAGTTTAACCCTTAAGGACACAGGGGTGGCGCCCTTAAGGGGTTGATTTCACCGACGAGGCGTACAGGTACGTCTCGCCGACAGCTGCCGTCACGCGGCACTGATTCTGAGCCCTCCCCGCAGCCGGCGTGCAGTGCGCGTCATTGGCTGCAGGGGACAGCTTGATTTCAGGCCGTCCCTTTCCAGCCAATGACGCGCACCACAAGTCAGCGCGCGCAGGCTTCGGGGAGGGGCCAAGGCGGTCCCATTGAAGACAGCGGGGTGTACATGTACGCCCCGTGTCTTCAAAGACCGCCTGCCGCCAGGACGTCATGGAACGTCCTGCAGCGTTAACGGGTTAAGTAAAGTTAGGGTTAAATGGCCATAACTCTATATATTTGTATGGTTATATTTGTTCAACTGAAGCTGACTTTTTTACAGAGATAATACGGGTTATTCAGAGAGAGCCGATCTGGCCCCAAAATGGCACCGAACAGGGAATTTCCCCGTACGGGGCCATTTGGCTACTCAGAGAGCAGGCAGTTTGCCTAATTTTGACGAATTGCCAGCAAGTACGGTGCTTGTTTGACAGCAGTGAAATCCCCCATAGAGAAGCAATGCTTAATCTATTCAGAGAACACCGAACAGCAGTGAAATGTCAGTGAAATGCCCTGCTGTTCGGTGGTTTCATTCGGCAGGTTTATGCAGGCGAATCCCATAGGTTTCAATGTTAAAAATATTCACGTTTTTATCGAATATCTAATAAACCGTTTATTCTTTTAGTCTGCAGCAAAAAGCTTCTTTATTAATAGATTTTTCAGTCACGTTTAGCGAATTTCATGTTCGTTTGTTCACCGTGACTACGACGTGGATGGTGCGTATGTTGCCAGCGAGTGCAAATTCCTACATTTAAGCTCGTAACACACCGCATGTGATTTTGTGCGGTCCTAAGTGATGTGAGGCAGACCGGGGGAAAGCGGCAGCTGGCGTGAGAGGTGAGGTTGAGCGCAGGGAGGTGGAGTTAATAGAATTCCCACCAATCAACTCACTCGTATGATCGTTGTGACAATTTATACGCGCACTCTGGTTGGTGTAAGTTCACTGTTTTCATCCCAGAGCACTTGGCTACGCGTCCGAATGTGAGGCAGCATACAGTATCAAGACACGTCGACTGGGCACATCTGCGCATCGCTGCTTAGTCCTGCGGTGTGTCACAGCTTTTATAATGGTGAGGAGGAGATCGTGATGCCAGATTCGTAGTGACTTTCAGGATTTTTGAGCAGAGACTTCCTCACTGGATCTCGCAGACTGAACGTCAATCCACTTTAGATGCTTAGTGAATGTATAGGTCATTTTTGTTGTTTTTGGTCTTTTTTTACATGTGTAATTATTTTCTTAAATGTTCCCTGGTTGTGTACCCTAATGAAACTTGCTGCACACATTATTGTTAATCATGTATTAAGGGATAGAGGCAATATCTACATTTTAGAATAGCACACCTGGCAACATTTCTATAGTCAATGCGCTCTTTATTCAATTCACCCAGTCTTTTGCTAAAATAGAGACGTCACTGAGGAAAAGTGGAGTGGCTTATTTTATTTTTGAGTCTAGAGTCCCAGCACCTGCACATATAAACACCCGATCAAAACTCAATTTTTTTTTTTAATATTTAAAGACAGAGCGATTTATAGGGCTTCCTAAAGGATTAAGACTGACTTGTGTTATGTCACATTTTCTCTCTGCAGCTTAAAAAAATGCAGATACTTTACCTGACTTTGGGACTGTTTATATTTTAGCTTTTTACATGAATATTTTTTTATGGAGATTGCATCATCTCTAAACAGATTAATATGATGTATTTTTCATGCTTTTCCTTCGATTTTGAAATGATTAATTTTGTGGTCAACAGCAGTAGGTGATGTGTGAGAGGCTGAACCCGATGGACGCATGTCTTTTTTCAGCCTATCAACACACTTGATAATTTTTCCTTTACAATGTCTGACTTTATATGTTATGCATATATACAGTTGTGTTCAAAATTATTCAACCCCCAATGCTGTAAAGGGTTTTAGGGAATTTAGTGTACATTTGTAATTGTATTCAGAATGAAATCCTACAAGGACTTTTTAAAGAACCATATGCAACTAAAATGACATCAATTGGTTTTGTAATACAGTAGTAAATGTTTCTTTTGTGAATTCTTCATTGACACAATTATTCAACCCCTTAAAGACCACCACTCTGAAGAACAGAGGTTCATTCAAGTGTTTTCAATCAGGTATTGAAAACACCTGTGGATGTCACGGAGCAGCAATAAAGCACAATAAGCACCAATTAGGCAGCTTTAAAATGACTGTGATACTCAGCTCCTTCTAGACATTTACTGGTGTGGTTACAAACATGGTGAAGTCAAGAGAATGGTCCAGGAAGACAAGAGAAGAGGTGATTACTATTCACAGGAAGGGCAATGGCTATGAAAAGATTGGAAAGATGTTAAACATACCAAGAGAGACCATAGGAAGCCTCATTCGCAAATTCAAGGCAAAGGGCAATGTTGAAACGCTACCTGGTCGTGGCAGAAAGAAGATGCTGACTTCGACTGCTGTGCGCTACCTGAAGCGTAGAGTGGAGAAAAGTCCCCGTGTGACTGCTGAGGAACTGAGAAAAGATTTGTCAGATGTGGGTACTGAAGTTTCAGCTCAGACAATACGGCGCACACTGCGTAATGAAGGCCTCCATGCCAGAACTCCCAGGCGCACCCCCTTGCTGTCTCTAAAGAATAAGAAGAGTCGACTGCAGTATGCCAAAAGTCATGTGGACAAACCACAGAAGTTTTGGGATAGTATTCTGTGGACTGATGAAACAAAATTAGAACTGTTTGGGCCCATGGATCAACGCTATGTTTGGAGGAGGAAGAACAAGGCCTATGAAGAAAAGAACACCTTGCCTACTGTGAAGCATGGCGGGGGGTCAATCATGCTTTGGGGCTGTTTTGCTTCTGCAGGTACAGGGAAGCTTCAACGTGTGCAAGGTAACATGAATTCTCTTCAGTACCAGGAGATATTGGATGACAATATGATACAGTCCGTCACAAACCTGAGGCTTGGGAGACGTTGGACCTTTCAACAGGACAATGATCCCAAGCATACCTCCAAGTCCACTAGAGCATGGTTGCAGATTAAAGGCTGGAACATTTTGGAGTGGCCATCGCAGTCACCTGACTTAAATCCGATTGAGAACCTCTGGTGGGACTTTAAGAAAGCAGTTGCAGTGCGCAAGCCTAAGAATGTGACTGAACTGGAGGCTTTTGCCCATGACGAATGGGCGAAGATACCCGTAGATCGCTGCAAGACACTTGTGTCAAGCTATGCTTCACGTTTAAAAGCTGTTATAACAGTAAAAGGATGTTGTACTAAGTACTAAGATTGAATGTCACTTGGGGGTTGAATAAAACTGATAATGATGTGAGCACAGAAAAGACATTTGTGGTTATTTCATTATAAATGTTATGTTATATTTGTCTGACCTACACGTGCCTCTTTGATTTAATTGTAAGCAAGATGACTGAATGATCAAAATCAATGTCAAACTGGCCAAAACACTCAATTTTAGTGGGGGGTTGAATAATTTTGAACACAACTGTATATATAATCTTATATAATGGTCCTCAAATACAAAGCTCTCCATAAACATGTCCCTGCCTACATCTTTTCTCTTATTTCCACCCTAACTCCCTCCTTCAGGATTTTCTCCCGAGCTGCCCCCTCCCCAGCAACATTTAGACTCTCCTCTTCTCTCCAGTCCTTCAAGAAGTCTCTGAAAACACATTACTTTAAAGAAGCCTATCAGCTCACTCCATCATTCACCCACTGTACATTTCCTGCACCATCTTCCCACCCAGCCCACATGCACCCTGATACTTCAGGTCTTGTATTTACCCTCACGTAGTGTGTCACCCCTCTCCTCTTAGATTGTAAGTGATTTTTAAACACTTGTAACTGTAACTGCAGATATGTTTCAACCAGGTCATTTTGCTCATCAAATAATCTCTTATTATTATCTTTGTATATCTGCACCCCTCACTTTTTCTGAGCCGCACCCTATCTATGGAACTCTATCCTTCGCAACATTCAACTCTCGCCGAGCCTTCAGTCTTTCAAAACCAATCTAACAACACATTACTTTTGGGACACCTATCAGCAGTGGCGTCACTAGGGTTGGTGTCACCCGGTGCAGTAACTCATGGCATCACCCCCCCCCCTAGTTTTCTTCTTTAAAAACGACTGTTACTCATAAATCACAACTCCCATACACCACAGAATGTAACGACAATAGTAGTGACATTAACAGTGAGCGAAATTAAAATGACTCCTTAACTTCTTCACTGAGTGCTGAGCCATTTCACCCCTGTGTGCTGAGCTCATTTTGGCCGTTTTGTGCTCATCATGTTTAAGCGTGTTTTGAAGTCAGGTTTTATTATAGGACCCAGAAAAATTATATATCCTTTTTTCAGCAGACTTGCCCGATTCAAAATATATCATTATTATGTGTATACGTCATGTTGCGTCAGAATGCTGTAGCAAAAAATGTCATAATATAAATTTGATTCAGATTTCAGGCATTTACAGGGTGTAATTTTTTTTATCCATTTTATCATCCAAACCTTTGTAGTTATATATGGTGTAATCGTGTTAATTTTTTTTAAATTAAATAGAAAATATGCAATTTTAACCAAAACTGAAAAAAAACACAAATTTTTACTTGTGTTTTGGAGGCTTTTGCTTTATGAGTATGACTATGTATAATACACTGAACTTGCTCCCACTGTGAGAAATGAGAAAGTGAGTAATGGCAGTGGTATTGCTCATTTTATACAAATGGCCAATGCCACAAAAAAATATAATAAAATAAAATATAATTTTTCGTTTTTTTTTTTTTTCTGTTAGACTGCACATGGAAATGTTCATTGGAAAGGCTCTGACCTGTCCAGTGACCATAACTTGACTTTGTGGGTGTAAAGAATGGAGATACGGGGGTCCAAAGAACCCCTACTCTACTTGCAGCAGTGACACGACTTGTGATTTAGATGGACAAATGCGTAATAACGCATTCCGCCATCCCCTCTCCATTTGCCCCACCATAAATGAGAAGGTGAGTTAATGCAGCAGCATTGTTTGCTTTATAAGTGAAAGCACATAATGCACTGCCTTAGAACAGCTATAAATTAAATATATTTCTGCAGGTTATATAGTCATATGTTTGGAAAGGCCAGACTCTGACCTTTCCAATGACACCTCACTTGCCCATGTGCAGTGTAAACATTAGAGATGCAGAGATCCAATGTTTCCTTGCAGCAGTGTGGCAGTTTAGGATTGATAGAACAATGTGTAATCACATATGTTGCCATCACCTCTACACTTGGTGGCGAAATGGGAAATGAGATTGTGATATAGTGCAGCATCATTGTTCACTTTATAATTGAAAAGTGAACAATAGTGCTGCATTAAAATAAAAAAAGGTTTATTTTTATTTTCCCTATTGATTTTTTTAACTTTTACATTCAACCTGGTCATGTTTGGTATCATTGGCACGGCCATGCTCTGGCCGTTCTAATAATACAATACTTGACCATTTACCTGCTATGGTTCCTGAGATATGGTGGTACAAACTACCCCTGTATCTCCTCTATATAGAGAGTTCCCTGCCCGATCGGGGGAAATCCCATTTCTGACAGAATGCGTGATGATGTCGGTGGGTGTGGGGAGGTCCCAAGGTGTCGTCTAACTTCCAGGAAGTCAGACCACTGCTGAGATTCCCTTGGACCGCAAACAACGGGTTAAATTGTAAGTATTACTGCCTGGTGGCATCCCCACCTAGAGGGTGTCATCTGGATGCAGTCTGCACCCCCCTTGTGACGCCACTGCCTATCAGTTTATTCCATAACCCAAATTGTACCTTTCCTGATCTATCTCCCACACAGCCCCCATACATATCACTACTTCTCACACTCAATTTACCCTCTCTTCTATGTGTCACCTCATTCCTCTTAGATTGAAGCTCACTTGAGCAAGGTACACTTTTTCCATCTTTCTTAGTGCGTCAAACTTATTTGATAATTTTTGTTTGGCTTACCCATTGTACAGCACTGCGAGATATGTTGTCGCTTTATAGATAATAGTAATTGATATATATGTATAAATTAGAAATGTATATATATATTTATGTTTCTAATATAGTCGCTTTCACCTACATTTATTAAGAAACCCCTAAATGCCTGGTCACCCTCACCCCTCCAGCAGAATTCAGTAATTTACATTTTGAAAAGTAATTTTTAAGGATCCAGCAGGTATCAATAATTACACATATGAAACTGTGACCCCACATCGTGACCTGAAAACACATACATAAAAAATAAAATGGAACAGAGGAACAGGGATAGAAAACGAATACATTGTTTACAGTAAACTAAAGGATTAAAAGGCAGGACACAGGATTTACAGTTTACGGGCGGCTAACCAAGATGGCCGCGTGATCCCGGAGCTCCGCACTCATCCCAGCTTACTTTAGCGACTCTGCAAATCAGCCCGCTCGACCCTGGCTCTGAGTGATCCCCTCGGGTCCCAGACTACACCGGGTACCTGGAGATGCCCTCAAAAACAAAAAAATCTTTACCTCCGGGCCGTCTTCACCCCTTATTTGGCGATCGCACGCCAGGCCCGGAACCTGCTGCCTCACCTAAGATGGCGGCCGCCACCTCGTGCTCTCCTGACAGCGGCCCGGCCACGAGAGGAGACATAGAACGCTTACTCTCTGCGTTCCGCGCTGACATAAAGGGCGATATACAGGAGGGTCTGGTAGCAGTGAGAGCCGAAATCGATGCGGTGGGGGCCCGAACAGACGCTCTGGAGAGGGCAAACGATGCCTCAGTAAAAATATATAATGATATGGCTCAGCATCTGGAGACTCTTACGGAGGAAGTTCGCCAACTACAGAGAGCACAAGAAGACCAGGATAACAGGTCCCGGCGGAACAATGTTCGCCTCAGAGGTGTTCCAGAAGATGTTACGGATCTACAGGACTTTATGCACAGGTACCTGCTCAGTCTATTACCCGATACCCCCCGGAACACTGTCTATTCGACAGGGTACATAGAGCTTTAAGACCCAAGCCGCGACCTGGTGACCGGCCTAGAGATATTATCGCAAGATTCCATTATTATGGGATAAAAGATGCGGTGGTCGCAGCCGCTAGAACGCAAACGCCGTCTATTGATAACGTTATGCCGAAGCTGTTTATTGACCTCTCTCCTACTACTCTACAAAATCGCCGCTCCTTTAAACCTATCACGGACCAATTGATTGCACATAACATCAGATATCGCTGGGGATTCCCGTTCAAACTTGTGGTATCCCATCACGGATCTACGCACGTCCTGGAAGATCTGCAGAGAGCTGACCGCTTCCTTCACGCTCTGGGCCTAGCAGAGGTGAGACCCTCCCCGCCACGAGAGAGGCCCTTCACACCGCAGAGGATGGAGACTGAATGGTCTCAGACCTCACTAAACAACCGTCGAACACGACATTCACCGACTCCTCCACCATGACTGTTGTCGCCTCACTCCGCCATGTGAGGCCTACACGAGATTGCAGAGCCTCTGTCGGTATTGTAGCACACTTTGAATATGCAACTCACCTGAGTTTTTACATTACGACCTCAATGGGATGATGAGCTCCCGATTGGATCCAGACGAGACCAGGATATTGCCATAGGTGACATCACCTGGTGGATGTCGCCGACCACCCCTCCGCCCAGGGCTCTGGGCGCCCTTCTCGGATTTTTCCCTGAAGTGGATAACTACGGGGTCTGGATGATACCCGAGACTGTCTCCCTACTGGATGGGATCTTTGTTGGATTGTTTTTTTGTACAATCCGAGTTCGTCTGTATGAAGGTTCTTCCTTCCTACGATTTCTTTTTTATTGTCTGTTTTTTCTCTCTCTTTTTGCGAACAGATTTACCATTTGGTTCCTTTTTTCTCATTTTTTCTTTTTTTCCTTATTTCTTTTTGATCAAGGTCTCGAAAGGTCAGGTAAAATGTGGTCACTTGTTAATGTACGTGTATTGGTGTACCGCCCAGGTGCGCTGGGTTTTCTAATGTCATTTTCTCCAGGTACACAGGGGTCATCTATTGATGTGTGTGCATTGGTATACCGCTTAGGTGTCCAAGGTTTTCAATTCCCGCCTTCCCCTGACTTCACTCTATTGCCCTGTTTAATTGTGACAGAGATTGTAGCTCCCAGATGCTCCCCCCACAGTTGTCTCTTCAATGCCGTTACATGTAATTTCACATAATGTAAAAGGGTTTAATAACCCAATGAAACGACGTAAAGCAATGCGATCCTACGTTTCGTTGGGAGCGGATATTCTCCTCCTCCAGGAAACGCATTTCGCTAAGGGTAAATCCCCTAAATTTTTTGATAAACGATTCCCGCTACATTTCCATGCCTGTGCACCTACGAAACACCGGGGAACCTCCATTTTTTTCCGCTCCCGCGTTAATTTTGTCCTCCGTAGAAAAGTATTAGATAAGGAGGGACGGTTCCTGTTTTTACAGGGCTCCATTGACGACAGACCGATAACACTCCTCAATGTCTATGCTCCCAACACCCGAGACCCAGCTTTTTATGACCGGCTCCTAACCCTGCTAGAACCCTTCCCTGGGGGGAGGTGATCATCGGGGGAGACTTTAACTCCATCCTCGACCGGGTCTTGGACAGATCTAACACCCCTACTCAGCCTGATTCTCATCCGAACCGCCCACTTCTTAAAAATTTCTTGCAACAAACTCAAACAGTAGATGCTTGGCGCCTCCTGCACCCCACAACACGGGATTACACATTTTACTCCCATCCGAACATAACATACACAAGAATAGATTTTGTTTTTGTCCCCCAGAGGGCGGTGAGAGATGTGCTATCGGCCAAGATTCATGAGATAACATGGTCGGATCACGCACCTCTCAGTGTGGTCTTGGCGGATGGCTCCAGAAGCTCCCCCCGCCCTCCCTGGCGCCTACCAGACGCCCTGTTGTTGAGACCGGAAGTGGTGGCGGAACTGGACCTAGCATTAACAAACTTTGTTCTAGATAACAACCCCGATCATTATCACCCAGACCTGTTGTGGACCACTCATAAGGCGGTCCTACGAGGCCGACTAATAGGCCTTCAAGCGGCCCACTATAAGAAACTACACACCCAAACGACAGACCTGACCACTACCCTCGCCGCTTTAGAGAGATTACATAAAACTCAACCTGACCCTCTGATCTGGAATAGAATAGTGACTACCAGGGGGGAACTAAACTCACTACAAACGGAGAGGGCACTAGGTGACCTCCGTAGGGTCGGACAACTATTTTTTGAGAAGGGAAACAAACCAGACGCCATGCTAGCCCGCAAACTGCGCGCCCTGCGTAAGCGTAACTCTATAGCGAAAATCCAGAGATCAGAGAATCCCCCGGCAGTAACTCCGTCAGAAATAGCAGAGGAATTTGCGCGCTATTACACTAAGCTATATGACGGCACGACAGCCCCATCTGATAACCAGAAACTACAAAAGATCCGTTCCTTTTTAGAACAACTGCCTCTACGTACGTTGTCCCGCCCGCAGGCGAACGAGCTGGCGACCCCAATCACAACTGAGGAGCTCCTCCCGGTACTGAAAGACCTCAGAATAGCTAAAGCCCCAGGCCCGGACGGGTTTAGCCCCCTATACTATAAGAAATTCCGAACTCAATTGGCCCCACTCTTAACTAATATGTATAACGGCTTTTTAGAAGGCAAAACCCCCCCCACAGAACTGCTGGCCGCCTCCATAGTGGTGATTCCCAAGGAAGGGAAAGACCCTTCTGCTTGTGCCAGCTACCGCCCGATCTCACTACTGAATGTAGACATGAAAATATATGCAAAGGTATTAGCTACGCGCTTGAGCCGCCACCTGCCTTCACTAGTGCACCCTGACCAGGTCGGTTTTATCCCGTCTCGCGGTGCCCCAGATAATATTCGCCGCACGGTGAACCTCCTCTCTATAGCGCACGCTACCAAACAACCGTCCTTATTGCTTTCCCTTGACGCCGAGAAGGCTTTCGATAGAGTGGACTGGACATATTTATGGGAGGTCTTGAGGAGATTCGGGGTTGGGGAGGGGATGATAAGGGGTATTCGCGCACTTTACACTTCCCCTTCGGCCTCAGTCATGACTATGGGAGGGAGTTCAAGACCATTTGACATTTTAAATGGTACGCGGCAGGGTTGCCCCCTGTCCCCACTCCTGTTCGCCTTGTGCCTGGAACCCCTAGCGGAACAGATAAGGGGCCACCCGGATATTTCGGGAATAGCAGTGGGCAACAAAACCTATAAACTAAGTTTGTTTGCAGACGATATCTTACTCACGATAACCCGACCACTCGTCTCATTACCGAACCTGTATGGCTGCCTCTCCTCCTTTGGTGCCCTCTCTGGCTACAAAATTAATATTACTAAATCCGAAGCATTAAATATTTCCTTGCCCCCGGAGGTTGTAACACACTTACAGGAATCCTTCACCTTTCGCTGGTGTCCCCATCGCCTCCAATACCTGGGGATATACCTCACTGCTCAAGTGCCACAGCTCTACACCTCTAACTACCCTGACATGATTAAGCACATTAAATCCCTACTGCGGCAATGGTCCTCCTACTCCATCTCCTGGATGGGCCGTATCTATGCCCTTAAAATGACAGCACTCCCGAAACTTCTGTACCTTTTCCGCACATTACCGATCCCTATACCGCCGACGGTATTGCATGACCTTCAATCAGTCTTTTACCGCTATATATGGCAGGGGAAGAAACCGAGAGTTTCCAGAATGATACTACGCCGCCCTAAGATACATGGAGGTCTCGCAGCCCCTGACTTAGCCCTATACTATAAATCGGCACAGCTGACGCAAATCCTCCAATGGTCCTCTAGAAGGGGTAGGGTCTGCTGGGTTGACATTGAGAATGACCAGGTTGCCCCCTCATGCCTATCACAGATTCCCTGGAGACAGATCTCCGCGACAGAAAGGGGTCGCTTGTTGCCTACCACTACTCATTCATTAGATATATGGTCTAAGGTCAAATACTGTATGTCCCTCACGCCGCTACTTCTGGTCTGTTGCCACTGCGGGATAACCCGCTCTTCCCCCCATGGATGGGGGAGGAGGGCCGGGCTTTTGCCTGGTGGCTCGGGAAGGGCTTTACGACACTAGGAGCAGTGCTACTGCAGGGGAAGTTCCCCCGGTGGGAATACTTTAGAGAGTCACATGATATCCCTTTACGAGAGTTTCATCGATACTCCCAACTACGACATTTTGTAAGTAGTCGTCTGAATATAGGCACGCCAGTAGAGACTACATTTGAACGCTTAGTAATGAGAAGCTCAAGCACTGCAGGAGCGATATCCCAAATATATAGTCTTCTCCTCCGCCCGTCTCTCGAACGCCCGTGCTCGTACCAGCTACTATGGGAAACAGATCTGGGTCGCCAATTGACCAATGAGGAGTGGGGGGCAATAAAGGAGTCCTCAATGGGAATAACGACTTGTACTCTGATAAAGGAAAATTGCTATAAACTTCTTTCCAGGTGGTACCTGGATCCGGTCCGCTTACAGAAAATCTACCCCACGCTAACTGGCTTGTGCACAAGGGGTTGCGGCAAGCGAGGAACGTTCTATCATATGTGGTGGGAGTGCGGGATGGTAATAGTACTGTGGTCCACAGTTTTCGATATGATCTCCAGAGCTCTGGCTCTACCAGTACCCCCGGACCCCGCTTTGGCCCTGCTTAACAGCCCGTCCAGACGCCACGGTCTGTCCCGCCCCTCCCTTCGACTAACCCATCGTATCTGTACAGCTACTCGCATATGTATAGCCCGCTCCTGGAAGCGGGAACTTCCCTCCTTACCGGAGATAGTGGCGAAGGTGTGGTATATATATAAAATGGAACGCCTAACTGCTCAACTACACGATACGCTTCAGCAATGCACAAAGATATGGGAACCTTGGCTATCGACACAGACCGTCTAGTAATTGGATATAGCACTGTCGGACCTAGAGACCTTGATCTACAAACACAAGAACAAATTTTCTTTTTTTTTTTTTTTTTTTTTTTTTTTTTTTTCTTTCTTTTTTCTTTTTCCCTTTCCTCCCTGTATATTATTTATGTAGTTAAATTGTAAGTTATATGCATGTAGTTAAATTGTAAGTTTTATGCAACTGATACGTATGTCCTTTCGAGGCATCAATAGGTCTCAGGGAAAGAAAGCGGGTTCAGTCTCCCTCTGTTATTTGTTTCTTCTTGTTGCTGCCTCCCTGAGATTGTATATCGCTCTATGGGCTTCCATGAGCGCCTCGCTGCTGTATTACTAAAACACCAATAAAAATCGTGTTTCAAAAAAAAAAAGGCAGGACACAGGGTATTCAAAGTATCACAGAATAAAAAAGGTCTCTTCCGTTTTGTGTTTAGAAAGCAACATTTTATCCCCTCAGGCTCTAAAAATCACCACCTACAATTCCTTAAAAGTCTGCGAGACCTCTAGAACAAAGAAAGCAGCGCCTGCGGGCAGTGTGTATCTATGTGTTGTGTGTGGGTCTCCCAGCCACCTGGCTCAGGTGAGGTAGCCTGCATGCCTTCACTAGAGATCATAATCCTTAAGGGGGGATGGGGGTGGGTTATGAAGTCAGGGAAGCAAAGAAAAACACAAGATGAAGAAAGAAAAATAAATAAATAAAAGAAGCAGCCTTTGGCAGTACACACAACAGAGTCCCGAAAAGAAACATGTATATGCAGAGAATAACACAAAGGGAGACATAGTTCAAGAGGCAGACTGGGCAGGTTTTGACAGGCACCAGGGCGATCTCACATGCCTGGAGCTTCACTCACAGAGGCCAGGAAAATGATGGAGAGATACCTGGGATGTCAAGAATGACATTTCAACCTCTAGCTCTGGAGATCTCAGCTGGAAATGGGTGTTCCCAATCATGCCTGTTCAGTAACACCTTAAAATAGGGGAGATTAGGTAATTCAACATTTCTTTGTTGAGCAGAAAACCTTCAGTCCTCCAGCAGTTTCACAGGAAATGCCGAAGACGTTACAAATTGAAAGAATGGTAGTTTTACTTTGGTGGATTAAGTATAGAGAAACTAGGGTGAATTCACAGTTTAATGAAGGTCACCATAGTCCCCATTCTTTCCACCAAAGCTGGTCAGTGCAGTTCTCTATCTTGAGTTTGTATTGGGTTTCCACCATAGTTTCTGTCAGGTTATTCAACTCAGATTTCACTGTAGCTCCCATCGGTCTTCGGTTGAAGTTGTCAGGTGTTGTTCTCAGCACTGTTTCTGTCAGAGTTCAATGGAAATTGCCACTTTAGCCCCTTCACTACCAAGTGATTTTCCAAAAATCCATTGTCAGAAACTAGTATTTTTTTGAGAAATCATTTTTATTAAATTGCAGTAATACATATTACTGTAAATAACCTATTTGGCCAGAAGATGGCGACAAATTGAGTTACAGAGGTTATAACAGCAGGTCTATTTTCTTCTATTTCTCCTGCATCGGCTGCTGACAGCTTCTGAAAGTCCGATATTTCAGAGCTGCGAGCAGCCAATTTTACGGTTTCGGCTATTTGGGCATTATGCCCATAGGACTAAAACCTTGGAGGCACCTTCTGCAGCCCAAAAGCTAATGAAATGAATTTGCAGCAAACAAATTTAATTTGCTTTTGGGCTGCAGATTAGCATATCGAGATATCTCGACATCGGGGCACCAGATGGTGCTTTTGAGGCCCGAGATATCTCAATATCAATAGTGAAGGGGTTAAAGCAGTAGACGTAGATTCAACTGGTGCGAACAATGAAGAACGGAGAACAGCCACAGTTTACTTCTGCAGCATTGTTCCAATAACTTTGCCTTTGTTCACTTTGGTTGCAATAAAGGTGAATTTCACACTTGCTTACCACAATGGTGAACATCAGTGGCTTTTGAATTACTACCTAATTACCTATAGCCTCATATCAATATAGTCCTGACCTGATTTCGGCATACACATTGTACAGGAAAATTACTGGGAGCCACTGCAATCCAAGTTGCTCATTATATTTTTCCTGGCAATTGGAAGAAAACGAATGGCTCCTAAAGGTGGCAAAAAGTGAGGCATAAATCAGTTAAAACCCTATAAAAGACATTAAAAATAATGCGGCAAATAAAATGCTTGTAATCCCTAGTGAAGCTAGGAGCACACTTTGCTGCTTTCTCAGGTGACCGGTATTTCCTCAGTATCTTTTCTTCGGGCTTACGCAAGCCCTCGTAGATTTGCTATCTCAAGTTAGTCTACGCTCCATGGAGTCCTATGAACTATGGGAGTAAATAACTCAAAATGAGCGTGTCCATTACCAGGTTCAATGTAGAGGAAATAGGTTTATGCTTACTTTTGCTGCTAAATCCATTTAGCTAAATAATTTCCTGATATTTGCTGAGGAGAACAAAAAAGGTAAATATCATGTTCAGAAATGTCACGGCTCCGCCTGAATCCCGTAGATACTTTCTTCTAACCTGCCAGCTGAAAAACACAGTTCTCCCTTGATGTGACCAGGGGCTCAGATATGTACTTACAGGGTTATCCAAAGAGATCCGAATTGCTTGAGAAAGGTAACCGAACGCTGAAAATCAGCGTTCGGTTACCTTTCCTGACCATTCGGCTATCCAGAGAGCAGGCAATTCGCCAAATCCTGGCGAATTGCCTGCACATACGGTGCCTGTTCGGTGCCTGTTCGAGGGCAGTGAAATCCCCATGAAAAAGCACTGCTTCGGCTATTCAGAGAACACAAACCAGCAGTGAAAGGTTCCCCTAATGCCCTGCCATTCGGTGGTTTAATTCGGCAAATTTATTCAGGAGAATCCCATAGACTTCAATGTTAAAAATATTCCCGTTTTAATTCAATATCTAATAAACCGTTCATTATAAAATTCTGCAGCAAAAAGTCTCTTTATTTATAGATTTTTTAGGATACTTTAAGCATTTTTCTGAATTTTTTAAAAAAAATGTAAAAGTCCGATTTTTTTTTTGATTTTTTTTCAGTTTGCTTATTTTTTTGTAACAGCCCTCTTTATTATCATTCCCTGGACCTCCTGTGAAAATTTCAGACATTTTCGCTCAGTAGTTTCTTTGCAAACAGCGTTTCATTTTCCCAGATTCATACAAATGGTTTTGCTAATTTATTCACTGCCTCCTCTACGTCACAGCTGCTTCGGCTCTGTGTGATTCGGCTCCTTTTCGGCTCCTGTTCGGCTTTTTCAAAGGTTAATCCAGATGTTTTTGCTTGTTTTCAGCGTGCATTCGGTGAGTTTTCGTCAGGTTTTCGGTAGCTTTTCCCTGCAATTCGGGGACCCTGTGCTGTTTGCTGAATACACCGCAGGGTCACCGAAATGCAATCGGCAAAAGGAACCGAATTGAAGAGAACGAAAAGTCACCGAACGTGCGGTGACTTTTCGAATCTCTTTGGATAACCCTGTTAGTCGTGAATTATTATTATTATTAATTAGTATAATTTTAATTACTTAACAACAATGCATTGTTGTTATGTCTCAGCCTTTCCACCCCTTTATTTCCTTTTTTTTCGCTATCCAAGGCAGATGGGCACTTGTGTAGTACCTTCCAGAGTCGAGAAATTCTTCCATGTCTTAAACTGCAGTTCCAGAAAACTTTATATTTTAGCTTATCCTAGAAACCAACCCTGTCACCATTTAACATGCGATTGCCATTGGATATACTGTACACACACATGTGTGTAACGCTATCCATTAGCGCAAGGGTCATCAACCTCGGCCCCTTAGAAGCTGTGGAACTACATACTCCCATGAGACTCAGCCAACCTAATTATTACCTGAGCATTATGGCAGATGCAGTTTCAAAACATATGGAGGGCCAAGTAAATGTTTTACCATACCGATCCTGAGGCAGATGGGCCTTTAAGACGCTGGACATACTAGTTGACTTCTATGGGTCGCTTCAGCCCCACCAGCAGTCTGCGCACACCATCGCAGTTGGCTGCTGCAGGACAACCTGAACTCAGGACATCCCCCTGCAGCCAATGATGGGCATCGGCGGCTCGGCAGGCTGGAGGAGGTGCCCGCCGAAGTGGCCGACGTTAACCCCCTCCCACCGGGCCAAGCCGCCCGGTGTTAAGGATTAAAAACAAGACAGAAGATGCAAATTTTGGGTGTAGACAGAGATACAGCATGTGTTTTACTTTGAATTTGATAGGTAGGATGCAAACAAGTGTGGGTATAAGCATAAATAGAGTGCAGGCAGAAAAATCCACTACTACTAGTGTGTGCGTTCAGGATAAATGTTACTCGGGTATCAAAAAGAAGGAGCACTTGCAATTTAAGGGCATGTTAAATCGGAGACAAAGCCATACAATAGCAGCTTCTGTTTCCAGGCCTTCACCTCATAAATGACAACATTGAAATATAACACAGTTTTATCCTCTTTAGTAATGACTAAATCCCATAAAGGCGCTGCACTCAATCCTTATAAAGGCCTTTTGGTATCTTCCAAATGCACATAAATAATAGAAATTCTATATATTACAGATACATCCATTCTTTGGATTTGATTTAAAAAACGTTATATATATAGGTTTGCACATTGTCAAAATTTATTAAACCAAAATGAAATAACATATATTTAGACATTTTAGTAGTAATGTATTTTATCCATTTTTTTTAGCAATGTTCCTTTAAGCTCGTGAAATGAACAAAACTCATATCTTTGAAAACACGGTTTTTGGGTCTAATCCAGATTGTGCATCTAAAAGCTACAAGCGTGTGAAAATCCCGATTTTAATGAAATGCTCTGTCAACCCCAAATGATGTTTGTTCAGCCATGCAGATGTAATAGCAGTCTGATTATCCTTTCAGTAAAAAAAAAAGGAACGTCTTGTTAGTCACAGTTTTAATTTAACCTCTGTGAGACAAAACTGTCACAGTGCAGAAAGTTACACTAGACCAAGGTATTCAGATAGTCATAGCTTATATATATATATATATACAGACAGTTTTTAAGGATGTATTAATATAATTGGAGATATCAATTCAATCACCTCAAGACTTGCAGATGATGTAGAGAATCCCACTATGACATGAAGAAGATCTGCTGATCTGCTGATATTAAACTGGCATCCAGAACCCCAAGGATATCATCATGTATGAAAATGAATAACAATTTAAATAAATGCATCATCCTATATAATCTGCAGGCATAGGTGTCTCTATAGGGGGGAAAGGATGGGCAACTGCCCCCTCCTAGGTTATTCCTTGCCCTCCTGTGCCCCCCCCACCAGGGATCAGCATCCAGCCTCCCCCACTTATTCAGGCTGCGATATCTCCATCCACGTGCATCATGGTCAAGTGAGGTGTCTTTGGAAAGGGCGGAGTCTGGCCTTTCTTATGATATCCAACATGACCATATTCAGTGTAAAATAAAGATCAGAAATAATAAAATAAAAATTTAACTTTTTTCACAGGGTTGAAGTGGCTCAGCAGTGAAGGGGTTAACGGTCACACTAGATTACATTGTGTATTGCTTTCTTTTTTTGCCTTTTTTTGTTGTATATTTAGGGTTAATGGGCAGGCTTCACAGTATACATTTTATTTTTTTCCTTGATTAAAAGCATTTTAAGGGTTAATGGCGTGCCTCACAGTGTATATGTTTCATGTTTTTTCTTGATTACTGGCATTTTAGAGGTTAATGGGTAGGCTCCATGTCTCACAGTGTATTCATTTCATGGTTTCCCTTGTTAATGGCATTTTAGGGGTTAATAGGTCAGCTACACGCCACACTGTTTATTATTTTTATTGTATTTCCCTGGGTTTAAGACATTTTAGGAGTTATTACGGAAGTTAGAATCTAAAGAGCGCATTCATCTTTAGATCCTTTGCTTTTCAACACATTACGGGGAATCCATTTAGCCGAAAATATGGTGTATTCCCTATTTAGCGAATGGTCACCGTAATTTGCCAAAACTGGAGTCGCTAAAGCAGTTATCAGTAGTCGGCAAAAAACCGCCAAATACAATATTGCAATTAAGTATCAGGATAGTAGAACATAAAGGTATCATTGCATCACATTACTCTGAGATTTAGGAACCTGAGTTATATATTTAGGTTTTTTCAGTGGCATGATTTAGTGGCAAAAATTATCAGTGCCCCCCTCCCCCCAATATTGACTGTGGTATCTTATGTGCCCCCCTACATATTGTTCCTAGAGTCGCCGCTGTCTGCAGGTTTTGTCTGTACATATGAACATATCGAAAAACTCTGGATTGGGTACCACTGTATGTATGATGCCTTAGGCATAGGGTGGCCCCTGTGCCTACTCCCCAGTCAGACATCAACTTTTTGATGACAAAGCAGCTTTCAATTTGAGGTCATTAATAAAATTTCTAATCACACGCACACAAAACAAAAATGCCAGGGACAGGCAAAGCAGACCTTGATCACCATAATGTATCCAGCGTATTAGGAGTTCACTAATTATCATGTAATTACTGTAAAAGCTGGCTTTGTCTCAATCATGGACGTCCTTTGCAAGCCCCATAATCAGCTGATGGTATTAAAATACTTTAAAATGAGTTGGGTTTCTATAGTCAGCTTCATAAAACACTCTTGGAGCAGTTATTGAAGTTATTCTGTTATGGGGTTCATTATTTAAAGTTTGAATTGACCCAAATGCGCACCATTATAATCAATTGGGTGGAGTAGAGGTAACATCACTGCTCTGCATGGAGAGAGCCTGTGGAGACACAGGTTCGATCCTGGCAAGAGCACCTCTCCAGTAAGTCTCCTTGGGCAAGACACCTAACGGTACAAACTCGCCACCCAGGACATACTTGAAAATGAGAGGAATCTCAAAGTATCCTTCCTGGTAACATCCTTTCTCAAAAAAAAAAAAAAATTGTCAGGTCTTTCTTCCAGACGTGTTCTATGTGCCCAGTTGGAGAATGCTGAAGGGGTTATTCAGAGAGCACTGAAATTTCACTGATTATTTTTTATACGTCATGCCCTACCAGAATACTTTAACAAACAAAAGTATATTTCCAATCAACTACAGCTTGTAAAATAATTTTTTTCACATTTTAGCATCCACAGCCTTTGTGGTTATATATTCTATGGGGTACGCTTGTTAAAAAAATATTAGAAATGGAAACCCGTTACTTTATTTTTCAGAGAAATTATCAGGGTTATTAAGAGAGAGGTGAAAACAAGGAGAATCGGCAGGAGAAGAGACCAATCTAGACCAAATAGCTGATTTTTCTGGTTTGGCTATTTTCACCTAGAATTTTCACTTCTCCAGTCATTCTCCTGGGTTTCACCTGTTAGGGTTATTCAGAGAGATCCGCAAAATCACCGCACATTCGGCGGCCTTTCATTCCCCACACTTCAGGGAGATTCAGCAATTCCTATTTCGCCGACCCTGCGGTGTATTCAACAAGCACCGCAGGGCCCCCGTAGTGCCGGGAATACTCGCCGCAAACCCACAGAACACTTACTGAACACTCACCGAATACTCACCGAAAACCCGCCGCAAAACCCCCGCTGAACAAATCACGACTAGCCGACAATCACAGCGCAGAGCAGTCACCGGAAAAACCCGACAAGCAGACGAACGTGGTAAAAAAAAAAACGTACGCTTGAAAGTTTCAAAATTGAAACGCTGTTTTCGACGTTTCGGAACTCTCTGAATAACCCTGTGTGTGTATGTGACTTTAGCTAAAATTGCAGCATCATTGTTCACATTATTATAACTGAAATGTGAACAATAGTGCTGCATTAATTAAAAGAAAAAAATTACGTTTTTATTTTTTCAAATTTATTTATTTTTAAATTAAAATTTTATTTAAATTATTATTTTACTCGTAACATGGTCATTGTTGGTATCATTGGTAAGGCCATGCTCTGGACTTTCTAATGATATCAAACATTTTCTTCTAGCTGGCACTGATCGGGAGATAGCGGGGTCATTTGGTCCCCCGTATCTCCACCATAGGCAGCTAGGAGTTAATTCCCACAACTGACGCCATCATGCGCGATGAAGTCAGTGGGTGGGGGTAGGGCCCGGAGGCTTAGCTGACATGCAAGATGTCAGCCACCTCCGGGAGAGATTTGCGATCCGGTGCCGAACGGCACTGGATCGTGGACCAGCACCTCAGGGGTTAAAGAGAGACTGTTACCTTTCCCACGATGCATCTCTTGAACGTCAATCTCTTCCCGACTGGGAGGGAGAGTGGTTCAAAGGACCCCCCCTTCAGGCGCTCTTCCGGCTTTGCCAGAGCGGCGCCTGAAACTGACATCATTGAGCCTGTCGTGATGTCGTCAGTACGCCGGGAGCCTGGAGCCGGTAAAAAAGCTGGGCCTGACTTCAAGGAACACAGAAAACCACGGGTCCCCTTAGAGAGAGGTGAGTGTTCCTTAGAATACCCCTCTTTCGGGACGAGTGTGGGGAACGTCCTTTGCACATAGTGGAGAATCCCCATGACGTTCCCCACACATCGTCCACATCCAAGGGGTTAAGGTTTACATATAAAAGCAGGTACAGAGGTCCTAAATATGCTTTTATAGACATGTGCATTCGTTTTAGTACTAAAACGATTTAGTCAGAATTTTGGGATAATTTAGTTTTAGTATGACTCAAGAGAAACGAAACTGCTCAGTACAAAAAACGAAAGAAACTAAAATAAAATGCACTACATTTTAGTTTCAGTCCTTTTTGTGATATTACATTGATGAGTGAAGGAGACCAGCAATGAAGAACGCAACATCACAACATCCGAAGTTCTGCACCCTCCACATGCCAATGCAGTAGGATGTTCTATACAGAGAGGGGCATTAATTAATGCAGAAGGATGTTCTATACATTATACAGAGAGGGGTATTAATGCAGGAGGATGTTATATACATTATACAGAGAAAGTTATAAATTGAGGAGGATGTTCTATACAGAGAGGGACATTAATTAATGCAGGTGGATGTTGTATACATTATACAGAGAGGGGTATTAATTAATGCAGGAGGATGTTCTAAACATTAAACAGAGAGGATCCTTTTTTCAGCCCTTTAAATCCAGTGGCTGTGAGCGCTGAGATCGGCTGCTTGTTACATTATCTCTCAGTACAATGTATCAGGCTCAGTTGTTACAGTAACTGACTGTAACAGTGCTCAGAGTTTCATTAAAACAAGGAAATAATATTGTTCTAACCTCTTATATATGAAAATATTATTTACTAGTTTTACTGAAACTGAAACTCTGAGCGCTGTGATGAGCAGCAGTCAGTTACTGTAACAGCTTTGCCTGACACGGGCAGTATTACAATGTTGGTGCTAACTTAACAAGAGCTGTTGTAAACTGAAAACCTCCATTGGCTATAATGGCTCTGGAAGTTTACAACAGCTCTGGTTATGTTAGCACCATCTATGTAATATGGTCCACATTGTGCTGAGATTGAGAGATACTGTAACAAGCAGCGATCTCAGCCCTCTGAGGATCCACTACAATAGTAATTGTATCCACTGGTTTTCGGATGAATGAAATTAGTTTTCATACTAAAGAACTGAAAACGAATTTCTTTAGTAACTAAATAAATTGCATTTTAGGACTAATCCATTAGTTCAAAACGAAATTTTGTGCTGTGCACATGTCTATGCTTTTATTCTAAGGTACAGTTTTATTATTTACATAAATTTAACTGGTAGGTTGTCAATGCTTGTTTTAATTTCATGTTGACATTTTTATAGTATTTTGTGGGTCGGGGCAGCAGAATGCGGAGTGACTCGTGCAGCATCAAGCCTAAGTATGTCCCTGGGTTCACATACAGACCAATGCGTTAACATTCTACCTACAGTCTGGGAGAAGCTCCAGCTAAATGACTTCTACTGTTAAGCTTTTCCATAATCACATCAACCTAATGAATAATATTGAGTGTACCAAAAATGGAGTCAGTACGCAGCTATTTATAGAAATAGCCCCCACAAAAATCAATGCATTTTTTTCAAGAAGGATAAATGGAGAATTTAACCCTTTTTCACCCATGTTCAGAATATAGATACTGCTATTGTCTGACACAAAACAACAGATTCTCTCTCAGTAAGAAAAAAAATGCTGAATTAGCCATACAGGAATCACGCTAGCTACCCTGACACAGTCTAGGTCAGCAACCTGGGCCCATCCGATGTTTGGGAATTACCTAATCAGTGACAGTGAATCATGGGAGACGTAGTTCCCAAACATCTGGTGGGCCCAGGTTGCTGACCCCTGATCTGCAGCCTTGCGTTTATCACAATATCATAACGTTCTCTACAGTAGATTGTAAGCTCATGTGATACAAACCCTCTGATCTACTGCTCCTCGCTTCTTAAAATGTGTCACTTTTATCCTTTTTATATTCCTGTTTATATAATATATAATTAAATATGATACGAAAAGCTGCTGTAAATAATTTAAAAAAAATAATAATGTTACCTGATTCGCTTCATACACCTGACTACATTTCATAAATAAGTGGCTTCTGCCAACATCTGACCTGACATATTTCTAAACCCGGAGTCATTGCATCACCTTTATATGAGGGTAAGTGATCATTCAGCCCTTGCTTTAAAAGAGATGCGCATTTAGGACACACCTAGGCGTCTTTTCTTTCACTGAATTAGGCCCTCACCCGTCCTTCCTGTTTGGGATGTGCTATGTCATATTAAAAAAAAAAACTTTAAAACTCTGCAGTCAAATGAGAAGAATTCTGTAATTCCGGCAGCGATACTTTGTAATCAAGCTGCCTGAGATTTATCGAGGTGTCATCCAGAAAGGAAAAACCCAACGGAGAGACAAGCGGCACAGTTTAACGCGGGCACATGCCATTCCATGTAAAATATGGTTCGTTTCTTCACTCCTAATGTGACCTACTTAGCAATCAGGAAATTTAATAAGCAATTGCTCCAGGGTAAGAACAGAATAAGGAAACTCCCCATAATCCTTTGTGAAGCATTATACTTTGCACCATAAAATAAGATTTAAAAGAAAGCCGAGCAGCATTTATTACTTTTAAACACAGTGCTTTCTTTCATTTTTATTGGTCGTGTAAGATATCACAGGGAAACATATATATAATCTTGAAACAAGTATCTATTTTTTGGGTAGGGTCGAAGAGGGGAGGAAAAACCCAACACAATAAAGTCTGAGGAATAAATCCATAGGGATTAATGTCACTTAGACTGTAAGCTTCATGCGTCAAGCACCGCCACGCTAAAAAAGGCAATTTTATATGTTTTGAGGGACGTCCTCCCACCTGTTTATAAGGTCGGAGATGTCGGCTCATTCCAACTTGATGATTGTTCCATTCCAACGTTTCTTCACCTGCTCGGCATGAGCGTGGATTCCCTGTAAAAATGTCATTGAGCTGACTTTTTTTCCTATCGCAAGAGCATTTTTCTCCTTTGTATAGTATTAATCTTGCTTTTTTATGCTCTGTTCTGTTTGTTTCTTGTCATGATTTGAGATGAGAGTCATGGGACCAGGTCTGGGTGCTAAATGTCATTCTATAGTTGCCTGTGTCAGATAGCATTTATCACCTGACCCGCTGCCTTGCCAGAGATTAAAACAGAAAAGGAAAAACAGGTTATGGGGCAAATTGAAGACAAAGCAAAGAGCTGCATTTGATATATCTTCCTTCACGTCGCTTATGTGATTTATTCCAGGTGGTTATGTGAAAATGACGCAAGTCCTTGGTCCCCTCCCCAGATGTTTCAGAGCTTCCTTGACATCTTTAAAGAAATACTTTTAAATCTTGTTTCTAATCTGTATACCCCAAAACAACCTTTTCGGCTTACTTGCCTCCTCATTGGCCCTCCGACGGCTTTCCGCTCCAGACTTTCAAAATTTGAAGAAGCATGCTACGCGCGAACGTCACACACATCCAGCCAATGAAGTGATTCCTCAATGGAACAATTCATAAGGACATTGCACATGCGCGGTGCCCTGCGATGCAAGTGCTCACGTACTGTTGAAAATGTCAACACTCCATAGCGCGCTGACGTCAGAGTTGCCTAACCTAGAGACAGGAAATACAAATCCTGGCTGCTGATTGACAGCTGGGAAGGCTCGGTATGATGGGAAATATAATCCAGAAATATTTGGAGTACCAAGGCTAGTCATCACAATGAGTTACACTGGCATGACATGTTACAGTATATCATTCAAATTAACAGGTATGAAAGAATGAAAGAGAAATACGGAGAAAGTATTTACTAGCATAGAGACCACCACGAGAGTAGTATAATACATAGAAAAAGCAATCCTGTAACAGAAAAATTCGGGGGATAACTCATATCGGTACATATATAGAAGGATGTTTCAGGATTAACAGTGAGTAGGTGTAGCTACGATATATATCTGTTTAGCATATTTACTCTATATTGAACAGGTTCTGGAATTGGGAACCTTTCTGGCAGGACTGTGACTCACTATCACTACCATTTTTATGTTTTTTTTATTCTTATTCTTTTTTTCAGCTTTTTTCGCACAATTTTTTATATATTTATATATACTGTGTGTTATAGGCGGTCCAGGATACAAGTTAGTTCCAGCACAATGTGGTGCGCAATCATCCTTATTATTATTATTATTATTATTGTCATAATTTTTATAGCGCCAACAGTTTCTGCAGCGCTTTACAATAACCAAAGGGCACGAAATACATATAAACGGACATAGGATGGAAACAAGAGGTGTAGAGGGCCCTGCTCATAGGAGCTTACAGTCTAGAGGGATTGGGGTTGAGGAAGACAAGTGGAATTGCACTAGATTGCAGGATCATTAGTGCCAGTGTTTTGGGAATGGTGGGGCCATACAAGCGGCTTCAATCAAGTGTGAGTAGGTGAGCAGAGGGATGAGTTGCATCAGTGATGTGGTACGCTAATCTGAAGAGCTGGGTTTTGAGGGATTTCTTGAAGGCCAGAAAGTCAGGGGAGAGTTTGATAGGGCGAGGCAAGTTATTCCACAAGGCCGGTGCTGCCCTTGAGAAGTCTTGGAGGCGAGAGTTGGCCGTGCACGTGTAGACAGGTGACAGGTGGAGATCACCTGTTGAACGGAGTTGTCTAGATGGAACGTGCTTGCGGAGTAACGAAGACATGTAGGAAGGGGTTGAGTTATTGAGTGATTTGAACGTGAGCATCAGTATTTTAAACTGTATCCTGAAACATACAGGAAGCCAATGGAGGGACCGGCAGAGTGGGGAGGTATGCGAGGTGCGTTTAGTGAGAAAAATAAGCCTGGCCCCTGCATTCATTACAGATTGCAAAGGGGCAATACGGGAGTTGGGGAGGCCAATAAGGAGCGAGTTGCAGTAGTCAAGTCGTGAAATGACAAGAGCATGAACCAGCACCTTTGCGGTATCTTATGAGGACGTCATAACAATCAATATACTATCCGAGACATAGTAATGGATATAAGTGACAATATCTAGAACGTACTCACTGTTAATCCTGAAACATCCTTCTATAAACATGCCAGTGTATGATGTGTAAAGTGTCAGAGATTGTTCTGGATAGGCACTCTAGCAGGCAGAGATCATGAGTAGTATGCAAGTGGTGCACACTCCGCAGTAATAGCATTAGACCAGGAATACTCCGTAATGGAGCACTGAAAATATATTAGGACTGTCACGCAGGCAGACGGCAGCCTAATGGAATAGTAATTAATTTGTTAAAATCCAGCACATCAGAGTAGCTATTATTATTTACTGTACATTTAATTTGTACAACACTTACTGGAGATGCTTTACAAAGATTAATGATCAAACAGGTCAGCAAAGAGAATAATAAGCACTACAATAAGATAGAATCCGACTGGTTAACGACGAGCAGAAAGAGAAGACAGCAGCATTTGATGGACTCACATTTTAGAACGCCAATATCGCTAAGGAATAAATCACAGTTCATACATATTGCAAAAGAAACAGGGAAAAAAATATCTATTTTATAGCAAAGTTATTTTTTACTTAACGGGAATGTTTCCTCTAAGCACTGTAGAAAGTACTTTGTGTTTTTTTTTTGTTTCATTTCACAATCCAGTCAGATCGTTCCCACTTTGGTGAATAAACCCTCAATATGTTTGACAATCTTAACATCTTGCAGGTGTTGTTTTCAAAGACTGCACGATTTTCTTATGTCAGAGATAGATATTAGAAAATCGGATCCTTTTTATTGCTGTATTCACACTCTATTTCTGTAGTGATGGTTTGCTGTGGTAGATAAATAAGAAGAAAAACAAAACGATTGGCCGATTGGGGTTTATATTGGTTCTTTATACCCTCGGGCTCCATAGTCTGACCTTCTTTGAGACATAAATCGTCACTATATCCTCAGCGTTAGCTGCACAAATCTGTTCAGAAGCCGCACAAAATGCTAGGGTTGTCTTTAATGTTAGGATGGCTCCAGGCGAGCCTTTCCTACTGCTCTCTATTTCCCTTCTCTTTCCCTTTTCTGTCATTTCTTCCTGACCTCTCTCCACATCACCACCTCCGTCTCTCTATCAGAGCCTATTCTCCCTCAGATTCCCCTCTTTTCATCTTTATATACACTTCAAAACTTAGCATTTCCTTACTAAGCTAGTATCTATTCCGAATTTCTTATTTAATCCAACAGAATATTTGAAGTTAGTCCAATACCCTGTAGGTGATCCATCTGATATCAAGGAGCTAATGTACTTGATATGAACATGATGTTGGTGCAACATATAATCAATGAGGGCCCTGCCATGATGCCAATGCACCAGCAAAACAGCAAACTGTGATTCAATATTTCAGTGGGTGCTTGGCATGTGGGGGCGAAACACAAAGCACTTCAGCTTATGGATTCAAGGGGACTTATTATTTTTATTATTCTTTATTTATATAGCGCCGGGATATTCCACAGCACTGAATAGTGGAGACTTGAGACATTGAGACTGCACAACATTTAATATACTAGAACAGGAGGAAACGAGGGCCCTATCCCCATGGGAATTTACAATCTAGAAGGGTTAGGGGTGGAAACCGGAGGAGAGGACTGCAAGGTGAGAATGATGGACTGCAAGGTGAGGACTGGTTGGGGCAGTGAGGTGTATTAGTGAGTCGGGTGGTAGGCTTGCCTGAATAGGAATGTCTTAAGGGAGCATTTGAAGGAAGGGAAACTAGGGGAAAGTCTGACAGTACGAGGGAGAGTGTTCCAGAGGATGGGGGCCGCGCGTGAGAAATCCTGCAGTCTATCATTGGAAGAGGTGATGCGGGAAGAAGCTAGGCACAGGTCACTGTTTGATCTTAGGGAGTGGGCTGGGGTATATTTGGTGATTAGTGAGGACAGGTAGTGTGGAGGTGAGTTAATGAGAGTTTTGTACGTCAGGGGAGGGAGTTTTAATTTATTTCTACAGTGGATGGGGAGCCAGTGAAGGGACTCTCAGAGAATAATGTGGTCGGCGAAACTCAAAGCACTTGAGCTTATGGATTCAAGGAGACTAATAGTCAACAGACCAAGGGCAAGTGATGTGTTACAGGCAATTGTTCTCATTTCCATTGTTCTCCCATACTGCAGTGCACTTCTCTGTGTCGTTATGTGAAGCAGGTAGAGGGACATACAGTAGCTAATAAGTAAAGAGCATTAAGTTAGAAGAGGGAAGTCTGCAGACTCTGCTTTTAAATTGCAATAACTTCCTGGATGTAGAAAAGAAAAAAGTCAGAGACTTCAGAACCAAATGGAATGACCCTTTAATTATTCTACTATTGAGAATATTTTTAATTATAAAAATAATAGGAAAAAAATTAAAAAATAATATTAAATCAATATGGAAATCTAGGATCTAAATTGTCTAAACCAGACAAACATGTACACAGGAAGCTTCAAAAATACAAGTGATATTCAGCTGCTTTTTTCATATTTCGTTTGGGGCTCCATTGAAGACATGGCAGATCCAGCCAACATCTTGTTACTTTTAGGCTGGGGTCAGACGAGCGTAGTGTTCACATCCGTGATTGCGCCTAAAAGTACGTCCGTGATAGCATGAAAGAAAGTCCATTGGAGCCTGTTACACAAAGTACGTCCGCACTGAACTGCGGACGCACCACGGCCGCGGCAAACGGACGCAAGGCAGGCAAGAACGTACAACCACTAGAACGGCCGCACAAAGTGCGCTGCGTCCGCAACTTCCGCATAGCTTTGTGTGTGAGTGATGGAACGTGGTCAGACGGACTGCATTTATATGTCCAGCATTTTTCACGGACAAAATGGTTTTGCTTTTTAATTTATTTTCCCTCCTACATCCGTCAAAATATACGTCAGTGAAAAAAACGGACTGTGTGGACACTACTGTGTCTTCCGTACTGACGTACGTCCGTGTGCACGGACATACAGTCCGTAGAAATCACGCTCGTCTGACCCTAGCCTTATAGCTATATGACAGCGTTAAATTGCACTTTATGGGTAAATTGTACAAAGGAATTCATGTAGAAACCAGGAAACGTAGAGCTATGCCATCAACTATTGTTCATCGAGAAGAGTTAAAAGAGAAAAAAATAATCTAACAATATGAATATAGTGACATTCCTCCATGTTTTTTCCCATAGAAGACATTTGCAAAGAAAGATACATATTAAACAAAACAAACCAAAAGGCCTCTTGCGTAGTATTTAATTTAACCCTTTCTTATGCATGTATGACCTAGATAGTTGTCATTTTTGGAAACCGAACACGCGTGTAGTGTATGTCACGCAATATGTGTAGGGCGGCCTCCATATAACCCTGAGCCTCTGTCTCCCCATCCCCCGCACGATCCTCTCATTCTGTTTAGGGCTGAAGAGATTTAGGTCAATGCTCAGCAAATATGTAACAGCGAATGAATACGTTTTGACGCTTGAGTGAAGGAAACAAACAAGTGAAGCCTTAATATTATCTACACCAAGACTAAGGAACCTGTAACTCCCTGACAGCCGATAAACTGTAGCATCAAAGAAAATGGAATTCCTCCTCTTCCTCAGATTCTCCCTCTCATTTCTCACATTTTAGCACTTTCTGAAAACTTACATATATGATGGAGGTTGCCACGATTAGCATCAAATCATGTGCAGGAAATGATCTCTATAAAAATCAAAATTCATTAGGGATCATCATTCCTACATGACCTCCGTGTCTTATTTTTTCCCTTAACCCTTGCTTATTTAAAAATTCCTTGGGCTCTTATGGTTTTTTTAAATGTGGAATTCCTTATTTTACTTTAACAATACCTAATCACACATACTGATCGTCCAATGCAATCAACTTCTTCTTCTTCTGGCACCCGCCATGGCAATCAGATCTCCACAGTGATTCTTCCCTCATTATCTGTTCTTCTTCTTCCATGCAGACCTTTAATTTCTCTTTCCACCTCTCCTCATCCAAAGATCAATGTGGAAGCTTGAAAAAAATCAGGTCATCAAAAACCTTCTTGGTGAGGAGGTGTCATGAGTATTCATTTAACACCTCACTGCCAAGTACTTTTTGTTGAAAAAAAAATTATAAAATGTATTTAAAACATGGGTTGCACAGTTAACCATTAAATGGAAGGTAAAGTGGCAAGTTTCCATACTAGTACACGTTTAGAGGCATTTAGACCCGTCCAGCGGTAAGGGGGTTAAAAATTTATGCAAATAGAGCTTTGTTTTTGTATGTAATTGCATTACAATGCAAAATTAAGTTTACATATTTTTGGAAGAGTATTTTTGCTGCTTTATGCTCACTTATTGTTAGCCTTAGTTTGTGGTAAGTCTGGGTAAAACTAGGCTTGTGCACCGATTTTTTTTTCCGATCGATTCGATTTGTTCGGATGTTTAAACTTTTCGATTCGGCTCGTTTCGACCGATTTCTGTTTCGGTTCGGTTCGGATCGTTTTTCGTGTACATTTTTTTTTCGGAATATCGACCATTTTTCGTATTTTCGGGTCACTTTGCTCGTTTTTTGTATCGACTTTTCGGAAATTTCGGAAATTTTCATTTTTTCGGAACGTCTGTTCTCCTCGTTTCAAAGTGTCTACGATAATTCTGGCGATTCTATCGTGGTTTTTTTTATTAAATAAAGATCCTTTTTTTCTTATAAATAATTGAATATACATTTCACAACTTTATTTAATCATATTAAAATGATAAATTTCGATTTGACACATTTCAAGTCCAATCGAAAATTCCGAAAATATTTCATTTCGGCTCGGAAAACTTTTCGGATCTGCCATTTTCGGATCTAAAAATTTTAGGAAAATCAGCCGCATCCGAAAACACGAATCGGGAAATTTCGTGACAATTCCGAAATTCCGAAACCCGAAACGCACATCCCTAGGTAAAACAAGAAAATACAGCTGAAATGAACATTTGGAGAGACCAGTATTCCTAAATTTCAATTTTTATTGTTATTTATGGAAATTCGTCAAAATGACCATATTTCATGGACCAAACAGAAAACATGTAGTGGCCAATCAGGGCAGGCAAAAACTCTGTAATTTGAAAAATACCTCTGCATCCACTGGCAGTACATGGTTATATATATCATTTGTTATTTATATTCACGCTCTGCATACATACAGTGACTGGCTACATGATAAGATTTTTTAAAAATGTATGGGCTCTATTAAATTCTTCGCGCAAACGTTAACGCGTGTGCAAAAACGCATTAACGCGAGGGGAAAAACCCTTTGCGCACAACGTCATATTACAATGTCTGTGCAAAAATGTGCGTTAACGTCTACCGCAGGTGAACCTGCGCGAACCCTTTGCGAGCATAATGTACTGCGCGCGTCCTATACTTAACATTGTGAGCGCAAATGCGTTTATGCGCTGGTACGCGCAAGGTATTAAAATCGATGCGCAAATTTTAAACTGACAACATTTGCGCGCATAATTTTAATGTCTTTGAAAAGCTGGTGTTAATGTCAAATCTGAACGTTCTGGCCCAACCCAAATACACCAGCCCGAAAATAAAAATACAGCAAAGCATAGTTACACATTCTATGCATACCCAAAGAATAAAATGGAGAGGTTGTGCGTGTTTTTATTATTGCTGCAACATATATACTCAGATGGAGTTTGACAGGTGCGAAAACTAAGGCTAGGGTCAGACGAAAGCATTTTTCACGTTGTCCGTGAAAAAGTGCGTTCGAACGAACGTACGTATTTTTTCCCGGAATACGCGATAGCGGTCATACGATGCGCCTTTTCGTCCGTGATTTTGTACGGATCATCAATAAAACACTTTTTGTGTCTGGACGTTATGTTAGCCAGACATTCGCAGCGTCTGACATCTCCTAATCACGCACACACGCCGCTATGCGGACGCAGCGCACTCTGTACGTCAGAAGTAGCAGTTTGACGTTCTAGAAAAAATGCGTTCGTTTGCCACTTGCGTTGCGCGGACGAACTTTCGTGCGGCCGTACTTCGTGTGTTCCCCGGCATTGGACGTCATTTGCTGCTAGCACGGCTGTGATTTCGTGCGGCTAAACGCACGTTAAAACTGCGTTCGTCTGACCTTAGCCTTAATGGGAGACAATTGTGGTTCTTAATACTGATTGGCTGAATCGCGTGAAAAAACAGTCCTACCACCGATTTCTACACGCAGTGGTAATGCGCGAGCGTTTTTGCTTTTTTTTTTTACGCGCGTTATTTTTTTACGGATGAAAAAATTTGCTCGGATTTTAATACCAGCGTTAATTTACACGCGTTAACGTTTAAGGCTGCGTGGAAATTTTTTTTTCGCTTTTGCGCGAAGCAGTTAATAGAGCCCTATGTGTTTATCCAACGTGTGTATTCAAATAAGGCTGTCGTATTTAAGTGAGATGATCATGCTAGAGAGTACTAACAGATTGTAGGGCTGGACATGGAGGGCGACACTTAAATCCTAATCTTTACCCTTAAAATTACAAACGACTTATCAGTAAATTCAATCGCAACCAAAGTAAACTTCAAATATGGGTGAAAATCATACTCTTGAACGTACAAGTTAAACTATATTATTTTGAAATATATTTTTCTGGATTCTCATTGGCGGGCACCACTATCCTGTGTCTTTTACTGGTCCCAGTTGTGCTGCTGGTACCTAAGACAGATAATGGATGAATTTGGGACTGCAGACAGGGTTGCCGTCAGAAATCATCTTGGGGTCCCTTACTGAACTACTGGTCAGGGCCCTCTTCCATCAGCTGCTTATTTCAATAAACTAATTAATAATATAATGTTTTGCTTCTTCTTCTCACTTTATTTTACTGGGAATGGGCTAAATTCCTGGTGGTCCAGCAAGGGGATAAAAAGTGTTCCTCAGTGATGAGCAGAGTGCTCTGACAGGCCCCTAGATGCCGCGGCCCACTGGGAAAATTGGTGGTATCTTGGTTGACCAGGCCTGGGTGACATGGAGGGGCCATTAAGTCATTGGCATTTAACGTGCACATAGAGTCTGGCAAGGGCCTGGAGCAACTGGGCCCCTGAACGTGTCATGGGCTGCCACCCCCTGATGCCTGCCCTGACTGCTGATGTCTGCAAAATGTATTTAAAGGGATCGCAAAATAGAGAGGATCAAAACTGAATGATCATCAAGGGGAACGTAGTGAGCAAGCATCTGTAATGCAGTGTTAACTAGGTGATAACTGCATACAAATGGCATAAATAGGGTTTATATCTTGTGCTGCTGACTTGGGTCAACTGGAACTTTGCTCACGACACTTTTATGAATAGTAACGTAACACCAATGAACCGTGAGTCCCATCTGAAGTTCCCCAGTGATCTGAACAAGCAAGAATTTTTGCAATTCCAGCAAAATTGCCATTTTGATTTATTTATAAATAGAAAAGCCAAACCCCCATACTAAGATCTACTTGACAGCAGGTGGACTGAAAGTCTTGATGCATTTCATGCTTTGAGTGCATTGGTGCCCTGACCTTCTGATGGGCTTCATTCAACTTGTTGGATGCCAATTCACTTAGCACACTTACACATCATAAAATATATGAGTATGGAATCGATCTTCCTGAAAATGTTTACCACCTTACCTGTGGTTATTTACCCGAGATATTTACTATAAAACGCACAGTCACTATAGAATTCCCATGCATTCCTTTCCCTCTGTAATACACAATATTGTGCAAAATCCTTGTCAAGGCTCTCATAAGGCTCTGTAAATTATGACCAGTTATTTTGTATAAATATAATAGGCCATGGACCAGTAACAGCCTATGTGCCCAATTCTAACCCAGCTATTACCAGACTATACTTTATACCAGGGATCAGCAACCTTGGCCCTCCAGATGGTTTGGAATTACATTTTCCATGATGCTTCGTCAAACTTATGAGTCACTGAGCTTCATGGGAGACATACAGGGTTATTCAAAGAGAATCGAAAAGCCACCGCACGTTCGGTGACTTTTTGTTCTCTTCAATTCGGTGCGATTTGACAATCCCATTTCGGCGACCCTGCGGTGTATTCAGCAAGCACCACAGGGCCGCCGTAATGCAGGGAAAAGTCGCCGCAAACCCGCTGAAAACTCAAAACTAGGGCAAACGCACACCGAAACCCGCAAAAACATCTGGATTAACCCGCTGAAGACGACGGAGAAACCCGAGCAGCCGCCGATCACAGCACAGAGCAGCCGCCAGAAAAACCTGACACCGCAGACGAATGGAGTGAACAAAAAAACATAACAGTTCGCTTGAATGTTTGAAAAGTGAAATTCTGTTTGCAAACAAACTACTGAGCGAAAATGTCTGAAATTTACATATAAGATCCAATGAATGATAATAAAAAGGGCTGTTACAGAAAAAAAAAAACATAAAAAAAAACGGAAAAGAAATGTTTGCAAAAAAATCCCCAAAAATGCCTAAAAGGTCCAAAAAAATCTAAAAATAAAAGAGACTTTTTACTGCAGAATATTATATTCAACGATTTATTAGATTTTGCATTAAAACGGGAATATTTTTAACATTGAAACCTATGGGATTCGCCTGAATAAATCTGCTGAATTAAACCACCGAATGGCAGGGCAATTCGGCAACTTTTCACTGCTGTTTTTTGTTCTCTAAATAGTCGAAGCTTTGCTTCTCTACGAGGATTTCACTGCCCTCAAACAGGCAACGAACAGGCACCATATGTGCAGCAATTTGAAAGGATTTGGCGAACTGCCTGCTCTCTGGATAACCGAATGGCCAGGAAAGGTAACCGAGCGCTGAATTTCACTGTTTGGTTACCTTTCTCCAGCAATTTGGAGCTCTTTGAATAACCCTGATAGTTCCAAAACATTAGGAGGGCCAAGGTTGCTGCTTTATACCATTCCTATACTTTGCATAGGACAAGTTAAGAATAGCTCAGCACAAGAACAGCGTGTTATTCCATGGAAGCACATTATTCTCGACCCAAACTAGTATTTAGAAAATAATAATGGCTCAGAAACCCTAGTGTTACGCTGTTTTGATTTTGCAAATAACCTTATAAAAAGCATCTTAAAAAATCCCTTTTTTAACCCTGGTCCCAATGCGCAAAGGACAATGTGATCCGCTACGTCCTTTACTCACCTTCAATAGAGCACTGAGAACAAATTGGTTCCAGATTTCCTTCAATGGCCCCAGAGCACAACTCCGCTTATGCAGATCTCACAAAGAGTTTCTCTAATCTCCATGGAATCCTATAGACTGCAGGAGATGATATCAGTGGCAGAGCTGCTGCTGGTATCTGTTTGTGGCTGTCAAATATTCAAACTCAAGCCTCTAATATATCGGTTCATTAAGACTACAGCCATTAATAATGAGCCGATCTTGGTTAATGGTCAACGCACAATTCTGCCATTAGAAACTTGCTATTACCAGCTGCATCGGAATAGGGTCTTTTATCAGGAGTGTTTTAGGTTAGGTGTGAACGAAAGCCAAAGCTCAGGGACATTAGCATATGTTTGTTTATCATTAGAATTCGACCTGTCATATCACATTATCTAGATGTATCATCATCGGTTGGTTGTGGTTTTGAAGAATAAGTTTCCTATATTCAGGAGAAGCTTTTTGTATAATTTATTAAAAGGCATCTGTTTTTGTGCTGTGATCTGAAAGAGCCGGTGTGCTCTGCTTACGAAAAACATTCCGAACAGAGGAAATCGAGTGCCGCATGTTGGAGATGTTCAGCAAATGGCATCTGCTACTGCGATTGATATGACATTTAATTGGTGTGAAGGGTGAATGCATCATTAGGGATGGTTTGGGATGTGTGTTTCTTAACCTCAGTCAAGCTGCCCAAGATACCTGATGCACAAAAATAATCTAAATCTTATTCTGACTATATAGTAGTGATGGGTAACCTTTGGTACTCTAGCTGTCTTGGACTAGTCCATCATTAGAAACATCCTCTGCAACAGCTGGACTGCCAAAGGTTACCCATCTTTATTATATATATGCATCAGTATGAAGTACAGTATATAAAACATCTATTGGACACATTACAGCATCGAATAAACAAGCAATGTCAAAACACTTTATAGTTCTACATTCAACTGGACCAAAAAATGTAGTGTAACACCTCCACTGTCACGAATACCTATAATCCCTACACACGGAGTCGCGGACACTATCTACCTACACTGACCGTCTTTACTTCAGGGTAAGCCGAAGTTAGAAAATTAGACAAAGCAAGGGGTCGGAACCAGGTACATTTTAAATCCGTCATCATGGCGCACCCCGCCAGAGACACCGACCCGTGGACGCCAGCTGTGTCACTCAGCAGCCGGCCAGCGAGCAGTGAGGACAGTCCTGCCGGGACACAGGAGGAGCCGTGACACTCACCCTGTTCAAAGAAGAGATATTGCCGGTTGTTTAGAAAATACAAAAAGAAAAAGATGAACATCTACCGAACACAGAGCCAACCAGCTGTCGGAAAAAGCCGACAAGCTGTCGAACGGGGTAAAAAAAAAAAATGGTTGAAACTTTCAAAATTTTAGACACGGTTTTCAAAACACTACTAGACGAAATTATTGCCAAAATGTATATATTTTATAAATTCTAAACCTGAAGGGGTTTAAGGTGTGATTTACATTAAAACAATGCTTCATAGCTACAAATTCTAAACAGACACCTACATTTCAGAACACCTGTATGTTTATGAGTTCCTGTAACTCTTAAACCAGGCGCCTCGATGGCAATTCAGGGACACATAGGTAAACAAAACAATAACATCAACTTCTCAATCCCATAGTGTTAAAAAAGGAACATTATTGTTTCATCTATGCTTGTCTTCTAATTCATTTACAGACTTCTCTTTTTACATAGTAATACAGATCGAAAAAAAGACTCAAGTCCATCTGTTGCCGGCCTCCCTCCCTGTCTATCAATTCCAGGCTTCCGATGCTGCCTTTAGTCGCTTATCCCACTTTATTACGCTTAGATTGTAAGCTCACAAGCCATCTGCCAGAGAGATTTACATAAAAGTGCTTTCAATGCCAAATCATTATTCCATGAGCATAGTTTTCTTTTCCTATTGTTTCAGTACACCTATGGATCGTCTCTGCATTGTTTCTACATACACTCACAGGCAACTTTATTAGGTACACCTTGCTAGTACCAGGTTGGACCCCCTTTTGCCTTCAGAACTGCCTTAATTCTTCGTGGCATAGATTCAACGAGGTGTTAAACCATTCCTCAGATTTTGGTCCATATTGACATGATAGCATTGAGTTGCTGCAGATTTGTCGGCTTCACATCCATGATGCAAATCTCCCGTTCCATCACATACCAAAGGTGCTCTATTGGATTGAGATCTGGTGACTGTGGAGGCCAATGGAGTGCAGTGAACTCATTGTCATGTTCAAGAAACCAGTTTGAGATGATTTGAGCTTTGTGACATGGTGCATTATCCTGCTGGAAGTAGCCATCAGAAGATGGTTACACTGTGGTCATAAAGGGATGGACATGGTCAGCAACAATATGCAGGTAGGTTGTGGCGTTTAAATGATGCTCAATTGGTACTAAGGGGCCCAAAGTGTGTCAAGAAAATATCCCCCACACCATTAATCCACCACTACCAGCCTGAAACATTGATACAAGGCAGGACAAATCCATGCTTTCAGGTTCTTTACACCAAATTCTGACCCTACCATCTGAATGTCACAGCTGAAATCAAGAATCAGACCAGGCAACATTTTTCCAATCTTATATTGTCCAATTTTGATGAGCCTGTGCTAATTGTAACCTCAGTTTCCTGTTCTTAGCTGACATAAGTGGCACCCTGTGTGGTCTTCTGCTGCTGTAGCCCATCTGCTTCAAGGTTGGACGTGTCATGCATTAAGAGATGTTATTCTGCATATCTTGGTTGTAATGAGTGGTTATTTGAGTTACTGTTGCCTTTCTATGATCTTGAACCAGTCTGCCCCTTCTCCTCAGACTTTTGACATCAACAAGGCTCTTTCCTCCACCCAGCTGATGCTCACTAGATATTTTCTCTTTTTCAGACCATTCTCTGTAAACCCTAGAGATGGTTGTGAGTGAAAATCCCAGTATATCAATAGTTTTTGAAATACTCTGACCAGCCCGTCTGGCACCAACAACCATGCCACATCCAAAGTCACTTAAATCCCCTTTTCTTCCCCATTCTGATGCTTGATTTGAACTTCATCAAGTCATCTTCACCACGTGTTGTTGCCTAAATGCATTGAGTTGCTGAAATATGATTGGCTGATTAGCAATTTGTGATAGCAAGCAATTGAACAGGTGTACCTAATAAAGTGTCCGGTGAGTGTAAATACTATAGGGGTTATTCACTAAACCCTGAACTTGCCACTGAAGTGCACCGAACGGTGAATTTTCCTAAAAATAAAAACTCCAAACCCACATGTCCTTCCCCAATGAGATCTCGTCAACACTGGCAACAATAAACTTCTCCAATGCTCAGTTTCATGTAGAATTTTTTTTAATGTACAATATGTGTAATGGTCAATAAATATTTTTTTATTTTTTATTCATTAAACATTAGCTCTTGTTTCCATTGCTAGAGTCACATAACAACATATAAAAATATAACACTGGGGAGGGTATACCCGGTTAGCGGATTTGTTTTTGCTGTTGCTTTAGTTTATTTTATTTTTTAATTTAAAACATAACGGGCCAAATTACGATCCTAGCAGTAAAATGGGGGCGCTAGGGAGGAAAAACCTGCACCCGCAGTTTTCCCCCAGTGCACCTGTTTTACCGGCAGATTACAATGCAGGTGCTAAAAAAAGCTGCCTGCATTGTTACCGCGCGCTACGCCCTGGGATGCGCGCGACAGCATTGAGCGCCGCCGCGAGCATTGTCTCAATGGAGTCCATAGGACTACATTGAGCCAGACGTCGGCGGTCACATGACCTGTCGGATCTCACTTTGCGAGATCTGGCTGGTCAGCGTAGTGATACGCAGGGGGAAACTAGGGGGACTTTTTCCCCCAGTCTTTCCCTGCTCCTGCCGGACTGAGGAGGCGGACAGAGCCGCGGTCCTCGCCGCGGGACAGGAGGTGAGTATACGAATAATTTTTTAATTTTTTTGGCTAGTGTTAACGGATTCCGCTTTTTAGCACCAAGTCCTGGCTCTGGTTAACTTTTTGTTAACAACGGCCAGACGTTAATCAGCGCTAGTAGATTGTAATACTAACTCTGATTAACACTTTACACTCCCCATGTTAAGTATAGGGAGCGCAAAGTACAGTATCCTCGCACTGAAAAGCGCAAGGTACCAAACGCTAACGGGTTACTTAACCCGTTAGTGTTTAGATTGTAATTTGCGGTAACTACTTGGGCTAATGTTAACGCTCACGCAGGTGAGCGCTAATGTCAGCACCAAGTATGTAATTTGGCCCAGTGTAGCTGCAGCCATTTCTGTGTTATTTTTAATATATAAATAAACAGAAAATAAAAATGATGAGGTCATGTAATTGTCTTGATATGTATCTAAAGTTAATGCAATTTACACCAAAGAAAACCCTTCTACCAATTGAGCAAAAGACCTATATATCAGGTGACCAAAGTTCACTATTGTCCCACCTGCAAAATAAATACGAGATTAAATCGCTCCTTTGTTTATGACTTCACATTCACTATAGATTTTAAAACCTCATTTGTCTGTGTGGAAGAGAATTCCCGCTCATGAATAATGCTCCGCTTTTCATATAATGCAAACACTCCACTCCCGTAGCTAAATATGAGGACAGAATTTCTGAATACAGAGCTGTGTAATTACAGAATACAGAGCTCTCGTATTATGTTTAAAAGAGATCTTTAAATGATTTATTATAATATTATAATAATATAATATTTGGAAATTATACAAAAAAAGAAAATAAATAAATGTGTAATTTTCTAATTTTACTGTTGGTTTCTTCAATAAATAAATATAGGGATAATAATTTTATATTATTCAAAATTATTTTCTTTGATGTTATAAAAATACACCCTTAATGTGATATATCGCTCACAATTTAGTCCTAAACATGCTTTTTATTATTTATTCAATTATTTTTTTATATTTTATTATTATATTAATTGGTAATGAAAAATATTCCAAAAGGTACACATTAAATAAAGGGTGATGATGTATCTCTGGGGTATTCACGTTCAAGTCGTAAATTGGGCAATAAGTGTGAAGAGGGGTTACAGATTCAAAACCGCCTGAATTCTTTTTTTCCCCACCTTCTCTTCTCCTTCAATTAGACCACAACATCAAAAATTTGCGACTACTTCATTTTTATTATCCACCTATTCACCCCTTCTTGAATGACCCCAGGCCGAGTGTGTGGGTACTTGGTAGACATCCCTAGGAGCAGTGTATGAAGGTTACGAGGATAAGTGACTTGACAGTGGCTTTCGATTAAAAAAAGAGAGACATTCTTGAGGGAAGATTTAAAGGTGGTAGATACCTGGAATAGTCTTTCAAACAAAACGGTGAAAGGCTGAAACAGGAATTCAAGAATGTGTGGAATGCGCATTAAACTACCTTGAAGTACAAATAGGCAAAAAAAATCTGAGATTTCATAATGGGTCGGCAATTTAGGAAATTCGTTCTTCCCTGCCTCCACAATCTATGTTTACACAGCCTCTCAATATCAGAGCTTCTGAGGTTTCCCAGGACATTACCCAAGTATGTCCACAATAGGTAGGAGTGAGATAAGACACATCAGACTTAAATGGCAGAGAAAAGCAAAGTGGCCCATCCAGTCTGGCTATTTCCTATCTATAAGCTATAACGTGATTGAGTTACCGTCAAGCGTCCTTGAACTCTTCCACTTGTATTATGCTCTGCTACTACTTCTGGGACACTATTTCATGTGCCTAAAATTATTCATATGAAGAATGCTTTTGAAATACTGTTTCTGATCCAATCAAACCCTACTAAGTTGTGGGTCCCAGTTAAAACAAAAGGGAATTCACTCTCCATCTCTCCTAGTGATGCTGTCCCAGAGGTGTCGTGACATGGCAGATGGGCTTACAATTTAATGACCATTCAAGTAAACCAAAACCTCTGATTTGTCTCACATGGAGCTACAGTGGTGAGCGCAAATGACAACCTTTTTCTTGTTATGTTTTTTACACAAAGAAGATTGGATACTTCTGGTCTACACAGCTGCCCTGATAGGGAATAGGTGCAAAACCTCTTTTTTTGCATATATGTATATTTTGTTGTATCCCCAGCCTGGTCATTATTGCTGCAATCCCAAAGTGGAATTGTTCCTGGTGAGGGTATAAATATAAACCCACCATTTAGCCTCTTAGCTGATAAGCAGCAGGAAAACATGTGGCTACTTAGAAATCAGCATTTGGTTTCATTAGGTAGGACCCACCTGACCCAAAGGTGCCGTGATGTGGCAGGTGGGCTTACACTTTAATAAACCAAAACCTCTGATTGTGTTTTGTTTCACATGGAGCTACAGTGGTGAGCACAAATGACAACCTTTTTTCTTTATTATGTTATGTTTTATACATGAGGTGGGCTGGATACTTCTGGTCTACGCAGCCGCCCTGATAGGGAATAGGTGCGAAAGCGGTTTTTATATGCATATATGTAGATTTGGTGCCTGAACTATACAGGGTGTAAACGGACTCCAGTGCACCATATTCAGTCTTTCCAACCCAACCTTTTGTTGACATATAGTTATGGAGTCTCTACTCTAAAAATAAATAATACTGTAGATTCAATGCTTAAATTTTACCTAGAATTGTACATGGTTTTCCGTTTCTCTTATTCTAATGTATACTATTGCAGATCCGTAACACCCTAAATAACACTATGTCCATGTATATGTTAATTTCAGTGAGTACCGGCTGGGTGGACTAGAGGTAACATCACTGCTCTAAACCATGGAGACTGTGGAGACGCAGGTTCGAATCCTGGCAAGAGCACCTCTCCAGTAAGTGTCATTGGGCAAGACACCTAACGGTACATACTCGCCGCCCAGGACATACTTGAAAACGAGATAAATCTCAATGTATCCTTCCTGGTAAAATACTTTCTCAAACAAAAGGAATTCACTTCTTTATTCAGAATTTGCTGTGTGATAAAATTTTTGCAAGCATCAGGTGAGCAAAATGAGAACCTTAATACCTCTCTAATTCATACAGGCTGGATGGAGTAGAGGTAGAATAACTGCTCTATAACCGTGGAGATCCATGTTCAAATCCCGGCCAGAGCACCTCTCCAGTAAGTGTCCTTGGGCAAGACACCCAATGGTACATACTCACCTACCACACAGTATCAGCTGTGGACTCCAGTGGTAACGTCTCTACCCTTCGGGTTCAACCTAACCACCAGGTCGCTAATCTACAATCATGGAAAGCTGACTCGATCCCACTCAGAAGATGCCACCAGTGAGAGTCCTTGGGCAAGACACCCAAAAGATATGGATGCGTCTACCTCACAAAATATTTGTACATCTCATAGCTTGTAACTAAGATCCCTTGGGAGCAGGGTCCCCCTGAATCAGGTCATCATCCATGTGTGGTATTCTAATGTATCAACACCTTGTGAAAAACTGATCTTGTAAAGAGCTGCGGAATTTGTGGCGCTATATAGATAAAGAATAATAACAATAAATCGTTACTTTCACAGTAGATGTATACTCATCTATATCTACCCTCACCCAAAATAAGCCTTAATTTTATTTAACTCAAAAACATATCCCTCGTTGCATTATACCTCTTTCTTCTGCCTGCAAATCCAAGACACATCATTCTTTCCTCTGGCTGCCCGCTGTAATTCGGAATTTTTAATGAATGGCAAATTGGGCTGAAAAACAATAAGGCAAAAAAACCAATAACCTCATTCCTTCCCCTCTCTTTTTGTCAGAGCAGAGCCGCCTTAATTTTTCATTTTATCGGTGCTGGAATGTAGTCCGCTCATTGTGCTCTTTAATTAAATGCTAAATGGGAGATGGGTGGGGGGAAATTTAATCAGGCGAGACTGGTTCCAGCAAAACTTCTGTGCGCATCCATATGTTTCTATCTGTCTGAAGGGGATGAATTCACCATATTAAGCTTTCTACATCCTCTTACACAAACCAGTGACGTACAAAAATTAGAGTAGATTCAATGCACTTGATGGCAGTAGGAAGATGCTATTTATTCCTACGGCTTCTGTAAACAGTATATTATTAAAAAAATATTATACATATAAACACAGTATCTATCTAAAAAAACCAAACATAAGCGGTAAAAGATATATAGTGAATGTGACAATAGTGATTGTAAAAAATGATTTTACAATACGACAGCCATTGCTAATATTGGTGTAACATGTGCTATGCCATGATAATGTGTCTATTCATCACACAGCACCTCTATATCACTCTGATCTGCTTCAGTGAATGAGAAATTCCTGGAAATTAAATTTACCACCTCTGGTCACATTGAAGGTCTGTAACAATAGTTTACAAATAAAAAGCAAGTGTATTGAGTGTTTTTCAAATATGGCTATTTTTCTGCAAGTTCTATAGATCTCAGTAGAGGTATGATGGAATGGATCAACTTCTAGTTGAGTCTACAGAGATATATAAAGAATACTAATAAATAAAAAAATATACATTATTGCAGTATTTTTTAATAAAATGCTTTGTCATCTATTGGAAAGATTGTCATTTTTTAACTTCTCATATACTGTAGCTTCTCCTTTGCTTTGGTGCTTGGGTTTCTAGAAGCCAGCGGATTATGGGATATTTAGGTTAGGAGTGGACGATGACAATATGATCTAAAAGCTATAAATTCTAGATCGCTGTGTAGTCATTGTCTAATTGATACCACCAATATGTACAAATTTTGTCTATGTAGTGTCCATGACATTCAACCACTCTGTATGTTCTACCATGGGTGCTCAACCTTGGCCCGCCAGGGGCACTATCACCTCCTTCAAGCTAAAGCTAGCGCTCACGTTAGCGCTAGCTTAAAAGGAGGTGATAGCGTATTGTAGGTGATCTGTGCGGCTCGCTAACAGGTTAAAAAACCTGTTAGCGAATTGGTATGAGCAGTTTATACCACGAGTTTACTGTACTTTGCCCTCCCTATACGTAACATGGGGAGCACAAAGTGTAAGAAGAGATTAACTATCATTAGGATCACAAGGTCCTAAGAGCTGTCGCTAACCAAAAAGTTAACACCAGCTCCCAGCTGCTGCAGAATCTGTTAGCAGCAGCTGAAAAGGCCCCCTAAAAATCAAATACTCACCTCTCATCCCGCAGCGAGAACGGTGGCTTGATCTGCCTCTTCTGGCCATGGAGAGCAGAGGGAGTCTGGGGGAAAAAGTCCCCAGTCTCCCTCCGCGATAAGTCTGCCAACCAGTAGGATCTCGCGAGAGGGCTCTAGCGCTGCCCCGAGCATCTGCTAGCCTAGAGGTCGCTACAAGGCAGACTGCAGGACTCAGCGCCTGCCTCGTAATCTGCTGGTGAAACTGAGAAGCAAAGGGGAAATTAACAATCGTTAATTTTTCCCCTTAGCGTCCTGGTTTTGAAAATCCCCCATAGTGAAGCAATGGTTAATCTATTCAGAGACACTGAACAGCAGAGAAATGTCAGAGAAATGCCCCGATGTTCAGTGGTTTCATTCGGCAGGTTTAATCAGGTGAATCCCACAGGTTTTAATGCTAAAAATGTTCCCGTTTTTATACAATATCAATTAAACAGTTTGTTCTTTTTAATCTGCAACAAAAAGTCTCTTTATTTTATTTTTTAGGATTTATTAAGCATTTTTTGGATTTTTCTTCATCAAAATCTTTTTTCCGTTTTTTTTTTTAAATAACGTTTGTTTCTATTATTTGTAACACACCTTTTTACTATTATTCATAGGACCTTATATGACAATTCTGAGCTTTTTTAATCCAGTAGTTTTCTTGCAAACAGCTTTTAAATTTTGAAAGATTCAATTGTTTTATTGTTTTCACCGCTTTCGTCGGCTTGTCGGCTTTTTCCGGCGGCTGGTCAGTGCTGTGTTCGGCAGATCGTTGGCTTTTTCCAGACGCATTCGGCTGGGTTTGCGGCAGCTTATCGGATCCGATAAACTGCCGTGACATGCTGAAATTATTGGATCAAATAATTTTGTGGCAGCTTTTCCCTGCACTTCTTGGACCCTGAGGTGAATACTGAATTCGCCGCAGGGCCAGGGAATTTGATTCCCCGAAGTGCGGGGAACAAGAGAGCACCTCTCTGAAGAACTTCTCTAGTTCGTAAAGCCAGCTATGGGATTATCTGAGCATAATGAACCATATATTAATTAAGAAAATGTGTATTATTGCCTAAAATTTTCAAACACTGTTTCCGTGACAGGTAAAGGCAGGCCAGGTTTCATTGAAAAACAAAAACCCTACTGGAAAAGTGTTTTCATAGTTAAGTATTTTTTTCACTTTAAAATAAATGCTATTCTACAGGCACCGTTTAACCCCTTTGTAGTGGGAAAAATCAGAATAGGATGTGGAGCCTGCGGATGAGCACAAGATGAAATTTTAAGGTATCTTTCACAGACTCTGACTGCTTTAAATTGCACAGAGCTTATTATCCTTGAAAAGCTTGAACTTGAGTCAGCATCACTCTCAAGTCATTTCTGGGACTGTAAGGTCCTTCTCCAGCTTAATCTGATCCCAATTACAGACTTCTGTCTGGAGATACAAAGGCACTGCCAAGAAAAAGATCCTATTCACATGAAAAATCACCGCTACGGCATTTCAACTTCAGTGCTGGGCTGCTTGAGCAAGTAGAGAGAGGCATTAGTTCGGTCATCAAGTCCCCCGAGGGGCAACATCTGTCACTTTATGAATGCCACAAACGGAAACACTAAGTGACCTCTGGTTAGAGCACAGGCTGCAGCAATCAGTAGTCCGCACTACATATGCTCACGCGGAAGTTATGTTAATGATAATTATCTATTCCATCAAAAATATTAATCTCCTTTGTATTGATCCCAAATACCTGCCAGTCCACCAACCAGTGGGCTGGTCTTTGGAAATCCTAACCCTATTTGCTACATAAAACAAAGCCCGTCAAATTTGATTTCAATATAATGATAAACTCCTCTAATTTTACTCACCAGACACAAACTAAAATAAAATCGGACAAATTATTATGATTATGATTATATAGCGCCAACAGTTTCTGCCTTGCTTTGCAACGGCCAACGCGGAATGAGAAAAAAATAAAAACAAACATAGGGACAGAAACAAGAGGCGTAGAAGGCCCTGCTTAAAAGGAGCATGCAATCTAGAGGCGTTGGGGTGGAGGTAGACAAGAGGAATTTTATTGGTCCTCAAGATCACTAGCACTAGAGTTTCCAAAATTGAAGTTATCTCTGTTCTGAGGTAAGATAGTTGAGGTGATGGATAAGTCAGCATCGGTAATATGATATATTAAACTGAAGATATGGGTTTTGAGGGATTTCTTGAAGGCCTGAAGATTAGGGCAGATCTGATAGAGCATAGAGGTAGATCATTTTAAAGAACCGGCACTGCCCCTGAGAAGTTTTGGAGTTGAGAGTTGGCCAAACAGGTAGAAACCAGAGGACAGGCAGAGGTTGTCTGCTGACCGGAGTGATCTAGAAGGGTGTGTTTGTCAACTGGGAAAGACATGTCAGGAGGGGTTAGTTACTGAAGGTTGGTGTTTATTCATTGATACGTGTCTCGGAAAAATCAACAGATCACCCAAAATTCAGATGAATATCAATCTGCATGAAAATGAATGTACGTCAATTATCCACTTCCAAATATGTTAAATTGATCAATCACAGCATAGAGTAAGAACACACATTACTAGGTGGTATAGACTTGATCTATGGATGACACTAATTCTGCTGCCATGACCTGACTAGTGCCCATACGGCAGGTTGACGTGGTTCAACCAAAATATGAAGAGTGGAGATGACACTCAAAAGTCACTCAGTCTACATGAGTAATGGGGAACCTTAACAATGGGTTTTGCTGTACATTGCGTTAACCCTAACGCTCATGCAGTTCAAAGGCCTTTCGGACATCATGATTACCATAGTTCCTGATTATAAGATGATGAAACGACCTGTGTTTCTTGAGAAAAAGCACAAAGGGATTATTCACCAAGCACTGTTGTGGCAGCAAACTTCACCATAGTTTCTAACAACAGTAAAAAAAATCACTGTTGTTGCAGCGATAGTAAACTTTGGCTATATAGAGATGGGAAATTCAACAACAGCAGAAGGTGCTGCAAACAGCTCTGAACAAAGGCAACACCATTATTCGTATGGTTACCAACCTTCATCTATTTTCCAATTAACATTGTTTTCCAGCGAATATAGTTTGATGATTTTATTGTAGTAATTTCCATTGAGCTTCTTCAAAAACAATGCTGAAAACAGAGGTAAAAACCATAATTGACAACTTCGACTGAAACTACGGTGGCAACTACAGTGAAATCCAAACTAAAGACCATTGGCAGAAACTACGACCTAAACTCCATTGAAAACTACACTGAGAATTACACAACTTTGGCAGAAACTAAGGTGAAAAGAACAGCGATAACAATGGAGAAATACTGTGACAGTTCCCTAAATAGTGAATATACAGTACCATATAGTAACCATTCAGGGTTATTCAAAGAGAATCGAAAAGTCACCGCACGTTCAGTGACTTATCATTTTCTTCAATTCGACTTGATTTGGCGATCCCATTTCCCGACCCTGCGGTGTATTCAGCAAGCACCACAGGGCCGTCGTAGTGCAGGGAAAAGCCGCCGAAAACCTGCCGAACACTCACCACAAAACGCAGGCGTATGCACACAGAGACCCACAAAAACATCTGGATTAACCCCGCCGAACACGCCGGAGAAACTGGAGCAGGAGCCGATCACAGCGCAGAGCAGCCGCCGTAAAAACCGCTTGATTGTGTGAACAGTACGCTTGAATGTGTGAAAAGTGAAACGCTGTTTGCAAACAAACTACTGACCGAAAATGTCTGAAATTTACATATGAGGTCCAGGGAACGATAATAAAAAGGGCTGTTACAGAAAAAAGAAAAAACCTTTAAAAATAAAAATAAATTGGAAATTTCTTTTGCAAACAAATCCCAAAAAATGATTAAAAGATCCTAAAAAATCTATAGATAATTATAATATTCTGCAGTAAAAAGTCTCTTTAACGGTTTATTAATATTGAATTAAAACGGGAATATTTTATCATTGAGGCCTAAGGGAATCGCCCGAATAATCCTGTCGAATGAAGCCACCGAATGGCAGGGCATTTCGGCAACCTTTCACTGCTGGTTTGTGTTCTCTGAATAGCCGAAGCAGTGCTTCTCTATGGGGATTCACTGCCCTCGAACAGGCACCGTATGTGCAGGCAATTCGCCAACATTTGGCGTACTGCCTGCTCTCTGAATAGCCGAATGGCCAAGAAATTTCAGCGTTCGGTTACCTTTCGGCAGCCATTCGGATCTCTTTGAATAGCCCTGATAGTAACCGTAAGTTAACCAAACTAAATACGTTGTTCACTTTTAGTGAAAGAACAGTAGTTATTGCATAACCCCTTACTGTAAACTTTTAAAGGAACTTGTCCGAAAGTTAAATTCTTATTTCTAGGTTTTAACCATGTCACAGAAAAGTATTTGTAAAAGCAAAGCAAGCCATATCCCAGATAAAAACATGAAACTATGTACATGAGACACACATCTCCGTCACCGCCTGTGAGAATTCAATGGAATCCAGGACTTGAAGCATTAGCCCTTGAAAGTATAAAAGTTACACTATTACATTTCCATCCCATATTTGCTCATTGAAAGGCACTAGTTTTAGAGAAATAAATAGTGTCATGGCCATGTCATTCTGAAATGCTAAAAGGCAAAATTGGCACTTTTTATGGTAGAGTGTAATCTAAACACACGGAACATGAAAGATTTATTTTTCACTAAATGCGTGTTTCCCTGCGCCACTTTTAAGGGGTCACTGCCACAGAAAAAAATGCATTATTCAATTTAGTTTTATACACAGTAATGTTTTAGAGTAATACAACTGCCAGATTCCATCAAACGGGAACATTTTAATCTTGCTCTGTGTACAAACGTATTGTACTTATTGTTCTCTGATTATAGTGAAAAAGGGGAAGAAAAACCAGACACTTAAGGTCAAATCCTAGTTTATTGTTTCATTCTATTGATGTTGTTTAAAAAGACACTGCACACTATAACAAATTTCTAAAGTGTTTATAGTACACTGAACCTCACCTTTCAGTCCCACTATCCATAACAATTTGTTTATTGGGGTTTCAAAGCTAAGCATGTGACTCCAACTGGAAGCCCTGACAATCAGAAAGCCAAGGAATTATACTTCCTGGCTTTCATTCCATAAAGATGTCCACAGAGGTCCTGTGACAGCTATCTGCTGGCCATTTCAGGACAGCCATCCATCCCACATGTATGTTGTTTTTTCAAGTCTGTTATGTTAATTATCAGGGTTATTCAGAGAGCGTGAAAAGTAGGAGAATGACTGGAGAATGACAGGAGAATGAAAAATTCTAGGTCAAAATAGTCGATTTGGAAAGTGAGATGAAAGGGAGAATTTTTCTGGTTTGGCTATTTTGACCTAGAAGTTTTCATTCTCCAGTCATTCTCCTACTTTTCACCGCTCTCTGAATAACCCTGTATATATGTGAATGATGCAAATATACAATACAATTCCTTCAATTCTGTATGATTTGTAAAATATTCTGTTTATCTGTGTTTTCCAAGTATATACATGCTGATTGACAATGTATGCGAAAAGGTCTCCTTCAGTATGTATATATGTATAATGTGTACACTGCAAGTAAGAAATCAGTGCATTAATTATGGATTAATGTGTTGAATTGGCTCTTGCAGATTTCATCGGTTTCTAATGCCGAATTATGTAAAGGGGAGTTTATTCCACAGAGCTGAACAAAAGACCTAAGCAACTAAAAAAGGAAAATAATGGCAAATAACTGCCTGGAATAGGTAATTCATTTTTCTTCTGAAACATCCGCATGATGCAGATCAACACATTCTCTGTGCTCTCCCTCTGAATGAAGGAGATTTATATGGCCAGAAAAACCTGGCAAATCATCTAACCAGATATATATACAGCAGCCGCCAAGGTCAGCAAGGTATTGGCATGCATTAAAAGGGGAGTTCACTCTCGGGATGAAAACATAATTTTGCCTCTGTATGAATCAATGGTAAGACCGCACCTTGAATATGCCATGCAATTTTGGGCACCTGTCTTAAGAAAGGATATTATAGTGCTAGAAAAAGTGCAGAGACGGGAAACTAAATTAATAAGGGGAATGGAAGGGTTAAGTTATGAGGAAAGACTAACAAGCTTAAACCTGTTTAGTTTAGAGAAACGGCACCTTAGAGGGGATCTGATAACCTTATATAAATATATACGGCCATTATTTATTTATTTATTTATAAAGGATTTTACCAGGAAGGATACATTGAGATTTCTCTCGTTTTCAAGTATGTCCTGGGTTCAAGAACATTGAAGTGTTACAGTTACAGAAATACAAAGTAATACAATGCAAGATATTAAAAAACCCCCCACAAATATACAGATTAACAGAAAATAAATATGTAGGAAATATAGTCACTAGGTTACATGATTACAGGTGCATATTATAAACCATTGTCTGGAAACCTATTCATTAACAGGACTATACACAGGACACGAGGTCACCCATTTAGACTGGACGAAAGGAAATTCAGCCTAAAGCATAGGAAGGGTTATTTTACGTTGAGAACAATAAAGCTGTGTAATTCTCTGCCTGTTTAGGTGGTTGGGGCAGAGACTGTACAGACTTTTAAAAAACGACGGGATGACTTCCTGCAGACACAGAATATTAAGGGTTATAATATTTAAAATGTGGATAAAAGCTTCTTGATCCAAGGAGAAATCTGACGCCATTCTGGGGTCAAGAAGGAATTTTTTCCCAGTGTGTTGCATATTGGCGAGCATTTCAGACTGGGTTTTTTGCCTTCTTTTGGATCAACAGCAGTAGGTGATGTGTGAGAGGCTGAACCCGATGGACGCATGTCTTTTCTCAGCCTATGAAACTATATAACTATATTCACTTAATGGTGGAATGTGTTAGAATGGTGCATTTATGTGCACAAGTGTGTTAATTCTAAATGTTTTAAACTTGTTTAGAAGTTTTTTTTTTTTTTATACTTCCTTTATGTATTATAAGTATGTTTCTTATAAGCATTTATTTGGCCAGCGATCATCACACCTTAGGAACAATGCGTGATTCAATGGGTGGATCAATTATCCTGATGAAACACACAGCATTTTGCTTTGAAATAAATGGTAGATGTAAATCTACTGTATCTAGGGGAGTTACTCACTAAGCACCATTGTGTGAAGGCAGAGCCGTAGCTAGCTCCTTTTGCACCCGAGGCAAAAACAGAAAATTGTGCCCCCCCCCACATAATTTTTAAAATCAGAGTCCCCGACCAGTGGCGCAGTGCTAAGCTCCTGGATGCTCCCCGCGACCAGAAGCAGTGGATCGGACCACCCTTTGCGCTGTGGGATGAGAGGCAAGTATGTGATTTTTGGGGGGGTTCCAGCTGGTGCTGACTGATTCTGCAGAAGCGGCATCACTTAGCACCAGCGTCTAGCTGTGGGTAACTTTTGTAGCTATGGCGGGATGGTAATTAGCGTTAGGACTTTGTAATCCTAACGCTATTTACTCTTTGCGCTCCCCATGTTAAGTATAGGGAGCGCAAAGTACAGTAACCTCGCGCTGAAAAGCACAATCTCCTGGATTTTTTAACCTGTTACCGTTGGGATTGTAATATAAGGGTCCTGTGCTAGGATGTGATATGGGCAGCATGCAGTAACCTCATTTAACCTAGCACCAACGCTCACATGTGTGAGTGCTAGCGTTAAGGAGGTGATGGGGCCCTACATATATAGTGCACACACAGTACATGTACAAATACAGTACACACAGAATACATGCATGTATAGCAAAAGAACATTTAGCATAATATACACCCCCCCAGAATAATATACACAGCACTGAGCCCCCATATTATTTTCCCAAGTTCACATGGATATTATTGACCCCAGCTCATATGGGTATATATTGCCCCAGTTCACATGGATATGGCCCAGCTCATGGATATGCCCCTAGCTCTCATGGATATTGCCCCAGCTCTCATGGATATTGCCCCAGCTCTCATGGATATTGCCCCAGCTCTCATGGATAATGCCCCCAGGTCTCATGGATAATGCCCCCCCCCAGGTCTGATGGATTATGCCCCAGGTCTCATGGATAATGCCCCAGGTCTCATGGATATTGCCTCCAGGTCACATGGATATTGCCCCCAGCTCTCATGGATAATGACCTCAGGTCTCATGGCTAGTGCCCCCAGGTCTCATGGCTAGTGCCCCCAGGTCTCATGGATATTGCCCCCAAGTCTCATGGATATTGCCCCCAGGTCTCATGGATTGTGCCCCCAGGTCTCATGGATTGTGCCCCCAGGTCTCATGGATTGTGCCCCCAGGTCTCATGGATAATGCCCCCGGGTCTCATGGATAGTGCCCCCGGTCTCATGGATAGTGCCCCGGGTCTCATGCTAGTGCCCCAAGGTCTCATGGCTAGTGCCCCAGGTCTCATGGATATTGCCCCCAGGTCTCATGGATATTGCCCCAGCTCTCATGGATAGTGCCCCAGGTCTCATGGATTGTGCCCCCAGGTCTCATGGATTGTGCCCCATTTCTCATGGATTGTGCCCCAGGTCTCATGGATATTGCCCCCAGGTCTCATGGATAGTGCCCCCAGGTCTCATGGATAGTGCCCCCAGGTCTCATGGATTGTGCCCCCAAGTCTCATGGATAGTGCCCCCAGGTCTCATGGATATTGCCCCCAGGTCTCATGGATTGTGCCTCCAGGTCTCATGGATATGCCCCCAGGTCTCATGGATAGTGCCCCAGGTCTCATGGATATACCCGCAGGTCTCATGGATAATGCCCCCAGGTCTCCTGGATATTGCCCCCAGGTCTCATGGATTGTGCCCCCAGGTCTCCTGGATATTGCCCCAGGTCTCATGGATTGTGCCCCAGCTCACCTCTCATTGCCGGCGGCCGCGTGCTTCCTGCTTGAACGGCCGCTGACAGGAAGTGCAGCCGTTCGCCCGGGATCGATGAAACGGCCTGCCACGATCTCGCGAGATCGCGGCTGGCTGTTAGATCCCAGCCGAGCGGCTGCACTTCCTGTCAGTGGCCGTTCAAGCAGGAAGCAAGCGGCCGCTCGCAATAGTTTCGGGCTGGGCGCTTCACAGCTGTGAAGGGGCGCAGCCATGGCTCGAGTCCTGCTGGAAAGCTGCGGGAACGCAGGTTCCCGCAACCTGCGTTCCCGCAGTGTTCCCGCAGGACTCGAGCCATGGCTGCGCCCCTTCACAGCTGTGCCCAAGGCACGTGCCTCACTCGCCTCGCCCTTCTTACGGCCCTGTGTGAAGGTCACTTTAGTTGGAAACAATTGTAAAAATCACTGTTTTTGCAAATATGGTGAACTTCGGCTAACCAGAGAATCGATATTCAACTATGGCAGGGGAACATGCTGCAAACAATGGAAAACAATGCAGGGCAGCACACTTGACCACGTCAACTGAAAGAAAGTGGGAACTTCAGTGAAGAACTACACCAGATAGTATCTCCTGTCTATTCAAAGAAAGGAGAAACTCGGGAGAATGACTGGAGAAGTGAAAATTCTAGGTCAAAATAGCCAAACCAGAAAAATTCTCCCATTTATCTCACTTTCCAAATCAGCTATTTGGTCTAGATTGTTCTTCTCCTGCCAGTTCTCCTGGTTTTCACCTTTCTCTGAATAACCTTGTGTGATGAATATATTGGTGGACACCTTGGTAAAAAATACACTGAGACCAACGTTGCACAACTTCAGAAGAAGCTACAATAAAAAGAACTGCAAACTGTGGTGGCAATTTCCTAAATAGTGAATTCACCATAGTTTCACCAAAATTGATCCATCATAGTTCCCCAAAGTAAAACCACTATTTTTTTTAATGTAAGAACAAAGGTTACTGTATAACTACTCCACTGTGCATATTGTCCAGTTATTGTTGGATGCTTCTGGTCCACTTGGCAACTTAGGACCCTGAAAATGAACACCAGCTGTCTATCGCTTTCTTACCCCAGACACACTTTTATAACATACTGATGGGAATACGGTTTAGTAGTATGTCATTCCACCTGGGTCTTGGATCCTCTGCTGCCCAGTTCAAGGTTCACATGGCCTGAAAGGTTTATTCTGCTTCTTGCAAAAGACCAACAGGGTTATTCAAAGAGATCCGAATAGCTGGAGAAAGGTAACCGGACAGTGAAATTCAGCGTACTTTTACCTTTCCTGGCCATTCGGCTATTCAGAGAGCAGGCAATTCCCCAAATGTTGGCGAATTGCCTGCACGTACGGTGCCTGTTCGAGGGCAGTGAAATCCCCATAGAGAAGCAATGCTTCGGCTATTCAGAGAACACAAAACAGCTGAGAAAGGTTGCCGAAATGGCCTGCTGTTCGGTGGTTTCAATCGACAGGTTTATTCAGGTGATTCCCATAGGCTTCAATGTTAAAAATATTCCTGTTTTAATCCAATAACTAATAAATCGTTTATTATTTTATTCTGCTGTAGAAAGTCTCTTTATTTTTAGATCTGTTTAAGATCTTTTAGGCATTTTTTCGTGATTTTTTTGAGAAACAAAAATCTGTTTTTCTTAATCGTTTTTTTCTTTTTTTTGTAACAGCCCTTTTTATTATCATTAGTTGAACCTCATATGTTAATTCCAGACATTTTCGTTTTGTAGTTTCTTTGCAAACAGCGTTTCACTTTTCAAACATTCAAGCGTACTGTTTTTTTTTTCACTCCATTCGTCTGCGGTGTCGGGTTTTTCCGGCGGCTGCTCTGCGCTGTGACCGGCAGCTGCTTGGGTTTCTCCAGCTTTTTCGGCAGGGTTAAAACCAAATGTTTTTGCGGGTTTCGGTGTGCGTTCGCCGGGTTTTGTGGTGAGTGTTCGTCGGGTTTTGCGGTGTCTATTCCCTGCACTACGACGGCCCTGTGGTGCTTGTTGAATACACCGCAGGGCCGCCGAAATGAAATCGCCGAATCGCACCGAATTGAAGAGAACGAAAAGTCACTGAATGTGCGGTGACTTTTCGATTCTCTTTGAATAACCCTGCAAAACAACTCCTATTGATTTCCTTATTGGATTAAATTTTACTTCAACTTTCTGACAGAACTGACAGAACTCAATACTCATAAACCTACAATAGTTTGATGTCTTACATGTCTTGTAAAATTCCAATATTAATTTATGTACATTGCAGTATATTCATTCAGAGATGCTCGTCTTCTCCATCCATCATACCAACATCGGTCAAGGTTATGGCCTTGGGATGGTTTACTAGCGGAATGACTCTACACATACTAGAATTTCATTGCAGCAGGAAAAGATCTGTTACAATATTATTCCCCAATGGATTGCCAGAGTCCACAATTATTTGCTGCAGTCTGCACTTGCTTCCTTATCTTGATAGAAGACGTGTCCTTGTGTAATAGCAGTCAATGAAAGTGCTTGGTTTTATTTATTGCAGGTTGCTTAACAAGAGGAAGACACCATACCTTTGTATCAATGCAGCGAAAAATGGAGGTCACAATAAGTAAACCTCAGACAGCATGAGGTCTTTGCATATATTGTAGTTTTGATTGGTTCCTACAGTTGAGCTTTGGAAAGTCCTTTTTTAAACCCAACAAGCTGACCCATTCCACATTTAAGGTACATTGATGCTCTTAAATTCTACCCTATCTGTATAATGAGAAAAAAAACTGCAAAAAAAAAAATTTTAAGAATTAGGTATCATGTACAAATACATCATTTTGCTTTGGAAAATTTAATATGAAATTATATTTATTTATTTCACAAGCCAATAGCTAATGAAATGCTTCTACTGGCGTGAGGAAACGCAGAAATGTAACCTGAAAGGCAGAAATTCCTCTATGCGGTAGATTTAAGGAAGAGGAATCATTGTTATATTTTTACCCAATATCCTTTTCATTGCACGTTTTTTATGTCATCAATCTCCGGTTTAGGTATCGTTATTAGAGTCACCATTATATGTAGCTGTACGCCTGGTATAAAAAAATAAATAAAGGCTGCACCGATGGGACTGATAAATAATTTCCCTGTCCTATACATATAAAAGGTTATCCAAATTTATTTAACGCAGACTAGAATTTATGGATTTTTATGATGAGCAGCAAAAAACGCAAGGAAAGTAAAGACTTAAATGAGGGACAAACTACAGATATGTTCGCTCATATACAAAGAAACAAAGTATTTCTGTGCTTTTTACTTTGTTTCCAGGTGAGGAGCATCCATTTAAGTGTAGTTAGGGACCTAAATAAGAATAGGCAGGATCTGTCATATACCCAAAGTTTGGGTGCGGACAGCACACTCCTGATTAAATACTTAATAACAGAGCTAGTTCACCAGGATTACAAAGAATCATTTACATTAGCAGTAGCAAAAAGCATTTAAAAGCAGACCCGGCATTAGTTTTATACACATGAATATGATGATCAACCACAACACTAAAAGCACCTGCTTACTATGACGAAAACCCCCCTTGTGCTGACAAAACAGCTCTGATAAATTGAGGCATCATCACCTCTGAATATGTCCTGTGGTATCTGGCACCAAGGCATTAAAAACAGATCCTTTAAGTCCTGCAATTTGAGAGGTGGGGCCACCATGAATCGGATTTGCTGTTCCAGCACATCCTACAGATTCTCAATCAGACTGAGATCTGGGGAATTTGAAGGTCATTGCAACACCTTGGAATCTTTGTTATGGTCCTCAAAGCAATCCTGAACAGTTTTTGCAGGGTGCATTATCCTGCTGAAAGAGGCCACTGCCATTAGGGAACACTGTTGCCATGATGGGGTGTATATGGTCTGCAAAAATCTCTAGGCACTTGGTACATGTCAATGAGTTCTGTCACCTTTCTATTAGGGATGCACCGAAATTTCGGCCACCGACAATTATCGGCTGAAAATTGTGTTTTCGGTTTCGTCCGAAATGAAAATTTCAGCCGGAAAAAAAAAGAAAACAACCGAAAATTTCCCTTTCAAAATAGGGCCTGGAGGCCCGGCCGAGCCGGGGACTCGCCTGAGCCTGGAGGCCGGCCGAGCTGCCTGCTCGGCCGTCTTACAAGCTCAGGCAATACCCCGACTCGGCCTGGGCCTAGAGGCCTAGCCGAGCTTGGGGCTCGCCTGAGCTTGGAGGCCAGCCAAGTTGCCTGCTCGGCCGTCCTCCAGGCTCAGGTGAGTCCCTGGCTTGGCCAGATGGCCAACCGAGCAGGGGGCTCGTCTGAGTCTGAAGGCCGGCCGAGCAGGGGGCTCAGGTGGGCCTTCAGGCCCAGATGATGGATTTTGTTGGAGGGGGGTGGAGAGCGTTGCACATACTCACCTACATCGGCCTCGAGTCCTCCACCAGTTGCACATACTCACCTACATCATCATCCTGCATCCAGTGTCCTCTCTCCATTGGTCGCCGGTATGACGTCATGGGAGCCTTTGACTCTGGGTCAAAGGCTTTCGAGACGTCATCCCTGCGACCGACACAGAGAGCGGGCACTGGATGCAGGAGGACTGCCACCGCCGGATACCGATGTAGGTGAGTATGTGCAGCTGGTGGAGGACTCGGGGCCGATGTAGGGGAGTATGTGTAGGCAACATACTCACCTACATTGGCCCTGAGCTCCAGCGGAGACACTCCTCCTGCTGTCGCAGGCTGAGCAGCCTGCAATAGTCAGAGGAGTGTCACCGCTGGAGCTCAGGTGTCACATCTCGGTCCTGCCCCCTGCTGGTTGTAGCAGGGATTCATGTTTTTTGGTTTTTAGGTTCTACAGACTATTGCTGGCTGATTGGTCTGCGGTCACATGACGTTCTCAGCCCTATATATAGGCCTAGTAAGTCTCTTGCTCCCTGGGTCTGGATAGGTTACACCTATTAAGTTCCTGCTCCTTGTTCTTGAAATATAACTCACTGTTCTTGATATTATATAGACATTCTGATTACTCGTGTATGACTTCTGGTTCTGGTTATTGGATTACGCTTACATCTGTCCCCTAAAGATATTCTGTCTGGATTTCTCGTGTATGACCTGGCTTATGTTTTTGGACCATTCTCTTGTGTGTGTTTAGTTTATGTGTTTTTGCTCAGTAGATCTTTTGGTCTCAATATTAGCTACTGACCGGTATCTAGTGTTCTCTTGTTGTTCTGATCTCCCTGGAGGGAGTGCCAGGATCAGCAGGTCTCTTCACAGCAATTTTCAGGTACCAATGAGTTCTGCTCTGCACTCCGTTGAATCCATTCTAACCTCAGTCTGTCCTGTTTAGAATCACTGTGTGTGTATATTACACTGTATCACTTGTTTTAGTGACTCAGCCCCCTGTTGGCTGCTTGGTTGATCACTCGCTGTTTTGGGTTCTATCCCTTTACGTTTAGGGGTATCGCTTGCTACCCTCCTGGGTTCTTGTTCCCAGGTTACAACTTAGGTTTATGTTTTTGCTTAAGACCACTATCACAAACTATTGTTCATTTCTGTTTTATGTCATTTCTACATTTCTGACTGCCCTGCACCTTGAGTACTTCACGGACTGTCATTCCACGTCTGCTGTTTTTTGATTGTGTCCTAGGTAATCTGTTGGTCTCGAAACCTTCAGAACTTAGAGACAATTCAAGTTAGTCCTTATATGTACCAAAACTCTAGCTCTGTTTCTGTTTATGTTAGTGTGTGCTGGATTAAACACTATGAAACAAACCACAAACCTGCCTCAAGGGCTCAAATATATGCACAATGAAGGGCCTTCCCTGGCATCTGCCCGGGACCCCCGTGACATCAGGGCCGATGTAGGTGAGTATACACCTACATACTCACCTACATCCTCATACTTTGGCCCTGAGCTCCAGCGGTGACAGTCCTCCGGCTGTTGCAGGCTGCTCGGCCAGGCTCAGGCAAGCCCCCGGCTCGGCTGGACCTTCCCAGCTGACCCGGGGGCTCGCCTGAGCCTGAAGGATGGCCAAGTAGCCTGCGACACCCGCAGGACCGTGACTCCTGGAGCTCAGGACCGAAGTAGGAGGATGTAGGTTAGTATGTAAGGTGCAACCAATCAGTCATGCGAACCTGGGCCTGGAGGCCCGGATGAGCAAGCTGCTCGGCCAGCCTCCGGGCTCAGGCGAGTTCCCGGCTCAGCCCGGCCTCCAGGCCCAAGTTCTCAAATCAGATTTTTGGTTTCGGTTTTCGGCCGAACCGATCCTGAATTTTCGGTTTCTGTATCAGCTGGAAATTTCCGTTTCGGTGCATCCCTACTTTCTATCATGGCCAGCATTGTTTTTCAGCAATATGAGCTACGGTAGTTCTTCTGTGCCAACGGATGGACTAACCTTCGCTTCCCAAGTACATTGATAAACCTAGGGCACCTATGACTCTGATACCAGTTCACCAGTTGTCCTTCCTAACTTCGCAGTTCATAGGTTCTAACAACTGAATACTGGGAACACCCCACAAGACTTGTCATTTGGTGGATGCCTTGACCCAATCGTCTAACCACCACTGTTTGGTCCTTCTCAAAGTCACTGAGATCTTTTCGCTTGCCAGTTTTCCTGCTTCCAGTACATGAAATTCAAGAAGCTACTCTTCACTTGTGGCGTGATGTATTCCATCCCTTGACAGGTGCCTTTGTACCCATATAATCAATGTTAGTCACCTCACATAGTATCACATTGCATAACCACTGCCATCAGGTCTATTCAAAGAAAGGAGAAACTCAGGAGAATTGGCAGAAGTGAAAATTCTAGGTCAAAATAGCCAAACCAGAATAATTCTCCCATTTATCTCACTTTCCAAACCAGCTATTTGGTCTAGATTGTTCGATTCTCCTGACAATTCTCCTGATTGTCACCTTTCTTTGAATAGACCTGTGATGACTAATGTATGGCATCTTCTATTTTGATAGCTGATTTAAAGAAACATGGTCGGATCAATGAGAGTTTCAGCAAGACGTACGGAAGTAAGTGCACTGATACAGGTGTTAATGGATCGGTATAAAATGGGAAATGTTCAGATGACCATCCTTTTGCAAAACAGCTGAATAAAAATGTGCTTTAGACTTTAAGTAAAAAAAAAAAACTTTTGGGTTTCTGTTCTAATTGAGATATTCACATAAAGATGTATACCTCATGCAAGATGGAAATAGATGTGAGAGGAAGTGTGAGGCATCCCACCCTAGGGGGAAACACTTCACCCCATGTGGAGTTTTTTATTGGTGTGCTGAGGCAGATGACTGCACCTATACTTGCTCGTACCCATTTCGGATTCGCGTTCGACCACTAGAGGTGTACTTCCAGTGTGGATTCAATGGAAAATAAATAAAAATGAACAAAACAAAGTTAATTCAAAAACGTTGACTGACATGTCAACATTATTATATTGTTGCCAAAGCAAAAATATTAGACACCCAGGTACAATATATATACACCGGTATATATATATATATGTCATCGATATGATACATTGACTTTGTGACAGACTTAAGCAAGATATAGCCATATTTTTTAAACTAAATTCCCATAATTTATTATTCAAGTAAGGTCTTGTGGTAATTAAGAGATTGATATATTTTTCAATAAAATTCTTATCCCCTTTCAAAACCTATTCTTCTGTATGGAATGTGGAATGGTACGTTTACAGGGTTTTCTCTTGATTCACTGTTACGGTTGATATTTTTGTGTTTGCCTTTATTGTCGTAACTACAGATGTCATTTGCTGTTATTTAAAAGTTATAACAAGTAGGTGAAATTTATTATTTGCTCTCACAGTCCGAAAGCTAGAGTCCGAGCCAGCTGTAAGCTTAACCAGAGCTCTGGTAAATTTCCCAGAGCCATTAAAGCCTATGGAGATGCTAACTTTGCCATAGGTCTAGTATCCAGTGGACTTCAAATCTATCTGGAAGTATTTAAGTCCCCCTGAGGGCTCTCCTGGATTTCATCTTATGCATATATATATATATAAAACAATTTAAATTGCACTTATAGACAACTAATGATCAAGGGGTGCATCTTCACAACATTAAACTGGAATAAACAGGACTATAATTTGAATGTCCCATTCTATTCTTCTGAGAGTGGCTCCTTGCCTCTGTTAGACGGGAGCATGAAGCACAGCTGCTACAAAAAAAAAACACGTCCTCTTCCGAGCCTCATACTGGTCCTCAGCCAAGGTGAGGAGGAACATGTGCAGCTGTGTCCATTGCAATCCATACCCTAGGTCCCTGGTGGACAGCGTTCATCAGAAACGAAGGTGGCCAATAAAACCGAGGCTCCGTTTGGACACGATTATGCTACTCTGCACTTATTTTTACACTATTGTATCGACAACCACTTAATAACAAAATGCTGGGCAAATATTTGTCATCTCCTGGCAATCCCAGCAAGACATCTGCTGTGGAGGATGTGTTTTCTGACTTTACTAACATATACCTATACATACCTATTTCCTCCGTCAGTCGTCAACACTTTATTAACTTGCACTACTTCTTCCTTATAGCAGAGCCAGGTTACCCTCCTGCTACAAAGACACAAGCACCCACCTGTCCTCTGCTTGGCATGTGCAGATACTACCTCTATGATGGGGGGAGTCACCGCAGACACCTCTACTATACACACTCCAAAGACAGACTTCCAGCCGACACAGACCATATGGCAGATGATAAAACACAGCGTATAGACTCTGCCAACATAGAGTAGACATGCCAGTTATCTGCAAGGGCACTGCTGTTACCTTGCATCAGATCTCGTGTTTGGTTTTTTAATATTCCTCTTTTAACAACTGCCCTACGCGGTGATGGAAGGTAAGCGGACTGCTTTGATTTTTAAAACACATCCTACCACGGTTACCGGAGGCTATTACGGCGCAGATTAATGCCCTTAAACAAGACCATAATGTTTACAAGTAGCACGGGATTTAAGAAGGAAACGGCAGCGCATCTGGATCCAAAATGAGTTATCGGCAGAGGCGACCATGCCGAAGAATAAAGATGGGGAGTTGGATGAGGTTATGTAATTGATGGGATTGAAGGGTAAGTCAGGCACCTGTCCCGTTTATAAGGGTGACACTATAAATTGCTTCGGTTCCATTCATCAAACAGTCATCCCGTCATTTATATCCGAGACAATAAAATTGATTTCTCAAGTGCTCTCTGGGAGAAAGAGGCAAGAGGAGCCCATAAGCAATTTTAGGAGGTCACTGATGCAGTTGGGGAAGGGAGAAAGTAGCCGAATATGAACAAATGTAAGTAGAGCAGAAGAAATTAGACGTACAGCAGGGAAAAGCACATACACGGTCACTGTGGCAAGAGGAGAGATAAAATCTAGTGTGTGCTAGGGAAGGAATAAGCTACACTAGAGATGAGAGATGCTCGTAGATTGATACTCTGTATGTAGGTCACCAGCATTCACAAAATCATAAGAAGAAAACAAAAAGTATGTAAAATAAGGAAGAAAGTATTTAAATATATGCTCGCTTACCCAAAATCATGACTTCAGCCTGCAGGGTCTGACACACACAGGGCAGGAAGGGTTCCTATGGTCCTTGAAAGGAGGAGCCGCACTGTTCTTGGTCCCTTTTTCTTTTTTTTCCCTTATTCTTTCCCTTTCAGTCAGTTTGTGAAGCGGTCTGTCTGATCTGTCGTCTTCAGGCAGCAATAGGAAAAACCCTTCACTAGCACAGAAAAGGGAGAGGAAATGTTAGGGGCTCTGACAGATTGCGAGACAGGCAAGCCCGGAGGGTTAAGGAAGAGGGGGGGGGAGAGGGGTTTAGAAACCGAGAGAGGTTCTGCAGATCTCTATAAAGCGATGGAAAACGACGGAATCCTAAAAATAATCCGGGCAAACAGGTCAATGTCCAGCAGCGTGGATGGAATAATCATGCAGTGGATTACCAGTCCAAGGTAAAAATAATAAATAAATTGAACAAAATCCTGTGCTTTCCTTTTTTTTGTTGATTTGATTACAATATAACTGCTAACGGCTGCACAGCACGAGAGCAGCTGCAGAGGTAAGGCAAGCTAGAGACTTTTTGGACACTTTAACAATCCGGTTTCTCATCCTTTCCTGCGCACGGCGGAAGATGCTTGTGGCAAAATTCCAAGAAGGGTTCACCCCAGTACCCCACCCTGTAATCAGGACAAAAAATAAATAAAAATAAGAGGGAAACTCCCAGGAGAAGAGAGAGTCTGGGAGGGACGTGCACCATGTACCTCTCCTATTCCTCTGGTTTCTCTCTCCTGTGCCAGGTGAGGGGCAGGACTGAGTCTCACCTGGGCTTCACTCCTATTGGCCAGATGATTCTGCCAAGGGGGGGGGGGTAAAGGGTGGGAACTGCACATGCTATAGACTTAACTCTTTTTTCAGACTGCTTTTTTCAGTAAAGGAATCTGGTATTAACCCTTATCCTTCTTATTCGTAACGGTGGAATTAATCTAGCAGATTGATATAATTTGTCACTCTGAAATCATTCCCTGCAGGCTTAAAAAAATGCAAAGCCACCTATAGTGTCAAGATGTTCCAGAGGCAGATGCTAAATATAATGTATGACTAAGGGACAACAGGAATATATATATACTTTGACTGCTCTTTCTTCGATTCAGTTTACCCATTCTTATTTTCTTCTCCTTTCTTCAGATCCCAAAGTTTGTCAGAGACAAGAGGCTTAAGTACTACGGCTGCTGATACTTTTACGCTGGCAGTGGACTGAGGATGATTGGAATTGAAGTTCAACGATTTATGAGCTTGAGCAACCTGCCGACTGTTTTTAGTTCCTCACTTTGGCACAGGGGACTTAAAATAAGTCATGTCACAGCCACCAAGTAACACTGTCTGCAAATGTGTTGCAATGTGTTTCTTTCTGCTAAGACTAGCACGTGTTGTGACAGCTATGGATTCCTCCTGGTTGTGTTTGAGCTCTAAGAGCCTTCGTAAATATGAGTAGGCACTTTTCCCAGGTTCCCCTTTTTAGAACTTCACTCAGTTTCTCGTGGAAAGAAAAAATAAACCAAAAATGAAGTAAAAAAAAATAATTAAATAAGTCTAGTTATGTATGAGGCAAAAGTGCTAAAGTTCTAAAAGTGGAGCAATCACCGTGGAAACAAAAAGAATGTTTAGGAACTAGAAAAGTATGATTATTATTATTTTTTTATTCCTCCAAGAAAAATATCTAAATCCCATGTTATGTTCTGCAAGTGTTCTTGTCCCTCTACATCACTGGTTCCCATCCGCGGTCCTCAAGTCCCCGCAACAGGCCAGGTTTTAAGGATCACCTTGGGGAAATGCAGACTGAATCCTGCAATCACTGAGCAGCAAATCATATCACCTGTGCTGTGCTTCAGATATCTGGCAAACCTGACCTGTTGGGGGTACTTGAGGACCGCAGTTGGGAACCACTGCTCTACATCAAACCCCTCAAGCTTTCCATATTACCTTTTTGTCTCTGCTTATCCTTGCAAACCTATCACCAATCCCTGTACTTTTCCCAGGTTTTCCCTAGATGTGTCCTCTCTTAGCAGCTGTCAGACGGTCTCCTAGAAGACGCTCACATTCCCTCCTGCGTATCTATAAATGTCTAGATCTGCTTTCTGCATGAAACTGTCATTCTCAAGCTTCATCGCAACATTTTGGTCCATCTCGTACCTATTTCCCCGTCTCTGGCATGCTCGCGATATATATCCCATTCCCAGCCGAGCTCCAGCCTCCCATTCAGTCAGTGCACCAAAACCCCCTCCCCCCAGTGAGTCAATGACAAGTGCCCAGAATACTAAACGTTGGAGATGCTGAGAGGGATTGGAGCCGCTCCGAGATCTGGACCATCAGAGGAGAGATGCAGCAGCATCTGGAGGAATGACTTCTTAATATTTGTAAATCTTTGCTCACTTCTATTTTGACAGTAATCTGATTAATAGTAATATATTTAGATATTTCTCACAGCATCAGTTTTATGTGACCCACGTCCTCACATATCAAGTCAGGAGTCGAGTCCTAAAAAAAGAAGTGTGGGAACTCACCAAGATTTCTGTCTCTCAGTTAGCACTTATTATCTCACACATAACACAAACACACACTAAAATCTAATATAGTTATGTATATATGTGGATTTTAACAAAAACATATGATAAATCCTATATTTATTCTGATTTAACAGGGAAAGATATGATTAACCCCTTAAGGACTGGTCTGGCGGCATGGGTCAAGTTTAGGGGAACATGTGGGAATGCAGTTCCTGCACTATTTTCGCAGAGGGAACGGAGTTCCCTTTGGACCCACACACTATAATGCTTGTATGCAGGCGTTCAATCATATCTTTCCCTGTTAATTCTTATATGCACCTCACTGCTTCAACCAGTCCATCACTCTCACCTTGCAGTCCTCTCCTCCTGTTTGCAACCCAACCCTTCTAGATTGTAAATTCCCACGGAATAGGGCCCTTGTTTCTTCCCGTACTGGTTTGTCAAAATGTTATTCAATATATTGTATTCTGGCACTTTATAAATAAAGAATAATAAATAATAATAATTAAGGACCAATGACATAACTGTTACATCATAAATGCATTGACTTTAAAGACCATTGGTCCTTAATGGGTTAAATACTTGAATAAAAGCTTTATGGTTTATGGGACCAATAGGACCCTCTGCAAAAATAGGGCAGGAACTGCATTCCCACAAGTCCCCCCTGGACTAGACCCCTGTATCAAGCCATTCTTCTTTAATGAACTCCACTATTTACTCGCTCACTAAACTTTTTTACATAGTCATCTTCGTCTATCAATGGCTTTTTGATTTCGCTTTAACAACGCCCCTCCCTTTACTCGACCTCTCAATTTACCTCTCTTGCATTTTGCAAATCGATTGCATTTTACCATAAATATATTATGGAGAGGTTAATCAATCTAGATCAAATAATTTGCCTTCCATCGTTTTTGAGGCATGGTTTCCAGGAGAATGTGTGGCTGAGCATTATGGGAAATGTAGTCCCCAATACTCCAGAGCTGAGATGAATTTCTTTGGCACCCCAAATGTTTAGGAACTACACTTCCTATGATGCCTGGCCGACAATCAGGCCATCGCTACTCATACGAGATACTTTTTCATTGTTGTTGATATAAAACTGAACAAAATGTATATTTTTTTAACTGAAATAACAATTACGAGAAGACCTAATTTATAAATCAAGTCCCAAGCTGTATAAACATTTATTTCTAGGGAAGACTGTCAAAAACGGGCACCGGCTCCAGGAATCCTATGGACTCCATGAAGTCAAATACTACACTACATGAGCTCTGAGCAGGATCGCATAGGAGCCGCGGAAGAACACTGGGAACTATTTGTTCCCAGTCTTTTGCTGTATGTGGCCAGAGGATTCCTGCTGCCCTCTGCACCATCACCGTGCAGTGTGAGGTAAGTAAAGGATTTATTGGTGAGGTTTCATTAAGGTATTAAGTGATTTTACATTAGCCAAATCTCTGAACACCAGGTTTTTAAAAGTCAGTGTTCATTTCTGAATCTAAGTTGGAAGCTGACAACCTCCCAGTGCTATTCACCTTCTAATTAAATGCTGCGTGAGTTGCACTGGGCTGCCTGGACATACAACACTACAGGCAGGGCTCGAGTCGAGCGGGAACGCGCGGGAACGGCGTTCCCGCACTTCTCCCACAGCAGGTAAACGCTGCGGGAACGCAGCGTTCCCGCTGTGGCCCGAGCCTGAAAGGCTGGAGCAGGCGGCCGCCGCACATTGCCGGCGGCCGCGTGCTTCCTGTTAGAACGGCCCGCTGACAGGAAGTGCCGTGGAGCCGCTCGCCTGGCTGTTTCATCGATCTCAGGCGAGCGGCTGCACTTCCTGTCAGCGGGCCGTTCTAACAGGAAGCACGCGGCCGCCGGGCGCACGCCGCAGAGAGGTGAGCCGGGACAAATATCCATGAGCTGGGGGGGCAATATCCATGAGCTGGGGGGACAATATCCATGAGCTGGGGGGGCAATATCCATGAGCTGGGGGGACAATATCCATGAGCTGGGGGGGCACTATCCATGAGCTGGGGGGGCACTATCCATGAGCTGGGGGGCAATATCCATGAGCTGGGGGGCATATCCATGAGCTGGGGGGCATTATCCACGAGCTGGGGGGGCACTATCCATGAGCTGGGGGGGCACTATCCATGAGCTGGGGGGGCAATATCCATGAACTGGGGGGCAATATCCATGAGCTGGGGGGCACTATCCATGAGCTGGGGGGCACTATCCATGAGCTGGGGGTGCATATCCATGAGCTGGGGGCACTATCCATGAGCTGGGGGGCAATATCCATGAGCTGGGGGCACTATCCATGAGCTGGGGGGCAATATCCATGAGCTGGGGGCACTATCCATGAGCTGGGGGGTAATATCCATGAGCTGGGGCACTATCCATGAGCTGGGGGGGCAAATCCATGAGCTGGGGGGGCAAATCCATGAGCTGGGTGGCAGTATCCATGAGCTGGGGGACAGTATCCATGAGCTGGGGGGCATTTCCATGTGCTGGGGCATTTCCATGAGCTGGGGGGCATATCCATGTGCTGGGGCATTTCCATGTGCTGGGGCATTTCCATGAGCTGGGGGCATTATCCATGAGCTGGGGCAATATCCATGAGCTGGGGACATTATCCATGAGCTGGGGCAAATCCATGAGACCTGGGGGCATTATCCATGAGTCCTGGGGGCAATATCCATGAGTCCTGGGGGCAATATCCATGAGACCTGGGGGCTATATCTATGAGACCTGGGGGCAATATCCATGAGACCTGGGGGCATTAATCCATGAGACCTGGGGCATATCCATGAGACCTGGGGGGCATATCCATGAGACCTGGGGGATTATCCATGAGACCTGGGGGGCATATCCATGAGACCTGGGGGGCATATCCATGAGACCTGGGGGCATATATCCATGAGAGCTGGGGGCATTATCCATGAGAGCTGGGGGCATCATCCATGAGAGCTGGGGCAATTATATCCATGTGAACTGGGAAAATATATCCATATAACCAGTGCCGTGTATATTATTCTGGGGGTCCAGTGCCGTGTATATTATTCTGGGGGTCCAGTGTCGTGTATATTATTCTGGGGGTCCAGTGCCGTGTATATTATTCTGGGGGTCCAGTGCCGTGTATATTATTCTGGGGGTCCAGTGCCGTGTATATTATTCTGGGGGTCCAGTGCTGTGTATATATTCTGGGGGGTCTGGCCTGGTATATATATATAGATTATATATAAGACGCGTTAGTCCAGTTGCCAAAATCGCGAGTATACCTGTACGTAGTGATACCTTTCACTGATCAGTATAGTTTCCAGTTTACACTCTTGAAAGCTTGTCTTTTAAATGTAAAGTTAACCCAATAAAAATGGTATCACCAGGCACTGCTATACTCGTGATATATATATATTTTCTTCAGGTAATAGGCGTTGTGGAATTCGTGGGTGAGTTCCCTCACTTTTTTTCCCAGGACTTGACCCCTGACTACAGGAGAGAGGCTTCCATGAGTTTGTTTTATCATTTAAATAGGAGTTACATTGGTATTAATTAAACTGTATCATAAATCCTATTATAGTATGACTGTGCCCTGCTTGTCTTCACAAACAAGGCACAATCATAACATTTATTAAGGGATGTATTGACATCACAATAGTACCAGTTTCCCCTCTGTTTCAGGGCCTATCTGCTAATTTTGGGTGACTTTTAAACTTATTTTCAAAATGTTAACTAAAAGTGATGGCGATATGGCTTTTAAAAAAAATATTGGTTCTGTGTATAAGTGTGAGGGATTAAACAATTCAGACAGGTTTTTCCCATTGTGTAATGCTTTCCTGCCCTCTTCACAGGTTACCGGCTTAGTATTGTGATTTGATATGTATATGCTTTCCTTTCTGTTACAGTTGCAGGTTTCCAGGCAGGATAGGAAATGGAGTAATGGAAGCAGTCATCTTAGGAGGCCTGCCTTTTGCCGACAGTTGATGCAGCACAGCATGGGCACAGGCTCGTATCTTATCAGACATTTCTTATCAAGAGGCAATGTCTTATTAGGGACCGCAAACAAAGGCTGATGTTGATTTTAATATGTTAATAAAGCTATGGCCACTCCCCAATGAATATGGAATTTGTGGTGGTTGGGTCATGGGTGTTGGTCCAGGATGGAGAAGTCTCAGGTCCACACTACTGAAGTGCAGAGGCGTAGCGAGGGGGAGGGCAGAGGGGGGCACTTGCCCCCGGGTGCCTGTCAGGAGGGGTGCCGCAAACAGGGACAAACAGACATGTTGCCCCAGTTTGGCCCCTATCTGACGCCGATATGGGGCTTGAACCACAGCGGGCTTACATATTCCATGTCAGTCCTCACTACGGGACTGCCCCCCTGGCTGCGGGGCATCATCGCGCATGCGTGCAATGGCATCATAAAGAGGGAGTCCCCTGCCCAATGCAAGAGATGGTGGGTCCATTTGGACCACCGTATGTCTCGAACCAAGTAACATAGGAGGTCTATTATGGTGTCATTGGAAAGGCCAGGTCCTGGTGCTCTCTGAATATCGCTGACTGTCAAGGTTGACGATGAAACAATGCAATGCATCATCAGCTCCACACTTGCTGGCAGTGTGGGGAATTACAAGGTGAGTTAGCACAGCATAACTGTTCACTTTATAATTGTAAATTGAATAATAGTGCTGCGATAGAAACAAAAAGAGAAAAATATTATTTTATTTGTTATTTAATTTTTGCATAAATCTAATCTGGTTATATTTGTAATCACTGAAAAGGCCATAATCTGGCCTTTCAAATGATACCTCATATGTCCCTCTAGCCCTTAGGGCTCCAGAGATACAGTGATCTAAATGACTAAAGTTAAAAAAAAAACTTTTTTTTTTTTACAAAGAAAGGTGCCCCCTTGTGTCAGGTGCCTGAAGGCACATGCCTACTCTGCCTAGTTATAAATCCAGCCCTGGCTACGCCTCTGCTAAAGTGTGTTGAATCTGAAAACCAATTGTCAACTCCCAAGAATCGGCTGCAAAGCTAAATTATTTAGACCTTTAAATTGCTCATTTATCCTTACTTTCGGGCAGGGGGTTATAAGGCCCCCCTTGCTGCTGAAACCCCACAATGTCCTAAGGTTTTTCCCAACCAACAGAACTGTGGATCTCTGCTGAGTTAAAGAGCAATTAGTATTTCCTGCTGAACACGAAACAGGAAGGTTTCTACCTAAACCCAGCTCTCGGCAGACTTGTGGATGAAGGGATGCTGAAGGTCACGGCCTGCACCTCTCAGCTTTGCGACACCCACAATGGTGTGTATTTTGAGACTTGCTCTTAATTACTGTGGGACTATATGTGAAATAGTTTCAGAATGTCTCACTTTATGTTTGTGTGTCTGCCTTCCAATTACATCCGACCACTTTCCAATAATTAAGACGGCGGAGTAATGCCTTAATGCAAGCACTTAGTGAGCGCTGTGTTCTCACATGCCCAAGTGCCGCCTGTGCTGGAGAGCAGATTAAATACACAGAGACGAGCTCTGGCAAGAGAAAAAAAAAATCTGCTGTGAGTCGCCGGCCCTCAAATCCCAAGCACTTCACGATGGTTTTTTTCTTGCTCCATCTACAAACCGACAGCCAAGAACCTGAAGGAACAAATACAGACAGTAGAAAATTGCAGACTATGAAAGCTATTGTCAGGTTTAAAGCCACCGCCATGTCGGACTTCTCATGTGGCTCAGTGTGCACAGAGAGCTTCCTTTGTCCAAATCGTTGGAGGTCTTTGGAGAGAAAAAAGGTGTTTTTTTTTTCTCAAAGCAAAGCAGGATATTAGGAGTGTCGTCAGTGAATAGAGATATTAGTAACCTCTTGTTTATCCAATGAGAAATCTGATTGTTGCTTTGCCATTTATTTACAGCTTCTTTTTTGGCAGATGTCAAAGACAAGGCTGCTGGACTATATGTATTCAGTCTGTGTTACTGTATAGACTCTAAATACACTTTTTGCCCTTAACAGGCTGACTGATTAAAGTTCTACCACCACTACTGGAAGTCTGTTCTTTGGATCTACTATCATTTTATTACATTAAGGCCAGTGTCAGATGAGCGCACTAGGTGCACCCATACTGACGTGGCTTCCGGAGTCCATCGCAGCGTTGTCATGCTGCGACGGGGCCAGCCAGACGCTGTTGCACTCGCACGGATTGCGCACGCAACAGCGGCCGTGCTGCATCCGTGCAGCAGGCCTCTTCATCAAAGCACTAGGATGCACGTTGACGGAGTTCCAAAGCGCAGTCCTCCGTAGGAGCATCAAGCCTTGCAGCGTTGAGCGCACTTACTGCGCTCAGCAAGGTGACCAGACGGGCGTCGAGTGGAAGGCATGTCCACTCTCACGGACGTTCCTTCCGTTCTTAAAAGCGCTTATCTGACCCCAGCCTTAAACATGTTTTTCTCTTTTTCTTCTTAGCTTGCTATGTTCCATTTTAGTCTCGGGTCAGACGAGTGGTAGTAAGAGCAGAAGGAACATCCGTCAGAGTGGACATTCCTTCAACTCGACGCCTGTCTGATGTCTGTCAGTGCGCTCAGCGCTGCAAGGCTCGATCCTCCTATGGAGGCGCTTTGCAGCCCCGTCAACGCGCGTCCTACGCTTCGATGGGGAGGCTTGCTGAACGGACACAGCACGGCCTCTGTCCCGCGCACAATATGTGCGCGGGCAACAGCATGTGGCCGGCCCCGTCGCAGCATCACAACACTGCAACAGACGCCAGAAGGCATGTTGGTACGGACGGACATTGTGCACTTGTCTGACCCAGCCTCAAACTGATACAAAGACAGTATACAGTCATGGCCGAAATTGTTGGCACCCCAGACATTTTTCCAGAAAATCAAGTATCTCTCACAGAAAAGTAATGCAGTAACACATGTTTTGCTATACACATGTTTATTCCCTTTGTGTGTATTGGAACAAAACAAAAAAGGGAGGGAAAAAAGCAAATTGGACATAATGTCACACAAAACTCCAAAAATGGGCTGGACAAAATTATTGGCACCCTTTCAAAATTGTGGATAAATAAGATTGTTTCAAGCATGTGATGCTCCTGTAAACTCACCTGGGGCAAGTAACAGGTGTGGGCAATATAAAAATCACACCTGAAAGCAGATAAAAAGGAGAGAAGTTCACTTAGTCTTTGCATTGTGTGTCTGTGTTTGCCACACTAAGCATGGACAACAGAAAGAGGTGAAGAGAACTGTCTGAGGACTTGAGAACCAAAATTGTGGAAAAATATCAACAATCTCAAGGTTACAAGTCCATCTCCAGAGATCTAGATTTTCCTTTGTCCACAGTGCGCAACATTATCAAGAAGTTTGCAACCCATGGCACTGTAGCTAATCTCTCTGTGGGTGGACGGAAGAGAAAAATTGATGAAAGGCTGCAATGCAGGATAGTCCGGATGGTGGATAAGCGCCCCCAAACAAGTTCCAAAGAAATTCAAGCTGTCCTGCGGGCTCAGGGAGCATCAGTGTCAGCGCGAACTATCTATCGACATGTAAATGAAATGAAACGCTATGGAGACCTAAAAAAGCAAGACAACAGTTTGCCAAAATGTACTTGAGTAAGCCAAAATCCTTCTGGGAAAACGTCTTGTGGACAGATGAGACCGAGATAGAGCTTTTTGGTAAAGCACATCATTCTGCTGTTTACCGAAAATGGAATGAGGCCTACAAAGAAAAGAACACAGTACCTACAGTGAAATATGGTGGAGGTTCAATGATGTTTTGGGGTTGTTTTGCTGCTTCTGACACTGGGTGCCTTGAATGTGTGCAAGGCATCATGAAATCTGAGGATTACCAAAGGATTTTGGGTCGCACTGTAGAGCCCAGTGTCAGAAAGCTGGGTTTGCATCCGAGATCTTGGGTCTTCCAGCAGGACAATGACCACAAACATACGTCAAAAAGCACCCAGAAATGGATGACAACAAAGCGCTGGAGAGTTCTGAAGTGGCCAGCAATGAGTCTAGATCTAAATCCCATTGAACACCTGTGGAGAGATCTTAAAATTGCTGTTGGGAAATGGCGCCCTTCCAATAAGAGAGACCTGGAGCAGTTTGCAAAGAAAGAGTGGTCCAAAATTCCAGGTGAGAGGTGTAAGAAGCTTATTGATGGTTATAGGAAGCGACTGATTTCAGTTATTTTTTCCAAAGGGTGTGCAACCAAATATTAAGTTAAGGGTGCCAATAATTTTGTCCAGCCCATTTTTGGAGTTTTGTGTGACATTATGTCCAATTTGCTTTTTTTCCTCCCTTTTTTTGTTTTGTTCCAATACACACAAAGGGAATAAACATGTGTATAGCAAAACATGTGTTACTGCAATACTTTTCTGTGAGAAATACTTGATTTTCTGGAAAAATGTCTGGGGTGCCAACAATTTCGGCCATGACTGTATAACACATCATTGTAGTATAAATGCTCAAAGCACTCCCCCACAAACAGTGCTAAAACACATAAATGAATAAAGAGATGAGCATATACAGACCAAATGGGTTATTGTTACCACTCACAAACGCCCCTAGGGACTGATTCCAGATCATTGAGTGATACAGAACTATAAAAACAGGAATAGAGGGCACAACATAGTGTAAAACCATCAAACAGTTAATATATCATACTACATAGGAAATATATCTGCAAAACAGCATAGTTAAAATACATCCACGATCACTGTATTTCAGGGGCACTATCCTGGAATCCTTCCGTACTCAGATGGTGGCACCATGTGCTCAAATTCAGTCCTCAGATATTCCAGATCGCCAATCATGTTCGGATATATCCACCAAATAGAGCAGTGAACTCCAAATACGTTGGTTTGACGCATTTCATCTCCAAATTACTTTTTCAAGAGCTGTCATCATTTGGAGATGAAAAGCATGCAGCCAACGTATTTGGAGTTCACTGCTCTATCTACAGTCTATTTTCTGGATATATTCACTATATTTTAATTATGCTGTTTTGCACATATATTTTCTATGTAGTGCCATTTTACCTGTGTGTGGTTCCCTGTAGTCACTATATAATATATTATTATTATTGTCATCATTTATATAGCGCCAACAGTTTCCGCTGCGCTTTACAATAACCAAAGGGACTCAGTTCCTAGGGGTGTATGTGAGTGGCAACAAAAATGTATTTGGGCTATGTTCCATTTTAAAGAAAAATGGGCCCTGTTCCCTACTGTGCGGTAAAATGGGGACACTATCGGGGAAAATCAGCGCCTGCAGGTTTCCCCATACTGTCCCAATTTTAGGGCGAGATTCATGGGGCAGGCGCTACCTTGGCACCTTGCCCTGAAACGCAGCGCTAACTGCTGGTATACGTATGGTAGTACTGTCACAAGTATCACCTCCTGGAATCCTTAGGACTCCGGGCCACGAGCCCTGTGCGATCTCCCTCTCGCAAGATCGTACAGTGCCACAGAGTGATCGTGGAAGGAGACTGGGAACTATTTCTTCCCAGTCACACTGTGCTTATGGCCAGGAAAAGCAGCGGATCAGACCACCATTCTCACCTCGGGATGAGAGGCGAGTATGGGATTTATTAGGGGGTTTTAGAGGTCCTAAATGATTTTGCAAATGCAGAATCATTTAGCACCAGCTTTTAGGTGTAGATAAAATTTTGCTTTGCGCGTCCCTGCATTTATTAGCGCTAGCACTTTGTAATACCTTACTTATCCTAAAGCTAATTAATGATTACGTTCCCAGTGTTAAGTATAGGATGCGTAAAGTACAGTAAGCTCGCGGAAGCTAGCGCAAAAAACGATGCGCTAAGAGATTCTTTACAGGTTTAGTGTCAGGAAGGTAATATTAGGGGGAATGCATTAAAGTCACTTATCCTGGCGGTAACACTTACACAACCGAACGCTAACGTTAGCGTTCACTAGGGAATAGTGCCCAATGTCAGTTGAGGCTTTTTGTTTACCATGAAATAAACCCTCCCTTCCTAAATCCAGATAATACCCACAGTTAAATCTTCAAAGTTTTTCCCATGTGCTCCATTTTCTTATTTTCTCTAAAAGGCTAAAGGTATATATTCGAGTTGTTTAATGTTTTTAATTTTACTAGAACCACTTCTGCATCTTGAATCAATATGCATAATTTATTTATTTCTTCCTACCCGTAGTGAGTTGTTCATATTTAAAAGAAGAGTCTGTGGACTTCCCCCCTCCTGACCTAAATGCATGCCGTTTACTTACTGGCCACTTTGCCATAGGGTAAGTAAAGGGCATATGTGTAGGTCAGGAGAGAGACGTCTCTCTCTTTTCTTTGAAAGAGGAATTACTCGCTAAAGTAGGAGATAAATAATCAGGTAAATAAGGAAAATATGCTGAATTGATTTAGGTAATATTTAAAAACCACTAGAATATCCCTTTTTACAACTCATAAAAGAAGAACAAGATGTCTATTAGAACATACAGCAAACACAATATAAAATCAATAGAAATGTCTATGTACCGGGTGATTCATACAGACCCGAACACAAAGTTTTCATTATAGATTGTAAACGAATGAAAGGAGAATTTCAGGAAACGTACCTCCTCTTATGTTGAGCACATCCTATCACAGCATATGCTGGAAACAGCAGCTAGGTGGCAACAAAGGCACAATAATGGCACAGCCACAAGAATAGCACTCCCACAGAACAAAATCGTTTGGGTGCAAGGTTACTTCCGGCAAGATGGCATGCCACACCTCACATCACAGGAGTCAATAATGGCGACAAATCCAAGGTTTTTTGAGGATTTTGTTGTTTTCAAGGTGGCCACCCTGATCTCACAATCTTATTAGTCCAGACTTCTTTTTGGGGCAATCTGAAGGAACATGCGCACCATTACAAGCACTGCACGATCGATGCCTTAGCAGATAACATTAGCAATACGATCCAAAGCACCGATGATGCAATATTGAGATTTGAGACAAGATAGAAATAACATGCAGCACCGCATCCACAGTGGCCACTTCCAGCACGTGGTGTGATGGGACGTGCTCAACATAAAAGGAGGTACATTTCCTGACTCTCTCTTTAATTTTAATTTATTCATTTAAGGTCTCAAAGACAAAACTTTGGTTTGGGGTCTTTATGAATCACCCTTTGCTGCTCTTTCAAGTATATGTAGACCACATGCACCGATGTTTTAAAATATATATTCCACAATAGCCTGTTCAATGTACAATACTCTGCCTGTATGTGGTTATATTAGCATGTACTGTATATACAACATTAAGTTAAATAAGTAGAGGCAGACAGACAGAAAACAGGTGAGTTTCTTAATATCAATTTCTTACAGGGTTACTCAAAAACACCTAAATTCCACCGGAATTTCAATGCTCTTTCGTTCCCCACACTTCGGGGAGTCGAATTCACTGACCATGCAGTGAATTCAGCTTTCCCCGCAGGGTCCCCCGAAATGCAGAGATCCCCCGAAAGGTCCCCTCTGCAGAGGTCCCCCGAAATCCACTGAACGCATCCGAATCGAACGTAAAAACCAGCGTAAAACCCACCAAAAAAAAATAAAAAATCGGATCAATCCGATAAGCCACTGAAAAAAGCTGTACACACCATACGATCTACCTCAAAACCGCCGAATGCATCCGTAAAAAGCTGATGATGCGCCGAACACAGTGCCAACCGAGTGGAATTAACATATACGGTCCTATGAATTATGAATTATAATGAAAAAGGTCTGTTACAGAAAAAAAACGCTATTTAAAAAAACAAAAACATATATATATATATATCTATAAAACAAAACCATGGAGAGAGCACTCCAGTCAACACATTCAAAAACCAACAACAACAGCTCCATGCATGGGTACATTATACCAGATTTTAAAATATGTTGAAAAATTCTTAAATCTGAGCTTTGTTGAATAAAATGTTGGAAATTTAGTTTGCAATGAACGGCCGTGAATTGCTTAAGCCTGCCAACAACGTCAATGTAATTCACCCTCTGGCAGGTCCTACTCTGCAAACCTAATGACTGCCCTTCATGGGATAAACTCACTTACTGAGGAACAAGTCCTTCCTGGGAGCTCCCGCAGATCAAGGTTTAAAGGTCGAGATTAGTTTAGGTTGAGCCCTAACCCCCCCCATGTGTTTTTCATATGAATCACTTGGACCCCTCCCTACCACAGGTACTCCTCCTCCAGGTTCTATTTAACCTTAAATTTAAACTGCAGAATGAATCCATCGAACATCAGGGCATTTCTGTGATTTTTCTCTGCTGTATTTGGCAAACTGCCTGCTTTTTCAATTGCCGAATTGCCACGAAATTGCACCGTACGGGGAAATTCACTGTTCGGTGTAATTTCAGAGGCATTTCAGCTCGCTTTGAATCATCCTGTTAAACTTTTGGGAAGGTGTAGACATGAATGAAATCAATCAAACCACAACCACACAACCTTTGAAAGTCACGTCATTTGGAATTCTTATGAATTCCATGAAAAAAAAAAAATCATTCAGTACTCAGAAAATACATAAGGGGTTAATCAGAGAGCACCAAAATGTCGCCGACATTTTGGTGCTCTCTCGTTCCCTGCGCTTCGGGGGAATGAAAGTTACCCACCCTACGATGAATTCAGCATTCATCGCAGGGTCCCTGGAGTGAAGGGAAAACCCAACGCAAACCTGTCAACCACCCCCTGAAAACTCGGCGGGAACACCGCAAAAAATACTCTGAACACGTCGGAAAAAAGCTGCCGAACACGGTGCAGACCAGCCACCCGGAAAAAGCTGACAAGCTGACAAATGGGGTGAAAAAAACAGTAACGCTTGAAAGTGTCAAAATTTAAATGCTATTTGAAAAAAACTACTGAACGAAAATGTCTGGAAATAAATAGCCGAATGGCCCGAAATGGCACTGTACGGGGAAATTCACTGTTCGGTGACATTTCGGGGCCAGATCAGCTCTCTCTGAATAACCCCTATGATTTTATTATATGATAAATGGATCAATATTGCAGCACAATCTGGACTGCTTACATGTATTCACTATAGTGTAATGCACAAACGTTACCTGTAACCTTTAATTTTCAATAATAAAATAGCGATGACATTTCACCTTCAGACCCGTCACAAATATCTCATACCCATAGGGTACAACATATGACCTTGCATGTACAGTACATGGCTCATCACATCCTGACCTCAGCAAGAGGCCTCCTTTTGCAGCCTCCAGCTTGCAGTAAGAGCCACCTTCATGACATTCCTATGAATGCAGCTTCCAGCCAAGTAAAGAATGATGAAGGCTGAGCCATTGCAGGACCAGAAGCCACAAACGTTTATTCGCACACAATAACTTAGGGAGATAATAATAACATATGATATATAAATGATATTTTTAGCATTCTGCTGTGGGTGCTGCTTGTGGGTCTAGCTGATTTCGTCACCATATCCTAATGCATTTCTGGGACAACACCTCTGAACACCTGTATCTGGATTTTAACCCATTAAGTCAGACCTGTGAAATGGAAATTGGAAAATAAAAATGAAATTTCTATATAAATCTTTGATATCTTACATGTGCTTTGGTTTTTTTCTTGTGTTTAGTTATGATAATATTTTACTCTATGTGTCACTGGGTGGATCCATAATGTCATCTTTTGTGTTATAAATATACTGTGGGGTGCCAGTTTACACCACTTGCTCCTCACTCTGTGTCACTGGCCATAGAATGAAGATTAAGGATCGCGATCACAGACTCAAATCATTGTATTGTGTGGGATGTATTCAAAGGACATCACCAGGGGGGTAGATTAGAAGTTTTTTAACCTCTCTGTTTTATCTCATTCAGCTGCCAGGTCTTATCTTGAGTATCATACAACACAAAATAGCCTTATTTAAACAGTCCCTCCTCCACCTCATTAACTGTTAAGTACTGTATAAGAAAAAGCACAACCACAAAGTAAATCTTTTGCACAGAATTTGGTAAATGTTGCATCGTGGGAAAAAATCGACAAAATGGAAATAGGAGATTAAAAAAAGCCTGAATTTATTTTTCCTTTTTACATTCAATTACTTCAGAGTAAGTAAAAAAATAATTAAAAAAAAACAACAGCAGCATGTATTTTATACAGTGGTTTTATTTGTAATGCACGTAATCTAGTTATAGTTTATGTAAGTGGTTGTGTCCCTTTAAATTGTTCCCTAATTATATTCTATCAACTGCCAACTGTACCCTGATTCTCACCCATCAGTACGCTGTTCTCAATACTAATCTGCCTCTTTGTCTTCCTCAACACTGAACTCAAAAGACAGTGATCCCAGAAATAAGGTTCACAGAGGTGTAGACTGCAGACTCCTTAACAACCTTGGCATTTCAGTACTGGCAGGGCCGTATTAAGATCTCTATGGGCCTGGAGCTGAATATTTTGGTGGCTTTTTTTGGAATTTAGTGAAATGAAAACATCATTTTAGGTTATTTAATAGTGCAGACAGGTATATCTAATGAGGCGGTTACTGTGTGATTATTCAGATTTCAATCATTTAAAGCGTCCAAAAAATTTTTTTCCCCATTTTAGCATCCAAACCTTTGTGGTTATACAGTATATGCTATAGGGCATTCTTGTTAAAAAAAAAGTGAAATAGGAATACTGCATTTTTCTGAAAAAATATTCAATAAAAAAAAAAAAAATGAAATATTTCCCTTGTGTTTTGGAGGATGGTGTTTTATGAATAATATGACTGAATTATTGCGTCCAGCGTGGGAAATTTAAAGGTAATGGCAGTGGCATTGCTCATTTTATAAGTGACAAATGGACAATGCCATTGGTTTGGAACTAAAAATATATTTTTTTGTTTTCTTTTCTTTTAAATTTTACATTTTTCATGTTTGGTATCAATGCAAAAGGCCAGACTCTGACCTGTCCAATGACACCTCACTTGGCCTTCTGAGGTGTAAAGATTAGTGACGTAGGGGTCCAAAGTCCAACCCAGTGCTCCTCGGTGTAGTGAGGTGGTTTAGGTTTTTGATGTAACAACGGATTGTGCAATCACCTCCACACTTGTTGGTGACATGAGAAATGTGATGGTGAGTTGGTGAGTGCAGCATCATTGTTCACTTTGTAATTGAAAAGTGAAAAATGTTGTTGTGTTAGACAGAAAAAAAAAAAATAATTATTTTATTTTTATTTTTTTTAAAAAACCTGGTCATGTTTGGTGTGATTGGAAAGGCCATGCTCTTGCCTTTCCAGTGATACCTCACATGATACTGTCGCTGCTATGGAGTTGGAGATAAAGGGGTCCAAATGCTTACCAATGCATCCTTTCTCTGGGCCATGGGCCTGGAGCTGCTGCTCCATCAGCCCCTTTGTTATTCCGGACCTGAGTACTGGCCGTTCATTCTGGGTGATAAGCATATGGTATAGTCTTCTCTGTAACAGCACCATCGCGCTAAAACCTTGTGAGACCTGAGCAGGGACTCAGTGCAGAGCAAGCCACTAGTGATGTTGCTAGTTCTCAGGACCCTCACAAACCTTGTTTTTGCTCACTTCAACTGTCTATAGGTGGGAAAAAATCATTTCAGTTGCTAAAAGGGTTATTTTACTACACTGGATTTATTTAGGTTTAGTGTAGAAAAATAGTTACAACACCCAACAAAGCATGATTGAAATGCAATGCATTGACACAGATACACAGATTTACAGTTGACACAGATTTTGCAGCAGTGATTGAATTTAAGCAGGCATGGGATAGGCATAAGGCTATCCTAAACAAAAGATAAATCCAGGTAAAGTATCCATGTAATTGGGCAGACTAGATGGGCCGAAAGGTTCTTATCTGCCGACATTTTTCTATGTTTCTATGTTTCTATAATATCCTATTTTTCATTTATAGTGCTCTGCTTTACTTCATCATCATCCAAGTCATGTGATCCATCAATGGACTTACAGTTCAGTACGTTAATGAATTGAAATCTCACCACATTAGGAGCAGGCTATGGTCCGGATGTGCGCACTGATGCACATAATCTTTATATCGCAGTTCATTTAGGGCTAGGCTAAGACAGGAGCTGTTATATAAATTGCACAGGTTTGTCGTACGCATATGAGAAAATGTCATCGGGTGAATGTGTTTTCTCAATAAAGTAATCATATGATATATACCCACTGCCTAACGTAGAATTAACCTTTCACGGCAACAAATCCATTTAAAGCAAGACTAATGCATCTTTTAGAGGAAGAAAAATAAATTATCTATAATTTGCTTCTTTTTCCATTTTCTGCTCACTCACTGATGGCTAACCTTTGGCACATCTACTAACATGGCCTATGGTTATGGCTTCCTACAGGCAAGAGATTAGAAATTGAACTGTCGTAAACTACCCAACAGGTGGCCCTATTCCAAAGTTGGTGAAAACTTAACTAGAGCTGTTGTAAACTGAACACCTTCATAGACTATAATGGCTCTGGTAAGTTTACAACAGTAACTATGGAACAGGGCTCAGGGTTTTTTATGTTGCTTACAGAAATCAATGAGATCTGAAGCAATGAAAGCATGATGCTTTTGGGTTGGATTGATCCATTTAGGACTGTTAAGAGGACATTGTAATGCCAAAATGACATGCTGTATTTCCTAGGACTGTACATATCATTTTGTCCAGAATGACTACTTTTGCCCATTTAACAGGGCATCTTTCCCTGTATATAGATCATCTCTTTGTGATTGATAAGTTTAATTGAAGAAAAAAAACTGGAAATGTTCTATATTAAATGTTCCCAATTCCTCACATGACTGTGGCATGCCACAAGGGGAGTGGCCACTGCAAACAGGTAGCTGTCTTATAGCGTGCACCCCTGCTCAGTCTGGCTGTCAGTCAAGTGCTAACAGTCAGGGCAGCACACTGACCGAGCAGGGGGCTTTCCTGTCCGGCAGCTCTCTGCTCGCATTGACCCTCCCATCTATAACATGGCACCTGACGGGGGGAGACGGAGAATTTTTTGTATGGAATATCTCTGGTTTTCCAATTACATAGGTTAGTGACAAAACACTGATCTATAAAGGGTGGGCTGCCCTATCGAGCGGGAAAAAGTACTTTTTCCCATGACAGGTTCACTTTAATTTCTGCTAGGGTATAAAACACACTGAAACTGCCTCTCTTGCAGGCACACAGCCAATCATTGTAAGGCTGGGGTCAGACGAACGCAGTTTGAACGTGCGTTTAGCCGCACTTTATTATGGCCGTGGTAGCAGCAAATGCCGTCCAATGACGACCAACATTCAATGTATGGCCGCACAAAAGTGCGACCGCACAACGCAAGCGGCAAACGAATGCATTTTTGCAAGAACGTCGAACCTCTAGTACTGACGCACAGAGCGCGCTGCATCGGCATAGCAGCGTGTGTGCGTGATTAGGAGACGTCAGACACTGCACATGTCTGGCCTACATCCCATCTATTTGTTTTTTATAACTCCGTCAAAAATCATAGCCGTAATTGCGCACCGTGTGACCGCTATCGCGTCTGCCGTCAAAAAGTGCGTCCATGCATCCGGACGCACTTTTTGACGGAAGACGCGAAAATACGTTAGTCTGACACTAGCCTAAGAGTCAGCCATAACCCACAGCAAGCACACATCCTTCTTCCCAACTGAATGACCGTGTGAAGAGTTTAAGCATGTTTATAGCCCCTTTGCAAGCAATAATCCACATGTTTCTTTGTACCATTTGAGTCTAAATGATATGCCTTATTTAAATAGAACGCAGTGCCTCATTTTACACTAGAATGTTTTTTATGGTTTTATAGGACACTCCAGCCAAATGTGTCAGCGTCAAAGAATCCTTATAGTTTTTTTGTTTTGTACTAGAGAGTAGTTTAGAAATATATCACTTCTAATAAGTCTTTCACTAACTAATAACCTAGATCTTTTCAATTTCAATGACACCAGTTTGCGGAGCTAGTATGAATCTCTGTACATGTTCATAACAGAGAACGACTGGCAACAAAATATTCCATTTCACTGTAATTAGTCTGAAAATATGCTCTTGCGTAGCTTTCAGCAACTTGTGGCCTTGTAAAGATGTTTCCAGTGCATTTCTGTTTGCATAACTTTGATTTTGTTACAAAGCAAGGATGTGATAAGGTTTGTTTCTCGTGTTTAATGTGATTGTTAAAGGAGGAAATATTTATTTTTGATAGTCTGACTCTAATCTAGTCACAAAGGGCATTCAGGGAGCGGGGAGAACCTTTAAAGGGACACTCTACCACCATTTAATTTAAATGATATCCTTCCAACCAGAAGATCTCCCCAATTTTGGAAAGCATATCGTCCATTGCCAATCATTGCAAAAGGAACAAGAGGAAACTTACTGCCTGTGCACGCATTAGACATGTAAACATCAATTGTGGGAAGTTACAGAAGCCAATAGCCTTGAAGAGCACAAGAAAATAGTCTATCTTGACCTTATATGGGAAATGATATTTAAAAAATAAATGTTTGGATCTTGGTGTGCCTTGATTTAAATGTGTAAATTACCAAAATCATATCTATACATCAAAAATATTCTATTTCTAGCTAGAATATCTATATGGTGAAGCTGATGTTGAAAAGACTGATCCTTTCCCGATTCCAAAAACAGACATGAAAGGGGTTATTCACACAGCCCCGAAATGTCGCCGACATTTCGGTGATCTGTTGTTCCCAGCACTTCAGGGAATCTAATTTCCCTACCTTTGCGGTGAATTCTGCATTCACCGCAGGGTCCCCAGATGGCGGGTGTAAGCCGGTGCAAACCTGCCGAAAGAAAAAAAGAAAACACCCAAAGCCGCCGAAATTATTGGATACGAGCCACTGGACACAGCGCCGACCAGCCGCAGAAGAAAACCGATAAGCGGCCGGATGGGTAAAAAAAATAAATAAAACAATATGCTTGAAAGTGTCAAAATTGAAACGCTGTTTGCAAAAAAACTACTGAACAAAAATGTCTGAAATTAACATAGAATATCCTATGAATAATAATAAAAAGGTTAGTTACAGAAAAAAGAAAAAACAATTAAAAAAAACCCCTGAAAAATATCTAAAAGATCCTAAAAAAAGAAATAAAGAGACTTTTTACTGCAGATTAAAATAATAAACGGTTTATTAGATATTAGATAAAAACGGGAATATTTTTAACACTGAAGCCTATGGGGTTCACCTGAATAAACCTGCCGAATGAAACCACCAAACATCAGAGCCATTTCCCTGACATGTACCTGCTGTTCATTGTTCTCTGAATAGATTAACCATTGCTTCTCTATGGGGGATTTCACTGCCGTCAAACAGGCACCGTACTTGTTTGTAATGCGCCAAAATTTGGCGAACTGCCGGCTTTCTGAATAGCCAAATGGCCAGGAAATGTCACCATTTGGAAATGCACTGTTCAGTGCCATTTTGGGGGCAGATTAGCTCTCTGTGAATAACTGTGGAAGTTGTAAGGATTACAGAAATTTATATGGAACTTAAATATCAGTTCTTTGTCGTACATTATGTTCCTCGGGTGACAGACAGACAGAGCTACAGTCTGGTGCAGAAATATTGGGACATCGACACAATTCTAACATCTTTGGCTCTATTCACCACCACAATGGAGTTGGAATGAAACAAACACAATGTGCTTTAACTGCAGACTGTCAGCTTTAATTTGAGGGTATGTACATCCAACTCAGGTGAACGGTGTAGGACTTACAGCAGTTTGCAGATGTGCCTCCCACTTGTTAAGGGACCAAAGGTAATGGGACAGAATAATAATCATAAATCAAACTTTCCCTTCTTAATACTTGGTTGCAAATCCTTTGCAGTCAATCACAGCCTGAAGTCTGGAACGCATAGACATCACCAGACGCTGGGTTTCATCCCTGGTGATGCTCTGCCAGGCCTCTACTGCAACTGTCTTCAGTTCCTGCTTGTTCTTGGGGCATTTTCCCTTCAGTTTTGTCTTCAGCAAGTGAAATGCATGCTCAATGGGATTCAGGTCAGGTGATTGACTTGGCCATTGCATAACATTCCACTTCTGTCCTTCAAAAACTCTTTGGTTGCTTTTGCAGTATGCTTTGAGTCATTGTCCATCTGCACTGTGAAGCGCCGTCCAATGAGTTCTGCAGCATTTGGCTGAATGTGAGCAGATAATATTGCCCGAAACACTTCAGAATTCATCCTGCTGCTTTTGTCAGCAGTCACATCATCAATAAATACAAGAGAACCAGTTCCATTGGCAGCCATACATGCCCACGCAATGACACTACCACCACCATGCTTCACTGATGAGGTGGTATGCTTAGGATCATGAGCAGTTCCTTTCCTTCTCCATACCCTTCCCTTCCCATCACTCTGGTACAAGTTGATCTTGGTCTCATCTGTCCATAGGATCTTTTTCCAGAACTGTGAAGGCTTTGTTAGGTGTTGTTTGGCAAACTCTAATCTGGCCATCCTGATTTTGAGGCTCACCAATGGTTTACATCTTGTGGTGAACTCTCTGTATTCGCTCTGGCGAAGTCTTCTCTTGATTGTTGACTTTGACACACATACACCTACCTCCTGGAGAGTGTTCTTGATCTGGTCTACTGTTGTGAAGGGTGTTTTCCTCACCAGGGAAAGAATTCTTCGGTCATCCACCACAGCTGCTTCCGTGGTCTCCCGGGTCTTTTGGTGTTGCTGAGCTCACCGGTGCGTTCCTTCTTTTTGAGAATGTTCCAAACAGTTGTTTTGGCCCCGCCTAATGTTCTTGCTATGTCTCTGATGGGTTTGTTTTGTTTCTTCAGCCTAATGATGGCTTGCTTCACTGATAGTGACAGCTCTTTGGATATCATCTTGAGAGTTGACAGCAACAGATTCCAAATGCAAATAGCACACTTGAAATTAACTCTAGGCCTTTTATCTGCACATTGTAATTGGGGTAATGAGGGAATATCACACACCTGGCCATGGAACAGCTGAGAAGCCAATTGTCCCATTACCTTTGGTCCCTTAACAAGTGGGAGGCACATCTGCAAACTGCTGTAAGTCCTACACCGTTCACCTGAGTTGGATGTACATACCCTCAAATTAAAGCTGACAGTCTGCAGTTAAAGCACATTGTGTTTGTTTCATTCCAACTCCATTGTGGTGGTGTATAGAGCCAAAGATGTTAGAATTGTGTCGATGTCCCAATATTTCTGCACCTGACTGTATGGTTAGGTATCCGGCCCAAAGACACTTGCTGGTGCAGTGCTCTGACCGGGATTCGAACCGGGTTCTCAACAGTTGTAGAGCAGTGATGTTACTTGTGCTCTTCCTAGCCGATATACAGGAGGCCACCTTGAGCACAGCTCTGCAAAGAAACGCAGGCAGTATATTTGACTGTATATAATAACAGCTGTCTGGTGTTTTAGGCAATTATGCTATTCATATTGTTTTAACTTAATAAATGCCAATATGTTTTATAAAGACAGCAAGACTTTAAAATAAAAGGAACCAGGTTATATAATATTAACATTTCTTATTCTGGTACACTTACTGTAAGATTGAAATTAAAAATGAATATATAGTGTCCGAATTGAATAACAGCGCATTGGTAACAGATATATAAAAATACATTGCATAGAATATTGCAGTGTGGGAGAAGAATCGAGTAAGCTAATTGAACGGGACAGATTAGCTGTTGGTGTAAAAGAAAAAAACAATAGGTTCGTTATTATTGGTATTTCGCTATAATGCGCAGGTTGTGGAGGTCTGATCGCAGCTATAGAAATTCCCAGGTTAGTATTCTATAAAGTGTCAGCAATGCCTTAGAAGAGACAGGGTGCCAGTGTTATGCATTTTAATGTTCTCTAACTATCAGCGCTGATAATGGAAGGACAATTAATTGAAGTGACTTGGAGTAATTGCATCTGCGTTGTCCTGTCATATCGGATTTGATTGGCTCTTTAGAATGTGCTTTAAAGGGTAAAAATAGCTACAAATTCCAACAGCAACATACAAAATTTTGTGTTAGTGTTTGGCAAGTAAAGTGATCTCGAGGAGTGTCAAAAACTGCTTTAAATATTCCAGTATCCTCACGAACGTCAAAAGTTAAAAAGCACCTTCTATGAGCTACATAAATTGTGTAATTCCCATTTAAAGTTTCATCGTCACTCACTTTGGGTGGCATGCCATGGGGGTGAGTGACAGCTAGGAGCAGAGAGACATCCTACTGGACTGCCACTCAGTCCATGCACATGATTGACTTTCAGCGCACGGACTGATGCAGGCATCACTGCTAAGAGTCAGTCACTCACTTGATGAGTTTTTGACCATCTTCGAGAACACTTTACTTGCAAAATACTAATACAAATTGTTCTACGCTGTCGGGATCGAGGAATGAGATATTGCATTGATTTTTGTAACCAATGTGATATCCATTCACTGATGGGGCAACACAGCAAAAGTGCACCTGGTTACAACACATGCACTTTGAAGTACCCATACATAAAATCCATGAAATGGCACTAGAGCCTCCAGGAGAGAAAAGCACTTTATTATGTCACAGAACAGAGTGTGATACGCTAAAAGAAAAATTGGCACTTGCCAATTTAGGGAGACAATTCACCAGGTAGCACATGGGCCAAGTGGCTCAATCCCCTTATACCAGATGCAGACAACAACAGGGCCGGGATCGCTTGCTTGGAGCATTTATTGGACCAATAACACAATGTTTCTCTCATCCACTGGAGCATTGTCAAGTGAACTGATTGTGATGTCACTACACCTTTTGTTGCATTGTATGCTGACATCAATCATGAGGTGCTAAAAATATTCATTTATAAAAAAGTGTTCATCAAAAGTAGTTAAAAAAACATACTTAGGCTGTTCTGCCAAATATGTGCCGGCTGGATGGAGTAGAGGTAACATCACCTCTCTGAAAGAGACTGTGGAGACACAGGTTTGATCCTGGCAAGAGCACCTCTCCAGTAAGTGTCCTTGGGCAAGACACCTAACGGTACATACTCGCCACCCAGGACATACTTGAAAACGAGAGAAATCTCAATGTATCCTTCCTGGTATAATCCTTTCTCAAAAAAAATAAAAAATTATATATATATATGTATGTACATATACTGTATAACTCAAAGGCTATTGTATATTATCCTGTTTAACTGCCTCAAGTGATGCAATTAATAAACTACGCTAGAAATGGGACCGTTAGTCAAAGTGTTACTATTTTATTAAAATTGCCATATTTTTATTAAACGTTATATCATTCCACTGCCCACCAGTCACATTGTCCCTTAAAGGTGTAAAGGTTTGTAATCTGGAGTCACGCTGCTGAAAGTCACGGCAGACAGCTCAGTAAATAAAGCCGCGATTCAGCAGGCCGGTGTCATGAAATAACTCAGCATTTAACGGCAATATTTATTCCAGTATTAATACAATTGTTCTGCTTGATAGAACATAACAGCTTAAGCAGGTCTGCAGAAATATAAAGGCGTGTGTCAAGCACAAAGAAGAATGCCTTTCAATTCAGGGGCCTTGGGCGCAGAACGATGAAGTGATTTTTCCAGGGTTATCTGATACGGAGATCTGAAACATGTTCAGAAATTTAAAACACTGAGATAACATCCTGCAGCCTATTCTACAAAGGACAATAGGATTAATACGTCTCACGTGAAGGTATTCCAGGAGCTGCTACAATGATTACTCTTTATTATTCTTTGATCGCTTGCGTCAGTGATGATATCACACTTTGAGCCAATTATGCCGAACAATCAACAGTATAAATGAATACTGGTATGTTGGAACACTAAAATTTACTAAACCTGCCGGAGACCTTGGAAAGCGGGCTGTTGGATGAGGAAAACATTTCAGATATGCCCTCTCCATCATTCAGCACCTGTATTTGATTCTCATTGGTCTGAATAAGTAGGTACATTATTGGCCAGGTAGCTCAGTGGTTAGTACTCCAACTTCAATATAGAGGGCTAGGGTTATAGCTAGTACAATATCTGGGGCATTGGTTTGATTCATCTTCGGATCATTTATCTTTCAAGCTCATTAAATACCTACTAACAAGTTGATTAATAATAACTATTAAAACCTTGATACAGAATGCACCTGTAAACATGTAACATAATGACTATTGCCTACATATTTATTTTCTGTCAATCTGTATATATGTGTTGTTTTTAATATCTTGCATTTTATTACTTTGTATTTTTGTAACAACTGTAACAATTTAATGTTCTTGAACCCAGGACATACTTGAAAACGAGAGAAATCTCAATGTATCCTTCCTGGTAAAATACTTTGAGCCCTATTACATTCTTCGCGCACAATTGTGCTCGCGCGCAAAAACGCATTAACCCGAGGGGCAAAACCCTTTGCGCTGAACGTCGTATTACGACGTTCGCGCACAAAATGCACGTTAAAGTCTAATGCGAGAGACCCTGCGCGAACCCTTTGCGAGCGCAATTTAGTGCGCGCATCCTATACTTAACATTGTGAGCGCAAATGCGTTTGTGCGCTGTTGCGCGCATGGTATTACAATCTTAGCGCAAAATTTAACAGACAACGTTTGCACGCATAATTTTAACGTCTTTGAAAAGCTGGTGGTAACGGGAAATTGTAACAACCTGACCGTACCAAACTGCAGATTCACAACGGAGAACGTCGACGCGCACGTTTTTTTTTACTAGATCCGTCAAAAATGACGGCCACTACCTTGTCTTCCGTCAGAACGTACGTCTGTTGTGCGCAGTCCGCACAAAAATGCGTTCGTCTGATGGACTCGCGTTAAAAATTACATTGCACTCACTGATTTCTGTGCGCAACTGTACTTTGCGCGCACTTTTGCACATCGGTTTTACGAGCGCGATTTCCCGACAGATGAAAAAATGCGCGAGGAATGTAATTCCAGCGGTGATTTTCATGCATTAACGTTTAACGCTTCGCACAAAAAAACACGCGTTTAGCGTGCGTTTTTGCGTTAAGAATGTAATAGGACCCTTTATAAATAAAATAAATAAACTATTAAAACCTCCCAAAATGTTTTCGTTTTTTTAAATAACTCAAAAAACTGAAAGAACACTTAAGATTCTTTAGCATTTTCAATATTATCTTCAGAGCCTCCACAACAGATCATTTCCTAAATCAGAATTAATTAAAAAAAAATTGCGGAGCACATCGCTTTATTTCTGTAGTGTTTAAAGTATTTCTATCAATGGTACTTTTTTTAAATTAAAATAATGACTCTGGATGAAATGCCGACATAATAGCAGCAGCTCAGGATATTGTTCCCAAACCTCAACAGGAGCAGACGTAATGTGAACGGAAAACAAATCCTGATGCATGATAACTGTTATTGATTTTTATTTTTTCACGGTAACACATTCATCGCCTCCTAATAATGGTTTCTAGTCATGTATACATATTTAAAAAAATTCTATATTAGCACAAGCTCGGAGGAATACACCGTAAGGAGTGAATGTTGTGCTGCATTTTGCCAAGTCTGGGTTGGGACGCAATAGAGTGTCAGGGCACCGAGCAGGAGATTAATTTGCCTAATTTAGGTCTGTTGATGAGTTCCAGGAGAGCGGGGGTTAAATCTGCAGTATTTCTTCTTCTGAGACTGTGGTTTTGCTGTGCCTGCATCAGTCAAGGTGACCCCAGCGCTGCAGTATTATTAATCCCTTCACTGCTATGGGAGCTACAAAGCAGGACCCTACAACAGAGAAATGAGGCAAACAAGGATGCACAGACAAGGGCCATTTGGCCGACATTGCACAAACCTTGATAAGCTTCTTTTGATTAATATTCTCGTCTAAACCTATTCATTGCTCTCATTTGTTTTTGCTTCTTTTTGTTCCCCCCCTCGGATGAAAGTTTTTTAAAGTCATTTAAAGGAATACGGTCACACTATTTTGAGTTATTCTAAATCAACATGGCATGAGAAGAAACCTGCTGTGACTTGTCTCCGTGGAGAAAGCAGAAACGAGTTCAGCAGTAACAAGATTCTTATTTTCTCTAGTTTGTTAAACAGCTAGAAAAAATAGGCAACTGTGCCATGATAAGATCAAGGCCAGCATGGTTTCTTGTATGGTCCATACTGGCTTGTTTTTATGAGGTTTTGTATGTCTTTCAGGGTTATTCAGAGAGAGGTGAAAAGCAAGAGAATGATTGGAGAATGGAAAATTCTAGGTCAAAATAGCCAAACCAGAAAAATTCTCCCATTCATCTCACTTTCCAAATCGGCTATTTTGACCTAGATTTTTCCATTCTCCAGTCATTCTCCTGCTTTTCGCCTCTCTCTGAATAACCCTGTTTGTTATTCCAAGCAGATAATGATGGGCTACACAGTATGTGCTCCAATTGAAAGAAACAAACCTCTCGCGGTAAAGTAATGTGATGTTTTGGCAAAAGTGCCTTAAATATGCATAAATCAAGTCGCTATACTTCACCAATGAATGTTTGCCTCGATAAATTACCCTCTTTTGTTGGAACGCACACTTTGTAACTTGTCATTATTTGGTTTGGATTCCATAGAAACTTTGCGGCTCTCTCGACAAAGGCTTTTTTGAGATCCTTTAACGTGCTCATCTTTGATGCAGCACCATCTTTTGTTAGTTTAAAGGGCCACTACCACCAAAAAATGAGTTGTCCTCATTGTGTGTAGTTTATGTTGCTGATATCTTACGTGTGCTTTGCTTTTCTCTTGTTAAGAAAATATTTTACTCCTATCAGGGTTATTCAAAGAGATCTGAATGGCTGGAGAAAGGTAACCGAACGCTGAAAATTAGCATTCGGTTACCTTTCTTGGCCATTTGGCTATCCAGAGAGCAGGCAATACGCCAAATCCTGGCGAATTGCCTGCACATTCGGTGCCTGTTCGAGGACAGTGAAATCCCCATGAAAAAGCACTGCTTCGGCTATTCAGAGAACACAAACCAGCAGTGAAAGGTTCCCGAAATGCCCTGCCATTCGGTGGTTTCATTCGACAGGTTTATTCAGGAGAATCCCATAGGCTTCAATGTTAAAAATATTCCATATTCAACATCTAATAAACCGTTCATTATAAAATTCTGCAGTAAAGAGTCTCTTTATTTATAGATTTTTTAGATATTTTAAGCATTTTTTTTTCTAAAAAGTCCGATTTTTTTTTAAGTTTACTTATTTTTTCTGTAACAGCCCTTTTTATTATCATTCATTGGACCTCATATGTAAATTTCAGACATTTTCGCTCAGTAGTTTCTTTGCAAACAGCGTTTCACTTTTCAAACATTCAAGTAAACTGTTTTCCTAATTTATTCAGTTCACTCGTCTGCGGTGTTGGCTTTTTCCGGCGGCTGCGCCGCATGTGATAGGCTCCTGCTCGGGTTTTTCCAGCGTCTTCGGCAGGTTAATCCAGATGTTTTTGTGGGTTTCAGCGTGCATTCGCCAGGTTTTTGCAGTGACTTTTCGTCGGGTTTGCGGCAGCTTTTCCCTGCGCTTCGACGGCACTGTGGTGCTTGCTGAATACACCGCAGGGTCACCGAAATGGGATTGCCGAATCGGCCCGAATTGAAGACAACGAAAAGTCACCGAACGTGCGGGGACTTTTTGATTCTCTTTGAATAACCCTGTATATGTGTTACTGTTGGTAGTGGCCCTTTAAGACCTCTGTGTTATATGCAAAGACAGGACGGTGATCCAACGGAAAGGCCATAGCCAACATGGAGTGATGCTAAGACAGTTTACCTACTGAACACATTATGAGAATGGACAACCGCTTGGGGCAACTCTGTGGTTTTCCCCTTGAGAAGTCCCCATTCAGATCTCAAAGAACATTTAGCTCACTCATTCAAGTGTGATCCAAGCTAAAAGGACAGTCCGGAGTCCTGTCAAGAATCCTCTGCATAAGTGATATAGTAATTCTCATTGACTTCTTCAGCCATGGTTGGACCTCGTATGGAAGGTGTATCTATTACTTCTCTAGGAACAATGAGCAAGGGGCTTCGCGTCTAGATCACCCTTTTCTGATTTGCTTTGTGTCCCTGCCTTAAAATACATTTATAGCCTCTTTCAACATTTGAGTTCTTTGCGGAATTCGGCTTGCCGATAATTTGGATTCGAATCGCTGAAGCCAATAATCCATTAAAAAGTACAGCCACGAATTACCATAACTGAGCCGAGGCATTGTGATTAAAAATACCGGTGTGTCCTTATTTAAATCTCCCAAATTGAAAACTAACTGAATCGCAGCTGAAAAAGCTACCGATTTTGGTGATCAGGCCGAATTAAATCATGTTCCGTGTCCCTTTGATGAACACCCATGGTCTGGTTCGTCCATAATATCCACATATTAATTATGGGAGGATAACCTATAAATCCCCCAGGATATGCTTGACTTTATGACAGCCAAGGTTTAGTGTTATCTCTAGTTAATAGTAAAGCAGATAAACCAGTCATATCGAATAGCGTTACACATGCCCTAGAGGCACCGCTTCGATGGTGAGATGGATTAAAAGGCTAAATGACAAAACTGCGGTAGATTTAGCATGACTGGCAAGGACATTTATTCTGTAGGTGTCTCTGAAACAATAATGACCCGAGGTGGTCGTTCAAGAATACATGATAGATGCCAGCTATTAAGAGCCATTTAACAGCTCGCTCCATTTATTCAAAACCCCCTTAAGAATAGCCGATTGAATATTTCAATACAAAAAAAAAAGTAATTATATGTCATACATCATCGCACTCAGAATGGGATGGTTTAAGGAGAATGTGCAGGACGACGGAAGAAATGGATGTTTGGTGCTTGCATTTATAAAAGTCGCTTTCTGATAGCTCGAGAATAGGAATTACGGTGGACGCACATTTTCTCTCCCCCCTCCAGCCCAAAAGAGCCATTACCTGGCATATAGAGCAGCAATATATGTAGAGCCCGATTGTAGGCATTGAGGACGGACCCCATATTATTTGTAGGCATTTATTTTATGTGTTACTGAGTGATGTGCTACAAAAGCTGTTTAAAATATAGTTTTACAGTAATGCTATATTCTAGAGGTTACAACCCTGTATAAATGGGCTATATGTCATACAATTACAGAATGACTGAATATTTACTTTTATAGAGTTTAAACTAGTCTAGACACATAGCCTGTGTAATTTGCCTTTTACCTCAGAGAATGAAAATACATAGGTTGTTCAGGACTATGAAAGTGCCTAATACAGACCTGCCAAGTCACACGGTCCAGCCATGTGAAAAACTATTTTCCACCCAGCAGCTTTAGGCTATCACTCGGTTCTCGGGAGGCCTGAGTGAAAAAAGCACTATAAGTGCCTCTTTAATGGTGCTTGCAGAGCTTAAAGGGTTAAAAGCAGCTCTCACCGTGAAAAACCCTGAGATACAGCTCAGCAGAGCAGACTGGCTGACTGCGCCACGCATGCGCTGGATTGGCATGCACCTTTTAGGGCATGCTTGTGATGGCGTTGACTTGCATTGCATGAGGTTATGCCGTCCGGTAGCCACACCCACTGTCTCCAGAAGAGGACATCTTTTGAGTTAACCATACTTTAAGAGGGTGACAGCAAATCAGAAGGTTAAGAGGAACACTTTCTGTTGACTTGGCCAGAAAACAGGCTCTATTGAGGGCCACGTTAAATTTTTGTTGCTAACGGTAGCGCTCACTTGCGTGAGCATTAACGTTAGCTATGGTATCTACCGCATATTACAATCCAAACGCAAACTGGTTACTTAACCCGTTTGCGTTTGGATTGTAATATGCGGTAGATACCGCGGCTAACGTTAATGCTCACGCAAGTGAGCACTACCGTTAGCAACAAAAATTTAATGTGGCCCTCAATAGAGCCTGTTTTGGTACCTTGCGCTTTTCAGCGCGAGGTTACTCTACTTTGCGCTCCCTATACTTAACATGGGGAGCGCAAAGTGTTAATCAGCGTTAGTATTACAATCTACTAGCACCGATTAATGTCCGGCTGTGGTTAGCAAAACGTTAACCGCAGCCTGGACTTGGTGTTAACGGATTCCGCTTCTGCAGAATCTGTTAACACCAGCCGAAAAAACAAAAAACAGAAGCGTATACTCACCTCCTGTGCCACGGCTCCGACTGCAGCTCCGACCGCCTCCTCCGTCCGGCTGGAGGAGGGAAAGACTGGGGGAAAAAGTTCCCCCAGTCTCTCCCTGCATATCACTACGCCGACCGGCCGGATCTCACGAGGTGAGATCCGGCTGGTCATGTGACCGGCAGGGGGAAACTCAATGGAGTCCTATGGACTCCAGTGAATGGATGCTCGCGGCTGCGCTCAGCGCTGCCGCGAGCATCCCAGGGCTTTGCACCCGCAAACAATGCAAGCAGAATTTTTTGTGCCTTCATTGTAATCCAGCGTTTAAACGTGGGCGCAAGGGGGAAAACTGAGGGTGCAGTTTTTCCTCCCTTGCGCCCGCGTTTTAACGCTAGGATTGTAATGTGGCCCTGAGTCTTCTAAAATGATTTCATGATCTACCGAAGTGGAATAAATGAACAAAAGGGTCTCTATTGAATAGAAAAGAGAATATTTTAAGATTGAAGCCTATGGGATTCGCCGGATTAAACCTTCCTGAAAGAACCGTACATCAGGGCATTTTACTGACATTTCTCTGCTGTTCGGCATTCTCTTAATAGATTAACCATTGCTTCTCTATGGGGATGTCACTGCCATTGCACAGGCACCATATTTTGCAGGCAATTCGCCAATATTTGGCGAACTGCCAGGTTTTGAATAGCTGAATGGCCACAAAATTGCACCGTGCGGGAAAATTCACTGTTCGGTGCTATTTAGGGGCTAAATCGTCTCTCTCCGAATAACCCTGATAGTGATTTTAGCAGAAAATAGGGACTTTCCTCTCTGAATAAGGACACTTGGAAGGTATGGACTAGCAAAGCAGCTGATGGGAATCTCAAATCCCATGAAGCTAATTTGCTCTTCACAATGGCCGCTTGAATTATAATGTTTATTGGATGTTAGAGATGAGTAGAGTAGCTTTCAACCTGCAGATAATTCAGACGATAACTCCTGCAATACCTAACCTTGACCTCGATGTCTGAGGTCCCTGGGATTTTCACCTAAAATCCTACCAGTTATGTGAAATTATTGAAAACCTCATGGTACGCTTAGTTCTCATCGCTCGGCTGTATTGAAGATGATGTTCAAAACTACCACGCCAAGGTGCCAAGCATTTAACATTACAATTAATATGAGAGACAGTGCAGTGACGACGCCAGGATTTGTGCCAAAAAATCAATTTCCTACTCAGAACACATTCATTGTATAATCAATAACTACACCAAACGTACTGCCAACACTGTATATCTCCAGCCAGCAATTCTAGGGAGGGGGGTTTCCTCTTCCAAGAACAGGTCTACGGGTCAGGTCTCATGGGGCTTGTTTTTATAGAATGCCTCTGCGTAGATAAAGCATTTTTTTATTTTTTGGATCTATATTTTTTCTACCAGGCAAGCCCAATGAAAAAGGGCGAAGCTCGGCGTGTAAGTGAAGCATGAATAATTAGAATATCATTAGGTGTTCCAGTCTTTCAGGTTCCTATGCAGGTGGGAAATGAGTTGCATTGAAATCCTAATCATTCAATTAATGTCAAACGATTCTCGACCAGCCATCTGAATGCCAGATAATATGGCGCATCTGCTAAACGTATAAATAATGGGAATTCACCACTTTTTACCGATTGTAGGCCAGACTTTACTATTTAGTAGAACATCTACAATTATTTTTCCGGGGTTTTTGGCACTGGTTTTAATTCGCATTAAAAGTCACAATATGTCTGTGTTTGCTAGTGTTGTAAAGCCCCAGCTGCCAAAATACAACTCCCATCAAGCTTTTCAGTTTTGAGAGGAAGAAGATGTCAATCTGTTGACCAGGCCTGGACTACAAAATTTGCAGTTTATCCAAGACTATGAGGATTAATCCCAAATTGCCAATGTTCACCGTTTTTGCAAACATAAAAAAAATGTTGCTGCTACAGTGAACTTTGGTTGTCCATAGGAGGAAAATGTAAAACTTACTTACACCCCTTTCCTCCTCTGTTAGGCCTGTTTGTTCTACCTTGCACCTACTCCAGTCCACCTTTTCTCCCTTCGTACTCCTAGTTTACCGCCATCCCTGAGTTTGCCATGGCTAGCTGTACCTGAGGGCCCACCTGTGAAGCCAGCTATATCTTGTGGCTACACTTACACCCTTCCCTCTTTGCTCTCTCATTTTGTTTCCCATCCTGTAGAGAGGTCCTGTGAGCTCCCTGTCCTAGTCTATTTTCATATCTTGTTATAGATCCTTGTCTTCTCCTACTCACGTCTTGTCTTGTATTTTCTTGTCTAGTCCAGTCTTGTACCTTTCGTATTCCGTTAATTCTGTCTTTCCTGGTTTCTGTTCAGTGTTTCCTAGTCTGCAGTGGACGCTACATAGCCCCCTATCCTAAATTCCTGAGATATTAACCAGCAGCTGCCCGTGATCCAACTTACTCCACCTCTACTACTTCCAAGGGAACATTGCCAAGAGCTCCTAGTTCCTGCTCAGTGGATCCTGACTGCAGTGGACACTACATAGCCCACTATCCTCTGTGCTTGGAGGTATTACCTGTGGCTGCCAGTTATCCAGCTTTCTCGACCTGTGTTGACCTTCACTACATTCAAGGTGTCATTGCCAAGAGCTCCTGGTTCCTGCTCAGTGGATCCTGACTGCAGTGGACACTACATAACCCACTATCCACAATGCGTAGAGACTTTACCTCTGGTTTCCAGTAATCCTGTTTTCTCCAGCTGCACTCTCCACCAGCACTCTCTAGCTACCATCCAGTATTGGGATCTTCATCTACTGTGTATCCAGATTGTTGCTGTGCACTGTGTATCTGCAGTATACTTTATCATTTGCTTATATCAACGTTTCCTGTGTCTGATTATCCTTTTCACCCCCAGTACTTGGGATATAAACAAAACCACGTGGGTCCCACCACGGCTTCTACCTGGTGTGGTCCTGCCAGAAAATCCAACAATGGCAGGCCAAGTTACAGCATACAGCGACAATCATTGCTGAAGAACATTACAGCCACTATTTATCCATAAAATGAGTAAACTTCGGCTACTCTCCATTTAGATTTGTTCTGTTTGCAACTCTGGTGAATAAACTTTGGTGATTTTAAAGTGGTGATCGTCATAGATCTTCGACAGAAAAAAAGGTAAAAACAAGGCTGGAGAACACCTTTGGCATAAAAAGAAGGTACTAACTGCATAGAAAACTATGCCAAGAACTAATCTAGACAGGTATGGCAGAATAGTCAGTGGAAACACTGGTAAAAAGCACAGTAAAATACAGTGACAATTACCTAAATTGTGAATTCAATTTAGTTTAGCTGTGTTTCTTCATCGTAGTTCCCCAATGTTAACTCCATGGCTGCGGAAGACGTGTGGGGGACACATAGGGTTTCCATAGCCACGAGGGAGACCCCAACTGCTAGGGTTGGAGTCCTGTGGTGGTTTGACTTCCTTGAAGTCAGGCCATTCAGTAGGACCCCTCCTTGTGAACATAAGTCACCATGTCGGCACGAGATGACGACCTTTTAATCTTGGATGTCAGCCCATTCCTCGGGGGCACCCCCTCCTACTGACAGAAAGGGACTTCCTCCCCCTTGCAATCCCTATGGTGGAGGTATGTGGGTCCTTTGGATCCCTTTATCTCCTATTCCATGGGAGCTAAAGGGTCATGTTTGGTATCGTTGGAAAGGTCTGAGCATGCAAAAATAAGAAAAAATCTTTTTGTTCCTAAGCACTGGCATTGTCCATTTGTCACATATAAAATGAGCAATACCACGGCCGTTACTCACCTTCTCATTTTCCACGCTGTGAGCAAGTTCATTGTTTTATACTGTAGCGCTGTGTTAAATCTTGCTGCCGGTAGTACCTATTTTTGGCCACAAGATGGAGACAATCGCGATTAGAGACACGAGACATTGGGACTACATTTCCCGGCGTGCTTTGCAAAAGGACAGGAAGTGGGTGGGACACAGGAGGCTTACTTCCCGAACCTCGTGGAGAATGCGCCAGAGCGCGCGAGGGAACGAGAGAGAGCAGACGCAGTGCAAGACATCGCAAGAGGGCCTAGGCCAGAGCCAGAGAGAGACCTGTCAGTTCCTTATCGGGTCATTCGGCCTAAAGAGAAGGAGACCTCCGAGTTCCTGAGATTGCTGCAGATTAAAGAAGCCAAAGACCTGGAGTGAGGAGTTGCCGCGAGCTGATCGGATACGGAGAGCGAGACAAGTCGTGGACAAGCAACAGAGAGTCAGACAACGGATCCGGCCGCTAGTATCCCCAGTCAAAATCGAGCGGAGAGACGTCCTGGGTCAGCGGAGCCTACAGCAACCGGTGGATGGGTGAGAGGCCTCCAAGGCCGTATGTAATTAAGGAACACACTGCTGTTTTCTCTTTAAAGTCCACAGGGCCCCAACTTGACTAGTCGAAGACATTCCTTAAGTAAATTCACTGGCCAGTTGAACAGTACCCGGGTACCACACACACATACACACCTTTTACATTCCGGGACTTAAACCTGTGCAGGACTCATTTTTGTTACGAATCAGAACGGGAGTTAAAGTTACGTTCCGAATACATATTTTTCTCTTTTCCGCTGCGCGTTTATCGTAATACGAAGAGATTGTATTTTGGGGTTCGCTACGTGTCTCTGTTTTCCGAACTATTGGGTAATTGTATATTTTTCTGCTCGGTTGCGAATATTTTATTCTTCCGAAATACGAAGCCTCGTGTTTCGTTTCTTTTTCCGCTACGTGTTTTACCGCAATACGAAAGTACTGTAATAATATCTGTGAATACCGTGTCTCAACATCTGCTTATTATTTTAGTAAACTATTTAAATGATAAAAACTCACAGCGGTGTTGGAGTATATTTATTCCCTAGTGCGGGGAGACTGACCCGTGGTTCATTTTCAGCGGCTCCTCCGGGAGTGAGCGCTACAATACATACAGGGTTATTCACAGAGATCCGAATTGCTTAAGAAAGGTAACCGAATGCTGAAAATCAGCGTTCGGTTACCTTTCTTGGCCATTCGGCTATCCAGAGAGCAGGCAGTTCGCCAAATCCTGGCGAATTGCCTGAACATACGGTGCGTGTTTGGTGCCTGTTCGAGGGCAGTGAATCCCCATGAAAAAGCACTGCTTCGGCTATTCAGAGAACACAAACCAGCAGTCAAAGGTTCCCGAAATGCCCTGACATTCGGTGGTTTAATTCGGCAAATTTATTCAGGAGAATCCCATAGACTTCAATGTTAAAAATATTCCCGTTTTAATTCAATATCTAATAAACCGTTCATTATAAAATTCTGCAGTAAAGAGTCTCTTTAGTTATAGATTTTTTAGCATATTTTAAGCATTTTTCTGAATTTTTTTTATTTTGTATTTAACCCTTTCGCTGCTGAGGCTTTTCCCGCCCCTGTGCTGAGGTCATTTTTTACCTGTTTTGCGCATCATGTTTAAACCTGTTTTGAAGGCTTATTTTAGTATATGACATCGACATATTATATATCGTTCTTTCCGTCAGACTCGGTAGATTCATAATATGTCATTATTATATGTATACGTTATGTCATGTTTGTATATTATAACAAAAAATGCAATAAAATATGTATTTTCAATAATTTACAGCGTGTAAAGTGTTTTTTTCCACATTTTAACATGCGAGCAATTGCGGTTATATTTTGTATGGGGTGCGCTTGTTAAAAAAATTAGAGATGGGGTCTCGTTACATTTTTTTTTGGGGAAAATGACACCATTTTTAACAAACGCACCGCATACAAAAATCGTTAATGCAGCATTATTGTTCACATTATAATTGAAATGGGAACAATATTGCTGCATTAACAAAACAAAAAACAAAAAAAAAAAGTGTTTATTTTTTTTTTTTTTAATTTTTTTTTTTAATTTTTTTTTATTTTTATTTTTATTTTTTATTTTTTTTTTACATTTTTTTTTACTTTCATGTTTGGTATCGTTGGAACGGCCATGCTCTGGCCGATCCAACGATATCAAAATTTAACCCCTAACTGCCACGGATCGGGAGATAGGGAGTTCATTGGAACTCCCTATCTCCACACTTCGTGGCAGTTAGGGGTTAATGCTAGGACTGGCGTCATCGTGCTGCGCACGATGACGCCAGTCCTCTGGGGGAGTTCCCGGAAGCTTGGCCGACATCCAAGATGTCGGCCAGCTCCCGGGAAGGATCGCAAATCGGCGCTTTTCAGCGCCGATTTGCGATCCAGCTCCCCAGGGGTTAATGCCAGGCATCATTTGGAAGGGCAGGCTGTGCCCTTCCAAATGATGCCTGGGTTAAGCCCCTGTGAGCCGCCGATCGGGAGGGAGAGAGGTCCGAAGGACCTCCCCCCCTCCCTTTCAGGCGCCTCCTCCGCACATGCGGGGGGGGCGCCTGAATTATGTGTCATCGCGGGGGCGCGATGACACATAACAATGGCGGCCACTGCTCCGGATGCCGGGCTGACATCCAGGATGTCAGCCCGCACCGGAGGGGCCAGCGATCGGCCGGTACCCGGCCGAACGCTGACCCCAATGCGAGGACGCGCTCAGCGCGTCCTCCGCATACCAGGGGCAATGCTGAGGACGCGCTGAGCGCGTCCTTAGCATTGAAGTGGTTAAAAGTCCGATTTTTTTTTTTTTTTAAGTTTACTTATTTTTTCTGTAACAGCCCTCTTTATTATCATTCCCTGGACCTCATATGTGAATTTCAGACATTTTCACTCAGCAGTTTCGTTGCAAACAGTGTTTCACTTTTCAAACATTCATGCAAACTGTTTTCCTAATTTATTCACTTCACTCTGTCTGCGGTCTTGGCTTTCTCCGGCGGCTTCGCTGTGGGTGATCGGCTCCTGCTCGGGTTTTCGGCAGGTCAATCCAGATGTTTTTGAGGGTTTTCGGCGTGCATTCGCTGGGTTTTGCGGTTCGTTTTCGTTGGGTTTGCGGTAGCTTTCCCTGCAATTCGGGGACCTTGTGGTACTTGCTGAATACACCGCAGGGTCACTGAAATGGGATCAGCAAAAGGAACCGAATTGAAGAGAATGAAAAGTCACCGAACGTGCGGTGACTTTTCAAATCTCTTTGAATAACCCTGATAGTCATTTTATTCATAAAACACAATGCTCCAAAATACAAGCGAAGTATTCAGTTTTAGTTAAAATCGTGTATTTTCTCAGACAGATACAGTAACAGGTTCCCATTTCTAGTTTTTTAACAACAGTGCCCCATAGAATATATTACCACAAAGGTTTGGATGATAAATTGTGAAAAAAATAACACGCTGTAAATTATTGAAATTTTAATGGAAATTCCCTTTTTTTTTTTACTTTTTTTTTGTTATAGCATTCTGACATTACATGACGTAGATTCATAATATATCATTATTACATGTATGTCATTGAAAGAATGGTGTTTATTGAATAGCCATATATACACTGTCTGACCGAGAAAAAAGGCAGATACTCTAATATTTCGTTGGACTGCCGCGTCATCATTTTGATACTTTCATGCAATGTCACAGCATTTATTTCATCCACAGTTGCATTAATTTATCACCAAGATCTTGTATTGATGACGGGAGAGTCGCGGCGTTGCTTAAAGTCTTCTCCAGCATTATCCCAAAGATTCTCAACAGGGTTAAGGGCTGGACTCTGGTAGCCAATCCAAGTGTGAAAATGATGTCTCGTGCTCCCTGAACCACTCTTGCACAATTTGAGCCCAATGCATCCTGGCATTGCCATCTTGGAATATGCCTGCTGTGCCATCAGCAAGAAAAAAATACATTGATGGATAACCCTATTCATTTTGTATATTCAGGGAGTCACATGACCTCATTTTTTGCCACCTGAAACATATTAATCACTGCAGTAATTATCCAATGCAAGGCTCACACCTATTTGCTTAGTTAGATCCAGGTGCTGAGCCTCAATTTAATAGTACAGTCAACATGATAGGGTTGCACTCTCCAAAATTTTTTAATAATTTAGCTTTGGCCCCTTTTAATTTTCTTATTTGCTTATTCCAATCTTAGTATAACTACAAACCAATATATTACATGTGATGTAAAGGAATTTCTGAATTTCCATTGTAAAAGATAAGGGGCCAAATTACATACTTGGTGCTAACCAGAGCTGGTGTAAACTTCCCAGAGCCATTATAGCCTATGGAGGTTTTAAGTTTACAACTGCTCTGGTTAAGTTAGCACCAACATTGTAATACTGCCCAAGGTGGGGCTTATTATGACTGATTGCACATTTATTCTGTTCTTACATGCATAGTTGCCAACAGTCCCAGTTTTAAAGGGTTTGTGCTCGTGTGGCCAAGGGGATTCTGTCCTGGGATTTAGGCTTGTGGCAGGGGAGTTTAGAGTCCTGGGACAATTAACCCCTTGGACACCAAGCACAAATCTGGGAAAAAAAGGGACTGTTGGCAACTATGCAACTATGATTCAATCTTAATTTCCCCCCAGAAAAGAAATTAGGTACGACCTTATAAAAAGATCGCTTTCCAAATTTCCAGTGTCAAGATTTTTTTTTCCTGTTTTTTTGTGCTCCCGTTTGATTCCTTTTGCAATTTTGATGAATTTGATCTAATTTGTTACAGCTGGTCGCAGCCAAACTGGTTACCTCGTGCAATTTATTTCTTTTTTAGAGTTTGATGAAGTAATGTTTCCTCCTTATTACTTCCTGTTTGGAGACGGGTTGTTGGTACCAATAGATCCCCAGTTTTTGGGCGATGACATGAAAGCATTTTGACCTGCATGTTGTAGGATCAATCAGACGACTTCAGACGATATCGGATGATCGCACCATCGCACAAATACGGTGCCAGTGGATGACCAACCTAGTACAAGATTTTGTCAAAAAAGGTAAAAGGCAGGAAAAATCCCCCTCACTGAAATATGGATACCCTAAAAAATATGATAAACAGGTAACTTTTAGGCTAGGGTCAGACTGAGGCAGTGCGAACGCGCGTGCAGGCGCACTTAATCACGGCCGTAGTAGCAGCAAATGCCGGGCAATGACGGCCAATATACGAAGTACGGTCGCACAAAAGTCCGGCTGCGCAACACAAGTGGCAAACGAACGCATTTTGTCGAGAACGTAAAACCGCTAGTACGGTTGTACAGAGTGCGCTGCGTCCGCTAGCGGCGTGTGTGCGTGAATTGGAGATGTCACACACTGCTAATGTCCGGCCAACATAACGTCCAGATGCACAAAGTGTTTTATTGATGATCCGTACAAAATCACGAACGCAAATGCGCATAGTATGACTGCTATCGCGTACTCCGTGAAAAAATGCGTCCATTCGTTCGAACGCACTTTTTCACAGACAACTTGAAAATGCGTTCGTCTGACCCTAGCCTTATTGTCAAATACAAGATTCAAAAAAGAATGAAAAGACACACAAATGTATAAACAAAATAATAAGAAAATATATGAATAGAAATTCAAAAGTAGGTGGTAAATGTAGGATGCATATATGGCTAGAATATATATTGGTGTTGCTAGACAGTTGTCTAAAAGCTCAATATGTCAATCTGCCAGCGGTAATATTAGCCAGTATCACCATAGTAGGATAGAACAGTATGATACACAAGATAGAGCACACTTATATATTTATAGGGTGTCATACAGAAAGACGATAAATCCCTGGGTGACCCTACATCTTGTATGATATAAGGGCTTTCCTTTTTGATAGCTCTTAGTAGGCTCCAAATTGAGTAATGACTACCAGTGCCCTTGTAGTCTGCATTTATAACAAAACAATGTAACACTGAACTGCGAATAGAGCAAAAAAATAAAAAATATTGTTTTGAGGAACAGAACTCCCAGAAAAAGTTCTCTTAAATCATACCAGTCAGAATAAATAGTGGAAAACGCACATCGTGTATTCTGGAGTGCATTCTCTGCAGGTTTTTTTGAACCTGTGCGTTTATAACTGTCATTCTTTGCAACTAAAATCTAGAAACGGGAATCATACGTGGAGCTCAGAGAGGGAAAAAAAAGAGACTCTAATAAAACCGCTTATAAAATCATCTGTAAAGTGGCATCATTCATATTTCTGTTTGTAAAAAGCTATAAAGTCACATAAGCTCAATGTTATCAGAAATATGGTGTCAAGAAAGCCGTTGTAATTGTTGCCTAATAAAACATTAAGGTGGCTACTCCCTGCAAGATGGTTTGGCGATCCTATTCATAAAAATCAAAAGATTGCAACAGGAAGCATAAACTAATCAAACTCCAACAAGCAGGAACATTTCAGGACGATCATAACTAACCTCATCGCCCTAATTTCCCATTCTGTGTTCTGCAGCTGCTGTGTTGTATTCGGAATTACTTTGACAACTATAAATTATTTTTTTATATAATTATGTTGATAATTATGTAATCAAGTCTGATAGCTGGTTATTTATGAAGATATATTTGTATAAATTCTCTTTTATTTTTTAAGTACAGTTATATCCAAAAACTCATGTAAAATGAACTGCATGAAAAGTCTTACAAAATTCCAAATTAAATACCCAGCTCACTATTTCGGCTGAGCTCACATTCGGCCAAAGCCATTAACCAGTAGAGACTCTCCATTACCAGCATTTTTTATTTGTATGAACTCACTCATACACCTCACATCCTGCACCTCCCCCCTTTGTCAATCTCTACACTGGCTCCCTGTTTTCTTTAGAATCCATTTCAAAATACTGGTCCTATAACCGCCCCCTGCCTACATCTCCTCCCTTATTAGCAGGTACATCCCGTTCTGACCACTTCGCTCTGCCAATGATCTGATGTATCAGTTCCTTGTACCCGCACCCCCAACTCCCACCTTCTGGACTTCTCCCGAGCTGCCCCCTTTCTATGGATCTCCCTCCCCCGCACCTTTAGACTCTCCCTGTATCTCCAGTCCTTCAAGAAGTCTCTGAAAACGAATTACTTTAGAGAAGCCTATCGGCTCACGCCAGGATTCTCCCCCTTTTCCTCTTCCCATTCAGCCCTCCTGCTGCCCGCCACTTCACTTATCCTATTCACCTTCTCCTCTTAGATTGTAAGCTCTCAAGCAGGGTCCTCCCTCCTTCCTTTTTTATTTGTGTAACATGTATGTATATTTGTTATTCTGTCTCTCCCATTGTCCAGCGCTAAGGAATTTGTAGGCGCTTTATAAATACTTGTAACTGTAACTGCACCACTATGGCCTTGATTTAATTCTATTGGGCCGTTTTTTGGGGAAAAATATCAGCTGCTTGCAGAAGATATTATTTCAAAATATTGGTTGGTTTAATAGAAACAACTCTATTCTAAAAATGACACTGGTCTAAAAAGAAAAAAAAAAAAGAAGTGGGCCTTTAAAACATCATATTTTATTTTCAGTCATTCTTTGACATCTTATTTGAATTGATGTGGGCATATGCTAACATGCAATGTATGAATGTGACGGCTAGCAGTCAAATTGGGTGAGTGTGTATACATACATATATATATATATTAGATATAAACACATATGTTTGTCGTTAATCACTGAAAATTTCCCCTTCATTTTCCTTCTACTTTATAATATTTCTGCGTAAGGAAATGTATTTGCTACATTCTGTGCCTCTGAATGATATGAATACTTTGGGTTTTGGATCATGTTGTACTTATTCAAACTCTGAGAATGATGATGCTGAGCTTTCCCAGCATCCATACACATATATCCAGAAGATGTATCTGTGCAGGCCCTCGTTATGGGTCCTGTGACCTTGTCGGGCTATCAGTTTGCTGCCCCTCATCTCCTTTTACTCATTAAGCTACCGTGAGTATTAATAATTCACAGGAGTCAGTGTTGTGTTCAATAGCTTTTCTACTAATTTGCCTTCCTACCCTATTGTCAGCATCGCCAGTACTGACTTTAATGGATGTAAAGAGGAGAAAGAGTGTAACCGTAGAAGGTTTTCCAGATCCTGGTTACTAACCACAGTCGCCAGCTGGCAGGACAGGGCAGAGCAGAGGACACACGCGGATCTCTCACTCCTTTCCCACGGATTCTTAACTCACAAGCACGTGTATATATATACACACACATACATACATACGCTCATGTGAGTTAAGAATCCATGGAAAAGGAGTGATATATATATATATATAAATATATATATCTCGATATTCTGACACTCATAGATTTATTTAAAGTAAAAAATGATCAGGGTTATTTAAAGAGAGCCGATCTGGCCCCGAAATGTAATCAAACACTGAAATTCAGCGTATGGTTAAATTTCCTGGCCATTCGGCTATTCAGAGAGCAGACAATTCACCAAATGTTGGCGAATTGCCTGCACGTACGGTGCCTGTTCGAGGACAGTGAAATCCCCCATAGAGAAGCAATGCTTCGTTTATTCAGAGAACACAAAACAGCAGGGAAAAGTTGCCGAAATGCCCTGTCATTCGGTGGTGTCATGCGGCAGATTTATTCAGGCGAATCCCAATCCAATAAATCCCAATCCCAAATCAATATCCAATAAACCGTTGATTCTAATATTCTACAGTAAAGAGTCTCTTTATTTATAGATTTTTTTAGGATCTTTTAGGCATTTTTTGACAAAAAACTTCCCCAGTTTTTTATTTTTAATGGTTTCTTTTTCGTTTTCTATAACAGCCCTTTTTATTATCATTCATTGCATCTTTATATGTAAATTCCAGATATTTTTGTTCAGTAGTTTTTTTGCAAACACCGTTTCAATTTTCAAACTTTCAAGCGTACTGTTGTTTTTTTTTCACCTCGTTCGTCTGAGTGTCGGCTGTTTCCGGCGGCTGCTCTGCGCTGTGATCGGCGGCTAATCGGGTTTCTCCGGCGTGTTCGGCGTGTTTTCTGCTAGTTTCGGTGAGTATTCGGTGAGTGTTCGTCGTGTTCGCGGCGAGTGTTCGGCAGGTTTTCCTGCACTACGGCGGCCCTGTGTTGCTTGCTGAATACACCACAGGGTCGGCGAAATAGGATCGCCGAATCGCCCCGAAGTGCAGGGAACGAAAAGTAACCGAACGTACTGTGACTTTTCGATTCTCTTTAATAAACATTCAGGTTTATTCAAAGTCGACGTTTCAGTCCCAACTGGACTTTCCTTATTACTTGAGAAAAGTCCAGTTGGGACTGAAACATCATCTTTAATAAACATTATTTTTTACTTTAAATAAATCTCTGTGTTGCGGAATAGAGAGACATTATTTGGATTAACCAAATTCCAGCATCTGAAGGTGTTCATATAATACAGGGTTGTGCAGGGATCATGGTATATATACATATATATTTATTTATTTATTTATACAAAAAAATGCGCACTCCACATAAATGACCACATTTGTCCATCATTCCATTTAAAAAAAAAAAAAAATCACAATTTTTTAAGAATAAAAAAAGTCACCTAATTGAGGGAATAAATGATGGGAATTTAGTTCACAAAATATGATCATGTAGTGTGTTCCACCTTGGCTACCTATTAAGGCTTAGAGCTGCTTGGGAGCTCCAGGAAGAATTGTGCCTCCAGCAAGTTAGTTGATCCTGTAAATGCAGATTCGGTCAAGAGATAGGACCTGTCAACGATGGGATACACTGACGTATGTGACAGGCTTAAGCAAAGTATGATCATATTTTGTGAACTGAATCCCCATCATTTATTTCCTCAATTAGGTGATCTGGATATTCTGAAAAAAATGGTGAATTTTTTTTTTTTAATGGAATGATGGAAGAATGTGGTCATTTATAAGGAGTGCGCGTTTTTTGTTTATTGTATTATTGTCTTAGATGCACCCGCTGTTATTGCTTGTTGAGGTTGAGTATATATTATATTTATATTTGCATTGGAAGATAAATTGAGCCGATAAGTGGCAAGAAATATTCCACACTGTGGCATTGTAAATGAGCTCCTGTCACATAAACATTCTTACCATGCTATGCTCTGATATGATCATCTCAGCTAATATGTTAACATTGCTGTGTTGAGCATCATCATAATTAAATTTTTCAAATAATTTCTACCAAATATTAAATCAAAGACAAGATATTGTGTGCGGTGTTGTAGTGACAGCCATTGCATTAATGTTGTGGCACCCTAGTTAGCTACAGTGCAGTAATGCAGTTTACAGAGCATCATCCAAAAATAGTGATTGTGTTTTTTGCATGATGCCTGGAGCATAGCTCTTGCAGAATCTATAATAAAGCACTGACGCTTTTACTCTGTACCTGTTTCCAATAAACTGCTAGGTTTTAGGGCAGGTATGCTCAACCGTGGCCCTCTAGGGTGTTTTGCAACTTCATTCCCCAAAAAGGTTCTGTCAACCTAATGGTTAGCTGAGCATCATGGGAGATGTAGTTGTAAAACATCTGGAGGGCCAAGGTGGAGCACCCTTGGAATGTCCGGAATTGAGTCTTGTACCTGGCATAGAGGTCTTTGCTGATAAGAATCAGTTATAGAAAGATGTGTTATGGGTAGAACTCCAGGAGGATGAATTACATGGCAGCTTGAGGGCAGTGTGAAAGCTGCCTGTTCATGTTAAAGAGCTGAAGTGCAGTTTCACAAATATTAAATTACATAAATCATCAGTTTCTTGTTATAATAAGACATTATTCATGCCAAAATGAAGGCTTTGTAAAAAGGAATCATAAGATAAAAACGATCTACCAGCATAGGACACCACAGGGTTAATTTCATGTTCAGTCTTATTCAGGTGGGCAAAATATAGGCAGCAAAGAAAGAGGAAATAAGTAGTAGGGAGCAGACCATTTACACATAACATACAGGGGTCAAATTGAGGGGGAACACGTGGGAACACCGTTCTTTCACTATTTCTGCAGAGCGAACGGAGTTCCTATTGGTCCCATACACTATAAAGCTTGTATTGAGGTGTTCAATCATATCATAACTGTTGAGCCTTAATAAATATAGGATTTATCATATATTGTTGCTACAATTCACTTATATACATAAATATATCAGGCTGTTTGTGTTACGTGTGAAATGATAATTGGGGCATATATCATGATAAATCACATACTTCGGCCCCTATTACATTCATCTCGCAGCGCATTTGCGCGAGGAAAAAACATTAGCGCATAACGTCCTATTACGACGTTCGCACAAACGATGCGCATTAACGTCCAACACGAGTGACCCTGCGCGAACCCAGCGCGAGTGCAAGTTCCTGCGCGCATCCTATACTTAACATTGTGAGCGCCAATGCGTTAGTACGCGTATGCGCGCATGGTATTACAAACTTAGCGCAAAATGTAACAGACGACGTTTGCGCACATCATTTTAACGTCTTTGAAAACCTGGTGTTAACTTACAATCTGAACGTTCTGGCCGAAACGTAATGAACCTGCACAAAAAAAAAAATACAGCACAGTACAGTTACACATTCTACACATACCCAAACAATAAAATTAGTAAATAGATTTTTTTTTTGTAGCACATATACACAGATTGACTTTGACAGGCGCAACAACCGAAACCTAGCAAATGGTGGTTCTTAATTCTGATTGCCCACCGATTCCTGCACGCAACGGACATTTGCACCCGGCTTTGCGTGTCGGATTTGCGCTCGAAAAATGTTGAAGGCTGAAAAAATGCGCTCGGATCGTAATACCGCGTTAATTTGTGCGCGCTAATGTTTTTTGCGTTTTTTAGGACTTGATCCCTGATTACACATATTCAAGCGAATACATTACACATAATTAGCATTGTCTAAAGGTATAACATTACACTTGACAAGTGAACAAAAAAATTGTTCAAGCAGAATATATCAATATAATATTGTGTGTGTATATAAATTGGAGACCTAATTTACATGTCCTACCCAGAATTCCTTGCTGCATATTGGGAATGAAGCACATGTTGCTCTGTGAAGCAGTTCTCTGAATTGCTGTGATGTGTAAATGTCTTCTACAATTATAAACTTTATTTGCTGTGTCTCACTTTTTGCTTTCAACCATAACTTAAACATATATATATATTTTGTTTAATTTTTAGCCCTGTTGATTCTGCCAGTTACAGTAACACAGTGAAACAAGACGAGACGTGCACATAGGTTCTTCTTTTTCAATTACAGAAAGCTTTTTATTTTAGAGTTCATGTTTCAATCCTTATTATAGACTATTCTGAGGTCATGATCATGACTTGGTTATGTCTTGAGAAAAGTCTATACTATGTTGTGTAACATTGACTCTACAAACAAAAAGCTTCAATTAATTGAAAAAAGATGACCTTGTCTCTGCATCTCCTTGTTTCCAGATAAATAAATATACGCTACTATAACTGCTTTAATAAAAATATATTTTTTTGTTTTGAAACCCTCAGAGTGAATCCTCTACAATTGATATACAATATATCTTAACACAAGGGCGTTTAGCACTGGGGTAAATTGCATGCTTATACGAAGTTGGAGTTGAATGCCCTGCTTCAATATATATATATATATATATATTATTATTATTATTATTTACAAGCCAGATCTATTTAAAATCTTTAAAGCTATATTAAAGTGGAGAGCTCTGAATTTTTTATATTCCGTCAAATGGTCTCAGAAGCACCTCTATGAAAAAAGTTTGATTTTGCCTTAGGCCATAGGAATGTTCATTTGTGAAAGAGTGTGTGCCAAGGTACATTGTAATCCAGGTCAATAATATGGCACAGCATGTTCCCCATTTTGGTTCCAATCTATGCATTATGGATGCGCCTTATCCGGTTCACTCTAAAAAGTTGTAAAATTGTCATTGTATCGCTGTATACACTTTATTTTTACTCATAAAAAGTTTGTATTTGTGTATTTTTTCACATTTTTAAACTGTAAATTAAACCTGTTACGCCAACATACGCTGGGCTCAATTAACGGGGAATCACTCCCTTTATATGTGTCAGCATTTTTTAGCTGACATATGTGTGACGTGCATCATTTGGAGTGGAGGGCCCTGAATTTTTTATATTCTGTCAAATGATCTCAGAAGCACCCCTATGAAAAATGTTTGATTTTGCCTTAGGCCATAGGAATGTTCAGTGGTGAAAGAGTGTGCCAAGGTACATTGTAATCCAGGTCAATATGGCACAGCATGTTCCCCATGGACCTGGAGATGTATTTGGGAGGTGCAGGCTGGATGTTCTGTGTCATTTCCTTGCCTTCTCTTGTTTGCATTTAATCTGAGTTATGCATAATTAATGTTATTGTCTATTGTTATGGTCCATGTGTATCTGTTTATCTGTTTTATATTGGAGGAATTGTTAATCTTCTTTGTCAGGAAAACACTGCCCCATTATCTGTTATTTTAAACTAATCTGTTTGTCCATCATGATTGCCATTGCCCTGACTCGTTTAGAAATGTTATGCAATGTGTATTTCACTCTCTGTACCTAATCTAATTATGTTTTGAATTCTAAGAAGCAGAAAGAACAGAAACATGAGAATCCCTCAAAACATTTTCTAGGGGAGGTTTTGTGTATGTAAACGACACATATATTTGACCGTATAAATATGTGTGCCTGTCCCCAATTAAAAGAGCTTCATTTTGAACCTTAAAGACCCCAGATCTAAAGCCTCATCATATTTCTGGGGGGATGATAGCAGGCTCTCCACATGTCCCGGTCTTTGCCTTTCTCCAGTCCTCAGGCGAAGTTCAAAGAGTCTGGCTGGGGAGAACGAGGGGGTCCATCAAGGAAGCGGCATTGGCAGATGTGACCCTGATGGGGTACTGAAATCTGTCACAGTATGTAAGTTAAAAAAGGGAGTTAATATTTCATTGTTTCTCATGTTACTGCTGCATGGGCAAAAGGGCAGCTCTTAGAGCCATCCTACAGAACAGCCCTACTCTCAATCTGGGCACATGATTGCCGGCCGGCACGCTGAGGGCCAATAGGGCATTGCGACGCAATGGTTCTCAATTAATTCTGCAAAGGAGGGCAAAAGTTACGGCACCCGTTGCTGGATCAATCTGTATACAAACTGAAATATCTCAACAAGGGATAAGATATTGCATTGATCCCTATGACCATTGTGATTATTAGGGATGCACTAATACAGATAGTAGTATCGGTACCGATAACGGCATTTGCACGCGTACTTGTACTTATGCAAATGCCCCCAATACTTACAACGATACTGGAAGCCAGCACTGGGCTTGTTTGCTGGGCGGTATCCGAGGAGCTGGGGCAGCTGGCAGAATGCTGTAACATTATTCTGCCAGGCCCCTCTAACTAGCCGTGTTCCAGCAAGCGGCAACCGGCATGTGAAGGTTGTAACTCAGTCACTGGGGCCTCCAGCTGCGCTCTCACGCAGAGGAGCCATAAAGGGTTGCACTGCCGGGCAGCGAGCACTGTGCAAGCTCAGTCTCGCAAGATTATGCAGACCTGCGGACAGGACCGGATCAGCATAGGGGCTATTGGAGTAGCAGCTCCAGGCCTATGCCCCGTAATAGGCCCATGGAAAGGATAACTCCTGACCCCCTGCAGCCAATGACGTGAGTTAGGCGGGCCAGAGGAGGAGCCCGCCAAAATGGCCAGCAAGCGGGGTGCACTAGTACGTCCTGCCAGCATTAGCCCCCTCCATTAAGGAGTTGTCAGGAACCGTGCCTGCTCCTGAACCAGCTGCATGAAAGGTGCTGCCTTCATGGTCAACACTAACTACCAGCAGTGAAACAGTTAATGCACAAAACACACCACACCTCTACCTGTGTCCATAAAGGACATAGGCATTTCTAGGGAGGGGCCAGGGGGCCTTGCCCCCCCATGTGCCCCCCACCAGAATTCAGCATCCAGCTTCCCCCCATCTTCGGACCAATGTTTCTCCGGCCCCATGCATCACACACTTGAGTGTCATTGGAAAGAGCAGAGTCTGACCTTTCCAATAATATCCAACATGACCATTTTCAGTGAAAAGACAAAATCATACATAATAAATTAAAAAACGTAACAATTTTTTTTCACAGGGTGGAAACGGCTCAGCAGTAACAGGGTTAATGGTCAGACTACATATTACATTGGGTATTACTTTCAGGTTTTTTTCTTGGTTTAGTGGTATATTAAGGGTTAATAGGTAGGCTACATGCCTCAGTCCATTCATTTCATGTTCTCCCTTAATGGCATTTTAGGGGTTAATGGGTAGGCTGCATGCCACACTGTTTATTATTCTTATTTTATTTCCCTGCTTCAATGGAGTTTATGGGGTTATTAAGGAAGTTGGACTCTAAAGGGTCTATTCATCTTTAGATCCTTTGCTTTTTGTCACAATTCAGGGAATCAATTTCACCGAAAACATGGTGAATTCCCTATTTAGTGAATGGTCACGTAATTTGCAAAAATTGGAGTCGCTGAAGCAGTTATCGGACGTCGGCAAAAATTGCCGAATTGTGGCAAATAAAATATTGAATTCTTTTCTGTACCAGGTTAGTAAAACAAAAAGGTGTCATTGCATCACATTACTCTCGGATTATGGAACCTTACTTATATATATACTTATTTAGGTTTTTCAGTGGTATGATTTAGTGGCAAAAATTGTTAGTGCCCCTCCAGTTTTGACTGTGGTATCTTATGTGTCCCCTACTATATATTGTTCCTAGAGTCGCCACTGATAAAGGACCACTCCCCCTGTGTACCTTGCCCTAGCATTGAGTCTTTCCCAGCCTGGTCAATCATATCCCGGTTTGTTCCTGATTCATCGTGTAACAGGCCCTCTGCTATGCCCACTGACCACCGATTACCTGTCTTCTGCCAGCCACTGACCTCGGTTCACCCATTGACAACTCTCCTGATTGCTCCTTTGTACTGTTCCTCTGGAATCACCCTGTATCTGCTTACACCACGGTGTGTGTCTTTCCCTGCATACTGGACTCAGACCTCCTGAACGTTTGGTCCCACCATGGCCCACGCCAGGTGCCACACTGACGGGGGCTAAGGATTGGAAATGTTTTTTATCTGTGTCATATTTTGTAAGTTTTAATTTTAACCCCCCTAATGTTTGTAGTAAATGGGGAAAATCTCAAAATATATACAGGAAATCTATTTCTACCAAAATCTGTGTTAATAAATACCCTCGTCTTACAGTTGTCATTTTTGATTATATTGTTTTCAACTGTACACCAGTAAACAAAACCTAACTTTGCTTTGTGTACCGCTTTTAAAATAAATAGCACTCTCATGCACGCACAACCTAAGGGGTTATTCAAAAAGAGCCGAATTTGTTAAAAGAATAAACGGTTGAATAAAAAATAAAAACAGGATTTTTTATTATTTTTACATTGAAACCTATGGGATTTGCCTGTTTTAACCTGTTGAACAGAAGCCTCAAAAATCTGGGCATTTTGCCATTGCTTCTCTATGGGACATATTTTGCTGGCAATTCACCAATATTTGGTGATTTTCCAGCTTTCTGTATAGCAAGATTGCCATGAAATTGCACCTAATATTCAGAAAGCTGGCAATTCAAATATTGACAAATTGCCAGCAAAATACGTTGCAATTCGCCGACCTTCAGCGGCAGTAAAAATGTCCCATAGAGAAGTAATGGTTAATCTATTCAGAGGATGCCGAGCAGCACCGAAAAGTTGGCAAAATGTCCAGTTTTTCAGTGCTTCAGCTCAACAGGTTTAAACAGGCAAATCCCATAGGTTTCAATGTAATCCCATTTTTATAAAAAAAAAAATAACCAAGCGTCTATTCTTTCCATTTGCAGCAAAAACTCTTATTAATTTATTTTTTTGAATTTTTTTTAGGCATTTTCCTGGATTTATACTCAATGATGGTAAAAACTAAAAAAGTGTCAAATACCACTTTTAGGCCTTCACATTGTGTAAGCTATGGCTTTTGCAGGTGGGCCTAGATTCTGCTTGAAGCAATGGACCAATACTATTAAATAAGTTGCCCGATCAGTTTTATTCTCACGGGATGGCGATATGGTATACAGATTTTAGTTAGCATCTTGATTTTCAGCATAAGAAAAACCAAAATATTATAGGCGTCTCATATTATTACTTTCCAATATATAAGCGTTTTGATCTAGTCAAAACATCCACACTGCCTCTGTAAGTGTATCCTACTACAGATTTGGGCTATCAGTGCCCTCTAGCAGACCATGTTTAAAACACACATGTAGAAAGAGGACCGATAACAAGAGATATGTCGCCTAGAATTCCACCCTCAGACTGGATAACTCTCTCCTACAACTATCAGCTGCCATATCAAGCCATGCTTCATTTACAGCGACTATCAATGCAAATAATTGATGTTTGGGCATTGGTGCATGAATGATACCCTCGTTAGCATGCCTTATCTAATGGTTCCAAGCCTTGCAGCAGGAAGTCACAGAACCATAAATTAGCCAATAGCTAACCCTCTCATTACCCACATATAGGCACTGGAGAAAGGCTTTGTGGAAGACCTATAGAGGCACGGTTCCACGGTGTTAAATCCAAATGTTGTTTCAAAGAGGAAGAAATAAAATGATCAGAGCGTCACAAAAGAAATTCCATGACTTCCTGCCGCAAGGATTCTTAAACCTTTTCCAATTCTGCTACACCATCCATTCGGAGCCAGATTTACACCTCAGGAGCCTGTAGGCACAAAAATCTGAAGTGCCCCCCCCCCTCCCGACAAAAAAAGGAAATTGTACTTTTTTAACAAGTGACTGGTAGGCATAGGAAAGTCACGACTCGCTGATCCCAACACATAGACGTGTCACTCCTTAACCTGCCGGTCCTTAGAATAGAAAAAGATAGAGAAAACATAGTAACAAGCCAGAGTCCAGAACCAGAGGGGGTAGTCGTATGAGCCGGGGTCAGAAACAAGAAGGGTTAAACGCAGGATTGCCATTAGAAATCGTGGTCAACCAATGGTCAGGACCCTCCTGTAGAACATCCCCCCCACAACAGGTAGGCAAATCTGGCTGCATATAATATGTGCAACATGTCTGTATGACATATGCAGTGTGTGTATGACGTGTGCAGAGAGTGTGTAGTATGCGTGTAAAACGTGGATTTTTTTGTTTTTTTTAATTAAAAATTAAAACGTTTTGCAACCTCTCCTGCTGACCATTGTTGCAGGGAGGGGGGGCTAAATCCCTGGTGATCCAGTTTGTGGAAAAATAGATCCATAGTCCCAGGCCAACTGAAGCCATTGAGCACTTTGGGCCTGATTCCAACGGGACATTAAGCGAACATCTGGAAGCGTTTATGCTAACAGCCCCAGATGTTGGCCTAAAATCATCTCAAGCTACTACCACTGAAATGCAAGCCGTGCTTGCACCTCGGTTGTTGTGCAAGCTTTTTGTAAATTCACGTCTTCTATATTTTGTATTGGAAGTGTTAATTTGCGCTTTCCTAGGAGAATAAGGAGAACGTGGAGAACGAGAATACCGACTTTTAAACCCTGGTTTTTAACCCCCCCTGAAAAAAAATCCCATACTCACATGAGATTCCATAGTGCAGAGAGCGCAACGCGATCCACTGCTTCCTCGCTCCATGGGCAGAATGAGAATGGGACAGTGGCGTAGCGAGGGGGGCAGGGAGGGGCGACTCTATGGGGTGGGTGCCACAAGCAGGGACTGAGACGTGGGGTGGACTGACCCAACGGGCACCGCCCAAGGGCCCGCAGGTACAGGGGGCCCGGATTCCAGGAAACTTGCTGGGGTCTCGTGCTGCAATCCGATCCTATTCGGATTGCAGGTGGTCCAGCGGCTGGCAGGCGGCTTCTCTGAGCTCCCGGCACAACTCGGACTCCAACCACCGCGGCGCTGCAGCGTGTGTGTTGCGTGTCTGTGACTCTCAGAACATGAGCACAGCACGCTGAATTAGCGCCGCCCCCCTCACGTGATGCGCCACAGGCTATACTGTGCTGTATTATTTTTTTTGGGCTGGTGTATTTGGGTTCGGCCAGGACGTTCAGATTTGCAGTTACCACCAGCTTTTAAAAGACGTTAAAATTATGCGCGCAAACGTTCGTTAAAATTTGCGCATCGATTGCAATACCATCCGCGTACCAGCGCACAAACGCATTTGTGCTCACAGTGTTAAGTATGGGACGCACGCACAAACTTTTGCTTGCACAAGGTTCGCGCAGAGTCACTTGCGTTAGACGTTAACGCGCATTTTGTGCGCGAACGTTGTAATACGACGTTCAGCGCAAAGGGTTTTTCCCCTCGCGTTAATGTGTTTTTGCGCACGCGCAAAATTTTGGGCGAAGAGTGTAATAGAGCCCTAAGTATTTTGTTTAATAATAACAATGTCTATTCAGAGATAGTCAGGTTTCATGTTTTCTGTCACATACCTGACAAAATATGCTAAGGATCATCCAAAACGACTAGGTACCTGCCCAAACGGGGGACAGACAGGCCCAATTTACTCACCACAAGAATGTGTCTGGGCACACCTTGCACACCCTCTCCACACATGACTATGATTTTTTTAATTCCTTACCTACATTTGCAGAAATATCTCCTGTGAGAAGGATCAGTATTATGGTTATGTAGTAACATTTGTAATTAACCCTGTCACTACCAAATAATGTTTCAGGAATCAGTGTTTTTTGCAAACTTATTTTAATTACACAATAATAAATAATTGGGAATATTCAAGTGTATTCCTTATTGTAATAACCTTTTGGATCAACAGCAGTAGGTAATATGTAAAAGGCTGAACCCGAGGGATGAAAGTCTTTTTTTCAGTCTATGTAACTATACTAACCTATTTGACACAAACACATGTCTCCATCTGCTGGCCAAAAGGTATTACTACAGTTCAGGGCTCCATACAGGATCAGCTGGGGAGATGTCAATCAGACACATTCCCAGCAGGTTTTAAAAAGTGTTAGCCCCTTGGAGATCATGCTCATGGTGCTTAAACTGTAGGGGCATGTTCTGGAGCTCAAATGCAAATTAATTTTGTTTGCAATAAACAAAATGTATTTACATTGGTCCTGTGGAACACCCTATCAACTATACTTGATATTGGGGCAACAGCAATTCCTTGATTATCGAGTAGAGTTTATCTTGGTAGTGAAGTGGTTAATCTATGCAAATTTGAAGAGCTCCACCTTTCATTCTCCTACTCCGGTCCCCAATAATACACTTTGATGTTTATATATAGCTGTATCAATTTGACATAAAGAAACAATTCAGCTGGTGTTCTAGAACTCCTTCTTACCATGATTGCAAAAAACCCCAAAAAAACACTGACCTATGTAATTGATCATCACAGGATCCTTCATCAAGGCTGGGGAAGGCGGCACCAAAAGTGCGGACAATTGAAATGCCATATTTTGCTGTTTCAAGCACTTGGTGTGTGGACAGGGTGGCAATGGGTCATCTGGGGATTTTGGGCTTTCCCATTTTTGAAGGATTGCTGTGGTAGCCAATGACGACTACAAGTTATGTGTGATCTCTCTTCCTATTAAGTCAGGGTCCTCAGTGTAGAATTCATGCCACCTATGTTTTTTCATCCACATTTAAGCATGAGCTACATATCCAAATTTCAAATAGACTTGAGGCATTGTGATATATACATTATATAGCTAGCATAGGCCTTTGTACACATTAACAGGAAGATTTGAGGGGTAGTTTCAGTAGCACAATAAGTGGCGGGGGACCTCCCAGGGTGACAGGGGTCACAGAAGTACCTGGACTAGGCCGGGCTTCGGCAACCCTGTTCAGGGTGTGCATATGTGGGACTGTGTGTGCAGGGCTGGATTTGCTTCCCATGAGCCTGTAGAGTGTAGAGCGCCCCTACCCCCCCTTCCCAACAAAAAAAAAACATACCAAAATATCTTTTTAAATTTTTGTTTTGGGGCAAGCTAAAAAAATAAAAAATAAACATTTTAAAAAACTGTTTCTCTGAGTTCAAATCAAAAGAAGGGGCAGAATCTGTTGCCTTGGTTGAGTTAGTGCAGTGGCATTGCTTGTTTTATATGTAAAGGCATTTATTGCCTCTGCCGTAGAACAGAGATAAGAAGTAATTTAGCATTTACCCTTTTTTTAAAAAAAAAAATTAATTACGTATTAAAATACCAAACATGACCATGTAAAGACCAGACTCTGGCCTTTCCAAGGACTCCTGACTTAACCTTGTGCATTGCACAATTCAGAGATGCAGGGTTCCAAATTCTCCTCACTGCGGTGCCATGGTCTAGGTTGGCGATGAAACAATGCTCCACTCTTGCTGGCAGTGTGGGAAATGAGAAGGTGAGTTAGCGCAGCATCACTGTTCACTCTATAATTGTAAACTGAATAACAGTGATGCGTTAGAAAAAAAGAAAAATATTTAATTTGTTATTTTATTTTTACATAAATCTAACCTGATTATGTTGGGTGTCACTGGAACAACCATAATCTGTCCTTTCCAATGATACTTCCCAATCATATGTCCCTCTAGCCCTTAGGGCTTCAGAGATACAGTGGTCTAAATGATTGTAAATTTTAAAAAGACAACAAAAAAAATGAATTTTTTTTTTTACAGAGCAAGGTGCCCCCTTGTGGCTTAGTTATAAATCCGATCCTATGCGTGCATGTGTGTGTTTGCACGTATGTATGACAGTGTCTGCGCGGATGAGTGATTGTGTGTTCAGATGAGTGACTGTGTGCGGATGAGCTACTGTGTGTGGGGGTATATGGATGTGTGATTGTGTGGCGGGGTATGTGGCGGTCTAGTCTCTGTGATACACTCATACACAGCTTACATTACTGTGAATTTTATTGCTGTGGAGCTCTGTGATATGCTCATACGCACCGCACAGTACTGTGAGTTTTATTGCTGTGGAGCTCTGTGATATGCTCATAAACACTGCACAGTATTGTGAGTTTTATTGCTGAGCTTCAAAGCAGCTGCAATATTGTCTGACACTGCAGCACACTGTCAGTGTCTACAACTCCTCTCACTCTCAGGCATCCCTATAGTATATGGAGGACTGCCCGAGAGTGATAGGAGTTGTAGACTGTGTGCAGCAAGTGTCGTATCAGACAATATATATGGAGTTACATAAGCTATGTTATATTTTAAATGGGTTGGGAATGGGTTAAGGACCTTAAAGAAGGGTCTCTCGAACAGAGATGCCCTTAAAAGACAGTGTAAAACATCGAGAGCACCTCTGTTAGTGAGACGCGCTCCAGGACTCACTACACTCCACTATTGTAGTCTCTAATGGGGCCTAGAAGGGTCTCTTTCTAATAAAGACGGTCTTCAAGGACAAAGAGCACCTTTGTTAGGCTAGGGTCAAACGAACACATTATTCACAGCGACAGTCAAAAAGTGCATCCAAACGCATTGACGTATTTTTTCACGGAATGGGCGAAAACTGTCAGACGACGCGCATTTTCGTGCGTGATTTTTTTATGGATCGTCAATAAAACACTTTTTGCATCTGGACTAGGGATGAGCCGAACACCCCCGAGTTCGGTTCGCATTCGAACTTTTCAAAAGTTCGAATTCGAACTCGAACACGAACTCAATACAAGTCAATGGGACTCAAAGTTCGATTTGTAGAGTGCCCTCCAAGAGGGCATATATGCTAGATATTTGCCATAAAAGGTGTATGGGGGTCCGGGTAGTGCCCTGGGGGACAGGAAAGAAGGACAAAAAGTTAAAAAAAAACCGTTTTTAACACTTTCGCTGCTGAGGCTTTTCACACGTCTGTGCTGAGGTCATTTTTACCGCTTTCGCTCATCATGTTTAACCCCTTAGTGACCGGGCGGTTTTACACAAATCCGTCCTTTAGTGACCGCTGCTGTTTTTACGTCAAATTTTCCTCTTACTCGTTTATGCAACCCACACATATTTTACACTGTTTTTCTCGTCATTAAATGGACTTTATAAAGATACCATTTTTTTCATCATTTCATATAATTTACTATAAAAAACATTGTGAAATATGACAAAAAAATTGAAAAAACACCACTTTTTCGAACTTTGACCCCCAAAATTTCTTATGTATCAACAAACGTCAAAAAAATTTAATTCCTTAGTAGTTTCTAAATTTAGTTCTGAGTTTAGCAATACCCAATGTTTACATATTCCTTGCTTTTTTCCTTATTTTATGCAACAATAAGTGCAAGTAGCACTTTGCCATTTCCAAAGAGTTTATTTTCAAAACTAGTGCTAGTGACATTGTAACACTGATATCTGTCACTAATTGCTGAATAACCCTCCACATATACATATTTTTTTAAAGTACACAAATCAAGGTATTAAACTTGGGGTATTTTGACTCTTTCCATGCAAACCATTTTACCACAAATCTATGCCAAAGTTTGAGAAAAAAAAAAGTTTTGGTGATTTTTTTTTTGAACGCAATTTAAGAATACATGTACTGTGAACTTTAAGGTTTACTGCCAAAAAGCACCCCAAAATATGTTCAGCAACATCTTCTGAGTAAATTGATACCACCCATGTATAGGTATGTCGGGTCATTTGGGGGCTAATAGGCCTTATTTGGGGGGTGCGCATTTCAGTTTTCCAACTTGGAATTTTCACATTTCGTCATCATGCACCCATGTCCTATTTGGGACATTTTTGAAGCCAGCCAAAGTAATTTACCCCCATCAAACCATATATTTTTAGAAAGGGCACACCCTAGGGTGCTTCAAAGAGTTGTATTTTAACACTTTCCATGCACTAGCTCTATGTCAAACTTTCAGGTAGTCACTTTTTGTGTTATTTTTTCACACACATTGTACTTTAGGTGTGAATTGTCAAATCCAGTTATGGGTTACTGCCAAAAAACACCCCAAAATATGTTCAGCAACATCTTCTGAGTAAATTGATACCACCCATGTATAGGTATGTCGGGTCATTTGGGGGCTAATAGGCCTTATTTGGGGGGTGCGCATTTCAGTTTTCAAACTTGAAATTTTCACATTTCGTCATCATGCACCCATGTCCTATTTGGGACATTTTTGAAGCCGGCCAAAGTAATTTACCCCCATCAAACCATATATTTTTAGAAAGGGCACACCCTAGGGTGCTTCAAAGAGTTGTATTTTAACACTTTCCATGCACTAGCTCTATGTCAAACTTTCAGGTAGTCACTTTTTGTGTTATTTTTTCACACACATTGTACTTTAGGCGTGAATTGTCAAATCCAGTTATGGGTTACTGCCAAAAAACATCCCAAAATATGTTCAGCAACATCTTCTGAGTAAATTGATACCACCCATGTATAGGTATGTCGGGTCATTTGGGGGCTAATAGGCCTTATTTGGGGGGTGCGCATTTCAGTTTTCCAACTTGGAATTTTCACATTTCGTCATCATGCACCCATGTCCTATTTGGGATATTTTTGAAGCCAGCCAAAGTAATTTACCCCCATCAAACCATATATTTTTAGAAAGGGCACACCCTAGGGTGCTTCAAAGAGTTGTATTTTAACACTTTCCATGCACTAGCTCTATGTCAAACTTTCAGGTAGTCACTTTTTGTGTTATTTTTTCACACACATTGTACTTTAGGCGTGAATTGTCAAATCCAGTTATGGGTTACTGCCAAAAAACACCCCAAAATATGTTCAGCAACATCTTCTGAGTAAATTGATACCACCCATGTATAGGTATGTCGGGTCATTTGGGGGCTAATAGGTCTTATTTGGGGGGTGCGCATTTCAGTTTTCCAACTTGGAATTTTCACATTTCGTCATCATGCACCCATGTCCTATTTGGGACATTTTTGAAGCCGGCCAAAGTAATTTACCCCATCAAACCATATATTTTTAGAAAGGGCACACCCTAGGGTGCTTCAAAGAGTTGTATTTTAACACTTTCCATGCACTAGCTCTATGTCAAACTTTTAGGTAGTCACTTTTTGTGTTATTTTTTCACACACATTGTACTTTAGGTGTGAATTGTCAAATCCAGTTATGGGTTACTGCCAAAAAACACCCCAAAATATGTTCAGCAACATCGTCTGAGTAAATTGATACCACCCATGTATAGGTATGTCGGGTCATTTGGGGGCTAATAGGCCTTATTTGGGGGTGCGCATTTCAGTTTTCCAACTTGGAATTTTCACATTTCGTCATCATGCACCCATGTCCTATTTGGGACATTTTTGAAGCCAGCCAAAGTAATTTACCCCCATCAAACCATATATTTTTAGAAAGGGCACACCCTAGGGTGCTTCAAAGAGTTGTATTTTAACACTTTCCATGCACTAGCTCTATGTCAAACTTTCAGGTAGTCACTTTTTGTGTTATTTTTTCACACACATTGTACTTTAGGCGTGAATTGTCAAATCCAGTTATGGGTTACTGCCAAAAAACACCCCAAAATATGTTCAGCAACATCTTCTGAGTATATGGATACCACCCATGTATAGGTATGTCGGGTCATTTGGGGGCTAATAGGCCTTATTTGGGGGGTGCGCATTTCAGTTTTCCAACTTGGAATTTTCACATTTCGTCACCATGCACCCATGTCCTATTTGGGACATTTTTGAAGCCGGCCAAAATAATTTACCCCCATCAAACCATATATTTTTAGAAAGGGCACACCCTAGGGTGCTTCAAAGAATTGTATTTTAACACTTTCCATGCACTAGCTCTATGTCAAACTTTCAGGTAGTCACTTTTTGTGTTATTTTTTCACACACATTGTACTATAGGCGTGAATTGTCAAATCCAGTTATGGGTTACTGCCAAAAAACACCCCAAAATATGTTCAGCAACATCTTCTGAGTAAATTGATACCACCCATATATAGATTTGTTCTGTTGTTTTTGGGGTGCTACGCCAATATTTTGACATGTGCTTGTCAATTTTCTAATTTGACATGCAGTATCTTCTTTGCTTATCTTCTTTTTAGGGGCCTTTTTACATACCCCAATTTTATTAACGTGCATATATTTGGTAAGCGAACACCCCAAAGTATTGTAAATGGAGTGTTTTTATGCCATGGGTGCAACCGTTTGCTCCAAACAAATTGGATACTGTTTGGTGGTCATTTTCATTTTCACACCCACATCAGTTTTGGACTGTGATTTAGGAGACACTGTTGTTTGTTACTGCATGAAAACTCTCCAGGTTGATTTCTGCAAGGTCTCCTGAGTACACCCATGCCCCCCATGCATAGGTTTGCCAGGATTTTGGGAAGGTTCAAATACAATTTTTATGACTTTGTCATTGGAGTTGAAATTGAGATTATTTCTTCAGCTAGGCCTAGCTTTGGTTTTGGGTCTACCGCATACCCCAGTTTGAATTATTGCCAGAAAATTGTTTATATTTGTTATGTTGACACCCCAAGGTATTGCATATGGAGTGCTTTGATGCCATGGATGCAACGGTTTTAGCCCAAAACATTTGAGAAGGTGTGTGGCGGTAATTTTTCAATTTTCAGATTTTTACGCCCACATTAGATTTGGACTGTGATTTAGGAGACACTGTTGTTTGTTACTGCATGAAAACTCTCCAGGTTGTTTTCTGCAAGGTCTCCTGAGTACACCCATGCCCCCCATGCATAGGTTTGCCAGGATTTTGGGAAGGTTCAAATACAATTTGTATGACTTTGTCATTGGAGTTGAAATTGAGATTATTTCTTCAGCTAGGCCTAGCTTTGGTTTTGGGTCTACCGCATACCCCAGTTTGAATTATTGCCAGAAAATTGTTTATATTTGTTATGTTGACACCCCAAGGTATTGCATATGGAGTGCTTTGATGCCATGGATGCAACGGTTTTAGCCCAAAACATTTGAGAAGGTGTGTGGCGGTAATTTTTCAATTTTCAGATTTTTACGCCCACATTAGATTTGGACTGTGATTTAGGAGACACTGTTGTTTGTTACTGCATGAAAACTCTCCAGGTTGTTTTCTGCAAGGTCTCCTGAGTACACCCATGCCCCCCATGCATAGGTTTGCCAGGATTTTGGGAAGGTTCAAATACAATTTTTATGACTTTGTCATTGGAGTTGAAATTGAGATTATTTCTTCAGCTAGGCCTAGCTTTGGTTTTGGGTCTACCGCATACCCCAGTTTGAATTATTGCCAGAAAATTGTTTATATTTGTTATGTTGACACCCCAAGGTATTGCATATGGAGTGCTTTGATGCCATGGATGCAACGGTTTTAGCCCAAAACATTTGAGAAGGTGTGTGGCGGTAATTTTTCAATTTTCAGATTTTTACGCCCACATTGGATTTGGACTGTGATTTAGGAGACACTGTTGTTTGTTACTGCATGAAAACTCTCCAGGTTGTTTTCTGCAAGGTCTCCTGAGTACACCCATGCCCCCCATGCATAGGTTTGCCAGGATTTTGGGAAGGTTCAAATACAATTTTTATGACTTTGTCATTGGAGTTGAAATTGAGATTATTTCTTCAGCTAGGCCTAGCTTTGGTTTTGGTCTACCGCATACCCCAGTTTGAATTATTGCCAGAAAATTGTTTATATTTGTTATGTTGACACCCCAAGGTATTGCATATGGAGTGCTTTGATGCCATGGATGCAACGGTTTTAGCCCAAAACATTTGAGAAGGTGTGTGGCGGTAATTTTTCAATTTTCAGATTTTTACGTCCACATTAGATTTGGACTGTGATTTAGGAGACACTGTGTTTGTTACTGCATGAAAACTCTCCAGGTTGTTTTCTGCAAGGTCTCCTGAGTACACCCATGCCCCCCATGCATAGGTGTGCAAAGATTTTGGAAAAATACAGCACCAATTGTAGAACATAAAAATGTACGAATAAAATGTAAGTCTGGTGCAGTAAAAGAAAAAAAAACTAAACTGAACTAACTAACTGGAGTGTGAGAAAAAATAGCTTGAAACAGTCCCCAAGACACAGACCGGGTTGTCCAAGGCATTCTGGGCAGTAAAAGATTGTGTCTCTCCTCTGCCCCCTCTTGAAACACACCCTGCATCTTTTTTGGGGTTTCTGTTTGCCCTCAGTAGGGGGGATTTTATAAATAAAATGTGCAGCCCCAACTCTGTCCCCCATCACCGCCCGGGGAGCATGTGCATCCTGGTACAAAAACCCCGAAATGACCTGGAGCTGAAACTGTAAAAAGGACAGCGTCACTCCGGGGTTTGCCTTTTTGCAGAGCAAAAAGGCATTGTGGGTTGCAATTTGCATCAGGTAAATTGCAACCTTTTTGTACCAGGCCCTTGACTTCCGCATAATCTGGTAGGGCTGGAGCAGCTGATCTGCCAGATCAACCCCACCCATATGCCGGTTATAGTCTTTGATGCACACTGGCTTCCTGATGCGCTCAGCTCTGCCACGTACAGAGACCTCCACAGACCTCTCAGTGTGGATGGTGGATAGAAGGTATACATCCTTCTTGTCTCTGTACTTGACCGCCAACAGCTCCTCTTGGCGCAGAGCTGAGGTCTCCCCCCTTTTTAGCCGGGTGCGGACAAGCTGTGCTGGGAAACCTACGCGGTTCTTGCGAACAGTACCGCATGCTGCTGTATCAAAACAATACAGCAGCTTGAACAAAGGACACTCGTATAAAAATTATCAAGATACAAGTGGTACCCTTTGTTCATCAGGGGAAAAAGTAGGTCCCACACAATCTTGCCACTGGTTCCCATGTGTTCTGGGCAACCTGGAGGGTCAAGGCTACTATCCTTTCCCTCGTACACCCGGAAGGCCTGAGTATACCCACTCTCGCTGTCACAGAGCTTATACACCTTCACTCCATACCTGGAGCGTTTGGAAGGAATATACTGCTTGAATCCCAGCCTTCCCTTGTATTTCATTAGGGATTCATCCACGCAGATATTCCTTCCAGGTGTATAAGCCTCTGCAAACCTGGCGGCGAAGTGGGTAATCAGGGGGCGGATTTTATACAGCCTGTCAAACTGGGGATGCTCTCTAGGAGGGCACAGGCTGTTGTCACTGAAGTGCATGAAACGCAAAATGTTTTCATACCTTCTACGTGACATTGATTGGGGGTAAATGGGGGTAGAGCAGATGGGGCTACTGCTCCAGTAGGAGCGAATTGAGGGCTTCTTTATGATGCCCATCAGCATAGTAAGTGCCCAGAATTTCAGAAATTCTGGCACATCTAGCGGGGTCCATTGCTGCCTTGCCAAGTAGGAGTCTGGCTTCGCAGCACAATGCTGATGGGCATACAGATTTGATTGGGCCACGATGTGGCCCAACAAATCATCCCCCATAAACACCTGCAAAAACTGTGTGGCGGTAAATCCTGCAACATCAATATTGATGCCAGGATTTGCCGTGAAAGGAGGGATATCTGGCCTCTGGCGATGAGGCACTACCCACTCCTCAGCTGGAGCTGTGCGTCTCCTGCTGGCAGGTGGTGACCCAGGATCTGCATCAGAAACATCACTAGATACATCAGCCAGCGTAGATGATGTATCTAGCGACGTCTCTGAGCAGTTGGCGGGGTCGAAATCAGGGTCTGAGTCTGACGCAGATGCCTCAGATTCTGACGCCAGGATGGCATATGCCTCCTCGGCGCTGTACACCCTCTCAGACATTATATATAATAGATTATAAAATTTTATAATTATTATATATATAAACGGATTGTTGGTTCTTAGAAGAACTGTTGGATTTCACAAGAAAATACAAATAAACACCTAAATCTCTCTAAATCACTCTAAACCTGCCTCAATTTTTCTAAATCTCCCTAAATTCTCTCTAAATCTGCCTCAATTTTTCTAATCTCACTCAATCTACCTAAAATCTCTAACCTGTCAAATCTGATCTCTCTCTCTCGCTCACCAAAACACAAGTGAGGAGAGGGAGGGAGAATCACAGAGGTCAGAGCCAATATTTACAAAATATTGACCTGACCTGACAAATTAGAAATTTTATTTTGACTTTTTCTAACTTCTGATTGGATGTTGCTAGCCTGCCTCTCTGATGAGGCAGGCTAGGAACATCCCACTCAGCCCCAAGATGACCCTGCCCTTAGAAGGGCAGCGCCATCTTGGCTGTCAGTTTATTTTATTTTATTCATTTTTATTTTATTTATTTTACTTTTTTTTCTTTTTGTTACACTTTTTTTTACTCTGCTGGGTGCCTTGATCCCTCGAGGCAACCAGCAGAGCACCTGATCACTCATGTGATCTTTTTTGTACTGAGTGCCACGACCTCGTGGCACTCAGTACTTCCTGCCGCTACCGGAAGTTATCGCTCGGGGGGAGCGATCACTGAGCGGACCGGCGGCAGGTAAGCATATTGCAGGGAGGCATGTCGAGGCATCCCTGCAATATACACAGAGCAGCTGGAAGCGATACCGATCGCTTCCAGCGCTCTCTAGAAGTGCCGGGCACCTCTCCAGTAAAACCGGATGTTGATCGCTCCCGGGGAGCGATCACAAGGTGCCCCGGCACTCCTGTCCGCCATTGCACGGATGCCTGGACTCACAGGCAGCGTGCAATGGCCTTGGAGCTGCTGGAAGCGATCCGATCGCTTCCAGCGCTCTCTACAAGTGCCGGGCACCTCTCCGGTAAAACCGGATGTTGATCGCTCCCGGGGAGCGATCACAAGGTGCCCCGGCACTTGTAACCGCCATTGCATGGATGCCTGGACTCCAAGGCATCCTGCAATGGCGTTTGAGCTGCTGGAAGCGATCCGATCGCTTCCAGCGCTCAAAACACCGCAGGACGTACCATGTACGTCAGCGGGTCTAAAAGAGACCCGCTGCCATGACGTACATGGTACGTCCAAGGTCCCTAAGGGGTTAACCGCATTTTGAAGCCATATTTTGATATATGACCCAGACATATTATATATCGTTCTTTCCGTCAGACTCGGCAGATTCATAATATGTCATTATTATATGTGTACGTCATGTCCTGTCTGTATATTATAACAAAAAATGCAATAAAATTAAAATTTTCAATAATTTACAATGTGTAAAGTGGTTTTTTTCACATTTTAACATGCGATCATTTGCGGTTATATTTTAGATGGGTTGCGCTTGTTAAAAAAATTAGAAATGGGGACTCGTAACATTTTTTGGTGGAAAATTTCGCTATTTTTAACAAACGCACCGCATACAAAAATCGTTAGTGCAGCATCATTGTTCACATTATAATTGAAATGGGAACAATATTGCTGCATTAACAAAACAAAAAACTTGTTTATTTTTTTTATAATTTCTTTTTGAAATATTGTTTTATTTTTATTTTAAATTTTTTTAAAAACTTTTTACATGTTCAAGTTTGGTATCATTGGAAAGGCCATGCTCTGGCCGATCCAACCATATCAAACATTAACCCCTGCAACAGATCCAGAGATAGGGGGTTCATTGCCTCTCACTTCTAAGTGAAGTCTTCAAAGTGAGCACTTACAGGAGATCTTCTGGTGAGTGATTTTGAATTTTTGTTTCAAACAGATCTTTTCTATTCATCTTAAGGTTTTAAGTTAGGTCTGGTGAGTAAATTAGGTTAGGCTGGTGACTCATTTTCATACTGATTAGCATACAATTGGAATCAATTGGGTGGTATTTGCTTCAGGTTTAGCTTGTCCACTCCTTGCTGGGGGAGGTGTACTTAGGTGAATATATAAAGGTTGGGGATATTAGCTTGGTCTAATTGAGCTTGGGAAGCCTTCTAAGTGAAGTCTTCAAAGTGAGCACTTACAGGAGATCTTCTGGTGAGTGATTTTGAATTTTTGTTTCAAACAGATCTTTTCTATTCATCTTAAGGTTTTAAGTTAGGTCTGGTGAGTAAATTAGGTTAGGCTGGTGACTCATTTTCATACTGATTAGCATACAATTGGAATCAATTGGGTGGTATTTGCTTCAGGTTTAGCTTGTCCACTCCTTGCTGGGGGAGGTGTACTTAGGTGAATATATAAAGGTTGGGGATATTAGCTTGGTCTAATTGAGCTTGGGAAGCCTTCTAAGTGAAGTCTTCAAAGTGAGCACTTACAGGAGATCTTCTGGTGAGTGATTTTGAATTTTTGTTTCAAACAGATCTTTTCTATTCATCTTAAGGTTTTAAGTTAGGTCTGGTGAGTAAATTAGGTTAGGCTGGTGACTCATTTTCATACTGATTAGCATACAATTGGAATCAATTGGGTGGTATTTGCTTCAGGTTTAGCTTGTCCACTCCTTGCTGGGGGAGGTGTACTTAGGTGAATATATAAAGGTTGGGGATATTAGCTTGGTCTAATTGAGCTTGGAAGCCTTCTAAGTGAAGTCTTCAAAGTGAGCACTTACAGGAGATCTTCTGGTGAGTGATTTTGAATTTTTGTTTCAAACAGATCTTTTCTATTCATCTTAAGGTTTTAAGTTAGGTCTGGTGAGTAAATTAGGTTAGGCTGGTGACTCATTTTCATACTGATTAGCATACAATTGGAATCAATTGGGTGGTATTTGCTTCAGGTTTAGCTTGTCCACTCCTTGCTGGGGGAGGTGTACTTAGGTGAATATATAAAGGTTGGGGATATTAGCTTGGTCTAATTGAGCTTGGGAAGCCTTCTAAGTGAAGTCTTCAAAGTGAGCACTTACAGGAGATCTTCTGGTGAGTGATTTTGAATTTTTGTTTCAAACAGATCTTTTCTATTCATCTTAAGGTTTTAAGTTAGGTCTGGTGAGTAAATTAGGTTAGGCTGGTGACTCATTTTCATACTGATTAGCATACAAGTGGAATCAATTGGGTGGTATTGCTTCAGGTTTAGCTTGTCCACTCCTTGCTGGGGGAGGTGTACTTAGGTGAATATATAAAGGTTGGGGATATTAGCTTGGTCTAATTTTAGCTTTGGGAAGCCTTCTAAGTGAAGTCTTGAAAGAGAGCACTTACAGGAGATCTTCTGGTGAGTGATTTTGAATTTTTGTTTCAAACAGATCTTTTCTATTCATCTTAAGGTTTTAAGTTAGGTCTGGTGAGTAAATTAGGTTAGGCTGGTGACTCATTTTCATACTGATTAGCATACAATTGGAATCAATTGGGTGGTATTTGCTTCAGGTTTAGCTTGTCCACTCCTTGCTGGGGGAGGTGTACTTAGGTGAATATATAAAGGTTGGGGATATTAGCTTGGTCTAATTGAGCTTGGAAGCCTTCTAAGTGAAGTCTTCAAAGTGAGCACTTACAGGAGATCTTCTGGTGAGTGATTTTGAATTTTTGTTTCAAACAGATCTTTTCTATTCATTTTAAGGTTTTAAGTTAGGTCTGGTGAGTAAATTAGGTTAGGCTGGTGACTCATTTTCATACTGATTAGCATACAAGTGGAATCAATTGGGTGGTATTTGCTTCAGGTTTAGCTTGTCCACTCCTTGCTGGGGGAGGTGTACTTAGGTGAATATAAAAGGTTGGGGATATTAGCTTGGTCTAATTGAGCTTGGGAAGCCTTTTAAGTGAAGTCTTCAAAGTGAGCACTTACAGGAGATCTTCTGGAGATACTCTGGAGGTAGTCTGAGGTTAGACAGGAGGTAGAAAACCTACAAAAAGGTAAGATTTGCTGGTTTTAAATCCATTCTTTTATAATGGCAGGCTTGGTCCAGTGTAAGAGCTGTCATGCATTTGTTTTTAGATCCAATTTTTGGAGGTTTGGAGTGTGCCTGATATGTAGGCAGCTCTCTTTATTGCAGCAGGAAATTGCCTGTTTGAAGTCTGAGATTTGTAAATTATCTGTTAGAGAAACTCAGGCTATGACTGTTACTAAGCCACTGCCACAGAGGCCTCCTAGGAGCGGCAGATGGACTACTGTAGGATCTGGTAGACTTAGAGTTGTGGATAGAAGGCATGTCCCACAATCTGTGGCTCTTCTTAATTCTTTTGAGGCACTTTCAGAGTGTAGTGGTAAGATGGATGTAGGATCAGAAACCATAGTTGAGGAACCACCATCCACTATGCCTAAGGTATGCAGCACTGCAACCAAGGGCAAAAATGAAAAGGTGGGACTTGATAAAAGGCAATTGTTGCTGGGTGATTCTATCATAAGAGGTGTTGAGCTGGAGAGTAGTGGTTTGGTGAGATGTCTTCCTGGGGCTACTGCTCATAGAGACAAGAGACGTATTCTCAATATTGTCAAACAAGCAAAGCAACAAGGGGAAGTGGACGTTCTAGTCCATCTAGGGACAAATGACTTGGCTAGCAATGAGGTTTCTGAGATTAAGGAAGATTTTTGTGTTCTTGGAGGTGAAATACAGCAGATTGCGTCCACTGTGTCATTCTCTGAAGTTTTGCCTGTGCATAACATTCAAGATAGGCAGATGCGCAATAGGGAATTCAATTTGTGGCTTCGGGAATGGTGTCGGGAGCAAGGATTTGGCTTTGTGTCCCATGATAGCTCTAATTGGAGCAGAAAGGAACTGTATAAAAAAGATGGTTTGCATCTTACTCATAGGGGAACATATGTTCTCAGTGAGAAGTTCAAAGGTTTCGCAAAGAAATATTTAAACTAGGAGGGGGGACAAAACGGTAAAAAACAATCTGCCCGATTGTCCCCCAAAACTAAATCGGAGGGTGCAAGCAACATGCGAGGTAAAAAATGACAAGCTCAGAGTCGTGTCTACAAATGCTCGCAGTTTAGTCAATAAAATCAATGAACTAGAGGCAATGATGGCAGCTGAAAAAGTAGATTTAGTGGCGGTTACTGAGACATGGTTCAGTGAGAAAAATAACTGGGACATAACAATGCCGGGGTACTCTTTATATAGAAAAGACAGAGAAGGTAGGAAAGGAGGAGGAGTGGCCCTGTATGTGAAAAACAACATAAAAACAAACCAAATAAAAGTGAGCGAGGTGAACATAGAGTCAGTTTGGGTTACGCTAACATTTGGCAATCATACAGTAGCTCGTGTAGGTGTGATCTATAGACCCCCTGGACAAGCAGAAGAACTAGATAATCTGCTGGTTGAGGAAATAGCCAAAATGGCAATGAAGGGGGAGGTTATTATCATGGGGGACTTTAATCTTCCTGATGTGAACTGGAAAACCAAAACAGCTGGGTGCACCAGGAGTACAAATATTCTAAACTCCCTACTGGGATTATCTCTAACACAAGTAGTTGAGGAGCCGACCCGTAAAGAGGCCATATTGAATTTAATACTCACAAATGGAGGTTTGGTATCGGACGTTGTTGTAGGTGAAAATTTGGGATCTAGTGATCACCAGTCAGTATGGTTTAATATAACAGGGATGGAGCCGCACCACACAAGAACGAAAGTTTTAGACTTTAAAAAAACAGATTTTTCTAAAATGAGATTTTGTGTGAAGTAGTCATTATCAGACTGGAGGAGTTTAAAGGGAGTCCAGGAGAAATGGGATTATTTAAAGGAAGCATTATTGAAGGCCACAGGAAATTGTATTCAGCTTGTTAGCAAAAACAAAAAAGGGAAGAAACCACTGTGGTACTCTGCAGAAGTGGCCAAAATAGTGAAGAACAAAAAGATAGCATTCAATAATTATAAAAAAACTCAGAGTGAAGAAGATAGGCAAACCTATAAAATTAGGCAGAAAGAGGCAAAGCAATTTATAAGAGCTTCCAAAGCACACGCAGAAGAGAAAATAGCTCAGTCAGTAAAAAAGGGGGACAAAACATTTTTTAGATACATAAACGAGAAAAGAAAAGTAAAACAAGGATTAGTTAGATTAAAAACAAAGGAAGGAAGGTATGTAGAAGAGGATAAAAGTCTCGCTGACTGCCTCAATGAATATTTTTGTTCAGTCTTTGCAGAAGGAAAGGGACCTCAGTTAGGAGAGAACACTAAAGAGACATTTACATATCAGTTTACAGAGGAGGAGGTTCTACAGCAGCTGTCTAAAGTAAAGACAAATAAGTCAATGGGGCCTGATGGGATCCACCCTAAATTATTAAAAGAGCTCAGTGATGTAATAGCAAAACCATTAACAGATTTATTTAACCAATCCTTGTTAACGGGAGTCGTCCCAGAAGACTGGAAGTTAGCAAATGTTGTGCCCATTTACAAGAAGGGTAGTAGGGAGGAATCGGGGAACTATAGGCCAGTTAGTCTTACGTCAGTAGTGGGGAAATTAATGGAAACCATGTTAAAGGAAAGGATTGTTGAACATCTAAAAACACATAGATTACAGGATCAGAAACAACATGGGTTTACCTCAGGGAGATCATGCCAAACTAATCTTATTGATTTTTTTGATTGGGTAACAAAAATAATAGACACAGGTGGTGCAGTAGACATTGCTTATTTAGATTTCAGTAAGGCTTTTGATACTGTTCCGCATAGAAGGCTTATCAATAAATTGCAATCTTTGAGCTTGGATTCCAATATTGTTGACTGGATTAGGCAGTGGCTGAGTGACAGACAACAGAGGGTTGTGGTAAATGGAGTTTATTCGGCGCAAGGTCTTGTTACCAGTGGGGTACCTCAGGGGTCAGTACTTGGACCCATTCTCTTTAATATTTTTATTAGTGATATTGCAGAAGGTATTAATGGAAAAGTATGTCTTTTTGCTGATGACACAAAGATTTGCAACAGGTTTGACGTTCCTGGAGGGATCAGCCAAATGACAAATGATTTAGGTAAACTAAAAAAATGGTCGGAGTTGTGGCAATTGAGTTTTAATGTGGATAAGTGCAAGATAATGCACCTGGGACGTAAAAACCCAAGGGCTGAATATAGAATATTTGATACAGTCCTAACCTCAACATCTGAGGAAACGGATTTAGGGGTCATTATTTCAGAGGATCTAAGGGTAAGTAGTCAATGTAATAGAGCAGCAGGAAATGCTAGCAGAATGCTTGGTTGTGTAGGGAGAGGTATTAGCAGTAGGAAAAGGGAAGTGCTCATGCCACTGTACAGAGCACTGGTGAGACCTCACTTGGAGTACTGTGTGCAGTACTGGAGACCGTATCTCCAGAAGGATATAGACATCTTAGAGAGAGTTCAGAGAAGGGCTACTAAAATGGTGTACGGCTTGAAGGAGAAAAGTTACCAGGAAAGGCTTAATGATCTTAACATGTACAGCTTGGAAAAAAGACGAGACAGAGGAGATATGATAGAAACATTTAAATACGTAAAGGGAATCCACAAGGTAGAGGAAGGGAGTATATTTAAAAGGAAACAAAATAGCAAAACAAGAGGACATAGTCTTAGATTAGAGGGGCAAAGGTTTAAAAGTAACATCAGGAAGCATTATTTTACTGAGAGGGTGGTGGATACATGGAACAGCCTTCCAGTAGAAGTGGTAGAGGCCAAAACAGTAATTGAATTTAAGCAAGCATGGGATAGGCATAAGGCTATCCTAAACAAAAGATAAATCCAGGTAAAGTATCCATGTAATTGGGCAGACTAGATGGGCCGAAAGGTTCTTATCTGCCGACATTTTTCTATGTTTCATGTTTCTATGTTTCTATCTCCACCATTGCTGGCAGCTAGGGGTTAACTCCAGGACTGGCATCATCGTGCTATACATCGAGGATGTCAGCCCGCACCGGGGGACACAGCGATCGGCCGGAATCCGGCCGATCGCTGGCCGCAAAGGGAGGACGCGCTCAGCGCGTCCTCCGCATGGAACGACACTGCGGGTGGACGCGCTGAGCGCGTCCTCCGCAGTGAAAGGGTTAAAGGGACAGTGAGTTTTCCATGAAATAAGGGTTAAAAATAAAAACGAAAAATTCCTTCAAATATCGTGCCTAGGAGGTCCCAATAACCTGCCCGTGAAGTGGCGGATTTCTAGGATGTATAGAAACATTTAAAAACAATGTCCGGGTAGTGCCCTGGGGAACAGGAAACAAGGACAAAAAGTTTTAAAAAAAGACATTTTTAACCCCCTCCCGCTGTATGCTGAGGAGGACGTGTCCCACACGTCATCAGCTTTGCGGAACCCCCGGCGGAGATACTCACCTCTCTGTCCGAGGTCCCGCGGCGTTCTGACTCCTCCCGACATAAATGATGTCATCGCACCATGCGCGATGATGTCATTTCCAGGCGACCCCCCGGCAATACCTTTTAAGCGGTACCTGGCTTTAACAACTTAGGCACCGGGTCGCACTTCGGCGCCTTGTGGCACCGACGTGCGGCCTAGCTCTGGTGGGGGCCGCCATCTTGGATGGCGGCTCCACCCCCAGGGCCCCCCTCACTGCCTGACGTCCTCACGCATAGCGTGATGATGTCAGATAGCCGGGGAACCCCTAGCTGCCCGGAATCCCCTGATGGAGATAGGGGGTTCATTTGAACCCCGGTATCTCCAGAACTGTGACAGCTAGGGGATCATGGAGGGTGTCAATCGAAAGGCCGGAGCATGATTCCCAACATGACCAGGTATAAAGTAAAAAAATTAAAATAAAAAAAAACATGTATTTTTTTTATGTGTTATTTTTATTAATGCAGCAATATTGTTCACATTTCAATTATAATGTGAACAATGATGCTGCACTAATGATTTTTTTTCTATGGTGTGCGTAATTCCCCCAAAAAAATTTAATAAGTCTTCATTTCTAATTTTTTTACAAGCGCACCCCATAGAAAATATAACCGCAAATGTTCATGTGATAAAAGGTGAAAAAAAACACTTTACACACTGCAGATGATTAAAAATTCAAGTTTTATTGCATTTTTTGTTATAATATACAGGCAGAACATGACGTATACATATAAAAATGATATATTATGAATCTGCCGAGTCTGCCGGAAAGAACGATATATAATATGTCTGGGTCGTATAATAAAATGTGGCTTCAAATCGCGTTTAAACATGATGAGCGAAAGTGGTAAACATTAGCTCAGCACACAGCAGTGAAATGCCTCAGCAGTGAAAGGGTTAAAGGAACAGTGAGCTCTCCATAAAATAAGGGTTAAAAATAAAAACGAAAAATTCCTTCAAATATCGTGCCTAGGAGGTCCCCATAACCTGCCCGTGAAGTGGCGGATTTGTAGGATGTATGGAAACATCGCCATCACAGACCCACACACAACACCTAGCACTCCCAGTCTGCATACAATGTATCAAATTCATGAGACCGGACTAATTAGAAGCACATGTTATTTCCAAACACTAATTAAACACCTGTTGTTTACATCGTTTGAGAGCACAGGTCATTTAGAGGTGACAATCTTTTCACCTAGACATTAGTTTTTAATTCAATATCTAATAAACCGTTGTTTATAATATTCTGCAGTAAAGAGTCTCTTTTTTTCTAGATTTTTTTGTATTTTTTAAGCATATTTTATACTTTTTTCAAAAAAAACTTTCGAACTGCTGATGTTCGAATCGAACTCCGAACTGATCGAACCGAACAGCTCATCCCTAATCTGGACGTTACGTAGGCTGGAAATTAGCAGCGTCTGACATCTCCTAATCACGCACACACGCCGCTATGCCACCGCAGCGCACTCTGTACGTCAGTACTAGCGGTTCTGTGTTCTCGAAAAAATGCGTTCATTTTCCACTTGCGCTGCGCGGCCGGACTTTCGTGCAGCCGTACTTCGTATATTGGCCGTCATTGCCCGTCATTTGCTGCTACTGCAGCCATGATTTAGGCTAGGGTCAGACGAACGCAGTGTGAACGCGCGTTCAGCCACACTTTATCACGGCCGTAGTAGCAGCAAATGATGGCCAATGATGGCCAATGATGGGCAATGTGCGAAGTATGGACGCACAAAAGTGCGGCCGCGCAACGCAAGCGGCAAACAAATGCATTCTTTCGAGAACGTGATACCGCTAGTACTGACGTAAAGAGTGCGCTGCGTCCGCTAGCGGCATGTGTGCGTGATTAGGAGATGTCAGATGCTGCTAATGTCCGGCCAACATAACGTCCAGACGCAAAAAGGGTTTTATTGATGATCCATACAAAATCACGGACGAAAATGCGCATCGTATTACCGCTATCGCGTATTCCGTGAAAAAAATACATCCAATCGTTCGAACGCACGTTTTCACGGACGACGCGAAAAATGCGTTAGCCTGACCCTAGCCTAAGTGCGCCTAAATGCACGTTAAAAATGCGTTAATCTGACCCCAGCCTTAGTGACACTTTTTTGCTTGAGGGAGGTGGGTGCAAAAGGGAGTATCTGCCCCGGGTGCCAAATACCCAAAGTATGCCTCTGGGTAGTTCCAATCTTTAGCATATTGCTACGATAAAAATCACTCGTTTCACTTGTTAATCAGACCAATAGTGCAGACACTAGCTGCAATTAAACCAAACATAATTGACTGTTAGACCTATTTAATTTTCAACAGACCTACAGGAATCAGAATAACCATTCTATTTTGCACAAGTGGCACGCAGTCTGTTATTTTTCCTAAGAAAACCAATCCCGCTGACAAAATGCTTTATTTTCGCAACGTGCCTGACAGTAATGTGTGTGAGTGCTATGGCTAGCGGCTGATATAGAATGGACCTGTTTCTCATCTCACATAACACTTATCCGCTCTTCTCCCATTCCTAGTCAATAACATGATTGATTTTCTCTGCTTAGATCCGTAACGTAGAACCTGGCACGGTGACCTTCAGGCGCATTATCGTCTCTAACATCGTCATCAATGTTGGGAAGGATGCGCCTTCTCAGAAAACCACTAGTATGTAACGCATTTCCATACATAACACGGTGATGTTCAGGGAGCAATGTAAATTGGAATATAAAACTGCACTGATTGCTGAAAAAGCCCATTAATGACATTTTGAGTGTGTAACTGCAAACCTGACAACATGATTATGATGGGAGTATATAGAAAACGTGTAGAGGTGGTGGAAAGCAGGCTGATATAACAGTGCTTCAGTGAGTAAATCACATAACTCATGATGACTCAGGAGAATATCACCCTATATGCTCCGTGTCTGCCCTGTATGGACACAAAAGCCGTCAGAAGCTTTACACAGTGCATTTAAATGCCTGTCCTCTTCGTGTTTCACTGGCATATTTCTCTGGTGTCTACAGAATCTTTTGGCAAATTAACAAGGCGAAGCAAAGCTTCAAGTAATCTAACACGGATATCAAATATGGACGTATGTACCAACATTTCAGGGATGGACGATGTGAGGGTTACACAAGGCCCTGATGATGTCTGGTTTGTCAATCAAGACTGCTGACACGTAGAGCTCTGACAGAGATACTCTGGAAAGCCAGTGTTGTGCATTTTATTAACTCTCGTATTCCCCAGAAGGGGAACACTAAGCGGCACATACCAGGATCCCTAAATTGGGGTTGTCCCACTAAATTTGCTTTCGTTGAATGGTAAATGCCAAGAAATTGATCACAATAGATGGATGGAGTAGAGGTAACATCACTGCTCTATAAACGTGGAGACCCAGGTTTGAATCCTGACGAGAGCACCTTTCCAGTAAGAGTCAATGGGCAAGACTCCTACACTTGCCTACCACACAATATCGTCTGTGGAGTCCAGTGGTAACGTCTCTACCATTCAACTGGAGAAGCAGTTCAAAATACCATTCAGTGCATCCCTCCAATACAACTGTGAGAAGCAACTCTCGACTTTACGACAAGTGGGTTCAACCTAACCACCAGGTCTACTCGATCCCACTCCGAAGACGCCACCAGGGAGTGTCCTTGGTCAAGACACCCAACAATATGAGATGCACCTACCTCACAAAATACTTGTACTTCTCATAGATTGTAAGTTCCCTTGGGAACAGGGTCCCCCTGAATCAGGCCATCTCATACATGTTACATAGTTACATAGGCTGAAAAAAAAGACATGCATCCATCAGGTTCAGCCTCTCACATATCACCTACTGCTGTTGATCCAAAAGAAGGTAAAAAAACCCAGTCTGAAATGCTTGCCAATATGCAACAAACTGGGGAAAAAATCCTTCTTGACCCCAGAATGGCAGTCAGATTTCTCCTTGGATCAAGAAGCTTATACCCACATATTAAATATTATAATGCTTAATATTATGTTTTTGCAGGAAGTCATCCAGTCGTTTTTTTAAAAGTCTGTACAGTCTCTGACCCAACCACCTCAACAGGCAGAGAATTCCACAGCTTTATTGTTCTCACCGTAAAATAACCCTTCCTATGCTTTAGGCTGAATTTCCTTTCATCCAGTCTAAATGGGTGACCTCGTGTCCTGTGTATAGTCCTATTAATAAATAGGTTTCCAGACAATGGTTTATAATGGCCCCGTATATATTTATATAAGGTTATCAGATCCCCTCTAATGCGCCGTTTCTCTAAACTAAACAGCTTTAAGCTTGTTAGTCTTTCCTCATAACTTAAGCCTTCCATTCCCCTTATTAATTTAGTCACCGTCTCTGCACTTTTTCTAGCGCTATAATATCCTTTCTTGAGACAGGTGCCCAAAATTGCACGGCATATTCAAGGTGCGGTCTTACCATTGATTTATACAGAGGCAAAATTATGTTTTCATCCCGAGAGTGAACTCCCCTTTTAATGCATGCCTATACCTTGCTGACCTTGGCGGCTGCCATTTGACATTGCACATAGTTACTTAGCTTGAAGTCTATGATTATTCCCAAATCCATCTCCTGCTTATTTTCCTGTTTAAACCTGTCGTACTGAAACACCAAAAATCAAGGCATGTCGCTGGAATTTTGGTGCAGTTTGTCGTTCTGTGAATCGAGGACATGTTAGTCTTCTATGGAGCAAATTCGATACCGTTGAATTGCCGTGATTTGCACCGAAGTTTGCTGTCAATTCTAAATTGTGAGAATCTCAACACAAACACCTAAAAAAGCAAGTAAGGAAGGGCGTGAACTCTCTTTAAGGAAACCTTATTACAGGTAAGGCTGACACCTGTAAAGTAGAAGACCAGAAGGCAGTAACTGGAATCCACCCAGGCAGCACCTTTCATGTGATAGCCGAAGCAGATTTTCCCTTCTTGCGTCGCCGGTGGCAAGGGCCGTGACAGTAGCAACCCACTTGTCATCTGGGAAAAAGGTGTCTTTTCAGGACAGGGCGTGCGTGGGAACTTGTTCCTACATGACTACTGAGTGAAAGCACCTCAAGAGAGCTCCCTGTCACCAGGAACTACTTAATAACCTTAAAAATGCTGCAGGAAAAGATGGGCGGGGCAAACACAAACACACTAACTCACTTCCATATTGCTGAGTTACTCATTTCCATCCCATTCAGCCACATACAATCCCATGTCATTCAGACATGCATTCTGCGCAGACAGCCACACATATGCACATAACTATTACCCCACACATACAGTGCTCATATAGAAACATGCATTGGTAGTTTTCGTAGGGAGGATAGGAGTTTGTCAAAATGGATCTCCTTGCCTTTGGTTTGATTTTTGTTTAAAAGAAAAATAAGTTTCACGGTTTTATTAGGTTGGAAAGTGATTTAGGGAGAGACTTTGTATTAAGAGGGGTTAGACTTCATTTCTTCCTCAATGCTATCGCAATAACTCCATTCACTGCCATTTGGAAAGTCTCCCAGCATGACGAGCCTCAAGTCAATGAAACACAGAACAATTCACAGTTTATTCAACCCTAACTACGCCAATGGATTACTCTTTCAGCATGCAAATTACAAATACTAGCCTACATGGCCTCACAAAATCCACAAAACAGCTTAAAATACAAGGAGCAGAGCAGACCCAGACCTCACAAAGATAATGAAACATCTACAAACTACTTGTGAAGGTATTAACAGAAATCATGATACGTAATCCTATTCTGTCTGTGCAGAAATCTTATTTTATCAGTCTCAATCCCCTGATACACTGGGGATCGAGCAAAACTGGCTGCTTCATCTTGAACTCCTGAATGGAGCTAGGCCCGAGGCCTAACCAAGAATGACAAAGGATAAATAAACGACGATTTTAATAATAAGTTGGATATTACTCAGGATGAGATTAGGTGTCTAGAGAAATCATATTTTATTTCCCTTAAATATACCAGACATAGTACATTGGAAAATGAAAGCTGTAGTTTAAGTCAAGGTGACCTTGCTCCTTAAAAGGGACACATCATGTACCCTAGCAAGTTTATTGTATGGATTATGGTCACGATCAAATAGTCATTTTCTCTAGCATTTTAATAGCTGATATGACTATTCTGAAGACTTCTATTTTAAAAAGAAAAGACAAAGCGCAAAAGCAACAAACTCTTTTTATCATTTCCTGTTCAACAAGGATGTTTTGCAGGTGCAGGAGGAGATATTGCTGTTTGTCATGCAAACTGAAAACAATTTAATGAGGTCCGTAAAGACTACACCCAAACCCAACTCTACAATTGGCTTTACTAGTTAAAATTATTAGAGAGGGACGTGGCTAGCAACCGAGGTGAGAGGAAGCAGAGAGCAGGGGCTCCATCCCGATCAGGATTTTTGGATGGTTTTACACCATGTTTGGCAGACTTTCCACTCTCACCTCAGCCTGTTGACAATTTGGCAGGGACCCCCAATATTTCCAACGACATTCTAGGGTCTGTACCTGGATTTATGGAGGGAGCACCTCTGATACTCGGCTGGAGGGCTTTGCCAGCAACCATCTTGAGGCCTTCGACAAATCCACGTTCCACTGCTCCTTTGCCTTCCTGTGGAACTTCCCGCCTGGGAGGAGACCTGTTGCTGAATGTGGGGATGGAGGGCCCTCATCTCCCCGCCACTTTGGATGTCTGTGCAGTGGGAGCGGATGGGAGCTGCAGAGGCTGGCTGCGGGCTGATCCCCCTCCTCCCTAGAAGATGCAGGGGCCCTGAATTCAGGCCTAGCCGAGTGCCTCACACTACTTTTGAAAGAAGACGAGCACCCGCTTACAAGAGGTGACTCGTGCCTCCTGATGGCTGCATTGTGGGTGTGCCGGAGGCACGGGGTTATGTGCGGGAGCGCACCTGATGAGGCATTATCTGTCAGCTGCACGTCTGGCCAGTGCACTGTGGTGGAGATTGGGATAACAGGTGCCGAGTATGGCGGCTCGGATGTCACGCTGTTCCAGGACCCCCTACCTTTGGAAGTGCTGCCTGTTCAGCATGGTGTGGTTTTCCCGGTTCCCTGTAGAATGCCTGCTGTAGTGGTGGTTGACGGGGAGGCTGCAGTGGATTTCCTCAAGACTTCCATGAAGATGACGCTGTCCGGGTTTGTCAGCCCGCTCACTGTTGTGATGCAGGGTCGGTTTCTGCTACATGGAGTTGAAGGGGAAGTTGCTGGAGCTGCCTGGGGGCTCTTTGCGCAACGTGACCTCCGACTTTGCATCGATTGAGAGCATGTGGGTGTTGTAAGCCCTGCTCTCTTTTTGGACCCGAGTTGACATCGTCTTCCCCGCTGCCTTTTTCATTTCCTCCCTCCCCCCCACTCTGGTGAACTGGAGCTCTTTATACACTTTCGGGGACTTTTTCTGAGACTGTTGCTGGGACCCTGGGGTATGTCCCCCACACCCATTTTTTTGTTGTTGTTTTGTTCTATGTGCGGGAGCATGGGTTGGCTCAGGTGCGCCATTGGTGTGGCTACCATTGCTCTGTCCACTCCATTTGGCCCTGGGTCTCCCAGCCATGTGACCTCTTCCGCAGCCTCCGATGTCCTGCTCGGACATCAGAGCACACCAGGAATGTCACCCAAATAATGTCAGTTCCCCATTCTTTTTCTCCCCTTCTTTTATTAATGGGGGGGGTATGTTTTTTCTTTCGTATTACCCCCTCACCGGGACCAGTGATGTGGGTTCACAAGTCCTAAGTTCCCCCTTGTTGTCAGTTAGTGCTTTGATACTGTCGCCGTCTTTTCGGTCTTGTGTACCATGCCTTGTTCCACGAGCTCTGGCTGTACCTCCATGTTTTCTATGATTTTACAGTTTCCCGCTGTACTTTCTATATGCGTCTATGTTATTACTTTGCCTATGTCTGTGCAAACTCAAAAATAAAGAATTTCTAAAAAAAGAAAAAAATATTCTAGTTTTCCTTTTTTTGGCACCACTAAATTAACAAAAGTATAGGGCGACCATGTTACTTTTACTTTAAATCTATGGATATCAATTATACCCAATATCCCAAAAAATGTTTAATCCTTTGCCGCCGGGTAGGTTATGCCACTAGTACGCCCCACTTGCCGGCTGCTGTTGCGGGCCCTCCTCCGACTCGACTACGCACTTATTGCATGTCATTGGCTGTAGGGGGACAGACGTAGTTCAGGCCGTCCAACTGCGTGTGCCGACTGGTGGGCGGGGTGAAGGAGGGCCATTGAAGCCAGCGGGGTGTACTATGCCACTCCGCGGCTTCAAGACCCACCCGCCATGCGGACAGCACAGTACTCCCAGCAGTGGGAAAGGGTTAAAGAGACACTCTAAGCACTGTGACTTTCTCAAAGAGCTGATTGTGAGCTCTCTGCAGAATGCAAGATGTAACTAAGCCCTGTGCTGGTCAAACTGTAAACCGTGTAACATTGTAGGACACACCCTGTAAATCGTGCATAATGCAGAGAGCTCCAGGTGAATGTTTATACCTATTAAGGGAGTTAACCCCTTACTGCAGGTGGCTTATTGGTGGATGGGCATGACGCGGCCCATAGACGTCAGCCGGGTGTGCTATGCTGCCCCGTCGAGTCTCACCCGCCACGGGGACAGCATAGTACACCCCATGGCGTAATAGGGTTAATCTCATACGAGCAGGTATTACGTTTGTATAGGTTGGGACCTTACATGATGGGGTACACTTACATTGAGGCAGACTTATGCAATCACATCTTGTCACTAAATTCCCATCTATTTAGGCAGGTGTTTTTAAATCTTTAGAATTATGCTTGTATATATATATATATATTAGTCATAGCGGGTCCTTACAGCATACATGAAGCAGCATTCTTGCAACATCCCTTGATATAGACACCTTTAACCCTTTCAGGCCCAGTGGCTTCAATCCGAAACCACATTTTCAGATTTAGTTTTCCAAATTACATCAGTGTGTTTCATATCTTTAGATATAAATTTATGTAAAAATTTCATTTTTATTTTCCAATTGCCATTTCATGGGCCTGAAAGGGTTAACACATCTATAAATATATACAGACAGATGTAGAAAACACAATTGCACCCGAGGCCTCGCTACGTATGAGTAGCACAACAGCTCCTCTCTCTTTTAGAGTAAGAAATTAGACAACTCCTGCTATGTGAATTTTAAAGCATTCAGCTCACACTATCAGGGCTATTCAGAGAGAGGTGAAAAGCAGGAGAATGACTGGAGAATGGAAAATGCTAGGTCAAAATAGCCAATTTGGAAAGTGAGATGAATGGGAGAATTTTTCTGGTTTGACTATTTTGACCTAGAATTTTCCATTCTCCAGTCATTCTCCTGCTTTTCACCGCTCTCTGAATAACCCTGTATGTGAAATTTTGTTTTATTTTTGCAGATCAAAAATCATAATTATCACAATATTTTCATATACCAGGACATACTTGAAAACGAGAGAAATCTCAATGTATCCTTATAGGTAAAATCCTTTATAAATAAAATAAATAAATATATCTCTAGATGTATGTTTGGGTTGATTGTTCTGATTGACTTTTGTATGCAATACATATCTACACGGACGTGCGCAGCCCTAACATTAGGGTGTGCACCCATGGAACGTTTATTAACTGAAAACTTATATTTAGAAGATTTTGAACAAAAATTTGCATTTTCACTAGAAATAACGAGCCTGTAATCAGAGATACAGTTTTTATGTTTTTCATCATGAACCAGATAAGGGACACCTACAATGTCAATGTGAGAGGGGAAATAGGACCACTTCTCCCAACATTAGGGTGTGCCTGGACACACCCTCTAGGCACACCCTCTGCGCATGCCTATGCATATATAAGACACACACACACACCTGTACAGCTCTGTCACTCAGAGGGTTAATGCTGAATATATCACTGAGGCAGTGTTTTTGATGGGTTTTCTTTGAGAGCAATCTGTACTGAAATTGAGAATGAAGATCCTGCAGACATCTCCCGGGGACGCTAGAACAGATTTGTGGTTCACAGATGGAGCCGGGAGCACGTGACGCGTCCCTATCCTAAGCACCACAAATAACTCTGCTATTTAAAGCCTCTGAAACCACCTATTTACAAAACTGTTAATGAGTTTACAATACTACAGCTGCTGCTGTAATCAAATCAGCATCAATGTCCCAGAGCTTCCCAGAGAAACCCAGAAAGACAGTACAGCGTGTGCAGCGGCCTGCTTGGTGGACAGGAGCAGATTTTGACGCTATTTTTATTTGCATTCATTGCATGCCATTTTCTATACGATAACTTAATACTGCAAGCCTTGCCCCGCCACGCACACATTTTTCTTTAGGATCAAGTCCCTAATGTCAATTTCAATTTGAAGCTTGAATCGCAAAGACACAGAATACTTACCAACAGGCCTGGATTTGCCAGGACCTTCACTACTTTTACACCTATCATGATTTTTTTTTTCTCCATTAAATATTTGCAGTGAAAAGCATGTTATGTAACAGATATAGCATATAGCATTTTGTTTATGGAATGTGGCAACAACTTGGCAAGTAAAATGATTGATATTTATTGATATTACTTTGCCTATACTTGATATTTGATATTTATTGCCTATACCAGTGGTTCCCAACCGTGGTCCTCAAGTCCCCCCAACAGGTCAGGTTTTCCAGATATCTGAAGCATAGCACAGGTGATATAATTGCTGCTCATTGATTGCAGGATTCACTCTGCATTTCTCCAAGGTGATCCTTAAAACCTGGCCTGTTGGGGGTACTTCATGACCACGGTTGGGAACCACTGGCCTATACCATTATTATTAGGGATGCACCGGTTCCAATACCGGCATTTGCACGAGTACTTGTACTCATGCAAAAGCCCTCAATACTGGAAGTCAGACCTGGGCTGGCTTGCCATGCAGTATGTGACAAGCTGGGTAAGCCATAAGTGCATTCTGCTAGGCCTCTCCTGCTGGCCGCGTTCTAGTAAGCGGTCGCCAGCATGTAACGGTTGTAACGCGACTGCTGGGACCTCCAGCTGCACTATCGCGAGATGTTTAAGAGTTTGCGAGATCTTGCAAACTCTGCAAGATCTCACAAGAGCGCGACACCAGCAGAGCTGCAGTACAACCTTTACATGCCAGTGGCTGCTCCCTGGAATGTAGCCAGCTGGAGGGGCTTGGCAGAATGCTGTTAGTGCATTCTGCCAGGCACCCCAGTGTTTGTGGTCTGGGATGTATATATATATATATATATATATATACACACCACATACATGTGTCTGAGGTCTGGTGTGTATATATGTATATGTATCTGAGGTCTGGTGACTATTTCACCGATAAGATTAATAAACTTAGACTAGAAATCTCTTCACTCTCCTTCTCCAATAACCATTCAACCTCACTCACTCCTTCACTCCCTTTCCCTGCTTTTAGTATGTTGCTGAAACCACTTTTCCCAGCTTATTCTTCTTGATTAGAGGGGCAAAGGTTTAAAAGTAACATCAGGAAGCATTATTTTACTGAGAGGGTGGTGGATACATGGAACAGCCTTCCAGTTGAAGTGGTAGAGGCCAAAACAGTAATTGAATTTAAGCAGGCATGGGATAGGCATAAGGCTATCCTAAACAAAAGATTAAATCCAGGTTAAGTATCCATGTAATTGGGCAGACTAGATGGGCCGAAAGGTTCTTATCTGCCGACATTTTCTATGTTTCTATGTTTTCTATGTTGACCTTTCTGCTGCATTTGAGACTGTTCAGTGTCTCTTTCACTTTGTGCCTCTTCACCCCGGTTCTTCTATCAGTTGTAGTTTCTCAAGGCTGTGTTCTGGGTCCCCAAATCTTCTGGATCTATACTGCCTCTCTTGGCAACCTTATCTCTTCCTATGGATTCCACTATCACCTATGTGCTGACGACACCCAAATCTACCTTTCCCCTCTCAATCTCTCTCCTCCTGTGTTGGCCCATTGCCATTTCCTAAAGCTCATACTTTCGAAAACGGAACTGCTCATCTTTCCTCCCATTAAAGCTAACATTCCTGCACCCATTTACATTTACCTTTGGGGAAATAGTCACCATGACTTCTACCTCACAGTCTCGTCTCTGTCTCTGTGTCCTATTGGACTTATTCTTTATTCCTCACATTCAGTCGCTAACCAAGTCCTGCTACATCCACCTAAAAAACATTGCACGCGTCCATCCCTGTCTTAATCAGGACTCTACTAAAATGCTCATCCAAGCTTTTATTATCTCCTGCCACACTACTATAATCTCCTTCTCACTGGCTTTAAGAGATCCCTTATTCTCCCTCTGCAGTCTGTTATGATCGCCTGTGCCAGGCTCATCTACTTCACCACCCTCACTTCTCACACCTTGCCCCTTTGTCAATCTGTACACTGGCTCCATGTTTCCTTTACAATCCAAAATATTGGTGCTCACGTACAAAGCTCTCCATAATTGTGCCTCTGCCTACATCTGATCATTTATTACAGTTACAAGTTTTTATAAAGCGCTCACAAGTTCCATAGCGCTGTACAATGGATGAGACAGAATAACAAATATACATACAGTAGGTTAAATGCACAGTACAGTAGGTGAGAGAACCCTGCTCAAGAGCTTACAATCTAAGAGGATAGAGGTGGCACACTAGGTGAGGGTTAATAGTGTAAAAATAGCGGAGTGCATGTGGGCTGTGTGTAAAGATGCAGCAGAAAATGAACATGGGGGATTAGGGAGTGAGATGGTAGGCTTCTCTAAAGTAATGAGTTTTCAGAGACTTTTTGAAGGACTGGAGAGACCAGGAGAGTCTGATGTTGCGGGGGGGGAGTTCCATAGGAAGGGGGCAGCTCAGGAGAAGTCCTGAAGGTGGAGTTGGGGGTGCAGGTACGGGGAGCTGATAGCATAAAATCATTGGCAGAGCGAAGTGGTCGGGATGGGATATACCTGTTAAGAAGTGAGGAGATGCAGATAGGGGTGCGGTTGTGGAGAGTTTTATATATGAGTACCAATGTTTTGAATTGGATTTTATAGGAGACAGGGAGCGTAGTGTACAGATTGACAGGGGGTTGAGAGGTGTGTGAGGTGAGGTGGATGAGCCTGGCACAGGCGTTCTTAACAGACTGCAGAGAGAGAATCTGGGATCTCTTAAGGCCAGAGAGAAGGAGGTTACAGTAGTCGAGGCAGGAGATAATAAGAGCTTGAATGAGCATTTTGGCGGAGTCCTGATTAAGAAAGGGACGGATGCGTGCAATGGTTTTTAGGTGGAAGTAGCAGGATTTGGTTTGTGACTGAATGTGAGGAGTAAAGGAGAGATCAGAGTCCAGGAGGACACTGAGACAACGAGCCTGAGAGGTAGAAGTAATAGTGGCACCATTCACCTGAAGGGAAATGTGTGAAGGAATGTTAGTTTTAGAGGGAGGGAAGACGAGAAGTTTAGAGAGGTTAAGCTTTAGGAAACGGGAGTTCATCCAGTCGGAGACAGCTGACGGGCAGGCAGTAACGCGGTCCAGCATGGGAGGCAAGAGATCGGGAGCAGAAAGATAGAGGTGGGTGTCGTAGGCATAGAGATGATATTGAAGTCCATAGGAAGAAATGAGGTTGCCAAGAGAGGCGGTATAGATCGAGAAGAGTAGGGGACCCAGAACAGAACCTTGAGGTACCCATCCGAGAGAGGAGTTGGGGGGGGAGAGGTGCCAGCGAAGGAGACACTAAAAGGAGCAAAGAGAGAGGTAGGAAGAGAACCAGGAGAGAGCAGAGTCACTGAGGCCAAATTGACGAAGCGTGAGGAGCAGGAGAGGATGGTCAACAGTGTCAAATGCAGCAGAAAGATCAAGAAGAATAAGGAGGGAGAAGTGACCTTCGGTTTTGTAGCAACTAGGTCATTGGTCACCTTCGTCAGAGCAGTTTCAGTGGAGTGCTGGGAGCGAAAGCCGTACTGGTGCGGATCAAGTAGAGAGTTAGTGAGATAACCGATGAGCGGGTTATAGATGGGGGGTGTTCGGCTCATCCCTGAGTTCGGTTCGGGCCCGAACCCGAACTTCCCATATGTTCGGGTCCGAACCTGAACTCGAACTCCATGCAAGTCAATGGGGCTGAAAATTCGGTTTTTAGAGTGCCCTCCAAGAGGGCATATATGCTAGATATTTGCCATAAAAGGTGTATGGGGGACCGGGTAGTGCCCTGGGGGACAGGAAACAAGGACAAAAAGTTTTAAAAAAAAGTTTTTAAAGCGACAGTGAGTTTTCCATGAAATAAGGGTTAAAAATAAAAAGGAAAAATTCCTTCAAATATCGTGCCTAGGAGGTCCCCATAACCTGCCCGTGAAGTGGCGGATTTCTAGGATGTATAGAAACACTTAAAAACAAAAAAATGACGTTTCAAATGGCGGTAAATGCTTTTCCTTTAATCTATCCATAAACAACTGCTTGGGGCGGCAGTCTGTATGAAAAGAGGAGACATTTTCGTACACGCTTCAAGGTGCTTCAAAATTGGTCCTTTAGCGTCCCCAACAGTGCCGTCACACCGTAACCCCTCTGAGGATATGAATCTGACACAGGCGTCAGTGGCAGTGCATCCAAATATTGTGCTTTTGGTGCCAGGCCTCCAAGTACTATCATACAGTAACCCCTCTGTGGTATTGTGGAAGAATGCAGGGGTGAACCTTGCGGTCCTATATTAAAAAGATATGCATCTGGTTAAGGCGTCAGTGCACCCAGATATTCTGCCTTTGGTGCAAGACTGCCAGTCCAGCAAGTATCATCATACAGTAACCCCTCTGTGGTATTGTGGAAGAATGCAGGGGTGGACCATGTGGTCCTATATTGAAAAGATATGATTCTGGTCAAGGCGTCAGTGCACCCAGATATTGTGCTTTTGGTGCCAGGCCTGCAAGTGCCATCATAATACAGTAACCCCTCTGTGGTATTGTGGAAGAGTGCAGGGTTGGACCCTGCAGTTCAAAAAATTAAAATGATATAAATCTGGCACAGGCATCAGTGCAGCCAAATATTGTGCCTTTCATGGCAGCAAGCGCCTTCACACCGTAACCCTTTTGTGGTATTGTGGAAGAGTTCAGTGCTGGAGGTTTTGTGAATGCAGAAGAGGACATCCCCGATCTATTCCATTACTTCAGCATCAGGGGATTGATAGCTGCTGATCCAGGACTGATTCATTTTTATAAATGTCAGCCGGTCTACAGAGTCGGTGGACAGACGCACTCTTTTGTCTGTGACAAAACCTCCAGCCGGCACTGAACGTCCTTTCAGAAAGCACGCTAGATGAAGGGCAACCTAGTAGCTGCATAGCATATTGGCTAAGTTCTGGCCAGTGATCCAATCTCAACACCCAGTAAGCCAGTGGTTCATCTGCTGGAAACGTATCCAGGTCTGCCCTTGCCCTAGGTAGTCCTGCACCATATGGTGAAGACGCTGGCAATGGGTGCCTACATTTGACCATTTGACGTCCCTGGGAGTCGAGGACTAAAAAAAATTAAAAATGCATCAGTCAAGCGGCCCTGGCCTTCACCACTATTCCTCTGATCATCCGCAGCCTCAGAAGCACGTGTGTCAGCACTTGGTAATATACCAGTGCCTGGAAAGGTGTTACACAAGTGTCGCTTTAGAGCGTCAAAGTTTTTTCATCCTGTGCTCCCTCTGTGCGGGCAGGATGAGCTCTGCAACTTTACCCTTGTATCGTGGATCAAGAAGGGTTGCCAACCAGTAATGATCCCTCTCCTTGATAGCACGAATCCTGGGTCCTTTAGCAGGCTTTGCATCATTAGGGAGCCCATGCAGCGTAGGTTGGAGGTGGCATTAGCTTCTGAGTCTTCCTGGTCAATGAGGATGACCGTATCGTGCACTTCCTCCTCCCAGCCACGCACTAGCTCTTGTGTTTCTGGGCACACGAAACCCTCCCTTGAGGAATCCCCACACTACTTAAATATTCTGCCTCCTCCTCCTCCTGTCTGATCTGAGTAGGACCCGCTGGAATGCTGTCTGCGGAAAGACTGGGGCCTTGAGAGCTAGGGAAGGCCTCCTCTTCCTCCCGCTGCTCTGCCTCTAGAGCCACATCTATAATTCCCTGCAGAGTGTGCTCCAGCAGGAACACTAAAGGAATTGTGTCACTGATGCATGCACTGTCCCTGCTCACCATCCTCGTTGCCTCCTCAAATGGTGACAGTACAGTGCATGCATCCTTGATCATCAGCCACTGCGGGGGGAAAAAAAACAAGTTGACCTGAACCTGTCCTTGTGCCATACTCACACAGGTACTCGTTGATGGCCCTCTGCTGCTTGTGCAGACGCTGCAGCATTGCTAATGTCGAGTTCCACCTGTGGGCATGTCACAGATCAGACGGTTTGTGGGAAGGTGGAATTCTCTTTGAATTCTGCCAGGCGAACGCTTGCTGGGAATGACCGTCTGAAGTGGCTGCAGACTTTTCTGGCCTGGATGAGAAGCTCTGGCAGCCCTGGGTACTTGGTTAGGAAACGCTGTACCACTAGATTTAGGACGTGTGCTAGGCATGGTACATGCGTCAATTTACCCTTGCGTAGGGTGGAGAGAAGGTTGCTGCCATTATCGCAGACGATCATTCCCAGATGAAGCTGGCGTGGTGTTAACCATCTCCTGCACCTGCCCCTGCAGAGCGGACAGAATTTCTGGCCCGGTGTGGCTCCTGTCCCCTAAACAAACCAGCTCAAGCACAGTATGGCATCTTTTTGCTTGAGCCATTGCGTAGACCCTGTCAGGCGTCGGTTTAACTGCCACTTTGCCAGAGACAGAGAAGGAGGAGGAGGAGAAGGAAGAGGGAGAGGTGGTGGTGGTGGAGCAGACAGACCTCATACAAGCAGCTTTCTGGAGGCGTGGTGGATGAACAAGCTCCAGCACAGAGCCCCGTCTTGGATCCCTCCCAGCTGCAATCAGAGTTACCCAGTGTGCCGTGACGGAAATGTAACAACCCTGTCCATGCTTGCTGGACCACGTGTCTAAAGTCACATGCACCTTGTCGATCAGGCACCCAGGTGGCACCCATCATTGTCATCATCACCCCCTATCTCCTCGTCACTGGAGCCAACTTGGCAGTATGCTGCAGCTGCTGGGGCAACATGAGTGCCAGTTATTTGTGTGTCATCACTGGCACCCCCTTCCTCTAGGTTGATTATACTCCCTTCCTCAACCTCAGAGATTGAATCAGAGCACTGTACTTGCTGCGCATCCTCAAGCAGCATGTCACTCTCATTGTAGTCAAACAATTCAGCTGACTCCTCCGTGTGTGATAGCGAGGCTACGGCAGGAGTAGCTGTGGACATGGAGGCTGCATTAGATGCTTTGGCAGCTGAGGTGGACTGTAAAGCACTAGAAGCCTGGCTGGCAGAGGACTCGGAGGATGAGGATGGCCTGGTTAGCCAATCCACCAAGTCCTCTGTATGTTGCTTCTGCTTAAGACGGCCAGCACCAGTTAGAAAGGACAAGCGTGCCCCTGCAGAGGATGCACCACGTCCACCACGACCAGAGGCACAGCCTCCCGACACAGGGGCTGCTTGCCCTCTTATCTGTATCTGGGAGCGTCTGCCTGTCCTTTTTGTTCTTTCAGACATGGTGAGTGATATATAGATTAATATATACCGAACTCTGATTCAACTCTGGTATAAAGATTTAAAGAACTCTGGTATAACTCAGTGAGACCCCCTGATAGCTGGCAGCCAGTGACGAGACACAGATTACAAGTCTCAGACACCTCCTATAAATCAGTGAGACGCCTTGATGGGTGGCAGCCAATGAGAACACACGGATTATAACAATTCCCAAATGTTTTGTAGAAATTAGGGAGCCCCAAAATACTGCGTGGTACTGCCTGTGTGACAAGACACAGATCGCCTCAATTCCCAAATGTTTTGTAGAAATTAGTGAGCCCCAAAATACTGCGTGATACTGGCTGTGTGACAAGAGACAGATCACCTCAATTCCCAAATGTTTTGTAGAAATTAGTGAGCCCCAAAATACTGCGTGATACTGGCTGTGTGACAAGAGACAGATCACCTCAATTCACAAATGTTTTAAAGAAATTAGTGAGCCCCAAAATACTGCGTGGTACTGGCTGTGTGACAAGAGACAGATCATCTCAATTCACAAATGTTTTAAAGAAATTAGTGAGCCCCAAAAAGACTTGCTGGCACAGTGACAAGACACAGAAGATCACCTCAATTCCCAAATGTTTTAAAGAAATTAGTGAGCCCCAAAATACTGCGTGGTACTGGCTGTGTGACAAGACACAGATCACCTCAATTCACAAATGTTTTGTAGAAATTAGTGACCCCCAAAATACTGCGTGGTACTGGCTGTGTGACAAGAGACAGATCACCTCAATTCACAAATGTTTTGCAGAAATTAGTGAGCCCCAAAATAATACGTGGTACTGGCTGTGTGACAAGAGACAGATCACCTCAATTCCCAAATGTTTTGTAGAAATTAGTGAGCCCCGAAATAATACGTGGTACTGGCTGTGTGACAAGAGACAGATCACCTCAATTCCCAAATGTTTTGTAGAAATTAGTGACCCCCAAAATACTGCGTGGTACTGGCTGTGTGACAAGAGACAGATCACCTCAATTCACAAATGTTTTAAAGAAATTAGTGAGCCCCAAAATACTGCGTGATACTGGCTGTGTGACAAGAGACAGATTATCTCAATTCACAAATGTTTTAAAGAAATTTGTAACCCCCAAAAAGACTTGCTGGCTGTGTGACACACACACAGAAGATCACCTCAATTCACAAATGTTTGAAAGAAATTTGTAACCCCCAAAAAAAGAGCGGGGACAACAACTGGCAAGACTGATCGGGTAAGGTGCGAGGGGATAGGTTCAAGCGGACAGGTGGTTGGGGAGGAGGACAAGAGAAGTGCTGAGATATCCTCCTCTGAGACAAGAGAAAAGGAAGACATATTATTAGCTGTTATATCTTGTCCCGTCTACTTCGCTTTGACATTGATCTGATATTATCGTCTCCTAGTTCCCGCAACCCAACTTTTGCCTTTCGACCTACAGGGTTATTCAGAGAAAGGTGAAACTCTGGATTATTTTTGGAGAAGTGAAAATTCTAGGTCAAAATAGCCGATTTGGAAAGTGAGATAAATGGGAGAATTTTTCTAGTTTGGCTATTTTGAACTATAATTTTCACTTCTCCAAAAGTTCTCCAGAGTTTCACCTTTCTCTGAAAAACCCTGCTAGTGTTTCACCCCTCTCCTCTTCGATTGTAAGCTCTCAAGCAGGGTCCGTTCTCCTACTGTTCTGTGTCTTGTATGTATATTTGTTATTCTGTCTCACCAGTTGTACAGAGCTAAGGAACTTGTCAGTAGGGATGAGCCGAACGCCCCCGTGTTCGGTTCGACTTCGAACTCGAACAATTTCAAAAGTTCGAGTTCGAACTCGAACACGATCCGAACTCAATGTAAGTCAAAGGGACCCGAACGTTCGATTTTTAGAGTGCCCTCCAAGAGGGCATATATGCTAGATATTTGCCACAAAAGGTGTAAGGGGGTCCAGGTAGTGCCCTGGGGGACAGGAAACAAGGAGAAGAAGTTAAAAAAAGTTTTTAAAAGGGACAGTGAGTTTTCCATGAAATAAGGGTTAAAAATAAAAATGAAAAATTCCTTCAAATATCGTTCCTATGAGGTCCTCATAACCTGCCCGTGAAGTGGCGGATTTGTAGGATGTATAGAAACATTTAAAAACAAAAAAATTACATTTCAAATGACGGTAAATGGTTTTCCTTTAATCTATTCATAAACAACTGCTTGGGACAGCAGCCTGTATGAAAAGAGGAGACGTTTTAGGACACGCAGAACAAGTTTAGTGATTTTTTTTGCTAAATTATGGTGAAACTTATGCAGGCTTTGGATGAAAGTAACAATAGGTGCTTTAAAACTGGGCCTTTAGTGTCAGCAACAGTGCCGTCACACTGTAACCCCTCTGTGGTATTGTGGAAGAGTGCAGGGTTGGACCCTGCAGTCAAATATTAAAATTATATGAATCTGGTACAGGCGTCAGTGCACCCAAATATTGTGCTTTGGTGGCAGCAAGTGCCTTCACACCGTAACCCCTCTGTGGTATTGTGGAAAAGTGCAGTGGTGGACCCTGCGGTCCAATATTAAAATTATATGAATCTGGTATAGGCGTCAGTGGCAGTGCACCCAAATATTGTGCCTTTGGTGGCAGCAAGTGCCTTCACAACGTAAGTAACCCCTCTGTGGTATTGTGGAAGAGTGCTGGGTTGGACCCTGCGGTTGAATATTATAATTACATGAATCTGGTATAGGCGTCAGTGGCAGTGCACCCAAATATTGTGCCTTTGGTGGCAGCAAGTGCCTTCACACCGTAAGTAATCCCTCTGTGGTATTGTGGAAGAGTGCAGGGTTGGACCCTGCGGTCCAATATTAAAATGATATGAATCTGGTATAGGTGTCAGTGGCAGTGCACCCAAATAGTTTACCATTGGTGGCAGCAAGTGCCTTCACACCGTAACCCCTTTGCTGAACTGTGGTATAACTCACTAATACACACTGATAACAGGCTGTGCCAACACAGATTCTAATTCCCAGAAATCTCCTACAACATCACTGATACACCCTGACAGAACAATCTCCTCTCCTCTCTGATTCACTCCTGCAAGCACACACGCTGGGGCTGCAGGCAGGGAAGCCTTATATCGTGTGCTGCGGGACTTAGCTCTGTGAGCCCATGATTGGGCAAAATTTGCCCAATCAGGACTCTGAGCCGTGATTGGCATAGTCTTGCACCTGACCTGTGGTCAGGTGCAAGGCTGTAGCCAATTACAAGCTTCAGGCCAGTGGAAAAGTGCATTGTGGTCCATTGTGGTGCATTGTGGGCGAACATGCAGAAATGTTCGGAGTTCGGCGAACAGTCGATGTTCGAATCGAACTCTGAACAGATCCAAACCGACTACGTTTTTCAGCATGCTTTGGGGCAGGGACAGGAAGTGGGTGGGGAGAACCGAGAGACATCCGCAACCTCGTGCAGAGGAGAGCCAGTGCGCGCCAAGGGGTGAATAGAGCAAGACGCACGTGAGACAAGGAGCGATTGTGACCAGGCCGGAGCGCAGGTGCTGCCTTGTGGACGCTGGAGATCGGTTTCAGTTACTTGCCAGAGACCTAGTAATCCACCGCTGAGAGGTTTTACACAGATACAGAGCTGCTGATTGGACCCCGAGTTAGGAGACCGTGATGATCTAATGGGAGTGCAGGCGGTGAACTGAGCATCTTGTGGCAGAGACGGACAATCAAGACAAGCGGATCCGGTGGCACAGAGTCCCAGCCAAATTGAGCGGAGAGACGTCCTGGGTCGAGCAGAGTGCAGAGTATCTGGCGGATGGGTGAGAGGCCTTCCCGGTCACAGTACAATAATAAAGCACGCTGCAGTTTGTCTAAACCTACAGGGCCCCAACGTGACTAGTCGAAGACACATTGAAATCATTCACTGGCCAGTTGAATCTAGTACCCGGGTACCAACACACGCATACATGCACACCTTCTTGGGACACAACCTGTACGGGACTCACACTCCAGCAATGAGGGGGTTAAAATTCCTTTTTCTTTTCTGCTGCGCGTTTCTCGCATTACGAATTCCTGTAAATATATATGTATACCGTGCTGCTCTATATATGCCAGTTTATTTGAGATCAGTAAACTATAGAACTTATAAAATCCACAACAGTGCTGGTGTATATTTATTCCCTAGTGCGGGGAGACTGACCCGAGGTTAAATTCAGCGGCTCCCCCGGGAGTGAGCGCTACATTATTTATTATTGAAAAGGGGTCACATGACATTAACCCCTTAAGGACCAACAATGTAACATTTACATCATAAATGCATTGACTTTAAAGACACCTGGTCCTTAAGGGGTTAAATAAAAGTATCAGTATTTGATATTGGTGAGTACCTGAAAAGGTATCGGTACTCATACTTGGTCTTAAAAATGGTAGCGGTGCATCCTTTATTATTATTACACTTTATAAAGCAACAGCAGATTCCATAGCACTGTACAAGATAATTAAACGATGGTGGGGGATCAGACAGTAGAACATAAGTACGTTTGAACAACATATAACATGACAAAGATACAGTAGGATTCGAGGACGTGGTACCCGAGGGAATTTACAATCCATAGCAGCCAAGCTTTTTGCATGATACGCACTACACAGTATGTGATGCTCCCGAAGGGGACTCGGCTGTTGTCCTGGCATAACCCTAATTAGTACTAGTTTGTCTAACTCAAACATCAGATTAATTATCACTGGCTGCTGGCTTAACGTCTTGTATGTGTTAAAATAAAGGCTAATCTCATTAGAAAGAAAAGCCAAAGTGAATCCCTAAGCAATGACTCCAATATTATCCAATATTGTTGCGGAGGGTTTACCAAAGGAACACTAATTAGATACAGTTTACGTTTCATGATTGTGCGGGAATTGAGAGTGCCCTCTTGACTCTGGTCTATGTGCTTTAAAACATTTTGGGCCCTATTACATTCTTCGCGCAAACGTTAACGCGTGCGCAAAAACGCATTAACACGAGGGGCAAGACCCTTTGCGCTGAACGTCGTATTACAATGTCCGTGCAAAAAATGCCCGTTAACGTCTACTGCGTGTAAACCTGCGCAAATGCTGCGCGAGCTTACTGTACTGCGCGCGTCCTATATTTAACATTGTGAGCGCAAATCTATGCGCAATATTTAACACAGCGTTTGCGCGCATAATTTTAACGTCTTTGTAAAGCTAGTGGTAACGGCAAATCTGAAGGTCCTGTCCGAACCCAAATACACCAGCCCAAAAAAAAAATACAGCAAAGTATAGTTACACATTCTACGCATACCCAAACAATAAAATTGAGAATTTGTGTTTTTTTTTTTGATGCAGCATATATGCGCAGATTGACTTTGACAGACGCAAAAACTAACGAAAGACAATTGTGGTTCTTAATTCTGATTGGCTGAATCGCGTGAAAAAACAGTCCACACACTGATTTCTGCACGCAACGTTGCTGCGCGTCCATTTTACACACGTTATTTTTTTGACGGATGAAAAAGTGCGCGAGGATTTTAATACTAGCGTTGTTTAATGCTACGCGCAAAAATTAACACGTTCTGCGTGCGTTTTTGCGTCAAGAATGTAATAGAGCCCTTTGTATTTAGCAAAGAGGTAACACTGACAGAAACTAAAAATTCCAATTCACTAAACGCTGATGATCCCGTTGTTGTAGCTACAGTTATTTTTAGCTATCCACAGAAGGAAAATCCAAGACCAGCAGGTGAAAATCCTGCAAACAAACAATGAGCTCTGAACTACAGTAAATATTATTATAAATTAATATTATTCCTCCATAAAAAGTGTAAACTGTAGCTATTCTCAAAATACTATTGTTTCACCATTGATTGCACCAATGGGGTACTTTGCCGATTTTGGGCACTATTCCCTAGTGAACACTAACAGTAACGTTTGGAGAATTAAGTGTTACCGCTAAGATAAGTATCAATATATGTGCGTGTAACAGAGGATGGGTATACAATACAGATGGTATGATAAAACTTAACTTTTAATAACAAAGATGGTCGATAAAAAAGATCCAATGATCTTAAAAAGAAAGATAAACATAGTGGTACAAGCCCTTGAAATCGGCATGAAAAAAATGGGATAACTTCGGTACAGCACCCCAATGCAATTAGAAGGCAATAATCCGTCAAGAGGAAAATGAAACTGGGCATTCAAGGGTCCAGGGTAATAGGAAAGACAGTATTATCTAGAGGGTGTGCTGTACTCAATGCAGAAAAATACAGTAAACAAGTCTATCAATAGCAGGGAATGTTTCCAACTCGTCTTTGCTGTATAGGAGGGAGCAAGCGTATGCCAAGCAGGATATGGCATCCCTATACGATTAAACGTGTTTCTCCATTGCGTAAAGGGTTAATGAACGGCTTCATCAGGACAGCAAGCCTTCATGTTGGTGGAGAGAAGTCGGTCCCTGGGGTGTACCGGGTTTAAATAGTTGTCCGTTAGAAGAATTCAGCAAAACAGTGGCATTAGTGGACAAACACCTGAGGAGGAGCTAGTGCCGCCCCTTAGGCCAAGTGTCGGCCTGTCATTGGACCCATAGCGCCGGACACCAGAAGTGAGGGGTGGCGTCAGGGCTGTCCGCCCATGTGCATGCTCTGTGGGGGTAACATGTGCCTGGCGGCCAGCTCCGGATAGAGCCGCTCATTGGATTGGTGCAAGGGCGCGAGCAAGACGTAGGCATCTATGTCATAGGAGGAAGGCGGCAAGGGGAATTGTCCTGCTGCTAAGCAACATCTCACCTCATGGAGCATGCGCAAGTACGCATGGCTTGGGCATTGCCCTCCAGACTCAGAGGCAGGAGAGGAGCACAAGTGAGTAACAAGCCAAGGTCAATAACACACATCATTGGTATGCAGACAAGTCGGAGTTAGAGTGAGGAGAGTGAACGGTGAGAACAAGTCAAGATCAAAACCAGAGAAACAGACAACAACAACAATATGGGGCAATGAGCCACAACATAGAACTGGAACATTAAGAGAAAGAAGTTTTAAACCCTTACTAGGGATCACAATGGCCAGGATATGTGAGGAGCAGTATCGATGCAGCATTTTCAGAATGGTGCATCGTGAGTGCTGGTCTATCAAACAGATGCAAAACAGGAGCAGCATCAGCGCTGGTGGAATACAAGACCGGACAGAGCAAAGTGAGCTTATTTTAGGAATCCAAGGAGAAACACTGAAGCATGTGGCAGTACACACTGTATGAGAACACATGTTGTTGGGCTGGATGCATTTGGTGGCTGCAGCCGCCCCATCGGTGAATAGGCGCGACCCCACCCCTCCTGCACTATGTATGTTTCAATGTACTTCCAGCCAGGTCATCCCCGCAGCAAGATCCTGCTCCGTGTCTTTGTTTTCGATCCCAAAGTGGATTTTGTTTCTGGGGGAGCATAAATAAAGGCCCACCAGTCTACCTCATGTCTGACAAGCAGCATGAGCAGGTATGGTTTGCTATACAGCAGCCTGTGGTTTCATTTTGGATAGGACTCGCCCTTATAGAGGTGCCTTGATGTTGGCGGGCGAGCTTAGTCTTATAATGGCCATTGATAAGAAACCAAACCTCTAATTGTGTTTAGTTTCACACGGTATAAATGGGAATAAGCACAGATGTTGTTGGGCTGGATGCATTTGGTGGTTGCAGCCGCCCCATTGGGGAATAGGCGCGACCCCACCCCTCCTGCACACTGTATGAGAATCGCACACTGGGTAGGATGGACCTGGGCTAGAGTGAAACTTGTATGGAGCGTTCAGACCAAATGAGAGACATGAACATTAGAGTCAGGGATCCAAGGGCATCTTAAGGGCCATAACCCCTCCAGTGAACTAGAGATTTAGGGGTTTCTGGAGAGATCCTAGAATCCACAATAGAACTGCAAGTTGTTCTGAACAGGGGCACGAAGTGAAACATATTTGAAAAGTACTATGGGAAGTATGGTGGTGCTAAAACCTTCACAGGTTTTATACAATAAATAAAACCATGTGTATCCATGATTTAGATGGAGTTGGATGCAGTTGTAATAATACCACAGGAAGGTTTTTAGGGGTTTTGGATTGTGTACCCACATGACAAGCAGAAACATATTCTTGGTCATTATTATGAAGGTTTGGCCACCAATACTTTTGGGACAGAGTTTGAATGCTCTTAGAAATTCCTGGATAACCTAATAACTTAGACGCATGAGTTCATTACCACAGTCCTCTCTCAGGAAAAGCTGTTATTGGTCAATGTGTAGTATGATCTTGAAGTACAATGGGAACAAATTCTATAGTAGGTCTGTTGGCATCCAGTGGTCTTGAAAGACCATAGGTCATAGCATTGTTGAAACTAGATTCATAAAGGATCAACTTGCCTGATGGGCAATTGAGAAACATAGGATGAGTTCTTATAATTGGTCAGTATTACAAATTCCTCCACTACTTCAATGCTGTGATAAAGGGCAACAATTTCCTATTGCCAAGGTCTAGGTTTCTATCAAAAGCATTGAGTCTGTGAGGCAGGAGGACGTGACAACCTCAGTTTCACTATTCTTATTCCACTGTAGTCCAAGTTTGAAAGAATGGTGGTTTTATTTCAGAATTGACAGAATAGTGGTTAGTGATTACTCCCTTTAGGGTCCTATTCCAAGTGAGCCATTATGGTTGATGGTTATGATTAATAAGTAAAACTTTATAGTGATCCCACTTGTAATTCACAATGGATCCCCTGCTATTCTTGGCAAGCCACAAAATTCACTTGTAGTGTGGTTGTTGTAGCTACATTTTGTAAATTAACGCTATTCTATAATTGATTACCTACAGTCCAAGGCGTCGGAACTGGCTACTAGGGTTGTTATCAGGAAATAATAAAAGAGAAAGAATTAAAACATAATATTTTTGATGGTGTACTCTCTGATACACTCTTTGGAAAAAGCTTGAAAAAACAAGCAAATTAAAAAGAAATAATTTTAGTATAGTATATGTTAGAATAACTTGGAATTCGTGTAGCAGTACTTGATTTCTCACACACTTTCCTGGGAGGAATTTATCTCATTAATTGTGCCCAAGGGATTTTCTTTTGATTCAGGGTATCCTGATCAACCCTCCCCCCCAAAAAAAGAAGCTCTTCTATCTATAAAATTCAAACAAATTCCAACATGTACAAAAAGAAATGCACATGTTTAGGGTAAACAATTATGTTAACAATTTGTACTGTATGATGAGTATTTGATTCATTCGTAGTGTCACTAAGAAAGCTTCATACTACACAATATAAAAGCCGCGCTTCTTCTGAGCTATGCATTGCTCGAGTCAAGTACCCGCTCATGTTGAGTGATGTTAAGGAGTCTGATTTTACATTAACATACCGATGACTGATCTGAGATTCAAGTGTTCAAACGCTAGAAGAGAATCTCTGTCACAAAGTCAATGCCTGGTATGCTGAGACTCACTTATCACTGTTATGGTTGCATGCAATATATAGGATACCACCACCTCAAGAACACGCGGATTTGAATAAATACATTCATGCAACTGGCTGTAAAAAAAATATAAATTAATTAAGCTGCTTTACGCAGTAAGCCTCTTTGTAAATTCATAATTTGCTTCATATGGTTGTGTAGACAGATATGTCCTTATCATATGACCCACCTTCTAAAGTAGATAATTGGTCTAAGATTGGAATCATCTCTACCTTTTTGTAGAGGCTCTTGTTTCGTATTTACCCGTTTACTTCCATCAGTGCATGAATTATTAATATCACTCCTGGAGCCTCAATTACAGGTTTGCATAAGCAAGTAGTGGTTATGGTATTTATAACTCTAAAAATATATTTGTACAGTGAGAAGTAAAGTATCAGACTATTTATTTTTAATAACTACTGTGAGTTTTGTGACTTAATATCCCTTTTTCCTCTTGAATCAAAGACACAATCTCCCTAGTAATACATTACATTAAATCAATTCATTCACATAAGCTGTACATATAAAGATAAAAAAACGGGGCACGCAACTTCAGTACTAGCAGAGGTGACCAGTGAGCTCAACAAAATGTGTGTTCACCATGAAAAAAAATGTGCAAGTAAGGAAGGTTATCATCATAAATGGTGCGGGCAGTGAGGTTTGGTCCCTCGTGGAAACCAAGTTGCCGGCGCCATTGTTGTGTGCCTGCAAGGCTCCTCGCAGTTTATTGGACACATGTGCAATTGAGGAAGAGACAAATGGCTGTTGAGGAAGAGATGACTGCCATGTAGGTTGAGGAAAGCACATTGGGTGGGATGATATCGTAGTATGCCATGGCTGTAGATAACATGTCGATAACTAGCAGTAGTACAATGCATCATAGGTTAGGGCTCAAAATTTCCACTTGCCTACTAGCATTTGGCGAGTGGAAATTAAGTGAGGGCGAGTGGAAATGCACACACAGGCAGCACACTAAATTATTTCGGGCTGCGTATTCTGGTGGTGCCACCGTGCAACCTTTCCTTCCCCAGGCTGCACAGTGGCAGGGAACAGCTGCCTAACCTGACCAAGCTTGTCTCTGTCACTGGCAGGGGGTGGAGAGGAGCTTCCTTGCCTCTTCGCTCTGCTCACATTGGGGTCTGATGACTGTGTACACATGTATCTGGGGTCTGATATCTGGGTATTAATGTTATTTTTGGTAATTTTATTCTAAATAAAACCTTTAACAGTGTAATTTCATAAGATAATTTAAGGGTTTGTGTTTAGGGGCAGAGTTAAGGGTTGGGTAGGGGTTAGGTGGAGCAACACGTGGCGAGTAACTCTTATAGCCTGGTTAGTAGCTTGGGACATGAAAGTTTGAGCCCTGTATAGGTTATACAAAAAAAAGGAAAGTATCATCTGATTCAATCTGTCCTATTTTGGTCTCTTCCTGAGATCCACGACACCACATGACTGCTGGGCTAGACAATCAGGTGACATGATCATAAAAAGATTGGTGGCATAGGGGTTTATTTATAAACAGAGATCAAGCTTATAAAAAGGTAATTTGAGGGATTTACCTTTTTCCAACTTGGAACAGCACAGATGAAATCCCACCTGCCCAACAGATGGTTTTAGGTTGGTTGGTTGTTGAGTCACAGCTGCAGGAACCCTGACCAGTGATCTGGTTAAAGGAGGTAGACCACCTTCTGGTGGGCTCTGGGGAGATGTGCACTGTGGTTGACTTTAGTACAGCCGGATGACAAACTCATAGTTAAAGTAGACAGGAGAAACTGCCCCCATGATATTAAAAGCGGTTGGGTCAGATGTTGGAGTATAGAAGGTTACTGTTCAGTGTATGGTTATAATTAAAATGTTACACTAACAATATTTACAAGTAAAAGCTGTAGCCTAGGCCTTTTCCAAAAATGTTTGGCATCATAATTATGGGGCTTGGGTTTAAAGGCAGGTACCAGGATTAAGCAGTCATGTAGAAGCGGGGGGGGGGGATAGCCATTTCCAATTGTGCTTGGAAAAAAAAATATTCTTGATTCTGATAATCAGATTTCTCTTTGAATCTACAAGCAACCATCACATATTAACTCTTATAACCCTGAGTGTTACAATTTCTACAGCTACACATCTTTTACTACGGGTAACAAAACAAAAGTGCATGGTCAGGTGATGACCTGATTTAGAATTATGGCGATAGCTCATATCAGAAGGGATTCTTCTAGTGCAGGGGTTCCCAACCCTGGTCCTCAAGTACCCCAAGCAGGCCAGGTTTGCCAGAGATCTAAAGTACCACACAGTTGATAGGATTTGCTGCTCAGTGATTGCAGGATTCAGTCTGCATTTCTCCAAGGTGATCCTTAAAATCTGACCTATTAGTTGGTCCTGAGGATGAAGGTTGGGAACCTCTGTTCTAGAGGGTTACATGGCTGTAAGTGACAGATATAGACTTGGCATATCAGTAGGAAAGTTAGAACATCCAGGAACTTTGCTACATTAAAATAAGCAGCTTGAGACTTGGTAATAGCTTTACATTCAGAATACTGGGTTCCTACTCAGACAAATATCGTTGACAGGGTTAGAGTTTTGCTTCCTATGAGACCCATTTGTTTTGAGAAAATCATCTTATCAGAGCTAGCTCTAGATACTACCTCCTAACTAAATGAAATTTTTGTGCAAAACGAAATAGAAATATCAGTAGTAAAGATCTATAGGATCATTCTAATAGACATAATTCTATACTCTGCAGAATATGTCGGAGCTCTAAATATAGTTACAAGCCCAGTTCGAGAATATACCTTTCAGAGCTTTCCAAACCTCTATAACGAAATAATACTTTTGATAGAGCCTAAACAAATGTTTTCATGATGGATTGCATGTTTTTTTGGAAAAAAATAAACATTACTTGAGCATTTACAGAAACTTTAAGGCTAATGTCAGGCGAACGCAGTCTGAGCGCACTCTGCGTGCGTGCATAAAGGACGGACGTACTGACGGAAGATACTGTAAACACCACACGGTCCTTTTTTTTTTTAACGGATGTAGAAAAAAAAAAGGAAATATGGGAATCAAAATTAAAATTAAATGACAGGTACAGTAAGCCAGACCAAAAAAAACTTCTGAGCGTCAATGTGATGGACGTCGCAAATGCGCTGCGGCTGATGTCGCGTCATCACGCACACGGGCCGCTACGTGGACGCGCGCCCTCTGGGTGTCCGTCGTAGCGCTTTTATGTCGAGGCCTAAATGCCGTCCGTTGTTACCTGCGTGGTGTGTGTGCACTTCGATGCGCACGTACTTCGTGTGTTGGTCTCTATTGATCACAAATCAATGCTATGATGGACGTTAAACTGTGTGGCAACACGGACGTGATGACTGCATTCGTCTGACGCTAGCCTAAAGGTGCCCTTTGCCTATGTGCAAGAGCATCTTCATTCATATATTTTCATTGTTCTACATTTATATAGCACCCGTGTGCTTATATCTTTACAGTATAAAATGGAGAATTAACAAAATTACAACCTTCAGAACCAGAGAAAAGCTATGTAGTGATGTGAACCCTGTCCGCAAAAGCTTGCAATCTAGAGAAATGGCACTAGACATTTTGCAAGTTCCCTCTGGAATAAGGCCTTCAATTCCACTTGTATCTTTTGTTGAAATATCGACTTGCCTTATTGGTGTATTTTATAATTTTTATTATTATTATCATTTATATAGCGCCAACAGTTTCAGCAGCGCTTTACAATAACCAAAGGGAACAAGATAAACAGACATAGGAAACAAGAGGTGTAGAGGGCCCTGCTCATAGGAGCTTACAATTATTATTATTATTCTTTATTTATAAAGCGCCAGCATATTCCGCAGCGCTGTACAATAAGCACAGTATAGACAGGGTTACAATACATTGAACAACATTTGACAAACAGTACAGGAGGAGATGAGGGCCCTATTCCCGTAGGAACTCACAATCTGGGAGGGTTGGGGTTGGAAACAGGAGGAGAGGACTGTAAGGTGAGAGTGATTGATGGTTGCGTCAGTGAGTTGGGTGGTAGGCTTCCCTAAATAGGAACGTTTTAAGGGAGCGTTTGAAGGAAGAGAAGTTAGGGGAAAGTCTGACAGTACGAGGGAGAGCGTTCCAGAGAGTGGGGGCTGCGCGTGAGAAATCCTGCAGTCTAGAGCAGGGCTGTCAAACTCACAGCCTCCCAGATGTGGATGCCTACAATTCCCAGAATTCTTTGAATGCAATAGATGGCCAGGGAATCTTGGGAGTTGTAGTTCAGAAACATCTGGGGGGCCGGAGTTTGACAGCCCTGATCTAGAGGGATTGGGGTTTTAGAAGACAAGAGGAATTTTACTAGATAGCAGGATCATTAGTGCCAGTGGTTTGGGAATGGTGGGGCCATACAAGCAGCTTCAATCATGTGTGAGTAGGTGAGCAGACGGATGAGTTGCATCAGTGACGTGGTACACTAATCTGAAGAGATGGGTTTTGAGGGATTTCTTGAAGGCCTGAAGATCAGGGGAGAGTTTGATAGGGCGAGGCAAGTCATTCCACAGGACCGGAGCTGCCCGTGAGAACTCTTGGAGGCGAGAGTTGTTCCTGCGTGTGTAGACAGATAACAGGAGAAGCTCACCCACTGACCAGAGTTGTCTGGATGGGACGTGCTTGCGGAGTAATGAATAATTGTCTTGTCTTTACCCATTGTACAGCGTTGTGGAATGCGTTGGCGCTTAATAAATGATATGATCAGTTGTTAAATTTTAAATGTAATAGAGTGGTAGCATTGCTCTAAATAGCAAAACAAAACCAAAACAAAACTGAGATTATCAAAAAGATGTTTCATTCATGGTTCGAAGTCTATTTTGAACAGCTGTTAACCCACCGATACAGCCAAAGCACAGAAGTAGCATTCACACCATAAAAATCTATATTTAAATCATTGATGAACAGGTTGTTAAACATTCTCGTACAGACAGTCAAGAGTTCATGACAGAGGCTCTGCGCTGCATCTCATCGGGTTTTCATGAGTTCACAGTAACGACAGTTTTATTACCCCACATAACGCAGACCTGTGTCAAACCTTGTAAAAACGCTTCCTCGTATTTTCTTTACTTGGTTACTATGAGTTTTTTTTCTTTTTCAATGAAAACAAGTTCTTTAAAAAATATATATATTTAAAAAGAAAAATCAGCATTAATGATGAGCTCATACATCTAAAAACACCTGTGCTGTCCAAAGTGATCATCTCGAGGATATATAAACTTGTGGTTTATAGTTTCCACTAAAAGGCTCATAATATCGCCCACCTCGACTACTGTAACCCTCTTCTTACTGACCTTAAGTGATTCCAGATTATCCCTCTATAGCAGTGTTTCCCAAATCTGTCCTCAGGACCCTCCTCTTCCCCAGGTTTGCCAGATATCTGATGCACAGCACAGGTGATATGATTTGCTGCTCATTGATTGCAGTATTCAGTCTGCTTTTCTCTAATGTGATCTGCAAAATCTGGTCTGATTGAGGGTCCCGAGGAGAGGTTTGGGAAACACTGCTTTATAGTCTACAATAAACTTATTTACCTTATGTCCTATACCGCTCTCACAATTTCTACACCGGTTCCCCGTTATTTTTAGAATGCAATTCAAAATAATGGTCCTCACGTACAAACTTCTCCATAACCGTGACCCTGCCTACATCTCCTTCCACATTAGTATGTTTGTTCTATATGCTCTGCCAAATGTCATCTCCTTGTACCTGCACCCCTCACACTCTTCTTCAGGATTTTTCCTGAGCTGCTCCCTGTTTGTGGAACTCCCTCCCCGTCTTTCATGAGGTCTGTAAAACTACATTACTTTAGAGAAGCCCTTCAACTCATTCCATAATTACCCCATAATTTCATACTCTACAATTTACACTCACCTTTGTATGTCACCCCTCTTCTTTTGTAAGCTCTTGGGCATGGTTATATTTTCCCATCATGCTCCATGTGTCAAACTCCTGTTAATTTTATGTTTGTATTGTCCTATCTATTGTAAAGCATTGGAGATTATGTTTGTGCTTCTCATAAACCCTGTACCAAGGAAGTGAGAGAGAATGGAATAATTTGCTAAAGAATTGCTCCAAATTGCTAGCACATGCATAGAGATTATTTCTAATAAAGGCTTTGATTTAATCCCTTTGTAATTATTTGAAAATTGAAATTATTCAAATGAATTATCTACAGAAGTCCCTATTAAAGTCTATGGAATTTTTTTGTAGTTAAATGATTTGAAGTTTTTCTAAGAGGTTTTAATAATATGAAAATGCTTAATATGTAAATCAAAGGTTGAATGAGCGAAAGCTGTGTGAACCATGACAGGGTCAATTTAACTTCAGCAATTCATTCCTCTTTAGAGTCAGGCATTTCAATTCAGAACAGATTGGGGGGGGGTCAGAATGGCCTGGCTAAGTGATGGCAACAGGTTTTTAAATAAAACAAATGGTCCTGCACTCCATTACTCCATTTGGTGCAAGCCCGTTTATTCTAGGAAACTCACCAAGTCTTCTAACCATTATTATTGTTATTATTATTATCGTCATCATTTATATAGCGCCAACAGTTTCCGCAGTCCTTTACAACAACCAACGGGAACATGATAAACGGACATATGATGGGAACAAGAGGTATAGATGGCCCTGCTCATAGGAGCTTACAGACTAGAGGATCAAGTCTTACTTGTACATGTAGATCAAGAATGTGTGTTAATATGGTAAATAAAATGTTGACATGTAATTTTGATATGCTGAACTATTTATGACATTCCAAGATTTTGCTGGAAAGCCTGCTCCAGCTTTCCTCCCCAGTCTTCAGAAGTTCGGTGGGTCCCAACTGCCCAACTGGTCTCTGGTCTTCAAGTCCCCCTAACAGGCCAGATTTTGCAGATCACCTTGGGGAAATGCAGACTGAATCCTGCAATCCCTGAGCAGCAAATCATATTCCCTTTGCTGTGCTTCACATATCTGGGAAGACTTCCCTGTTAGGGGGACCAGGGTTGGGAACCTTTGACTTACACAATAAATTCTGGAACGAGCATTTGCTTTTGTTAGGCTTGAAGGATTCCTTAAAATCTGGTTAATAGGTATCTCTGTAAAGGGTAATCAGTGGCTCAGTTGATGGGAAGCAGAAGGCTTCCCTCTGCCCTGAAAATTATCAATAAGTAGTCTCTGGCATGAGAAAGACTGAAACATAGCTAATTTAATGTCCCATGTGGAGTTTTTGCTCACCAGTCTATAAGTTTTGTCTGGGGTTTCGGTTGCTCCGAAGACAAGAAGTTCTGATGGAATGCAGTGGGATTTTATTCTTTGATGGCACAAACCATAGTTAGCTTGATGGAATAGAGCAAGGGATGGATGATACTTAGCTTAATGGTATAGCGCAGTGGTTCCCAACCCTGGTCCTCAGGGCCCAATAACAGGCCAGATTTTAAGGATTACCATGGGGAAATGCAGACTGAATCCTGCAATCACTGAGCAGAAAATCATGTCACCTGTGCTGGGCTTCAGATATCTGGCAAACCTGGCCTGTCAGGAGTATGTGAGGACCAGGGTTGGGAACCCTTTCTCTAGTCAATAATAGGAAAGCGTTTAGGCCTGCAATCAATAAACGGTCACTGCCACACAAATGGTTCCATTTGTCCAGATATCTGCTGAATCGATATTCAAAGTATTATTACTTCACATCTCCCAAGTAGTAGAGAAATATAGAAAATAAACCAAATGCAGTCTGACACATCTACGTCCCAAGCCACAGGTACATCAGGGAGGTATCCTGTTATGCTTAATGACTGTTACTTTCCCTAAATAGTTTTACCCTGATTTTAATTAAAGATCACTGCTACGGCAGTTTTCCCGAGAGCATGGGACTGTTTAGCAATCACGCTGATTATGCTGTTCGTATAATTCAAATAAAAACTTTCGAAACAGATCATGGAAATGTCATGCTCTTCTTTCCGCTGATTAAAAGTAACGTGCCTGGCAAAATTAGCAAGCTTTAACCTTTCTAACGCTGAGTGTTATTCATGCATTTCTGCATTTATTCGTGTTCCGATGGGAGAAACTTATGGTTGGCAGACAGGGACGAGGTTTCCAAACGAATTTGGTCATTCTAATTGGGAACCGCTGGCTGGATTTCATGATGCTAAAATATATTGATTTATACATTAATCCATTCTAATGCTTAAGGTGGGGGACGTGCTCCGACCAGAGAGAGGCAAACTTGGTGGCTTCAGATGCTGACATCATGTATGCAGCGGATATGATCTGTCCTCACGTGATAAGGTATACCATCAATCTTTAAGACCAATGTGATATTCACCCCCAAAATGTTATATTTTAGGAAAGGTAAACCCGGACGAAACAAGTTCACTTTAAATGGATTAACGTATAAAATGAATTGACTTCCATCTGAAATTCAGTTTTTTACTGGAAATTAAACTATGTTATCATCCCTTAAACAGGTTATTAACAATGGAATACCTTTCATCTGATGGAAAGGGCTACAGTGAATTCCGATAGAAAGGAAATTAAATGGATCAAACGGTGTGCTTATTATGGGAAAACATTTCCAAATGTATTGACAGGTTAATGTTATCGTATTTGGCTTCTGACAATATTAACAATGCAGCTAGCTGCCTTGGAAAGGACAGGAAGACGCAGCTATCTCATCAGTTTTCTGACCCTAGTTGAACTTCAGGTGCATGTTATTTTCTGAGGACAAAACCACAAGGAAAAGAAGATGATAGCAGTACAGTCCCAGCCACAATCAGCCTGGATGCGAGAAGGTCCCAGATGGTGCTAGCAAATCTCCAGAGGATGGACACCAAATTATCAAGTGATGGGTTGAAGTGGTACATGTTTCCAAGGCTGGAAATGTCTGAGACATCCAGAGGAAGCCAGATTACACCAGGAAAGAGGATTTAGAATGGTCAAACAAAGACCAGGATTTAATCCATAATCGGGTGTGCTGGACAAACTAAAGATAATTGGCCACACACCTATGTTCCACCTAGTTAGAGCATCAACACCCCTCTCACATGGACTTGTTGGGATAGACCAATGAAGCACAATGCCCCTAACCTGAGAGGGACACTAGAATTTACTTGTGCAACCAGTTTGAGCCTTGACCTATTAAAGTAGTTCCCCTTTAAAACATTTTTGGTATCAATGACAAAAGCCATAAAACCGTGATTAATGCTTTACTACCAGGATCAATTCAGCGTGATTTTGGGCTTTTGTAGATCAAGTTAACCTGATCTAGTCTTAGAGCAATGTAAATGAATTCAGTTTATTGCCAGCAAAATTTGTTAGCATATGGGCTCCAAATTGTGCCCTTAAAGTTCTAGCACAGCAGACATCACAGCTGATGTGCTAGACCAAGATGGAGAGCTGGAACTTGTCCAAGTTTCCTATTGAAGTCATGGCAGTCCCAGATGTACCGTAGTGACAGTAGCCAGTAGATGGAGCCATCTGCCTGTCAAATAGAGCATGCAGTGTGGGTATTTGCTGTAGGGATTCTACAGCACATTCATATGATAAGGCTACAGTAAAGTGGTTTTCCATAAACCACTAGTTCCTGACAGTGGTTTTATGGAAAAGCACCAGGTAGTGAAGGAGTTAAGTGTTTAAACCAATTTGGGCTTATTTGAAAGTGAATTAAAGCTTTAATGAGTACAAAAACCTTAAATTGTCCAGCAGCACATGGAGTTGATGAAATTATATTATGTGTGTTTATATGTGCAGCCAAAATTTGTGCGCAAAGTGGCTCCTCTTTCATTCCTAAAAAGTCAGGCAATTAAAGCCAGACTCCAATCAACAGACGGCATAGCTGCAAACACTGAAATATCAACTACCGAAGACACACACTGTATAACCACATGCCAGTATGTGTGTACCATTTATAGTTACTATATGTGTCCTCAATACAGAAATAGATTACATACACAAACTATGGTATTGGTACAATATTATGTAATGTTTTAAAATAAGTTGAAAATGATTGAGGCCGGGGTCAGACGAGTGTTTTTAAGAGCGGAAGGAACGTCCGTGAGAGTGGACGTTCCTTCCACTCTGACGCCCATCTGGCCACCACGCCGAGCGCAGTTAATGCGCTTAACGCTGCAAGGCTCGATCCTCCTATGGAGAATCTTGCTTTGTAGCCCTGTCTAACGTGCGTCATAGCGCTGCAACGGGGAGACTTCCAGCACGGTGGCAGCACGTCCGTTGTAGAGCACGCAATTCGTGCACGTGCAACAGCGTGGGGCCAGCCCTGTCGAAGCGTAACAACGCTGCAACGGATGCCAGGAGGCAAGTCAGTACAGACGCACATAGTGCTTTGTTCTGACCCTGGCCTAAGTCTGTATCTGTTTTCAGCCACACACCAGTTTCGTAACTACTGAATCAGCCAACTAGGGCTATGCATTGATTGAATGCAGGGCCGGCCCGAAGATGGAGTAGCGTGGTGCGCTTGCTCCAGGGGGCAAATTTGAACAGCGGCAAATTTTTCCCATTCCCGACGCTGGGCTGCCGCTGCTGCATTATTTTCTTGCCAGTGCGGCATCTACTGTGGTGGCCGGAAGTGGTGGCTACAATGCGTGCCGGCGCCGCAGCTAGCCGTGCCCACCCACACGCATGCTAGGCATGCGTCCATGGGACGCGGACGGCGGTGGATAGATCCTCTCTTCCTTCAAGCCAGGACGGGGCGGCGCACACTGTTGTGAGGAGGACTGGCCGGATCGTGCTGTTGACAGGCCCTGGGGACCACCAGCCAGCCACTGCCAGCGCTGCTGGCAAAGGCAATATATATACCCAAGTGAGCTGGCAAAGGCAATATATATACCCATGTGAGCTGGCAAAGGCAATATATATACCCAAGTGAGCTGGCAAAGGCAATATATAAACCCAAGTGAAGTGAGCTGGCAAAGGCAATATATATACCCATGTGAGCTGGCAAAGGCATATATACCCATGTGAGCTGGCAATATATATATACCCATGAGCTGGGGGCAAATATATCCATATGAGCTGGGGCAATATATACCCATATGAGCTGGGGGCAATATATACCCATATGAGCTGGGGGAAAATATACCCATATGAGCTGGGGGAAATATATACCCATATGAGCTGGCTGCAATATATACCCATATGAGCTGGGGCAAATATATCCATATGAGCTGAGGGCAATTATATCCATATGAGCTGGGGGCAATTATATCCATATGAACTGGGGGCAAATATGGGTATATTTGCCCCCAGCTCATATGGGTATATTTGCCCCTAGCTCATATGGATATAATTGCCCCCAGCTCATATGGATATAATTGCCCCCAGCTCATATGGGTATATTTGCCCCCAGCTCATATGGGTATATGAGCTGGGGGCAAGATATACCCATATGAGCTGGGGGCAAGATATACCCATATGAGCTGGGGCAATGTATCCATGTGATCTGTGGGCAATATATACCCATATAAGCTGGGGGCAACATATACCCATAGGAGCTGGGGCAATATATAGGGGCTCCTCCATATATTCAGGGTGTGCGGGTGTGTTTATAGGGGTTCCTCCTTATATTTAGGGGTTTGGTGTCTTTTTAAGGGCTCCTCCATATATTCAGGGTGTGCGGGTGTGTTTTTAGGGGCTCCTCCATATATTCAGGGTGTATGGGTGTATTTTTAGGGGTTCCTCCATATATTCAGGGTGTGTGGGTGTGTTTTTAGGGGCTCCTCCATATATTCAGGGTGTGTGGGTGTGTTTTTAGGGGCTCCTCCATATATTCAGGGTGTGTGGGTGTCATTTTAGGGGGGCAGCATTTCAGCCTTCGCTCCAGGCAGCACAATGTCTTGGGCTGGCCCTGATTGAATAAGACCTGCAGGATATGGCATATACAGTTGTGTTCAAAATTATTCAACCCCCAATGCTGTAAAGGGTTTTAGGGAATTTAGTGTACATTTGTAATTGTATTCAGAATGAAATCCTACAAGGACTTTTTAAAGAACCATATGCAACTAAAATGACATCAATTGGTTTTGTAATACAGTAGTAAATGTTTCTTTTGTGAATTCTTCATTGACACAATTATTCAACCCCTTAAAGACTACCACTCTGAAGAACAGAGGTTCATTCAAGTGTTTTCAATCAGGTATTGAAAACACCTGTGGATGTCACGGAGCAACAATAAAGCATAATAAGCACCAATTAGGCAGCTTTAAAATGACTGTGATACTCAGCTCCTTCTAGACATTTACTGGTGTGGTTACAAACATGGTGAAGTCAAGAGAATGGTCCAGGAAGACAAGAGAAGAGGTGATTACTCTTCACAGGAAGGGCAATGGCTATAAGAAGATTGCAAAGATGTTAAACATACCAAGAGAGACCATAGGAAGCATCATTCGCAAATTCAAGGCAAAGGGCACTGTTGAAACGCTACCTGGTCGTGGCAGAAAGAAGATGCTGACTTCGACTGCTGTGCGCTACCTGAAGCATAGAGTGGAAAAAAGTCCCCGTGTGACTGCTGAGGAACTGAGAAAAGATTTGTCAGATGTGGGTACTGAAGTTTCAGCTCAGACAATATGGCGCACACTGCGTAATGAAGGCCTCCATGCCAGAACTCCCAGGCGCACCCCCTTGCTGTCTCCAAAGAATAAGAAGAGTCGACTGCAGTATGCCAAAAGTCATGTGGACAAACCACAGAAGTTTTGGGATAGTGTTCTGTGGACTGATGAAACAAAATTAGAACTGTTTGGGCCCATGGATCAACGCTATGTTTGGTGGAGGAAGAACAAGGCCTATGAAGAAAAGAACACCTTGCCTACTGTGAAGCATGGCGGGGGGTCAATCATGCTTTGGGGCTGTTTTGCTTCTGCAGGTACAGGGAAGCTTCAGCGTGTGCAAGGTACCATGAATTCTCTTCAGTATCAGGAGATATTGGATGACAATGTGATGCAGTCCGTCACAAACCTGAGGCTTGGGAGACGTTGGACCTTTCAACAGGAAAATTATCCCAAGCATACCTCCAAGTCCACTAGAGCATGGTTGCAGATTAAAGGCTGGAACATTTTGGAGTGGCCATCGCAGTCACCTGACTTAAATCCGATTGAGAACCTCTGGTGGGACTTAAAGAAAGCAGTTGCAGAGTGCAAGCCTAAGAATGTGACTGAACTGGAGGCTTTTGCCCATGACGAATGGACGAAGATACCCGTAGATCGCTGCAAGACACTTGTGTCAAGCTATGCTTCACGTTTAAAAGCTGTTATAACTGTAAAAGGATGTTGTACTAAGTACTAAGATTGAATGTCACTTGGGGGTTGAATAAAACTGATAATGATGTGAGCACAGAAAAGATATTTGTGGTTATTTCATTATAAATGTTATGTTATATTTGTCTGACCTACACGTGCCTCTTTGATTTAATTGTAAGCAAGATGACTGAATGATCAAAATCAATGTCAAACTGGCCAAAACACTCAATTTCAGTGGGGGTTGAATAATTTTGAACACAACTGTATATTGCTGGTTGTTCCTGCTCCCCATGGTTGGCAAGTCGGCCAAATACTGCCTTTCCATAGAAGGAAGCCATAATAAAAATAACACAATGTTACATATTTTCCAAAACTTTCAGTCATGAATATACTATGTCAATATATACAACACTATAGTTTTATATATATACAAATGTATAATTTACATATATATTTCTGTTTCTCCTTTTTAAGTAACTCAGTGATGCTGCACTGTTTTTGCAATTATATACATGTAGAAATATATATTTACACACAAACACACGCGTTCGCAGTGACCTCTGGTGGTTACATAATAAAAAAAATCTGTATATTTACATCTGTTTTGGTAAACATGAGAGTCCAGTTCATTCACTATAGGTTGGTAAGGATGTTACCATGTTATGTATAGGAATAGTAATAAAACACCACACATGGAGAAAAAGTGGAAATCACTTTTTGTGACTGCTGTGTTTGCAGGTATTGCGGCTCCAGGACTTCACACTCAGTCATTCTGTAAAGGATAATCAATGCTTAGAGTGATAGTATCAGGGAGCTGAACAAAAGCCAGCAATGAAGACAGAAAGGGTTAAGACAACGGCTGAAAAAAAGGCATTGCTTCATTCGACTACCATTCTGCTACAAATGACAGTAATTCCAATTTAGGGATTTTCAGAAAAGGTGTTATCAAGGGGTCATTTATACGGGGTTACTAATGAAATAGGACTGCTAGAGCCACCGTGATTTCTTGGAGCGGAGGGCAGGGACGTGTCAGCATGAATCAACATGGGATACATACAAATGAAAACCAAATAACGCCATTAAGACCTATTCCATCCCTTTTATAATTTAAAATAATAAAATACATGAAAAAAAAGCTGTGAAAACAAATATTCTAGAACGTATAGCCGGAATATCTCATTTTCTTTACTAATATGCAGCAACGCAGATTTATTTTTCATTTTTTTATTTTTTTACACACACACGTGTCCAGTAAAAACAGTGATCTGGCATTGTTATAGAGGAGTCTAAAGAACTGTGGAAGCATGAAGAAAAAAATGCTATGCTATTTGGGATTATGTGCATATTTCATCTGGAATGGTACAGGAGCATATTTCTTCGGAGAGTCTGTGCCTGGAACATGTTGTAAAACGTGGCGTACAGCTGTAGGTTTTCAGAAGAAGCTTTAAATTAGCGAAAAGCTTGGACATGTTTTCAACTTTTTAATCTGAAATTCATCTTCACGGTGGATGGAGACCAAACTGAGGGCCCTATTCTCTTCCTAACGCTAAACTGGGGATGCTAACTCGCCTGCAGGTTTGGATGTAGCTTCCCCATTTTAGTGTTATGGTTCCGGGCAAAGTGCTAAAGTAGTGCCTGCCCCGGAATCTAAATTACCCTCGGGGATACTCTCAGTAACGCTTCTACGCTGCCACGAGTATCACCTCCTGGAGTCCATAGGACTTCATTGAAGGCTGCACTGCCGGGCCGCGAGCCCTGCTCTATCTCGCTCTTGTGAGATCGTACAGCGCTGGAGTGATCGTGGAGGGAGACTGGGGACTATTTGTCCCCAGTCTCACTCAGCTCCCGGCGGCAAGAAGCAGCGGATTGGTTTGCTGTTCTCGCTGCGGGATGAGAGGTGAGTATTGGATATATTGGGGGGTTTTATCTGGTACCAAATGATTCTGCAAAAGGGGAATCAGCTAGCACCAGCTTCTAGGTAACGTTAAATTTTTGGTTAACGCATTGGTGCGGCAATTAGCACTAGCACTTTGTTATACCTTACTTCTCGAAACGCTAACTGGTGATTGCGCATCCTATACCTAACATGGGGAGCGCAAAGAACAGTAACCTTGTGCAAGTTAATGCAATCACTGATGTGCTAATGTTTTTAGGAGGTTTAGCGTCAGCAAGGTAATCTGGATGGCATGTGATAAAGTCACTTAACCGGACATTAACATTTACTCATCCAATCACTAAAGTTAGCGTTCACTATGGAATAGATCCCTGAGGCTTTCAATGAATGACTTGTCAGTGTCACATGCGTTTTTTTTTTTAAAACAGGAGCTGCTATTTTGTCTCAGTGATAATCATTGTAGTGATACGATGTCAGTGTTTATGCTGCAATAAAGCAGCATTTGACACTTTAATTAGCCAAGTCCTCGAGTGCAGGAATATATTGTATATCAAATGCCAACTGCTTATTCCGCCTTAAAACACATTCAGAAGCAGAACAGCGCTCCGTGGGCTTGCTTAGAAAATAACAGCGCTTTAATAGAAAGGTCAGTGTTCCAGTTAGAAATAAAAACTTTTTAAAATTGTTCTTAATAATAGTAATAAATGCATTTTTAAACTGAAATATTGACCCCTCAAATTATATATATATATTCTCCAAAGATTCACCAGGAGACCCGCAGACAGGATATCCCCTTCTAATTGCTCCGGTGCTGACCATCGCCGAGGGCATACAACTCATCGAGAAGGCGTGACATCTTGGTGTATTAATGCCTTTATGGGACCAAAACAACGATTTTCACTACCACAGTAAAAAACATAGGTAAAAGCCACCAGGAGAGCACGCCTTCTTGATGATATATATATATATATATATATATCATCATCTTATCTTATGTACTAAGACACACGATTTTGCAGAATACACGTAAAAAATTTTTTTTTAAAAAAAACACATTGCAGGAAGATTAGACACAACCCATTTATGAATACAAGACTTGTTCTTACACAGCAGACCTATCCTGAATAATTATAAAGAAAATGTAAAAATAAAACTTGGGGCCTCTTCCGGCCAAGCCATTATGATTATGGAGTGAGCCTTTGATTAGATTATCGCTCATCCTATTCCAGCTGTGCTAAGTATTTCAGTTACAGCTCAGCCGTCAAGGCAGGTTACCGCAAATTAACACTCCTATACTTTGTATATGACTTGCTAATATACAGCCAGCAGGAGAATAACGTGAGGTTCCGAGGTTCGATGTTATTCTTGGTATAAAAATTTAAATAATTGATAATGGCTCTGAAAATCTGGTGTTAAGTAACTTTGCATTTGCAGAAAAAGTACATGAAAAATCCAATACTCACCCCTGGTCCCATGGTGCAGAGGATGGCGTGATTGGACTCCCCCTGTTGCCACTTGCAGAAGGAGGTTGGGAACAAATAATCCCCAGCATCCCTCCACTGGCCCTGAGAGCTCACATACATGCAAATCTTGCAGAGGGCTCTCTATGGTCTCCACTACCGGTACCGGTTACCTCAGTGTTTCTCAACTCCGGTCCTCAGGTCCCCCTAACAGGCCAGGTTTGGCAGATATCTGAAGCACAGCACAGGTGATATGATTTGCTGCTCAGTGATTGCAGGATTCAGTCTGCATTTCCCCAAGGCAATCATTAATACCTGGCCTGTTAGTGGGTCCTGAGGACTGGAGTTGAGAACCACAATTAGCAGTTCCCATATAGTACAAGTCGAGCTTCTAATACAACAGGTTGCTTGTTATAGAGCCGGTAATAGAGAGGCAAAGGGTTAATTGTGCCCCCCCCAAATTTTCCCATAAGTGGCTCCCTATTTTTGGCTCAGCTGGAATAGGGCTTTAGGGAAATTATTGACTGAATTAGAGGTATTCGAACATGAAATAAATGGTCTTTAAACAATCCGCATGTGAATATAACTGTTGTGTCCATGCACGTGTGATCTTACCTGTGGATGTCATACAGTCCTGAAGCCGGTTTCTTTTAGCGATCTGACCTGAAGTACTCCCGGAGAGTTGAAACTCTGTTGGGGTCAGTCCACACTGTAGGAGTCAGCGGTGGTCTTGGACCCTAGTCGCCAGGGCTTTGGGATTCCTTTACGGATAATGTTCCAGAGTTTGTATGGCAGAGTTTGAGCCACGAGTTCTGTGAGGTTTTCCAAGCCCTTCCTTCTGCCGTCTTCCCTTCTCAGCATATGGAGTGAGGTATTCAGTATCCAAGAGGGTCAAGAGGCTACATGGGGGGGGGGGATCCTTGATCCCAGCTGACATGACAGTTGTGGGGGCAGAGGTGTCGCAGTAGGAGCAGTGTGTTAGCTGGGGCTGAGGTTCCCCTTTGGCTGTTTAAGCATATTCTAGGAAGACTTTCGCTGACACTTGTAAAACTATCCCCAGAGCATAGGTTTGCAAACAGAGACCTCAGCAGACATGGGAGGGAGTGCAAGACCAGACCAGTGGGACATTGAAACTTCACAATCTTCTATAATAATATTTTTTATCATCGTATGGTTCAGTTTAAAGAAATAATTTTATACCATTTACCGGTACTGACAAACAGACGGGATACACACACACACACACACACACAATATAATCAACATAAAATCTATCAATCAATAGATAAAAATTAAGGAGGACAAAAAAGTGAGATTAAAATACTCCACTATGCAAAATATATCATTTAAGTCATGGCAAAAAACCTTTATTAGACGGAGAAAGTCAGACTTGCTTTGCTACACTGCCTGATATGAAGTAGTGAATTCTGAGTAGGAAATAAAGTCCACGAATTCTCACTTTTTGCATCAAAAGTATTGTAGACATTCCACATGCTAGTGCAATGCTGTGGTAGATGGTCTCAGGCATAGCTTATACCTAACCGCTCATGGTGAGCTGTTTGCAGGTCGTTACCCCGCATTGAAAGCGTGACAAACAAGTCTTTGCTCAGATAAGGAAATATTTTTTCTCTTGCAATGAAAAATATATAAAAGTTTATTATTGCAGAAGCCACTTGCACATCATAGCAATTCAATGAATTGCTTCCCAGAGCTCCGGTGCTACATTCCCCATATGCAGCAAGGAATTCTGGGTAGGATATGCAAATGACATCTGTCTCACTTTTATGCATCCTTGGTCTGTTATTACACAGAACCCTTAGGCTGGGTTCTCACTTGGACGTAGCGCTGCGTCGCACAATGCGCGCTTTTTTTACACGCGTCCGCGCATACGAAAAACCACGCGAACGTGCATTGCAGCGCCATGTCTATGGCCGCGAACGCGCTGCTGTATGCCCTAAAAGAAGCTCCCGGACTTCTTTGGATGCAGGACGTTTTAAAGCACGCTCCTACGCACTTTACAACGCCCAGGTGTGAACAGATCCCATTGAAAACAATGGGATTTCCCCATTCATGCGTTTTAAAGCGCGCACGAACGCGCTTTAAAACGTCTAGGTGTGAACGGGGCCATCAATGCCATGCTATACTAGATTGCATAAACCTTATCTCTGATAAAAAAAAAATCCATCTAGTATGGCATGGCATTGATTTTACGGTTCTGTGTAATTACAGACCAAGGATGCATAAAAGTGAGACAGATGTCATTTGCATATCCTACCCAGAGTTCCTTGCTGCATATGGGGAATGTAGCACAGGAGCTCTGGGATGCAGTTCTTTAAATTGGTGTGATGTGCAAATGGCTTCTGCAATAATACACTTAATTATTGCATGGAGGCTTTTAATCCTCCACCACAACCCTTGGAAGCACACACAAACACACACACAAACACACACACAACCACTTATCCGTAATACTAAAATCTGGGGGACTCTAATTTTCAGAGGCATCCAAATTTTAGTATTTCCAGATAAGGGGAGCTCCTGACGGGTGCTGCGACTTGGAAGCCCAGTTCTGGAGCGCTGCAGCAGACTGCGAGCCTCTGGGCATGTGACATGCTGCTCTGAGTCACAGTGACTCCCGGCATCATATCCAGAGTAACCTCCCACAGCGTTCCTGGCCTGTGTACATACTGGTGGCTGTGGCAGGAAGGGGATTGCAGCTACCATCATGATCCCCTTCCTCTAAAACATCAGGTTCTCTTTTGGACTCTTGTATATTTTACGTGAAATTTGAGCGCACGTATACTATACTGTAAGCAGTAAAGCACAGACAGGGCACTTCTCATTTTGGAGAAGAGATCTTTATAAATATTATATTTACATGATTTTGAACAACTGCAGTTTCCGGTAAATTTCAAAATTTGGAGTCAAAGTTGAAAGAAATTTGCATTTCAAAACTGAAGTGTGTGTGTGCGAGCGAGCGGGAGTCCTGAAATATATGTCTATTTTTGTCATTTATTCCTTTCTTCACTTCAAATGCTACATTTTATTTTCTTTCATCACTCTTGTTTAAAGTATTTACGACTTCCTGAAATGGAGTCTGTTCTACATTATTTGGCCTGCCTTGCTTCGGCCTATTTTTCAGTCATCCGGTTTCTTTAAAAAGAAACTCCAGGCATAGACGTAGGTTGTTGGGGGTCAGGAGGTCCGTAGGCACATTTTCTTGCTTCTGGTTTGCATGAATTAAACCTATATAGTTAAAGTTTTTCAGGGTTATATACTTTATAAGGCAATATAGGTATTTTTTTGACAGATGTGGCTTGTCTGGCCTTGGGAATATTTAAATTCCGGTGAAGGTGTGGTTTACTTTCAGACACAGCTGGAGCCCAATGAAAAAAACAGTGTGGTGGGACAGGCGTTCTTCTTCCAGCCAGTGGGGGTGTTCTTTAAGATGTTCCCTCTATTTAGATGGGGTCCTGCCCTCAAATAAAACAGAAACAAATATATGAATAAACCCCTTTAGGGAGAATTGACTCACATTTTTCAGTGTCTCAAGATCAGACACTAGATGTGAGACACTGAAAAATGTGAGTTAATTCTCCCTAAAGGGGTTTATTCATATATCTACCTGACATACTGCGCAATATATTTGTTTCTGTTTCATTTGAGGGCTGGACCCCATCTAAATAGAGGGAACATCTTAAAGAACACCCCCACTGGCTGGAAGAAGCGCCTGTCCCACCACACTGGTTTTTTCATATGCTTCTCTTTGAGGAATTGGGATATTTCCTCTAGTGAGTGGAGACGTGCTGCTGATCTAGCCCACCCTGGACTTCTGCATAGGTCCACAGTAACATACTGAACTGTTTCATCACCACAATCCCTATCCCACTCACTATCACTGTATTCAGTGAAATCCATTGGGAAGATATTCTCATAAGAAACCACTAGGTGGCGCCTGACATTCAGACTTTTGTGTACAGCTGGAGCCAATCCTCATCCAGATGTTATGCTGATCTCCAAAAAAAGAAAACAACGCATGCATATTATTAGAGAAAAAAACTATTTATGGAATGTGAATAGAACAAAGTGATTCCACCGCCTACTGAATGTAACTGGTCATTGATTTATGGAAATTGCAAGGCTTTAACACAATACATTTATGAATATGTAGGTTAGGCTGTGGTCACACGAGTGCACCAAGTGCGCCGCGTGAACCCTCCTCCCTGCATATTTCTGGCGGCTCAACTGGGATGACCACACGGTTTAGCGTGCACACTAGTTGCATACGTTACACTGGACTTTCTGAAAAGCTACGATGTGTGTTCGAAGGGTCTACAAAGCACGATCCTCCATAGGAGGTGTCAACACGGGAGTCAGAGTGGAAGGAAAGCCCACCCTTACGGACTTTCCTTCCACATTCAAGTGAGCTCAACTGACCGTGACCTTAGATTGCAGAGTACTGGAATATCTAGGTCTAGATTTACCCTTTAACCCCTTAAGGACCCTGGACGTACCATGTACGTCATTGCAGCGGGTCTCTCTTAGACCCGCTGACGTACATGGTACGTCCTGCGGTTTTTTGAGCGCTGGAAGCGATCGGATCGCTTCCAGCAGCTCAAACGCCATTGCAGGATGCCTGGGAGTCCAGGCATCCGTGCAATGGCGGTGAGAAGTGCCGGGGCACCATGTGATCGCTCCCGGGAGCGATCAACATCCGTTTTACCGGAGAGGTGCCCGGCACTAAGAGAGAGCGCTGGAAGCGATCGGATCGCTTCCAGCAGCTCAAACGCCATTGCAGGATGCCTGGGAGTCCAGGCATCCGTGCAATGGCGGTGAGAAGTGCCGGGCACCTTGTGATCGCTCCCCGGGAGCGATCAACATCCGGTTTCACCGGAGAGGTGCCCGGCACTTCTAGAGAGCGCTGGAAGCGATCGGTATCGCTTCCAGCTGCTCTGTGTATATTGCAGGGATGCCTTCGACAATATGCTTACCTGCCGCCGGTCCGCTAAGTGATCGCTCCCCCCGAGCGATCACTTCCGGTAGCGGCAGGAAGTACTGAGTGCCACGAGGTATCGTGGCACTCAGTACAAAAAGATCACATGAGTGATCAGGTGCTCTGCTGGGTGCCTCGAGGGATCAAGGCACCCAGCAGAGTAAAAAAAGTGTAAAAAAAGAAGAAAAAAGTAAAAATAAAAAATAAATAAAAATGAATAAAAGAAAAGAAAACTGACAGCCAAGATGGCGCTGCCCTTCTAAGGGCAGGGTCATCTTGGGGCTGAGTGGGATGTTCCTAGCCTGCCTCATCAGAGAGGCAGGCTAGCAACATCCAATCAGAAGTTAGAAAAAAATCAAAATAAAATTTCTAATTTGTCAGGTCAGGTCAATATTTTGTAAATATTGGCTCTGACCTCTGTGATTCTCCCTCCCTCTCCTCACTTGTGTTTTGGTGAGCGAGAGAGAGAGATCAGATTTGACAGGTTAGAGATTTTAGTGAGATTTAGTGAGATTAGAAAAATTGAGGCAGATTTAGAGAGATTTTAGTGAGATTAGAAAAATTTAGGCAGATTTAGAGAGATTTTAGGGAGATTTAGAAGAATTGAGGCAGGTTTAGAGTGATTTAGAGAGATTTAGGTGTTTATTTGTATTTTCTTGTGAAACCCAACGGTTCTTCTAAGAACCAACAATCCGCTTATTATATATAATAATTATAAAATTTTATAATCTATTATATATAATGTCTGAGAGGGTGTACAGCGCCGAGGAGGCATATGCCATCCTGGCATCAGAATCTGAGGCATCTGCGTCAGACTCTGACCCTGATTTTGACCCCGCCAACTGCTCAGAGACGTCGCTAGATACATCATCTACGCTGGCTGATGTATCTAGTGATGTTTCTGATGCAGATCCTGGGTCACCACCTGCCAGCAGGAGACGCACAGCTCCAGCTGAGGAGTGGGTAGTGCCTCATCGCCAGAGGCCAGATATCCCTCCTTTCACGGCAAATCCTGGCATCAATATTGATGTTGCAGGATTTACCGCCACACAGTTTTTGCAGGTGTTTATGGGGGATGATTTGTTGGGCCACATCGTGGCCCAATCAAATCTGTATGCCCATCAGCATTGTGCTGCGAAGCCAGACTCCTACTTGGCAAGGCAGCAATGGACCCCGCTAGATGTGCCAGAATTTCTGAAATTCTGGGCACTTACTATGCTGATGGGCATCATAAAGAAGCCCTCAATTCGCTCCTACTGGAGCAGTAGCCCCATCTGCTCTACCCCCATTTACCCCAATCAATGTCACGTAGAAGGTATGAAAACATTTTACGTTTCATGCACTTCAGTGACAACAGCCTGTGCCCTCCTAGAGAGCATCCCCATTTTGACAGGCTGTATAAAATCCGTCCCCTGATTACCCACTTCGCCGCCAGGTTTGCAGAGGCTTATACACCTGGAAGGAATATCTGCGTGGATGAATCCCTAATGAAATACAAGGGAAGGCTGGGATTCAAGCAGTATATTCCTTCCAAACGCTCCAGGTATGGAGTGAAGGTGTATAAGCTCTGTGACAGCGAGAGTGGGTATACTCAGGCCTTCCGGGTGTACGAGGGAAAGGATAGTAGCCTTGACCCTCCAGGTTGCCCAGAACACATGGGAACCAGTGGCAAGATTGTGTGGGACCTACTTTTTCCCCTGATGAACAAAGGGTACCACTTGTATCTTGATAATTTTTATACGAGTGTCCCTTTGTTCAAGCTGCTGTATTGTTTTGATACAGCAGCATGCGGTACTGTTCGCAAGAACCGCGTAGGTTTCCCAGCACAGCTTGTCCGCACGGCTAAAAAGGGGGGAGTCCTCAGCTCTGCGCCAAGAGGAGCTGTTGGTGGTCAAGTACAGAGACAAGAAGGATGTATACCTTCTATCCACCATCCACACTGAGAGGTCTGTGGAGGTCTCTGTACGTGGCAGAGCTGAGCGCATCAGGAAACCAGTGTGCATCAAAGCCTATAACCGGCATATGGGTGGGGTTGATCTGGCAGATCAGCTGCTCCAGCCCTACCAGATTATGCGGAAGTCAAGGGCCTGGTACAAAAAGGTTGCAATTTACCTGATGCAAATTGCAACCCACAATGCCTTTTTGCTCTGCAAAAAGGCAAACCCCGGAGTGACGCTGTCCTTTTTACAGTTTCAGCTCCAGGTCATTTCGGGGCTTTTGTACCAGGATGCACCTGCTCCCCGGGCGGTGATGGGGGACAGAGTTGGGGCTACGCATTTTATTTATAAAATCCCCTACTGAGGGCAAACAGAAACCCCAAAAAAGGTGCAGGGTGTGTTTCAAGGGGGCAGAGGAGAGACACAATCTTTTACTGCCCAGAATGCCCTGGACAACCCGGTCTGTGTCTTGGGGACTGTTTCAAGCTATATCACACTGTGCGTGATCTGTGATTTTTCTTTCCTTTCTATTTTTTCTCACACTCCAGTTAGTTAGTTCAGTTTAGTTTTTTTTTTTCTTTTACTGCTCCAGACTTTTACATTTTATTCGTACCATTTTATGTTCTACAATTGGTGCTGTATTTTGCCAAAATCTTTGCACACCTATGCATGGGGGGCATGGGTGTACTCAGGAGACCTTGCAGAAAACAACCTGGAGAGTTTTCATGCAGTAACAAACAACCGTGTCTCCTAAATCACAGTCCAAATCTAATGTGTGCGTAAAAATCTGAAAATTGAAAAATTACCGCCACACACCTTCTCAAATGTTTTGGGCTAAAACCGTTGCATCCATGGCATCAAAGCACTCCATATGCAATACCTTGGGGTGTCAACATAACAAATATAAACAATTTTCTGGCAATAATTCAAACTGGGGTATGCGGTAGACCCAAAACCAAAGCTAGGCCTAGCTGAAGAAATAATCTCAATTTCAACTCCAATGACAAAGTCATAAAAATTGTATTTGAACCTTCCCAAAATCCTGGCAAACCTATGCATGGGGGGCATGGGTGTACTCAGGAGACCTTGCAGAAAACAACCTGGAGAGTTTTCATGCAGTAACAAACAACCGTGTCTCCTAAATCACAGTCCAAAACTGATGTGGGTGTGAAAATGAAAAATGAACACCAAACAGTATCCAATTTGTTTGGAGCAAACGGTTGCATCCATAGCATAAAAACACTCCATTTGGTCGAGCTACCTGCCAAGCAAGTACCCCCTTTTAGAGACACGGGTTGATAGGACACCTGAGACTGTTTTTTATTTTCTCTTGCCGCTTTTTGGGTCCTCTCATACCCACCTCTGATGACACTCCCCGCTGAGGATACTGAGACTTCTTTTGTTGCTTTAACCCCCCCTCCCCCCCCCTTTCGACTTTTTGATGATTTTCACGTGACCCCCCTTCTTTAGTTACGAGTGTTTTCTTTCTATCCTCTTACATTTGGATGAGACCCCCCTATTGGGGATGATTTTGCTGACCTACAGCTGTAGTCAGTTGACTTTATATATGCATGTTCTAGATGAGACCCCCCTATTGGGGATGATTTTGCTGATATATTATTGTTTGCTGTGCCTATGCTTACTGTTTTGAACGTTATCCTTCCTATGACATTATGGCCCTGCGAGGCCATTTTATTTGCTTGTTTTGCTGACTTTATTTCAAAATAAAAACCTTAAATACAAAAAAAAAAAAAAACACTCCATTTACAATACTTTGGGGTGTTAGCTTACCAAATATATGCACGTTCATAAAACTGGGGTATGTAAAAAGGCCCCTAAAAAGAAGATAAGCAAAGAAGATACTGTATGTCAAATTGGAAAATTGACAAGCACATGTCAAAGATTGGCGTAGCACCCCAAAAACAACAGAACAAATCTATATATAGGTGGTATCAATTTACTCAGAAGATGTTGCTGAACATATTTTGGGGTGTTTTTTGGCAGTAACCCATAACTGGATTTGACAATTCATGCCTAAAGTACAATGTGTGTGAAAAAATAACCCAAAAAGTGACTACCTGAAAGTTTGACATAGAGCTAGTGCATGGAAAGTGTTAAAATACAACTCTTTGAAGCACCCTAGGGTGTGCCCTTTCTAAAAATATATGGTTTGATGGGGGTAAATTACTTTGGCCGGCTTCAAAAATGTCCCAAATAGGACATGGGTGCATGATGACGAAATGTGAAAATTCCAAGTTGGAAAACTGAAATGCGCACCCCCCAAATAAGGCCTATTAGCCCCCAAATGACCCGACATACCTATACATGGGTGGTATCAATTTACTCAGAAGATGTTGCTGAACATATTTTGGGGTGTTTTTTGGCAGTAACCCATAACTGGATTTGACAATTCATGCCTAAAGTACAATGTGTGTGAAAAAATAACCCAAAAAGTGACTACCTGAAAGTTTGACATAGAGCTAGTGCATGGAAAGTGTTAAAATACAACTCTTTGAAGCACCCTAGGGTGTGCGCTTTCTAAAAATATATGGTTTGATGGGGGTAAATTACTTTGGCCGGCTTCAAAAATGTCCCAAATAGGACATGGGTGCATGATGACGAAATGTGAAAATTCCAAGTTGGAAAACTGAAATGCGCACCCCCCAAATAAGGCCTTTTAGGCCCCCAAATGACCCGACATACCTATACTTGGGTGGTATCAATTTACTCAGAAGATGTTGCTGAACATATTTTGGGGTGCTTTTTGGCAGTAAACCTTAAAGTTCACAGTACATGTATTCTTAAATTGCGTTCAAAAAAAAAAAATCAAATTTTTTTTTTTTTCTCAAACTTTGGCATAGATTTGTGGTAAAATGGTTTGCATGGAAAGAGTCAAAATACCCCAAGTTTAATACCTTGATTTGTGTACTTTAAAAAAATATGTATATGTGGAGGGTTATTCAGGATTTAGTGACAGATATCAGTGTTACAATGTCACTAGCACTAGTTTTGAAAATAAACTCTTTGGAAATGGCAAAGTGCTACTTGCACTTATTGTTGCATAAAATAAGGAAAAAAGCGAGGAATATGTAAACATTGGGTATTGCTAAACTCAGTACTAAATTTAGAAACTACTAAGGAATTAATTTTTTTTGACGGTTGTTGATACATAAGAAATTTTGGGGGTCAAAGTTCGAAAAAGTGGTGTTTTTTCAATTTTTGTGTCATATTTCACAATATTTTTTATAGTAAATTATATGAAATGATGAAAAAAATGGTATTTTATAAAGTCCATTTAGTGACGAGAAAAACAGTGTAAAATATGTGTGGGTTGAATAAACGAGTAAGAGGAAAATTTGACATAAACACTAAGAGCGCAGAAACGTAAAAACAGCAGCGGTCACGAACGGACGGATTCGTGTAAAACCGCCCGGTCACTAAGGGGTTAAAAAAATATATATATTCAGTCAGGGGCAGCTGGTTAATTTTTTGCCAGCGGTTCAGGAATGGTGGGGCAGTGGAAGTGGTTTCAATCATGTGGGGATAGGTGAGGGATTTCTTGAAGGCCCCCCCCCCCACGATCCCCTCTTCCCATAGGAAATCAATATTTACTGTGAATCATGGTCACAATACTGTCAGGGTTATTCAAAGAGAATCGAAAAGCCACCGCATGTTCGGTGACTTTTCGTTCTCTTCAATTCGGTGCGATTTGGCAAACCCATTTCGGCGACCCTGCGGAGTATTCAGCAAGCATCACAGGGCCGAAGTGCAGGGAAAAGCTGCCAAAAACCTGCCGAACACTCACAGCAAAACCTGGCGAATGCATGCCGAAAACCCGCAAAAACATCTGGATTAAGCCCACCGAAGACGACAGAGAAACCTGAGCAGGAGCCGATCACACGCAGCGAAGCCACCGGAAAAAGCAGACACCGCAGACGAATGCAGTAAACTTAAAAAAAATACGAATTTATTTTTTAACAACCAATATCCAGAAAAATGCTTAAGATTTCCTAAAAAAAATCGATAAGGAAAGAGACTCTTTACTGCAGAATATTATTAAGAACGGTTTATTAGATATTGAATTAAAATGGGAATATTTTTAACATTGAAGCCTATGGGATTCGCCTGAATAAATCTGCTGCATGAAGCCACCGATTGGCAGGGCAATTCGGCAACTTTTCACTGCTGGTTTTTGCTCTCTGAATAGACGAAGCATTGCTTCTCTATGGGGATTTCACTGCCCTCGAACAGGTACCGTATGTGCAGGCAATTCGCCAACATTTGGCGAATTGCCTGCTCTCTGGTTCCCTTTCGGCAACCATTCGAATCTCTTTGAATAACCCGGTATATGTGTCACTGGGTGCATCCATTTTGTGATATTTTGTGTTGTAAACGGTCCTACGCACACAGTATCGTTACCTCCCTTGGTCCCCACTTTGTGGTTTTGGCCATAGAATGGAGTCTATGGGTCAGGCAGCTGACTCATTGAATTGTGTGGGATGTATTCAAAGGAAATCACCATAGGATAGAGTAGAAGTCTCTTAACCCCTTCACTACCAAGTGTTTTTTTGAAAAATCATTTTAAATTAATTTGAAATAATTGAGTTTATAACTATTTTATGTCTTACTGTAAATAACCTATTTTTGGCCAGTAGATGTTGCCATCTAGTGCCAAATTGAGTTACACGTTTTAGTGGCTGGTCTATTTTTTCCTATTTCTCCTGCATCGGCTGTAGAAAGCCCGATATTTCAGAACTTTGAGCAGTGGATTTTACAGTTTCAGCTCTTTGGCCATTATGCCCACAGGGCTAAAACTTTGGGGGCACCTTCTGCAGCCTAAAAGCAAACAATTTGTTTGCAGCAAACTTATTTAATTTGCTTTTGGGCTGCAAATCAGCATAACAAGAGCTCTCTATAATGGGGCACCAGACGGTGCCTTTGAAGCCAGAGATCTCGATATCGGTAGTGAAGGGGTTAAGCTCACTGTCATCTCATTCAGCTGCTTTCTCTCATCTCGGCCTGGAGAAAAATACCCTCCCGTCACCTTATCTAAACATTAGCTCTAGCTACATCTCATTAACTGTTAAATAATGTAGACTAACTAAACAAGAACCACAAACAAAAGCTTTTGGTAAATGTAACCTCATGGGGGGAAAATATACAATATGGAAACAAGAGATCAAAAAACCGAAGTTTGTATTTCCTTTTTACTTGCAATTACTTCAAACAAAAAGAAAAAACAGCAGCATATATTTTATATGGTGGTTTTATTTGTAATACACATGTAATCTATTCACACGTTATGCAAGTAATAGTGTCCCTTTAAGGCTAGGGTCAGACTAACGCATTTTTCGCGTGGTCCGTGAAAAAGTGCGTTCGAACGAATGGACATATTTTTTCACGGAATACGCATTACCGGTCATACGATGCGCATTTTCGTCCATGATTTTGTACGGATTATCAATAAAACACTTTTTGCGTCTGGACGTTATGTTGGCTGGACATTAGCAGGGTCTGACATCTTCTAATCACACACACACGCCGCTAGCGGACGCAGCGCACGCTGTACGTCAGTACTAGCGGTTTGACGTTCTCGAAAAAATGCGTTCGTTTGCCACCTGCATTGCGCAGCCGGATTTTCATGCGGCCGTTCTTCGTATGCTGCCCGGCATTGGACGTCATTTGCTGCTAGAGCGGCCGTGATTTAGTGCGGCTAAACGCACGTTAATACTGCGCTCGTCTGACCTTAGCCTAAATCCATTAGGTCAATATCCTCTATTTGCTGCTTTTCACAAAATTGAGAACCTTTTACTCCAGACGAATGCAAACATGGGCTCGGTGGCACTGCTGGCTCCATGATCTCTTCCCATCTCTTGCATTGATCTTTTAGGGTCTCCTTTGTTGGCACCTCTTCCCTTTCAGTCGGAGACTTTAAGACTGTTCTTAATTCCCTTCTTTACTCAATCTATATTTTGAGTGAGTAATTACACCTTAAGGGGGGGGGAAATTTAATTAGTGCCTCCTTTAATACTAAGGTCAAACAGTGACCTGCGCCTAGCTTCTCCCCGCATCACCTCTTCCCATGATAGACTGTAGGATTTCTCACGCGCAGCCCCCACTCTCTGGAACGCTCTCCCTCGTACTGTCAGACTTTCCCCTAACTTCTCTTCCTTCAAACGCTCCCTTAAAACGTTCCTATTTAGGGAAGCCTACCACCCAACTCACTGACGCAACCATCAATCACTCTCACCTTACAGTCCTCTCCTCCTGTTTCCAACCCCAACCCTCCCAGATTGTGAGTTCCTACGAGAATAGGGCCCTCATCTCCTCCTGTACTGTTTGTCAAATGTTGTTCAATGTATTGTAACCCTGTCTATACTGTGCCTATTGTACAGCGCTGCGGAATATGCTGGCGCTTTATAAATAAAGAATAATAATAATACTTCTGGTTTTTCCTAAATGACCACTCTCCAACTCCATGCAAAAGTCAATAAAATTCCCTTAAGCTCCAACATTTTCTAGAAAGCTTAACCCTTCATACGTCAGTTCCCATGCTACCTCAGGTCTCCACCATTAGCATTTTGTGCTCTACTCCTTCATACGATTGTCTATATGGCATCACACCAGTTTCCCAGTGGCATCCTTGCACAGGTTGTCCCTTACTAGAAGAAAAGAATACCAGAACGTTAGTTCATATTTCAGAATAAAGGAACAGCAAATTAATTAAAAGGTCACAAGCAAAAAAGTAAAACCCTTTAATGGAGAAATAAAAAAAAAGGAACGTGAACATTTTGTGGAGGCAATCCAGTCCATTTGCACTCAAGATGTTATGCATGAACGGGGAGAACTATTTTCGTAGTGTAACATTACTTCTTATTCAGTTCTCCTGAATTTAACCTACTCATGGGAGCTGCCAGTGCAATTTGTTTTAGGTTTGGCAGTGTTCCTACTAGGAGAGTTTAACCCCGAATTATCCATAGTTCTGCGCAGGAATTCCTTCAGTACTTACCAAGGCGATAATGTCAAAGCTTCCGCACAGAATTATACACTTGGACCAACTCTTGATGAATAAAACTCTTTCCAGAAAAAAGAAATACGTGAGAGAACATTTACATGGATTAATCTCTCAAAAATTCACATGTCATTTGAGGCTTGATTTGAGAGTCCCTGAGATCAAGATGCTGAGGAACCGGAGAGGATCTGCAGAGGGGAAAAGAAGAAACTACCCAAATCCAGGTGTGTACAGATTGTGGCAACATAGCCAAAAAGATGTGAGACTGAATGCTGCCAGTAGATTCTTCAGCTTCAAGACTGCGTCAATAAGGGTTTGAATACTTCGGTGAGGTTTCAGATTTTTCTCAAATTTGCGATGTTGGGGAAATGCAGACTGAATCCTGCAATCACTGAGCAGCAAATCATATCACCTGTGCTGTGCTTCAGATATCTGACCTGTTTGAGCGCACTCTGAGTGCGTGCATAACGGGCGGACGTACTGACCGAAGATACTGTAGACACCACACAATCCATTTTTGACGGACGTAGAGAAAAAAAACTGCATCCGCAGTTCTGGTGCGGACTCACGCAGTGTGTGGGTCTCTATTGCTCATGATTCTATGCTACGACGGACGTTAAACTGTGAGGCAACATGGACGTGAACGCTGCGTTCGTCTGACACGGGCCTTAAGGGTACTTGAGGACCGCGGTTGGGAACCACTGCCCTAGATGGTTAAACGCCATACTTTTCTCATGCATTGCAGCGGGGTATTTTATGACCGATCAGAGCAGGGGAATGCATAAAGGAGTTGAGGTAAACTGTGCACATTCAAGGAGTGTGTAAAGTGTGCATCGGCCATTCATAATGCTGGTTGAATTGGTCTGACATGTCCCTTATATGTAGCTCTACCTACACTTTCTAGAGGTTACATATCTGGAAGAGAAACAGCATGGATATGAACTATGTCTTTATACACACTTTTTTTTCCATGTATGCATACTCTAATTTACTAGCGACCCCAGCATGTAGAAGAAACCAGAGTTAAAGCCCAATACCGGTCCTTGAAATGGCCAGACTACAAACGCTAAAAGAAAAGGAGGAATAAGAGAAGACAGAGTCCGAGATTTTACCAGGAAGGACACATTGAGATTTCTCTTGTTTTCAAGTATGTCCTGGGTTCAAGAATATTGAAATGTTACAGTTGTTACAGAAATACAAAGTAATAAAATGCAAGATATTAAAAAATAGCAAATATACAGATTAACAGAAAATAAATATAGTCACTATGTTACACGTTTACGGGTCCATTCTGTATATAGTCACGGTGTTACACGTTTACGGGTGCATTCTGTATATAGTCACTATGTTACACGTTTACAGGTGCATTATGTATTGAGGTATGTTAGTAAGGAGCTCTTGAGTGACTTAAGACTGGGGGAAGATTTGATGGTGTCTGGGAGGTTATTCCATAACTGCGGTGCTCTGTAGGAAAATGAGGATCGAGCCACTGTCTTTTTGTATTGTTGTATTGCAAGTAAGGTGCTGGTCCTGGATCGGAGGTTATAAGATGAGGGAACTGCTGGTATAATAACAACAAGGCAACAAACAATGCAGAAAGCAAGCAGTGATGCAAACCTTGCGCCAAAACAGTCCGAAACAGGGCAGACTGACAACCAATGGGGCCCCTGGGCAATAGGAGATCATGGAGCCTCCTTGTGCAACGTCCGTGCAACACAAAATCCACATGTACATTGTTGTGTTAAAGAGATTATTTCTAAACTTAAGAAAATATACTCTGGCCCATCAGTGAATTGGATATTGTGCCCAGTCCTGGCCAGGCAGTCAGAGAGTAAAGTCCATTCCTGTTAACTCTGAGTCTCCTCAATATTTCAAAAGTCCATGGTACCAGAAGTGGGGTGCACAAAGTCATGGCAGGCAGCAACAGCAGAAAGAGCATCCCTGCCCTGAATGGATATCTGGCAATACATCAGAACTGGGCAAAACGGAGCTGATAGAGCTGGTTTATGCAGGACCTGATGCAGCACAGTGGACCGATCAACAAAAGGCTGCATATTTTCTCATCGGTGTGGGCCAAATAGGTCGTGATGCGTGCAGAGCATGATGTGCAAGTGATAACATGTCAGCAGAGGACAGGAAAAAAAAAAGGCAGGAGGTACCGTTTGAAAAGTTTGATGCATACTGCAATTTACGGAAAAACACCACAGTGCAAAGAAAGCTGTTCTATGAGAGGAACCGATGAGTTAGTGAATTATTTGATGAATGTGTCACTCAGCTGTATCTCCTCGCTTTTCATGGCTCTGGTGACATGATAAAAGACAGGATATTAATGGGCAGCCAGTTCAAGGCAGTGCAAGAAAAGTTACTGCAGGAGGATCAAACGTTTGATAAAGCTGTCAGAATTGCAAGAGCATATGAAATGTCAAGACAGGATATGCAGGTGCTAGCAGGGACACATCAGATTAGTGCATTTGAAAAACAATTTAACAGTCACAAAACAGAACAAAGGGTGGTCTGGAGAAGGAATGTAAGAGACAAAAGTCAGGTACAGGAACATCCTGTGGAAACATGCGTAGCAGAGACACTATATGCCCTGCAAGAGGCCAAATACGCAATAAATGCAGGAAAAAAGGGCACTTTGCCAAAATGTGTAATAGAGGAACAAGCTCTGCAAAGTCACAGCCAAAAACCATCGATACTGTAGATAACATGATACTACTTCAGATGATGACACAGATAGCTTTCAGATATATCACACTTTCCTTCGCATATGTTGTGATTGCTTTCTAAGCAGGAACATGTCAAGCGCAAGAAAAGAAAATCCAGTTTCTAATATATCACTGACAGCAGATACAAGAAAGCATATAGTAAACACTTGGCTTAACAGGCAGAAATCCACATGCACACCAAGTTACATAGACTGAAAAAAAGACATGCGTCCATCGGGTTCAGCCTTTCACACATCACCTACTGCTGTTTGTCCAGAAGGGGGAAAAAAAAAAGTCTGAAGCGGAGGGTGTTCAGCTCATCACTAATGAGAATACCTTGCTGGCCTTGGAGACTGCTGTTTGACATTAGGCATTATTACTAAGTTAGCCAATACAATCTTGCTGCTTGAAGAAAAAAAATAAAATCACATGTGATATAGAGATTGTGCCTTGCTGAATGATTTTACCAGGATCTCAAGACAGGTTAAGTAGGATCACACATTTATCTCTTGCAGTAACTCGTATGACCATCATCAGTCATGAGGTCTCACAGAACTGTTGGGAAGATTGCTGATTTTTTTTAATCGAGTTCTGTTAGAATAAAGGATTTTTGGAGGCACAAGGCCTAGCTAGCCGAAGACAAGGAAAGCCATGTTACGGACTTGAGCCGTGCATTTATTTGGTTTGATATGGACATTTGCGTGAAATCAGGATCAATGAAATGTATTTACTATAAGCACGACGCCATGGCGTAGCCACTTCCGTACCAGGTGTAAAAAAAAAAAATATCACATTGTACTTCTTGGTGCCCTGTTGCCAATTTACAGGTGAGGGGGGGGTACAGATTTTAAAGTATACAGTTAAAAAAAACAAAAAACTATTCTTTGCCCTTTAATAACGGAGCAGATGCTGCCGCCAGCCTCTCAATCACGAAGTTCCCTCTGCTTTGGACTGCAATATGCATGGCTACGTAATTTTTGTAGCATAGGATATGGAAAATGTGCATCGCTTGGGACTTGAGCAGTTTACGTACACAGAATGCCTGATAGCTGTATGTGAATGCGCAGACCTGATATAGCAGGTCCGTCTGAGAAACCTCACTATTACGGTCAATCTCTGGAAGCGTAACGTGTTGACTTTACTAGTGACCAGCAGCCAGGAAATTCAAAATCCTGGCAACTCTGGCTAGGTGGAGGAAACTCCTCCACTTCACACTGGGATTACACCAGATTGGGCTGCAGGGAGAGGGGAAAGGAATGGGAGACCACCTTATTAAAATGATCAGGATGAAGAGAGTGGTCCTTTAACCTCTCAATCGCAGGCCACAGTTTGAGGATAGGAGCCCCCTTTGTGCACAATGGGGTTCAAGAGTTGAGTGTGCCTCCTAGCAGCCTATCAGTTCTCCTTGTTAATTTCTCACCCACCAACAGTTGAGAATGTCATAACTAATTGCATGGTAATTCACAGGGTCATTTACCGTTAACAAATTTTAGCAGACAAACCAAATCAATGCTCCAATGAAATTCGGATAAATTACAGTGATTGCAGTTGCCAGAGGAAGTGAAAGCTACACACTAAATTGTGCTACTCCAAGTAACCTTCATTGGCCAGCAGTCCTCGGTTCAGTGCTCCATCATTTTCCCATCCACATCAGGGGTGGTGTGTAACAGTGTTCAGTTTTGAGGAGCAGCTTGGTTGCTCAATATTGATGTGATACAGGAAGAGAGAACACAGCAGAAGACTAGCATCCTAATTTTGCCAAGGCCTTTGACACAGTAGACAATGGCATCCTATTACAAAAACTTAAAAACTCTGGTATTGGTGATCACACACTAACCTGTTTTCAATCATATATTGTGACCGATCAGATACATGTGTCCATTTCTGGCAGCTCCTCCCTCCCATGCGGTGTACCCCAAGACTCGATGCTTGGCCTGCTGCTATTCACGATATTCATAAATGATCCCAACGTCTGCAAAGCCTCAACTGTACACATGTACGCAGATGACACCGCTATCTATACCAGCAAATCAAATCTCCTGCAGCTAGAGGACGTGCTGCAAGACCAATTCACAGAGGTAGAAAAGTGGATCAAAGATAAAACTTTCTAAATACTGACAAAACTGTTGTTAGGATGCTCTTTGGTACAGCACCTAAACTACACAAATTGCAAAATCCCCATCTACATGTCAGGACAAGATCAAATGACATGTTGACCACGGTCACTTCTCTCAAATATCTATGTATGTGGTTAGTACGGATGAGCCGAATGCCCCCGTGTTCGGTTCGATTTCGAACTCGAACAATTTCAAAAGTTGAAGTTCCAACTCGAACACGATCCGAACTCAATGTAAGTCAATGGGACCCGAACGTTCGGTTTTTAGAGTGCCCTCCAAGAGGGTATATATGCTAGATATTTGAAATAAAAGGTGTATGGGGGTCCGGGTAGTGCCCCGGGGGACGGGAAACAATTACAAAAAGTTTTTTAAAAAAACGTTTTTAAAAGGAACAGTGAGTTTTCCAAGAAATAAAAGTTAAGAATATAGATGAAAAATGCCTTCAAATATCGTGCCTAGGAGGTCCCCATAACCTGCCCGTGAAGAGGCAGATTTGTAGGATTATAGAAACATTTAAAAACAAAAAAAATGACATTTAAAATGACAGTACATGGTTTTCCTTTAATCTATTCATAAACAACTGCTTGGGGCAGCAGCCTGTATGAAAAGAGGAGACGTTTTAGGACACGCAGAACAAGTTTAGTGATTTTTTTTGGGCTAAATTATGGTGAAACTTATGCAGGCTTTGGATGAAAGTAACAATAGGTGCTTTAAAATTGGGCCTTTAGTGTCAGCAACAGTGCCGTCACACCGTAACCCCTCTGTGGTATTGCGGAAGAGTGAGTGCAGGGTTGGACCCTGCGGTCAAATATTAAAATGATATGAATCTGGTATAGGCGTCAGTGGCAGTGCACCCAAATATTTTAACTTTGTTGGCAGCAAGTGCCTTTACACCATAACCCCTCTGTGGTATTGTGGAAGAGTGCAGTGGTGGACCCTGCGGCCCAATATAAAATTATATGAATCTGGTATCGGCGTCAGTGGCAGTGCAGCCAAATATTGTGCCTTTGGTGGCAGCAAGTGCCTTCACACCGTAAGTAACCCCTCTGTGGTATTGTGGAAGAGTGCAGTGGTGGAGGTTTTGGGAATGCAGAAGAGATCCCTGTTCTATTCAGTTACGTCAGCATCAGGGGATTGATAGCTGCTGATCCAGGACTGATTAATTTTTAAAAATGTCAGCCGGTCTACAGAGTCGGTGGACGCACTCTTTTGACTGTGATAAAACCTCCAGCGGTACTAAACGTTCTTTCAGAAAGCACGCTGGATGAAGGGCAACCTAGTAGCTCCATAGCATATTGGCTAGGTTCTGGCCAGTGATCCAATCTCAACACCCAGTAAGCCAGTGGATCATCGGCTTGTAAAGGTATCCAGGTCTGCCCTTGCCCCTAGGTAGTCCTGCAACATACGGTGAAGACGCTGGCAATAGGTGCCTACATTTGACGTCCCTGGGCGTCGTGGACTAAAACAATTTAAAAAGGCATCAGTCAACCGGCCCCAGTCTTCACTGCTCTTCCTCTGATTATCCGCAGCCTCAGAAGCACCTGTGTCATCACTTGGTAACCTACTAGTGCCTGGAAAGGTGTTACACAAGTGTCGTTTTAGAGCGTCCAAGTTGTTTCATCCGGTCCTCCCTCTGAGGGCAGGATGAGCTGTGCAACTTTACCCTTGTATCGTGGATCAAGAAGGCTTGCCAACCAGTAATGATCCCTCTCCTTGATAGCATGAATCCTGGGGTCCTTTAGCAGGCTTTGCAGGATAAGGGAACCCATGCAGCGTAGGTTGGAAGTGGCATTAGCTTCTGAGTCTTCCTGGTCAATGAGGATGATCCCATTGTGCACTTCCTCCACCCAGCCACGTACTAGTCCTTGGGTTTCTGGCACACAAAACCCTCCCTTGAGGAATCCCCACCTTCAATGCCCCCACTACTTAAATATTCCTCCTCCTCCTGTCTGATCTGAGGACTCGCAGGAATGCTGTCTGCGTAAAGACTGGGGCCTTGAGAGCTAGGGAAGGCCTCCTCTTCCTCCCGCTGCTCTGCCTCTACTGCCAGATCTAGAATTCCCCCCAGAGTGCGCTCCAGCAGGAACACTAAAGGAATTGTGTCACTGATGTATGCACTGTCCCTGCTCACCATCCTCGCTGCCTCCTCAAATGGTGACAGTACAGTGCATGAATCCTTGATCATCAGCCACTGCGGGGGGAACCCAAGTTGACCAGAACCTGTCCGTCCTTGTGCCATACTCACACAGGTACTCATTGATGGCCCTCTGCTGCTTGTGCAGACGCTCCAGCATTGCCAATGTTGAGTTCCACCTGGTGGGCATGTCACAGATCAGACTGTTTGTGGGAAGGTGGAATTCGCCTGGCAGTAATTCAAAGAGAACACTTGCTGGGAATGACCGTCTGAAGTGGCTGCAGATTTTTCTGGCCTGGCTGAGAAGCTCTGCCAGCCCTGGGTACCTGGTTAGGAAACGCTGTACCACTAGATTTAGGACGTGTGCTAGGCATGGTACATGTGTCAATTTACCCTTGTGTAGGGCGGAGAGAAGGTTGCTGCCATTATCACAGACAACCATTCCCAGCTCAAGCTGGTGTGGTGTTAACCATCTCTGCGCCTGCCCCTGCAGAGCTGACAGAATTTCTGGCCCGGTGTGGCTCCTGTCCCCTAAACAAACCAGCTCAAGCACAATATGGCATCTTTTTGCTTGAGCCATTGCGTAGCCCCTGCCACGTGTCGGTTTAACTGCCACTTCGACAGAGAAGGAGGAGGAGGAAGAGGTGGAGCAGACAGACAGGCTTTCTGGAGGCGTGTGTCACGGATGGGCCGGTACTGGGGCGCCTGGCAGCAGATTCCTCGCTGCTCGCTGGCCAGGCGCCGAATGATAACGCCGAATGATTTGCTAAGCTGGCATTTAGACGCTGTGCTTGGGACTATATTTTTTCTTACGCTGTAGCAGCTGGGGCAACGTAATCTGACTGCGTAAATCTTCAGCTGATGGGATGCTGTCACATTCTGAGGAAGGACCTGGTACACCCATTACTGTAGCATCATCCCTGTCAGTGGAGGTTGTAGGCAATGACATGGCAGGACATATAGTGGGGGTAGAGAGTGAGACAGATGAGGAGGAGAAGGAGGACATATGCAAAGTGTTGTGCCAATGGGATGCATGGCAGGTGGTCATATGTCACCTCATGCACGTGGTACTCAAGTGTGGGATGTCTTTCCCAGTAGCTGTGGACATGGAGGCTGTATTAGATGCTTTTGCAGCTGAGGTGGACTGTAAACCACTACACGCCTGGCTGGCAGAGGACTTGGAGGATGAGGATGGCCTGGTTAGCCAATCCTGCAAATCCTCTGTTGCTGCAGCATAAGACGGCCAGCACCAGTTAGAAAGGACAAATAATTTTGGTTTGATTATTTTATTGAATATAATTTCCATTATTTTGGATAATTATTTTTGGGATAATAAATTACTATTATTTCGTGTTTCAAACCTTCTGACTCCATGTATTTACTAGACTCTTGCTTGCACGGATTTCAGTGACTTATTCCTACAGAATACAGGCTTACTGTATAAAACACCACATTTCCTTTCCGAAAAAATTGAAACGCTTGTAGACACAAAAGTTTGCAAAAATTAGACCACCAGGGAGGTTAACACACCTCCATGCAGAATGCACCTTTAAACACGTAACATACAGCAGGGCTCAAAATTTCAGGTCCCAAGCTACTAGCCAGGCCTTAAGAGTTACTCGCCACCAGATGCCCCACCCAACCATTACCTTTAACTCTTCCCCTAAACGCACCTCTTAAATTATTATTTAATTATCATTAATAATATAACAAAGCGGTGTAAACATAAAGGAAAATAATGTGCAGCGTGTATGAGTATCACAGAGCTCCACGGCAATAAAACTCACACTCATACACATGGCACATTACTGTAAATATTATTACTGTGGAGCTCAGTGATGTGCCATGTGTATGAGTGTATCACAGAGCTCCACAGTAATAAAACTCATGCTCATACACACGCCACATTACTGTGAGTTTTATTGCAGTGGTGCTCTGATACACTCATACACACTATGCATTACTGTATCAGAGCACCACTGCAATAAAACTCACAATAATGTGCAGTGTGTAGGAGCGTATCACAGAGCTTCACTGCCTTTTTACGCACACCCTCTCATTCTTTGTACCCCTCTTTAATTATTTTTAACCCTCTTTCTTTTTAACCCTCTTTCTTTTTAACCCTCTTTCTTACCCTCTCTTTTAAATCCTTTCTTTTTAAGCCCCTCTCTCTTTTTAACACGCTCTCTTTTTAAGCCCTCTCTTTTTAACCCCCTCTTTCTTTTAACCCACATTCTTTTTAACCCCCTGTGGAGAATTAACTGTCTCCTGTCCGTCCTTTATGTTCTTTTCTCGAAACCCTGTCTCGAGCTGATATTGACACCTTAATCCAATCTACATTCTTGTTAATAGTAACAAGGGGGGCTAGGAAGGACTCAAAGTCCGCCTTGACTTGATCCCTTGTTTTAAACTCGTTAGGGACCTCCCTTCACCCCATCTCTTTCTTTTAACCCCTCTCTCTTTTTATTCCCCTCTTTCTTTTAACCCCCTCTCTTTTTAAACCCCTCTCTCTTTCTTTTAACCCCCTCTCTCTTTCTTTTAACCCCCTCTCTCTTTCTTTTAACCCCCTCTCTCTTTCTTTTAACCCTCTCTCTCTTTCTTTTAACCCCTCTCTCATTCTCATTACACCCCCCCCCACGCAGTCACTTACCAAATCAAAGGCTGATCAGGAAGGACGACAGAGCAGCCAAGACCCAGTCTGGATGCAGGCTTGCTCCGCTGTCCACTGGGAGTCGATAGCCTCTTCTGCTGTTTGCTCTCTGATTTGTGCTGCAGTCAGGGAACAGCACGTGCTACGTGTCTGGGATCGACACACTGCATTTGGTGCTGCCCCCTCCCGTGCATCACCTGACCCACCCCCGTGATGCATCATAGACTCGCAGCACATACGCTGCGAGTGTGCGACACATCACGTGGGTGGGCACGTGACCCGCGAGAGTGAATCTCACGGGTCGCGCTGGATGGGGCAGTGCCGTTCAGACACTCAGCTCCGGATTCGGACTCCAAGAGTCCAATACCGGAGCTGAGAAGTAAAGCAGTGGCCCACTAAACCCAGCAACTGATGGGGCAATCTGCCCCACTCGCCCTCAGCTAATTTCCACTCGCCAAATATGAGCAGGCGAGTGGAAATTTTGAGGTCTGACATACAGGGTTATTCGAAGAGATCCGAATTGCTTGAGAAAGGTAACCGAACGCTGATTTTCAGCATTCAGTTACCTTTCTTGGCCATTCAGCTATCCAGAGAGCAGGTAATTCGCCAAATCCTGCCAAATTGCCTGAACATACGGTGCCTGTTTGAGGGCAGTGAAAACCCCATGAAAAAGCACTGCTTCAGCTATTCAGAGAACACAAACCAGCAGTGAAAGGTTCCCGAAATGCCCTGTCATTCGGTGGTTTAATTCGGCAAATTTATTCAGAAGAATCCCATAGGCTTCAATGTTAAAAATATTCCCGTTTTAATGCAATATCTAATAAAACCGTTCATTATAAAATCCTGCAGTAAAGAGTCTTTATTTATAGATTTTTTAAGCATTTTTCTGAATTTTTTTTTTTTTTTTTTAAAGTTTACTTATTTTTTCTGTAACAGCCCTCTTTATTATCATTCCCTGGACCTCATATGTAAATTTCAGACATTTTCGCTCAGTAGTTTCTTTGCAAACAGTGTTTCACTTTTCAATCATTCATGCAAACTGTTTTTCGAATTTATTCATTTCACTCTGTCTGCGGTCTCGGCTTTTTGCGGCGGCTTCGCTGCGGGTGATCGGCTCCTGCTCGGGTTTTTCCGAGGTTTTCGGCAGGTTAATCCAGATGTTTTTGTGGGTTTTCAGCGTGCATTTGCTGGGTTTTGCGGTTAGTTTGCGTCGGGTTTGCGGTAGCTTTTCCCTGCAATTCGAGGACACTGTGGTGTTTGCTGAATACACCGCAGGGTCACCGAAATGGGATCGGCAAAAGGAACCGAATTGAAGAGAACGAAAAAAGTCACCGAACGTGCGGTGACTTTTCGAATCTCTTTGAATAACCCTGATAGTAAATATATTTATTTTCTGTTAATATGTATATTTGTGCCATTTTTTTAATATCTTGCATTTTATTACAGTTGTTACAGAAATAAAGTACCAATTTAATGTTGAGCCCAGGACATACTTGAAAACGAGAGAAATCTCAATGTATCCTTCCTGGTAAAATCCTTTATAAATAAATCTTCTGGTCTGCTCGTCACACAATACGTTCTTGCAGGAACGGGTGGGGGGGGGGTTGGCAAAGATGGCGGCCATCACATGCCCTCGGCGTGGGGGCGTGGCCTGTCAAACTGAGGGCAGGGGTGGCCATGGGAGGCGCTCACCGGCAGGGGGCGTGTCCTCAGACCAGTGAGAATGAGAAGGAGAGGGGGCCATGGCACCAGGCACTCCCTTCACCTGTAGGTGGACTGGAGGCTGTGACTCCTCCCCGCAGGGGTGTGCTCCTTCAGACTCCCTATTTAAACCCCATTCCTCCTTTGGTCAGGTACCTGGTTGTTGCCTTGTATTGGCTTTCCTGGTTCCTCATTCTTGTTAACCCTTTCTGAGAATTATTCCTCCAGACCCTTCAGGCTTCCTCTTTTTGACCTCGCAACGAACTCCGCCCGCCCTGACCTTTTGGCTTTCCACGACTATTCTATCGGATTCTCCCAAGTATACCTTGCTTAAATTAACCCACCACCCGCCATCTACTGCATACTTGTCTCTGCCCCATGGAAGGCATGACAGTTCTGGGTTATTCAGCGAGATTGACTGGAGAATGGAAAATTCTAGGTCAAAACAGCTGATTTGGAGAGTGAGATGAGAATTTTTCGGGTTTGGCTATTTTGACCTAGAATTTTCCATTCTGTCATTCTCCTGCTTTTCACCGCTCTCTGAATAACCCTGATAGTATCTTTGAGTATCTTTCCCAAGTTTAAGCAAGAATGAGACTTCAGTGGAATAGTTTCAAGGGAATAACTGAGCAAGAAATGTACAGGGGGAAATCATTGAGTGAGGGGGTAAAGAGTAGGGATGAGCCAAACACGCCCGAGTTCGGTTCGTACCCAAACCCGAACTTTCCAAATGTTCGAATCCGAACTCAATACAAGTCAATGGGGCTGAAAATTCGGTTTTTAGAGTGCCCTCCAAGAGGGCATATATGCTACATATTTGCCATAAAAAAAGGTGTATGGGGGTCTGGGTAGTGCCCTGGGGGACAGGAAACAAGGACAAAAAGTAAAAAAAAAAACGTTTTTAAAAAGGGACAGTGAGTTTTCCATGAAATAAGGGTTAAAAATAAAAACGAGGTGGCGTGTCCGGACCGCTGAGCTTAATGGCTGCCTGTTAGCTGGGCTCTCCAGGGACTCTCACCTTTCAGCAGCACAGCTTCATTTTAAAGCGACATGGGCAAGCACAAAAGGCTCACCCAAGCCCCTGGAACCCCAGAGGAACGCCACAGCCCACCTCACAGTGGGATTCGTGGCTATTTTCCACCGCATTCGGGAGCACAGGTTCCGCAGGGGGAATCCAAGATGGTGGCCGGGCCGGCTACACACGAGGGGCCTAAGATGGCGGCCGCTACTACACCACCAGCGCCACACTCCCCAGCTTCACCCGGCAGCAGCTGGGAACCGCCGCCAGATGTCCTGCAGATTATGCGGGCCCTGCCAACCAGAGATGATCTCGCAGCAGCCACCAGAGAACTACACCATTCCCTCTCAGGGGAAATACAGCAGGTGAGGCAAGATGTCCTAGGCCTCACCCAGCGTATAGTGGCGGTGGAGGGGGTACACCAGGCACAGGCGGACGCTATTCAGGCCCACTCCACACAGTTAACCCTGCATCACACTTTACTTCAAACTCTCACCAGACAACTTGAAGATCTCGAAAACAGGGGCAGGCGTAATAACATTAGAATACGAGGCCTGCCTGAAAACGAACGCGATTCGGATGATCTACACCGCATCCTCACCAACCTATTTAATTTTCTACTGCAAAAAGCGCCGGATGCTGTAGTGGAAATGGAGCGCTGGCATCGCGCCCTAAGATCCCGGGGCCCCCAGGCAGCCCCCCTCGTGACGTCATTTGCTGTCTCTTACGGTTTAGCGTCAAGGAGGCTATCATGGCTGGGGCCAGGAATAAGTCGGCCTTACGATTTGAAGGAGCGAAAGTGGAACTCTTTCAAGATGTATCCTTACTCACTTTACATTCTAGGAGGGCACTTAAACCCCTAACATCGGCCCTACAACAAGCGGGATTACAATATCGGTGGATCTACCCGGCAGGATTACAAGTACGCACCCCTCAAGGCCCAGTTACGGTGCGTGGTGGTGACGAACTGCCTGAATTTCTCTCCACGCTGAATCTACCACCCGATACTATCTTGGAATGGCCTGACCCAATACGGTTTCTCACTTCTGCTACGCAGAGGCCTCAACGGGTCCCCCGACAGCGCAGAACACCACGTGGTGCCGCCGCTGACGGACGGTTCGCACAGTTCGATTCACAGGAGGCTTGAGGATTGCACGTCGTCCTTCTGTTACATGGCACAATCGTGGAGAGAACATCTAATGGCAGGTTTGAATACCCCGCGCTATTGTTCGTACAGTTCTGGTGGAGCGAGGTACATTATGTAGACACTGCGTGTGGTGTCCTTCGTTGCCTCTGGCTGCCATTGAGACATCTGCGGTTTCGGGGATGGATGGCTCCCCCTCTACGTGTTCTATGCATACAAGTCCTGCCACGGAGAGGAGGCTATCTGACGGCACCAGCGGACCTGCGCTGTGGTCTTTGCAAATTTTGGAGAACGTCATACGCCGAATACATATCTGTTCCTTTGCTCTCCCTTTCCCGCATTTTTCGCCTGGAACGGCTGTGTGGTTTTTATTGCACCATTAACAGTACTTCTCAACAAGACACAATAATTATGGTCGTTCGACAGCGGGTGAGATTCGCCTGGAGACTCTGGTTTTGTAATTTGTAAATTTTTTCTTCTCTTTTATTGCAGATTATTGTTGCGCTTATATTACTCTCATGTCAGGATACGTTCCCCTGGGGTATTAGCCCACTCCGGAAGGAGTTGTTTAGGCGGGGCATCTCTCCGCTTCGCTCTGAGCGTCGCCTGGGATTTACACCCCGCTTTGGGCACACGCTCGCGGTATTTTGTTCAGGTTTAATTGTTTTCTTTTTGTATTCACCCCCCTCCTTCCCTTACCCCGTTCCCCCTTGGTACACCCACTTCGGGTTCTTGTATAAGGGTTAACTATCATGGCATACCAGCACAGACCATTGCTCATACGCTCTATTAACGCTGGAGGATTGAACATACCTGCTAAGAGACATATTGCTTTACGGGACTTTGCTAAGGCTCAAGTCTCGGTGGCTCTTATTCAGGAGACACATTTTTTGTGTGACAAGGCACCGGCACTCCGAAGCGCTTCATACCCTCTGGGGTTTTTTGGTAATTACAGGGAGGGTAAATCCCGAGGGGTGGCTGTTCTGTTTGCTAAGCATGTACCATTCCAATTGTTGGCCCACAAGGCGGATGATGAAGGCAGATATGTCATGGTCAAAGGCACTATTGGAGAACAGCTATACACCTTCGTTTCTATTTATCTCCCTAATCGCAGACAACACATAGCCCTTAAGAAGATCATGTCTGTGGTCACTGACTTTCAGGACGGCAACCTGGTGGTGGGAGGTGATTTTAACCTTCCACTGGATCCTAAGCTTGATACCTCACGCGGGTCTACCTGTGTTCCGTTGTCGGTCATCCGCTCGACACGACTAACATTACTGGACTCCACCCTGACGGATTGCTGGAGGGCGTTACATCCCTCCACCAGGGACTATACGCACTACAGCACTCTACACAAATCCTATTCTCGCATTGACCACATCTTTCTCCCATTCGCACAATCACATCTTATTAGATACGCCTCAATTGGCTCACAGACATGGTCTGACCATTGCCCGGTAGATGTTGAACTCAACTCATGCTTGTACAGACCTAAGGCGTCCCATTGGCGGCTGAATGAAACCCTGTTGTCTGACCAGTTGGTACTCTCCGGCCTAACGGAAGCGGTATCTCAGTACTTTACAGACAACTCAGTTCCTGACGTCACTCCTCCCTTGCTGTGGGAAGCCCATAAAGCCACAGCAAGGGGATATCTCATTAAACAAGGGGCTCGCATTTAGAGGGAGCGCATAGCACGACAGGAGGATTTGACGGCCCAGATCCGCATATTGGAAGCCTCTCATAAAGCCACTAGCTCTGAGGAGGACTATGTGCGGCTATCGGCGCTTAGAGCAGATTTAAACTCACTGCTAAATATTAAAGCCCAGAGGTCCTTTACACACTATAAACATCTATTTTTTGAACACGGTAACAGATGTGGCAGACTGCTAGCCAGAGTTCTACGCAAAAAACGCAGTTCAACTTACATTTCTAAAATCACGGACAGGTTGGGGGGAAGCACTCTCTGCCTTCCTCCATGCTGGAAGTGTTTCGTTCCCATTTTCATACACTATATAATCTAGACAAGACGACACCACCTACATCCACCTTGACACATAAGATTGAGACGTATCTGCAATCCCATGTTAAACGCAAATTATCGATAGCGAACAGACAACTTATAGAAGCCCCTATTACGGATGAGGAACTTCGCATAGCCATTACTGACACCCCCACGGGTAAGGCTCCAGGCCCTGATGGCTTGTCGCTTTTATATTACAAAAAACTTCTAGAAACGTTGATACCACAATGGTTATCTGCATTCAACTCCCTCACGCAGGGTGGATGCCTCCACCCCGCCACACTTACAGCCACGGTCACCCTACTCCCAAAACCAGGAAAGGACCTTGATCAATGCAGTGATTACAGACCTATATCGCTGCTTAATCAGGATGTCAAGCTGTTTGCCAAGGTGCTGGCCACCCGACTTAAGCCGTTCATCCCTGGTTTGGTGCATGCGGATCAGACGGGCTTCATTCCTGGGAGGGAGGCGAAGGATAGTACTGTCAGGGCAGTGAACTTAATACACGGTTCACCACGTCTAACCACTGCTCCTTTTCTGCTCTTGTCCACTGACTGTGACAAAGCTTTCGACCGGGTACGCTGGGATTTCCTATTTCGAACTCTGTCACATATGGGACTGGGGGAGAATATGATTCTCTGGATCCGGGCATTGTACACGCATCCTTCAGCCCGCATTAATGTTAATGGGGTCCTGTCTGACTCATTCCCCATTTCAAATGGTACCAGACAGGGTTGTCCCCTCTCGCCTCTCCTGTTCGCGTTATCTCTTGAACCCTTTTTACAAGCAGTCAGGGACGCACCGGATATAGCCGGATTGTGGGTGGGTAATACTGAACATCGGCTGGCTGCATATGCCGATGATTTATTATTTTTTGTGCGCTCCCCTAAGGTCACCCTGCCTACTTTGCTGCGTATGTTTGCCGACTATGGAACTCTGAGTAATTTAAAATTGAATATGGATAAGTCCGAAATCATGCCTGTCCTCATTCCCCCTAAAGAGGCGCTAGCTCTGCAATCTTCGTTCCCCTTTAAGTGGTGCCAGGGCCAACTTAAATATCTGGGCACTTTTTTGACCCCGGACACTAATGACCTTTACCGAGCTAATTTCCAACCACTTTTAGCCTCTCTTGAACTAGATTTACGCAGATGGTCTCTCCCGCATATATCGTGGTTCGGTCGCATTAATACTATAAAAATGTCAGTTTTACCCAGGATATTGTATCTGTTTCAGACACTGCCTATTAGCTTACCACGACTCTTTTTTAAACGACTGAACTCCATGTTCCGCACGTTCGTGTGGAATGGTAAAGCGCCTCGAGTTAAGCTTAATCTGTTGACTACACCTCGCTCCATGGGCGGCATGTCCATGCCACACATTTGGCACTACTACTGCGCGACTCATATGCAACGCCTAGTGGAATGGGGCAAAAACACATCACCTAAATTGTGGGTGGGAATTGAAAAACGGTTTGCGGGCGATAACTTAGCTGTCTTGCCATGGATGCCTCGAAATTTGGCAAGCCCCCTACACTATGCGCTCCCAACTACATTGGCCACGCTTTCCGTCTGGCGCTCCCTGCAGACTAGGCTACCGGTGGCTCCTTATCCCTCCCCATTGATGCCACTGCAACATCTACCGGTATTCTCTAGGCACCTCATCCCTACGGCACCTACAGCAGACCCCCCCTCCCCGCTCCCGCGTCATTTCCTAACGGCTGGCGCTCAGGTGGCGGAAGATCAACTACCATATAGCCGCCCATTAGGATTTCTGGGTAAATTCCACCTCCATCGGCTCATATCCTACCTGGGCTCGCTGGCACCGCTAGATAAATATTGTAGACCCCTCACGATATTTGAAACCATCTCGCATCGAGGGACAACTCCCCCACACAGTATATCACTTTTCTATGGCCTCCTCCAATCACTTTCTACACCTCCGACTCAGTTCTGTGGCAAATGGGAAGCCTCCTTCCGTATCACTTTAAAGGATGAGGACTGGTCTAAGATCTACACCCTTGCTCACTGTTGCACCCCCTCCACTAGGATACAGGAAGTCAATTATAAAATATTATATAGATGGTACCGCACACCGGACAGATTAAGTCACTTCTCAGGCGGGGGTGGAGATCTGTGCTGGAGATGCAGTGCGCCACACGCGGACCACCTACACATCTGGTGGTCATGTCCGAAAGTGCAGTTATTCTGGGAACGTATACATGAATACGTGTGTAAGCTGGTGGAGCCCTCTCCTCCATTCACGCCGGAATTTTATCTGTTACACCACACATCTTGCAGCATCTCAGGCTATAAAAAATCTATCATTCCATGTCTGTTACATGCTGCACGGCTCACGATCCCCAGATTTTGGAAACAAGATATCACCCCCCACTTTCGGTATGGTTTGATGAAATGGAGTGCATTCGGGGGGTAGATGAACTCACTTTTCGTGCCCGAGATCGCTACGCGGAGTATTCTGCAAAATGGTATTATTGGCTATCAGATATACGCAGAATCACATGAACCCTTTACAACTCTTGCATTATGTCATCAGCCGTGGGAACTCTGTTTTGTGTTTATACCCTGAGTCCTTATGGCTCTCCTTCCCTGTATTATTGTCTCACCCCTCTTTAAAGTTATAACTTTCATATGTATCATTACTTTGACCTGGGTGACTTTGGCCCTCTTTCATTGTTGGCCTGCTATTTGTTATATGCCTGGTAACGTGACGCGCAATGTTTTCCTTGCATTTCTGTAATATGCCTTATTTTGAATAAACTTGAATATGCAAAAAAAAAAAAAAAAAAAATTCCTTCAAATATCGTGCCTAGGAGGTCCCCATAACCTGCCCGTGAAGTGGCGAATTTCTAGGATGTATAGAGACACTTAAAAACAAAAAAATTACGTTTCAAATGACGGTAAATGCTTTTCCTTTAATCTATCCATAAACAACTGCTTGGGGCGGCAGTCTGTATGAAAAGGAGGAGACATTTTCGGACAGGCAGAAAAAGTTTAGTAATTTTTTTGGCTAAATTATTGTGAAACTTATGCAGGCTTTGGATGAAAGTAACAATAGGTGCTTTAAAATTGAGCCTTTAGCATCGGCAACAGTGCCGTCACACCGTAACCCCTCTGAGGATATGAATCGGATACAGGCGTCAGTGGCAGTGCACCCAAATATTGTGCTTTTGGTGCCAGGCCTGCAAGTACTATCATACAGTATCCCCTCTGTAGTATTGTGGAAGAATGCAGGGGTGGACCTTACGGTCCTATATTAGAAAGATATGAATCTGGTAAAGGCGTCAGTGCACCCAGATATTGTGCTTTTGGTGCCAGACTGCCAGCAAGTACTATCATACAGTAACCCTTCTGTAGTATTGTGGAAGAGTGCAGGGTTGGACCCTGCGGTCCAAAAAATTAAAATGATATAGATGTGGCACAGGCGTCAGTGCAGCCAAATATTGTGAATAGGAGAGATATATATATATATATATATTTAATTATACAGTGTGGGCGCCTGTTAATTAAATATTCAGTTAAAGTGCTAAGTAGGTGCTAATAAATAGTCAAATGCTGCCTATAGTATGGTAGAACACATATAAAACAACCAAAATATGTGTCAAAAAGGACAAAGGTAAAAAGCGAAACCATACGGCGCATCCAAATCGGTTAATAAGTTAATAGACGTATAAAATATGCTGGAGGGAGGAAGTGATTAATACCATTAAAAGTGTCTTATAAAACATCATTTAAAGTGCATGAGATAAAATCCAGGATCAAAGTCCAATGTGCAAAAAAAGTGCTCAAGTGTGTAACAGTTCAATACTCAAAGTAATGATAAGGGAAGATGTGTCGATCTTCTCCAAAGTGCTGGTGTCGAATTCTTTTATTCGTCAGTGTCCCTCAAAGAAAACACATCATAGAAAAATGATAGTGCAGATGGTTAGTGCAAAATTGATCAAATTAATAAAACCAAAATTTAGACCACTCACATTTGTGGGAGCCTACAGAATCCCGGCTCAAGGAAGAAGAGCTTGCGGCCAAATATAGGGTGACCCTTCCCTTCTTTCTGCCCATAATGGATGCGGTTCTAGAGCCCCACAGTATCAGGCTCAATGGGTATGACTTTGGGCTCTCTTAAAGGTGGAGACCCAGACCGTTTTATCTCGGCGGCAGTTGATCCATGTATCCAAGGAAAAAATAAATAAATAAATAAATAAATAAATAGGAGAAAAATGGCGAATGTGGAATTACAAACCAAAATATTTATTTGGAACAAGTAATAAAAAGGTAGGACAAGGTCTACCGAGACGCGTTTCGGCTTAAAAAAGCCTTCCTCAGTCGGTATAAGAACTTAATAATGTCCATAAAAAACAGTGTAAAAGTGAGAGTAAGAAAAAAAGTGTCCTCTTTTATAGTGCATCATGATGGTGTCTCTTCCGGCCACTCTGGCAGAGTGTCCGCTTCCTACTTCCGGTCACTCGACTTCCGATCGTTCGGATTTACCCAGTGATGCTTAGCGGTAAATACGAACTTTCAAAGAAAAAATTATGGCAAAATCGACGATCGCAATGACTGCGGACTCTTTAAATCGATTAATATCCGAAAACTATTAAAAACGAACAGTAAACGAAAGTATAAAACTTACATAAAATTCGAAGATAAAGGATCAAAACGGTATTTTGCTTCGTATGGTGTAACTATAGGTGAACCGGAAGTAAACAAGGAAATTTACCCAGTAAGGCCTTGCGGTAAGTTTCGGTTTCGATTTCATCCATACATATAACACAACAAAAAATTGGTCTCAGTTCGTCCAGAAGCATGGTCTTTTTACATATAGTACATAAAAATCGGTTAAAATCCGAACGCATAATGAACGAAAATACAGTGTATAAAAAAATACGAAAATAAAAAGCAGGCGACATTTATATAATCTCGACATAGGTTAACACAAAGTAAACAAGACGATTTTACCCAGTAAAGCCTTGCGGCATGTTTCAATTTAAAAGCATGATCTTTCTACACTCGACCTGTTAGATCGATAAATACCCGAACGAGTAAAGAACGAACAATACACGAAAATGTAATAGACGTAAAAAAAAAGAAAAAAAAAAAGAAAATCGGAAATAAAAAAATTAAGATAATCGGGCAGCATTTGGTGCTTCATATAATCTAGCGGTTAATAGATAGTTGGTATTTTTACCTAGTGAAGCCTTGCGGTTTCGATTTCATCTGTATATATATAGCTAAAAATCTAAATTTCATTAGAAGCAACAGCGATGGGGAACAGGATAACAGTATCAGGAGGCTATTAAAATACATGTCGAATAAAAAGTCTATTAAATAGTCTAAAAAATAAATAAATATAAGTATAAAAATGTGGAGGGGGATATTAAAACAGTAGTAATATATATCATAGGCTAAAAAGGGGCTATTTAGGATCTAATATAGAATGGGCAAACTGAAAGGAGGGCGAAGATCTAATTATAACAATCATAAAGGAATGGCAACCTGATATTAAAAGAGGGGAGGATATAGATAGAATCTAATCATTGAGGAAGTGGCACAGCTCAAAGTCTGAATTTAGTCCGTGAGGCTGAAGTGTATTCATTAAAAAAATCCACCTCATTTCTTCTTTTCCTAATCGTTTCTCCAGACTACCACCTCTCCAGAAAGGTTCTAATTTTTGAACTGCCATAAATAAGAGACCCTCTGGATGCTGACCATTTTTTAATTTAAAGTGTAGTGATACACTATGCTTATCAAACCCTTTTTTAATGTTTCGTACACGTTCCTGTATACGTATGTTGAGAGGTCGTGTGGTACGTCCCACATATTTAAGTCCGCAAGGGCAAGTCAGAACATATATAACGTTCTTAGAAAAACATGTCATTACTCCTTTGAGTTTAATTTTCTCACCATTCCTTTCAATTTCTGTTATTATTTGTTTTTTATTTTTAGTATTTCTACAATTTAGGCAATTTCCACATTGGTGAAAACCCGCTTGTACCCCAAAGTAATTAATTGTTTTCTTGTTTCCCACTTTATGCGTGAGTTCAATCTTCAGGTTCCTCACCCCTCTACATATAATACGTGGTATCGTTGGGAGAATGCCTCCCAACATGGGGTCCTTTTGTAAAATCGGCCAATGTTTCTTAATGCTCTTTCTAATCTCCTTATTAAGGGGATTATACGAAAATATGAACGGTACGCCCTCCATAGTTCTTGATGTTAAGTTCTCTTTCTTCTTCTTCAATAGATCCAATCTCTCCATTTGTCTAACCTTCATTCTAGTATTTTCCAAGATTTGCGTATTATACCCTTTCTCAACGAAATCTGAGTGTAATTTTGTTGACTGAGTGTCAAAGTCAGAAATATTCGTGCAATTCCTTTTCATTCGTAGGAATTGTCCTTTCGGAACGGCATTCAGCCATTGAGGTAGGTGGCAGCTCCTACGCTCTATAAAGCTATTACAATCGACCTCAGATATATATTACTACTGTTTTAATATCCCCCTCCACATTTTTATACTTATATTTATTTATTTTTTAGACTATTTAATAGACTTTTTATTCGACATGTATTTTAATAGCCTCCTGATACTGTTATCCTGTTCCCCATCGCTGTTGCTTCTAATGAAATTTAGATTTTTAGCTATATATACAGATGAAATCGAAACCGCAAGGCTTCACTAGGTAAAAATAAAAATACCAACTATCTATTAACCGCTAGATTATATGAAGCACCAAATGCTGCCCGATTATCTTCATTTTTTTATTTTCGATTTTTTATATCGATTACATTTTCGTGTATTGTTCGTTCTTTACTCGTTCGGGTATTTATCGATCTAACAGGTCGAGTGTAGAAAGATCATGCTTTTAAATTGAAACATGCCGCAAGGCTTTACTGGATAAAATCGTCTTGTTTACTTTGTGTTAACCTATGTCGAGATTATATAAATGTCGCCTGCTTTTTATTTTCGTATTTTTTATACACTGTATTTTCGTTCATTATGCGTTCAGGATTTTAACCGATTTTATGTACTATATGTAAAAAGACCATGCTTCTGGACGAATTGAGACCAATTTTTTGTTGTATTATATGTATGGATGAAATCGAAACCGAAACTTACCGCAAGGCCTTACTGGGTAAATTTCCTTGTTTACTTCCGGTTCACCTATAGTTACACCATACGAAGCAAAATACCGTTTTGATCCTTTATCTTCGAATTTTATGTAAATTATACTTTCGTTTACAATAGTTTTCGGATATTAAATCGATTTAAAGAGTCCGCAGTCATTGCGATCGTCGATTTGCCGTAATTTTTTCGTTGAAAGTTCGTATTTACCGCTAAGCATCACTGGGTAAATCCGAACGATCGGAAGTTGAGTGACCGGAAGTAGGAAGCGGACACTCTGCCAGCGTGGCCGGAAGAGACACCATCATGATGCACTATAAAAGAGGACACTTTTTTTCTTACTCTCACTTTTACACGGTTTATGGACATTATTAAGTTCTTATACCGACTGAGGAAGGCTTTTTTAAGCCGAAACGCGTCTCGGTAGACCTTGTCCTACCTTTTTATTACTTGTTCCAAATAAATATTTTGGTTTGTAATTCCACATTCGCCATTTTTCTCCGATTTTTCCTTGGATACATGGATCAACTGCTGCCGAGATAAAACGGTCTGGGTCTCCACCTTTAAGAGAGCCCAAAGTCATACCCATTGAGCCTGATACTGTGGGGCTCTAGAACCGCATCCATTACGGGCAGAAAGAAGGGAAGTGTCACCCTATATTTGGCCGCAAGCTCTTCTTCCTTGAGCCGGGATTCTGTAGGCTCCCAAAAATGTGAGTGGTCTAAATTTTGGTTTTATTAATTTGATCAATTTTGCACTAACCATTGCACTATCATTTTTCTATGATGTGTTTTCTTTGAGGGACACTGACGAATAAAAGAATTCGACACCAGCACTTTGGAGAAGATCGACACATCTTCCCTTATCATTACTTTGAGTATTGAACTGTTACACACTTGAGCACTTTTTTTGCACATTGGACTTTGATCCTGGATTTTATCTCATGCACTTTAAATGATGTTTTAGAAGACACTTTTAATGGTATTAATCACTTCCTCCCTCCCGCATATTTTATACGTCTATTAACTTATTAACCGATTTGGATGCGCCGTATGGTTTCGCTTTTTACCTTCTGCCAAATATTGTGCCTTTCATGGCAGCAAGTGCATTCACACCGTAACCCTTTTGTGGTATTGGGGAAGAGTTCAGTGCTGGAGGTTTTGTGAATGCAGAAGACATCCCCGATCTATTCCGTTAAGTCAGCATCAGGGGATTGATAACTGCTGATCCAGGACAGATTCATTTTTATAAATGTCAGCCGGTGTACAGAGTCGGTGGAGAGACGCACTCTTTTGTCTGTGACAAAACCTCCAGTGGCACTGAACGTCCTTTCAGAAAGCACGCTGGATGAAGGGCAACCTAGTAGCTGCATAGCATATTGGCTAAGTTCTGGCCAGTGATCCAATCTCAACACCCAGTGGATCATCTGCTGGAAAGGTATCCAGGTCTGCCCTTGCCCCTAGGTAGTCCTGCACCATATGGTGAAGAAGCTGGCAATGGGTGCCTACATTTGATGTCCCTGGGCGTCGTGGACTAAAAAAAAAAAAAAAAAATGCATCAGTCAAGTGGCCCTGGCCTTCACCACTATTCCTCTGATCATCCGCAGCCTCAGAAGTACGTGTGTCATCACTTGTGTAACACCTTTCCAGGCACTGGTAGGTTACCAAGTGTCGCTTTAGAGCGTCCTAAAGTTTTTTCATCCTGTGCTCCCTCTGTGCGGGCAGGATGAGCTCTGCAACTTTACCCTTGTATCGTGGATCAAGAAGGGTTGCCAACCAGTAATGATCCCTCTCCTTGATAGCACGAATCCTAGGGTCCTTCAGCAGGCTTTGCATTATAAGGGAGCCCATGCAGCGTAGGTTGGAGGTGGCATTAGCTTCCGAGTCTTCCTGGTCAATTAGGGTGACCCCATCATGCACGTCCTCCTCCCAGCCACACACTAGCCCTTGAGGGGCACACGAAACCCTCCCTTGAGGAATCCCCACCTTCATTGCCCCCACTACTTAAATATTCCTCCTCCTCCTCATCATCATCCTCCTGTCTGATCTGAGTAGGACCCGCTGGAATGCTGTCTGCGGAAAGACTGGGGCCTTGAGAGCTAGGGAAGGCATCCTCTTCCTCCCGCTGCTCTGCCTCTAGAGCCACATCTATAATTCCCTGCAGAGTGTGCTCCAGCAGGAACACTAAAGGAATTGTGTCACTGATGCATGCATGGTCCCTGCTCACCATCCTCGTTGCCTCCTCAAATGGTGACAGTACAGTGCATGCATCCTTGATCATCAGCCACTGCGGGGGGGGGGGGTAAAACAAGTTGACCTGAACCTGTCCTTGATGGCCCTCTGCTGCTTGTGTAGATGCTGCAGCATTGCTAATGTCGAGTTCCACCTGGTGGGCATGTCACAGATCAGACGGTTTGTGGGAAGGTGGAATTCGCTTTGAATTTCTGCCAGGCGAACGCTTGCTGGGAATGACCGTCTGAAGTGGCTGCAGACTTTTCTGGCCTGGCTGAGAAGCTCTGCCAGCCCTGGGTACTTGGTTAGGAAATGCTGTACCACTAGATTTAGGGCGTGTGTTAGGCATGGTACATGCGTCAATTTACCCTTGGGTAGGGTGGAGAGAAGGTTGCTGCCATTATCACAGACGATCATTCCCGGCTGAAGCTGGCATGGTGTTAACCATCTCTGCACCTGGCCCTGCAGAGCTGACAGAATTTCTGGCCCAGTGTGGCTCCTGTCCCCTAAACAAACCAGCTCTAGCACAGTATGGCTTTTTGCTTGAGCCATTGCGTAGACCCTGTCAGGCGTCGGTTTAACTGCCACTTCGCCAGAGACAGAGAAGGAGGAGGAGGAAGAGGGAGAGGTGTTGATGAAGCAGACAGACCTCATACAAGCAGCTTTCTGGAGGCGTGGTGGATGAACAAGCTCCAGCACAGAGCCCAATCTTGGATCCTTCCCAGCTGCAATCAGAGTTACCCAGTGTGCCGTGAAGGAAATGTAACGACCCTGTCCATGCTTGCTGGACCACGTGTCTGAAGTCACATGCACCTTGTTGCTGACTGCCTTTCCCAATGACTGGATAACATTGTCTTCCACGTGCTGGTATAGTGCTGGAATGGCCTAGCGTGAAAAGGAATGGCGTTTTGGAACCTGCAACTGTGATACAGCACATTCACGGAAGGGAGCAGAGTCCACCAGCTGGAAAGGCAGCAGCTGCAATGCGAGTAATTTTGCCAAGCTGGCATTTAGACCCTGTGCTTGGGGATGGTTGGGACTATATTTTTTCTTACGCTGCAGCAGCTGCGGCAACGTAATCTGACTGCGCAAATCTTCAGCTGATGGGATGATGTCACATTGTGAGGAAGGACCTGGGTACATCCATTACTGTAGCATCATCCGTCAGTGGAGGTTGTAGGCAATGACATGGCAGGACATACAGTGGGGGGGTAGAGATAGATGAGGAGGAGGACCTACGCAAAGTTTTGCGCCAACGGGATGTGTAGCGGGTGTTCATATGTCGCCTCAAGCACGTGGTACCCAAGTGTCCGGTGTCTTTCCCACGCTTCAGCCTCATCTGACAGATTACAAATAGCAACGGTGCGCTCTGCTGCACATTTCTTAAAGAACTCCCAGACAACAGCGCATGTGTGCTTTGAGACAACAGCGCTCTGCACCGGAGCAGCTCTGACATGTGATGCCTTCGACTGGCTAGTGCTACGGTTGGTCATAGAAGATGTTGTGCCTCGTGTTTGCTGTGCCTCCTCCTCACTTGATTCCGCTGTTCGATCAGGAACCCAGGTGGAGTCAGTGACCTCATCATCAATGTCATCTTCACCCCCTATCTCCTCGTCACTGGAGCCAACTTGGCAGTATGCTGCAGCTGCTGGGGCAACATGAGTGCCAGTTATTTGTGTGTCATCACTGGCACCCCCTTCCTCTAGGTTGATTAAATCTCTGAGGTTGAGGAAGGGAGTATAATCAGAGCACTGTACTTGCTGCCGCGAGGCTACGGCAGGAGTAGCTGTGGACATGGAGGCTGCATTAGATGCTTTGGCAGCTGAGGTGGACTGTAAAGCACTAGAAGCCTGGCTGGCAGAGGACTCGGAGGATGATGATGGCCTGGTTAGCCAATCCACCAAGTCCTCTGTATGTTGCTGCTGCTTAAGACGGCCAGCACCAGTTAGAAAGGACAAGCGTGCCCCTGCAGAGGATGCACCACGACCAGAGGCACAGCCTCCCGCCACAGGGGCTGCTTGCCCTCTTATTTGTGTCTGAGAGCGTCTGCCTGTCCTTTCAGACATGGTGAGTGATGTATAAAGATTAATCTATACCAGAGTTGACTCAGTTCTGTATATATTTAAAGATTTACAGAACTCTGGTATAACTCAGTGAGACACCCTGATAGCCAGTGACAAGACACAGATTACAATTCCCTCCTATAAATCAGTGAGACCCCGATTGGTGGGAGTGAGAAGCCACAGATTACAAATCTCAGAAACCTCCTATAAAATCAGTGAGACCCCCTGATGGGTGACAGCCAGTGAGAACAGACGGATTATAACAATTCCCAAATGTTGTTTTGTAGAAATTTGTGATCCCCAAAATAATTGCTAGCACAGTGACAAGACACACATCACCTGAATTCCCAGATATTTGGTAGAAATTAGATTCTCCCTCCCTCGGTAGCGTGGCAGACGGCAGTAAGAACACACAACAATCTCCTATGAAATCTCTCAAATGCATGCTGAAGCGGTGCGTGGAAACCTTAGTGTGCTGCGGGACTTAGCTCTGTGAGCCTATGATTGGCATACTGTTGAACCTGTCTTGCACCAGACCTGTGGTCAGGTGCAAGGCTGTAGCCAATTACGAGCTTCAGGCCAGTGTAAAAGTGCATTGTGGTCAAACACCCAGAAATGTTCGGAGTTCACGAGCAGACCGAACAGGCTAAGTTCAGTCCGAACTCCGAACCGAACAGCTCATCCCTAGTGAAGAGGCACCAGAATGAAAGAGACACTGATGGAGCGAAGAGAGAGATCGGAAGAGAACCAGGAGAGAGCAACGTCACTGAGGCCAAGTTGACACAGCACGAGGAGCAGGAGAGGGTGGTCAACCATGTCAAATGCAGCAGAAAGATCAAGAAGCAGCAGGGAGAAGTGACCTTTAGTCACCTTGGTCAGAGTAGCAGTCTCAGCAGAGCGCTGGGAGAAATTAAAGTTGTAATTTTCTGTAGATAAAAAAAGGACTCCAAGCAATAATGTTTCATGGAAATATATGTAACATGAACGCAGAGGATGTGCAACAATTAACCCTTGCACTGCTGAGGACGTGTGGGGAACGTCCTCGTTGACTAAGGAAAGATAAGGGTTCCTTTGAACCCAGATATCTCCCGACTGTTTTCAGCTAGCAGGGTCATGTTTGGTATCATTAGAAATGCCAGAGCATGGCCTTTCCAATCATACCAAAACATGACCATAAGAAAAAAAAAAAAAAAAAAAAGGAAAAACACATTTTTCTTTTCTAAGACGTGAAATGGCTCAGCAGTGAAGGGGTTAAAAGCCTTACATTATTACAAAGGAGCTGGAACATATAGACTGTGCAACACATTGATTGGAGTGATGCAGTCTGCCTTAGCACAGGAACTGTAGGTTTCTTAAACATTCTTCTGAATTAAAAATGGACAGATTCCCTGTGACAAATCTCTGTACCCCAACAGGGTCACATCTGCCAATGCCGCTTCCTCGCAGGACCAATATTCTAACCCAGCCAGACTCCCATGCCTTCCTCCAGTCCTTAGACGACGCTTAAGAACTGGGACACAGAACCTGCTAGCATCCCTGAGAAATAAGGCAACGCTGTAAATCTGTGGTTTTTGGGTTTGATTAAAAGCAAACCAGTTCCATTTCTGAGACATTTATACAGTCACACATAGGTCATTTACATACACAAAATCACAACAATCTTCTAAGGGAGGTTTTGGTGGAATCCAAATTATGTTTAATTTAACAATCTACCTAAATCTTAGATTGCATACAGACTGAAATCAAACATTAATGTAACATTTCAAGACCATGCTGATTATGATAACAGATTACACAGAAACACTGGACAGATAATGAAGTATTTGCATAATCCAGATTGAGCTAGAGCAATACAATTAGGTGTGTGTAAAGAAAGAAGATTCAAACTAAATCACAAAGACTAGACAATGCATTCCTACAACACATTCTGCACACAAGAGGGCAATGAAAATAATAACGAAGCTCATGCCTGCACCCCAAACTCATTCATGCCCACGCACCCCAAATCCAAAGTGACACATGTCACATTCCCCAAGCAATAAGCAGCCAGTGGAAGAGTTTAGAGTGTCCTGATGACAGGTTTGGGAAACACTAACAGGCCAGATTTTGCAGATCTCCTTGGGGGAAATGCAGACTGCATCCTGCAATCACTGATCAGCAAATCATATCACCTGTGCAGTGCTTCAGATATCTGGCAAACCTGGCCTGTTAGGGGGACCTGAGGACAGGTTGGGGGATCAGATGAGTGTCATTGTAGAGCGGAAGGAACGTCCGTGAGAGTGGATGTTCATTCCACTCGACACCTGTCTGCCACCTCACTGAGCGCAGACAGTGCGTTCAGCACTGCAAGGCGTGATCCTCCTATGGAGGATTGCGCTTTGAAGCTCTGTCGACGCGCGTCCTAGCACTTTGACGGAGAGTGCTGCTGCACAGACACAGCACGGATGTAATGGACCCCTCCTGGTCCGCAATATTGACTCCACAGCAATAAAACTAGCAGCAATGTGCCGCTTGGAGAAATTCTTATTTTATTTTATAACCTGGTCATGTTTTCTAGCCCTGGAAAGATCAGGGGATCTGGCCTTTCCAATGACACTAAAACAAAACTCCTATGGTTCAAGAGATAACGGGGGTACAAAAGGACCCCAGCATCTGAGATTCTCCTGCCAGGGAGGGAGAATCCCGCTTGACGTCATCTGGTGCATGCGCGACAAAGCCCATGGCTGGGGTGGGGCCGTCCCAAAACTAGAGCTAACATGCAACATGTTTGCACACGGTGGTTGAAAAACCAGATCAACAGTCAGTCCCCCTGCTGCATGTGATGCCTACCTCCCCCACAGGCAAGTGTCCCAACTGTCTAGTGTGGGCACTGGGCCCCATGGTATCCACAGTAGTTCTGCCCCTGCATGCCAGCTCACGTAAAAGTTGGCAACATTAGGCTGTAGGTTTAGATCTCTCACGTCAAAGGGACGGTTATTAAATACTCAGTTATTCGAGAATGCCTGTGCAATTGAGGAAATATACTTAAAAGGGATATGCAGGTCTAGAAAAAAATATGTAGTTGACATTTATACAATCTTTAAAACTTTATACTAGTCTATAGGTCTAAAAATGTGTAAAAGAAAAGGTTTTTTTCTTTCTTTAAACTGTTCTGGCCACGCACCTTATCTAGGGGTGTTTCTTCAGCTCCCACTTCCTGAATATTCCCCACCCATCAAAGCTTCACATGAACTAGCACAAGCCGTGCACGTGAAACCCTGTGCAAGCTCAGGACCTCAGACTGAGGAATTGAATATTAACCGACTCTGCATCTGAAAGCAAAACACACTCATGCTTGCTCACTCACTTGCACCCTTTTGTGGTTTACATACCGTCTCAAACTCCCACAGACACTCTTGCACTTTTTCTTGCAGTCTTTACTTGCTGCATCTTAGCTCCCCCCCCCCCCTCTCCCGGTGTACTGATTTCTGTTTTTCACTCCCAGCCATTGCAGAGACGGGGGAAGGAGTTACAGATTGGAATGGCGCTCAGCCCCGCCTCCACTTGGCTCACAGTGCAGGAGAGAGGTGGAGCAACTCCGTCGCACATGCTCAGTGCATTTATCTATACACCGATTGGTTAGCTCAAAGTACCTCCTGAGGGGAGTGTGGAAAACACCAAGAAAAGCAAATCAGGTACATATGAATGGGGGAAAAAAAAAAAAAAAAAAAAAGGATTTACTTGCTTTTTATGATGCCGAATGACACCGACTCATTCAAAAAGGCATTGCACATATTTAAAAGCACACTAGCAAAGCACGCATGTCCCTTTAAACTTCTTGAACACGAGGCATTAAATATATGGAAAGTCTGAAATAAAGTGCGTTCGTCCAAAAAGACCTTGTGCATCTGCTCTTAAGGGATGAAGTACTGCATCTTTCCTTGAGATATCATGAATAGATTTCCTACATATTTATAGACCGAAAACTTTGCCAAGAAAAATACAGAAGAATTGGCACCGAATGTTGAAGTTCACAGCCAAGTCGGGGGTTAGTGAATAACCTCTTCAGTCTCTTGCGCACACATAAGGTGTATAGGAAAAAATAATTAACCAAGGTTTTGCGATTATGCATGAGTGGAATGCTATCCTACCGGACTCTCTTCTCATGCCTTGCAGCCGATTGTTACACTGACTAGAAATGTGCATTTTGTTTTGTTATTCAGATGTAAAGCACATTCTTTGTTTCCAAAAAAAAACGAAAAATCAGCTGTCCAAATTAACGAATCGGCCAAAAATTCAAGTCGTGGTAGCATAACGAAAAGGAAACATCGGAAAAAAAAAAATGAACTGAAAAAGATCAAAAGGGGCAGGGGGTTATTTTTCCATTGAAACCTATAGGATTTGCCCTATTAGGAAGCCTAAAAAATCCTTAGACTTTGTGCTGCAAGTGAAAAAAATAACCTGTTGGAAGAAAACAGATTCCTCCCCCCCCCCCCCATTGAAACCTATAGGATGCGCCTGATTAGGGTTAGAATTTCTACCCAATTTTCAGTTCACTAGAACTCACCTGATGATTAAACCTGTATCGGTTTCAATGGGGGGGGGGGGTGGAATCTGTATTAAATTTTTTTTTTTTTTTAACAGTTGAAATAAATAAGGTCAACCTTTATCCTCCAGATGTTTTTGAACTTTGATGCTCAACTACTCCGTTTGACTGAGCCTCAAGGGAACCAAAGGTCCAAAACATCTGGCCGACTAAAGTTGCTGACAACTGCTGAGGCTGGCGTCAGATGAGCACGATATTTGCGCCTGTACTGACCCGTGTCCATCGCAGCGTTGTGACGATGCAACAGGGCCGGTCACCTGCTTGTGCACGCACACGAAATGCGTGCGCAGCAAGCGTCTGTTATCCAAGCCTCTCCGGCAAAGCGCTAGGACACGCATTGACAGAGCTGCAAAGCGCGATTCTCCATAGGAGGATCTTGTTTTTGCAGCGCTGAGCAAACTGAGTGCACTCAGCTAGGTAGCCAGACGGGCGTTTAGTGGAAGGAACGTCCACTCTCAAAAGATGCTCGTCTGACACTAGCCTGAAGGCCAATGAGATCCCTACCATCGGATGGGTTATCACAGGGAATATACACCTAGCGCCACTTTAAGATAACCTAGTAGGGGACACGGAGACTAGGACACACACTCTTTTTGCATTGTAACCATTTATCATCCATACCTCAAAAAAAAAACCAAAAAAAACCACATTAAACACAGCTGTAACAAATTGAAAGAGAAAGAATGTCAGAATACCGTGTAAAACTGAAAATCATAATGAAAGTTGCATTTTCCAGACAGTTCCCTTGGAAAAATTAAAGAAACCCAAGAACAGGTTCAAGTTAAAAGAGGAAACTTTCATTCCCATAAGGAAAAAGTATAAAATTAGGAAACACTTGGGTTTTTAAAATAGAATGAAGTTTCTGGGGCAGGGGCTGCTATGACAGCTGTTAAAGCTATAAGCTGTGAAGAACTGGAGTGCGGAGTCAGGTCTGCCTGAATGATGAAGCAACAGATGCTATTGGAGAGGAATTAATCACTGACAATGACAGCAATGGATTAAAAGGACAAACAAAAACAACACCAATAAACCACACCTTTGGGTTTGCTTTTTTAATATTTTATTACAGTAGGATACGCCTGAGAAAGACAGGTAACCCTCCCTCCCACAAATAAGACAATTCAATATAAATCATTTGAGTGGCAAGTTACATCTGCTTGTAATTAAGGCACAAAATAAACAGAATGCAGCAGTAAAAGGGGTTTAATCATTCCAGGACCACGGAAAATGTAGTTTAAATAAATAAAATAGATCCCAATCCAAACGTTGGAAAAAAAAAATATATAAAAGTATAGGTTAGAAGAAAAACTCCAACCCTGGTAAAAGTAATGATGGCAATCGCAAACAAAATACTACAACTAGACACCATTTCTCGTTTTCCCCCGCCAACCCTCTTTGGATGGATATAAAAAAAAAAAAAAAAAACACAACACGAAACACATGAGACCCTGCCAAAGGATTTGTTTCCTATAATGCAGCACTGGTAATTGGAAGTGGAAACCAGGATTATAGGATTTTATGTGTGAAGGAAGATCAGGTTCCTTTAAAACTTTGGTATTACTAGTCTGTCACTGGTATCCACATGGCATAGACTTGCTGGCACCCATGGAGTGTTTAACACCTACACTGGCCAGCATGGGATAGACATCAGTTTGTAGGCTGACAGTGATAGATATTAGAAGAAACACAAGTGTACTCTAGCTTTGGATTTCCCACAATATAGCAAACTTTATCCAACATCTGAGTTTAGCCTTTGGCTTTGAGAGCAATCAATTTGGCTCAGTTTTTGGATTTTATTTAAAGTATTAGCTTACCTACAAAAAATAAGTTGTGAATAAATCTCGCCGTCAATTCGGGAGTGAATACGTAGTCCTTAGATAAGAATATTCACTTTTGGTGTTAACGTTTTGGTCCCGAAAGGTTTATGGTGAATGCCATGGCTTCTAACAAGTATTAGACAAAACATGCCATTTGTGGACCAATATGCTCCTTCAATGTAGGCACATTTGTTAGATTGATGCATATGCCATTAAAACTGGTATAGAATCTTTTATACAATTACCAACACTGCCAAAAAGGTGCACTTCCCGGTGAGAGTTACCATTTCAATAAAATCTGCATTTATCCAGCTGACAAGTGACAGCCCAACTCTTCCAGTGCCTCAAAACGCAAAAGAAAATAAAAAAAGAAACCCAATAGAAAATCCAGAATTGTCATAAGCAATCATGTGCAAATTCTGCCACCAAAGTGGTTCAGAAATGTGAAATAGCCAACCTTCTGCACAATTTCATATCAAATACATAGTAAAAAAATATTTAATAAAAATAGCTAAAAACACACTTATTGCACTTGCAACACATTTCTTTTAAATATCAACCAGATAGCAAAGCCTTTGTGTCCATGTGTGTTTAACACTCCTTGGTCGGGAACCACGTAACATAAAGCACCACAATTTAAATGATGGTCCCCAAGCAGTGAAGTGGTCATCGTTAGCTTTGCAATTGATAAGAGTCAGTGCTCATTCAGGTACACAAGACGACCCATGCTCCCACCCTCCCAAGACCTAAGCGGCTTGTGCCTTTGGTTCGCAAATCTGAGCCATTCAAGAAAGCCTTTGGTGTTTGGTACATCGCACTTAAAAACACAGACGTTGGGTCTTTCCACCATGCTGTCCCACAAGAGCTCCTGAGAAAGAAGTGGCTTTGCTATAAGCTGCACACATCACCTGAGTCTTCTGTCCCTAGTTCTTGGCAGTGACCAGCCATGGTCCACATATGTATCAAACTGCTGCACTACAACCCCACTTCTAGCATTGACAGCTGGTGAAGTAGAACGTTTTGCAGGGCAGTTCTAGCACTCCTTCATATGAACGTGGACTTCCTCAAACCTGTGCCTCTGCCAAAGCTGTAGGGTGAGAGTCTGGACTTTGTGCACAGTCTAACCCATTACAGGAAGCTACATTCTCTGTCCGTTAACTGTATTGCCCAAGACCTCTGCAAGTTGCCAAAACAGCCTTTACATTTATTAAATAAAGTGGTGATCAGAGCAGCTTACTTTAGTAAAGCAACTATACCAAGATGTTGCACTTGAGGTTCTAAAACAGACCAGGGCAAGCAGAAGACCATGAGACAGCCACGGACTTCTTGAACAGTCACCTGGTTATGGCATTTTGACCTACAAACATGCCACAGAAGCACATTCATTGTAGCAAGGTCTAGATAAAAAGGCCTCCAGATCAGAGTTGCCATGCAACATTGTCCAGACTGTCAGCTCTTAGGAACAGGAAGCTCTAGTATCACAGCGTGCCTCAATCACTGCAGTTTGGGGCTTCCATCGAAAATCCTAGGTATAGTTTGCATAGAACACACTTTACATTTCCTAAAAGCATAATAATTTAACCTATATTTCTCAAATGCTGGTTTTACCAACACAAGGATACCAATAAACAAATGGGACACTAATTAAAAGAAAAAAAAAAAGTCTAAAAATGTAAATCATGAAGTAGGTTCACTGTCTAAAAGAAAGTTATTTGGATTCCTCGTGAAGTTCCAGTAAAAATCTGGAGCAAAGGAGGAAACAGCACAGGCAATAGCAACAGAGAACCCACACTTTATATAGTCCAACATCAGATAAATCTGGATTGGAAAGTATTCAAGAAAATCAGATGAACAGTTCCTCCATGTTTGGACTAGAACCACTTTCCTGCCTTGGACGGTCTTTGGGAGAATCCTTAAATTTTCTCATCTTTTTGTTTAAATAAAAATACTGTTAAAGTTATTCTCCCAGAAAGGCCATCTTGATCCGAAACCATTAAAATGCAATTGCGGTCCCTCTGAAAATTGGCTCTTTTGTCGTCTATAGGGGAAATTTGTTTAAAAAAATAAAAAGGTGTCCATATTGGAATCCCTCCCTCCCATGAACACGTAACGTAGTGTCAGAATCAGACAGGGTTTGTTCCTTTCACCTTTCTTTTTGGGGAAAATTCTTTGGCAGTGCAAAGGAATATGCCGGAGAGGTGGTTTAGGCCTCAGATGCAGCCTGGGGCTTGAGTTCAGCCTTTTCCATTGCTGTTCCATAAGGTAGGGAGCGTTTAAAGAAGCCAAGCTGGAGGAAAGGAAATAAAATGGTTCAGTTCCAGTACACCGCTTACCGACAAACACCGGAAGGTTTCACAGTTACAGGTTTTATAAAACGCTAACAAGTTCCATAACACTGTACTATGGGAGAGGCAGAATAACAAATACAAGATAAACATATGGAACAGTAGGAAGGAGGACCCCCCAAGACCATACAATCCAAGAGGAGAGGGGCGACACACTAGATGGGGGTAAATAGAAAACATGAAGTAGCGTGAGGTATGTGGGCTGAATGGGGGGGTGGGTGGAGTAAGAAATGAACAGGGGGGGGGGGGATTAAAACAGAAGCCTATCGGTTCACTCCAGTAATGTGTTTTCAGAGACTTCTTGAAGGACTGGAGAGACTGGGAGAGTCAAATATTGCAGGGGAGGGAGTTCCATATAAATGGGGTAGCTTGGGAGAAGAAGTCTATAAGGCGAGAGTTGGGGGTGCGGGTCTGAGGAGATAACGTCAGATCGTTGGCAGAGTGAAGTGGTCAGGATGGGATGCAATTTAAGGGAGATTTAGGCAGGACCACATTTATGGCAAGCTTTGTATGTGAGCACCAGTATTCTGAATTGGATTCTAAAGGAAACACGGAGCCAGTGTAGGCATTCGTAACAGACAAAAAGGTACCATATACAAATCTTGACATTCGGAGCTCCACTCACCTTATATAGAACATATATAAGCAGAGCAAGCAGCAGAAGACCAATTAAAATGGCCAGAATTATAATCCACAGCGGGACACCATAGCTGCTCTCTGGTTTGGTCCAGTAGATTGTTGTGTTGACCTAAAAAAAGAAAAACGAAAACTACTGCTTAATGGAAGTTAATTTCAAAGCCCCTTTGACATCTAATGTACGGTTTACTCTTAACCTCACTGGCGGTGTTCCCGGGTTAAATTTCACCGCTGAGAGCGGTAAACCCAAGACACACTCTGGCTGTATACATCACCTCTGCAATCTCGACCTCCTACTTCCTGGATTCCTTCGAGAGGAAGGAACCAGGAAGTAATGAGGTCGCGGTCGCCGGAGGAGACAGCTGGGGACATCGAGGGAGTGCAGGGAGAGGTGATGTATCCATTGGCATCCCGAGTGCTGCTCGGGATTACCGCTTCCAACTTGAGATGCTGCGGGGGGGGGGGGGGGGAAACTGACCGCTTTCAGACAGGGAATTTCATAATCAAATAGAGATTTCACCTGCAATAGTCATAAAATGGAACGTGCAAGTATAAAGACTTTGAAGTTCTAATAAATGGCTAAAGAGAAATTACGGGCTATATTACAAAGTTGGTGCTAACTTAACCTGAGCCATTGTAAACTGAACTCCATTGACTGTAATGGCTCGGGTAAGTTTAACAGCTCTGGTTAAGTTAGCACCAAGTATGTAATATGGCCCTACATGTTTTGCAAATGATCTTAATGATCTTAACATGTGGATTCCCTTTACGTATTTAAATGTTTCTATCATATCTCCTCTGTCGTCTTTTTTCCAAGCTGTACAAGGTAGAGGAAGGGAGTATATTTAAAAGGAAACAAAGTAGCAAAACAAGAGGACATAGTCTTAGATTAGAGGGGCAAAGGTTTAACAGTAAAATCAGGAAGCATTATTTTACTGAGAGGGTGGTGGATACATGGAACAGTCTTCCAGTAGAAGTGGTAGAGGCCAAAACAGTAATTGAAGTTAAGCAAGCATGGGATAGGCATAAGGCTATCCTAAACAAATGATAAATCCAGGTAAAGTATCCATGTAATTGGGCAAACTAAATGGGCCGAAAGGTTCTTATCTGCCGACATTTTCTATGTTTCTATGAGGAAAAAAGAATCTGGAACAATAAAAAAATTTCTAGGGTTGTAAAAGAAAAAAATACAAAAAACTATTTATAAAGGGTTTTACCAGGAAGGATACATTGAGATTTCTCGTTCAAGTATGTCCTGGGTTCAAGAACTTGGTTACAGAATACAAAGTAGTAAAATGCAAGATGTTAACACAAAACACACACAGATTATATTTCCTACATATTTATTTTCTGTTAGTCATTATGTTACATGTTTACAGGTGCATTCTGTATTGAGGTATTTTAATAGGGAACTCTTAAGGGACTTTAGACTGGGGGAAGATTTGATGCCGTCTGGGAGGTTATTCCATAATTGCGGTGCTCTGTAGGAAAATGAGGATCGAGCTGCTTTTTGTATTGTGGTATTGCAAGTAAGGTGCTGGTCCTGGACCGGAGGGAACTGCTGAGGGAAGCAGCCTAGTCAGGTAGGGTGGTAGCTTCCCAGAAAAGCTCAATGTGGGCAAGTCCATAGGAAAATTAACACCATGTAGAGTGTCGTTTATTAAAAAAAATTTACTCTACATTATTCAGAGTCTCTTATGTGGTGAAAATCGATACTGCTCAACTTTCAAATTGTTCACTAAAAACCCAGATTGTGTCTAATACCACAGTACAGTATTGTGAAACAAAGGATAGTCCGAAGCCTCCAAGCACTATGAGGTAGACCTCTTCATACAGAATGTGTAATCTCTGCCATCTTGTGGCCAACTACAGTCAAGAAACTCAAATATATACTTCATTATTGATTGGAGCTTGCATAGTTGATCATATTTAAATTATATTATCACATTTGTTTAATGAAAAAAGATGGAAGTTTCAAAAGATCTGATACAAAAAAAAAAAAAGTCGATATACATTGTATTACCATGGCCATTATTTCAATCAAAGATCCACTGCAGTTTATGGTCCCCGGCCCATTGCATAACAAGCTAACAAAAGGTATCCGACACACGTCATAGGCTTTCCTTCCAATACACAGAAGACAACCCCTTTGTGAAGATGTTCTTTTGTATGAACAACTACTGCCCTGTTCATGGCTTCCCACATTTAATAGACCATCCTCCTTGCTTACAAGTACAATGTGACCATAAATGCAAGGTTGTCACAAAAAAAAATAAGGATCGTTTAGTTGGGGTCTACTTCTAAAAGTATGCATAAAAAAATAAAAAGGTATTCTAGAAAGATATTATACCTGAGGGGCACCTCTTTACCAGTCCCCCATTCTCCAAACAGCCATCTATTGACATGGTGTATAACACCAATAGCAAACGCTTATATTGTGGGGCATTTATTATTATCATCATCATCATTTATATAGCGCCAACAGTTTCCGCAGCACTTTACAATAACCAAAGGGAAATAGATACATGGAAACAAGAGGCATAGAGGGCCCTGCTCATAGGAGTTTACAATCTAGAGGGATTGGGGTTGAGGAAGACTAGGAATTTTACTAGATAGCAGGATCATTAGTGCCAGTGGTTTGGGAATGGTGAGGCCATAGAAGCAGCTTCAATCATGTGTGATTAGGGGAGCAGAGGGAAGAGTTGCATCTATGATGCGATACGCTAATCTGAAGAGATGGATTTTGATGGATTTCTTGAAGGCCTGAAGGTTAGGGGAGAGTTTAATAGGGCGAGGCAAGTCATTCCACAGGACCGGAGCTGCCCTTGAGAAGTCTTGGAGGCGAGAGTTGGTTGTGTGTGTGTAGACCGATGACAGGTGGAGATCACCTGCTGACCGGAGTTGTCTAGACGGGACGTGCTTGCGGAGTAACGAAGACACATCCCTCCATGAATTATCATCTCACTATCCGGTCTTATTCTACTCCCATTGTCCCCTCAGCACATCCCATTCATCTTCACTTTGGTTTTTATGCCCCCCCCCCAATTGCTTTCCAGTTAATTTCCCTGATCTTTGTCAAAATATATATATTTTTGATTTGGCTTGCCAACCAATTTTGAAATTCATGGGCCTTCGTGAAGAAGTTTCAGTTAGCCATGTAGGACTTTCCAGAATCTTATTTGAACATTCATCTTTTGTATTTACATCCCGCGCTTCAACTGTTTTACCATGTAATATAGTCACTCGTCACTTTACAGTGAAGTGTTGGAAACAAAATAGCAAAACAAGAGGACATAGTCTTAGATTAGAGGGGCAAAGGTTTAAAAGTAACATCAGGAAGCATTATTTTACTGAGCGGGTGGTGGATACATGGAACAGTCTTCCAGTAGAAGTGGTAGAGGCCAAAACAGTAATTGAATTTAAGCAAGCATGGGATAGGCATAAGGCTATCCTAAACAAAAGATAAATCCAGGTAAAGTATCCATGTAATTGGGCAGACTAGATGGGCCGAAAGGTTCTTATCTGCCGACATTTTTCTATGTTTCTAAGTGTTCAATATTCCAAGAAATCAAAAAGGAACCTAAAAAATTGTCAAGAGTCCACAGAAGACAAAGCCTTGCTTTGAATATTTAATATAGAGTCTGGTCCAAGGCTGGTGTCAGATGAGCGTTTTTGTACCCTTACTAAGCCCAAAAATCTGGTCCATTTCATGCAATCCCTATGATATTCTACTGGCCACCAGTTTCACCTTCTTTCTGCTCCCATTTGTTTAAGCTCATGGGATGTCTGCCTGAGCTTTTGGTTTAAAGTGATATAACCTGGACAGTTATCCAACGACCAGGGTTTTATTTCCTCTTGTATCATGTAAGTCTGCTGTTTGTGCTTCTCCCATTGTAAAGCGCTATGGAATTTGTTGGTGCTGTATAAGTACTTGTAACTGTAACTTTGTATTTTTGTAACAATTCAATGTTCTTGAACCCAGGACATACTTGAAAACGAGAGAAATCTCAATGTATCCTTCCTGGTAAAATCCTTTATAAATAAATACATAAAATACTCTGGAAAAGCTCTGCATTGACCAGTTCATTCAGTAAATGGGAAGGCCATTAACTCACTCTTACAAAAGGAATTTCCCACTGATAAGGTAGGTGTATATGTTGGCATAGAGGTCGTAGGGTGGGTTTTGGTCAGAACAACATTTAAATTCAGGAACAGAAGTTTAAAGAGTTCAGAGGATGCGGGCAAGGAGTTCAATCTGAAGTCTACAGGATCATGCTCGAATATCCATTTAGCAGCCCTAGCTCAGGTTGTGGAACTGAAAACATTGCGACATCAGCCACATTAAACTCATGTAAACACTGTGGCAGGAAGAAGAGCTTCAGCTGGGAACCTGACACCTGCTTCTGATTGCGTCCTTCTAGAATTCCCACAAACAGAATTTACCTGTTTAGTCCCCTGTGGGTATATGTGAGGCAGGATCTTGTACGGAAGTCGTTGAATGCGATATTTTGCTTCACACTGCAGAGCAAATCCCTGGTTTTCTTTCTGGAAGACAAAATAATGTGATCAGTTTACACCAGGAACAATCACAAAGCTTGACCGGCACTGCCCCAGGCAATGCATGAACTGACTCCTCACCTCTTGAAAACACAAGTTGGCTAGTTTAGTTTTTTTTTTTTTTATAATTGCAAGAAAAAAAAAAAACACGCACACAAAAGGACTCCAAAAGTTTTCCGTGGGTGAGAGAGTACATTTTTGCAAGAGCAGTAACTCATTTTAATTTACAGCATAGTTATCCGTTGAAATGGATGCACTTTATAACGGATGAGATTGTGGTTCCATTGTATCCGTTATGACGGACTTTAAGAAAATAAAAAACAAAACTGTAAAGTATCGTTTTGACTGACAAAAAAAAAAAAAAAAAAGCACTGTATGCAGGGGTTTCTCTACGTCCGTTGTAGCTTTGTCACTTTGAGGTCATTTTGGCGTCCGTTGCAACATGCGTTGCCCATGCGTGAAAAAGTGTGCACGTTTTGTGTATTGTTCTCTATAGACTCCTTTGAAAAGCTACGATGGACAGAAAACCGTGCAGTCAGACAGACGCAAAAAGTGCGCTCGTGTGACTACAGCCTAACTAGGAAATCCAGGCTAAAATCTTTTTCATTGCATTACAAGGGGAAAGAATTGTATAGAAATATTTACAAACATGTTTCCTCCCTTCTCATACATCTGCAGCAATCATTTGTTGGCCAACTGTTCCCAATTAGCTCATCTTGCTCCGGTTTGTCACATTTTTGGTCCATCTTGTATGACGATAGCTGACATTTGAACGTCTCGATTAGGCTACCCGTTGGTAGGATTGTAAACCTTTTTATGATCTGTCTTCTAGTTTTCAAAAATTGGTTATTAAAACTAAAACATTTAATAAAATCTTGGAGAACCAAATTTCTCATGTGAATAACCAGCAATTGCTGTAAATAGTAATTTAACCAGTTTAAAAAAAAAAAAGTCTTCATTTATTGGTTTTATAAAAAAAATAAAAACATTGAGTGTTCGTATCGACTCCCTAGCCTGGAAACTTCATGTGGAATACCTGTGCAATAAACAGTCCTTGCTTTGTGTGAAAGGATTAAAACCAGTCTTTGAAAAACTAAAGCTAAGTGGCGAGCTTGCCACCAAATGGTGACTTATACTGGTGAATTGACATCGAAATACAGTGCAGACCAATCTTCAGCGCAGCAAAATTGTCCCGTAGAGAAGCAATGGTAAAGAATTACATTTTTCACAAAAGATTTTCTTTTTCAGCATAAATGCTTTATTTTTTAGAATTCCTTTTGTATTTTTGACAAATTTTGGTTCAATTGTTTTGTTTTTTCTTCTTAAAGGCTTTTTTCTGTAAGTTTTTTTTAAAGGACCTTTATGGTTTTAAACATCCATTAGGAGAATTGGAGTTTTTTTCTACAGTTCAGCAACTCTATCCTTGGTGCACTATGGTAACCGGCTGAGTGGAGTAGAGGTAACATCACTGCTCTGCGTGGAGAGAGCCTGTGGAGACATGGGTTCGATCCCGGCAAGAGCACCTCTCCAGTAAGTGTCCTTGGGCAAGACACCTAACGGTACATACTCGACCACCCAGAACATACTTGAAAACGAGAGACATCTCAATGTATCCCTCCTGGTAAAATCCTTTCTCAAAAAAAAAAATAATAATCTAAAACCACCCTGTGATAAGTTGGGAATTCAAAGTGTCGGCAAAATGGAATTGAAGAAATTTCAGTGCTTTGTGAATAACCCCTAAAGCAGTGTTTCCCCAAACCGGTCCTCCGGACCCTCTAACAGGCCATATTTGCCAGATATGGAAGCACAGCACAGGGGAAATGGATTAACCGCTCAGTGATTGCAGGATTCAGTGGGCATTTCCCCAAGGTGATCTGAAAAATCTGGCCTGGTTGAGGGTCCTGAAAGGTTTGGGAAACTCTGCCCTAAAAGGGTCCAACTAGACACATGGGAGCATCAATAACTTAAAAACACTATCCATTCCAGCAAAGATGTCTGATCGTAAATGGGTAGTTGAAAACTAACCGGAGTGCATTAGTTAAAAAAATTGTAGCTGAAAGCTAACCGTGGATATTTATGTCTAGTAGCAATAAATATCTTACATTAATTTTTAATTTATGTAAAAATAAAACTGCCTCTACAGAAAAACAAAGCCCACCACCATGTATACAATGCTATGACAGTTGAGTATCATCTCAGCGACTGTTAAGACCATGTGTAGTTGAGACAATTTACCACCAGGTGGACTCAGAGTCCTTCCACTCCTAGGAATGTTTGTTCTTGCTAAACAAGCCAATAAAAATGGCTTTGCACATCTATCTTTACGTATTTCACATGTCCCACAGAGCAGTTGCAAAAAAAAAGACGGGACATAAAAAGATGCAACAATATTATTACCTGATAGAAAGTGTCAGCCCATACACGGAAGCTGACCCCGAGGATGGCACGCTGCTCTTTTTCTAATGGTCCGATGTCACAGTGAAGGCGAAAACAGTCCGTTTGCTTCTGGTTACATTTCTTCTCAGAAGGATAAAAAGGAAAAGGTTATGGCAAGATGAAAACAGGCCATCAAAAGTACATGAAACGAAAGATATCTATTCCACCCCCCCCCCCCAATACTTTAGATTACAGCAAATCTTTGAGTAGGTTACCATTTGGTTAGATTTTACATGTAAAGATTATGGTACTAAAAACCCTAGTGCTTGAAGACCTGGGAAGGACCGCCAAAGAAATATGGAAAACTTAAATTTGCTTTCACACTTTCTATGAAACTGATCACACTTCAAAGTGGTTCCTCACCACAGCCCATGAGCTTAATACTAAAAAGGGACACCACCAAGATACACTTAACGGAGAAAACAACTACTGGAACGGCTTACCAAGACATGAGACCCTCCGGAGACTTGCTTCGAAGTGTCTCGCCGTTCCACATGATGGACAGAGCTTGGGGACTGTTCGGCTATGGAATGCTGTGGGGGGGGGGGAGAAATGTGATGGATTAATGCCATGCGCAAATAATAAAGCTGAAAAAGCAACAAGAATGACATGAACAAAGTTTTACATTTTTTTAAAGGACTAGGAAAATCTATAGAAATAACTTTGCATTTGAAATGGATTATATTTTCTGTTCTTCACCCACCCAACTTGAAAAGCATTTCCACCTCTCTGAAGGTCTCAGATCCTAAACAGAACCAAACATTACATTTTTCAATTTGCAGAACTAAAATAAAAATAGGTTTTCTGTCAGAAGTCTGGGCTAACTTTCAAAGAGCAGGAGGGACACGAGATCAATTTGTAGCCAGACATAAGGACTACATAATAGTGTATACCGGCTAGGCCCAGACTGGCTGTCGGGCATTTGCCCGGTAGGCTGCCAGCCGGTCAGCTGCTTGGGAGCAGGCCTTCTGATACTGGAGGCCAGGGGCAGGCCGAGTGGTCTGAGTGGTTGGGCGGCTTGGACGTGGGCATATTGTTTGCCACTGGGACTAGCAGCTGGGCACCAGCTGTGTGGGCTGCCGGCTCCAAGGTATGCGGCCGTCGGGTCCAGATGACATTGCTGCCGACTGAGCAGGCTGCTTGTACTCTGAGGGGCCTGTGCAGTGCGTCGGCGCACAACATAACATTGTGTCACGTGATGTGATGACACCTACATGCGATGCATAGAGGGTTTGGTCATCTGACTTCATTACAATGGTAAAAGTGTTGGCCTGTGTATCAAATCACACGGCATTAGGCACTGCAGCCCCGGTGCGCCACCACGCCAGAGCCTCCACCACCCATCATTTTGTCAGGGCTGCTGAGAAAAAAAGCAGTGGCAGCAGGCACTGCCAGTCATCCTTAGGCCAGCCACTGTATTTCTTGGAGCCCACCAGCCACACATAAACTAACGGGCAATGTAAGGTTTTATTGTGAATGGATTATGGGACCTGGAGAACAGACTCTTCACCATTTTGCTACAGTAACGTGTGGGGTGTATGAGTGCATCACAGCAAATAAAAATAAACTCATACACAGCGCACATTACTGCGAGTTTTATTTCTGTGGATTCTGTGATGCAGTAATGTGGGGGATGTATGAGCGTAACAGAATCCACAGCAATAGAACTCAAAGTAATGTGCGCTGTGTATGAGAGTTCTATTGCTGTGGATTCTGCGATACAGTAATATCTGGTATGTATCAGATACCACAGCAATACAACTCAGTAATGTGCAGCGTGTATGAGAAATATTTTTAGAAGCTGTGAATTCTCAAATCCTAGGATTTAAGGACGGTCTTAAAATAAGCAATCAATACAGTTCATTATATTGTATGTATTTTTCCGTTAAGGGGGTCAGTGGGGGCCTGATGTTTCAGATTCACCTGAGGCCTCAAATTCTAGAGCAGGATGCAACCCAAGAGGAGATTATGCTAAATCACTTCCAGATCATTGTGGCAGGCAACACTTAGTTAAGGGTAATTCAGAGGAGGAGGAAGTAATGGAATCCGGTATGCATGTCACCTAGTATATAAAAATAAAAATTTAAAAAGTGGGCTGTTCAGTTTAAAAATGCCTGGGCCTATTTCTTGTCCCAGTCCGGGCCTGGTTCCTGCAAGCTGCTGTTCCGAGCTGCAGAAAGCTCTGAACATGTGGTTTTTATGCTGCCGTCAAGGACATCCTCAGCAGGGGCTGTTATTTTGCGTGGGGGAGGTAGTGTGGCAGCCTCTGAGATTGCCTTGGCTAGGATACAAAAATACATTTAACCATTTTTTTGTACAACATCTCTGACTCCATCCTCACAGGATACAAAGAATCAAAGACATTAACAAAGCCCCCAGTCTATTTTAATAGCCTCACTTTTTCCTTAAATGAGAATATGTAGTTTCACACATACTGTGTATATACATAAATATCCCCCCCCCCCACATGGCAAATCTTTTAAGTACTGATGCTATTTAGCCTGGCTGCCACTTAAGAGGGTTAAAAAACTGCCTTTACTTGGGGTTTGTGACCATACGTATTGCTTCATTAATAAGGTGGGTGGTGTTTTCAAAACATCCTCAATCGTAAATGCAATTGAATTTAAAAAAAAAACAAAAAAACCCAGATGTTAGAAGGAATACAGTGGGGGGGGGGGACCCCAGGACCAATCTTGATGTGTCTTTTTAAAACACCCACTACATGTGATTAGGAGGTTATCAGCTTGAAGTGTCCTATTCATGCATGATGAAAAAAATACACATTCTAATGTGATAACCGCGTTAATCATTGCACGGTGTAGGACCCAGTAACAGATCAGTGCTTTTCTATACAGCAAAATGCCAAGTGCAATTACTTGTCTTACCTCCAGGCGAAGTGTGTTTGCAGGTTCACTTAAGGTGCAGTTTTGCAGCCCTGCGACAGAATAGTTCATCACGTACATCACAAACTCCTTGTTAAGCTTCACTGGACAGATCATTTCCAACACCCCATGACTGATGGAACTCGGGCCAATATTTACCAGCTAATACCAGGAGGAAAAGAAAAAAAGGTTTATGAGAGTACCGGCTTCGCTGATATTCAGCAAGTTAACGAATCGATATCTGCCTTTTATTGACAATATTTGGTCAAGTTGCCTCAATTCAGCCGCAACGAGCGAAAGTCTGCAGCTTGGCTCTGATCTGGGGCTTCTCTCACACCAGGCTTGCATCTTGGTTGTCCACTCTCACTGTATGATATCCCTGCTCACTTATGGCAATTGTGCATGAGGACAACAGAAATGGTGCTTCATCTGGCAGGGAATTCCCTACACACAGATGCAGTGGTCTTTTGGACCCTTGTATTTCTGGTACCATTTCTCCTACAGCTGGGTCAGCAATACAGGCCCTCCAGATGTTTAGGAATTCCATTCCCCCCCCCCTGAGGCTCTAGGAACCCAACGAGTAGCTGAGCACCATAGAAGATGTAGTTCCAAAACATCCGGAGGGCCGAATTTGCTGACACCTTACCTGTAGTCATAGGAGTCATCACTGCAAAAGCCACAGTGTCTAGACATGGCCATGTTCTTTTTTAAAATTTAAAAGTATATTTTATTTTTGCAAAGAAGTGGGCATGGTGCCACGTTTAAAATTTTAAGCACATTCAGTTAATGGCAGGACAGATTGTGTTTATTCACAACATTAGATGTGCAGAATTTCAACCAGAAGGCTGCCGAATCGGTATCAGCTCTGAAAGTGATGTCAGTCTATCCCTAGCACAAATGTAGGTAGACAGCAACACCGTGAGTTACAGTTTGCGTGATATAACTTAGTGAGAATTTACTTGAGGTTGCTTTCGAAAACACACGAGCGAGGGCTGTCCGTAAAGCCAAGATAACCACATTTACAAAAAAAAAAAAAATGGTAGGCTATCAACTGTTATGTTTTGTGGCCAGTCAAAGAGGAATCTGTCAGCTTGAAGGGTCATCCCACTAAAATCTGTCATTACTTGCCTCATAGACATGTTTGACCTCTGGACCAGCGTCATCTTCCCTTGTTGGCTGCTTGGTTGGCTTCCAGTTTGCAAGCGGGAAGATGACACTATCTGGCTTTGAGCCACTGAAACAAAAAAGGTTTAATTTGCAATGTTACCTACACCTCTAAAAACAACCGATAAACGTGTGCATCTATACATATTATGATCAATCAACATTCACAAGCCTTTCACCTGCTGAAGAGGACCAGTCTAAACCGCAGTCCGGAGCAGTTTGTTTTGTTGCATACCCCAATTTATGCTTGTGGCAATCTAGGTAGGCATTGCTCCTACATGCAGGGCACGGATCAGCAAACTTGGACCACCAGATGCTTTGGAACTACACTTCAAATGACGTTCAACATATCTAATGAGTGGCTGAGCACCATGGGTAGCCCCAGAACATCTGGAAAGCCAAGGTTGCCAACCCCTGATGCAGAGTCTGCAGTAAAGCAGATTTGGATGCAAAAGAGAAATTATGGACTTCACTTGCATTTCCTACGTAGAGTTCCTTTTACATACAAATGTTTTTTCACAAATATATAACTTTTTTTAATTAGTCTGTGTTGAGCCATCTAAAAATCACAGACCTATTCATATGCCATTTATTCTTTAAAAGCTTCTCTTCATGTAGCCCCTGGTGCAGGACTTCACGCCAAGGCTTTGACAAGCTGATGACTCACTCTTATTATCTATAGCCCATATTGACATTGCAATAGGACTGATGGTATAATGCATTGCTAGGGGCAAAGGATACATTTTCCAATGACAGAAGAAATTCCTGTGATATTGTATGTAAAATTAAGCTCTTTAAATAATGATGAAATGTTCTGACAACATACCCGAAAAATGAGACTTCAGTGTAGGCTTCCACATTCAGAGTGAATGGCACCAGCTCGCTCTGGGAGTTGTTTGCATTTTTACTGCATTAGAAGAATAGAAATAGAAATTGGTATTATTATACAAACGATTGACAGATCAAAGCCACTGCATCTAACACATGCAATTCAGAATCTGAAAACTAAAAAAGGATAACAGTACAGAGTTTAACATGAAAGAACATATGCGATACATGCAGTTTTTTGCCAGTGTTATTCAAAAAGCACCACTGATTCAAATGCTGGCAAAAATCCATGGTGTTGCAATGCTGACAAATAGCAGCTTTTCACAAAGAGCAACAGGAGAAGCTTTACTATGAAGCTTATGTTACGCTTTGGATTATAAATTTGTGAAATGCTGACGTCGACGTTACAAAGCTGGCAATTTTTCTAAGGTATGTGCAACACCAGCACTTGAGAATAATTCTTTGAATATATGCCCTTTCAAGATGGGATCTCTATTCATCAGAATTTTCAACGATGTTCCATTTTTGTACATTATACTCCAGTTGGCCAAACAACCACACACATCAGCACAATGACCACTTAAACATCACCATCTGCATGTCCAACTTTATGAGGTTATTCAAGAAGAACTGGTGTTTTTTGTTGCATCCATGACAAAATGTAGCGGCTGGGTGGAGTAGAGGTAACATCACTGCTCTGCGTGGAGAGAGCCTGGAGACATGGGTTCGATCCCAGCAAGAGCACCTCTCCAGTAAGTGTCCTTGGGCAAGACACCTAACAGTACATACTCACAATCGAGAGAAATCTCAATGTATCCTTCCTGGTAAAATCCTTTCTCAAAAAAAAAAAAAAGGGTCTGCATTTTATGAAGAGAAAGTCAAATGCTTCAATGAAGCCTCCAACGTTGCCGTTTGAAATTCCATTTTGTGACACGCAGTAGTAACAATGGTGTTTTTCACTGCAATTACAGCAAAATGCACCTACTGAACAATTCCATGTATAAAAAAAGGCAGAGCTTGCCAAATCCAGAAATCAGGTACACTGGCTTGTAGAAACTTACCCTGGCTCCAAAACCTATATAAATACAGATGGCTTCATCTAAATTTGAAATTCAATCTGTCAAGCTCCTCAATAGCGATTATTCACAAAGTGCTGCGTTTGTATAAAATGGTAAATTGTAGGCCAACTAACGGAATTTGAATTATTTCCTACACCCAGCATTCCTTAAATTGAACTTTTAATCAATCGAAATCTAAAAGCACATACGAAGTTCTGATACAGGAGAAAAAGAAAAGAAAAATCCACCTCCGCCATCAGGTGATTGTGAATCAATGTGCCACATAACGTGATTCCAGAGATGGCTCTAAAGTAGCCACGTCTGATCTCCCTGCGTCCCGTCACATTTAAAAATGCTCTTAAAACTTGCAAAAATGATTTCTATAAAATATGAAGAATTAATCTCCAAAACACGAACATTTTGTGACAACACGATAAAGGTGGGATGACGATCCCAACAGGAATCCATTAAACTACAAACTTTCCAAAGTCATGACGCATTTTACGGTTTATATCCAAGAAGCAGTGTTTTAGAACAAACCTGCGGATCTGGAAGTCAAACTGCACTTTTTGGCTAGTATCACGGAGATGTGGCACTGTAAATCTCAGTCCTCCTGACAACTGAAAAACAGACAAATTCAGTGAGATGCAATCGTGAGGACCTCAAAGTTATGTTACATTAGACATGTCAGAGAATGCCCACCACAGACGGGGAGGTCCCAATATTGCTGGCATGTAACAGCCTGGACGAATCCGAAGGGGTGGATGGTTACTAGGAATGTGTTTCCAGTGCACATTGTAATATTGCCAAACAATATGGGGGTGCCGTTGATTAACTCCCCCCTCACAGTCTATAAATATGCTGCTCCAAATTCTATTGACTGCAAGTGGAAATATTGTGCCAGGCTTTAGACCGTACACCAGTGTTTCCAAAACCTGTCCTCAGGACCCGCTGACACACCAGGTTTGCTGGATATCTGAAGCACAGCACAGGTGATATGATTTGCTGCTCAGTGATTGCAGGATTCAGTCTATTTCCAAGGTGATCTGCAAAATCTGGCCTGGTTGAGGGTCCCAAGGACAGGTTTGTGAAACACTGCCATACACCATGACAAAATGTTATTCCATAGAGCGTCCCTTTACCAGGTTGACTACAGGAATGGAGGGAGACCGCAGCACTGAAAACTAGTTTTTTTGTAAAAGATACAAGGTTAAACCTGGAGAGGGGTCAGGAGGGATAAAGAATTTACCTCTCCCCTATTTATAGAGTATCTCCTTAAATAAGTTAGTATTCAAATAGCCATCACTGTTGTAGTCCCACATAACAAAAACATACTAAACACCCTGGCGCTGCAGAGAACAGCTCGAGTTCAGGCCATCCCATGGCACCGAATGACATGCCCCATAGATGCTTGTGGAGTGTGCTATGCTGCACTGCGTTCAGTCCCACCCGCCGTGGGCCGGTATAGTACGCCTTGCGGCATTAAGAGGTTAACTCACATTTGCTCCCGACTTCATTGGGTTTCCAAGGTCACAAATCACAAGCCTTGTGTGGTTCTCCAAGTGATATTCACAATTCATGACTGACATCTTCTGGATAGAGAAAAAGATTAGAGATGGATCAGAAAAGGCAGCTGCCAAGATATACAACTGAATTGATACATCCAAAGTTCAAAAAAGCACCTGCTATATATACAGTCACAAAGTGACTTTGCAGTCCTATCTCTTTAAATGAAAACTTCTAGAAGGACGGGTACAAGAGGGGAAAGTAGGTCAACTTTATTTTGTACTATCAGGGTTATTCAAAGTGAATCAAAAAGCCACCGCAAGTTCAGGGACTTTTCGTTCTCTTCAATTCGATCTGGCGATCCGATTTTGGCAACCCTGCGGTGTATTCAGCAAGCACCACAGGGCCGCCATAATGCAGGGAAAAGTCGCCGCAAAACCTGGTGAAGGCACACCGAAACACCTGCAAAAACATCTGTATTAATCCACTGAAAACACCAGAAAAACACGAGCAGGAGCCGATCACACACAGCGCAGTGGCTGGAAAAAGCCGACACCGCAGACGAATGCAGTGAATAATTTGGAAAAACAGTACGCTTGAATGTGTGAAAAGTGAAACGCTGTTTGCAAAGAAACTACTGAGCGAAAAGGTCTGAAATTTACATATGGAGGTCCAGGGAATGATAATAAAAAGGGCTGTTACAGAAAAAAGAAGTTTAAAAAAAGGATTTTAAAAAAAATCCCGAAAAATGCTTAAAATATCCACACAAAAAAAAAAAAAAAATCTAAAGAAACTCTTTACTGCAGAATATTATAAAATCAACGGTTTATTAGATATTGAATTTAAAAAAAAGGGAATATTTTTAACATTGAAGCCTATGGGATTCGCCTGAATAAACCTGCCGAATTAAACCACCGAATGGCAGGGCATGTCGGGAACCTTTCACTGCTGGTTTTTGTTCTCTATGGGGATTTCACTGCCCTCCAACAGGCACCGTATGTACAGGCAATTCGTCAGAATTTGTCAAATTGCCTGCTCTCTGGATAGCCGAATGGCCAGGAAAGTTAACTGAACGCTGATTTTCAGCTTTCAGTTTCCTTTCGGATCTCTTTGAATAACCCTGTATTTTAACAAAGTCTATTGTGAGCCATATTTGCATATCTACAGTATATTAATGAGGAAAATGCTTAAATATCCTCGGCCCTACAACTGAAAAGCCTACATAGGATTTGGAGATCAAATATAACCTACATCACTATCTAATGTTTATTTCATATCCTACATAAGTAACGTCTGATCCATAAAACATGATCATCATCTGCATTTTAATAGACTACAATAAAGCAAGATTTTAAATTCACATCTCTCCAGTACATACATCAGTGGCTCTCAGGACACCACTGTACTCAGCTTCCGAGGGTAATGTGACCACCAGTTCAGCTTCATACGCCCCTCCCTCGCCATAATTCCAGGCATTGTAGTGCAATGTGAGGGAATTCACATCTCCCAGGTACAAGGATTTTCGAGCACTGTAATACAAATATAGCATTGCGTTATAAGCACCAAGTTGCTTCATATATATTACTCAAGAACCACCACATGCACACGTCAAACCCGAAACCTAAAACCAACAGGGCACTTATTCAAAGAGGTCAGATAAAAAAGATTAACAGCAATTACATTCAATATATAGCACACATGTGCACCTGTATATGGAAAAACAGCAAGGAGATATATATATATTCCGAGTTTCAGTTGACATCTATTGTCTATGACTTCACCAGCAGATCATGGAAAGATCCATATTGCGATATTGTTTCCCAGTGGTAACCACAGCTTTACTTATAAACCGGTCCAAAGTAACACCGCAAGGAGATCAGTTAGAGGAGCAATGAAGCCGCTTCCCAACAGACTTACCATGAGACATTGAGCTTCAGATCTGGCACGCAGATGTTGTCTTCACCACAGTCCAGCTGGATCTGAGCCTGACACGGGCAGACAGGGAGGAAGGACAGGTTATTCAAACACGACATACAAAGGCGTATAGTCTTTGCCAACAGCGGTGGGAATTTTCCGCCTGATATCATTAGACCTTACCAAGTGCTACAAGACTAACCGAGCAAAACAAAAATAACCAAAACCCTCACCCATTTCTTTCATACTTTGAGACAGCTGGAACTTTTATTGCCATTACTCAGGTCAGTGTTATAAAACAGGAGAAATAGTACAAGATAATCTATGCCTTTATTGAGAAGGTCAAAAATCAACAGCTTGTACGGAAAAAAGAAAACAGTTCAAAACCTCTAGCTGGATAAAGAAACTGAAGAGTGAGGTCCCTTGGTGGAACCATTTAACAGTATCTCTGTCTATGGATTCTACACATAGGATTTGAGATTATTTTAAGGGAATCTAGTGATTTGGAAGACGCCTGATAGGTTTAGCTCTTGGCAGGCATCGAAGTCTAGCGCAGCCAAATACTTTACAAACCACGGGGACAACTAGCAACTGTTGGACTATGAAAAGATAAATTCCACATGTTCGTATTATCAGCTGACCTGGCGCTGCTCAGTAGAAGAACCCTCGCTAAATTTATCTCCAGTCACGTTTTTTACCAAATACATAAGGACGTTTATTTTGGCAAGATGGACATTGAATGCCATGGTGCCAGGATGGGGTTAGTCATTTCATCTGTCGCTCAGGAGAGAATCCTACAATTAGATTTTTTTGGTCTAGCATTTAAAATTTATTGGCAAGAAAGCAGGCCATAAAGCAACTAGACAGCATATGCATTTTTCCCCTTTTTTGCCAAAAATAAAAGCTCCAAAGCATTAGAAATAAAAATACATTTGAGCATATTGTTAATCAATTTACCTTTTGTTCAATATAGTTCTTCGTCTGGTAGTTGAAGATTGGCAGCAGTCCATGTGTATCAGCTGGGGCTTTAGGGTCCAGGGAGAAGTTTAGCGCAATGTAAATTGGAGAGAGCTTATCCCGGAACTCTGATTCCTCCTACGAGAGCAATGAATGGAACACAACGAAGATCACTTAAACCTACTACAAAAATGCAATCATTTCATTATGAGCAATATAAAAAGTAGATTTCATGCTAGATAAACTGCAGAAGAGCCCCTCAAATTACTTTCTTCATTCGGATGTGCTTTGGTCTCAAGTGTGCACGCACTTCACGTTTCTCATTGGTATTTAGAAGGGCACCCACACCAGGATTTGTGCATTTTAAGGGTATATCATTTCAGAAATTACCCTAAGATAGATCTTCAGATGGCGGCATTCCTCAAGGCCTTCGTTGTGTAAGTGAATGGTCTGAATCATGTTGGGTTGGTGGCTTTTCAAGAACAACGCTCGTTTCACAGCACCTTTCTGCTTCAGACGGTCCAGCTGCACCTCCACATTAATCCCTAAAATACATAGAACATGTGATGTTACGTCTTACATTCTTACAGTGCAAGTCTGTGTATCAAAGTACCCAAAGAAAAAAAAAAAAAAAAAGCACGCTCGAGAAAGGTTCATGACGACTTTAACCGAAGCTTCGCATCACTCCAATAAAACTAGCTCCTCTCATCCTTCCAGCTTCATTTTTTTCTGCATGCTCTATGAGCTGGCTGCCCAGTGTATTATTTGGAACCCAACAACCTGTATGACCAATGTGGGCATTTCCAAGTTGTATTACAAACATGTTTCATACAGATTTTGGGAAAATTGTGAACTAAAGCATTCTATACATTCGCTGGCAAATCAAACAGGTGGGTTTGTATCAATTTTCTCCTTAAAGGATCTCCCCCTCGCCACACACCCATAATTCACTTCTGTTGGCATACAGGCAGTACAGACCTCTGACAAGCGGTGGTAGGTGCTCTTCCTCATTACAACTTGACTGCTGACATGCCAATATTGTAAAGCTTTGACATTACCATGAACCAACAGAAATGCAACTCTTAATGCCTACAAAAGCAGTCTGATGGCACTGCCCAAACCTCTACCAGGTTGAGTTAGGACAGGACATTCTCATCTTTCTGATCAATGCTATATCCATAAACCAGAATGCATATCCGCTACACACCCCAAAAAAAAAAAAAAAAAAAAAGCACGCTCGAGAAAGGTTCATGACGACTTTAACCGAAGCTTCGCATCACTCCAATAAAACTAGCTCCTCTCATCCTTCCAGCTTCATTTTTTTCTGCATGCTCTATGAGCTGGCTGCCCAGTGTATTATTTGGAACCCAACAACCTGTATGACCAATGTGGGCATTTCCAAGTTGTATTACAAACATGTTTCATACAGATTTTGGGAAAATTGTGAACTAAAGCATTCTATACATTCGCTGGCAAATCAAACAGGTGGGTTTGTATCAATTTTCTCCTTAAAGGATCTCCCCCTCGCCACACACCCATAATTCACTTCTGTTGGCATACAGGCAGTACAGACCTCTGACAAGCGGTGGTAGGTGCTCTTCCTCATTACAACTTGACTGCTGACATGCCAATATTGTAAAGCTTTGACATTACCATGAACCAACAGAAATGCAACTCTTAATGCCTACAAAAGCAGTCTGATGGCACTGCCCAAACCTCTACCAGGTTGAGTTAGGACAGGACATTCTCATCTTTCTGATCAATGCTATATCCATAAACCAGAATGCATATCCGCTACACACCCCAAAAAAAAAAAATTCTGAATTTACAGAACATTATTAAGTCTATTCAAAAGAAAGGTGAAATTCGGGAGAATAACTGGAGTAGTGAAAATTCTAGATCAAAATAGCCAATCCAGAAAAATTCTCCCATTTATCTCACTTTCCAAATCAGCCATTTGGTCTAGATTTTACTCTTCTGCCAAGTCTCCTGAGTTTCACCTTTCTTTGAATAGACCTGTAAGTGACTTAAAGGCCATACAAAAAGAACAGGGGAATCCTAAAATCCTCTGTTAGCAGGTCCTGAGGACATGTTTGGGAAGCACCGAGTTAGGGAGATAATGTGCATTTCTTCCACAGGTCAGCTCAAAAGTAAAGTATTCAAAGAGATCCAAATTGTGGCCGAAAGGTAACCGAACAGTGAAATTCAGCGTACGATCACCTTTCCTGGCCAGAGAGCAGGCAGTTCGCCAAATCCTGGCGAATTGCCTGCACATACGGTGCCTGTTTGAGGGCAGTGAAATCCCCATATAGAAGCAATGCTTCGTCTATTCAGAGAACAAAAACCAGCAGTGAAAAGTTGCCGAATTACCCTGCTGTTCGGTGGTTTCATTTGACAGGTTTATTCAGGTGATTCCCATAGGCTTCAATGTTAAAAATATTCCCGTTTTAACCCAATATCTAATAAACCGTTGATTATAATATTCTGCTGTAAAAAGTCTAGATTTTTATTTTTTTTTTAGGATCTTTTAGGCATTTCTTGGGATTTTTTTACTGAACTGCTTTTTTTATTATCATTCATTGGATCTTATATGTAAATTTCAGCCAGACATTTTCTTTGCAAACAGTGTTTCACTTTTCAAACATGCAAGCGTACTTTTTTTTCCCACTCCATTTGTCTGCGGTGTCAGCTGCTCTGCACTGTGATCGGCGGCTGCTCGGGTATCTCTGGCGTGTTTGGCGGGGTTAATACAGATATTTTTGTGGGTGTCGGTGTGCATTCGCCAGGTTTTGCAGTGAGTGTTCGGCAGGTTTGCGGCGGCTTTTCCCTGCACTACAACGCCCTGTGGTGCTTGCCGAATACACCGCAGGGTCGCCGAAATGGGATCGCCAAATCGCACCGAACGTGCTGTGACTTCTCAATTTTAAGTCATTGACTCGGAGGCTCCTATTTGCTTCTCTTTCTTAATATTTAAATCACAGCAGTAAGAGAAAAAAAAAAAAAAAAATCGAACAAGTTCCCCTTAGCCCCTCCAGTCCACAATCCCCTGCGGTCCATGTCTACATATGGGGCTGAACCAGGAAATGCGTCCCCTTTCTTACTGCTCAGCAGTAGAGATAAGTACTACTACATTACTCCTTGCAATTGTTACTATATTGTTTACAGCGCTGGCTGTTCGGCCGTCCCGGCTACAACCTGGGGGCGGCCGCCGGCAATTTAAATATATATATATATATAATTTCTTCATTGCACTGTATAGTTGTTAATTTCAGTTTGTTACTTGGTTTCGTTGGCTTGTCCCCGCGCGCTGTGCAATCGCGTCCGCTCTACACCTCAGACTCCGCTGTGGCCACGCACCTCGCGCCGCCCCCTTTTACCTCAGACGCGCAACCATGAGCAAATGCCGCACAAAATCTAAACGCTCTGCTTCAGCATCCGATTCAGAGTCAGGGGACTGCTCGATCATGGCAGACGAATTTCAGGAGACTAGTGAGTCACTACCGGCTCAACCTGAGGGTACCCCTTTATCTGAACCCCCTTTGGGAACTGTTATGCAGGCCTCTATTACCGCAGCTGTACAAACAGCGATCTCCAATTTGTCAGTCGACCTCCACCGCTCCTTAGAAGTCGTCATGGCGGCAGTAAATGCACTTCCCTCGACACCTGTCCCTTCTAATCCCATCCCTGATTTAACTCACTCGGACCCTGCAACTTCCCCCTACATGGGACACAAAGCAGCTTCCAAAACTAAACATTGCTAGAGGGGCTGGCAACCCTGCAACACTGCCACTTTTTGATGCCGAGTCCCCATCTCGGAAAAGAGCCCAATATGGCTGGGCGCATATGACGATTGCCCCAAAACGGCAAAAATAAAAAAATTTATACGGCTCCCACAAAGGAGACCACTGGGAAGGAACTGGTTTTAGCCACCTCCTGTGGCGATGAGGATTATGATATCCCTGATGGTGGAGATGAAGTGGCGCTGTATGCGTCTAACAATGACCAATTTGATTGGGATGAAACTGAGGAACCCCCTCCTTTTTATGAAGAGGGTAACGTAATCTATGACCCCCACGGTGACCCTCTTTTTTGCCCTGAGGATCTATCACATCCTCAATCCACCGCATGGTACCCCTTACCACATGGAGAGAAATGGGTGGATGCTAACCTTAGACGGCCTTTAGACAAGGCTACTAGACAGAACATGCGGGCTGAAAGCCCACGCCCTTCCACCACAGGCAAAACTTGTTACCCCGGAGGTCGACCCATCAATAATAAAATTTATTTCTAACCGAGGGTGGACCCCTAAAACTGGCCTGGATCATGCATTTCGCACATGCGAAGATAAATTATTGGATATGGCAGGCCCCTTAAAACTTAACATCGCTGAGGAAGCTAAATTAGCTAATTCCACCCTATCACCTACCCTTGTCCGCGATTGGGTTCAAAGGGCGCTGTTGTTTTTTGGCAATGCCAACGCAGCTTTGGCCGCAGAACGGCGCAAATCCATTCTTTTGAAAGTTGACAACCAACTGACGGCCATAGCGGACACCGACTTAGGCAGCGCAGCTCAAGGATTTTTATTTGGGGAGGCTTATGTCAAGAGTATGGGTACATACGCCAATACCTTTAATTCGCTAGAGAAAATTTCCTCATTAAAGCGTGTGTTTAGGGGCCGAGTTTTTGGAAGGGCCGGTAGATATAGGGGGCGTCCTACCGGCCGTCCAGGGACCAACACCAGGTTTTTTCCTAGCCCCGCTACTCAGCAACCAACAGAGTTCCAATCCTCTGGCTCCTTTTTCCCCCTCTCGAACCAGTCCTTGGCGCGCTCGAGGTTTCCGAGGTTCCAGAATCCCATTCCGCGGCAGACGTCCCGCAGGTAAGACCTCTGATATTTCCCTCTCCGGGGGCTCAGGTCGGGGGGGGGGGGGGGTCGAATACAATTCTTTCTTCACAAATGGCGAATCCTCACGCCAGATCAATGGATCCTAAATACGGTGCAGGGGTACACTATTTCTTTACTGTCAATCCCAATACAACCTCTTGCCTCACCACCACTACATTTCCCTCGGGAACAAGAGGGACTGATGGACAGGGAAATACAAGACCTATTGGTCAAAGGGGCCATACAACGGGCTCCTACCGAGTCGCCGGGATTTGTCAGCAACTTGTTGCTGGTCTCAAAGAAGGGAGGGAGTTTACGACCAGTAATCAATTTAAAAGAGCTAAATTCATACGTACAATACAACCATTTCAAAACGGAAGGTATACATTCTCTCAGGGACATCCTACAGCAGGGGGATTGGATGGTAAAAAAACAAAAAAAAAAACACACACCTCAAAGATGCTTACCTTACTGTACCAATTCACGAGACCGAGACTATCTTCGTTTCCAGTGGCAAGACAAGATGTGGAGGTTCACTTGTCTTCCTTTCGGCCTATCTTCAGCTCCGTGGGTTTTCACAAAACTTCTCAAACCAGTGATAACATCTCTTCGAGAACGAGGAGTCCATCTCGTAATATACCTGGACGATATCCTGTTGATGGCAGATACCGAATCTGTCCTATCCCACCTACGGTGGACGACAGATGTACTACAGGATCTAGGATTCCTTATCAACATAGAAAAATCTTTGACGATACCTTCACGGAAACTGGAATTCCTGGGCCTAGTGGTGGACTCCACCTCCATGACGCTTCACATTCCACCTCAAAAGATGACGTCGATCCCGAAAGAGATACGAAGTATTCTCCAAAAAGATCATATTACTCTTCGTTGCCTGGCACGGGTGATCAGTCTGCTCGCAGCCACTCGACTGCCGATTCCCCCGGCTCCACTATATTACAGGGCCCTCTACCGCTTGAAGGCCCATTTTCTCCGCAAGGGATTCCAATACTCTTCCCCAGTGACTCTCACCGACGAAGCCCGGGCGGATCTACTGTGGTGGATCGAGAACCTCCAATATTGGAACGGGAGACCCTTGATCCAATCAATTCCGACGATTACCATAGAATCGGATGCTTGCCTCACTGGCTGGGGAGCTCGACATGGCCCACGAGAGGTCGATGGTCCACATCAGAGACAACGCTACAAATAAATTGTCTAGAACTATTGGCGGGGTTGTTCGCAAACCAATGCTTCACGAAAAATCAGACCCAGTGTACAATTCTCCTCAAGCTGGACAATTTGTCAGCAGTTCAGAGCATCAATTACCTAGGGAGCCCGAGGTCAGAACCTCTTTCGATGATGGCGAGGAAATTCTGGTCCCATTGTTTCACCAACAACCTACAAGTTGTGGCCCAATTCATCCCGGGCATGATGAATATCGTGGCAGATTGGAACTCCAGGCACACGGAGGATTCCAGAGATTGGAAGTTGCACTCCTCGGTGTTCGCAACGCTTGTCGTTCGTTGAGGGCCCTTATAGACCTGTTCGCTTCCAGACTCAACACTCAAGGGCCACGTTTCTTCAGCTGGCGTCCAGATCCAGAGGCAATAGCGACGGACGCCTTCCTACAAAATTGGACAGGATCACGTCATTACGCATTTCCTCCATTCTCCATGATAGTGAGAACATGGTCTCTCATTCGCCTACAACAGGCAACAGTTGTATTGATAACCCCCCTCTGGAAGGGTCAACCATGGTTCCCATCACTATTGGAATGGTCAATCGACTTCCCACGTTGTCTTCCGATTCGCCCAGACCTATTATTGAATCCGGAGGAACTACCTCACCCATTGTTGTTTCATCAGGGTCAGTGTCGCCTAGTGGCATGGTTGGTCTCGGGGGACTTGGATCTCTCCCTGGCATTTCGGAACGGACTCGTTCCTTACTCCTGGAGGCCTGGGCTCCAGGGACACGTTCCTCATATAGTTCAGCATGGCGAAATTTGTTTAGCTGGGGTGTGGAAAGACAGCTGGATCCATTTTCAGCTCCTGTGAATTACTTTTTAGATTTCCTTACAGAATTGTTTCATGAATGTCAGGCATATCGTATAATAAATGTGATGAGATCGGCTGTCTCTGCCTCACATGTGGGTTTGTATGGCATTCCTATAGGTCGCCATCCGTTGGTGTGCCGTTTGCTACGAGCCATTCGTTTAACTCGAATCCCAACCCCTTGTTATACCTCTACCTGGGACGTTTCGGTTATTTTACGATTTTTAACCAGTTGGCCACCTAATGAAGACCTTTCCATTCGACAATTGTCAGCGAAATTGTTAGTGTTATTCTGTCTTTTTTCTTGTAAAAAAGAGTGAGCGATGTACGTGCTTTAGATGTTCCGTCACGTTCGTTTGGCTCAGATGGGGTTACGTTTGATATTGTTAGACGCACAAAAACCTCCATCACCTCGGTTTTTTACCCATATTTGACGAATCATCCGATGATCTGTCCAATATTGTGTTTGCAGGAATATGAATCCCGTACGGATCAGTTTCGCCCTAGTGGGGTATCCCCTCTATTTTTGTCTATTAAGGTTCCTCATAACCCAGTATCATCAGCAACCTTAGCCCGGTGGATGCGTTGGCTTATGTCGGAGGCAGGTATTGATATCTCTTGTTTTGGCGCACACTCTGTTAGGAGTGCTATGGATTCATCCGCTGTGTCATTGGGTTGTCGTTTAGAAGATTTGATGCGGGCCGCAGATTGGTCCAGAGAATCTACGTTGCGTACCTTTTATTTGAAACCTTTGTCACATTGGTCTACCCCGATTCTGGATGAGCTTTGAACCAGCAAATAGGAGCCTCCGAGTCAATGACTTAAAATTACTAAAAATTTTCCTATTCCCATAACGGAAAGTTAGAATTTTAATAATGACTCAGAGGCGAGTATTTCCCTCCTCACCCTCCCATATGTTATGTTTACTCTATTGTAATGTTTATTACATATAGTTACATATACACACAAACAAAATAATCTACTGTTCTTATTTCATGAGATTTTCGTTTTACTATACAGTTATTTAGCTATAAACGTATCGTTTTATCAATTAACGTCCCGTATATTATATTCTGAATTCGGCCTTTGATTGGCAGTAACGGGACTTTTCTCTAATCCCTGGTCCGTGTTTTCTGTTATGTTTTTCAGCCACCTGATTGGACTCAAGTACAGCCTTCTCACAACTGGTCCTCTATGCCTTTCGTTTCCCAGTTTTGGTTATCCTTTCCTCTACATCGGATTGTCCTTCGCTCCTATTGGATTTATTACTTCCGGTTCCTTATCCTGTTCGCAGCAAGAAAGACGCATTTCCTGGTTCAGCCCCATATGTAGACATGGACTGCAGGGGATTGTGGACTGGAGGGAGGGGCTAAGGGGAACTTAGATTTTTTTCACTTGTTCACTTTTCTCTTACTGCTGTGATTAAATATTAAGAAAGAAGCAAATACTCGCCGCCGAGTCATTATTAAAATTCTAACTTTCAGTTATGGTAATAGGAAAATTTAGTAATTCTCTTTGAATAACCCTGTAAGTGTTTCGTAGTGTAAAAGGAGTAGCAACATAAAAATGTTTGAGCGTTTTGTTTTGGGGAGGATTTTGGGGTTTTGTCACAGGGCCAGGAAAGGTAGAAGTGGCAGTGTATAGTTTAGTGATTAAGTCGTCACAAAAGGGAAGAGACATTTAAATAGTATGTATGCAAGTATAGAATTCACTTTATTGTGATATCCGTAAAGTGTGTTGAGGAAAGGAATGGAAAATTACTGGTAAATAAAAAGTATGGATTTAAAATAAAAAAAGTGAACACTGCTGATGTTTCATGCTAATAATTTGGCGCTTGTTAAATTGACATAAAGCAAGGTACTGCTACATATTCCATAAAGTCTGGTGTCAGTGTTCATTTATGAGGGTAAAAAGGTGGTTTCTGGGAGGGTGGTGGTATAGTCTCTTATCCCGAGGAACAGGATTGTCGTGGGGTGGACAACTCAAGCGTGCAATACCTGAGCAGAACAGTTGAGAAATGCTAACATTTAGGGATGGTGGAACAGAAGTCCCAAAGTGGGGCTGGCCTGCTGGAGCAGACATCATTAGGAGGTACACAAGAGGTTTAACTGTAACTTTCATTTAAAAGTAACAAAAATGTGCAATACTCACCAATAGATTTAGGCACATGTTTTCCTGAAGCATTTAAGCAGAAACTGAGGTTTATGCTGGAAAGAAGAGATAAAGTGTTATTACATCTGGATCTCTTTAGATTCCGGAAAGGCATTTGTGAACAAATGAACCAACAGTAGTTAGAGAAAACGTCTTGCTATATTAACCATGCACATTCTGCCGAGCCAGAATCGAGGCTTCCACCTTCAAATAAAGAGACGGAGCCGTTTAAGGGCATCCGCTACATGTGAGTTTGAGTGTATGTGTACACGCTGTCCTTGAATTTTCAGATGTTTCCCTTTGGATTAATTAGGCTAATGTCCTTTCCCACATAGCTCGGCAATGTATCATTTTGCTGGCAGCAACTTCACTCCAGGCCTTTCCTGCCAAATAGGCACCCGTGATAAGTCATGCCATTATGACAGGGCTAGTTAGGGTTAGTCTTAAGAACCGCTCATGGCAGCAGGGGGGCTTGCACTGAACTTCAGAGCAAACGGTTGTATTACTGTACTCCGATGTATAAAAGGAAACCGTTACAGTTATATACACAAAGATGCTCTAGAAACCTCTCTAGCAGAAGGAAGGTTAAGCAGCTGGTTTTCAGAACCATCACAATTGCTCATTCATCGAAGCCAGAGGCATCCTGCCAGGCTTTACATGGTTGTTTAGCAACAGTGAAAGCTACGCCATTCTAAAAATATATATATCCCAGAAACATAATCAGGTGACCTCACTAAGAAACTTAAATCATGGTGAAATAGCAAACTTGTGACATTCTGCTTTGACCAGAACAAATGATCGGAATAAAAACAGACTATACTTCACTGTTCTTTTGACAGTCTTCTAGTAAAACGTGCATTAATGCAGGGGCAAATTAGAACTAGACAAAGTAAAAGCATCTTTAATGTGCTACAAAACAGGGTTCATAATGTCACAATCTACCCTGGAACTATGGTGTCCTTTTTGCAAAGCACTACAACAAATGATTGGCAAACAAAGGGGTTTTTACACTGCTGAATCAGACGACTTTGGAAGGAAAAAAAAATGTTTTTTTGTCCATTTAAAAAACTAGTATAGGACAGACGAAAAAAAGTGTATGCAAAACCAAAATTAAAAAATATCCAATTTTATTCTTCATTTCCTGCATGGGATCAATTTAGCTTTTTTTCCTTAATGCACAAGTATTTCAATGCTTGAAATATGAAGAAATAATATCCAGCAAGAAGTTTAATTATGTAAATTATGGAGCGGCTCACGTTCATTAGTCTTGGAAACTCACCAGGAAACTCGAGTGCCTGCCTCGTCAATAACACAATTCTTCTCCTCTGGGTTAAACATAGACGGGCTGATCTGCAAAGACGCGCTGGCGTGAACTATAGGACGTGACCTGCAGGACATAAGTAAATAGGATGTCAAATACCAAAACATTTAGCCCTTTATAAAAAGATATTAAAAGCAAGTATCTAACCCGAACAGAAGGCCATAGAGGCTGCAAAAAGCAGGCTATATTCAGTTAGGTAAATTTACAAACTTCAGTGGATTTAGTATGGGCACCCCAGACTTCGATCATAGCCTCTACACTGAGCATGGCTTTAGACACCTTGTTTAAGGCATGGTTCAAATATCTTTCTGATCAAGGCTAGAATTATTCCAAGTAGATCAAAAGAATCTATCAGATACCAGATATTCTACGCTCAGTTGAGGTCATATTTGTGTCCCCACTCTGCCAAACTGTAACAACTGTGAAACCAACATTACATATGCATTGTGTAGACGTACTAGCAAATACTCGAACATCTGGTCACAAGTTCATTAGGTAAAAGGAATGCTGGTAGTTTACCTGTACACAAGAGCCTTATTAACACCAAAGGCACCAACAATAAGATCTGAAAATAGAGGTATTAACAGTTAGATATTCTGAAACGTCAAAGATGGCAAACTTAAAGCCAATGAGGTACTTTTTGGGAATGTATAAATCTGCCTGGTTTGATGATCAAAGCGGAGATTTACCATTAGAAAATATATTTTATTGGCACAATAGGACATCGCAAAACTAAAAGCTAGGTGTAATTTCTGTGCCTGAAAGAAATGCTTTCTTGTATCCTGTATTAGCAGACGTTTACACACATTCTTAAATTCCTAATTCGAGTTCATGAAACAAAAAGGAAATTTGCTCATACTTCCCATAAACTACGCAAAACAAGCTTTGAGCCAAAGATTAGACTGGTATGTGGGATACGGAAAAAAACTACAGTTGATAGATTTTAAAGGGATCTGTAAGGAAGTGTCGGGAACCTCACGGTTTGACGCCAATTGTGAGAAAGATAAAAAGTAAAACACCATACGTCAAGATTATTCAGATTAGGATCACTGGGAAAGGCGTGTCAGATCACTCAATGGGATTTCTGTACCTGGGTATCCATTCCCATCAAGGTCTTTGCCTGAACTGCTGGAAAACCCAAAGAAAGCAGGGGCTTCATTAGACCCCCACAATCCATACAGCACTTGGGAAGGTTTAGTCTTCAGACCACCTGAAAAACCGTTGAAGATGAAAACTGCTCCTTTGCCATCCTTCCCACCGAAGGGAGCTCCAATAGCAACATCTGTAGGGTAAATGGGAAGGTTAGAAAGGACAAACGTGACCAGCTAGCTAGAAATAAAATTAGAGTGAAATTAGCCATAAACAAAATAAAATGTGAGACATTGCTGAGGCTTAAGAGGGTTTAACATTATGCCAACAAATGATAAAGTATAACCTTGAACCCTAGACTCCCTATACCCATTTCTAAATTGCCATGTGCCAAATCAGCATTTGAACTTATGGCAGTGGTTCCAGATTTATCACCATTCACAAGCAGGCTATGCATGAGTTATGGCAGTGAAATTAGGAACTTAATCTTTCTTCATTCTTTGATCAGATGACTAAAGATCCTGCTCATTTACATAGTGGTAGGGTGTCAAACTGGGGAGCTCAAAGCCCTGTCAAGGTTAAAAATTTCTATTTCTCACCAACTCCAGCTAACTACCAGGAAACTCAAATTCTGGCCCTCAGATGTTTGTGGACTACAACTCCCATGATTATCTGGCCACCTTTTTCATTCAATAAATTCTGGAAATTGTCAGCTGACAATTCATGATGTATACCACATTAAATATATTCACATAGCTGACACTACATACAACCCCCCCCCCTCAAATTTAATGTCGTTAACTCCAGCACTGGGTTACAAGTCCAGGTGAGAATTCGAAACGAACAAAAAATAACAACCTTTATTAAATACATTAAACTGATACAATGACCAATTGAAACGAAGCTCGTCCAGAAAAATAACAGGTGAAAACCAATAGCGCATGTTACGCTATGTTGATGATCGAATGGGGAGGTGTGGGGGATTTATACCTAGTTTAGTTGAATTAGTCCTTGGAGGTTAGATTCCACCTCATTCAAACCTAAATTTTCCCCAGTGCAATAGCCCTTTGTCCTGTGGTAGCCGCCCCGGCAGCTCCCCGCTGCCTTAGTCCGCTAACGCCTCCGCATGGGTTGTTTTCGGTCCCACATGGAGTCTGCCCGATCTCTGGGTGTGGCGGTCTAGTCCAGGCCTCATGCCCCGCACTTTCCTGACGCTCTCCACCAGGTGAGGGCTCGTTGGGCCATGGATCACACGCGCTGGTTTTCATGCACAGAGCCAAAGAGCAGCAGGACCGGGAGGAAGAAGGACCGGACAAACTCCAAGCAGGACCAAGCGACCCCTGCAGCAGCAAGGCGGGGGCGCTGGCAGACAAAAGGCAGCAGGGCAGCTGCCGAAATGGCTACCAAGGGCCGGCCTCAAGCAGATAGTCCTCATTGAGCAGCAGCAGATCCAGGACGGGGACCGTACAAAATGTGAACGTAAAAACAATACAAAACTTGGGCTTGTGAAGGGAGCGCAAGGAAGAAAGAGAGAATGTATGGTCTCAAATTTCTCGGGTGCTCTTGGATGAAATGATTTCTAGAATAGAGAATCAAAAGAACACCTTCATTGCATAGTATATATTGCAATTTTAAGGAGGCAGTGTGGGTAACGGATATGAACTCACAAGCATGGAGCCTCAAGGCTCGTGGTGTTCGCCTTTGAGCCTCTATGGGGGGCTCCTCCCGTCAGAATGGTGATTCGGGAGATAGTTTCAGAATCCAGAAGTACCTCGATAAATAAGAAAATAATGGCACAATACCAGAGCAAAATGGCAATATGGTAAGATGGATAATATACACTCACGTGTTCCTGAGCCTCCCGTTTGAGTGGCTCAGTACCTTAGCCTGTGGACCACTTCAATGGTAGAGGGGGGGTCCCACCCCTATGGTGATAAATGAACTGATGGATGGATGCGGTAAAAGTCAGGATCAGGATCAGAAGATGGAAATTCGGGTATTGAAAAGAAATTTATTGAAATAAAAAATAAAAATAGAATAAAACAAACATAAAATTAACAATTTTATGTTTGTTTTATTCTATTTTTATTTTTTATTTCAATAAATTTCTTTTCAATACCCGAATTTCCATCTTCTGATCCTGATCCTGACTTTTACCGCATCCATCCATCAGTTCATTTATCACCATAGGGGTGGGACCCCCCCTCTACCATTGAAGTGGTCCACAGGCTAAGGTACTGAGCCACTCAAACGGGAGGCTCAGGAACACGTGAGTGTATATTATCCATCTTACCATATTGCCATTTTGCTCTGGTATTGTGCCATTATTTTCTTATTTATCGAGGTACTTCTGGATTCTGAAACTATCTCCCGAATCACCATTCTGACGGGAGGAGCCCCCCATAGAGGCTCAAAGGCGAACACCACGAGCCTTGAGGCTCCATGCTTGTGAGTTCATATCCGTTACCCACACTGCCTCCTTAAAATTGCAATATATACTATGCAATGAAGGTGTTCTTTTGATTCTCTATTCTAGAAATCATTTCATCCAAGAGCACCCGAGAAATTTGAGACCATACATTCTCTTTCTTCCTTGCGCTAATAATAATCATCTGAACCTGGGCCCTGGAGGCCAGCTGAGCCCTCAGCTCAACCAGCCTTGAGGCTCAGTTGATCCCCTGACTCGACTGGGCCTCCAGGGTCAGATGACAGATTTATGGTCTGAAAAATTCTCATTTCGGTGCATAACTAATTTTTTCATTATATACCAGGGCTTAATTGACGTTCCAGATCTCACCTTTTCACTATATTATATATAAAGCAGGCTGAACAAATTAAGGCTCAGCTTTTATTCAAAAAGACAAAAAAAAGAGCTAAAAACAAGTAATTTAGTTTCTCAGCATTTATATGCTGGCTTGAGAATGATCGCTTTGAAAAGAGACGGAGCTAAACACAAGGGATTAAAGCCTTGACCTGGCTGTTAAAGACAATGAATTTAGAGCACAAAAAAGGGTCACATACCGTTATAGCCATCTTGATCCAAATCGCCCAATGTGGCTATGGAAGTTCCAAAGCGGCCATATTCCTCCTCTCCTGTGAGTGTCAAGTCTGGGTCGGGTGACATAGTCTCACGCTGCAGATATACGTAGACTTGACCTACCTCCTGCGGTCTTCCATCATGTGTCTTTTCCATGAACAATGGAGCTCCTATTAGGAGGTCATCTAACCTACAATGCACATTGGGTAAATGCAGACATAACTCTTCCATGCCGACAAGAACTTCAAGCATGCGCGAGACCGCTTTTTTTTTAATTCATGGCAGATTTCAGTTTAAAGCATTTGAGGGACAGTCAGCCCAATCATAAAAAGGTTTTAAAAGGAGGAGAGGGACTACTGAAGTGTGTGAATTCCCAGACCGTGAAAAACACAAACGCTTACCCATCATTGTTAAGGTCAGTGGCTGCCACAGAATATCCAAAGTACGATGCCATCTAGAAAGAAGATAAAGACCAACTGTAACCAGAGTAAAGCTTAAATGCTGGAAGGGTAAAGGTCTTAAAGGCTGGGGCGTTCAGTCCGGGTGGGCGGAGCATCCTCTCAAAATGCTGGTAGCCATGATTTCAAATCTTGGTATCCATTTATAACAGAGATGTGAAGCCGTGACGAGCTCAGCCTCCTTTTCCCCCCCCAATCAGAAACGAAGTTCACACCTGTTACACATGCGCATGCTCCAGTTTCTGACAAGTTTCTGACAAGACACATCTTGTATATGTTCATACCATATGAGATATGTCCAGCGGAAGAGCACAAGCGTCCCTGGTGCCTCTTCGTTGGATGCTTTGGGCCAAACATCCAATGAAAGAGCACTGAAGACAGTGGTCATACTGCAGCTGTGGGAAAGGACATCTGAGCAAGAGCTGGATGCTCCACCTCAGAGCTCCAACGAAGACAATAGAGAAATCTCAGTTCATGGAAGCCTGCATCTCTAATCTGCAACATGCGAAGGGAATCAAAAAAATGGAAAGAGGGACATAAACCGGGGCAAAATAAAATGAGGCAAGCGACAGTGGACAATGACAACGGCCATAAAATGAAAATTGGGCCATAAAGCAAGGGGGGGGTGTAAAAATATGAAACTTAACTATACCAGGGGAATGGAATTTACACGTTAGTGCCCACCCCACATCCAAGGACTCCCTAGCAAATGACCGCAACAGTCAACATATGTCCCCACTTAAGAGGTCCATTAATGAACTGACCAACTGGATGAAGACTTCGCTCCTTTAATAGATGTATAAAACCATTGCAGAGTTGTCTCATTGATGAGGCCAAGATGTTAACGAATAGACCAGTGATGAAGTTATTTCAGTGTTCTAAACTGGCACTAAAATGGTGACTAAAGGAGTCTACAAATTAACACTATCAGGGTTATTCAGAGAGGTGAAAAGTAGGAGAATGAGTGGAGAAGTGAAAATTCTAGGTCAAAATAGCCAAACCAGAAAAATTCTCCCATTCATCTCACTTTCCAAATCGGCTATTTTAACCTAGAATTTTCCATTCTCTGGTCATTCTCCTGCTTTTCACCTCTCTGAATAACCCGTGTGTCAATTACGGATGTACATCAAATGATAGTTTACTTTATAAAAGGGATCACAGCACATGCCACATACCCCCATAAAAGGTAAAAAAGTGTCAGTAATGACCATGCTGAAAACCAAAACCAAGTTTATGAATTAAATACTCCCCAGGGAAAACCTTTAACAAAAAACTCAAAGCTTACCTGTATTCCTGAAAAGTTAAATAGCGATTTCAGATCTGTCCCATTTAATATGGTGACCTTCAAAAGCAAAGAAAAAAGTTTTAAAGCCAAGTCTGAAAGGCAATAGGATAGCAACAAACTAAAGTTTCTGCCCATGTAGTCAAAATAACCAAGGAATTATTATTGTGCAAGTCTTGAGGCATAAAAACCCACATGAATAGTTCCCGTATACCGTTTGCTACAGAAGTGCTATGCAACAGAATGTAAACCTAATATATCGTAAGCTAGGCGGAGGCAGATCTAAAGTGCATAGGACTCTTCATTTGAAAGAAAAAGAAAAAAAAAAAGGACACACCAGAAATTACCCTGATAAGTTATAATTAATGGAAGCCCACAGACAACTCCTTCGGTAGAGAGTAATATGTGAATGTAGGAATATTTGCATGCAATGTCAAAATACAAATGTTTGCCCCATGCACTCAGGCATTCAATATAGTTACAGTGCTGCAAAAAAAATTAAAAGAATTAAGGGGTTAAGGAAAAATTGCTAGAGATTGTATGGCGGTTTGTCCATGGATAAAGATTCTGAGCACCGTGCTGTATATCCCAAATGCCCGACCCGACAGCAATTTAAACAGATTATACCAATTCTTCCAAACATTTCAATTACACAGCTGTAACAGTCCAGGGAACTTTAAACAATATTAAATTAAGTCTTTGAAGTTTGTGCTTCCTTCTAATTTCATACATTAAAAAGATAGCTGCAATGGCACAAGACCTCATTTTAGGTCAGACTATGTAGTTTAGGTATAGCATATGTCAGGTAATGGGGGGGGGGCAGTGTTCTGGCTAATTACTGGCTCTCACTAACTCAGCTCCCCACTAACTCAGCTCCCCACTACCTGTCCTCACTAATCACCAAATACACCCCAGCCCGCTCCCTAAGGTCAAACAGTGACCTGCGCCTAGCTTCTCCCCGCATCACCTCTTCCCATGATAGACTGCAGGATTTCTCACGCGCAGCCCCCACTCTCTGGAACGCTCTCCCTCGTACTGTGAGACTTTCCCCTAACTTCTCTTCCTTCAAACGCTCCCTGAAAACATTCCTATTTAGGGAAGCCTACCACCCAACTCACTGACGCAACCATCAATCACTCTCACCTTACAGTCCTCTCCTCCTGTTTCCAACCCCAACCCTCCCAGATTGTGAGTTCCTACGGGAATAGGGCCCTCATCTCCTCCTGTACTGTTTGTCAAATGTTGTTCAATGTATTGTAACCCTGTCTATACTGTGCTTATTGTACAGCGCTGCGGAATATGCTGGCGCTTTATAAATAAAGAATAATAATAATAATAATAATAATTGTAGCTACCACCGATTTAATAAAGATATTCAAGCAGCATCACTTCGTAGTGAATCTTGTTTGTAGACCAGTTTAGAAAGAAAGAAAAAAAAAAAAAACAATGTCAACTTTAAAGGGTACTTACATATCCATAAGTCATGTTTCCCTTTGGGGCACCAGCAATAAAATCTACAAGAAAAAAAATGCAATGACACATAGGAATGACACCGTAACCCCAGTGGCAATACACAAAGCATCGGCAACAGCTGTTCTGCTTAAACCAGAAAGTCCCTCACCTTCAGTAGAATCCCCACTGAATTCGCCAACAGCAACAGCGTAACCTGGGAAAATAGCCAAGAAGGAAAAAAAATAAATTTAATTCTGCATTAGATACAGGATTATGACTCAGAGATTGCGATATTTGTAACAATTTCAGAACATCAAAAGCAGGAAGCCACTTTAAGTTGCCAGTGGGCATGCACTAGTGCCACCTTTATGGTCCCAGACATCAGTAAGACATTTTTGGGCAAAACGCTTTGCATGGTCTTTTCATTTGCTCTATGTGACGATGTGGTGGCACTGGAGCGCTCTTTCAATTTAGCATTGCTGCCTGCATTGTTTTTTGTTCCTCTATGACTCTTGGTTCTAAAGCTCCTTGGCAGAGCCTGCTGCTGGTGTGAACATATGACTACAAGCCTGGGAGCTGCCTGAGCTCTCCCCATTTACTACACTTTGATAGATTAAGTGTGGCAGAACAGAAGTTAATTTCTGGACATTAACTTGTAAGTTTAAATTTTAAAAAAGTGAGATTAGAGGGAATCCACCTTCTGCTACTTGGCATAAAAAATAAATTCAGTCAGTTCACCAGTTATTATCGTGAACAACCCAAAAATGTTCAAGAAAAAAAACTCAGAAATAGAAAACTGAGGTTTTGATTTGTAATTAAAAAAAATCTGTCCGCAAGACTGCATGCATTCATGAGTAACCCACGATCAACACATCAGTTGCACAAATAAAGAAGGTAGTCAATATTGCAATTTCTTGCAAAGAGACCTGTAGGGATTGCACAAAATTACAGTGTGTGGCAGTAACTGGCAAGCAGACCTGTGCTTCTATAGATTGTGTAAAACGCAAGAGGTGAATTAAGAGGTTCTATTTTCATATGGTAAAACATACAGGGAAAGAAAACAAGGGGCGCACAAATTCAACACCAGTGATTGAATCCCTCAATCTTTTCATGTGGTCAAACTATTTGTTTGAAACAATAGTCTTGCTGCAAGCACACTTGCCATACAGCGGGCATTTGCCTACCCTTTGTGGCAATTACATAGTGGGATATACAGGGGGCATATGTAAATTTCCTTTATTTTCTACAGCAGCATTGTTTGCTTTTTCAATTACAAAGTGAACAATGCCACTGTAATAATGCTTTCATTTCCCACTGCAGAACAGACCCTGTGCAGCATTATTCTGGGGACAGTAGGTGTGATGAGCGTATTTAACAATCCGCTAATTCCTGCTGAATTGGAACATTGGAATGCTCTGTAAAATGGCTCGTCAGGAGGGCTGGACACAGAGCATCAATTATAAAATCAGTGTGATGTCATTCCAAGTAGAAGAATAGCTAAATAAAATGGCTTAGCAGGATAAACATACATTTATAAAGTCATTTTATTCATATGGAATTCTCAAGAAATGTTTATTTTAAAATAAATCTGTACATTATTGCCACACAAAAATCCTGACATCACTGCCAACCAGACACAAACCATGCCATTTTATATGCATTATCCTAAAGGATTGTAACATTGTTAAATTTTAGTTCAAGACAACACGACAGGAAAGTCATAGCCATCACACGTCATTTCCAGTTGTCCTACCCAAGTAACTGTCATCATAAGCAATGTGAGCTTGACGGGTCTTCATTTGACCTTTGACTTCAAGAATGAAATATTCAGGGTAGAAGGAGTCCTTGATTTCGTCTTGTGTAGCGGTGATTACCTGACCTAAAGAAAGTAAAGAAAAAAGGTTTTAAGAGGATTACATTTAAGTCAGCAAGGTTTCTGAACAACATGTCCCATGATACTCTGCCTTAATGCTAGAGGAGCATTATGGCACTTGTACCAGAATATCTGGGCTGCCAAGGTGTGCCACCACAGATTTTAGGAGGCTAGTAGCTCCTGTCAATCTAACAATTTTTGAGACATTGTTGGGCAGATCATCAGAATGGGGGGGGGGGTGTAATATCACAATACCCCTGCCCTAAAATACTAGAAATGAATATTCACGTTACTGAACTTTAATTTTTGTTCATATCCAAGTCACCTTGTTACCACTGCACTAGTGAAGACTGGATATTTAAAGGAGACCAAAAGGGATCTAAAGAGTGATTATAGAAAACTGAGGCACTGTGCGTCGATTAAAATCCTGCTAGAAAGTCTTGTGCGACTAGAAATTACCCAAGCGGTTCCAGCAGCGACAGTGTCAGTGCGCTACGCAATCGCCAATTGAAACTCTTCTAGTCAGGTCTTAAAATGTTGCTTGAATAGTTTTGATATTTTATTTACAAGATTATAGCAATAAGAACATTACAGGGGCATGTCAAGTAACATACAACGAAGCAAGAAGGTGCTTCAGGGCTTTGTATTGCAATTTGCACTAAAACACAACTGTGGGGGCACAGCAGCGGGAAACCGTCATAGTAGCACCATGCCCACAGCAACTTCTGGAGATTTAAATATAAGTAGACTAAAAACAATGCAGTTGGAAAGCCCAGTAGTAGTCCTACAGGAAAATGAACAATGAAAGGAATTCAGGCACAGAACAAGAATTTGATTATAAAACAAAGATATTATAAAAGAGGAAGGGGGGGGGGTTACACCTTTATAAACAATTTGACTTCTAGTACAAAAGGGATGCGGAAAGTGCACCAAATCACATTCGTCACAATCATCTGTTGACAGCTACTGCACGTCCACAGATTTGGATTACTGGATGTGTGGTGCAAATCCACTGCACAGTCTCCAGCACAAAATCAAAACAGCTGATCTCACTCTTCCACCACGAAGAATAAGGAATATTAGAGCTAGTAAAATACAATCGTTCTTTAGTGTATTTTGTCACACAACTTCCAGAGTAAAATCAGTGTATATAGGCCATGGCTTCCATGAGGATTTGGCTGCTAAAAAGGATTGTGCAAAATGTTTAATATGTCAAGTATGTGACCCTAAATGAGCAGAAACAAATACAGAGCCACTGACTAGCCACAAGAATACGTACTAAAAAGTTAAATAATCACAAGGAAATGTCAGTATTTAGTGTTTTTACGGGAGTGCATAGTTGTGCCCAAGTACAGTCTAATGTTGGTAAAGATGAACTCTTCCTTAACAGTTTCATGATGAAAAAAAACTGATTACAGGCTTGTTTTTTCTAAAAGACAAATGAGCGTTTTGTGCAAAAAATAAAAATCTTGCAAACATAAGTTTTCAATTAATAAAATGTTCCATGGGTGCACACCCCAATGTAGCGGGCAGGCGCACACCAATGCGTGAGATACAAATTAAGCTCCCTAGAAATTAGATTCTTTAAACATAAAACATCAAAAGAAGGAGCAGAATCTCGCCAAAAATAATTTTGCATCAAACTTTAAGGTGCGTTGGTTTTAGCCACAAGGTGGTGACTTTGTGATCGTAAACTAGTCTTACCTTGCCAAAAGTAGCTGCCTGGCCCACCCAGCAATACTCTGCCGCTCTGCAAGAAAAGAGTGTCAACAGTAAATTTATACTGATAAATCTTTTGAATGCAGAATGTTTATGAAGTAATTTTGTTCTTACAAGGTGTGCTCTTGTAGAAACAAAGATTTTTTTTATTTATTTTGTGCGCGAGGACCATTGTGTTATATATTTACACATTGTAAGCGTTTGAATTTAAAAAAGATAAAAAACCCTAATAGACACTGTACAGAGATTGCATTTTGAGGTCTGGTTTACCAAATGTAATAATCACCAGGTCATTCAAGAAATTTAATCTTGAATCCTTCCTAAACGATCTCAAACAGCTACCATGGTACAGACTAAACCTAATCCCAGTAAAATCTTCCAAAACTTTGGAACGAATGACCACTTCTTTGGTGAGTCTTCATTAAAAAGTATATATCTCGGAAAAAGAAAAACTCGATAGTGTTATACCGTTTATTAATGTGTATACAAATCTACTGACATAATATACGTACAGAAAAAAGAGGTAGTGGGTTTTAGGATTTGATCTCACCCACTGCCAGATAAAACATCACGTCCCAGTCAAGCCTCTATCATCACGGTCCCACTTTTGGTATCGAGTGACCACCTTGAAAGCAGCCCGGGAGCTCCAGGTGGTTTTGTCTATAGAGGCTTGACTGGGACGTGATGTTTTATCTGGCAGTGGGTGAGATCAAATCCTAAAACCCACTACCTCTTTTTTCTGTACGTATATTATGTCAGTAGATTTGTATACACATTAATAAACGGTATAACACTATCGAGTTTTTCTTTTTCCGAGATATATACTTTTTAATGAAGACTCACCAAAGAAGTGGTCATTCGTTCCAAAGTTTTGGAAGATTTTACTGAAAATCCTTTCTACAACAGAGACTGGATATCCTTTGAACGAACTATTGAGAAATAGAACTTTCTTTCTCTTTCTTGCTGTGCAGTATATCATGCCTTTAAAATAGACCATACACAAGTTTTTTTACGTTTTTTATTTTCTTTTAGCGCAACACCACCAATTTTTGTTTTTCATGTTATATGCTTTCTGAATTTGGTGGATATCAGGGTGGTGTTTTTTTGCTGCTCATTGTTTTTGGGTGTTTCCACAGTATAAACCCTCTTTTCTTGTAAACCTAATCCCAGACCTGGGCTATGCAGTTGAATACTTTCAGTCCTTGCTCCTGCAAGTCTGGAATTCCCATGCCCAGCTACGTAAAGTGCGAGTAAAAGGGGCCCATCGCCCCTGGGTTACAGCTGACCTCACGCAAATGTAAAAGTTTAGAGACTCACTGGTCAAATTGCAAGAGTACTGTGAATACCAAAAATGGCGGAATGCATGCACAAAAACAAAAAATGGCTAAAGCCCAACACTTCAATGAAAATTTAAACAACATCTCAAACCCTAGAAATTTTACAATCACCCGCCCGTCCACTCCCAATCGGCTGCAGTCAAAGTAAACAACCAAACCGTACAAGAACCTAGATGTAGAAAATGCCTTTATTTTGTTGGATGCACCACCACCCTGATTGCTAAGCTAGGAAATGACACTCAATCAGAAAGGCAGCACACAGGTCAGGCCTCAACAACTGTGCGAAGACCATGCAACAGAGAAATTCAGTTTTAGACCAGTGCCTGCCAGTGTCATTACTAAAGGTCTCTAACCAAAAAATGAAATACCAGTCTGGACCTGATCAAATCCCAGCAATGCCGCTGAAAATCAGTGCGCTGGCAATTGCAAAACCTGTCGCAACCCTAATCAATGAATCACTGGCGACTGGATACATACCCAAACTCTGGAAGACTGCAAGGGTGGTACCTATACATAAAAGTGAATACTTTGTTATCCAACTACCGCTCGATAATCACTGCTCCCTGTAAAGTCAAAAATTCTGGAAAAATGTGTCTACACTCAATTACGTGATTATTATCCAGTATCGGAACAATTTAATCCCAGATCAAATCAGGCTTTCGTCCAAATCATTCTACAACTGCCCTTTTAAAAGTTTGTAATGATATCCAAGCTGGCATGGAACAAGGTAACCTAACTGGAGCTATCTTCCTTGATTTTGCCAAGGCCTTTGACACAGTAGACCATAGCATCCCATTACAAAAACTTAAAAACTCTCGTATTTGTGATCGCACGCTAACCTAGTTTCAAAATCATATGTATCTAAGCGATTGCAATACATGTCCATTTCTGACAGCTCCTCCCTCCCCTTCTCAGTCACATGCAGTGTACCCAAGTCTCGATAGTCGGCCCGCTGCTATTCATGATATTCATAAATGATCTGCCCAAGGTCTGCAAATCCTCAACTGTACGCATGTACGCAGACGACAATCTATACCAGCAAACCGAATCTCCCGCAGCTGGAGACAGTACTGCAAGAACAATTCACAGAGGTAGAAAAGTGGATCGCAGATAACAAACGTTTTCTAAATACTGACAAAACGGTTACAATGGAACAGCACCTAAACTACACAAATTGCAAACACCCCATCTATGTGTCAGGACAAGATCAAAGGACACGCTGACCAGTCACTTCAAATATCTAGGTATGTGGTTAGACCCAAATCTATCCTTTGGCCCCACATCGAAAAACTCATCTAAACTTTACCCCAAACTAGGTGCCCTGTACAGAAGCAAATCCTGCCTGAGCCCTGCGGTAAGAAAGCAGATTGAACACGGAAATGTAGCTGCCCCGCAAAACCCACCTCCAGAAACTTACTACATTGTAGAACTCATTCTGTCGCTTTGTGCTACAATGTAACTACATGACCAACCATTGTGACATGTTAAAAAGAACTAAACTGGCCACCGCTGGAATCTAGACGCACCCTTCACCTTTCCAACCTGGTGTTTAAGAGCTTTTCTGGGAAGCTACCACCCTACCTGAATAGGCTGTTCCCTTATCGCAGGGGTCAGCAACGTTGGCTCCCTGATGTTTTGGGAACTACATTTCCCATGTGGCTCAGTCAGCCTAGTGGGTGACTGAGCATCTTGGGAGATGTAGTTCCCAAAACATCAGGGAGCCAAGGTTGCTGACCTCTGCCTTATCCTATAACCTCCAATCCAATGCACCTTACTTGCAATACCACAATACAAAAAGAAAGCGGCTCGATCCTCATTTTCCCACAGAGCACCACAATTAAGGAATAACCTCCCAGATGCCATCAAATCTTCCCTCAGTCTAAAGTCCCTTAAGAGCTCCCATTAATATACCTTGATACCGAATGCATCTGTAAACATGTAACATAATGAATATTTCCTACATATTTATTTTCGGTTTATCTGTATATTTGTTTTGCGTCAATATCTTACAGTAATACAAAGTAGTAAAATGCAACAAAATGTTCTTGAACCCAGGACATACTTGAAAACGAGAGAAATCTCAATGTATCCTTCCTGGTAAAATCCTTTATAAAATATAATTATCTATACAAATAATTGAAATGTTGAACTTACTTTTGTAAACTCTGCACTGAATCCACCTTGGCAAAATCCCTGACCTGACTCTTCACTTAAATCTGAGGGAAAAAGAACAAACAATAGGCAATCTAAAAATAAAGACTCAACCTTATAGTCTACTTAATATGCACTTCAGACGGCACACACACACCCCCTACATAACCTTGTGTTCCTTGATGCTGTGGTTCTATTTGTATAGAAACTCTGGGCAGGACAGAGCGCAAACTGATGCACAAAGCTGTCTTACAATTTTACAGTTGGAAACAAAACTGGAACATTTCTTGGGATAAAGTAGCCATTCTGAGCACTCATCTTTAGAAACCTCTTTTGGTAACGAAGACTAGATTGATTAGTCTTAATTTGTGAAATCCATGCTAACTTAGTCCAGTCACCTTTCTAGAATAAAATACGTTTCCCTCTGCAGTCTAATGAACGCCTGTGCTAGGCTCATCCACCTCACCTCCGTACCTTCCCCCTTTGTCAATCTCTATACTGACTCCCTGTTTCCTTTAGAATCCAATTAAAAGTACTGGTGTTCAAAGCTCTCCATACTCGTGCCCCTGTCTACATCTCCCCTATTTGTAGGTATTCCCTGTCCCGACCACTTCGCACAGCCATTGATATGAGGAACTGATGGCATCTTATCTGCACCCCCAACTTCGGCCTTCAAGACTTCTCCTAAGCTGCCCCCTTTCTATGGATCTCCTTCCCCCTCAACATCAGACTCTCCCCATTCCCCAGTCTCTGAAAACATTAGAAGCCCATCAGCTCACTCCATAATCCCCCTCTGCTCATTTCTTACACCATCTTCTCACCCAGCTCACATGTGCCCCACTACTTCACATGCTCAGCTATTACCCTCACCTAGTGAGTCACCCCTCTATCCTATTGTTCTGCATCTTTAACGTGTACGTATATTTGTTATTTTGTCTCCCCAATGTACAGCACTTCGGAACTTGTCAGCTTTATAAATACTTATAAATGGAAATGCCTTTACGTTACAGTTACACAAAGACCCTAGACACCAACTCACAAACATCCTACCCGTCCGGCAGGGAGAGTACTCCAGAAACCTGGCGAAATTATCAATTGACAAATAACAGGTTCCAACTGGATCACGGTGCTGTAATTCCTTCTCCGTCAGCCAGGAGTATAGCGGAGCACAAGCCTAGAAGAGGGCAAATAAAAACAAACCACGTGCGTTAAAGCAATTTTGTAAAAGACATTGCCATTAGAAATTTGCTCTCCAGACAGGATCTGCAACCTTTGAGAGGCAAACTACGATTCATTAAAAATAAATATGAAATGCCATAGTGGCTTTTTTTTAAAAAAGAAAATGGTTTTAAGACAAGTGGCCTCTGACCAAGAGCACACAAGAAAGCATTGGAAGCATGTGAAGTGTCTTCCTTATGGAAGAGCATTCCAATTAAAGAGCCAGAAATCTTCACAAGAGAAGGTTGAAGTTAGGTCGCACCCAATATTTGTTTTATTCATCTTGTCAACAGGATAAACTCACTCTTTGCCCAAAGTCTGAAGGCCAATGACAATATACCTAGGATCTTCTAGGACCGGGATCTCAAACTGTCTCTCAATTTTGTTGATCCAGAACTAAAAAAGATTCTAGCCATCTACAGATTCTGAGAATTGCTGGCCATCAATATCTGTAGGGCCACAGATATTGACATCCCTATTATAGGTCGTGAGTGGGGCTGGGATTACCAGGCTAAGATTGGAGATTCAGAAAGTGAATTGGGAAGCCAAAACAGAAGTTTTATCAATACCCACATTGGAACATGACTAAAAATGCCCTATTGACTTTGGGATGTTTTTTGGAATGGAGGATTGTTGGAAAGCACCCTGTAAACCAAATAAGAAAAGGATGATTTATTGAGGGAAAGGATTTTGAATGGATATTAGTCAAAAATTAACTAGATTGTGATTGGAGGGTCACCCGGCAAAAAATGCAAAGCCATTTTAACCCTAGGGTAAGAAGAAAAAAAAAAAAAAAATACTGTTGTATAGAGCATTCATAAATTGTAGAAAAACCTGTTCCTTATAAACAATCCGTAAACTGAGGCAGAACATGGTTTGTTGAATAAAAATTATCACTACCATTTTAAATTTCTTACCAGAATCGATTTATCATGGGCCCGCACTGTGGCTCCAAACCATTGGTTAGATTTAAACTCCATTTGCTGTGAAGTTTCCGTGCCTGTAAGCACTCTTTTTTGCCGATTACCTGTTAAAAACAAAATCATAGTGTTAGGCAGACAGTTTCAGGAGAAAACCGAGTTAATATTTGGTCATCCCGCTTTCAATTTCTGTGCAGGGCAAAATATGAAACACTGAATTTCAGTTGCGAGACATTAAAGGAAAAATCATGCCAAGAGCTTCCAAATTCTGATAAACAAGTGTTCAATTCAATGAACTCATTTATCCCACAAAACAATGAATAATAAAGTTATGCTGCAGGCATATTACACGGATTTGTTTTTTCCCCAGTTTGATGAGCCTGTCAGTTTGCAAAAAAAAAACAAAAAAAACCCACAAACCTTTGTAATGGAATAAACTTTCTCTTGATAGAAGATTGGACAAAAATGGTATTCCAAGCAGATATTTACCCTCGATATATTCCACCCATCCAAAGCATTACATACGCTTCTTGGGTTTGGCCGTCCTAGACAGTCCACATAAGGCAGCTTAACCATATGTTTGGAGATACATATTTAATCTCTGGAAGTTGTAAAATGCTTCATTTAAAGGATTTCATCAACTCTGTCTACACCCGCTTTGATGAACAGGACTTTCTATACAACATTCATTGTTCTTTGTACTGGTTGTACAGATAAAGTGGAAACCTACCAGGACAAAAACGAGCACAATGCAACATTTTTCTATTTATGATGGGGAAACGAACAGAATTCAGGTCAAGATGGAGATATTTCTAGTATTTCATGTTTTGCTCATACAAGGCCAAGTAATTTTTGCTCGTTGATAACTGGTTCGCATATAGGAGGGGGTGAAGCACTACTTTGTTGGGGAAGAAGTTGTGTCACGCTGTGCCCACCTCCTGACCCCAAATTATTGGTGTTGTGTTCTTAATTATCCAAGCAGGCGATGAGCATGACCTGGAATACACATGTTTGTGGTCTTCCGAGCAGTAGAAGGAGGTCAATTAACCAATTTGTAACTAAATAAACCACCACATGTTCAGGAGCTGCTCCAGCAAGAACAGTTCCTCATACATAAAAAAAAAATCTTTGGCTTCCCAACGAGATCAGATCACAGGCATTGCTGAATACTAAACCCTTTGTGCAACAGGAAACAATCCTCGGCATGAAGCATAGGCTTCAACATCAACCACGCAGCTTTGGGGAGGAACCAGAAAACATGACAGAATAGCTCAGATGACTAGAAAGCAGGATACATAAAAATACTTAAGAACATTTGTGGGTGGTGAGAAAGACTACATGAAGAAAATTAGATCTATATATAAAAAAACACATCAAAATGCACAATTTGAATTATTAAAGTTGCAGAAAAAAATGGTTAGCGCCCCAATATGTACCAACACCAGTATCCTAATGCCAAACCAGATATATAGAGGTTTCCCCCAAATCAATGTGACAACAAACGTGGATATACGTATCTGGTAGCGCGATGATAATCGCTTCAAGATTCAGGTGTTTCTCATAATGTGCATCATCCACATGGATTTTATATAAAAAGCTAAGAATACATATGATGCACCATTAAATCAAAATATTTGTGCAATACTGATGAATTATTCCACTCACAAATTTAGAGCCCCATCACTGGCTCTGAGTGGCACTGGCACTGGCTCAGCTGGGGTTTTTCCTTCTATAAATCGATAGGAGAAAACCTTGAGAAAGAAACTTTCTTGTGCAGATCTGCCAATCAATACATGAACTGATACAGATGGAGTGTCAACTCACATTTGGTGGAACTTTTAGCCAAGCTCTAGGTGGTATTGCCTGTGGATTTGTTAATGAGCCAGATCCACGAAAACCCCAAAAGATTCCAGGACATTGGGACCAATTAATAAAAAATCTCATAATAAAATTATATTAGAGATTTTTTATTAATTGGTCCCAATGTCCTGGAATCTTTTGGGGTTTTCATGGATCTGACCCATTAACAAATCCACAGGCAATACCACGTAGAGCTTTCTAAAAGCTCCACCAAATGTGAGTTGACACTCCATCTGTATCAGTTCATGTATTGATTGGCAGATGTGCACTAGAAAGTTTCTCTTTCTCTAGGTTTTCTCCTATATCTGACGAATAAGAGGAGCTAGCAATTGTATAAGGTGTGGGTTACCTTCAGAATAAGAAAAAAGACCCAGCTGCATCCAACCACTCCGAGCCAGTGATAGGGCTCTACATTTGTGAGTGGAATAATTCAGCAGTATTGCACAAATATTTGATTAATACACTCTGCACTATCATATGTATTCTTTGCTTCTTTTTATATAAAATCCATGTTGATGATGCACATTATGAGAAACACCTGAATCCCGAGAAGAAATTGTCATCACGCTACCAGATAAGTGCCAACAGATTTCACAGTGCTGTACGATCGGCCAAACAAACTGACAGGCTTTTGCAAGAGGGGATTTGAGTCGCTTGGAAAAAGTCTTGAAGGTAAAAAGGGTGCAGGAATAAGGAATTGATAAAAGATCACTAGCAAGGCATAGTAGCTGGAATGGAAAACATACTTTCCAAGGGAGATTTAGTCAGTGGCATAGGTATGCGAGCATTGTACGTTGAATTTAAATTCTAAAAGAAACAAGGATCCACTGTAGAGATGGAAAAAGGTGAGGAGTGAGATGTATTGCATGTGAGTTAAAACAAGTCTGGCAAGGGCATTCATTGTAGACTAGAGGGATAATTTGAGGTTAATGAAATTAAGAAGAGGGTTACAGTAATCAAGACGGGATATAAAGAGCTTGGGTGACCATTTTAGTAGAGAGTCCTGGGTTAGAAAGGGGCAGATGTTACATTTGACTAAAATACGGTGCACACAAGATTGAGAAAACATGGACAATAGCTGTGAGAGCTACCATCCATACTGAACAATTTGATGTAATCCACATTTTGGAAGAGATAGGTGAAAACCAGGAGAATTGGCAGGAGAAGAGAACAATCCAGACCAAATAGCTAAGTTGGAAAGTGAGCTAAAATGGGAGAATTTGTCTGGTTTGGCTATTTTGACCTAGAATTTTTACTTCTCCAGTCAGTCATTCTCCTGTTTTTCACCTCTCTGAATAACATTGTAAATAAAACTGTCAAAAAGGTTCCTTCAAAAGATTTGAGAAATCAAAAGTGGCTGGTAAGAGTTTGTGGAGTACATGTGTTTCATAAAAATGTTACATCAATAGCAACAAAGAATATTTGGGAGCAATGCAGATGTATGAAGAGTAGTCTAGAAATTAAGAGGTAGAATTCGATAAATGTGGCTACCAAGCTGCATAGACACCATCCCCAACAGCGATGGCCTCTGTACCAAGCACCACTGCCATAATATCCGTAAACATCGGAACATAGAATAGTGCAGCTTAAAATACTCTGGATGCTGAAAACCTTGTATAAGCTCGCTTCCTGCACTGGCTGTGCTTTCATAGAACATTGGCTTATAGGGAAGTTTGAGTCAGAGGCTTCAGTTTCAGAAAAAGAAAAAAAAAAAGTTTCCTAGGACTTTTAAGTTGCAAAAATAAGTCATGCAAAATTAAACTGGAAGTAGTAAAAAAATAAAAATATAAAAAAAGGTGTTCTTTTTCAGTCATCTAGTTGCCATAAAAGGTTGCACATACACTTTTTTGGCAATGTCAGATATGTGGACACCACATTTATCAGAGAGGAAACTATTCCTGAGCGGCTGCTGAAAGCCAGCATGCCGTCATCTGTAGAGGAACCAGGATGATTCAGTCACTTATCTTAGATGACTTTACGTATTAACAAAACAATCTGTTTTGATATAGAATCTTTTTGTTTCACCGCAGCTAAAGCAATGGAACTTTTAAAAACGGGCATGCCAAAAGTAAATTATGCATCGGCCTATATATACGGAACATGCATCCATCCAGAAAACACAGGGCAGGGGTCCTGAGCCACTCAAGTCATCAGCTCAACCCAACATCTGATGCAGTGCCATGATTTGTGGTTTATTTAAGTGCAAAGCAGTCCGCTACTAGAAGACTTCACTTAAAACAAAATAGTTTACTCTGTGCAGAAGTTTATCACAAACTTAGGCTGGAGGTCAGACGAGCGGTAGCAAGAGCGGAAGGAACATCTGAGAGTGGACGGTCCTTCCACTCGATGCCTGTCTGACCACCTCACTGAGTGCAGTTAGCATTTTGCAGCCCCGTCAATGCGTGTCCTAGCATGTGGCCGGCCCCATCGCAGCATTGTGACACTGCGACAGGGGCCGGAAGGCACGTCAGACGAGCGCACTAAGGCTGAAATAAAGGGTCAGTTTCATAAATCCATACATTCATTTTAAAGCTAAGTCAATCAACAGGTTGGAGGATTCAAATAGCGTTCAGAAAAAGTATTAAACCAATGCTACATGCTATAAAGGCCCAGGGTCATCACCTACCTACAGGTTTGATAAGGACATCTAGGTCCAAAACAACATTGAAATCGAAGGTATTCCAATAGACAGAATCAGATTATGTGTGTTTTATCAAAATTGTAGATGTGTCCAGTCCTATATAGGCTGGGTGGAGTAGAGGTAACATCATTGCTCTGCATTGAGAGAGCCTGTGGAGTCATGGGTTCGATCCCAGCGAGCACCTCTCCAGTAAGTGTCATTGGACAAGACATCCAACGGTACATACTCGCCACCCAGGACATACTTGAAAACAAGAGAAATCTCAATGTATCCTTCCTGGTAAAATCCTTTCTCAAAAAACAAAAAAATTATATAGGATTATGTACCTATTAGCCAAACACTTTATATAATCTACGCTAGCATTCTTCCATCTTCAGGTCATTCAGTTTGATCTGGGATTTTCAAAGCCAAACGACAACATGACTAACAAAGACATAGCAATCCCATCCCCGCAGGGACATTTGCTAAGGCTAGGGTCAGACGAAAGCATTTTTCCCGCGAACGTGAAAAAGTGCGTCCGAACGCATAGACGTATTTTTTCATGGAATGCGCAAAAACGGTCAGACGACGCGCATTTTCGGGCGTGATTTTGTACGGATCGTCAATAAAACTCTTTTTGCGTCTGGACGTTATGTAGGCTGGACATTAGGAGATGTCAGACACTGCTAATCACGCAAACATGCCGCTATGCCGCAGCTGCGCACTCAGTACGTCAGTACTAGCGGTTCAGCGTTCAGAAAAATGCGTTCAAATTCCACTTGCGTTGCACGGCCGGACTTGTGTGGCCGTACATCGTATATTGGCTGTCATTGCCCGTCATCTGCTGCTAGTGCGGCCGTAATTACGTGCGCCAGAACGCACGTTAAAAGTGCGCTGGTCTGACCCCAGCCTAAAAAGGACACCTCTCAAAGTGTTACATCTACATGGGTTATGTAGATTTTCAAAAACTTTGAATTTTTAAAAAATAAGCACTGTAACAACGACAAGAAAACACATTAAAGTACTGGAGTTCTGACAGCTGTCACAACTGGCAACGCAGATCAGATGCCTTCATGTGGTTGCCTAAAGGCATTAAACGTAACTCTTAAAATGTATCTGTCAAGCGCGGGGGGGGGGGGGGAGAAGAGTTGTGCGGAGGCAATATTTTAAGACTTTTATTTGACTAGCCCAGCTGGGAAACCGTATTAGTACTACTTCATGTGTGACAAACACATGTAAAATAGGGAGTCAGGCACCACAAATATTCCTGTCGATCCCTTGTTCAGTTCATGCCAAGTCATGCAAAAAACATTACTAAGTAGTTCTAATATTTACAGCATTACAAGCTTTGTCCTTTATTCCTCTATAGTAGATCAAATTACATATTCTTGTGAGACGTAAACGAATGTGGTTGTGACAAGGTTCCTTTAACGTTAACTGGTCAATGTGTGCCTAAAGTCTTTCCTCCTGGCTGTCCATGGGTGCTCTGCCACACTTGAGAATAGAAACATAGTAAAATGTCGGCAGATAAGAACCTTTCGGCCCATCTAGTCTGCCCAATTACATGGATACTTTACCTGGATTTATCTTTTGTTTAGGATAGCCTTATGCCTATCCCATGCTTGCTTAAATTCAATTACTGTTTTGGCCTCTACCACTACAACTGGAAGACTGTTCCATGCATCCACCACCCTCTCCGTAAAATAATGCTTTCTGTGGAGGGGTTCCCTGTGCCTTGGAGGAGGTTCATCAGCTTCCACTAGACAGCCCGTTTCAGTATACACAGGAGGACCCCCAGAATTATATACACCCATTTCAGACCTCAAGCACCAGTGTGCTCCTGCACGCGGCCGCCGGCTTCTGGAGGCTGTGACACGATCTCTCAAGATCTCAGCTGTAGGCCGCGTCACAGCCTTCACAAGGCTGAGGACGGCGGTTGCACTTGGTAGCAGGCAGGCACTCAGGCCGCGTGTTCGAGCACCTGTCGTGGTGGCTACTAGAGAAATGCAGTAAATGCATTCCGCTAGCAGCCCCAGCGATAAATGTGCCGACAGCGGGAACACGCGTTCCCGCTGCAGGAGGAGAAGTGCAGGAACGCCGTTCCCACGCGACTCAAGCCCTGCTTGTCGTGATGACTATGTCAAAGGTGTTTCATGATGCAGAGTACTGCAGCAAGTGCCCTCTTCCTGGAAGAGTACCAGGGGAGAAGACACTGAACATGAAGGGTCTCAAAAGCTAAAAACCAGGTGGTGAGACGTCAAGCTTTGCAGTCTCCACTTCTGTTTCAATTCCAGAATGTCCCTTTAAAACATTACTGTACTAAATCACCCAACTTAAATGTCCGTTTATTTTATGCTGCTGATCTTTTACATGTGATTTGTTTTTTGTTCGTTAGGTTAAGAAAAGATTTTACTCCGTGTCACTGGGCACATCCATTGTGTGATCTATTGTGTTGTAAACTGAACCCTCTCCCCCCCCCACAGTAGCTTTCCATCACACTACCTGGCTTTGGTCTTAGAATGGAATCTATGGGACAATCGTCGTATTGTGTGAGATGTATTCAAAGAACATCACCAGGAGGTAGATTAGAAGTTTTACGCTCCCTGTTGTATCCCAGTTAGCCTAGAGAACAATACACTCCTTGCAGCCTTATGTAAACATTCCATCCTCCACCTCATTAACGGTTTAAATGCTGCAGAATAAAACAAGATCCACAGAGCTATCAGGTAAACGTTGCATCAGGGGAAAAATACAAACTAAAACAAGAGATCAAAACCTAACTTTATTTTTCCTTTTCACATGCAATTACTTCAAAGAAAAAAAAAAGTGTGTTTTTATATGGTGGTTTTATTTGTAATACATAAGCTGTAACTAGATTACATGTGCAAGTGGTAGCGTCCCTTCAAGAGCTTTTCTGATGTTCTCCATCTCTGGCCATTCTTTCTGCGTACCACTTGCCAGGAGGAACGATCTGCAGGTGATTGGAGGCATGGGATGTACAGGGGACATCACCCACAATTAATGGGGACATTGAGGAGAGATGTGCGTTTCATTACGTATCAAAATTCAGACTAATTTTTCCCGATTCGCATTTCGGAAGGGCTTTCGAAATACGGAACGATAACTGTATAAAAACGGATTTCGTTTTTACGGATCAATTCATTGGCTAATCTATTCAGAATGCCGAACAGCACCCAAATTCCCATGATTTTCGGTGGTTAGTGCGACAGCTTTAAAACAAGAAAATCCCATAATTTCAGTGTAAAAAAAAAAATATATATATTCCCGGTTTTATTAAACATTTCTTTTGATTTGCAGCAAAAAGTCTATTTTTTTGGGATATAAATGCTAGTCTTCGAAAATAAAACAGAACAACCAGTACTTCAATGAAAATAGCCAGTAATAAAGTACAATACAGATACCAGCTGTACAAAATAATCCCAAAAAAGAGATTCCCTGGTTTTATTAAATATTTATTTCAGTTTATTTTTTTAGGCAAATTTTTGGATTCCCAATTTCAAAACCAGGCTTTTTTCTTTGCTGAACAGTGTTTTGTTTTCTTTCCTTCAGCAGGTGACAAACACGAATAGCAGCTCCGCAGAACTCCATAGCCCCACGGAGCTAAAAATCTATTCAGTACAGAGCTGGCATCCAATGTGCTGAATGGCTTTCAGCACCAAGGGTAGCTGCCGTCCTTGGCACTGAATAGATTTCAGCAAAAAACAGGGGGGGGGGGGGGGGGGGAATTAAGATTTTTTTAACCACTATTTTACAGGGTTATTCAAAGAGAATCGAAAAGTCACCGCACGTTCGGTGACTTTTCGTTCTCTTAAATTCGGTGCGATTTGGCGATCCCACATTGGCGACCCTGCGGTGTGTTCAGCAAGCACCACAGGGCCGTCGTAGTGCAGGGAAAAGCCGCCGCAAAACCTGGCGAACGCACACCGAAGCCCGCAAAAACATCTGTATCAAAGCCGAACACGCCAGAGAAACCCGAGAAGCCGCCGGAAAATGCCGACACTGCAGACGAATGGAGTGAAAGAAAAGCGTGAAATGCTGTTTGCAAAGAAGCTACAGAACGAAAATGAATATAAGATCCAATGAATGATAATAAAAAGGGCTGTTACAGAAGAGAAAAAACGATTAAAAAAGTGGCTATAAAAAATTTTTTACTGCAGAATATTATAAGTCAACTGTTTATTAGATCTTTAATTAAAAACAGGAATATTTTTAACATTGAAGCCTATGGGATTCGCCTGAGAAAACCTGTCGAATTAAACCACTGAACAGCAGGACAATTCAGCAACTTTTCACTGCTGTTTTGTGTTCTCTGAATAGATGAAGCATTGCTTCTCTATGGGGATTTCACTGCCCTTGAACAGGCAACGAACAGGCACCGTATGTGCAGGCAATTCGCCAACATTTGGCGAACTGCCTGCTCTCAGAATAGCTGTATGGCCAGGAAAGGTAACCATGCGCTGAATTTCACTGTTCGGTTACCTTTCAGATCCCTTTGAATAACCTAGTAAATTTAGTCAATTCACCCGTTTCACATTCCAAAATAAAAAATACAAATTGGTTCAAAAAACGAATTACCAATAAAAACAAAATAATGAATCACCGATCGTCTGAACTAATCATTCTGAATCACGGTAACATAATGAATGTACCAAAACCAAATTGATCCTGAACAAAAAAAAATAAAAAAAAAAATGGTTGTGCACATGTCTGATGATGCAACTGCATGTTCTTCAGTGTCAAGTGGTTAACATAAACGAGATGATAAAAACTACATGTTCTGCAATATCCCATGTCATGAATGTAGCAGGTTTCATAAAGCACAGACGAACGCAGTGCGAACGTGCGTTTATCCGCACTTTATGATGGCCGTGGTAGCAGCAAATGACGTCCAACGCAGGCCCACACATGAAGTACGGCCGCACGAAAGTTTGGCCGTGCAACGCAAGCGGCAAACGAACATTGAACCGCTAGTACTGACGTACATAGTGCGCTGCGTCCGCATAGCAGCGTGTGTGCGTGATTAGGCAAAGTCAGACACTGCTCATGTCTGGCCAACATAACCGTCCAGATACCAAGTTTCCTGGTTTGGATCTGTAATTGCGCATCGTATGACCACTATCGCGTATTCCGGGAAAAAGTACGTCCATGCATTTGCGAAAAATGCATTAGTCTGACCCTAGCCTTAATGATAGATTTGGCACTGCACATTTGCAGCTCTGTGCACTCAGGATTGCTACCTCACTGCACCACGTCATTAAATGGTCAGTAACCCTAAAGTCTAGCACTGGCTAACGGTAATAAGGGCAAGTTGAGAGAAAAAAAAACACTTTTAGGAAGGTCTGCCTGAAGTTTCACTTCTTTTCGTTAATACCATTGGAAGTGCAGAGTATGATTGAGGTTTTTTGTGGAACATCTGAACCTATGCATTTTTAGGAGTAATTGGTCTAGATTTATATGCAAAAGAGCCAAAATTGCTTTAAAGACAGTTACAATCCCAAAAATAAAAACCATGCATGTTCTATCAGAAAAACAAGAGTGACCCAAAAATGCATGCTGTACCTTACAATTTTTAGGAAGAGACTCTAGTAGGACTTGACTTTATCACAAGGTGATCGGTACCCTAATGCTTAGGTTGTGGTATTCATACTCACAAGTTGAGTTCTACTTGGCACCCAAAGAATTCTAAAAAGAATCAGTAAAGCACAGGAGAACTTTGGTTTTCCAAAAGACCGTCAGCCAACACATAATAAAAGTCTACTTGGTATGTGATTTGTCAGTTGTCCAAGTTTAGACAATGTACAGTACCGTACCAGCTGTGTCAAATTCAATTGCTGTGCAGTTCCGGTCATCATTCTTCCAGGGACAATAATAAACTGCTCCTCCTTCAACCACATCAGGTTGGCTGGTATTTGCTTTGGGGGCCCCAATCAAAATGCTGACACTGTAAAATAAATAAAAATATATAGATTAGATTAAAAAAAAAAAAAAAAAGAGCACTGTATCACTGGCACCACCTAGGGGCGGTTTTTAATAAGATGCAGTAAAAATTGGTCCGTGTACAAAAGGCAATGCAGTAAAAATTGGTCTGTATACGAAGAGAAATTCGAGCGATTGTCAATAGCAAACACAATCAGCGTAATAGGTTTAAATACAAGGCTACGCAGAAAATCAGGGCTCTTAGGTGTTAAAATGAATCAGCAGCTGTCCCCCCTCCATGTGGTAGAATATCCAAACCACCGGTGTAGAAGAATAGGGAAGAAGAATGGCAGCGCTTCCTTCAAAAGTGTCTCTTCTCACTTTAGCTGTGGATGTGTACCTCAAAACAAAATATACCATAGCGTAGTAGATTGGTCTCCACACAGTTAAAAATGAGGGAATACACCTCACATTTTGGGGCGTCTCAGACACTTGATTTAGTCAGCAATCGGTGATATTCTTAAAGGCGCAACGGATCTCCCAAACATCCAGCACAGATCCTTCGTGTGCCAAATGAGGCCAGGATACACGGAATATAAAAAAAAAAAAAGTTGAATTGTTAAAATAAAAGACCAGGCAAATACTCCAATGCGTTTTGTGATAGAAAATCGCTTCCTCAGTAGGTGTAAAGTCCATTAACTGTTGAAAGTACATGGATTTATAATTATGGTAAAGACTAATCGTGAAAACGAAAGCGTCCTCGATTTTGTTTGACGCCTAACAGTAATACGTAACACACTTCCATGACAATTCGTGCATTCCAATCGAGACACCGTGTGGGTCAGTCGCACATAAAATGACGTTTTTTACTTATTCATTCACTTATTCTTTTATGTTTTAAGCATTAGTTCAAATTTAAAATGTTCTAATTTATGTGCGCACGAATTGTCATGGAAGTGTATTATGTATTACAGTTAGGCGCCAAAAAAAAAAAAAAAAAAAACCCTTTCACTATTGGACTTATAATTACGGTAAAGACTAAGTAGTTTTTCATCTGTTAATGGACTTTACACCTACTGAGGAAGAGATTTCTATCGCGAAACGCATTTGGGTGTATTTGCGCAGTCTTTTATTTTAACAAATTCAACTTTTTTTTATATCCCGTGAATCCTGGCCTCATTTGGCACACAAAGGATCTTGGCTGGATGTTCGGGAGATCCGGTACTCCTTAAGAATATCACCGGTTGCTGACTACATCAAGTGTGAGAGACACCCCAAAATGTGAGTATTCCCTCTCATTTTTGTTAGGCGTGTGGAGACCAACCTACTACGCTACAGTATATTTTGTTTTATTTGAGGTACACATCCACAGCTAAAGTGTGAAGATTGGGAGAGAAGAGCCACTTTTGAAGGAAGCGCTGCCATTCTTCTCTATAGAATAAAGTGATTTATTTAGAAACAGCAAAAAAGCTTATGACCACCAATGTAACCTCCCAAGGACTTTAACTCCGAATTTGAATAGAAAACCAACAGATCTGGTTGCCCATTAGTTGTCTTTGTCAGATAAAAATATAGGTTGGCAAAAACTAAAACCCTAGGAGCCAAATGTTTTGGTGAAAGAGGGAAGAAATTTCCATTTCGAGTTGTATACAAAAATATAGACAGAGATTAATCTCTCCATGTGCAGCAAGTCCAAAGTAATGGAGGGACTCGAATTTATGGGGATTAAAAAAAAAAAAAAAAAAAGTGGGGAAACTGGAGAGGGGAGGACATTGAGAAAAAGTTGGCATGAGAGGTAATTAAATGGATATTTCAGTGCCCTGGAGTTTAAAATGAAACCTTCGAAATGGTACACTTTCTTTAAGTGAGGGGAGGGATTTTCAGGCAGAGGATGTTTTATGTATACAAGCAGAAATATAGTGGTGCCAGTCCGGCAGGTCAGCGTAGTGATCCGCAGAGGGAGACGGGGGACTTAACCCCCCAGTCTCTCCCTGCTCCCAGCAGACAGAGGCGGTTGGAGCTGCAGGATAGGAGGAGAGTATCTGATCAATGGGGCGGGGGGGGGTGGTTCTGCTGGTGCTGATGGATTCTGCAGCAGCGGGATCTGTTAAGTTAACCGCAGTCGGACAGTAGTTTAGCGTTATTACATTATACCAACGCTAATTAACTCTTTGCACTCCCATGTTAAGCATAGGGAGCACAAAGCACAGTAACCTCGCGCTGAAAAGTGCAAGATTCCAATCGTTAACAGGTTTTTTTAACCTGTTAGCGTTTGGATCGTAATACGGTGCACCCACGCTAGGGCCAACGTTAACGCTCACACAGGTGAGCGCTAACATTAGTGAGAAGAATGTAATAGGATGGAAACACTTGGAGCCCCATGTCCATTTATCTGTATCTTGTTCCCTTTGGTTATTGTAAAGTGCTGCGGAAACGGTCATTTATATAGCGCCAACAACTTGGAAGAAATAAAAAAGTTTTTTTTAATTTAAATAAAAGGCCTTTTATCTGCCATTATTTTGTAATGAGCTACAGACTGAATAAAAAAGTTACATTGGTCACTGAACTCCTCAAATTCACTATAACCCACATAAACCTAGCTTTTTCAAAAAAGTAAAACTCTGACGTGAGGCTACGAGACCTCGCACCCCCCCCCCCTCACCAGGTGCAGGGAGGTATGAGCAGTTACAATAAAAGGCTCTCATACCTGTCCGATTACCACATGTGTAGCTTATTACTTTCCCAAGGCTTCTATGAGCCCACAGGTGTCCAAGCTAAAAAGCTTTAACAGCCCTCTATTAAGTGTTATTACCACAGGTGCGTGCTGTTCAATACCTGTAATACGTCTGGTAAGCATCTTGCCCGTGCACCCAGTACTTTGGGTTAAAACATGATGATTGCATGGTGTGGAAGGATGAGGTTAATGTTTAACCCTATATTATAACTTTAGATTTTAGGTCTCCATTGAAAAGGTTTGCACACACAGGATCAAGCTTGCATACACAATTCACCTGCTCAGTTTGCTCAAAAACATCATGTAAGCTTAACTTCTAAAAGTCTTCTACAGATCTCATGCGGTTGCATTATAGGTTACACGATAGAAGGTCGCAATAAATTCAAAGTGCAGTTTTGGAAAACAGAATTCAGGAGGGTAAAAAATTAAAATTGTTGCCCCAACTTAGGCTGGCGGCACACGAGCAAACATTTTGCGCCTGTCTGACTGCACTGTTTGCCGTCCGTCATAGCTTTATAAAAGGAGTCAATTAAACACACCACACGAAGCACCTGTGCACTTGTTCACAGACGGGCAACGCATATAGCAACGGACGCAAAAATAATAGACGTGAAAAAGCTAAAACAGACGCAGAAACAATGCCACCCTGTATTTTCCTAGGGTGTGGAGACAGACGTTAGACGCACTTTATATAGTACACACCATCTCCTGTCAAAAAGTGCATCCGTAATGGACGCAGTACAGTATGCTCGTGTGCCGCCAGCCTTAGGGGTGATCGCCGATGATTTGTTAATGAGTCCAGCGGCTCAGAGGGAGGAGCTATGCATTTATCACAAATATTAAACTTCTCACAAACAGTCAACAAATATTTTGGCCAAAATGTGTGTATTAGCAAGGAAATGGTGCGGCGTGCTACCAATAGTTCAGTACAAAGCTGCAAAATTTCTGGTGGCAGCCTTGGCTTTTACAATTCTGTCAACTATCATCCTCAGAACATGATGGGTAAATTATTCTAGTTGGGATAAAAAAATAAAAAAAAATTTTAAAAAAAAAGGAACCACTAGACTAGAGCAACTGTTATTTGTTGTTCCATGATACACTGCTGTGCTGTTTATTTGTAGGGAGGGGCGGAAAAGAGCATTGTGGGGTCTGGACTTAAGGGGAAGGTTACCAAGGGTGTTTTATGATGCTTTAAATGGTTGTTTTAGTCAGAGAGCTTTGTTATAGTGCTCAGTGTGAACCTGGAGACTTAGCAACTGCAAATTAGAAGATAACCAGGAAATGCGCATTTCCTGGTTAAGTTTGCTGAGTTAATAGTGAGTGAATAATAGGCATGTGCAGTCATAACAAATTTTGAGTTGAGATTTATATACTGTAGTTCGGCTTTTCAAGGAATTGAAGATACTATTAAATGAAATCTCACTGTGTAAAGTTGGACAGTTTTATTTGACAATTAATATGGACCGTCGACGGCAGAGTAAACACACCCCTAACTCCATGAAATGCCTAAACAGGGATATCTGGTTAAAGAAAGCTAGATTCAGTCTTTTGGCGGTTACAGCACAAGTTAAGCAAACTTAAACATTACAGTTGCATACGCATTAGTTTTTACATCATTTTGTGGAATTCTATTGCATACTAGAAGTCCTCCTCCCAGCAGGAAATGGCCAAACTTCCCATTTCCACTCCATTCTTTGGGCATTTTTGAGCAATTGCATCAACCATCTACATGAACATCCGTCCCTTGTGAAGTTTTCAGGCTCTTCACTACATTAATGTCTGGAAAGAACACAATGGCTCCTGAAAGATGCATCGGATTCCATTGGGTTAATGGCTAGAATTGCATTGTTCTCCTTTCACAAACAGATTCCAGCTGAAATGTCGGAAATGGTAGCATTATCCTATGGCTGGTGCCTGGCTTGTAACCCTGGCCTCCGGAAAAGAGCAGGGGACAAATCTCCACCCAGATATACACAACATTTTTTTCCTCTTAATACACTCACACCAACCCATATCTGGACAAGACTGGAATGTCAGATTAAGTTTAAAAGGAACAGTGTCTTGACAGTTCCTCCGCTATTCCTAGAGAGAACACGGATGTTCTGAGACAAATTAAAAAGTAGTAAGGGCACAAAACACAGATTGTAATAAGATGCCTTATTTTCCTTGTCAAACATTCAGTTAATAAGCCTACAAAAAAGGTAAGAAAATGCAAAAACCCTGATTGCAAAGTATAGGTGGTAGAAAAGGCCAGCGATGCATGTAAAAAAGAAAAAATATATACACATATACCCCAAATAGCAAGGCTGTCCTCTCTGCCTTTTCAGGGCTCTTAAAATTACTATTGCAAAGCTGGTTGAAATATTAATCCCAGGACACCTGAAAACAGATCTTTGCGTTGAATAAAGGGTGGAAAAGACAACCGAATACAAAGATATTCCTAATTTCAAACAGACAGGTTCAGGTTTGGGGAGGGGGGGGGGTGGGTTGAGTTTCAGGTGAAGCGATTGAAGATCACTGTCTTGGAGCCTGACACCGTTTGAGGATGCAAAGGTTTACCCTCTAGATCAGTGGTTTCCAAGCCTGTGCTCAAGTTCCAACAGGCCAGATTTTAAGGATCCCCTTGCAGAAATTCAGACTGAATTCTACAATCACTGAGCAGCACATCATATCACATGTGCTTCAGATATCTGGCAAACCTGACCTGTTAGGGGTACTTTAAAACTAAGGTTGGGAGACACGGCTCTAGATAAAGACGCCGCACTCCAGTATAATCATTTGAGGTCTGGGATGACATAAAGACCATTATATATCAGCGGGTGCTTAGTTTACAGAGGTCAATGACATTTTTTACTTCCCGACATTGGAAGAAGGGGATTCAACATTGGTAACTTAAATTTATGATCAATACACAGGTACTTTCCCCTAAGGACAGTGGAATTAACTGGAATCAATGGATACTGTATGTTGTGTAGATAAAAATGGATTTAATGTCTGATATCCAACAGTGTCGTTTGTGTTTAGTGTACAGTTCCAGTTCGCTATTCTGGCATGGACACTCCCCACTGTGCATCAATCCATTTCTGGCACACATCTGGTGTCTACCAAAACAATCCTTTGTACCATCTCAATGATCCTTTCCAAAGCTTGTTTTTACAGCTTCTATACCTAAACGGTAGGTGGTTAAAAAAAAGTCTAGCTGACAACATAACCTGCATTCACCTAAACTGCCAACATCGTGGTATTCAAAGAATGGCAATGACAAATAGTCCAAATTTATTGAATGGAAAAAGCGGGGTGATGTCTTGATATTACAAATCTTGCATTTTACTAGTCTGAGCCACGTTGACTCCATGTGAAGGAATACAGAAACTTGGCAATTTGAAAAGTGATGGTCTCAGTCTAGTAGGTTATGCAGTAAGAGGGAACAGGAGCTGTTCGATTGGAGTGGATTGTTTTTGGTGGAAGAGCATTAGGGACACCAAAGCACTGCCCACCTGTGGCAAACATGGGTGAGTAGAACTAGTACTGTGACCCAACTACAACCGGATTTATGAAGGCTCTTCGAACTACAGGTTTTTCGCTCATTCCCATTACTTCAGACCATTAAAAACAAAAAAAAAAGGAACCACGATTTGCTTTTTGTCTTTCAGAAATCATGAATAAAAAAATGTAGAACGTGGCACTCTTCCACTTTTTGCAAATTATGCACGTGACAAAACAAGCCAGCATAATGGAACAATCACCAATAAACGAGTATAGAAAGAGGCAAGGAATTTTAGAAAATGGGTGGGCAGTTAAAGTACAAACAAGAAATATTTGATCATACATGAATAGTAAAATTACAGCCTTGCGTATCTTAAAAGTATTCTATGCATTTTATGATTTGCCAGAATCCAGAGACACTGGTTTCATACCATGCAATTTGCCTGAAATCTTTACTCAGAGGTTTACAATAAAAGTCTTTAGTAAACCAAAAGGTCCTGAGGTTATTAGGTATGGATGCCTTGTATTACCACAGATACTCTCGCTGAAACCATTATTCAAAACATAAAAAAAAAAATAAAATAAGAAGTTTTGAAATTGGACTTCAATTTTACATCCACCTATACTATATAGGCAGATGTAAAATTGAAGTCCCATTTCAAAACTTCATTTTGTTTTTAATTTGTATAAAATTGTTGGTTTTTTTTATGATTCTGACCCAATACGCTTAGATGTTAAAAAAAAAAAAAAAAAAAAAAAACTCTAAATGCGCAAGCTCCTGGGATGCTTCTACGTCATTAGAAAACACCAACACTGAAGATGCCTGCCAACCACAATATTTACTAGAGACATGGCAGATTCTCACTGGACCATGGTTGAGGATAACATACAGGAAGCTCAACTTACGGATGTATTTGGAAGACTATGCAATGCATCTTGGCCCAAAGTCGGAGTCTCCAATGAAATCCAAGTAGAAGTACAACAGTGCAGGCGTGGGGAAATTCAGGAATGTCTCAGGACACTAGATCCTGGGTGACCGAAACAGACTTTCCCATCTACAGTGGTCCAGGAATAAATACAATTTTAGAATCCCTATTCTACTGTACAATATATATTTGCAAGACAAAAAAAAACGAAAAAAAAACTTTGCAGTCCAGTGATTGGACATCAGGATTCATATTTTTTTTTTGAGAAAGTATTTTACCAGGAAGGATACATTAAGATTGCTTGTTTTCAAGTATGTCCTGGGTGGCGAGTATGTACGGTTAGGTGTTTTGCCAGAATATCTGCCCCTTTCCCAGCTGGAGCACTTCCATAGACCAGTGTTTCTTCAACTTGTCCTCGGGACCCCCAACCAGGCCAGATTTTGCAGATAACTTTGGGGAAATGCAGACTGAATACTTCAATCACTGAGCAGCAAATCCTATCAGCTGTGCTTCAGATATCTGGAAAACCTGGCCTGGTTGGGGGTCCCAAAGACAGGTTTAAGAAACCCTTGCATAGACTTTGTCAGGTCTATATACAGTTGTGGATTCAGGAGTGTGCACAAGGGCAAGTGGTCCACTCCTCACTCTGTGGTTTTGGCCAGAGGGGAGTCTATGGGCCCAGCAGCAGCGTCACCTCATTGTAGTGTGTGGGATGTATTCAAAGCACATCACCTGGGGGGGGGTGGATTAGAAATTTAAGCTCCCGTCATCTCAGGTGGCCTGGAGAACAATACCCTCCTGCTGCTGGATCTAAACATTCTCTCCACCTCATTAATCAGTAAATATTGTAGATTAAGGCCCGTTCACACCTGGGCGTTTTACAGAGCTTTCCTACCCGCTGTAAAAACACCCCAACATGGAAATCCCATGAATTCCTATAGGGCCCGCTCACACCAGGGCGTTTTATAGCGTGTAGGAACACGCTGTAAAAAGCCCTACGGCCCAAGAAGTACAGGAGCGTCTTTGGGGCGTATTACAGCGCGTTCACGGCCATAGAGATTGCAGAGTAAACGCGCCGTTATCTGCGTTTGCGTTATAGAAAACGTGCCAATGAACGCTGGCTTCAAACACCTGAAAAAAAACGAGCATATGAAATTTGTTTAGGCTGGGTTCACACCTGAGCATGAGTCACAAAGCAAAGCTTTTGCCAAGTGTTGCATCGTGGGAGAAAAAAAAAAAAACACAAGAGAACAGAACCTGGACCTTATTTTTCCTTTTTACTTTGTCAAACGGTACATTTTCACCTCCCTGGCGGTATTCGAGTGTGGCGCGAGGTTAAATTTCCATGCCGAAAACAGTAACCCTGAGCCACATTCGGCCTGATATATACCTGTCCCTGCATTCTCTCTCGATGTCCTCCCACAGTCACCTCCGTCCGATCAGTTTCCCGCTTCCGGTCGCAGGGAGGGAAGCAGGACACTGGTCGGAGGTGACTGCAGAAATACATCGGGGACAGGTATGTATCAGCCCGAGTGTGGCTCAGGGTTACGGTTTTTCAGCACTGAAATTTAACCCCGAGTCACACTTGGGAATACCGCCAGGGGAGGTTAAATGCAATTACTTCAGACAAGAGAACAGAAACAGCATGTGTTTTATAAAGTGATTTTATTTGTAATGCACAAGTAATCTAGTTACACTTCATGCACGTGGTAGTGTCCCTTTAAGAGACATTGAGAACAAGAAAGGGTGGGGGTGCCGGCAAGATGAACTGCATTTGCCAAAAAACGCATTGTTCAAATATTACATCAGATCTATAGAATAATCATTGTTTACAGATAACATTTTATGGTGGATATCTGGAGAGGATGTGATTATTTTACTGTTTGAAAGTACACAATCATTTGAGGACAAAGTTATTTTCTTTTCATAAATCTCACAATGCACATACAACCAGGACAAAGTTTAAAAAGGGGGGGGGGGAATACATTTTCCTACCCTGCACAAAAGAAAATCTGCTCGATTAGAGATTCCTGGCAAACCATTAGCTAAACCAATTAACCTGTACTTTCCCGCTCTGTGGATGGAGGCATAAACCCCTTCGTTACCGTAGAGTAACAAGTGTCACAGAATGTCAGTATACAACGGTAAACTCTCGTAGCGGCGGAGTTAAAGTCTTCGTAACAAAAACATATTTGGCTGGGAATGGCTCCAAAACGCAGAACACTGCCAACATACACACAACAGCGACAGATGCAAACAGGGGCACCAGGGTCTGCAACCAAGGGACAAATAAATTCCATTTAGACGTGGCGTGCATGACCCCAACGCAAAGCATTTCACATTGCCAGGGCAAGACACCTCGTCATGAACCAAGAAAGAGGTAGGTCATGCCACATCTGTAATGTATTATGAGGATGCGTCCATAGCTAGCTTGATTCTGCACACATTCCAGTAGAATGGGGGTTATGTGCATAGGCATCACTAGATGGGGGCTAGGGCCCCCTAGGTTATTCCTTGCCCCCACCCCAGACCACTGTATCTGTCCGAGTGTTGTACGTGACAGATTGAGGAAACTGAAAGGGCAGAGGCTAGCCTTACCAACGATACCCAACATGACCATATTCAGTGTAAAATACAGATCATAAATAAAGCGCAACTTTTCACATGTTTGAAATAGCTCAGCAGTGAAAGGGTTAATGGTTAGACCATATTACAGTGTATTACTTTAATTTTGGTCTTAGTTTAGTTGTAGATTAAGGGTTAATGGGCAGGCTTCATCCCTCACAGTATACATTTTTCTCTTTGATTAATGGCGTTTTATAGGTTTTTGGGTAGGCTACAGTTACAAGCATTTATAAAAGTGCCAACAAGTTCCATAGCACTGTACAATGGGAGAGCCCAAACAATATACCTATACATTACACACACAACAGTAGGAGAGAAGACCCTGCTTGAGAGCTTACAATCTAAGGAGAGGCTACATGCCTCAGTGTGTATAAATTTAATGTTTTCCCTTGGTTACTGGCATTTTAGGGGTTAATGGGTTGGCTATTTTTATAATATTTCCATACTTTAAATGCCATTTTAGGGGTTATTATTGAAGTTAGAATCTAAAGGGTCTAGTCATTTTTAGATACTTTGGTTTTTGTCATTTCAGGAAAATTAATTTCGCCGAAAATGTGAATTCTTCATTTAGCGAATTGTCACCATTATGTGTGATAATTGGAGTCTCTGAAGCAGTTATCGGACGTCTGAAAAACGCCAAATATTGAATTTATGTATCAGGTTAGTACAAGATAAAAAGGTATCATTGCATCACATTACTCTGGAATTCAGGGATTGGCAAATATATTCCCCATGTTACATGTTTACAGGTGCATTCTGTAACGCGGTATTTTAATGGAGATCTCTTAAGTGACTTTAGACTGGGGGAAGAATTGATGGCGTCTGGGAGGTTATTCCATAATTGCGGTGCTCTGTAGGAAAAGAAGGATCGAGACGCTTTTTATATTGTGGTAATGCAAGTAAGGTGCAGGTCCTGGATCGGAGGTTATAGGATGAGGGAACTGCTGGAGGAAGCAGTCTATTCAGATAGGGTGGGAGCTTCCCAGAAAATCTCAAACACCAGGTTGGAAAGGTGAATGGCGAGTCTGGAGTTTGGATTCCAGTTTAGCCCTTTTAAGAAGCCACAATGGTGGGTCATGTAGTTACATTGTAGCAAAGTGACAGAACGCGTTATACAATGTAGTAAGTTTATGAAGGTGCGTTTGCGGGGCAGCTGCATACATCTCCGTATTCAGTGACCAGCATTTGTTGTACAATCTTTCTTACCGCGGGCTCCGGCAGGATTTGTTTCTGTACAGGGCACCTAGTTTGGGATAAATTTTAGAAGAGAGTTTTTTGATGTGGGGGCCAAAAGATAAAATTTTGTAAAATGTACACAAAGATCTAGGTTTAACAGCTACAAAGCATGGAAAAAGTGATAAATATGTGGACTATTTTCCCCATCAGTCTCTACAGACATGTGAAGTTTTTAGCACTGTAAGGGCTTGGATTTCCTGATTTTTGTTACAATTAGAGAGCTTGAGGTCGATCCTTACAGCAATTTATTTTTATGTAAGAGGACTTTAGGCTAAATTGACCGAGTGACCATACCAGAAATTGTGGAGGGGAAAAAGAAATTTTAAAAAAAAAAATTAGGAAAATCACTCAGCCCTAGCTATGAGAGATTTTTTTTTTCTTCCAAGTTGTAGTTAAGTGTATCAACAAATTCTATAGCTTTATACATAAAGAAAAATGTGCATGGCAACATCTGTCCATGTGATGATATATGGGGATATGATATGGCAAAAAAGAATATGAATAGGTCAGTTCCATCTAAAGGTCACCTGAGGACAAACTATTGAAGAAAAATGGAATACGGATGCTTCTAAATAAAAGGGAGGAACCAGGGAATCTCTTCGGTTCTGTCTGGTTGTCATCTCTCGGCATCAGTCCCTACAAAACTGTAATCCAGCCAACATGAACACGTATCATCCCTTGTGTTACTAGCCACAAAAAACAAAGCATTCTGCCAAACCACCAAGGTCCTGCCAGGGGTTCCTACAGCTGTAGTAGAAATACTTCAGCAAGGGCTCAAAATGTGGTGTAAGAAGAACAGGATCAAAAATCATTACCGTATCTACAAAAGGGATATTTCTCTGGATTTAAAATGCATCATACTATGCCAAACTAGGTGCTCTTGGCAATTATGTTTGAGAGATTTAAGCAAGTTTTAGAAGTCAGGATGTGGTCCAATATAGCTTTGTTAGAAGCATGTTTCTGACAATAACAATCCAAGATTTAAAATCTGTTTCTCAGTTGTGTGGTTTAAGAAAAATGCATGCATGTATAGATTCGAACCCCCCCCCCCCCAATGAAGTTCTAAAAAAGGTATAGGTGTAGTCAGTCCTTTTTTTTCCTGGAAAAATAGGTGGGGGGTACTTACGCCCAGGGAAAAACTGATTATGACTATTTTCATGTCCTCAAACATGAGTTGTTCACTTAAGAGACACTATAAAAAGGAACCATATTTTTTAATACTGTGTTCCTTTAAATGAACTAAAACTATTGTTGTAACCCTATGGGGGTTATCCACTAAGTGCCTCTGTTGCAAGAAAAATCTGTATTGCAGGGCCGTTGGCACTGAGTGGATATCCCCTAGCATTTGTGAGCACCACAGCAATGAAACTCAGTTTTGCTGAGTATGTATTAACTCCACAGCAATAAAACTCAGTAATGCGCAGTGTGTATGAGCTCTACAGCAATAAAACTCACTACCGCCTTACAGTGCCAGCTCCTCTGATCACTCCGCAGCTCTGGCCAGATGTGTAAACATGTTGCACCCCCCTCCCCATGCTGTTCAAAGTTTTAGCATCTGCAGAGGGAGAGCAGCCCTCCCTTGTCACTTACTGGGGGGGGGGTTGTTATCGGTCCCTACATACACTGACAATCGGAAGTGAGGAAGGAGGAGCATCATGCTCGGTTAGTTCTGGCTGGTGGTGAGGTGCCGGTACCGAGTACCCCCTGCTAAAAAGCCCTAGGTATAGTGTAGGCACGAGTGTGATAAATTGATACAAGGATGATTTACAGCAGTGGTTCCCAACTGTGGTCCACAAGTTCCCCTAACAGGCCAGGTTTTAAGGATAGCCTTGGGGAAATGCAGACTGAATCCTGCAATCACCTGTGCTTCAGATATCTGCCAAACCTTGCCTGTTGGGGGTACTTGAGGACCACGGATTTACAGGGTTATTCCTTCCTGGTAAAATCCTTTATAAAACCAGGAGAAGTGAGTATTCTAGGTCAAAATAGACAAACCAGAAAAATTCTCCCATTCATCTCTTTCCAAATCAACTATTTGGTCTAGATTGAATAACCCTGACCTAGGGCTGTGCAATATTGACAAAATAATCATATTGCGATTTCTTGAATGAATAATGCGATTGCGATTTTATTTGCGATTTAGCCAATTGTTTTTGCTTTTTCAAACATGCTACATACATTCTAAATGTATTCAGTATTCAGCACATGGATATACTGCCCCAGCACATGGATATACTGCCCCAGCTCACCTCTGTGCGCCACGTGTTCGGCTCCCTGTTAACTTCTGGCGACATGGAGCTTGGGCGCTCGCCTGGGGGAACCATGTGACGAGCCACGAGAACGTGGCTCGTCACGTGGTTCCCCCTGCGAGCGCCCAAAGCACCATGCCGCCGGAAGTTAACGGAGCCGAAAATTGCAGCCTTATGCGATTTAGAAATTGCAGGGTTGGAAATCGCGATTCGATTGCGATTGCAATTAATTGCACAGCCCTACCCTGACCGTATGTTCTAAACATGTGAATAAATATGAACACTGTCCAGAGATGCAATAAGGTACAAGAAAAACAGCAAAATCTTGAGATAAGAAAAAAAAAATATATAACACGTGCACACGGTTGCTATACCAGTGAGTTCACATATCACATATGTGCTACAATTATGAATCATAAAGAGCATGCATGCAACAATGCAGAAAAAAGTCCAGATCATTATGAAATCACAGTGAATAATGGTGTCTGAATCCCAAGAGTGATAAAGTTCAGTGGAGAAAAAGAAAAATATCCAGTAGTACTTAAGGGGTACTGGAGTGTGATCCTCCCGTCTTCTCCGCATATTCCCTAGACTCGAGCCTGATAGGCACCTGCTTCCCAGAACCGGGACATCTGGCCAAATAGAGGGTTGCGCCCCTTTATTGGTGCAGGGTACTTGAAATAAAACAGAATACAGAGAAACGGCGCTCCCATAGAGAAGTACAGCAAGGCCATTAAATCATGTGCACTGTTAACGGTTGCACTCACCAATTAGATGTTCCATATGGATACATCCTGAAGTGCCATGAATCCCCTCTTGCAGTGGATGCAGAGCCTTCTGCTGCTGGAGATTATGCGCATCAAATACAAGGACAGGCCAATTTAAAATTTTAATTTAATTTATTCAGAATAACAATGGATAAAAGATATCACTAGAAAACAGATGCGGAGACTCGTTTCCGCTTCAAAAGCCTTCCTCAGCAATCCTTAGAGTCCATCAAGGATGCTATTAAAACTAGGGACCTGCAAAGCTTCGAAATCCGATTCGAATCGCTGGTCAAATGCGATTCGAATTTGCAGGTAGAGTCGAAAAAATTTTGAATCTATCACATGGCAGCATGCCTCCCAGACACTCAGCACACTGCTAGGCCCTGCCCACCCCAAGGTTCACAGAGGAGGCTGCAGTGTGAAGAGGAGCTGGAGTCTGGAGCTCTGGTCATGTTTGGAGGACAGAGGAGAGAGCAGGAGCCATGTTTGGATGGTGGTGAGTATAATAAAATTAAATACTGTATCAGTATCCCTGAGTGTCAGGTTTATATTATGCTTCTTTTGCAGGAAGCCAGAAGATAAGATGGCCGCCGGGGGGGGTGATCCTGGGGGCTCTTATATTACCACTGCTCTGTGTGGGAGATAATAATTATATGGGGGTCACGGTCTGCTCTGTAGCTATAGGCTAGTATATTAAGCCCATCTGTTTGCAGCTGTAACATTAGCTGAACCTGTATGCACAAACAAAGCATACCTATCCATGGGTTTTTTGTACGCGAAACAGCACTTTTTGATTCGATTCGAGTTCGAACCTAACAGCCGATTCGATTCGAGCGAAAATTTATGATTCGCAGGGTCCTAATTAAAACATCCTAAATTAGGAATAGTGTCCTAGTGCAATGTGAAAGCAAAAGTATCACTTACAATAACATTTACAAAAAAAGTGACACTGAAGAAATGACACTTTGCTACAATGTAAAGTAGTGAGTGTACAGCTTGTATAACAGTGTAAATTTGCTGTCCCTCAAAATAACTCAACACACAGCCATTAATGACTAAACCACTGGCAACAACAGGGAATACACCCCTAAGTGAAAATGTCCAAATTGGGCCCTATTAGCCATTTTCCCTCCCAGGTGTCATGTGACATGTTAGTGTTCAGGTGTGAATGGGGAGCAGGTCTGTTAAATTTGGTGTCATCGCTCTCATACTGGTCACTGGAAGTTCAACATGGCACCACATGGCAAAGAATTGAGGATCGGGGGGGGGGGTGAATTGTTGCTCTACACTGTTGCCAAACCTTTCCTCAGAACCCTCAACCAGGCCAGATTTTGCGGATCACCTTGGGGAAATACAGACTGAATCCTGCAATCATTGAGCAGCAAATCATATCACCTGTGCTGTGCTTCAGATACAAAAAACATGGGAAAATATTTGCTTGCTTTGTGGACTTTAAGAAGGCCTTTGACTCAGTGTGGCACCCAGGCCTGCTCCTCAAACTACTGGAGAGTGGAATAGGAGGGAAAACATATTATATGAGCTCTTGATGACGTCATGAGAACTTCTGCAGCATAAAGGTGAATGGGAAGAGAACAGAGTACTTCCGGCAGGCTCGTGGAGTCAAGACAAGGCTGCAGCCTAAGTCCAACCCTCTTTAAACATCTACATCAATGGACTGGCTGAAGCTCTAGAATCCTCCTCAGCACCAGGACTAACTCTACATGACACCGAGGTGAAGTTCCTGTTGTATGCAGATGACCTCCTATTACTGTCACCAACAGAGAGAGGTCTACAAGACAGCCTGGAAGTGCTGGAAAAATACAGTGCGGCATGGGCACTACCCATCAACCAAAAGAAAACAAAAAGGTCATGGTTTTCCAAAGGAAGAATGCAAAAACCAAGAGTTCCTGTTTCACACTTAATGACTGCTCTCTTGATGAAGCCAACAGCTACACATACCTCGGCCTAGAAACAAACCGATCGGGAAGTTTCAAACCAGCCATAGAGGCCCTAAGAGACAAGGCGCGTAGAACCTTCTATGCCATCAGGAGAAACCTCTACAAACTAAAACCGCCTGTAAGGCTAGGGTCAGACGAAAGCAGTTTTAACGTGCGTTTAGCCGCACGAAATCACAGCCGTGCTAGCAGCAAATGACGTCCAATGCCGGGGAACACACGAAGAACGGCCGCACGAAAGTTCGTCCACGCAACGCAAGTGGCAAACGAACGCATTTTGTCGAGAACGTGAAACCACTAGTACGGTCGTACAGAGTGCACTGCGTCCGCTAGCGGCATGTGTGCGTGATTTGGAGATGTCAGACACTGCTAATATCCGGCCAACATAACGTCCAGATGCAAAAGTGTTTTATTGATGATCCGTACAAAATCACGGACGAAAATGCGCATCGTATGACCGCTATCACGTATTTCGTGAAATTACATCCGTTCGACCGCACTTTTCCACGGACGACGCGAAAAATGCGTTCGTCTGACCCTAGCCTAAGAGTCTGGCTTAAAATCTTTGATAGCGTCATCACTCCAATCCTCCTTTATGGCAGTGAAGTATGGGGCCCCATCACCTACCCTGACTCACCCAAATGGGACACCAGCCCAACAGAAATATTCCATCTGGAATTCTGCAAGCACCTCTAACAATGCTTGCTGGGCCGAGCTGGGCAGACCCCTTACTTCTTGCAGTACAGAAGAGGGCGCTATCATACTGGGACCACCTAAACATCAGCAGCCTCAACTCATACCACCATAAAGCCCTACTGGCCAACAAGGACCATCCCAAACCATGTGGGCTGCAACAACTCATATCCACCCTGATCATCCAAAGCCCCTATGAAGGCAACCTGACAAAATATCAAATAAAGGCCCTAATTAACGATTCCAGGGAAAACTATATCAGAGAATGGAGACATGATATAGCAAACTCCAAGAAACTCACCATTTACCAATTCTTACAGAGGGAATACAAACTGGCCCCATACCGGGAGGTACTACAAGACCAAGGACAGACAGATCCTGAGCCAGTACAGACTGAGCGCCCACAGCCTGGAAATTGAATCAGGGCGGCATAGACAGACCTACAAGCCCAGGGAGAATAGACTGTGCCAGCATTGTGACCAGGAGGCCCTGGAAGATGAGGTCCACTTCCTCCTACAGTGCCCCAAGTACTCAGCACTGAGGGAAACTCACTTCCAGAGACTTTCCGCTCCCATCCCGGACTTCACCTCTATAGAAGAGACGAGGAAACTCCACGTCATACTGGGAGAAGAGGAGCCGGCGGTGAAAATATCTGCCCAATACGTCGCAGAATGTCAGACTGAGCGGAACATGAGAGATCCTGGACTTGTAAATCCCCAACACGGACTCGCCCCCATCCCCCTTCACATTATCCCTTACCCCTGATAATGTCCATGGACTTGCCCATTCCCCACCATATATATGTCCCACTACTCCCCCCCCCCATATGCTTTGGCAATGCTAAAATGTATTTGGTCCTGCCAATAAAGCTTATTTTGATTTGATTTGCTTTCTGGAAAACCTAGCGAGGCGGAGGGTCCTGAGGACAGGTTTGGGAAACACTGCTTTGAATATGGCCTAGGCTATAAGAAGATTGCCAAGACCCTGAAATTGAGCTTTAACACTGTGGCCAAGACCATACAGCAGTTTCTCAGGACAGGTTCCACTCAGAACAGGCCTCACCATGGTCAACCAAAGAAGTTGAGTGCACATGCTCAGCGTCATATCCAGAGGTTGTCTTTGGGAAATATACAGATGAGCGCTGCCAGCATTGCTGCAGAGGTCGAGGATGAAGGGGTGGGGAGGGTCAGCCTGTCAGCGTACATACCATACGTCGCACACTGCATCAAATTGGTCTGCATGACTGTTGTCCCAGAAGGAAGCCTCTAAAAGATAACGCAAAGAAAGCCCGCAAACCATTTGCTGAATACAAGCAGACCAAGGACATGGATTACTGGAGCCATGTCCTGTGGTCTGATGTGACCAAGAAAAACTTAATAGGTTCAGATTGTGTCTAGTGGGTGTGGCAGCAACCAGGTGAGGAGTAGAAAGACACGTGTCTTGCCTACAGTAAAGCATGGAGGTGGGAGTTTCAGGTTCTGGGGAGCTACATTTCATAGAGGGACCCATGAATGGCAACATGTACTGTGACATACTGAAGCAGAGAATCTACTACAGGGTAGTATTCCAACATGATACTGACCTCAAAAACACCAAGACGACCACTGCCTTGCTGAAGAAGCTAAAGTTGATGGACTGGCCAAGCATGTCTCCAGAACTAATCCCTATTGAGCATCTGTGGGGCATCCTCAAAACGGCAAGTGGAGGAGCGCAAGGTCTCTAACATCCACCAGCTCCATGCTATCAAAGAAGAGTGGAGGAGACCTCCAGTGGCAACCTGTGAAGTTCTGGTGAACTCCATGCCCAAGAGTGCTTAAAGCAGCGTTGGAAAATAATGGAGGCCACACAAAACAGTGACACTTTGGGCACAATTTGTACATCACTTTAGGGGTGTACTCCTTTTGTTGCCAGCGGTTTAGAAATTAATGGCTGTGTGTGGAGTTATTTTGAGGGGAAAACAAATTTACACAAGTTGTACACTCATTGACTGCTTCCCCAGTAGCTCCCTCATCCTATAACCTCCGATCCAGGACCAGCACCTTACTTGCAATACCACAATACAAAAAGATAGTGGCTCGGTCCTCATTTTCCTACAGAGCACCGCAATTATGGAATAACCTCCCAGACACCATCAAATCTTCCCCCAGTCTTAAGTCACTCAAGAGCTTCTTACGAACATACCTCAATACAGAATGCACCTGTAAACATGTAACCTAGTGACTATATTTCCTACATATTTATTTTCTGTTAATCCGTATATTTGTGGTTTTTCAATATCTTGCATTGTATTACTTTGTATTTCTGTAACTGTAACACTTCAATGTTCTTGAACCCAGGACATACTTGAAAACGGAGAGAAATCTCAATGTATCCTTCCTGGTAAAATCCTTTATAAATAAATTTCTTCAGTGTTGTCACATGAAAATTTACAAAACTGAGTGGTGTACCCGCTTCTGAGAGATACGGTACATGCCAAGTCATTGGATTCATCTACTGTAAAGAGAAGTAATGACGTGTACATGCCACCAAGTATCGCAAATAGGGCTCATTTTTGAACTCTAGTAAGCCCTCAAAGCCATGATGGTTGTCAAGTCACTGTACTAAATTTCATTGGTTTTGTCCAAGAATTATTCACGGTAGATTTGATTGCGTAGCATTGTGCAAGATAAACAGGTCTATTCACTAAAAAAGGTAAAAACTCATGAGAATTGGCAGGAGAAGAGAACAATCTAGACCAAAAAGCTGGATTTGAAAAGTGAGGTAAAGGGGAGAATTTTTTCTGTTTTGGCCATTTATTTTTGACCTAGAATTTCTCACTTCTGCCAATTCTCCTGAGTTTCACTTTTAGCAGATAGACCGGAAAGTGATAACACAGTAGGTTCAGAAGACCCCATTACTGATAATTTACAGTCTGTAGGAAAATTGTAATTGTATTTTGGTCATTAAAGCACCGCCTAGATGTATGTGCTACAACCACTGGCATTTTAAGCAACGCTATGAATCCATAGTAAACCAAGCAGTGTAATGCAGCAGAAATGCAGTATTTGCTTACAGATGGCTGGTATTTAATTTCTGTTATTTTATGTACAAGTGAAATAAAACACACCCCTATTGTAACCCATCGAAGTCATAGGACTAAAATTTACTCCTAGCCTCTCCACACCCTGTGTTGTGTACACAATATACCCCTTTCATCCAGCTGTTTCCATGCTGCCATGGCAATCTAATAACATAATGCTCCTTAATTGATTCCCTGCCCCAGATTCCAAGCAAAACATGCAACATGGGTCACATGTACACAGCTGGTTTTCTGGGTGTGAAGCAAGGGCGGGAGGGGCTGCGGTCACCGCATACTCCCCACATTCCAGGCAACATCTGCTGGCTGCAGATACAGGCAGCCTGGGTCACCGTGGCAACAGGGGGGCCAACAACTCACTCACAGCCAAAGTACAAAGCACACCAGAGGGAAAGCCTACACTGCAGAATATCACCTAGAGCCTAAACAATTACATACAGAGTTTCACAAATGATTAACTCCCTAAATAAACCCAGTTGTGTTGCAGAGCAGTGGTACAGTGGAGTCTTTGTGTTGAACAGTTGAGTGGTGCACCTTCAGACGCAACTCTGAGGATAAAAAGGTTTTAGGAGACACACTTTAAATGCCCTTCTGCATTCAGAGCACTGAGATGTTAAATATGGGGTTTATTGCCCTCCTGGTAGCGATATTTTCCTGCGTCGCGGCAGTCAGCTCTTCCACAAGTGTGAGATATATATATACACCTCTGCAGCTATCCAGGGCTGCATTTCTCACGACAATCCTGCCAAAAAGGCCACAGCACCTGGAAAGGTCCCATAGACAAGCATCACGGCCCTAATCCCACACAAAACACGTGTATACAGACACAAGAGAAATAGGACTTTGACAACACAAAGCTGGAGTTAAGCACACCTTGAAAATATGGTCCTCAAATTAGACCTTCATTCATCACACGCAGGTAACCTAAACCTATTGTAAGTGCAGCCCCCCCCCTTCCGATGAGGTGCCTTATCTCAACAGCTGACATTGTGTGACCACTTAGCCCATGCCCCAGGGGTGTTTTTTTTGCATAAAAATCGTTAGGCGCTGGGACCAAGCACACAGCTGGAATCACACAGTTAACACATGGCCTTCAACTAAAAAGAAGCCATGTGACAAAAACAGGGGGGGGGGGGGGTTTGAAAAAAGCCAATTAACCTTAAAATTAAGGAAAGTATCACCTTACACAAGAAGGAGAAAATGAGAAGTCTAGCTTGTACAACAGTCAACCCTAATCTAGGGCTATGCAGTTCAGAAGGTCAATAAAAAAAAAAAAAAAAAAGCACGGTTTTATAAAAGCTCACCTTAAAAACACAAAAACACAATTGCCTATTAACTGTGTGATCACTGAAGGTTAACATTGGAAATTGAGTGGGGGGGGGGGCGCCACTCTGAACAAACCTATTTGTAGATATACAATTTATACGAAACTGCACTTCTAGACAAGCTGAGGAGTGTAAAATACAGGTCTTTCCTTGTAGACAAAATATTAGGGCTGGTTGGTTTTTTTTCCGCCACAATTGTCATGATTAAAATAAAAAAAAAAAAAAAAAAAAAAAGTTGCATTTAAAAGGAAATAATCTGGATTTAAAAAAAAAAAAAAAAAAGGCAGATTTTGCATCTGACCATTGGCAGAGCACAGCCAATTGGTTCAGCAGGCTAATTAGTAAGATAAAGTAAACAGCAGCACGAGATCAGGACGGCCTGACTCAAACTGAATTGTCAAGCATAGGACCTGATAAATGGGTGAAATTTATACTCAATGGGGGTTATCTAGAGTATGGTTATATGCAAAGCCCTAAAACGGCAATCTTAACATCACAGCATATTTAAGTAGTTACTTAACTTTCACTAGAACTCTGTATCCTGAAAGTAATTTTCTGTATTCCATGAGATCGACTTAAAATGCGGAGATACCCGTAAAAGGACTATAGTCCCCAGCAGCATCCTTCACAGTCCAGATTCTGAGTTGGATTGGCCTAGTACAATGTTACATATATTGTTGTACATGTTATTGTACGATAGTACAAGGTTATAGCCTTCCCACTGACCTTGGAACCATCCAAGTCCAAATTGCAGGGCAGTGGGAAGAACATGCATCTTAACAGCCGGTGTTAACAGCAGATACATGAAACACTTGACAGAATGGCAGCAAGGAAATGTAATCTAGGATAAAAGGCCTCTACAGACAAAATAAAAGGAAAAACAAACCCCACAAAGTACTACTGCTGACTAAAAGGGGTCATTTAGTGAAAAGATTTTAGGGGGTCAAATATTTTATTGGCAGAAATAAAGTATTCCTTGGTTCTAGTATGCCCAATGACAGTGTTGTGATCACACAAAATGTATATTGTATAGTTTCCTCTGTAATGTCACCTTGGGACAAATCCTTCAAAATCATACTTTAGCAGGAACGTGCCATAGCAGGCTACATGTGCCGTTGACATATACTGGAGGATGGCAATTCCTGCAGCTGTTATACTGTACACACACACAAATTGGAGTATTCCCCCCCCCCCATTGAATGTGGAAGTGGTTGAGATACAGGATCCCATCAGGGACGTTGTCCTAGATCGCTGGATACTTACCTGCATAAAAGTATTGCAAAGGGCTCCACCATTAGTGAAAGGTTTTCTTCTCGTTCATATTAATGCATGGTGCGGTAACCTGTTACACTAGGGAGAGAACGGTCTCCATTCTTTTGTTTGAGGTCTATTGGAGCCCAGTCCCCATATCCCAGTCTTTGAGATCTTTCAACTAGAAGTATTGGGTCACCCTATATAGTGACTGGATGCATTTCCAAACCAACCAGAGCTGTGACACCAAGGTTCTATAAGAGGTGAGTGCATAGCACAGTTGATACGCATGTTTTTTTCCAAACTGCAAAGTACGATATGCACCATTGGACCGTTTTTCAGCGTCTTTTCACTGAGATTTTCAGAGTATTCTATAAATGAGGAGCATCCTTGAAGGACTTAATTGGTTAGTAAATTATTTTTCTGCACCTGCACTAGCATTACTCACATGATGGATGAGTAACCTTTATTGTACTTCACTGTGATATACCATTTTATTGCATGACTTAATCTTCGATATGCTACATTGTTTTCCCATAGTCTTATTTTGGCAGCATTATAGTTGAGCATTTTTGTTATAGGTCACTGCACTACCACTATTTGCGCCCATGGTTCGCATACATTTTGCATATCTTAGAAGTGTTGTTGCTTGTTCACATACACATTAGGTGATACGCTGGAGAAGTTAAAATTATCGGTTGAAATAGCCGATTTGGAAAGTGAGACTTTTTTTCTGGTTTGGCTATTTTGACCTAGGATTTTCACTTCTCCCAAAAAAGTTCTCCAGAGTTTCACTTTTCTCTGAATAACCCTGATGGGTTTTTGGATCGCCCAATTCTGAGGCTTCATTTGTTATGCACAAAAAGCAAACCTGTGATTAACTTCTATAGGAATATAGGCAGCAAGAATGGTGAAAACTGCAGGTCAGAGCAAGGATACAATGGTTGACAATGAAAGGGGGGGGGTGAGACTTTAAGATTGGGATTTGTGGGATGAAACCAAAAGTAGGAATTTTTCCCCATCTTGCGCATGCACACAACGTGTCACCAAAACTGAATTCTTGGGCAGGAGACATATTTGAAAGATCTGTAACTTTAGATTGAAAAGGAACACTATTAGGGTTATCCAAAGAGATCTGAATTGCTTGAGAAAGGTAACCGAACGCTGAAAATCAGCATTCGGTTACCTTTCCTGGCCATTCGGCTATCCAGAGAGCAGGCAATTCGCCAAATCCTGGCGAATTGCCTGCACATACGGTGCCTGTTCGAGGGCAGTGAAATCTCCATAAAAAAGCACTGCTTCAGCTATTCAGAGAACACAAACCAGCAGTGAAAGTTTCCCGAAATGCCCTGCCATTCGGTGGTTTAATGCGACAAATTTATTCAGGAGAATCCCATAGACTTCAATGTTAAAAATATTCCCGTTTTAATTCAATATCGAATAAACCATTCATTATAAAATTCTGCAGCAAAAAGTCTCTTTATAGATTTTTTAGGATACTTTAAGCATTTTTCAGATTTTTTTTTTAACCCTTTCGCTGCAGTGGACGCGCTCAGCGCATCCAACCGCATATAGCGTTCCATGCGGTGGACGCGCTGAGCGCGTCCTCTCTTTGGGGTCAGCGTTCGGTCGGGTTTCGGCCGATCGCTGGCCCCCCCGGTGTGGGCTGACATACTCGATGTCAGCCCAGCACCCGGAACCGCCGGAGTAATTAGGTGTCATCGCGGGGGCGCGATGACACCTAATTCAAGCGCCCCCCCCCCCACATGTGCGGAGGAGGCGCCTGAAAGGGGGGGGTCCTTCGGACCTCTCTCCCTCCCGATCGGCGGCGTGCAGGGGGTTAACCCAGGCACCGTTTGGAAGGGCACAGCCTGCCCTTCCAAATGGTACCTGGCATTAACCCCATGGGGGCCGGATCACGAATCAGCACAGGGTCGTGATCCTTTCCCGGAGCTGGCCGACATCTTGGATGTCGGCCAAGCTTCCGGGCATGCCCCCTGAGGACTGGCGTCATCGTGCATAGCATGATGACGCCAGTCTTTGAGTTAACCCCTAACTGCCACCAATGGTGGAGATAGGGGGGTTCCAATGAACCCCCTATCTCCCGATCTGTGGCAGTTATGGGTTAATGTTTGGTATTGTTGGATCGGCCAGAGCATGGCCGTTCCAACAATACCAAACTTAACTTTTTCATAGTCTTTTAAAAAAAAATTAAAAATAAAAAAAATATTTAAAAAAAGTTCTTTTTTTTGGTTTGTTAATGCAGCAATATTGTTCCCATTTCAATTATAATGTGAACAATGATGCTGCACTAACGATTTTTGTATGCGGTGCGTTTGTTAAAAATCGCATAATTTTCCCCAAAAAAAAAAAAAAAAAAAGTAACGAGACCATCTCTAATTTTTTTAACAAGCGCACCCCATACAAAATATAACCGCAATTGCTCGCATGTTAAAATGTGAAAAAACAAACACTTTACACGTTGTAAATTATTGAAAATTCATATTTTATTGCATTTTTTGTTATATACAGACAGGTCATGACGTATACATATGACATATTATGAATCTGCCGAGTCTGACGGAAAGAACGATATATAATAGGTCTGGGTCATATACTAAAATAAGCCTTCAAAACGCGTTTAAACATTATGATCAAAATCTGTAAAAATGAGCTCAGCACAGAGGCGGGAAACGCCTCAGCAGCGAAAGGGTTAAAAATCAGATTTTTAAGTTTACTTATTTTTTCTGTAACAGCCCTCTTTATTATCATTACCTGGACCTCCTGTGTAAATTTCAGAAATTTTTCGCTCAGTAGTTTCTTTGCAAACAGCGTTTCATTTTCACAGATTCATACAAACGGTTTTGCTAATTTATTCACTGCCTCCTCTGCTTCGGCTCCGTCGCTGCCTGTGATGGCTCCTGCTCGGGTTTTTCGAAGGTTAATCCAGATGTTTTTGCTCGTTTTCGGTGTGCAGTCGGTGGGTTTTGCGGTTAGTTTTCCTCAGGTTTGCGGTGACTTTTCCCTGCAATATGGGGACCCTGTGGTGTTGCTGAATACACCGCAGGGTCACCAAAATGGGATCGGCAAAAGGAAACGAATTGAAGAGAACGAAAAGTCACCGAACGTGCGGTGACTTTTCGAATCTCTTTGAATAACCCTGAATATCTAGTATAGCAGTCTACATAAACGTACTGCAAAAAGGTGCAGAGCCTACTCAGCAAGTCAAAAACATAATGGGCAGGGCACACTGGCACCCTTTGACCTTCAGGCCATTAAACTTTCTGGACCACTATTAAACCAGTGACAAGTGATCATGTGAAAGCTAAAAAAAAAAAAAATTGCTTTTTCCTAGTACAGCTTACTAGTCACCTCAAGATGAAGTCACTAGGATTAGGTTTTCTTAGATGTCAATCTTGGAAAATAGTTTGAGGTCAAATAAACTGTATTTTTTTACAGTTTGCTTAAAAATTAGATAAATTACCTTTTCATCTGGAATAGAAATGTTCTGACACAAATTGAAAGCAAGGAAAAAACATGGCAGATCACACAAACTCAAAAAGGTCAAGACATGACGTCTGAGAACCGACCCAGACCATTCCTCATTGCTGTACACTTCCATGAAAAGTTTAACAAAAAAAATGGTCAGATATCCTCCTACGCCAGAGACTGGCTTGAGTGATACACCTGCCAAAAGCCCATACAATTAAAACCGATGTTCTGGATGTCTGGAGGCATGATGTAATCACGTAGCGGAAAATTATTTCACTAAAAGGAATTTTCTGACAGACACAGAGACTGGATTTTAATTGTTACAAATTGGAATTATTAAAGCTATGTAGATCAAGTTTCTCAGCATTCAGCAACACTGAAAGAGAAAAAAACTTTTTTGTTCTTAAAACATGATTGCAGTGCTCAAATTGACAAAAAGTAACAGGTGTGGTAGACAGAAAACCGACCACCCTTACAGCAAAATGTACCTTTAGTTCCTCTTTCCTGGGATATGGGAGATTTTTAATATATATTATACAAGATAAAAAAAAGGGAGGTTTTGTTAGATTACGCTGATCAGCTAAAACTATGTGGCATGCAAATGGACATTTAAGATACATAAAGTCACAGGATAGAATGAATAAACTTGTTACCAACAAGAACAAAATTAATCTAGTTAGAACTAGACCTTTAATATTTAGAGTTCTGAGAAAAAGGAGCAGATATGAATGTATCACCGATTAGAGAATCTGTCAATCCAGGACTGTCAAGACAATTCTGCTGGTTCAGAACAAAATTAGACCAAAAAAATATCCTTATATTTGAACTGCCCATTGTTCCAGTAGACAAGAGATCTCAGATCAGATTCGATGGAGGCAGAATGAGAATTAAGACAAAGCATACCATTAGAACATTGGATAATTGGAAAGGGGGGGGGGTAGAATAGCACCTGTAGGATATCCCTACCTGCAGAGAAGCCGAAATTGTTAGACGTGAGGTCAGAAGAGGCATGTTATTGGTACCATTGCAGTAAGGGGTAGATGGAATCCATTGGTAGATAAACCAGTTGGTTTGCCATACAATACTAGTCAGTGACAGGCCATGTTGAACCAGCTGGTTTTTCAACAGTGTCACGAATACCCATGTGATCTAGCAAGTGAGGTCAAGGAGAAAATGGGCATAAACTTTGGAATTTGAATACAAAGAAACTGTCACTGGACACATCTAAAAAAAAAAACATTTAAATTTCTATAGCTACAGAGAATCAAGCAATTGTGTAATTATTCTAAACGAGGAAGATCTTTTAAACAAAATATTCCAAAAGCAAAACTAGAAACACAAACCAAAGTAAAAGCTTTTACTCTACAACAAAATGCCACAATAATAAGAACTGGTCGTCTACATCTTTGGCTTTACTATTAAAAGCGGAAAAACTGAAAACGTGTAACCTAAAACAAAAACAAACTGTACGGGAATTTTACACTTATCACATGAACAAACTCATGAAAGATACAATAAGGTTCCAAAAAACTAATTCTTAAAAACGTAATATCTTGCTTTTGTACATAACATTGAGTTGTAGACTTCCAAAAGGAATTTATGCCCTAAACTGAACAGCACAGTGAAAGTCCCTAAAGCAAACATGCCAGCCAGGTAATCTGTGCTGGAATGTTGTCCCCAATTTACATCCTGTCATTTTACACAGGAAGTGCTCAATGTCGCTGCTGAGAAAAACATGAACAGGAAGAGCACAAGCTTTTGTTACTTTTTTTCCCCTATATGCAGTTTTCAGTTCGTCCACCAGCTTCCTGGAATATTTTATTAATGAGGATTACCTATTCATTTACTGCCAAGACCAGGGTTTAGTTCCAGGAGTCAAGTAGCCACAGACTCCTGAATGTCTCAATTATTCTTCATGTGTGTAGAAACGTATGGTCAGGCTTAAAACTTTAGATTCCAGTAAAATAGGAATATTAAATTGGCTTTTTAGCTTTCGGTTTTATTGATTTAAGGGTCAAGGTTTCTGTAGGGATTTGTGCAATAGAATTCAGAATTTAAGAAGGCGGTGGTAAAATTCTAGGAGCCTGTTGCCATGTGGCCTCTAGATGTATCAAGTCCTGATTTACACAGTAATAAAAAGAACCCCACAGAATATATTAGCCTTGCAACAACAAAACGGTTATCTGCTTTGGTCCTGCAAGGTCTTCTTGCGTTAACCTGGATAGACTGGTCTTCATTAGGCATTTGCAGTATATTAAAATTCCTTGCAGTATTTCTGGTGTGCTTAGTTACCATGGATTGCCAGTGACAAAGGCTGTAATAAACACTAGAGACATCTAGATGCGGTGTACTTTAGAGTTAGACAAAAAGGACCAAGAGAAACACACATGAATTACCCAAAGACTACAAATTATAAAAGTACATCATGATATGTGCTTTATATATTACACAAATACAATTATTCCTGACCGCAAAAGGAAAGGCATTAGTTTGCAATGATGACCATTCAGGCAGAAGACAGGGTCCATGTTTGCACAACAAAACACACATGTTTTTCTTACTGCAGTTTGAGAAAAGATTTAACCACAACCTTAGGGAATACACAAACCAAATTTTCTAGAACCCAAAAACTCCAGTATTTCATAAAAAGGAAATGTTACTTTCTCTATTCTGGAGGAAGTAACCTCAGTAAATACAATGTTCTTCTGCAGAGGCGCAACTAGAAACCTCAGGGCCCAGTTGCGGCAATCCATGAAGGGCCCCCCATCCTAGGCAACAACATTTTGCCTCTGCGGCCCAAACACCAAAACCGTCCAGGTCCATAATGTTGACTCCAGATAATCAGTGTCCATTCCTGCCATGACCACTTCAGTCAAATCCATTTTTCATGGAGGGCCCCGGATGGACACTTAGCCCGTGTCAGATGAGAGCACTGATCACATCCGTATTGCCGCACATTTGTACGTCTGTTATAGCATATAATTATGACCAATGGAGCCCCACACACGAAGTACGTCTGCACAGAACTGCGGACGCATAATGGACGCAGCAAACTGATGCAAGAACGTACACAGAGTACGCTGCGCCTGCAACGTCCGCATAGCTTTGTGTGTGAGCGATGGAATGAAGTCAGACGGACAGCATTTTGACAGACAAAATGCTTTTCATATTAATTTTCCCTTCTACATCAGTCAAAAAAAAAAAAAAAATATCACAAAAACGGACTGTGTGGCCACTACCTTGTCAGAAAGTACAGGCGTTGTGCACGTAGGCACAGTCTGCACAGAATGCTCTCGTCTGACCCTAGCCTAAAGGCCAGGTACACACGAGCGCACTCAGAGTGGAAGGATCGTCTGAGTGGACGTTCCTTCCACTTGACGCCCGCCTGCCCCCCCCCCTCAGTGCTGCAAAGCACGATCCTCCTATGGAGGATCGTGCTTTGCAGCCCCGTCGACGTGCATCGATGGGGAGGATCTCTGGGCGGACGCATGCTGCGCACGCACAAGCATGTGACCGGCCCCGTAGCAGCATTGCATGGCTGCGACAGGCGCACTAAGTGCTCTCGTGCGCAACTGGCCTAAGCCCTGGCCAGCTGATTAGGACGGAGGGGCCCCACAAAGGGCATAGATGGGTGTAGTAGCACTCCCTGCACCTCTGAAGGGATATCAAAACAAAATAATGAAGCTACAGGATACAAGTCCTATGTCTCCATAGTTATTCCTCCACACAAAACAGGCCTCTCTCCTTAAGGAGCAGATTTCGCTCTACAGCATTTACGGAAAGAACGAGGGCGTGAAAACATTTGCCATGAAGGTTTTGCAACACAAAGCCAGAGAACTCTGCTTTGAGATAAGCTAGAAACAACCACGTACTGAAAAATAAATCACAGGTTTTGATAACTGCATTAAGTTGTGATAAGTCATTCCCCAACAAGAGCAAGGGAAGCATATTGTGCAAATTGAGGTTTCCACTATATCCCACATACAGGCAGAAAACCTAATGTGTCACCCCTCGCCTCTTAGATTGTAAGCTCTCAAGCAGGGTCCTCCCTCCTTCTGTTCCGTGTGTAACATGTATGTATATTTGTTATTCTGCCTCTCCCATTGTCCAGCGCCATGGAGTTTATTAGCGCTTTATAAATACTTCTAACTGTAAAACTCTACAAACCAAGGAGGTCACCACCACATCCAATCTAACTATCTATACATACAAGCAGATGGCTGGATATGGTGAAGTAATGAATGTAGAAACATGGGGTAAACGTACAATATAAAAATGATAGTGTTAGCTTAGTAGGCTTGAAGTCACACGCAAGAGGAAACCCTAGTTTCTGGATATGAACAAATTGTTAATCTACAATCCAAAAGCTACAGAAAGGATTTTGTTATTACTACGCATAGAACAAATTTGGATTTGACAGCATTGCAGCCCTCATGCCAGAATTTCCTGCTTGCAGGGTTTCTTTGATTAGTTTTTAAACTAAAAAGAGTGGTCTGCAGGTCATTTTGTTATGGATCTAGACACCCAGCCACTTCTGTACGATTGGGGGGGGGGGGACGACCAATTGTCCCAGTTTGTGGTCTGTCCAGATACATTACTTGCTTCTTTAAGTTGGAACATATTTTGAGAATTCTTCTATTCTGACAATGGTGAGCTGTACCACATTCCAACTTCCATGTGTAGGATCTGGCAATAGACACAATCCCATAGCGCCCATATGTTTAGAGGTGCCCTTTGACATCTCCTTTAACAGTTTCCTTTTTGTCTCAACCGAGCTTTGGCATTTATGAGCAGATTGCAACTTTAAACTTGCCAGTTTTATTGTATCCTAGATGTTAACCTGCAGCAGAAATTTGTCTACCTGGAGACTCAAACTTTGGTCTGGACAGTAGAGGACAATAGTGTCCATTCATTAAAAGAAAAAAGCTTCACACAGCTGAACCAGTCACATGGGGCTGGCACTTCACGGAGCATGACCACATCAATAAAGGGACAGTGGTTTGGGGGGGGTATAGTGTGCCCCTTTAAGCCGTGTCAGATGAGCGCACTAGGTGCACCCATACTGATGTGGCTTCTGGTGTCTGTCGCTGCAAAGGGGTTGGCCACACGCGCATCAGCAGCCGTGCTGCAGGCCTTTCTGTCAAAGTGCTAGGACGCATGTTGACTGATCCACAAAGCGCTATCCTCCATAGGAGGATCGCGCCTTGCAGCGCTGAGCCACTAACTGCTCTCAGCGAGGTGGTCAGACGGGTGTCTAGTGGAAGGAATGTCCACTCTCACGGACGTTCCTTCCACCTCTTCAAAATACTCGTCTGACCCCAGCCTTCAAAGTTAGATACAGTAGCTGAAGAACCTACATAATATCCTGGGATTTGGAAGTAATCATTAAGTGAACATTGCTGGGGGAGTCCCAGTTTATGGTGATGATTAACTTATCCCTACTACAGCCTATGATAAGCAACTGACAGCTGTACAAATAAGCCATTGCAAGACTACAATGCTCAAGTGAAATACTGGCTTACGAGAGCTGGGGATATACCATCTGACCTCCCTTAGCCTAGATCTGGTTTACGAATTTCTAAAAATCAAATTTACAAATTTTACAATGGGTTTCTGTGCAACACTGTAGGAGCAGTAGCTACCAGGTCCTTGGTCTATCTGGATCAAAATTCAGATGGTGTTGTAATAAATTCATTACAAGAGAAAAGCAACTTTGTAGCTAGTCATATTAGCACAGATGAGTCTTCACATCCATTCCAGGTGACTCCCTTGAGGATCTTCACAGCTTCAGAATTTTCCTGAATCAAACTAGGTTCATACCTCCTCTCCAATTCATATAAGCCAGATTTCTGGTTGAAAGATTGTACAAGCAGTGTGTTGTGCAGAATTGATAAAGTCCTGCTGTCTCCATTGACACCACAAGAAAGCCATCCCTCTGAACTGAAATTAAAACCCTCTTGCTTGGCTTTTGGCAGGTTGCTATGCAATCAATTCTACTTGCCTTTGGTTTTACGTTGTGGTTAATTTAAAAAAAAAAAAAAAAAAAAAAAATCAAGCAGGAAAGCCTAAAGAGGTCTCAAAGTTACTACAGCCTCCCATGGGATCCACTGAAAGGCAAGCTTTGGAATGCAGATCATACAGTGAAAGGTGGCCAGGATTTGCAGGTTTAAAAAGGTAAAGTGATCATTTGCAGGTTTAGCAGATCTAGCTAAAACACATTTGTTTAGTTTCCACATCTGTCAAGGAAAAACATCCAATGAAAGGACAAATTATTGCGACATGTATAGATGTATGACGGATTCATACATCTAGTGCCAAGATAGTAGGTTTTACATTTATAGGAGATTAAGGCTAGGGTCAGACGAGCGTGATTTCTACGGACTGTACGTCCGTGCAGTACGGACATAGTCAGTACGGATGACGCAGTAGTGGTCACACAGTCTGTTTTTTCACTGAAGTTATTTTTGACGGATATAGGAGGAAAAAATAAATTAAAATGCAAAACCATTTTGTCTGTGAAAAATGCTGGACGTATAAATGCCGTCCTTCTGACCACATTCCATCACTCACACACAAAGCTATGCGGACGTTGCGGACGCAGCGCACTTTGTGTGGCCGTTCTAGCGGTTGTACGTTCTTGCCTGCCTTGCGTCCGTGGCCGTTGTGCGTCCGCAGTTCAGTGCGGACGTACTTTGTGTAACGGGCTCCGATGGGCTTCCTGTCATGCTATCACGGATGTACTTTTAGGCGCAATCACGGACGTGAACACTACGCTCGTCTGACCCCAGCCTTAGCCTCATTCTTGGCATCCTTTACACTGGACAATGATGATCCCAAACACCAGCATCTTCATGGATCAGCAAATACAGATTTAGAAAGTCCTCCTGGTGGTGGCCAGTTTACACGATTCCAATCTCAAACTATGGGAAGACATTTCCAGAACTTGCTCAATTAGTTGATTTGTGTGTCTTCAAACCATAATCAGGGACAATACAGTGTTGCAAAGAAACTCACAAACCTTTTTCATACAGACAGCATACACAAAAAAAGGTGACATTCTCTTGAAGTTGATATCATTTATATAGCGCCAACAGTTTCCGCTGTGCTTTACAATAACCAAAGGGAACGAGATACAGAAAAATGGACATAGGATGGAAACAAGGTGTAGAGGGCCCTGCTCATAGGAGTTTACAATCTAGAGGGATTGGGGGGGAAGACCAGGGTCGGCAGGATCATTAGTGCCGGCGGTTTGGGAATGGTGTGGCCATGGAAACAGCTTCAATTATGTGAGAGGGATGAGTTGCATCAGTGATGTGGTATGCCAATCCGAAGAGATGTGATTTCTTGAAGGCCTGAAGAAGATCAGTAGAGATTTTGATAGGTAAGTCATTACACAGGACTGAAGCTGCCCTTGAGAAGTTTGAGGCGAGAGTAAGGCTAGGGTCAGACTGAGGCAGTGCGAACGCGCGTGCAGCCGCACATAATCACGGCCGCACTAGCAGCAGATGCCGGGCAATGACGGCCAATATACGATGTACGGTCGCACAAAAGTCCGGCTGCGCAACGCAAGTGGAAAATGAACGCATTTTTTCGAGAACGTGAAACCGCAGGTACTGATGTACAGAGTGCGCTGCGTCCGCTAGCGGCGTGTGTGCGTTATTAGGAGACGTCAGACGCTGCTAATGTCCGGCCACATAACGTCCAGACACAAAAAGTGTTTTATTGATGATCCGTACAAAATCACGGACGAAAATGCGCAGTATGACCGCTATCGCGTATTCTGTGAAAAAATGCGTCCATTCGTTCGAACGCACTTTTTCACAGACAACATAAAAATGCGTTCGTCTGACCCTAGCCTTAGCCGTGCGGGTGTAGACAGATGACAGGCAGAGATCGCCCGCCGACCAGAGTTGTCTAAACAGAAAATACTTGGAGTAACAAAAGACATGTAAGGAGGGGGATAAGTTATTGTGCGATTTGAACGTGAGAATATTTTAAACTGTATCCTGAAACATACAGGAAGCTAAATGGAGGGACCGGCAGAGGTACATCTGGTGAGAAAAATAAGTCTGGCACCTGCATTCAATCCGGGCATCGGGGAGGCTAATAAGGAGCGAGTTGCAGAAATCAAGTCGTGAAATGACAAGAGCCCACACCGCAGTATAGTGTCAGAAAGTGGCAGACGCGGGTAATATTACAAATGCGTATGCTGTACTCAGATATTACAGTGCTTTTTTTCCTGGAAAAATAGGTGGGGTACTCACGCCCAGGGAAAAACGGATTATTCACACTGGATATATTGCCCCAGGCCAGCTCACCTCTGCCAGTTATTGCCACCTCTGAGTTATTGCGCAGCGGCGGATCCAGTGGCCACCGCCTGCCTGGGATCCCTCCTCCAGCCAGCCGCCATCCTTGATCGCGGCTGGCTGGAAGAGGGATCCCAGGCGAGTGGCAGATATCCATGCAGGCGGCCGCTTGAAGGAAGGATCGCGGCAACCACTGGATCCGCCGCTGCACCGACCAGACAGCACCGGATTCGGACTCCAATACCGGAGCGGTCAAAAATTAAAAAGGGTGGCTGGCGATTTATTTATTTATAAAGGATTTTACCAGGAAGGATACATTGAGATTTCTCTCATTTTCAAGTATGTCCTGGATTCAAGAACATTGAAGTGTTACAGAAATACAAAGTAATATAATGCAAGATATTAAAAAAAACACAAATATACAGATTAACAGAAAATAAATATGTAGGAAATAGTCATTATGTTACATGTTTACAGGTGCATTCTGTATCGAAGTATGTTAGTAAGGAGCTCAAGTGACTTAAGATTGGGGGAAGATCTGATGGAGTGTGGAAGGTTATTCCATAATTGCGGTGCTCTGTAGGAAAATGAGGACCGAGCCACTGTCTTTTTGTATTGTGGTATTGCAAGTAAGGTGCCAGTAAGGAGTACCGGCGCATACCGCCTCAAAAAGAACCCTGGATAGAAAAATAAACAATACATATATGTATTTCTGTATTATTGGCCCTTTACAACAAAACACGAAATGAAAAAAAAAAAAAAAAGTCTATTCTGCATATACAAAAAGGACACCAACAAAACCAAGTGTCTTTGATGGGAGGGGGGGGGGAATGTCTCCTGTATAAACCAAGCTCTTAGAACATCATTGTGCTGGGAAATTTCAACCAAAACACTAACAGTATTAAAAGGAGTCTGCCCAGCTGACCATCCTTTGCCCATACAGTGTCAATGATATTTCGCACAGTGTCCATAGCGATATTGGTACAACAGAGTGAAATTTATGAGTCACCTCCAGAAAACAGGAATCGGAGGAAAGGCCTAGGAGAGGTTACAGGGCTATTGTTAAACATCATTGAACTGACGTTTAAGTGGATGGTACAAAACACGCCAACAGTGCTCATCGTAGAAAACAATTTCCCATAAGATCAGGGATAGGAAAGGGTAACGTTCAGAACCCTCCTGCTAAAGAAAAAAAAAAACTAAAAAAAAAAAAAAAAAAAAAACACAACAACAACAGATCCATGACAGTGTCAAGTCAAACAAAGATTTGCTTAAGGTAGCCAGATCCACCAGGATTTCCTAGATGCATAACATTCAGGTTGATGGGCAGTGCATATAAATGCAAACCTGTAGTATGTGGAATTCATACAATGCAGGAATCCCGCCTTGATTACCGAACAGACTTTTCTTCTATAGCATGTGTTATATATGTTGCAGGGAAAAACCTTCCTTGATCACCCTCTGCATAGCCTAGCAATGTTCCATGTCATCCCAACCCTTATATTTGGCCCTTATGGTATTCTGTATCACATGCTGGTATTCTGTATCACATGCAGGAACTTTATACATCAAGTATTAGGTATGAAAGAAAATAATGCATTTGAATAAAGCATAAAAAGCTAGAGAATTGTATTAACTGAAGAGTATGTTGTACGACTCCAACAATGCCAACGTAATAAACGAGCCATATATTTTAAGATCAGCAAAGCTGAACCAAGCCCCCATTAACTGAAATACTTATCAGGACACAAGTTCCCACAGCATAATCCCAGACAGAGCTGGTAACCTGGCCTCCACAAAACATGATAAGCATTTCAGGGCAGGAAAAGTGTAACTAATTGCATGGTTAATCAAAGTGGTTCCAGCCGTGCGCAGAGAACAGATTCCCACGTGTGCGAGAAGAATTATTCATATTGCTCAATATTGAAAGAACATCAGTATCGCCTCAAATATCATATGAAGCACAGCTGCTAGGTCTGCCATAGATCAAATGACTACTACTCAACTCGATCAATCCCTGGTAATGCGGAAATGCAGCATAAATTATTATTTATTTATAAAAGTAAATTACCAGGAAGGATACATTGAGATTTCTCTTGTTTTCAAGTATGTCCTGGGTTCAAGAAGGCATCACTAGGTATGACCTATATGATGCAGGACTCCAAGCAATCATAAGGTGCACTTAAGGGGGCGAATAGGCCTGTCCCACTAGAAGCAAAGTGACGTTTCGGCCAGACGTATGTATGATTAAGGACCCATGTGGCCGAAACAGCACTTCTAATGGGACAGACCGAATCCCCCCTTAATAAAGTGCACCTTATGATTGCTTGGAGTCCTATATCCTTCATTGTTGCCAATTTGTAGGGCTTCGGCACCCCATTTTTGCAGAGACTCGCAGCGCTTTGTGACATGTATGCACAAACAAACCGGCTGGGTGGAGTAGAGGTAATGTCACTGCTCTGCATGGAGAGAGCCTGTGGAGTCATGTAAGTGTCCTTGGCAAGACACCTAACGGTACTCACCACCCAGGACATACTTGAAAACAAGAGAAATCTCAATGTATCCTTCCTGGTAAAATCCTTTCTTAAAAAAAAAAAAAAAAAAAAAAGGGAGGGAAATCTACCATTTGTAAAACCTCTATAATTTTGCAAAAGGCAAAGATTTTAGCACACTCAAACCAGAAAAAGTTAACATGTGGCATAGCACTAAGCCAAAATGATCCAATAAAGAATAAAAATTCTCCACTTAAAATATTTTCGTAAGATATACTAAACAGAATGTCATCCACAAACAAGGAAACGGATAAAGCGGAGACGGATATAACTCACTACCACCAGATGGTGTGAGCATATTAAGCTACTGGACAAATGTTTACATTTATGTTGCTAGTTTATGACCATTTAAAAAAAAAAAAAAAAAAAAAACCCTGCACACAGATCTTACAGTCATTGACCACACGCCCTGAGAATCGGAAGATTAGATCAACATGTATCAGTGTGTGGCTTTCCAGAGTTCTTAGCACAGCAACTTAAAGTGGTGACAAGAACCCATCTGGGGGGGGGGGGGGTGCGTAAACAAGGGATATGAAAATTCCAGTGTTCTGTTGCAAAGGAACCGTAGGGAACCATGGAAAATGGTTATAAGAACTAAGGCAAGGCTGTTTGGGTTCAATAATCTTGAACCCAAGCAGCGTAAAGGGATCAGCAAGCTTTGCCTTCTACAGGTTTTGAAACCACATCTTCAAATGAAAGGAAAAAAAAAAAAACAGCCAAGGTTGCCAACCCTGGTTTAACCCCTTTCACTGCTGAGGACGTGTGGGGAACGTCCTTATTAACTCCTAAGGAAAGATAGGGGTTTGTTTGAACCCCGGTATCTCCCGACTGTTTTCAGCTAGCAGGGTCATGTGTGGTATTATTAGAAAGGCCAGAGCATGGCCTTTCCAATGATACCAAATATGACCATGTTTAAAGTAAAGAAACAAAACAATAGTAAAAAAAGAATGTTTTTTTAAAACGTGAAATGGCTCAGCAGTGAAGGGGTTAAGGTGTTTGTACAATTAATCTCGTCATTGGCATGTGCATTTTTTTTTTAAAAAAAAGGGGAGATTTCATGTCATCCCAGGCCAACACCTTCTAGATAAAAGTGCATTGATAAAACACAAAAAAAGTGGCTCAATGCCTTAAGGTTTGGAATTTGAGTACTCGGTAGAGCTGAGAGTTATACTACCATTTAGCCACAATTTTTGTCATCTCTGTCCTACACAAAAGCGCTCCTAAGGAAAGAGCAAGGAGTCAGCCATACAGAGGGAATGGATCTTTATGTAAATTCCAACTCTACACATTAAGTTGTGCAGTGATATGGAATGAATGGTACAATGAGTGAAAAGTCAGGAGGCCAGAGTATCAGATTGTAGCAGTGAGCAAGCATTCCACGGACAAATAGCTCATATTAAAAATATTCATGACGTTCTACAATGTCAAAGTGCACATGCTGGGAAAACCTGGCCTGAAAAGATTAACAAGCTGGCAGCAGTCTGTGCGTAATCCCACGGTCTATGCACAAAGAAAGCCCAGAACGATGATTTATAGAAGGGGCAAAGGATGCAGACATCTAGTGATGTAATTCACCCAGACTAGACAGACCTCAAAGAGGTATTTAACCAGTTCTGTAAGGCTAGGGTCAGACGAACGCATTTATCACGTCTATCGTCAAAAAGTGCGCCGATGCGTTCAAACATTTTTTCACGGAAGACGCGATAGCGGTCATACGATGCGCAATTTCGCCGTATTTTTTGACGGAGCTATAAAACAAAAAACAAACAGCCAATGGACGTGATATTGGCTGGACATGTGCAGCGTCTTACATCTCCTAAACACGCACACACGCTGCTATGCCGACGCAACGCACTGTGCGTCAGTACTAGCAGTTCCACGTTCTTGAAAAAATGCGTTCGTTTGCCGCTTGCATTGTGCGGCCGTATTTCGTATATTGGCCTTCATTTATTGCTACTACGGCCGTAATAAAGTGCGGCTCAATGCACGTTTCCACTGCGTTCGTCTGACCCCAGCCTAAGGAAGAGTGGGCATCGCCAAATTAAAAGGCATTTATAAAGTGCTAACAAGTTCCGTAGAGTTGTACGATGTGAGAGAACATACAAGTTAAAATTCACAGAACAGTAGGAGAGAGGACTCTGCGAGAGATTACAATCTAAGGTGAGAGGTGACACTAGGTGAGGGTAAATAAAAGTATGTGAAGTAGTGGGATGCAAGTAGGAGCAATAAACGCAGTGGGGAATTATGGACTGAGCCAATAGAGACTTCTTGAAGGACTGGAGAGAGGAGTAGAGTCTAATGTTGCAGAGGAGGGAGTTCCACAAGCCGGGGGTCAGTTCGGGAGAAGTTCTGAAGGCGAGAGTTGGGGGTGTGGGGTGATAACATCAGATCATTGGCTGAGTGAAGAGGACAGGATGGAATATACTACCTGCTAATAAAGGGAGGAGATGTAGGCAGGGCCACAGTTATAAGATGTTTGTAATATTCCAAGTATACACACAAAGTTATTTTTGGCACCAGTATCAATCTAAAAGTTACCAGTTCTGGCATACCAGATGGGCCTGTAACAGGGAGCCGCTAATGGACATATTCAGCTTGAGCTGGTAACCTTTACCAGCAGCATTGCCTCTGCTGGCTGTATCTCCTTGAGTTCATATGCCTCCATGGACACCAGAGAGCCCTTTGCATAGGTGTGATTAGGCAATCTCACATGGCCAGCTGAAGGACCAAAAGAATTCCATTTGTTTCCAGTGTCCTTCTGCTTGCATTGCTTAGGGAGGCAGAAAATTTTGCTTTCCACCACACCATGGGACCAGAGGAAAGGATGGAATTTTGTGATTTTTAATTGTGCGTTACTCACTTAGCCTGTATCCCCCCCACCAAAAATGAACCACCTTGGAATCGCTAGTTATTCTGTTGCCTGTAAAATTATCACTTCCTATACAAAGCACAGGAAGCATTACTGTACAGTTGGAAACAGGAGAAGCTTGTGTCTTGGCCGGAATAATACAGGTGCTGTCATGATTACCGAGCGGGGCCGTTATACTTCTTTGTTCAATTGACAATCATTATGTGGAGTCATGATATTATTTAAATGAACTAAGACCCCGATCACCAACCCATGGACAGAAATTAAATAACCACCTATGAACTAGTCACAAAACGTACAGGGTAGTCAATAGAATGGACCAGTCTTTCAGTGCGATTAGATAGATACAGAATAAAACAGACTTGTGCAAGTCATTTTACCAAATGCTATATAAAAAAAAAAAAAATAAAAAAAAAAAAAAATTAAAAAATAACAAAGGGGTTTAAGAAAAACTTCTGGAATTGGATAAGCCCAAAAAAGTATTCATAAGTACAAATAAGCAAAATCAGGAGGAGTGAACTAGGTGTGCAACTGGTTTCTGTCTGCCATCACCAGCCAGACTTTGGAATTTGTTAGCAGATCTGTGTGACAATAGGGTTAGTCTTCATTATTATTATTTTTTCATAATAAGCAAAATAAAGCTGCAACATCTACAGTATTGACATTTTTCAATTTTAAAAAAACGCTCGCCACAATTTTAGCAAATCTACATTTCATTCCGAAATCCTCCTGATTAGACAGAGTTCGTAAGAACGGAACATGCTGGTCTTGGGCTTTACTGTAACAGGTTTTTATAGAACATGCTTTGCAAGACAGTCAATGTGCTTGTGGATAGATAATGGATAACTCGCATTAATAAAAACAATGGTCTCACCTCCCAATCCTATACAGATTACAGGACATTTGTTATACAATACCAGAAAGGCAGCAGTTTTTAAAGCTGACATATTTATGAAAATTAGGGAGGCAGTGTTTCTCTACAGATTTGCACAGAATAGGAGTAAAAATTTGAAGGCCCCAACTGCCCTGTCCCTGTATTTGTTAACACCCGCACCAGATGTGTCACCCCTATCCTTTTAGATTGTAAACTCGAGCAAGGTCCTCTCTCCTACTGTACTGTGTGCCGAACTTGTATGTAATATTTGTTATTCTGGCTCCCATTATGCAGCACTACAGAACTTGCTAGCGCTCTGAGGCTGGCGTCAGACGAGCTATGTGCGCCCGTATTGACCGGCGTCTGTCGCAGCGTTGTGACGCTGCAACTGGGCCTTGTGCGCGCAACAAGCGTCCGTTATCCAAACCTCACTGGCAAAGCGCTAGGATGTGCGTTGACGGAGCTGCAAAGCGAGATTCTCCATAGGAGGATCGCGCTTTGCAGTGCTGAGCACACCTAGTCTGCTCAGTGAGGTGGCCAGACAGGCGTCGAGTGGAAGGAACGTCCACTGTCACGGACGTTCCTGCAGCTCTCCAAAAGACACTCGTCTGACAGTCTAAAAACTTGTAACTGCAATTCCTGCTACTCTCAGCCTCACGTGTGTCATCCCACTCCTTCGATTGTAAAGTCATGAGTAGGGAACGCTGCCGCTGTACAGGGCTACAGAGAATGTTGGTGCTTTATGAAAGAACTGTAGCAAGGTTCCGCATGATGGGAGTTTCCATTCTGCACAGTCCCTGCAGCAGTTTATAAATGAGAAGTCTGACTCTGCTCTGGGATTCCTTTCTGTGCAGTTGCAGAGGTTGGACACAATCCCCAGCTCTTGCTGAGTGTCTGGTTTCAGGAAACGCTGTCCTGTTAAACATTATTACTCACTTTCCTCATGTGAGCTCTGAGCTGTAAGAGAGATGTACTCATATCCTCAGAGGTCCTGCTCTGAGAGAGACACAGGGCTGCCCATGCTCCACCACAATACTGTTACAGTGAATGGGCCAGGGCTTGTGTTACCAGCTCACAGATATTGGCTGCTGATAAGATTGTGCTTAACTGAAAAGACTGGGGGAGCAAATAGCAAGTCTGAAACAAATTACAATTTATTTACAGCCAGAGGGAAGGGGGTGTAATGAATGCCTGGATAAATACATTGGAGTGGGACACCAAGAGAGTCTGGAGGAAGGGGGGGGTGAGAGATCACTGTAAAAGCAGAGGAAAGCCACAATAAAATTACTAAAGACAAGCAGGCTCAGTTTATGACCCTTCATAAACAAAATCAGGGGAGTTCAGTAACTTTAGGTACACACTGCATATTATGAGGATAACAGGATGTAGGAAGCTGGAATGATGTGAAGGACAGACCCTACCCTCCTAAAAAAAAAAAAAAAAAAAAAAAATTAAATTGACAGCACATATACCCCAATAATCACCAGAGGATACACACACAAAAAAACAAGCCTTTAGTTAGATCTCCAAAACTACAGTTTCACCTAAAAGCTGCAGGAAATCAGGACTTGGGTCCTCACCAGGTAATATCAACCAGATGGGAGAACAGGATTCCCTTCCAGACACAAAAGATACGAGTGTACAGGTCAGGCTGCCAAAAATAAAATTAAGGGGGTCTTGGAGAAAAGGAGGTCTGCTTTAGACAAATGGAGGGGGGGGGGGGTATAAAGCTACAGTGGATGCTAATGAGTATAAAAGAATGAGCAGTCTGTAAATTGCAAAAAAAGGTGGAGAAAAGATTGGGGGGGGGGGGGAAATAAATCATATAGAATTTTAGATCAGTAGTGAAGGGCTTTTTTTTGGGGGGGGGGGTGTGGAGGAAAGTTCTAGCAGAGGGAAGGGAGTGGATATAACGGAACAGATTTCAGAGGCAGGAGGAGTTTTACAGCAGCCAAACCGAGCAGCTAAAGAAAGTTACACAAAAGCTTAAAAAGAGATACAAATTCAGAACAGATTGACAGCGATGGCAACAATGTAACAAGTTGAAAACAAATAGAACGCTGAGAACAAAGTGTTTAAAAATAGACTTGGAAAGGACAGAGGTATTAAAAGAAGGAGGGGGGGGGGGAGGTTTTCGCATCTCAAACTTCACACCAATCTGCCAAGAGGAGGCAGAGGAGGACATGAGGATGCGAACAAGCCTTTCATGCTCTATGGGGGCGACAAGCAAGGGCTTCACACCAGTGTCCCAAGCTGCTCTATTCATATGGAGGACATGCTCCTCTGGTCTGCATATTGGCTTGGCACTCACCTCTGAGCATCTGGGAGGTAGAAATCCACGGAGAAGCCAAAATAGCTGCCCTCTGGTCCAGTGTACTCTGTAGGCTGTTCCTCTGCCAAGTTAAATCCATGGACCGAGCTGGAGGTGATGAGGAAGGTTAGAAGGGCTGACAGTATAGTGGACATCCTTAGTGTGGAGAGGTTCTCTTTGGGAATCTGCTTGTCTTCTCAATATATTGTTGTTTCCTATGGGAGTTTGGACCATGTGAATGGGGGAAATCTACTAATCTGCAAGCTGACTTTCAAGAGCTTGAAAACTACTCCAATGGAGAAAAAGCCCCTCCTAAAATTAGCTACAGGGTGTTCCTTTACAAAAAGGAGGCGTTATCCTAAAGCAGCCTTAACCTCACCCATTTTTGTTCAATGAACAGACCTCTCTGTGCTGTATGGATTTAATTAGGGCTGTTCTGTGTGTTTTCTGCACTCTTTCATTTTGCATCTTTATGGAGGCTGGATTCACCCCCTCCTCCTTTTTTGTTCCTTTTCACTCTGTAAATGAGTTTAATGTCATTATTTAAAGCTGTTTTGTTGGTAAACTGTTAATTAAATCACTTGTGGGGATGGAGTGGACGTTAAACCAATTTAAACATCAAAGGGATAAAAATCTAGTGACTTCCGCAGCAAAAGGATACTTTGTTATGGGGGGGGGGGGCTGGGACTGTTTAGGATTACTAATGTGGTTTACAGGGGGTTAATAGGACTGACTTGCTTTTTCTTTCACTTTTTGACAAAACTCCAGCTCTAAGCTGGGAAATCAGATTATTTACAGTTTTATATATTACACATTTGCTTATTGTTCTCAGTAAAGGAAGGTAAAAGCTTTTAAGCACTTTATCATGTTCAAGTGTAATATTAATACTGTGTTTATGTCTGTCTATGTGTGTGTAATCAATATAGCTATGGAACATTTACAAATCAATCCTTCTAATGTTTGCAACAAATATGGCACATACAGTGTTTACAAATATTTTTTTATACGGCAATAATGTTTTTATTTTAATTAAAGGCTCTGTGCTATTTGGTGCAGTCACAATTAATAAAAAAACACTTTTCCCAGTTTCTTGCTCTTTTTGTCTCATTCACTTTGCCAAACCCTGTAATACATGGAATAATTCTGACACACGCCTTCTTTTTAATCTTGAATTGCTTCTATCCTACTACAACTGCACTATCAGGGTTATTCAGAGAGAGGTGAAAAGCAGGAGAATGACTGGAGAATGGAAAATTCTAGGTCAAAATAGTCAAACCAGAAAAATTCTCCCATTTATCTCACTTTCCAAATCGGCTATTTTGACCTAGAATTTTCCATTCTCCAGCCATTCTCCTGCTTCTCACCTTTCTCTGAATAACCCGGTTAATGAATGATGCCTATCCACTATTAAAAAAAAGCAGCTTCTCTCCATCCTCCAGTGGTGTGCACAGGAAGGATTATTGCTTTAGAAATTAAGAATTAATCTCTCCCTCTGTATATATTTATAGACCTATACATGTATCTACAATAGACTTATAGCACAATATCCATATACTGTATGTGTTTACAGTGTGTGTGTATATATATATATATATATATATATATATATAAAAACTGAAGAAAGGTTATGCACTCACGGTTCACTTAATTTCCAGCACCCGGTGCTCAGCAATGGCCCAATGAATATCCACACGTATGAAAGTCAGCACTCCAGGGTTTTTCAATAGAATCCATATTTATTAATCCAAAAATTATTCAATGTTTCGGCCCCTAGTACGGAGCCATCTTCAGGACAAACATTGAAAAACCCTGGCGTGCTGGCTTTCATACGTGTGGATATATATGTAACAGATGTGGGAGCACTCGCGGACTTATTGTATAAAAAAACAAAATTTATTGGTTAGTAATTGAAATTACAGACGTTTCGGCTCCAACACGAGCCTTTATCCAGGATAAAAGTGCTGATTGTTAGTTGGATTTGTGTGTATATATATGTTTGCAGTATATATGTTTGTTTACAGTGTGTATATATTTATATAATGTGCAGTTTACAGGATATATATATATTATACACAAACCAACACAAACAAGCTGACTGTGGAGGGATGGATAACCAGCTAGTCTCCAACCAGTCTCCACATTTATGTCAGTTTGATGCATGGCCAAGATTACAGGAATCTTTCCTTCACCATGATTAAAAAGAAGGGCAGATGCTGCAGATACTGAATCCTTCTGGAAGTGGCAGCAGATAACACACCAGTAATCCCAACTGTAAACATAGAAAATAAACACACTGCTACTATCCTGCACTATGTCCTTATGTGGACACTTAGCTGTGTATGGAGTACACTTCAAAGTATTAACCCTAGGAGTACCACACCTGGACTGTGTGATCAGGTGGAGATTGGATATGTATACGTTACAGGCCACACATATATACACAGAAACACATGGTATTGATGAGGGATTGCAAAGTCTAGACCAAAACAGAGTTAGAAAAATAAAAATTTTTATGAGATTTTTAGTTTCACTATGCTTTGCTTGAAGTTTGCCTCTCCTTTGTCATTCCTGTGTTGCTCCCAGCATGTAGCTGTGCTACCCATTGGTGGTCGATGGCTCATTAGCTTATTCACCACTGGTAGATCGAGGCATGTGCCCCCCTTCCCATCCATGGCAGTTGCAATCCAGGATTTACAGGGGTCTGTGGACCGCTGTATCTCCGGTTCAATACACACTACAAGGTCAAATTAGGTGTCATTGGAAAGGGCAGACTCAGAAACTTCCAATGCTATCATGAATAACCTTGTAAAGTATACAAAAAACTAGAAGAAATAAAATATGTATCTCCTTTTTTCTTTTGTTCTAAACAGCAGCATTGTCTGCTTTTCAAATAAAAAGTGGACGATGTAAATGCAATAATTACCTTTGTTATTTCTCAGTTTGTTACATTGTTGTGCGGAGTCTGTCAAGTCTGTCTTGAGCAGCTGGAGGACAGACTCTGTGCAGTAATGTTCTGAGGAAAGTGTGATGAGACTTGAGCAGCCAGTGATCCGGCGCCTGCCCTGCTCTGATTTTCACAGTTACTGTACTCAAGTTCTTCGAGTGCCCCTCCCATAATATTTATCTGGATCTGCCCATGTCATGTACACAATGGCCCATTTTTAACAGCGCATGTCGATAACCCTCAGCAACTGCATTATAGTGACTTGAGTTATAACAGAAGGGAGCTGCTAAACGATATTGGCTTTGGTATCTGATAGTGGATTCTCTGGAGACAATAGTAGTAGTAGAGATAACTTGTGCACCGGAAAACCCTTGCCCAAGACCTCTCAAAAAATAGGGATTAGTGCGTGGTCATCAATGGGGGCGGTAAGCCCGTGTAATTAACAATATTAGGAAAAAGCAATTTACATCTGAGACCAAAAATATGAGCACACCATAGCTGCCAGATAAACACCTGCATACAATAATAATTAAAAAACATTCTTTACTGAATCTTTGTTACAACGACAAAATTAAAATGTGTTTATTTACACTTGTGAATGCCTCATACGTTATGCTTTAGTTCGTTCCTCAGAATTACCCCAGTTTTAATGTGTGGGTACCAGCTCAATTGCCAGATAGAGGTTATTTCTCTAGAAGTGATGTTTTCATGGGCATGGTATCTCAAGCCTAGTTTAATGGTATCTCAAGCCTATGTTTACTGCAGGCTTCTCACCATATTCCCTAAGATGCCCTACTTTACATACTCCTATATTTGGAACCTCTTACGTAGACTTCTCACTCAAACCTGATGTCTACTGGTCTCCTTGTGATGGGACCACATCTGTAGACACCCGCAATGTTAAAGGGAATCAAATCACTGCAGCAAGGAGATGTGGTGGCTAAAAATCACACTTTGTGCATCCACACATTCCGTCAACGGGTCAGCTTCCACATATATTGATTGCTCTGACGAAAGTGACGCCACACGTACGAGTCTATTTCTTAATGGGACATCAATTGTCACAAAAGCCCATATACAGTTGTGTTCAAAATTATTCAACCCCCACTGAAATTGAGTGTTTTGGCCAGTTTGACATTGATTTTGATCATTCAGTCATCTTGCTTACAATTAAATCAAAGAGCCACTCCAAAATGTTCCAGCCTTTAATCTGCAACCATACCCTATTGGACTTGGAGGTATGCTTGGGATCATTGTCCTGTTGAAAGGTCCAACGTCTCCCAAGCCTCAGGTTTGTGACGGACTGCATCACATTGTCATCCAATATCTCCTGGTACTGAAGAGAATTCATGGGACCTTGCACACGCTGAAGCTTCCCTGTACCTGCAGAAGCAAAACAGCCCCAAAGCATGATTGACCCCCCGCCATGCTTCACAGTAGGCAAGGTGTTCTTTTCTTCATAGGCCTTGTTCTTACTCCTCCAAACATAGCGTTGATCCATGGGCCCAAACAGTTCTAATTTTGTTTCATCAGTCCACAGAACACTATCCCAAAACGTCTGTGGTTTGTCCACATGACTTTTGTACACTAAATTCCCTAAAACCCTTTACAGCATTGGGGGTTGAATAATTTTGAATACAACTGTAGATAACCTTGTGATTATGCCAATTGCCGTCTGGTCTCCTTATAATGGGACCGTATTTAATACAAATACCGGGATAATATAGACCACCACTACGGTCTTGAGAAGTCCATAAGCCTCGAGGTGCCCTTCCACCAACCCAATGTACAATCCATACAGCTCTAGAGGGTACAATTAACTGAGAATATAGCTTGAAACAAGGTATTCAATTTAAAAAAGCGCTTGTTTATCCCCACACACTTTTACCGACCATGACACTCCCATGTCACTCTGGGCACATCTTACATGTTTTGATGGAGGGTCCTTGTAGGTGCATGAAGAGCTCCCTTTGTGGTGTCCATGCTTTGCGTGCATTAGGTCACACGGGCTACCATACTCACCTGCAGCTCATGTGCCTGGGCACACGAAAGGGCATGGGGCACAGAGAGGGGCATGGCAGCTTCAGGCAGCACACAGTAGCTTTGTGCCAGCCACCAAGTCCCCTTTTTTCTTAGATGGCCTGTGCACCTGTACTGCCCAAAGGCTTGCCCTGGACAGAACAGCCCTGTCTTGGTTTGAAGGACACCAAGACATCAGACATTACCAGTGGCATCGCAAGAGGGGTGTGTGGGTTGCAGGCCACAATGGGGTGACACCCTCTAGGGGGTGACACTAGGCATGCCTGCAGTGTCATGATTCCACCAACTGAGTCGGACCATGATCTCATTCGGATGGTGCCCACCGCCACACCTGCAGCAATGGCACTTCTGTGTTTTTTAGGCTGCAGTGCGTTGGCATACCTAGGCGGCTCGACCGGGTGGAAAATGAAAGATAGCAGCCAGCCCCCTCTGATAACGTCAAACGGAGCACCTGTTGTGTAACGTCTCCGCCCAGCCCTTCTCTATATGCCCCATCCTGGCGGTTCTCACACTGCAGCCATACCCTGAGGAGAGACTGAGAGAGTTTCACGTCGTCTGCACCACAGCCTGGACTCCCTGGATGCTGGAGCTGAAAACTTGAAGGAGCACCACCAGACCTTCTGAGTGAGATCAGACCCTGCTGCTGCTGCTTCACAAAAACAATTACCGCCCCACACCAAAATTAATTTAGATTTTCCTCACGCACCAACAAAAAAACAGAATGACTTGATTTGCCCCCGAAAGAAAAATACTTTCTTTAGCCACCAATAAAAAAAAACAAAAAAATATTTATTTGTCCGCCCCCGAATAAAATTATATAAATCATTAATTTGTCCCCAGGTAGGATGCAAATTAATGATTTTTTTAAAACTCTTATTCTGGGGAGAGCAAATATGTTTTTTGTTTTATGAGTGGCTAAATAAAGTACTTTTCTTTCCAGGGGAGGGGGCAAATATAGCAGAAAAAAAACAAAACGAAAAAAAAAGGAAGGAACCTCCATAGAACGTATCACAGAGCTCTGATACATTCATATACACCTCACATTCCTGTCGCAATGTCAACAGGTAACCGACGCACTTAATTTTGATTCTGAATATTGTTATGACTTCCCCGGTGTAAATGTACAACTCTGTGCTTGTTTCTAATCTACGCTATATATATATGCAAATAATCACTAAGTGGGAGTTCTGATTTATGAGTATCGGTAGCTAAAAAAAAGTAGTAACACTTGGGGCTGGGTGACAACATGATACCAACCCTAGTGACGCCACTGGACATTACCATCTAGCACGGCCTGCTCAATTACCCATCTTGAATATCATGGAAATGTAGAGATTGTGGCAACTGTGGGCAAGTGTTGGAGAGCAGCATGAGAAGCAGATTCCGTCCAACAACTCTGGAGGATAATTTGGCAAATGTTTTGATAGACGAATGGCCAAGCACTCCAGTGGAGAACACTGAAAAGTCAGGTCAATCTACAGAGCTTGATTCTCTTGATTGTATGCTAACAGTTACAGATACAAGTATTTATAAAGCGCCAACAGATTCCTTAGCTCTGTACAATGGGAGAGACAGAATAACAAATATACATACACGTTACACACATGGAACAGTAGGAAGGAAGGACTCTGCTCAAGAGCTTACAATCTAACAATATATTCTTCTGTGTATACTGTATTTCTTGTGCTGCAATTAGTTGTTTTTTTCATTATATCACTGCCACTGTTCCACTCACCTTTTCAAAACACTCTTACATCGGAAGAATCTATTCCAGGAGGGGCTGGAAGCCAAACTAACGACAATGGGAGCTCCAACACCATATTGATAATGAAATATTCAGGGTTATTCAAAGAGAATCGAAAAGCCACTGCACGTTCGGTAACTTTTCGTTCTCTTCAATTCGGGCCGATTCGGCAATCCCATTTCGGCGACCCTGCGGTGTATTCAGCAAGCACCACAGGGCCGCCGAAATGCAGGGAAAAGCTGCTGTAAATCCACCGAACACTCACCGCAAAACCCGGCGAACGGACACCGAAACCCACAAAAACATCTGGATTAACCCCGCCGAACACGCCGGAGAAACCTGAGCAGCCGATGATCACAGCGCAGAGCAGCCGCTGGAAAAACCCGACACCGCAGACGAATGGAGTGAACAAAAAAAATAAAACAGTTTGCTTGAATGTATGAAAAGTGAAACGCAGTTTGCAAAGAAACTACAGAATGAAAATGTCTGAAATTTACATATAACATCCAATGAATGATAATAAAAAGGGCTGTTACAGAAAAAAAAAACACGTACAAAATTTTCCCAAAAAATCCCCAAAATGCCTAAAAGATCCTAAGAAATCTAACGATAAAGAAACCTTTTACTGCAGAATATTATAATAAACGGTTTATTAGATATTGAATTAAAAGGGGAATATTTTTAACATTGAAGCCTATGGGATTCTGCTGAAAAAACCTGTCGAATGAAACCACCGAACAGCAGGGCAATTCGGCAACTTTTCACTGCTTGTTTTTATTCTCTGAATAGAAGAAGCATTGCTTCTCTATGGGGATTTCACTGACCTTGAACAGGCAATGAACAGACACCGTACGTGCAGGCAATTCGCCAACATTTGGCAAACTGCCTGCTCTCTGGATAGCCGAATGACCAGGAAAGGTAACCGTATGCTGAATTTCACTGTTCGGTTACCTTTCGCCAGCAATTCGCATCTCTTTGAATAACCCTGATTGTCTTTTTCCCATGTGTTTACATTTTATTGTCTGATCTCTGTATGTGGTAAAACTGTCCATGAAGCAAATTAAACAAAGCAAACATTCTGCAAAATCATAAAATCAGAACATATTTTTGCTTTTTAAACATGAAGCAAAAATAACTGTAGTTTTAATAAACTATTTAAGGTTACATGTTGTTTAGAAATTGGCGTGTTTATGGCTTTTTATGGCCTCTTTTCAGACAAAAAAAAAACCTAGGGGTATTCCAGGCAAAGCTTTATAACATCTTCAATAGACCACTGTATTCTCGCTTGTTATTCTTCCAGATACATAACAAATCGTGCTTTCATATTTTTCATGGTTCATTTTATATGTCAAGGTAAAAATTAGGAAGCTCGAATATCAAAGCTATGATGTCTCTGCTGCAAAAATACCACAGCATCGTATTAATGCTATTAATCATGCCGAGAGACATTATGGAGTGGTTATTGGGAGGAGGCATGGGATGTGTTCCCACACTTGTTTATATAGGACCTGACCCCTGAATAGTGTCATCCATAGCAGAGGAACAATCAGTGAACTGGTCCAGTCTGTATATTGGTCAGAAAAATCCAACGTTTGGCTGGTATTCTGATTTATGATTCACCAGTTACAGTGGCATATTTTTGCATAGGCCAACTAGACCAGGGCTTACAGCATCAGTTTGTAAGGATCAGAGTTCTTTATTTTTCCCTACTGCCCTGTCATTTAGCGGTCCTATCAACTGGCAGGGTGGTTATCCTATGAGCAGTGTCTGTTCCTCTTTATGTACCATTATCAGGGCTATTCAGAGAGCGGTGAAAAGCAGGAGAATGGCTGGAGAATGGAAAATTCTAGGTCAAAATAGCCAAACCAGAAAAAATCTCACTTTCCAAATCGGCTATTTTGACCTAGAATTTTCCATTCTCCAGCCATTCTCCTGCTTTTCACCACTCTCTGAATAATCCTGTATGTCTCATGTTTGTATTTCCCAATTGTCAAGCACTGCTGAATTTGTCAGAGCTATATTAATCATGAAACTAATGTTTGCAGGTGTGTAAAACAACTGCAAATCAATATATCTCCCAGAATTGAGTCTCTAAACCAAGGATGTCGAACTCTGCAAATCACCCCCCCCCCCACCCAATGTTGCATTCAATGTTTCTGGGAACTAGTTTTTCTAACTTAGTTATTATAAGAACCAGCCTTTTTTCGGGGTCTTACTGGGGGGAGTTTCTGATGGCAATCCTGCTTGAAATAAAAGTCAAAACTGCTCTATGAACTTCATATCAGTCCCATAGTCCTGTATAAGTCCTGGTCAACGTGAATAATATATGAACTTATCATGCATATTTATTACCGCATTGTCCATTTAATGCATTAAAAGGATTCATTTTCATCTTATCCCTTTTAACATGCCTCCCAAAACACAGAAGTGTTGAAGACACTGGTAAGGTGGTAATTTTAGGGGTATATATGGCCCACAAAGGGGCAGGATGATGAATATTGTTTTACATTTTTGCACTGTTCAACAGGAATTCCTGATTTCAGGAACACTGGAGAAGAGATCCCGGAAATTCAGGCGTGTCCTGTCAAATGCATTAAAGACATGAATTGTACTTTAAAAGCACCTATTTTATATGAGACACATTTGAGTTAAGTCATAGTGTATGGCCATATTGTGCGATGCCCACCACCTGCAAGAACTGCAAAGCAGTCCCTGCAGGCTAGAATTAGGGGCTCCTGATAGGAAAAACCTCTTCTTTGGAGAAGACCCCAAATAAATTGTGCGTAGAAAACTACTTGCTTCAACTACAAGTCAACATCATAGCCCAGAATGAGTGGCTTCTGATTGGTGGAATAAAAAAAGACCCAAATTATGTTGTGTCGAATACTGAAGCGTTGGAATTGGGGCGTCCTTTTATTATTTGATGACTTAATCATCTCAATGCTTTTATCTGCGTCCTCAAGGTGGCGTCTTTACCATAGGAGACCTTTTGTGCGGAGCCCACCAACTGCCTAAAATTACAAGTAGTCCATAACCTAATGTACCAGCTGGGTGGAGTAGAGATAACATCACTGCTCTGCATGGAGAGAGCCTGTGGAGTCATGGGCTCGATCCCAGCGAGCAACCTCTCCAGTAAGTGTCCTTGGGCAAGACACCTAACGGTACATACTCACCACCCAGGACATACCGTATTTTTCGCTCCATAAGACGCACTTTTCTCCCCCCAAAAAGTGGGGGGAAAAGTGGGTGCGTCTTATGGAGCGAATGCCCCATGATATGCCTCAGCTCACCTGTCGCCGCCGCGTTAGGCTCCCTCTGAGCGTGCGTCCGGCGGCAGGAAGCTTGGGCACTCGCCTGGGGGAGCCACGTGACCGCGATCTCGCGAGATCGCGGTCACGTAGCTCCCCCAGGCGAGTGCCCAAGCTTCCTGCCGCCGGACGCACGCTCAGAGGGAGCCTAACGTGGCGGCGACAGGTGAGCGGAGGCATATCCATGAGCTGCTGGGGCACATCCATGAGCGAGCTGGGGCACATCCATGAGCGAGCTGGGGCACATCCATGAGCGAGCTGGGGCAAATCCATGTGCTGGGGCAATATCCATGAGCTGGGGCATTATCCATGTGCTGGGGCATATCCATAAGCTGGGGCATATCCATAAGCTGGGGCATATCCATGAGCTGGGGGACAGTATCCATGTGCTGGGGCATATCCATGTGCTGGGGCATATCCATAAGCTGGGGGGCATATCCATGAGCTGGGGGACAGTATCCATGTGCTGGGGCATATCCATGTGCTGGGGCATATCCATAAGCTGGGGGGCATATCCATGAGCTGGGGGACAGTATCCATGTGCTGGGGCATATCCATGAGCTGGGGGACAGTATCCATGAGCTGGGGGACAGTATCCATGAGCTGGGGGCAGTATCCATGAGCTGGGGCAGTATATCCATTATTACACTATTTGATTTCAGAATATTTATTTTCCTGTTTTCCTCCTCTAAAAACTAGGTGCGTCTTATGGTCAGGTGCGTCTTATGGAGCGAAAAATACGGTACTTGAAAACGAGAGAAATCCCAATGTATCCTTCCTGGTAAAATCCTTTCTCAAAAAAAATCTGAATATGTGAAATGTTCATACTTTACAATGTTCTCATACCGTGTTACCTATTCTTTTACAGGGCCGTGTGGTAAATAGTCACAGAAATCTCTATAAGATGAAGTTGTTAATTCATGGATCAATAAGTTATTTTGTGGCTTTAAAATGTGTGTCGCTTGTCGAGATAATCATAAAAGACGTGAGACGTTGGAGAATTTATGGGTGAATCCCTATGAAAGATTCAAAGCCGCTACGGTTGAATATTTCCTTGGTACAAAAAAAAATCAGTTAGAAAACATTAAAACATAAATATGTGTCGCAAACTATATTGGATTTCTCAGCTGTATTGATTAGTGTATTGATACCGGATCACACAGATATAAATATTTAAGTTTTTAATGGCCCCTATTCCCCTGAACGATTCACAAGTCAAACAGATCTGCCTGAGCTGTTGTGCTCAGATATACTTAATATTTTGTGACAGTGGCATTGAACTAAAGTGCATGCCTTCACTATACATACGCCCAGCCCACTGCACTGTGTTTATCCAAATAACAGCAGCGTGCTCCCCAGGGCCCATTAGAGGGATAAAGCAGAGGAACAAGAATGACACTAGCTTAACCTCTATTGACCCAGAAGAAATGGTCCAGCTCTTGGAAAAACGCCATGATTGCAGAGGACTGATGCGGATGTGGACCATTTATAGAGATGAACGCTCTGGATTTAATCTGTTTTCCTCTACAGGCCAAGTGTAAAGTAAAACATAGTAACCGGCCTTTCAAGCATGTAATTGTTTAGCCAGAAATGATATTTAAAATAATCCCAGCGGCCTGTAGCATTACCTTGTACCAACATACCAGGTTCTCAGTGCTTATTGATCCTTGAAGATACGTCATTAAAAATTCACAGTGAAGGCCTGTGCAGGTTATGTAATGTTCCAAAACGACCTGTGGAAGGTTATTTCCATGAGTGCTGTTTGATGTGCTTCATTAGCATAATGCTTTTATAATGACAATGGTCAAAACTGCAAGTTTTAAAAGGCTGTAGTGTGATGTCAATGTGCGTAAAGTCTGTGGATATAGCACATCGTAGAATGGTGAGCTGTGAATGGTGCTATGATGGTATGCTTAGGGTTAAAATGAGAGATAATTCACTATACGAGGCTACCCATCAGGTAGTTTTTAATGTATATGTAAGACATGAAAAGTAGGGATGTGCATGGCTGAAAAATTTGTTTAGTTTAGTCTCGTTTCGTTACGTTTATAAATAATTTTCTTTTCGGAATATCATAACTAATTTCGTTTCATATTTCGTTTCGTATTTTGTTTTGGATCGATTAGAAATTTCTTATTGATTCAATTTCGAATCGATTCGAATTTCATATCTCTATTCGATAGCTGATATCAATTAGAATTTTGGATCACTAAATAAAACCCCAATTAATCAAATTTTGCTGCTAAAAGACAATCTAGGGTTAAATATTAAGCTGTGTCACAGTCACAGATTTAGTATTTGAGTCAAATTAAACAGTGAAACAAAATTAATTTGTTTCATAAAGTCCTTTGCTGACTATTACTTGTATTGTAAGTTAAGATCAATTCCATAGTTGATATCAATTTGTTATTTCATTTCAAATTTGATAGTTGATATCAATTCGAATTTCGGATCACTAAATAAAACCCCAATTAATCAAATTTTGCTGTTAAAAGACAAGCTAGGGTTAAATTAAGCTGTCTCACAGATTTAGTATTTGAGTCAATTTAACAGGGACAGGTGCTTGTGAAACTGCAAAACGAAATTAATTTGTTTCATAAAGTTGTTTGCTGACTGCATTACTTGTATTATATGTATTTTAATTTAAGATCAATTCGATAGTTGGTATATCAATTCGGTATCGATTCGATAGTTGGTATTGATTCGAATTCCGGAACACAAAAAAAATATTCAAATTTTTATTTTATGATGATGACACAGTGTAAAACTAAATAAATTTGTTATATACCATTTCATTTTGTTTCAAATTTGTATCGTATCGATTCGTTATTCAGAAGTACTTCCGAAATATGAATTATCGAATTTCGTTCTGAATTCCGAATTTTTCCGAAACGAATGCACATCTCTAATGAAAAGGCGTTTATCTGTGACCCTAAGGGATCCTCACTATCCTCACACAGATGTAGCAAGCATTGATTAAATTATATATATCGTCACTGGGGGGGCGCTATAGGGCGGTCCTCTAGGGCAATTATGGAACGGAAACAGTCTCTTTATATAGCTCAGAGTTTTATTGTGGCACTCCAGCATACAAACAAAATATAACAGAAATCAAAACCTAACTCGTCTGAGTGCTGATGCTGACTAAACAATAAAGCTTCCCTCACTACTTTGGGAAAATAACCAACAGAAAATATCAGCTTTTGAAGTCCTATCGAGCTGCTAATCTCAGAGCTCCACCGTTCTGTGTGTTTGTTGCTGCTGCTTGTCTCTCTCAGTCTGTGTCTCGCAATCAAACTCCTTACTACCTTCTCACTGGTTCCTCACACCCAGGAAACATTTAAGGGCATTTAATTAGTAGGTGGGGAAACCTTGCAGAACAGGGGAACAATTTAAAACACATTTTTCCTCCTGGGTTCAAACAACCCATTGCCCTCTCAAAAACACAGGGGGAATGTACACACCATCGCACACAATTCCCCTCACCTTATCACAATATATATATACTGTATATACGCCACAGGTGATCCATTTCAGGACCATGAAATGCAATTGCACAATCATATTTTGTAACCAAAGTTCTATAATTTATTCCTAAATCAGGCGCTTGTATTAAAGTGGAGTGCTCTAAATTTTTCATTTTATGTTCATTTTTCTAAGACGCACCCTTATGAAAAATGGATCGAGTGCAGCCATTCTGGCTTTGTATATTACATTTTGAGGACTGACCACTCTCCTTGGTTTTACACCCCCTCCCGTAACTAGTGCCTCATGTGACTCTCGGTATGAGATCTCGATTTGGACGTATTGGTACGCTGTGGGGTCCTTAACACAATTTACTGCATGTTTCAAATGAAAAAGATATTATCATAACATTTAACAAAAAGTCTTGGAAATGAAAGGGTTAAACAGTGGCCTCTGGGTGATTTGGGCAGATCAGCATCCTTTATTTTTAACGAGGAGATCTTGGGGAGCTCTGTCACAAATCAGTGAGAAAGACTTTTGCTTAACCTTTTCCCCCGCAGGGCGTACTATGCCATCCCTGCAGCGTGTGGGCTTAGAAGATGCGGGGCATACTAGTAGGCCTCGTTGACTTCTATGGGCCTCCACGGCCCCTCCCCACAGCTGGCGCGCCACTGGCAGCTGCAAGACGGCCTGAACTCAGGCTGTCCCCATGCAGCCAATGATGTGCATCAGATGCGTGGGTGGGCCGAATTGGAGGCCTGCGGCAGCAACTACCGGTGGGGCGTACTAGTGCACCCCGCTGGCGTTAACCCCTTCCGATGCGCGCCACCCGCCTGCCACAAAGTGGTTAAAAAGCTTCTTGCAGTTCCACCCAAAGTATTTCTTTTTCTCTTGGAAGAACGTTCATTTTAAGGACATTTATGCGTCCAAACCACGTGACGTGCGGGATGGCCCATCGAGCAAGGTCTTTTTCCAGGTCCCGAAGCAGGGGGACAAAATTTGTTGCATAAAGATTTGATACCGCTGGGGTGAGGTGGACTCCGAGATATTTAAGAGAGGAAGTACACCATCGAAAGGGGAATGTGGATTGAATGTGTGTGCTAAGGGGAGCAGGTTTTGAAATATTCAGGATTTCCGATTTTGACATATTAATTTTGTAATTACTGAGCGAGCCATATTCACGTAGTAGTTCAATGAGTGAAGGTAGGGAAATCTGGGGCTGCTGTACAAAAAATAGCAGATCATCTGCATACGCCGTCACCTTATGTGTGTGGCGTCCAACACAGACACCATGGATAGAGGGGTTGGCCCTGACAGCTTGAAGGAGGGGTTCCAGAGATAATGCAAATAAAAGAGGGGAGAGAGGGCAACCCTGTCGAGTGCCGTTTTTAATGATGAAGGGGGAGGACAAGGTGCCATTTAGATTAATGCGAGCGGTAGGTGAGTCATATAAGGTGGTTATCCAGCGCAGGGCGTTTGGGCCAAATCCCATATGATGTAGAGTCTGGAATAAAAAAGGCCAGTGTACCCTATCAAACGCCTTCTCAGCATCGGTGGAGAGGAGCAGGGTCGGACCGGTGCCAGGCCTCTGGACAGCATGAATCAAGTTAATGGCCAGCGTAGTATTATCTCGCCCCTCCCTCCCTGGGATAAATCCCGTCTGGTCAGGGTGGATCAGGTGTCTCATATGGTTTGCGATGCGCAGAGCAAGTACCTTAGCAAAAAGTTTTACGTCCTGATTCAGGAGGGAAATTGGTCTATAATTAGCACACAGGGCATGATCTTTATCAGGTTTAGGGATTAATGTGATGGTGGCAGAGAGTGTTTGTGGGGCAATTTGGGATGCAGGTACAGTCAGTCCGTTTAAAGCAGCCAGCCAGGCGCGAGAGAGGAGCTTTTCGCACGTTTTATAGTATTTAAGGGTAAAACCATCAGGCCCCGGGGTCTTACCCACTGGCGTTCGCTTGATCGCTTCATGCAGTTCCTCCGCAGTGATTGGACCTTCAATAGAGGACCTCATGTGTGGTGTCAGTTTTGAGCGTAAGTGAGTGCGAAGGAAGCGCTGGGTGGTGTCAGGGGCCGTTTGGTTGGGAGCCGGGGCGAGGCCATATAGCTTAGTAAAATAATCACGAAAGAGGCCGAGCATATCTTTCGGGAGGGTAACGGTGGTTCCCTGGGGGGTGCGAAGATGGGTGACATATAGTGCCTGTCGGTGGGTTCGGAGGGCATTAGCTAGGAGTCTGCCGCATTTATTTCCGCGTTCATGGAAGGTTTTACGTACCGTCAGGAAGGCCTTCTGAGCCCTGTTATTAAAAAGTGAACGGAGCTGTGACCTAAGGTCCAGCAATTCAGCGTAGGTGTCGTCGTCAGAGTGCAGTTTATGGGATCGTTCCAGGGCCGCTATGCGCTGCAATAGGGATTCCTGCTGCTCGGTGCGTTCTCTCTTACGCCACGTGCCCTGTTGTATAAGGTATTCCCAAATAATCTGCGGGGAACAGTCGGGTGTGTCATTCTCCGTAAAATAATTGTGTAGTGCGTTGTGGAGGCCTTCTTTAATCTGGGGGTCGGTGAGAAGGGATTCATTGAGGCGCCAGAGTTTCTCCCTAGGGCGGGCGAGGGGGGAGGAGAGCCTGATCAGCACTGGGCAATGATCCGACCAGGTCATGGGGCCAATGGTGGCAGATTCCAGGAGGTGCATACTACCGAAAGGGAGAAAGATGTAGTCGAGGCGTGTGTAGAGCTGATGCGGAGCGCTATAATATGTGTAATCTCGTGTGGAGGGGAAGAGCGAGCGCCAGCAGTCCATCAATCTCAGGGATTGTAGCGCAAGTCGAGTGCGGCGGAGGACGGTGTGTGGGGTGCTAGTGACACCTCTAGAGGTATCCAGGCGAGCGTCAAGCGGTAGGTTGAGGTCCCCCCCACCACTAAGATACCCTCCTGGAAGTCCTGCAGTCGACGAAGTATAGAACGAATGGCGGAGTGTTGCTGTCGATTTGGGAGGTATATGGAGACGAAAGTGTACCACTGTGCACCAATTTGGCCCTTCACAAACGTGTAACGACCAGCGGGATCTAACAAGGAGGTCGAGTTGCTAAACGGGGTGGAGCGAGAAAACAACACCGCTGTTCCGCAAACTTTACCAGCAGTAGCATTACTGAAATAACCAGTAGAATATTTGTGGTTTTTGAAGGAGGGCCGGGCATGTGGAAAATGGGTTTCCTGCACTAATACTACATCCGCGTGAAGTGATGTAAATTCCCTGAGGGCCGCATGGCGCTTTTCGGGTATGTTCAGGCCTTTCGCGTTAATGGAGAGAACTTTAAGAGTGCGGGGGACGGTGGCCATGGTATAATCGTGAGAGAGATAACAATATGAAAGGACTGAGAAGGGGATATGGGGGAGCGCCCAGTAGGGCAAACCAGGTACAGGGGAACAAAGACAGATAACCAATTACAATGGTACAAATATATACACAAGGAGCACGTGCCTAAAGAGACAGTTCACCACGTCACCGAGTGGGCGCGGGGGAGTCTCAGGTCACAGAGGGGGGTGCGTACACCACCAACACACTGTGTAGGCACTGACTCGTGGGGGGTACCCGGCGCGGGACGGTCAACAGTGAAAATCAAGTAGTATAACAATAAATTCAGAGTGCAATTTAGCAACAGATATTAAGAAAGCAGCGGAATAAAATAAGTAAAAATTTTTCTAAAAGTTCAAAAAGAAAAATCAAAAAGCACACAGGAGGCGCTGAACGTGCAGCCCCCAGATCGGATAAGTACACGGGTGTACTCAGGAAAAAGAAGAAAAAAGAAAGTAACGGTTCGCACAGGCCGCCCCTGAGGCGCATGGAATCTTGCAGTGTTTTAGGCCGTAAACGGTAAGGGCAGGCCGGTGGAGGTTCAAGGGTGAGTAGGAACCTCGCCTCCAGCCGTATTACACAAGTCAGCCGGGGAAGAGGCTTAGGCGACCAAGCGCACCTCAGGCCTGATAACACATAAAAAGGGGGCCTCTCAGGCCAAGGAGCATATAAAAAGGATACTGACGTTGTCAAGGTCTTCAAATCGGTCAGGCGCCGGTGTCAGCTAAGGGCGGCTTCCGCAACATAGGGAGAGGTCCAGAGGTCCCAGGACAACGTAGACGGAGCCGATGGAGGCCAGTTCAATTCACCGGTGCCTGCAAGGAGGAGGAACGGCGTCTGCGGCGGGATCTTCGTGGGCGTGTTGTAGCCTGTTCTGGCGGCATGTATAGCAGTGCCAGGTCTGGCCAAGCCGGGAGTGTGTCCGGTGGAAGAGAGAGTTCCTCCAGAAACAGCGGGAGATCCAGCTCGCTGCGAAGGCTGAGAGGTCCCGATGGCGTGCGAACTTGGAGGCCAAATGGAAATAGCCACTTATATTGAAGTTTCATGTCCTGCAAGGCAGCCATGAGCAGACGTAGCATTCATCTGGACTGCAAGGTAGCGGGTGAGAGATCCTGAAATAGCGAGATTTTAGCCCCCGCAAAATCAATGGTGCGAGAACCTCGGGTCGCTGCCAGTATGGAGTCTTTCAGCGGGTAGCGTAAAAGGCAGCAAATCCCATCACGTGGGGGAGCGTCAGGTGGGCCCTTCGGTCTCAGTGCTCTGTGATAGCGTTCCATTTCGATAACCGTGGCAGGGTCCCTTTCCTAAACTTCGTTAAATAAAGCGATGAGGGTGCATTTTAATTCCCCCTGTGTGCTTTCTATCTCCGGGAGGCCTCGAACCCTGATGTTATTCCGGGGATTTCTGTTCTCTACATCTTCTAAATGGCGAGCCATCATTTGTAGGGCCGAGCGCTGCGTGGTTATTGCAGCGGAGTGGGCCACTATCGTGGCAGACTGTTGTTCCTGCGTCACCTCCACGTGCTGCAGCCTGGTTTGAGTACCGCCAAGATCTGTGCACAGCGCGCGGATTTCTGAGAGGAGGGAAGCTCCCAGTTCAGTGGTGGCAATGGCTAAGTCCTCTTTACTGGGGAGATATTGTAAGAGCTGGCGGAGGTCATTTGGGGGGTCCCAAACACTCACCGAGTGCGTTGGAGAGCTGGAGGCCGAGGAGCATGCGGCGGCGGCCATCTTGGAATCCGGGTCAGCGTTTTCAGCGGTCGAAAGAGGGGCCAAAAACGGCCTGATGGACCCTGTCTGCTGATTCCCAGCAAGCTCTGGGGGGCCAGGAGTGTGTGGGGGCTTCCTGGCTTTACCCATGGGTGCGGATGTGCAGCAGAAAAGGGGTAGAAACAGCGCGCTCAGCGGAGCTCACCGATCAAGTGGCCATCTTCCTGGACGTCCCGGCCACGCGGATGTTTTTATTCTTTCCAATGAAGGCTGTGTGTTTTACCCAGCATGGGAAATACAGTTCATAACTTCAGCATATCGGCTGATTTGAGCCGCACTACAGCTGTTATAAAGGCATTGACAGCTCCATTCACAAAGTGGGAAAAACATTGCAATGACTCTGCATTCAGTTTCCATCTGTTTGAGCCTGGTTCCCCTGGCACTGTGGCACATATGGATATGGATATGAGCTGCTTATGTTTATGGAAACTGTTAGCATGCAAGTAAAAATTTTAATCAATGCACTGACTATGACGGTTGGTTTTAAAAGTGTGTTTTCCATATGTCCCAAAAGCCACAGGCCTTGAAGTAATTTAGGCAGATCCTCTACGTAAATGACATCATGTATTCCGTTAGTTTCCATCAAGTATGTATATTGTTTTTACCATGAAAAGCGAAGGCAAAGCAAATAATAACAAAACAATAAGCAGATATAAGTGATTATTAAGGACTTCAATAAACAATTGTGTCGAAATTGTTTCCTTGTAATTGGCATCCTTTACTTCTACTGTTTTGCATATTAAGGAACATGATGAAAAAGAACATTATAGTATTACAATATAGTGTTAAAGCATTAGAAAACTTTAATAAAGGCAGTGCAGAAGCCGTCAATTATTGCAATTAAAACTATTCACCTTTTTCCGCCTCTAAGGAGCTCATCCTATTTACTCAGGGTCCTGCAGACTGCAGACTCCATGCTGCAGACTCAGCTTTCTTCTCAGTATCATCCTTGGTCACAGTAGGGGGGGGGGGTCTGCTGTTTTTTGCAGAGGGAAGATGATTCATATCAGGTTACAGAGTTAAGGGACAGGAAGACAAAAAGCACAGATGTAAAGCACAGAAGATTCTAGCTAAATCTAAATACAAATGTAGCTGTCTGTAAAGCGATTTCAAAGAGACTCATGATGCAGTTTGGAATAAAATACAGTATATTTAGAGCACATTTAAACACTGAATATACATATTAGCTATATTCATAATGCATAGCATGAAGAGAATCAATTTGGTTTGGTGACATTCAGTATTTCAAGAAAGAGGCTTAATCCAAGACCAAATTATACTTTTGCCATCCACAGGGCTTCCATCCGAAATCTGGGGGAAGCTTACTAAACTGTTGTTTGAGGTGTGTTCCCATTTGAGAGCGCTTTGGTCTGCACCTCTACCAGACCACACTAATTGCTTCTTCACTGATGAGTCAGAATGCTCTTACCAGCCGCAGATGGTAAGAAATTTGTTGATATCTTGGTGTGCCAGTCCTGGGTGGCATGGGGTATCCTTATGTGTGTGGCACTAAGACAAACTGCACAGGGTTTGGCCATGGTCCCCTGGAGCCACTGGTCCCCTGAACATATCATGGGCTGTCACGCCCTGATGGCTGCTTTGGCCGTTTGTATATGACTATTGGTAGTTAATGTTGTGGCAGAACACATACATACTCGCCACCCAGGACATACTTGAAAACGAGAGAAATCTCAATGTATCCTTCCTAGTAAAATCCTTTCTAAAAAAAAAAAATATGATACATCAGCCTGCAGACCTTCTCTTCTCTCCACTGGCCCATGCAGTTGTAACACTACACTTTCATCTCCTCTGTCTGTCTGTGACACACTTATTTATCCGGTTTGTCCAGTGCTATGTTTGTTGCTTTCTGCATATATCTTTCCATATGAACATGCAACATTATAAACCATTTAAACCGACACTACCATCAAAAAATCAAATGCTCTTATTGTTTATTTTATGTTGCTGATATCTTAAATGTGCTTTGTTTTTCTCCTGTATGCTTCGGTAAGAAAATATTTTATTTTATATGTGTCACTGAGTGCATCTATTGTGTGATCTTTATGCTTAGCCACTTATTAGGTTAGGGTCAGACTAACGCATTTTTCGCGTCGTCCGTGAAAAAGTGCGTTCGAACGAATGGACGTATTTTTTCACGGAATACGCAATAGCGGTCATACAATGCGCATTTTCGTCCGTGATTTTGTACGGATCATCAATAAAACCCTTTTTGCGTCTGGACGTTATGTTGGCCGGACATTAGCAGCGTCTGACGTCTCCTAATCACGCACACACGCCGCTAGCGGACGCAGCGCACTCTGTACGTCAGTACTAGCGGTATCACGTTCTCGAAAAAATGCGTTTGTTTGCCGCTTTCGTGCGGCCGTACTTCGTATATTGCCTGTCATTGGCCGTCATTTGCTGCTACTACGGCCGTGATAAAGTGCAGCTGCACGCGCGTTCGCACTGCGTTCGTCTGACCCCAGCCTCAGATGGACTAAGCATCATGGGAGATATATAATTTCAAAATATCTTGAGTGCCCAGGTCGCTAATTTTTGGATCCACTTAAAGTCTTTATGAAACAATTTTGATTGTGACCAATGCAAGATTTATCCAATTCAAGAACAGATGGAATAATTTATTATCACAATATCAAATCCCTGCATCTGCAGATTCACACGGTTCAGTCAAAGTTGGCAACTTTTTAAAGTATAAATGTATATCTTTTTATAGCAGTGAAAATACCTTGCAATACGTGTATCTTTGCCAGATGTTGACCAGCAGGGACATGTGAGCTGCTGATACTTTGTTTTACTTTTGGGTTACATAAGGTATTCATTTGACGGGATGAGATGTTGGTTGAAAAATGTTAATTCAATGAATTATATTGAATAAATCATCATAGAAACCAATACAGGTCAACACCTCAGGTCCAACATCTAACCTTGGAATAATTATTACAGTATAGAAACAAGGCTTTCTTGTATCATATTGCAGACAGCTTAGTAAATTACACTCACATGTTGCTGGAAAAAATAAAGAGCTTTTAATAGCTGTTGCTGTAATGCTATTTTGATAACTGCATGCAATGTCAATGGTTCACCAAGACGCACTCTGATAGATTAAAGGGGTTATTCCCAAAGCACTGTGACTTCAGTTGAACAACACCGGACCGTCTCTGGTGAACTATGGTGGTTGAACAATGGTGAGCTAAAGTGAATTCATTATCAAGGGATGATCCACTAAAGTGAGCCATAGTTGAGACTGTATGATAAAGGGTGCTTCTGTCTTTGTGCAACCATAGCAGAGTACATGTGCTACAATTGTATCAGAACTCACTTTCCTTGAATTCCATTCCAGGCAGAGATGATTCTTCGCAATATCACGTCCAACGGCCACTTGCATTTGATCCGGTATGTCTTTGAAATCTGACCTCGTTGGTAGTTCAGCACGTGTGGGCAGCTCGGCGATCAATGCTTCCAGGCACCAGATAGCTGAATTACCTCCTGCCGAAGAAGCCTCCGGGGAAGTGGGGGACGCCGCCATCGTGGATGAGACCCGGGTTGTAGGCCGCGATTGTGTGGCACCAAAATACGCGGTGATGGATCCCACCGGCGCACCTCCGGTTGCGGTGGGGGTTCTCCTGGTCGTCTTACGTGTGAAAGTGCGGACTATAGCCACTGGTACATCTAATAGGCTGAAATTGTCATCGGCAGGCTCAGGAGCTCCTGTATCAGGCGGCCATCTTAGTGTCCGGTCAGGCCACACCCCCAGAGCCGATTCTTAAGGTGATCTGTCATGTACAGCCAGGGAGCATGTATAATCATGACATTTTATTTAGAAATCACAAACAAGTGCCGAGATCCTACAGCGTTGGGAACCCATCGCACCAAGCCACCGAGTCCCTGTTGGACAAGGCGCCAAACTCCTCCAATACTGTGCCAATAATCAAAAGCAGGACCCCAGGTAGCTCTTTAATAAGGGGGAGACATCACTAGCCCCACTAGAAAATGTGACGTTTCAGCCCCTCGGGCATTAAGCATATGATTAAAGCCTGGGGGTCATGTGGGGAGCGTCCTCCACATATAGCGGGGAATCCCCATGATGTTCCCCACACGTCTTCCGCTGTGAAGGGGTTAATAAAACATCTTCCATATCCCACAAAATCCAATTTACAAAAATCCTTTAGCTTGACAAATGGTATAAATTTTGTGGTAGGTCCCTATCCCTAATAATAATTCTTTATTTTTTTGCTTTTGCAGTTCCTTAATTAATGATAGCTCCCTGGAGCCCTTTCTTGCTACACATATTTTTACTGTCTGATTTTACAATGCCTTTGTGAGTCACTTATTGAGCTCTTCCTTGTATTGATGTATTGTTTACCACAGAATCTTTTGATGTTTTCTTCTTCTAGCATGTGACCTTGGCAATCTACTGTGATTTTAAAAAGATTCATTTTGCCAACAGTGAAAATGACATGGGGGTTTATTTAGAGAGCACCGAAATTTCACTGAATTTTCGGGGCTCCCTTGTTCGGCGCACTTTGGCGAGTTCGATTTGCCAACCAACGATTAGCCAAAATCACCGTTTGGTTACCTTTCTTGGCCATTCGGCTATCCAGGCAGAGAGCAGGCAATTCGCCAAATCCTGGCGAATTGCCTGCACATACGGTGCCTGTTCGGTGCCTGTTCGAGGGCAGTGAAATCCCCATGAAAAAGCACTGCTTTGCCTATTCAGAGAACACAAACCAGCAGTGAAAGGTTCCCCTAATGCCCTGCCATTCGGTGATTTCATGTGGCAGATTTATTCAGGCGAATCCCATAGGCTTCAATGTTAAAAATATTCCCGTTTTAATTCAATATCTAATAAACCGTTCATTATAAAATTCTGCAGTAAAGAGTCTCTTTATTTATAGATTTTTTAGAATATTTTAAGCATTTTTCTGGATTTTTTTTAAAAAAGTCCTATTTTTTATTTTTCTAACTTTACTTATTTTTTCTGTAACATTATCATTCCTTGGACCTCATATGTAAATTTCAGACATTTTCGCTCAGTAGTTTCTTTGCAAACAGCGTTTCATTTTTCAAACATTCAAGCAAACTGTTTTGCTAATTTATTCACTTCACTCGTCTACGGTGTCGGCTTTTTCCGGAGGCTGCGCTGCTTGTGATCGGCTCCTGCTCAGGTTTTTCCGGCGTCTTCGGCGGGTTAATCCAGACATTTTTGCGGGTTTTCGGCGTGCATTCGCCAGGTTCTCGCCGGGTTTTCGGCAGCTTTTCGGCAGCTTTTCCCTGCACTTCGACAGCCCTGTGGTGCTTGCTGAATACACCGCAGGGTCGCCGAAATGGGAAAGCCGATTCGCACCGAATTGAAGAGAACGAAAAGTCACCGAACGTGCAGTGACTTTTTGAATCTCTTTGAATTACCCTGATAATGTCACTTTTGCCTCTGCCTTATCCCTTTTATTCACGAATGTGCCTCTCTCTCATCCCTCTCGTCAGTACTGCACCTCTTTTGGAAGTACTGAGAGTCAAGGTTTTACATGGGCGTAGATTCTAGGACAGCTCCAATATCCCTGAAAGTTTATAACTTGTGTTGTCTCGTGGCCACTGAAATTAAATTTTTACATTTAATTACTAATTACTACTGTCATCGTTTAACGAAATATATATATATATTCGTATAAAATATAGTCATTTTTTATATTCGTATAAAATATAGCCATTTGCTCTTCATAAGTATAAAAAGTTTCCACTCTAAAAGAAAAACCATAAAAAAATACTTACAAGTATATGAATATGCTAAAAAAATAAACATTACAAGACAAAAATTGCTGAAACCATAAAAATATTCACAACTGTGCAAAAAGCTTATTGACGCTCACATATTCTCCAAGAAATCTCGACCACAACCCCAGAACACCCACATTTGACCCACTGAAAGTGTCATGAACTGCAAGAATGAGATTGATGGAGCAGCTGAGATAATGAAAACCATACAAATGTCTTCATGAAAAAAGAAATGAACACTTTAATTTGGAAGATTGGAGCCCTAATCCGGATGAATCGCTAATAGCGTCTCTCTAAAGGATAAATTCTACACATGCTATTGTCCATTAGGATATCCAACCGAGTCTATGTATAACTGCTCGTACTGCCAACTGGAGTCCATAGGACTCCATGGAGTCAAGCACAATCCTGCGTGAGTTTCGCAGGGTCACACTGGTGCCGCAGAAGGTCAGTGGGAACTACATGTTTCTAGTTTTAAACTACAGTCAGGTCCAGAAATATTGGGACATCGACACAATTCTAACATCTTTGGCTCTATACACCACCACAATGGAGTTGGAATGAAACAAACACAATGTGCTTTAACTGCAGACTGTCAGCTTTAATTTGAAGGTATGTACATCCAACTCAGGTGAATGCGAACCGAACACGGGGGTGTTCGGCTCATCCCTAGTGGTGATTCACTTCATGTTGTCAACCTTTCAACTCCATCAAAACTTAATGTATCCCTCCAAGCTTGGCTGAGCAAAAATGCAGCAAGTTCTTTACATAGAGGAAATCTTCTTGACTTTGCTAGGAGATTATTCATCCCCTTCTATATAGATTGAAGACATATGGTTTGTACTTTTTCATGACTAAATAAGTGCCTCTGTAGGTGGCTGGCGCATCTTCCCTGAAGCAGTGTGACCTGCAGCTTTATACCACTTTATTCCCCCCCCCTCGAACAATCTTTGCTATCTTTTCTGTATCCTCTGCTAGTTCATCCGTTAAAGCAGTGCTGAATAAATGTATGCCTTACGTTCAGAAAATGTATGCGGCACTATCCATGACAGCTGTTATTTTTTAACAGGAAACATCTTTAGTGAATGTCTGGCAGAATTATGATCATACGACAGATGGAAGGCTAGAGGTAGGCCACCTGTGGAGTGGATTATTTATTGATAGAGACATGTACAGTGATATCTAATATAACATTTCTTATTCCAAGGGACGGACTGATAGTATGCCACTGATACCAATCTCTGCTGTGGCATCCCAGAGCTGTGGCACTCAACAGTGGCACACAGTCAGTTATCTAATCACATGCCAGTGTTCTCCTTTGATTGGAAAGGCTGGGCATCGCTCACATACATGTTTTTTGGGAAAACCGGCAGTTGGAATAATGGTCCCAGTCCATGAAAGAAGAGCAGGAAGCTAGTAGCAGACACCCCCTGTGTACATGGGCCCCTGTCATCCTAAAGGGAATAAGTATGCCCTGTCCAAGCAAAGCTGTTTCTACGAAAAAATTATTCATGTGCCATTGTGGAATTTGGCTCAATTGCATCTGACAAAAGAGATTTAGGACATGCAGAGAAATGCGGATAGGAGAGGGGGATGAATTTTCACTGTGCTAAGCCACAATGTTAATGAGCCTGTATCTTCAGAATTACGCTGGAATATTTTATACTGTCTGACAGCACAAATTCAGTTTTAATGTTATGGTTTGTGGTTACAACTTTCAGCCTTTATTATTATTATTTTTATAGTTAATTTATAAACTCACCAACACATTGCACAGTGCTGTACATAGGTGTAGTTGATACCGTTACAAAGTTTGGTACAATATATCTGAAAGGCAAGATATTAGACAAATAAAACAATGAGCAATTGCAGGCCCTATTCCCATGTGAAGTTACACTCTAGGGCCCCTATTCCACACGATATGTTAGGATATCCAAATAACATCTGATCTGATAACATCTGGAGTTGCTGTTCTGCTCTTGGCTCAGTAATAGCGCCTCTATCCAGCAAGGACACTCTGGTCTCCATGAGTCCTATGGACTCCAGGAGCCGATACCTGCAGTGGTGCGCACCGCTTCCAGTATCAGTCGGCACTTCCATTTTATTCTGAATTAAGTTACTAATAAAGTGGCTGGATCAGAATAGGTGCAGCAAAAGGGAGACAGTAAGGGGGGAAAAAACAGCACAAGAAGATATTTTTTGCCCTTACCGGCTCCCTTTTATCAAGAAGGGAGGAATAGAATCCTAGCTGGGTGGAGGGATGACAAAAAATGAAGCCTTCAAGGGAGAGAATCCTCTCAATACAGAATTAAATGATGGCAGCATTTGGGTAACATGAGTTACTGAGGTGGGTGGTTGGCTTCCCTGAACAGAAATGTCTTTAGGGAGCATTTGAAAGAAGATAGGGGAAAGTCTGACAGCGTGAGGAAGTGCATTCCAGTGCTGCGGGAGAGAAGTCCCACAGTCTAACTTTGGAAGAGGTGAACTGGAAGAAGCAAGGTGCACCATATATATAATTATTCACACGTGGGGTGTTCTTGCAGTTACTAGAGGCCATTTCCATTAAAGGATACTCTAGGGCAGGGATGGCGAACCTTTTTGAGCCTGAGTGCCCAAACTGGATCGCTGAACCAACTTATGTGTCTCAAAGTGCCAACCCCGCAATTAGACCTGAATAATGATTTATTTTAGAAAAACCACTTCATACGACTGTCTGAACTAATTATGTGCTTAAGTCTTAAAAGAAAAATACAGTATAAGAAGATGAATATATTGGCTCCAGATCACACATGGATATAATTGGCCCCAGCTCACATTTATATATTGCCCCAAGCTCACACATGGATATAATTGGCCTTAGCTCACATTTATATATTCCCCCAAGCTCACACATGGATATATTTTCCCCAAGTTCACGCATGGATATATTTGCCCCAAGCTCACACATGGATATATATTGGCCCCAGCTCACACATGGATGTATATTGCCCCAGCTCACACATGGATATATATTGGCCCCAAGCTCACACATGGATGTGTAGTGTTCTGGATAATACGAGACGTCTTGGGTTTTCATTAATAGGTTTATTAACAACTAAGCATACAGGTTTCCTATAGCAGCAACTGGCTGCGTCACTAGTCAGCCTCAACTGGCAGACAAAATGGACGACCAACTGTCAACAGCCAACCGCCAAAAGAAACACCCAACTCCCCCCCATTGGCAGCCAGCGCAACTACACCACACCTCCTCCCTTTTCTTAAAAGAAAAAAAAAAACAACAAACAAAAACACACAAAACAAAGCAAAAATATAATATCCAGTACAAGTCTATGTATCTTCCAGACCCTCCTGACTTCCATTCTGTAATCTGTGCTTTCGGTTCACATACAGGGTTATCCAAAGAGATTCGAAAAGTCACCGCACGTTCGGTGACTTTTCGTTCTCTTCAATTCAGTTCGTTTTGCCGATTGCATTTCGGTGACCCTGCGGTGTATTCAGCAAGCACCACAGGGTCCCCGAATTGCAGGGAAAAGCTGCCGAAAACCTGATGAACACTAACCGAATGCACGCTGAAAACAAGCAAAAACATCTGGATTAACCTTCGAAGAGGAGCCGAACAGGAGCCGAACAGGAGCCGAATCACACAGAGCCGAAGCAGCTGTGACGTAGAGGAGGCAGTGAATAAATTAGAAAAACCATTTGTATGAATCTGGGAAAAAGAAACGCTGTTGCAAAGAAACTACTGAGCGAAAATGTCTGAAAATTTCACAGGAGGTCCAGGGAATGATAATAAAGAGGGCTGTTACAAAAAAAATAAGTAAACTGAAAAAAAAAAAAAAAAAAATCGGACTTTTACATTTTTTTTAAAAATTCAGAAAAATGCTTAAAGTATCTAAAAATCTAAAAATAAAGAGACTTTTTGCTGCAGAATTTTATAATGAGCGGTTTATTAGATATTGAATTAAAACGGGAATATTTTTAACATTGAAGCCTATGGGATTCTCCTGAATTAACTTGCCGAATTAAACCACCGAATGGCAGAGCATTAGGGGAACCTTTCACTGCTGGTTTGTGTTCTCTGAATAGCCGAAGCAGTGCTTTTTCATGGGGATTTCACTGCCCTCGAACAGGGACCGAACAGGCACCGTATGTTCAGGCAATTCGCCAGGATTTGGCGAATTGCCTGCTCTCTGGATAGCCGAATGGCCAGGAAAGGTAACCGAAGGCTGAATTTCAGCGTTCGGTTACCTTTCTCAAGCAATTCGAATCTCTTTGGATAACCCTGATAGTATCTGTGGTTCCGCAAGCTTTTACTCCTCCGATGGAAATCCCTCAATGGGTCTGGAGCTTGCCAGCGTTCTGGAGGATCCCGGACTCTTTGATTCCGAGCTAAACTGACATTTCCAGCCAGATCATGTGAAATGGAATCTGCTTCACTGAGACGATCACTATTTTTTCTTCCCTCGAAAGGGCACAATCCTCTTCTTCTTGTGAAAATACATCTCCATTATCATGCCAGACCCCCATCCATATATCCGTGTCTGTCGACTCTTCAGCCTGGTCATTCAGTTGTTTGTCAATAACAGATCTGGGCCGTAACTGGGCTGAATGTCTCTTAGTGTGCAGACCATTGGACGTGCTAACCTCATAGGTGAGGATTGGAATCCCAAAACCTTGGAAATAACTGCTGGAGACCAACGGTTTGGCCCTCTATACATCCGCATCCAGACTGGATCCCCTATATTGTATGTGCGTGAAATCTTTCCATGCTTCATCTTTTCCTGCTGTTTCTGTACATGACATTGTTCCTGTGAGATGTCCGTTTGACCCTTCTTGTCCGGTTGCAATAAGTCTAACTTTGTCCTGAGTGTTCTGCCAAACATCAGAACTGCTGGTAGCTGGCCGGTGGTTGGTGTGAGTTGTGTTCCTGTACTGCAACAAGAATTGCTGGAGTTGTTGAGGTAAGCTTTTCCGGACTTTCACAGCACTCCTTAAAAATCCTTTCAGAGTCTGGGCAAATCTTTCAGCTAGACCATTGGTAGCCGAATGATACGGAGCTGTACGGAGATGTTGAATACCATCCATGATCCTTAATGAAACTTTGAAATTTCTGAGCTAATAACTGTGGCCCATTATCAGATACTAGTATCTTAGGCAATCCGAATGTGGCAAACAGCTTCTTCAGGGCATCAATGGTGCATCAGTTGTAGTCTGAGGCAGTAATATCACTTCAGGCCATTTGGAATGTGCATCCACCACCACTAAGAACATCTGTCCATTCACTGCTCCTGCAAAGTCAATATGAATTCTCTCCCATGGGTTAAGAGGCCAAAGCCAGGGCTGAACTGCACCTCTAGGATAGCATCTCTGAGCCTGGGCACATCCTGAACAGGCTGCAACGTAGTTGCCTATATCCTCATCCAAAGTTGGCAACCATACATGACCCCTGTTTTTTTGTTTCATCCGGACTATTCCTGGATGCCCTTCATGCAAAATTTGTAATGTGGGTTTCTGCAAGGCTGGAGGAACAATTACCCGCTCTCCCCATAGCAAGCATCCCTCTCTGACTGACAGCTCAAGATTCCTGGAGTGAAAGGGTCGGAGATGTGGAGAGGTTTGAAATGGCCAACCATGTTGTACATAAGACAAAAATTCTTGAAGATCAGCATCCTTACTGGTCTCTTGGGCTATTTCAACCGCAGTAAGTGTTTTGCTAAAGTAAATGGAAGGTGATGAATCTCAAACATAATTGGTGGAGAGTGGAAGAGGAAGGCGTGAAAACGCATCTGCATTTGTATGTTTATCATGAGGCCTATATCGGATTTCATTCTGATAAGCCCCCAGCAGTAAGGCATACCTTTGAAGACGAGTGGCGGTGGTCTGAGAAATACTCTTTGTAGGATTGAATATTGCCAATAGCGGCTTATGATCGGTCAATAGCGTAAAAGAACGGCCATAAATATAAAAGTGAAACTTCTTCAGTGCCCAGATTATCGCTAAAGCCTCCTTGTCAATTTGTGAATAATTGTTCTCAGCTGGGGTGAGGAAGCGAGAAGCAAAAGCTACAGGTCGATCTGTACCATCAGGCATTGAATGGGACAGCACAACCCCCAGCCCATGAGGAGAAACATCACAGGCAATACTCAATGGTTTAGACAAATCATAGTGAACCAAGACTCGGGAGCTGCGTATTAGTTCCTTTGAAGCTTTAAAAACAGCCAAGCAGGGCTCTGTCCATTATAATTTTTATTGTTTTTCCAAAACCCTATGCAGCGGAAACAAGGTATGGGCTAGATTGGGCAAAAATGTATTGTAATAGTTCAACAGCCCTAAATATGAGAGCAGCTGCGTTACAATCCTTGGTATGGGCGCCTCTACCAATGCTTTCACTTTCTTATCAGTAGTGTGAAGTCCAGTTTTATCAATAGCGTGACCACAAAATTCCAGGTGATTTTTCAAGAACTCACATTTGTTTATATTAACTTTGAGTCCATTATCCATTAGTATCTGAAGCACGTCTTGTAAATTCTGCAGGTGCTCCCTCTCCGTTCGGCCAGTAATCAGCATGTCATCCAGCAGACATTGTGTCCCCGGCACTCCAGCAAGCAATTCATCCATTGTACGCTGCCAAATTGCTGGTGCTATCCCAAATACCATTCTGTTATACTGGAACAGCCCCTTATGAGTATTGATGGTTAGGTAAGGCCTGGATTCTGGATGCACTGGTAACTGCAGGTATGCATGTTTGAGATCCAGCTTGGTGAACTGCTGTCCCCCGGCCAAAGTTGCAAAAATGTCCTCAATCTTTGGTAGTGGATATTTATCCACAGCAAGTTGAGAATTAACGGCCATACGGAAATCCCCACATATCCGAATGTCTCCATTCTTTTTACGCACAGGCACAATCGGGGAGGCCCATTCACTGCAGCGCACTCTGGAAATGATCCCAAGGTTCTCTAGATGCATCAATTCCACTTCAACACACTTCAACTTCAGAGTTGATTCCTGGAGTTTTATCCAAGATCCCCTACGCCATCACGATCCCTAATTCCTGTGTCTCCTCTCTCCACAGGTAGATATTATCACCCATCATCCACAGACACCCACATCTCAACTGATCCCCTGCATACTTTTGCTGGTAGGCATTATCACCCATCATCCACAGACACCCACATCTCAACTTGTCACGGTTCCCGGATCCCACCACGCAGTACTTAACCCCCAACACTCCACAAAACTCAGAAGCTACCAACAGTGTAGCTGTGAATGATCCCTATCTGTCTGGTCCTTAGAATTGGCCAGGTAAACTAGCTAGACAGAAAAGGGTTAACAATACGGAGAGGAGTCAGCCGAGCCAGAATCAGGAATACAGTTCAGAATGGTCAAATGGAATAGCCGGGTCGGTATCAGAGCAGTAGCGTAGTACAAGAAAATAGTCTAGGGCAACAGAAGGCAGAATGGTCAGAACACAAGCAGAGGTCAATAACAGGTTAAATCAATTTAGCAGTCAGGTACAAGGAGCTCAGGTATGGATAACCACGATCTGGCAACTTCTGAAACTATACTGAGAGTTTTTAAAGACCTTCACCAGACCACGCCCCCCACTCAAGCCACACCTCATGCAATCACCTCCCTGCCTGTCTCCATTTAAACCGGGCAGTGGTCAGCGAGCAGCATCAGACTTGCTGTCCTCAAGCACACAGGTAGGGCTGGAAGCCCCCAACGTTACACAACTGATCTCCTGCATACTTTTGCTGGTAGGACCCCCATCACCCAGTATTCGCAGGCACCCACTTTGTAACGTTACCTTGGTCTTTTTGCTGTTTTTATTTATTTTTTATTTATTTTTTTTCTCCACCATTTGCTTTGCTAATTAGCATGTGAATCTCCTGCCCTATTGACACAGCCCATCCAGCTTCAGGTGTTGACTTTTTAACTGCCTGAATGCAATCAGTCCGCCCTATATAACAACTATACCAGGCTCCATTGACATTTCCAAGTGGCATTCTTAAGTGGACGTTCAGAGTTGATTCCTGGAGTTGCGGGACTGGAGGAAGGAACTGCAAAACTGCAAGGCCCACTTTTTACTCTGGTAAACTCACGTCTATATCATGCTTTCTCTCACGCTTCTGCTCTTTACTTCTACCTTTCTCCTTAAATGGAACTCCTGCCCCTCTACCACCGACCCCTACACTATCTGCATCTCTCCCTCCCTCCTCTCGTCCCACATGATGGCCTCGCATGAGCTCCTTTGTTTCCTCAGAACATGGTCTCCCTCTAACTCTCGTGCTGCCAATCACTCCCACTCCCACAAATCCCATTCCCACCTTCTCTTTCTCACCCTCCTGCTGTTACTCTATTCAGGTGACATATCCCCTAACCCTGGCCCCACAACACATCCAATACTTCCCTCTCATCCTATCTCCATCGCACATAAATCACCTCCCTGCAAGCCCAGCAACCTCATTCCCATAATCCCTCAGCGCCTGTCCTCTTTCTCCTGCACCCTCTGGAACGCTGTGTGCAACAAACTCACAGCCGTCCATGACCTCTTCCTTTCAAACTCCTTCAACATCCTAGCTTTAACTGAAACCTGGCTAATTCCCTCTGACACGGCCTCCGTTGCTGCTCTCTCACATGGCGGTCTACACTTGAGCCATACCCCCAGACCGGGTGAGAGAAATGGTGACAGGGTCGGACTCCTGCTCTCTCCCACCTGCACCTACCAGCATCTCCCTCCACCCCCATCCCTCTCCTTCTCCTCCTTCGAGACACACTGCATCCACCTGTTCTCTCCTCTGGCTCTCAGGGTGGCAGTCATCTACCGCCCACCGGGACCAACCTCCCAGTTCTTTGACCACTTTGCTACCTGGCTTTCTCACTTCCTGTCTTCTAATCTTCCATGCCTAATTCTCGGGGACTTCAACATTCCCATTGACGATCCTTCCGCTCCTGCTGCCTCCAAACTTCTTTCACTCACGTCCTCCCTTGGACTCACACAATCCTCCCTCCTCCCTACCCACCGCGATGGTCACGTTATTGACCTGGTCTTTTCCAACCTCTGCTCCATTTCTGAGTTCAAATGTCGCCCTTTCCCCATCTCTGACCACCACCTTCTCTCTTTCAACCTATCTGGACTTCCTAAACACCCTGCTCCCCCACCCCGCACACACACTCACAGAAATCTACATGCTGTGGACCCCCATCAATTCTCCAACCTACTTCACCACCTCCCTCATACCTCATCCTTCACCTGCCCTGATGCTGCCACTAATCACTACAACACTATGCTTATCTCTGCTCTAGACACTCTTGCTCCTCTTCGACTCTGTAAGGCCCCACGCCGCCAGCTTCAGCCCTGGCACATCCTCCACACTCGCTACCTGCAAAGATGCTCCCGCACCGCAGAGCGTGCCTGGAGGAAATCCCGCTCTGAAGCTGATTTTGTTCACTTCAAGTTTATTCTCCGGTCATACACCTCTGCCCTCCACTTGGCCAAACAATCCTTCTTCTCATCTCTTATATCTACGCTGTCCTCCAACCCTAAACGGCTCTGGTCCACCTTCAACACCCTCCTCTACCCACCTGCACCTCCCCCCTCAGCTGCCTTCAGCGCTCAAGACCTGGCAGACTACTTCCTCAGTAAAACTTTAATTATCAGAAGCAACATCCCAACACAAGATAGTTATCTGCCACCTCCACTCCCACAGGTCCCCTCTGCCACCCTCTGCTGCTTCCTCCCAGCCACTGAGGAGGAAGTCAATTCCTTATTGTCCTCCTCACATCTTACCACGTGCCCGCTCGACCCCATTCCCTCACATCTAATTCCTCCCCTCTCCTCCTCCCTCACCCCTGCTCTCACACACATCTTCAACCTATCTCTCTCCACTGGCTCCTTTCCATCCGCCTTCAAACACGCGCTAGTTACCCCTTTACTAAAGAAACCATCCCTAGACCCCAACTCTCCATCCAACTACCACCCTGTATCCCTGCTTCCCTTCACATCAAAGCTCTTAGAAAAACTAGTCTTCAACCGCCTCTCCCTCTTCCTGTCCTCCAATTCCCTACTTGACCCCCTGCAATCTGGCTTCCGTCCCCTAACACTCAACTGAAACTGCCCTCACCAAAGTCACCAACGACCTCCTAACTGCTAAAAAACACGGCCACTATTCTATTCTCATCCTGCTTGACTTCTCGGCTGCTTTTGACACTGTTGACCACCCCCTCCTTCTACAGACCCTCAACTCTCTGGGTCTCAGTGACACTGCACTTGCTTGGGTTGACTCCTATTTATCCAACAGGTCCTTCTGTGTGTCCTTTGCTGGTAACTCCTCCTCTTCATTGCCTCTATCTGTTGGTGTACCTCAAGGCTCTGTCCTTGGTCCTCTGCTCTTTTCCATCTACACCTCCTCCCTGGGCAAAATCATCAACAGCTTTGGCTTTAATTACCACCTCTACACTAATGACACTCAGATCTACCTCTCTACCCCTGATCTCTCTCCCCCTGTCCTTTCAAAAGTCAGTGACTGTTTATCTGGCATCTCCTCCTGGATGGCCTCCCACCACCTAAAGATCAACATGTCAAAGACTGAGCTCCTACTTATTCCTCCCTCCAATGCCTCCCCACCTCCTGACTTCTCTATCACGGTGGAGGGTATCACCATCTCCCCATCAAACCAAGTTCGCTGTCTTGGAGTTACACTTGACTCTGCTCTTTCCTTCATCCCCCACATCCAGTCTCTCTCCTCCTCCTGCCGATACCAACTGCGTAATATTTCCAGAATTCGGCCATTTCTTACCGCTGTCACACAAAACAACTCATACATGCCCTGGTAATCTCCCGACTCGACTATTGCAATAATCTCTTATCTGGCCTCCCTCTGTCCCGCCTCTCCCCCCTACAATCCATCCTGAACGCCTCCGCCAGGCTAATTCACCTCACCCGCCGCTCTGTCTCTGCCGCTCCCTCTGCGAGTCCCTTCACTGGCTCCCCATCCACTGCAGAATTAAGTTCAAAATCCTTATCCTTGCCTACAAAACCCTCACTAACTCAGCGCCCCACTACCTGTCCTCACTAATCACCAAATACACCCCAGCCCGCTCCCTAAGGTCAAACAGTGACCTGCGCCTAGCTTCTCCCCGCATCACCTCTTCCCATGATAGACTGCAGGATTTCTCACGCGCAGCCCCCACTCTCTGGAACGCTCTCCCTCGTACTGTCAGACTTTCCCCTGACACAACCATCAATCACTCTCACCTTACAGTCCTCTCCTCCTGTTTCCAACCCCAACCCTCCTAGATTGTGAGTTCCTACGGGAATAGGGCCCTCATCTCCTCCTGTACTGTTTGTCAAATGTTGTTCAATGTATTGTAACCCTGTCTATACTGTGCTTATTGTACAGCGCTGCGGAATATGCTGGCGCTTTATAAATAAAGAATAGTAATAATAATAATAACACACCAGCTTTAAGTGCAAAAGGTACAGTCTGTGCCTTAAAAAATTTTGGAACTGCATTTTCCCTCATATTTAGGGACATAATCAAAAACCGGGGCAAACTTCCTCTGCAAGTCCTGTATCCAAGCTGAAACCGCAGGTAATGTCTGTAAGGCGTGGCAAGCATTATACTTCATGTCTGGCATTCCCAATTTATGAATCCATTCTCTTCCAAATAGTGGAGGACCCCGAGACTTCATAATATATAAAGTCAGCTTCTCCGAGCGTCCATTTAACTGCACTCTCACATGTACACTGCCCAGAGGGGTTAATACTTCCTTTGAATAAGTCTGTAGATGAACAGCTGTCTTTCTTAATCACTGGAACATTTACTTTTAATCTCCGCCAGTCTTGCTCAGTAATCACAGAAACAGCCGCCCCCGTGTCCAGGTCCATGGTCAAATATTTCCCTTCAATCTTCATTGGAACAGAAATGTCTGAATAACCTGAATCCATCTTATAAAGTTTTACTGCTTGAATGGGAATGTGGCCGTCTGAGTCATCCGAGGAGTCTTGGAGCTGGATTTGATTTGCTCTCTTCTGAAGCAATTTATGCGGCTTCCCTTCATGTACCGTCCCTTTCTTATAGACCCTTTTAATATGCCCTTTATTACCACAGGACTGACAGACGGCATTGTGGAAATGACATGAGTGAGATTCATGTGAAGTCACCCCACATCGATAACATCCAATTTGGGGCTCTCCATGCACCGTCCTTTGACGTAAGGAATTGTACTGTTTATTCCGCTTGTACTGCTCCCTGGTATCTGTATGGAATATTTCCGCCTCTTGCTCAGTCTTTTGCTTCCTATGCAAAACATCAGCTTCTTTGGTGACTTGTTCCATGATGCTAGCGATATCCATAGCTTTGTGTAAGGTCAGCTCTTTCTCGGTAAGAAGTCTCTTAATCATAGCTTCACACTGTAACTCCATCACAAACTGGTCTCTGAGGGCTGTGACTAAATACTCCCCAAACTGACCGGTACTTGCCAACTTCCTGAGAGCGGAGACAAAGGAGGAGACGCTTTCTCCAGGTTCCTGATGTCTTTTATAAAATTTCCATCTTTCAGCGATTTCAATTGGCTGTGGCTGATAGTGGGCCCGCAGTAAAGCAACTAACACAGCTAACGGCTTGCTTGCAGGTTTCTCTGGATACAAGAAATCTCTGAGTGTGTCGTACACCTTCGCTCCAATCGCTGTGAAGAACACGGCTACCTGTTTTGTCTCCAAAATGTCATTAGCAGTGAGATACTGTTCAAACCTTTCCACCCAAGAGATCCAAGTGTCAGTGTCTGGATTAAAATCATGCAGAGTGCCAATCAGCGCCATCATGCAGATCCAACAGCCTCGTCGCCACTGTAGTGTTCTGGATAATACGAGGCGTCTTGGGTTTTCATTAATAGGTTTATTAACAACTAAGCATACAGGTTTCTATAACAGTCTTCCAGTAGAAGTGGTAGAGGCCAAAACAGTAACTGAATTTAAACAAGCATGGGATAGGCATAAGGCTATCCTAAACAAAAGATAAATCCAGGTCAAGTATCTATGTAATTGGGCAGACTAGATGGGCCGAAAGGTGCTTATCTGCCGACATTTTTCTATGTTTCTATGTTTCTAGGTTTTCTATAACAGCAACTGGCTGCGTCACTAGTCAGCCTCAACTGGCAGACAAAATGGACGACCAACTGTCAACAGCCAACCGCCAAATGAAACACCCAACTCCCCCCCCCATTGGCAGCCAGCGCAACTACACCACAGGATGTATTTGCCCCAAGCTCACGCATGGATATATTTGCCAAAGCTCACACATGGATATATATTGGCCCCCAGCTCACACATGTACAGTTGTGTTCAAAATTATTCAACCCCCAATGCTGTAAAGGGTTTTAGGGAATTTAGTGTACATTTGTAATTGTATTCAGAATGAAATCCTACAAGGACTTTTTAAAGAACCATATGCAACTAAAATGACATCAATTGGTTTTGTAATACAGTAGTAAATGTTTCTTTTGTGAATTCTTCATTGACACAATTATTCAACCCCTTAAAGACTACCACTCTGAAGAACAGAGGTTCATTCAGGTATTGAAAACACCTGTGGATGTCACGGAGCAGCAATAAAGCATAATAAGCACCAATTAGGCAGCTTTAAAATGACTGTGATACTCAGCTCCTTCTAGACATTTACTGGTGTGGTTACAAACATGGTGAAGTCAAGAGAATGGTCCAGGAAGACAAGAGAAGAGGTGATTACTCTTCACAGGAAGGGCAATGGCTATAAGAAGATTGCAAAGATGTTAAACATACCAAGAGAGACCATAGGAAGCAACATTCGCAAATTCAAGGCAAAGGGCACTGTTGAAACGCTACCTGGTCGTGGCAGAAAGAAGATGCTGACTTCGACTGCTGTGCGCTACCTGAAGCGTAGAGTGGAGAAAAGTCCCCGTCTGACTGCTGAGGAACTGAGAAAAGATTTGTCAGATGTGGTACTGAAGTTTCAGCTCAGACAATACAGCGCACACTGCGTAATGAAGGCCTCCATGCCAGAACTCCCAGGCGCACCCCCTTGCTGTCTCCAAAGAATAAGAAGAGTTGACTGCAGTATGCCAAAAGTCATGTGGACAAACCACAGAAGTTTTGGGATAGTGTTCTGTGGACTGATGAAACAAAATTAGAACTGTTTGGCCCCATGGATCAACGCTATGTTTGGAGGAGGAAGAACAAGGCCTATGAAGAAAAGAACACCTTGCCTACTGTGAAGCATGGCGGGGGGTCAATCATGCTTTGGGGCTGTTTTGCTTCTGCAGGTACAGGGAAGCTTCAGCGTGTGCAAGGTACCATGAATTCTCTTCAGTACCAGGAGATATTGGATGACAATGTGATGCAGTCCGTCACAAACCTGAGGCTTGGGAGACGTTGGACCTTTCAACAAGACAATGATCCCAAGCATACCTCCAAGTCCACTAGAGCATGGTTGCAGATTAAAGGCTGGAACATTTTGGAGTGGCCATCGCAGTCACCTGACTTAAATCCGATTGAGAACCTCTGGTGGCACTTAAAGAAAGCAGTTGCAGTGCGCAAGCCTAAGAATGTGACTGAACTGGAGGCTTTTGCCCATGACGAATGGGCGAAGATACCCGTAGATCGCTGCAAGACACTTGTGTCAAGCTATGCTTCACGTTTAAAAGCTGTTATAACTGTAAAAGGATGTTGTACTAAGTACTAAGATTGAATGTCACTTGGGGGTTGAATAAAACTGATAATGATGTGAGCACAGAAAAGACATTTGTGGTTATTTCATTATAAATGTTATGTTATATTTGTCTGACCTACACGTGCCTCTTTGATTTAATTGTAAGCAAGATGACTGAATGATCAAAATCAATGTCAAACTGGCCAAAACACTCAATTTCAGTGGGGGTTGAATAATTTTGAACACAACTGTATATTGCCAAAGCTCACACATGGATGTATATTGGCCCCCTGCTCACACATGGATGTATATTGCCCCAGCTCACAAATGGATGTATATTGGCCCCAAGCTCACACATGGATGCATATTGCCCCAAGCTCACACATGGATATATTTGCCCCCAGCTCACACATAGATATATATTGGCCCCAGCTTACACATGGATATATATTGTGCCAGCTAACACATGGATGTATATTGCCCCAGCTCACACATGGATGTACATTGGCCCCCAGTTCACACATGGATGTATATTGCCCCAGCTCACAAATGGATGTATATTGGCCCTAAGCTCACACATGGATGTATATTGGCCCCCAGCTCACACATGGATATATATCATTGCTCCCTGTAATCTCAAAAATTTTGGAAAAATGCATCTACACACAATTATGTGATTATTATCAATATTGGAACTACTTAACCACGGATCAATCCAGCTTTCGTCCAAATCACTCAACTACAACCGCCCTTTTAAAAGTCTGCAATGTTATCCAAGCTGGTATGGAACAAGGAAACCTAAAAGCTTCTTGATCAAAGGAGAAATCTGACTGCCATTCTGGGGTCAAGAAGGAATTTTTTCCCAGTATGTTGCATATTGGCAAGCATTCAGACTGGGTTTTTTCCCTTCTTTTGGATCAACAGCAGTAGGTGATGTGGGAGAGGCTGAACTCGATGGACGCATGTCTTTTTTCTGCCTATGTAACTATGTAACTGGAGCCATCTTCCTTGATTTTGCCAAAGCCTTTGACACAGTAGACCATGGCATCTTGTTAAAAAAACTTAAAGACTCTGGAATTGGTGATCACACGCTAACCTGGTTTCAATCATATGTATCAGATCGGTCGCAATATGTGTCCATTTCTGGCAGCTCCTCCCTCCCCCTCCCAGTCACTTGCAGTGTACCCCAAGGCTCAATACTCGGCCCCCTGCTATTTACAATTTTCATAAATGATCAGCCTAACATCTGCAAAGCCTCAACTGTACACATGTACGCAGACGACACCGTAATCTATACCAGCAAACCAACTCTCCCACAACTGGAGGCCGTGCTGCAAGAACAATTCACAGAGGTAGAAGAGTGGATCAAACACAACAAACTTTTTTTAAATACTGACAAAACGGTAACAATGCTCTTTGGAACAGCACCTAAACTACATAAATTGCAAAATCCCCATCTATGTGTGGGGACAAAATCAAATGGCACACTGACCACAGTCACTTCTCTCAAATATCTAGGTATGTGGTTAGACCCAAATCTATCCTTTGGCCCCCACATCAAAAAACTCTCATCTAAAATTTACCCCAAACTAGGTGCCCTGTACAGAAACAAATCCATCCTACCTGAACCCCACGGTAAGAAAGCAAATTGTACAACAAATGCTTATGCCAGCTATTGATTACGGAGATGTAGTGTATGCAGCAGCCCCGCAAACACACCTTCAGAAACTTACCACATTGTATAACTCATGCTGCCGCTTTGCGCTACAATGTAACTACATGACCCACCATTGTGACATGTTAAAAGAGCTAAACTGGCCGTCCCTGGAGTCTAAACGTACCCTTCACCTTTCCAACCTGGTGTTTAAGAGCTTTTCTGGGAAGCTGCCACCCTACCTGAATAGACTGCTTCCTCCAACAGTTCCCTCAATCTATAACCTCCGATCCAGGACCAGCACCTTACTTGCAATACCTCAATACAAAAAGACAGTGGCTCGGTCCTCATTTTCCTACAGAGCACCGCAGTTATGGAATAACCTCCCAGACGCCATCAAATCTTCCCCCAGTCTAAAGTCACTCAAGAGCTCCCTATTAACATACCTCAATACGGAATGCACCTGTAAACATGTAACATAATGACTATTTCCTACATATTTATTTTCTGTTACTCTGTATATTTGTGGGTTTTTTTGTTATTTTTATACCTTGCATTGCATTACTTTGTATTTTTGTAACAACTGTAACATTTTAATGTTCTTGAACCCAGGACCTACTTGAAAACGAGAGAAATTTCAATGTATCCTTCCTGGTAAAATCATTTATAAATAAATAAATATTGCCCCAGCTCACACATGGATGTATATTGCCCCAGCTCACACATGGATGTATATTGGGCCCCAGTTCACACATGGATGTACAGTTGTGTTCAAAATTATTCAACCCCCACTGAAATTGAGTGTTTTGGCCAGTTTGACATTGATTTTGATCATTCAGTCATCTTGCTTACAATTAAATCAAAGAGGCACGTGTAGGTCAGACAAATATAACATAACATTTATAATGAAATAACCACAAATGTCTTTTCTGTGCTCACATCATTATCAGTTTTATTCAACCCCCAAGTGACATTCAATCTTAGTACTTAGTACAACATCCTTTTACAGTTATAACAGCTTTTAAACGTGAAGCATAGCTTGACACAAGTGTCTTGCAGCGATCTACGGGTATCTTCGCCCATTCGTCATGTGCAAAAGCCTCCAGTTCAGTCACATTCTTAGGCTTGCGCACTGCAACTGCTTTCTTTAAGTGCCACCAGTGGTTCTCAATCAGATTTAAGTCAGGTGACTGCGATGGCCACTCCAAAATGTTCCAGCCTTTAATCTGCAACCATGCTCTAGTGGACTTGGAGGTATGCTTGGGATCATTGTCCTGTTGAAAGGTCCAACGTCTCCCAAGCCTCAGGTTTGTGACGGACTGCATCACATTGTCATCCAATATCTCCTGGTACTGAAGAGAATTCATGGTACCTTGCACACGCTGAAGCTTCCCTGTACCTGCAGAAGCAAAACAGCCCCAAAGCATGATTGACCCCCCGCCATGCTTCACAGTAGGCAAGGTGTTCTTTTCTTCATAGGCCTTGTTCTTCCTCCTCCAAAATAGCGTTGATCCATGGGCCCAAACAGTTCTAATTTTGTTTCATCAGTCCACAGAACACTATCCCAAAACTTCTGTGGTTTGTCCACATGACTTTTGGCATACTGCAGTTGACTCTTCTTAATCTTTGGAGACAGCAAGGGGGTGCGCCTGGGAGTTCTGGCATGGAGGCCTTCATTACGCAGTGTGCATCGTATTGTCTGAGCTGAAACTTCAGTACCCACATCTGACAAATCTTTTCTCAGTTCTTCAGCAGTCACACGGGGACTTTTCTCCACTCTACGCTTCAGGTAGCGCACAGCAGTCAAAGTCAGCATCTTCTTTCTGCCACGACCAGGTAGCGTTTCAACAGTGCCCTTTGCCTTGAATTTGCGAATGATGCTTCCTATGGTCTCTCTTGGTATGTTTAACATCTTTGCAATCTTCTTATAGCCATTGCCCTTCCTGTGAAGAGTAATCACCTCTTCTCTTGTCTTCCTGGACCATTCTCTTGACTTCACCATGTTTGTAACCACACCAGTAAATGTCTAGAAGGAGCTGAGTATCACAGTCATTTTAAAGCTGCCTAATTGGTGCTTATTATGCTTTATTGCTGCTCCGTGACATCCACAGGTGTTTTCAATACCTGATTGAAAACACTTGAATGAACCTCTGTTCTTCAGAGTGGTAGTTTTTAAGGGGTTGAATAATTGTGTCAATGAAGAATTCACAAAAGAAACATTTACTACTGTATTACAAAACCAATTGATGTCATTTTAGTTGCATATGGTTCTTTAACAAGTCCTTGTAGGATTTGATTTTGAATACAATTACAAATGTACACTAAATTCCCTAAAACCCTTTACAGCATTGGGGGTTGAATAATTTTGAACACAACTGTATATTGCCCCAGCTCACACATGGATGTATATTGGCCCCTAGCTCACCCATGGATGTATATTGGCCCCCAGCTCACACATGGATGTATATTGCCCCAGCTCACACATGGCTGTATATTGTCCCAGCTCACACACGGATATATATTGGCCCCCAGCTCACACATGGATGTATATTGCCCCAGCTCACACATGGATGTATATTGGCCGCTGCTCACTTGGTCCTCCTGCGAGGCGCCTCACAGCATGCTTCTTCCTCCCCAGCGTGCGCCAGCAAATGATGTTCCCCGGACACTCGTTGAAGCCGGAGTTAACGCCGCGATCTCGCGGCTGGTGGACTTCAACGAGTGACCGGGGAACATCATTTGCCGGCGCGCGCTGGGAGGAAGCGGCAGTGAGGCAAGCCTATGGCGTGGTGTGGCACGCGTGTCATAGGTTCGCCAATCACTGCTCTAGGGTTAAAAGGGAAGGGTGATGAAAGGGTTAAACCTTAACTACTCTTGGTCCTCTCCACATCCCCTCCTCTCCTGTTTTAACTCTTTTTATTTTTTTATACATAGGGGTTATTTAGAGAGCACCGAAATGTGTCCGACATTCGTTCCCTGCACTTCGGGGAATCAAATTTCCCCATCCTGCAGTGAATTCAGAATTCACCGCAGGGTCCCCAAAGTGCAGGGAATAGGCTGCCGAATGCCGCCGCCAACCTGCCGCAAACCCTCTGGCCGTCGCCGCCAACCCTCTGGACATCCACCGCAAACATGCCAGACAACCACCGCAAACCCACTGGAGGACCACCAAACGCAGCCGATGAGCTGAAAATGTCAAAATTTAAATGCTGTTTGCAAAAAAACTACTGAACGAAAATATCTGAAATTAATATATAAGGTCCGTTACAGAAAAAAGAAAAAACGCTATTAAAAAAAATTTCACGAAAAAATCCCGAAAAATGCCTAAAAGATCCTAAAAAAGAAATATTCTTGTAAATAATATTGGTTTATAAAATTATAGCAATAATAAAAAAGGTTCTGGAATGCTGATTGATGATCACCGTTTAACACAACCATAAGACAATAGTTACCCATTTCTCTGTGCGTTGTTAGATGCCTGTGCAATTATTACTCAGCACAGTTCCAGACTGTAAACGTGTAGTAATCCCTTACGTGTTCCAAATGAAACAGGAGACAGGCGACGGATTTCCCGATCTGTCTCGGCGGCAGTCTTCATGGAAGTACATATCGAAATAGATAGCAACATGTGGTAGCTGTGTCAGCAAAAAACTATTTGTTTACTACTTTCTGAGTAAAATCTTAAGATCTCAATTTTAAAAGTAAATGTCCTTTGCTGTAAGGTCTTTTAATACAGTTTTAGAGTGTATGGGAACTGAGTCACTCAAAGAAATCCAGCAATCTTAATATAGTTTACAGTGTAATCCAGCCCTCCTGGGTGCTACTGTACTTCCATGAAAGTAAACTGTGGAGTTAATAAGAGCGCCCTGGTGAAAAGGGTGCGGCTCTAAATTGTGAAGTGAAGACAACCGGTCTCCTGATTACTATCGGATGTTTGAGTTTTCCAGTGGCAATTTTACCCTTTACTACCACAGGAGTCTCACAATAATTGATAAAATACCACAGAATCACAAGATCTATGACGCTTTGGGCGTGGCTAGTGCTAAAAGTGCAGAAGACGTGAAATCCATATTACACAGACCATTAACAGTAACGTTTTAGTCAAATTACTATATAATTACAATAGTTTTCTGCAACACATCACTACGTGACATGAATTGATTTAATAAATGTCATATGTGTTCAGCTTTATACACAAATTGTATTTACTATACATAAGTTGTCCGCGACATATAAATATATTCTAGTGCAGTGGTTCCCAACCTTTTTTTATCTGAGTACCCCCTGGCGGCCCGTTTCCATAAATTGTACCCCTCATATTAAAAAAAATCTTTCTACTTAATATAATTACTTTTTTAACCTCCATCTGTCCCGCACAATCTCTCCATTTTCTCTGCCTTTTCTACCCAGCTTTTCCTCTTCTCCCGCTCTCCCTCCAACCTAGTTTCTCCTTATCTTCTCCCCTGCATCTCCCCATGAAATATTCTTCAGTGGGACATAACGACAAATGTGACATATATATATATATGTTACGGGTAAAGCCAGGAGTGCGGTTAATCCTAGGAGTACCCAGGTAATCCTGACATCACCCAAAACCGCTGGGTAAAGCTGCAAAAAAATGAAAATTTCGGACTTTACCCGGGTAGGTTTAGGATTAACCAACTGCCCTTGGGTAACAGTCTGGAAGAGCTGAAAATGCGCACTTTACCCAGATAATGTGCAAGTCTGAAGCTTCACCCGGGTAATCTGAAGACTATCCACAGCTTCACCTGGGTAATCTGCAGAGCATCCAACCCCGCTTGGGTAACAGTGAATTTTACTATTATTATGTGTCATATATGCCTATATATCATTTATAAAACATAATAACCATCAGGCTACTCTTTATATAATATCTTTACCTTCATAAATTAATTTTCAGACAATTAATGCACAGAGTAAACTTATGGTTATTTAGTGCGGTTTGTGACCGTGATTTCAATTTCATTAAAAATAACCAAAAACACAATTTTGTTATCAGTCAGATAACAGTTTGCAGCTTTATCTGGGTAATCCTCGGAATTCAGTCAACTGTAACCTGCTGAAAACCCAAGAAGAGCAGAGTACCCAGAGGCGTTTGGATACTTTGCAGATTACCCGGATAAAGTCTGATGTTTCGTTGCACATGACACTTTATCCAACAACACTAGGGTAATGTGCGAATTACCCGGTTAAAATACAGCAGAAAAGCAGGGTACCCAGAGGCCTCTGGATACTTTGCAGATTACCCGGGTAAAGTCCGAAATTTCATTTCACTTCGGACTTTTGCTAATGACGCCTGGGTAATGCTAGGATTACCCGGGTACTCCTAGGATTAACCGCACTCCTGGCTTTACCCGTAACATCTCTAGTAAAAAAAAATGCCATCTAGTATGGCATGGCATTGATTGAAGGGTTCTGTGTAAAAAAAAAAAAAGACGCAGGATGCAAAAAACTGAGAAATTACAGACTTCATTTGTATGGCTTACCCAGAGTTCCTTGCTGCATATGGGGAATGTAACACATGAGCTCTGTGATGCAGTTTTTTGAATTGCTGGGATGTGTAAATGACTTCTGCAATAATAAACATATATATATAGCCACAGTGTGGCATAGCATTGATTTTACGGTTCTGTGTAATAACAGATCCAGGATGCATAAAAGGGAGACAGATGTCATTTGCATATCCTACCCAGAATTCCTTGCTGCATATGGAGAAAGTGGCACAGGGGCTCTGGGATGCAATTCATCGAATTGCTGTGATGTGCAAGTGGCTTCTGCAATAATAAACACTTATTATAGTGTGGAGGCTTTTTATCTCACTTTTTGTCCTCCATCACAACCCTTATAGATACTGATTTGCCTACGGGTCCCAAGTATCCATTGCAACTGGTCATCATGCCTAGCTCCTAGCTGATGAGGGTACAACAAACCTGAAACAGCGCTGTCCTAGGAGTGGCTTTGACAAGTTTGACCACCTTATCTCTGCTAGAAAGCCATAGCATTGCTTTTAGGGTTTTGTGTAATAACAGATCCATGATCCTATCCAGAATTCCTTGCTGCATATGGGGAATGTGACACAGGAGCTCTGGGATGCAATTCTTTGAATTGCTGTGATGTGTAAGTGATTTCTGCAATAATAAACACACTTATTATAGTGTGGAGGCTTTTTATCTCACTTTTGTCCTCCACCACAATATATATATATATTTTATTGCAAAAGCCATTTGCACAACACAATAATAAACTTAATTAATTATAACGTGTCAGGCTTTTAATATCAATTGTTGTCCTCCACCCCAACCCTTGTAAGATATACTGTATATAAAAGCCATCTAGTATGGCATTGCATTGATTGAAGGATTCTGTGTAAAAACAGACCCAGGATGCAAAAAAGTGAGACAGATGTCATTTGCATATCCTACCCAGAGTTCCTTGCTCTATATGGGGAATGCAGCACAGGGGCTCTGGGATGCAGTTCTTTGAATTGCTGTGATGTGCAAATGGCTTCTGCAATAATAAACATAACATATATATATGTATATACACACAAGTTAGTGTGTAGGAGAGAGTATCCTGCTCAAGAGCTTACAATCTTAAAGTGTATCAGGACAAAGTTCAAATAAAGAAAAGTATACTAAGGCTTCATTTGTCCCACAAATAAAAACCTTTAGTCACTGCCTTCACCTCAAAGAGGTTTTCTAGAAATCCTTTGCCAGAAACCTATGGATTTTTGACTTTTTTTTTCATTAATTATACACAGATATTAACTTGTAACTCCTCAAGTGTCTTTCCTGGGGTGTTAAAATTTTCCATATGAGTTCCAGAAGGTGCCCCCAAACGAAATTCATTTGCAACAAGCAAATTTAATTCACAATGGTACAGCATAGCTCCAGATCGTATTAACAGCATCTTGGGTGCTGTGTCTGCTACAGCCGACCGTTTAAAAAAAAATATAAATACAATTATGGCAGTGAAGGGGTTAAAAGCCAAACGGCAGTTTATGGTCTAAATGCCTGTTTTGTAGTAGTTTTCTGCATGAACATGAATACATGTTTTTGGTTGTAAAGGGTTTTTTAAGTAGAAAAATGGTGTTGGAAGATCGTTGGCCAAAACCTCAATATACTGGTGGCCCTAAAGCCATTTGACCCCCCCATCTTCTTGCCAGCATTTCCCTGCCAATGGCTCATTGCTATCTAGGTCATAGGTTGGAAATTTTAAACCAAATTTATAAGCCAGTAAGAAACACGTGGAGCTATCTACATCTTTTAGGGGGTCAGAGAAAATATTAATGAATACAGAAACCTGAGAGCCAGAGGTAAAAATTTAGGAATCTATAACTATGGCACTTGGATTTGAGAAGTCTTTGTTTAGTAATCCAGCCCCGGCCCCAGTACATAATGAAGTACTTTCCCACTTTCCCGAAAGGAAATGATGAGAAATACAGATGTGCCTGTAATGGATGACAATGCAGTTCCTTACTCAGAAGAGTTTGTACTCCACCCTGTACGTTTGGGGATTCCCCCATGATCACGAAAATCTTTTATATCCTTTATCTGTATTGAATTTGATTTCTCTATGCGGGTTTGAATGTTGACTTACACTCACTGATTAACCCTGTGCTTGACCCATAGATAATGACTGTTCTAATAAAGTAAGAAACAGGCCTTGTAGGGTCCGTGGTTATAGGACAGAAGGTATGAGATGCGGGGGAGATTCAATTAAATTTACTCGTAAAGTTTTGCACCTTTAGTGACATTACCAGTCTGAAGCATTCTTAGATTCTGAGATAGACATGAGAGTGTCTGGAATGGGTCTGTGAGCGCTCAATCAGACCCCAAGAGATTGACCAGGGACTAGTCGCTGTTAGACTACATATGAAAACATAATAAAACTATTCACGTTTCACTGTGATATAATCAGCTACTTCAGGAGTAACATTTTGTGTCAGTGTGTAAAGAAAAAGGACAGTAAACAGTGACAGGGGTCTGCTGTTCTTAAATACATAAAAAACAAGGAACGGTTAATCCAGCATGTACGGATGTTGCACATCTGGACCTCCCCTAAGGGGAAGGTGAAGACTGAAGAGGTGTGTAGTGGGCATGTTTAAAAAATGATGGACACGGAACAAGGCTATACATGGTCATATATGGAGGTGTGCATTAATCCAAGAAGTGGGGTACATGATACTGAGCACAGACGGGAGACTATGATATAGGGCTGGGGTGTATTAAGGCACCAAATTGAGCTGGGCAGCATTGGGGGATGGGCCTGGCTTGGACGATGCCAGCTCGATCACGCAGGCGCAACCAGCTGTGGGTCTTGCACCTGCACTGTAAAGCCTTGGGGGCAGGCATGTCACTAATCACCATGCACATGCATAGTATATCTGGCATACAGAGCAGGCGCACAGACATCCATATCACGCATGCGCCTTCGTGGTAGAGATAACAAGAAAAAAGTGTAATCCGCGCTCATTTCTATACAACTTCATGTCAAACAAAAGACAGAGGTTTTGGTTTACTTGAATGGCCTTTGAGTTGTAAACTCACCATCCCCATCAAGGCACCTCTTGGTAAGGTGAGTCCTACCTAATGAAACTAGAAGCCGCTCCTCTGAGCAAATGTATATAATCTATAGATTATAGATATCTGTAGGCGTGGTGACCCCAGTGGGTGGGGGAGGTTCTGCAGTCAGGGCTGCCATCCAAGATGTCAGCCACCCCCTCGGAGAAGTCTGTGACCGGTGCCAGATTGGCGCTGAGCCATGGAGTGGACCATTGTTTTTGCAGGCTCAATTGGCAGCTGTCTTGGGCCTGGGGCAACAATGACTGGGCTTGGGGCAACTGCATCTTTTTGCCTCACATTAAAGACAACCCTTCCTGTTAGTGGATCCTGAGGACAGGTTTGGGAAGCACTGCCCTATTCAATGCATTGGTTTGCAGAGCGTAGAGATAAACTGCAGGAGTAATTCACTAATCTCTATTTTTTATACTTTTTCACTAAGAAAAAAAGTCTGTGTAATTAATTAATGAAATTTTGAAAAAAACCAAATACGCAATTGAGTAAATTCACCAAATGTAACATCCACTGAAATAAACAAGTTCAACTTCCAAATATTTATTTATTTCTTTATAAAGTATTTTACCAGGAAGGATACATTGAGATTTCATTTTCAAGTATGTACTGGGTTCAATAACACTGAATAGAGCTCAATCAAACTAGTCAATCAAACCCTACTGTGCCCTACAATAAACACAAATCTGATTTTAACAGCACATTCAAAGAAAGGTGAAACTCAGGAGAATGACTGGAGACATGAAAATTCTAGGTCAAAATAGCCAAACCAGAAAAATTCTCCCATTTATCTCACATTCCAAATTGGCTATTTGGTCTAGATTGTTCTCTTCTCCTGCCAGTTCTCCTGAGTTTCACCTTTCTTTGAATAAACCTGATACTGTAACTGGGTTTTACTTCCATACAATGCCTTTGTCATTATACTAATATTATGAGAAGCAGTAGATTCCTCGCTGATGTTTTAAGCATGGTGTTTGTGTCATTTGGCTGCAGTATGTAAAAAAAAAAATTATTGTAACTTTTTTTTTTCTTTTACTCCTTTACTATCAGGGTTATTCAAAGAGAATCGAAAAGTCACCGCACGTTCGGTGACTTTTCGTTCTCCTCAATTCGGTTAGATTTGGCGATCCCATTTCGGCCACCCTGCGGTGTATTGAGCAAGCACCACAGGGTCCCCAAATTGCAGGGAAAGGCCGCTGCAAACACGACGAAAACTAACCGCAAAACTCGGCGAATGCACGCCGAAAATCCACAAAACATCTGGATTAACCCCGCCGAACACGCCGGAGAAACACGAATAGGAGCCGATCAGAGCGCAGAGCAGCTGCCGGAAAAAGCCGACGAATGGAGTGGAAAAAAAAACCAGTACGCTTGAATGTTTGAAAAGTGAAACGCTGTTTGCAAAGAAACTACTGAGCGAAAATGTCTGAAATTTACATATAAAATCCAATGAATGATAATAAAAAGGGCTGTTACAGAAAAAAGAAGAAAAGTTAAAAAAATAAAGAAATCTGAATAAGTTTTTTGAAAAATAATCCCGAAAAATGCTTAAAAGATCCTTAAAAATCTATAAATAAAGAGACTTTTTACTGCAGAATATTATAATCAACGGTTTATTAGATATTGTATTAAAACGGGAATATTTTTAACATTGAAGCCTATGGGATTCGCCTGAATAAACCTGCCAAATTAAATCACCGAATGGCAGGGCAATTCGGCAACTTTTCACTGCTGGGTTTTGCTCTCTGAATAGCCGAAGCATTGCTTCTCTATGGGGATTTCACTGCCCTCGAACAGGCACCGAACAGGCACCGTATGTGCAGGCAATTCGCCAGGATTTGGCGAATTGCCTGCTCTCTGGATAGCCGAATGGCCATTTCTCCAGCAATTCGGAGCTCTTTGAATAACCCTGTATTTAAATTTGGGAAGTAAATCAGAAAGAATTAACACTAAAATTTTATAACACAGAAACAAGAAGTACAGATGACACCAACTACATGAGCTCCGAGAATGGAAAAAAATGTGTAATGGCTTGAGATTAATTATGTAAAAATAAATATAGACATAAATAATAGATATTGATCTTACGCCCAATACTATTCTGTGAAAAATGAATAAATATCTTAATAATTGCTCTGCAGGATTTTTGTGCAGATTTACTCTGAGTTATTGTGCCAGATTTTCGCTTTTCATTTCATAGTTTCAAATAATTGTTAAATTTTCTTTAGGAAACGAAAAAAACAACGCAGAAAGGGTTAAAGGAGTATGGTGTCAAAGTAACAGCATTTTTAGTTTGCTTTGCTCTGAGCATGAAACCTCCAATACTGACGTTAGTTCATTTTTACTTTAGTAGGCGTCAGGAGAAAATGCTTTGATGTCTTACACCGGGTTCTGAATTTTCCACATTTTACAAAAAAGTTGTTTGTAGCATTTGCAACGCTCCTGCAGGCATGTTTCATTTCTTGGCCATGGTTGTGCCATTTAATGGACGAAATGGATCCACTCCATAAATGTCATTTTTAGGTCTCAATAAGCTAGTCTTCGTACAGTATGTACTACAATTTGTCAAAGAACAAATAAATTAGACCATGTGGAGACCTAATGCACCATCGTCTTTTCATAAGTATTTCCATATGGTCACAAGGCGCATAATTAACATTATGTATGTATCACATTCATCCAGCGTTAACCCTTGCTCTGCCCTTTAGCCTGATTTCTCTCATGCGAAGCTGCATTTGAAGAACCGAATTGTGAGGGAGAGATTCTGGCATTACAGATGTTGTTTTTAGTTCTTCAACAACTGAATTAAAACAAAGCTCTTATATGCTAAAGAATTATACCCACAGCGGATGCTTTAAGTTTGCCACCAACAGTGATCCCAGCAGTATTTTAACCAGAAAATGGTCTGTACTATGGTTACCACGCTAGCACAGCCTGGAAGAGTATAGGGTGCTTGGCCCTGGAATACTACTATAGTTGTTTTGTTATATGAGTCTACCCGTTGTATTTAACTTTTACATTTGTGGGTTAGAGTTTAGGGTTGTCCTGCCTTTGTCTGCATTGACTAGAGCAGGGGAAAGCATCCTTGGCCCTCCAGCTCTTTTGGAACTGGATGGTGCTATGTCAACCTGATGAGTGGCTGACCGTCAAAGGGAGATGTAGTTCCAAAACATGTGGAGGGCCATGGTTGGTGAACACTTGCATAGGGATTGGTTCATTTTCCATGATGGTCCATTCGGATTTGAAGAATGCATTATTTTGGGTCATCACTTCTTGTGTGTCCATAGGAATTCACTCCTCATCTCCTACTACTGCCAACCATAAGAATCTCTTGTGCACCTTGTTCCTAAGTAGGTCACAACTAGATGTATTGGGCCTTGAAAGGAGTCTTGACTCGAGACTTCTTGAACACACAAAATGATGACCTGATTTAGGCCTATTAAAAAAATGACAGTACAGATGACTGATAAGGGGCTATTCAAAGAGCACCTCAATTCTAAGCTGTTGGCGTTATTTGAATGATGACGATAATAATAATTTGTCGACTCTGCAGTGAATTCAACATTCACTGCAGGGTCCCTGAAGTGCGCCGAATCGACTTGCCAAACACATCCATTAAGCCGCTGAATCGATCGGATAAACCACCAAAAACTCGCTGAATTGATCTGAAAGACCACCGAATCAATCCAATAAACCGCCGAGCGCAGCCGACGAATCGCCCTACACAAACTGCCAAACGACTCCGACCTGCCGCCGGAAAAAGCCGACCAGCTGCCAATCAGGGGTAGAAATAATAAAAAAAAACACACAACTTTTAAAAGGCATTTTAAAAAAAAGAATGAATCAAAATGCAAGGAAATAATGTATTAGGTCCTATGATTAACAATAAAAAGGTCTGTTACAGAATAAAAAAAAAAACGGCATTTAAAAAAAATCGGAATCAAAAATTTTGCCGAAAAAATCCCGAAAAATGCCTAAAAAATTTCTAAAGCATAAATTAATAAAAAGACTTTTTTCTGCAAATTAAAAGAATATGATAATAATAAGATTGTGAGTCCCCACAGGAATAGGGCCCTTGTTTCCTCCTGTACTGGTTTGTCAAATGTTGTTCAATGTATTGTAACCCTGTCTATACTGTGCCTATTGTACAGCGCTGCGGGAAATTCTATTTACATTGAAACCTATGGGATTTGCCTGTTAAAGCTGACGAATGAAACCACCGGAAATCTGAGCATTTTGCCAACCATTCACTGCTGTTTAGTGTTCTCTGAATAGATTAACAATTACTTCTCTATGGGGAATTTCACATTCCTGCCAAATTGCACCGTATTTCACTGGCAATTCGCCAATATTTGGCAAATCGCTAGCTTTTTGAATAGTTGAATTACCGCGAAATTGTACTGTACAGGGAAATTCACCATTCGGTGCAATTCGGTGGCCAGTTCGGTGCTCTTTGAATAACCCCTAAAATATTGTTCACCATTTAAAATCATGTTCACTATCCAGTAATTCCCATGGATTCATATTGGTTGTCAGGTCAGGCCAGGTGGACATAGGGGCTGGTGGAGGTGCTCTCTAGGACCTTGCCTCATAATTGGCCCAATGAACAGCTAATTATTTGGGCACCCTAACCATCTTGGAGAACAATAGGACAGTGGTGTCATGGGAGGAGGAAGTTGAGAGTGATAAAGCTGTTGTGTACTGGGTATGAACCAATGTGCGATTACTATCAGTATTTGAACTATTTAACCCCAGATCAATCCGGCTTCCGTCCAAATCATTCAACCACAACTGCCCTTTTAAAAGTTCCCAATAATATCCAGGCTGGCATGGAACAAGGAAACCTAACTGGAGCCATCTTCCTTGATTTTGCCAAGGCCTTTGACACAGTAGACCATGGCATCTTATTACATAAACTTAAAAACTCTGGCATTGGTGATCGCACGCTAACCTGGTTTCAGTCATATGTGTCTGATCGGTCACAATATGTGTCCATTTCTGACAGCGCTTCCCTCCCCCTCACAGTCACGTGCGGTATACCCCAAGGCTCGATACCCGGCCCCCTGCTATTCACAATATTCATAAATGATCTGCCCAATGTCTGCAAAGCCTCATCTGTACACATGTACGCTTACGACACTGTAATCTATACCAGCAAACCAGATCTCCCGCAGCTGGAGGCCGTGCTGCAAGAACAATTAACAGGGGTAGAAAAGTGGATCAAAGATAACAAACTTTTTCTAAATGCTGACAAAACTGTTACAATGCTCTTTGGAACAGCACCTAAATTACACAAATTGCAAACACTCCATCTATGTGTCAGGACAAAATCAAATGGCACGCTGACCACAGTCACTTCTCTCAAATATCTAGGTATGTGGTTAGACCCAAATCTATCCTTTGGCCCCCACATTGAAAAACTTTCATCTAAACTTTACCCCAAACTAGGTGCCCTGTACAGAAACAAATCCTGCCTGAGCCCCGCGGTAAGAAAGCAGATTGTACAACAAATGCTTATGCCAGCTATTCAATACGGAGATGTAGTGTATGCAGCTGCACCGCAAACACACCTCCAGAAACTTACTACATTGTATAACTCATTCTGTCGCTTTGTGCTACAATGTAACATGTAACATGTTGTGACATGTTAAAAGAACTAAACTGGCCGTCGCTGGAATCTAGACACACTCTTCACCTTTCCAACCTGGTGTTTAAGTGATTTTTTGGGAAGCTACCACCCTACCTGAATAGGCTGCTTCCCACAGCTGTTCCCTCATCCTATAACCTCCGATCCAGGACCAGCACCTTACTTGCAATACCACAATACAAAAAGAAAGTGGCTCGATCCTCATTTTCCTACAGAGCACCACAATTATGGAATAACCTCCCAGGCGCCATCAAATCTTCCCCCAGTCTAAAGTCCCTTAAGAGTTCCCTATTAAAATACCTCAATAAGGAATGCACCTGTAAACATGTAACATAATGACTATTTCCTACATATTTATTTTATGTTAATCTGTATTTGTTTTGTGTTACTATCTTGCATTTTACTACTTTGTATTTCTGTAACCACTTTCTTGAACCCAGGACATACTTGAAAACGAGAGAAATCTCAATGTATCCTTCCTGGTAAAATACTTTATAAATAAATAAATAAAAATAAAATACAGAGGTCAGAATAAGGGTGAAAACAAGGGCTTTTTGGAGATAATAAGTAATACGGATAATAGGCAGGTAACTGATCAATGTGAGAGTGATGGGGCAGAACTTGGTTATATACAAAGGGCAACACAGAGTGACAGATGTTATACAGGGCACAGGGCTAAAAACAAGACAGGGAGGAATCAGAATGCAACAGTAGGACACGAGTGACACAGATACAAGACTGGATCGACAGGAATGAGACAGGGTTGATTAAGTCTACCTGGCTTCAAAATGGAGCAGCTTGTAGAACCAGGGGTGGAGACCAATCCTGGGGTGGAATCTCACTTCCAAGAAAGATGCTACTGCAGATTTCCATTTTCGCAGCACTGGTTTGGGCCTTCTTGTGGGGTCGCTGAGTTCCCTGGCAAGGGGCATGACAAAAGCCCACCAAATATTTAGCTCCAGGCCTAATCCTTCACTCATAGGACAAATAAACTATATTCACCTTAATCAAAGCTTCTTTTTCATGTATGGTAGCACCAGATGTACGATAATTCTAATAAGAGTAAAGCAAAACTCTTTAAAAAAATAGAAAATAATTCCAACTTTAAAAGCCCTGTCGCGTGACATGTTTGAATCAGCATTTAGTTAATTAAATTTTTATGAAAAATAGCTGGCTGATAACTTCTTAATCCCCATCACTGAATGGACCGGGAAGCATCTGCCTAAGCATAATTTTAGGCAATAATAAATTAAGGAATGATCACTACCATATCAGCCTGTGGCAAAGACGTTTTATTGCGCCATTAGTAAAGGTAGACCCAGCAACCTATTGACCTTCCATGGATCTTTTTCAAAGCTTAACATAGAACTTTATTTGTTTAACAGGGAAAAGACATAGTTGCTCCAGTTCCACGAGATCTTCTATTTATTTCCTTCTTCGATAGGTATAACCTTCTTCAAAGCCCCCCAGGGGTTTAGGTTGCCTTCTAGTTTCATAACCCCTGGGTATACTTAACACAATATACACTGAAAGTTATACTTTGCTGGGTTTTAGCCAAGCAGTTACATGGTTATCAGTTAACCTTCGTAGTGATTTACCAAGAAGAGCAGAGAAATATCCTCCCAGAACACACAAAAAGCATTGTAATTACAATACTGAAAGGAGAACGCAACCATTTGTATCTCAACCGTGCCTACCTGTAAAAGCTCTTCGCGTAAAATGTATTGAGAGAAATGCTTGTGTTTTTACCAAATGCATACCTCTCATCGGTTCCTATTTATGATGGATATTCACATTTTGGTTCCAGATACCCCTGTACATCTTTGCTCATTGCCCCCCTTTTCAGGAGCTCCAAATCTGTGGCGTGCATAAGCAATGTATATGGTAACACAACTCACTGAAAGTCTTAACTAAAGTAAATATTGCTGTTGGGTTGCGCCAAACATGTTCGTGACCATGGTCTTCTCCTAAATTACAGTGTTAGGCCGCGTTCACACTGAGCGACATGAAAAACGCGTGTTTTTCCACGCAATTTTCATATTCGCGACATTGAGCGGTATTGCGTGATAATATTGCGCGATATCGCCGTTATGCGCGATATTGCACACCACCAATGCAAATCACGAAAAAAGGTTCATGTACCAGCAACAAGCTACAGCGACGAGCTACATGCGACATAGAGCGACAAGATGTGAACAGCTCCATTGAAATGCATTGGAAAAGCTACATAGAGCGATATCGTGCGGAAATATGTGCGATATTGCGGCAAAATCCGCGCGATAAATCGCTCAGTATGAATGGGGCCTAATCACCATACATGGTCATACAATAGAAAATCGACCCTAATGCTACATAGGAAAGTCGACCCTCCTTAGAGTTGATACACCTATGTTTTTGTGAACCATGTCTGGGCCCTGTGACTGCTGGTATCTTGACTCCCCTCTTTTCCAATATCGGAGATGCAGAAATGAGACACACACAATGTGATTTCAAAACTGGAGCTTGCTCACATCTTTTATTGAAGCAAGAAGAGAAAGGGAGGGGTCGTTACATAACAAGACGTTTCCCAGGAATGAATGTGCGTACGTTTCTTGGCCTTGTCTATATTACTTCTTGTGACATGTTTTTATCTGTACTTGATGTGCCGCAAGAACGAGGCTGTGCAGCTGCGTAATGCAGTAGCCTTGCTGAAAGCACTTACTCTAAGGCAGAGGTATTAACTCTTTACTAAGTCTCCTTCCACATAGCTACATGACGTCATGTAAAAGTCTTGCAACTGTCTCTCATTAAATTCTTACATTTTAGAAAGTGTGAAGCTAACATTAATACAATTAGCTCTTGTAAAGTGTACCCTCATTTTATGTATTACCCACACAAATGTTTAATAATGTCTCCTCAAAGTAAAATGCATCCATTTTGTATGTTTCCGCTGGCTTTACCTAATCCAGGAGTTGTCAAGGTTTATACAAGTGAGTATTTTTATGCAATTTGTTCATTTGTCCTGAACTTCGCATTTTTATTCTAAATTCTCTAAAATCCCATGTTTAGTATAAAAAAGAAAGTCATGCTACTTTCCATATGTCAGGTTCTCCGTCTAGTTAAGAATACGCCATAAATGGCTTTATAATCAAGTCAGCACAGGAGCAGTGAACTGCGTTGGTTGATCTTGAATGCTGGCTTTGTCAGTTCATAAACATTACGATAAAGCAATTTTTATAAAAACGTTTAACGGTTTATTGCCAGGAAATATGTATGTTTAACTGTATCTCTGAGATGAGTACCACTCTGGCTATCTTTGTCATACATAAAGCAGACTAAAACACCCAAGAAATGTCATTCTTTTATCTTGTTTCTTGGTGACTCACTGGCCAGATGTTTGTTCTATGCCTGATGGCCATTTAAATGCATTTTTTTAAAAAGCTTTGCTCAATTGGACACATTCAGACTAGAAAGAACTGAAAGAAATGACTGGAAATGCTAACGGTGACGCACATAGTAAACTCAACCATCGCCTCAGGTGATGTCTAAAAAGTGTATACAGTTGTGTTCAAAATTATTCAACCCCCAATGCTGTAAAGGGTTTTAGGGAATTTAGTGTACATTTGTAATTGTATTCAGAATGAAATCCTACAAGGACTTTTTAAAGAACCATATGCAACTAAAATGACATCAATTGGTTTTGTAATACAGTAGTAAATGTTTCTTTTGTGAATTCTTCATTGACACAATTATTCAACCCCTTAAAGACTACCACTCTGAAGAACAGAGGTTCATTCAAGTGTTTTCAATCAGGTATTGAAAACACCTGTGGATGTCACGGAGCAGCAATAAAGCATAATAAGCACCAATTAGGCAGCTTTAAAATGACTGTGATACTCAGCTCCTTCTAGACATTTACTGGTGTGGTTACAAACATGGTGAAGTCAAGAGAATGGTCCAGGAAGACAAGAGAAGAGGTGATTACTCTTCACAGGAAGGGCAATGGCTATAAGAAGATTGCAAAGATGTTAAACATACCAAGAGAGACCATAGGAAGCATCATTCGCAAATTCAAGGCAAAGGGCACTGTTGAAACGCTACCTGGTCATGGCAGAAAGAAGATGCTGACTTCGACTGCTGTGCGCTACCTGAAGCGTAGAGTGGAGAAAAGTCCCCGTGTGACTGCTGAGGAACTGAGAAAAGATTTGTCAGATGTGGGTACTGAAGTTTTAGCTCAGACAATACGGCGCACACTGCGTAATGAAGGCCTCCATGCCAGAACTCCAAGGCGCACCCCCTTGCTGTCTCCAAAGAATAAGAAGAGTCGACTGCAGTATGCCAAAAGTATGTGGACAAACCACAGAAGTTTTGGGATAGTGTTCTGTGGACTGATGAAACAAAATTAGAACTGTTTGGGCCCATGGATCAACGCTATGTTTGGAGGAGGAAGAACAAGGCTTATGAAGAAAAGAACACCTTGCCTACTGTGAAGCATGGCGGGGGGTCAATCATGCTTTGGGGCTGTTTTGCTTCTGCAGGTACAGGGAAGCTTCAGCGTGTGCAAGGTACCATGAATTCTCTTCAGTACCAGGAGATATTGGATGACAATGTGATGCAGTCTGTCACAAACCTGAGGCTTGGGAGACGTTGGACCTTTCAACAGGACAATGATCCCAAGCATACCTCCAAGTCCACTAGAGCATGGTTGCAGATTAAAGGCTGGAACATTTTGGAGTGGCCATCGCAGTCACCTGACTTAAATCCGATTGAGAACCTCTGGTGGGACTTAAAGAAAGCAGTTGCAGTGCGCAAGCCTAAGAATGTGACTGAACTGGAGGCTTTTGCCCATGACGAATGGGCGAAGATACCCGTAGATCGCTGCAAGACACTTGTGTCAAGCTATGCTTCACGTTTGAAAGCTGTTATAACTGTAAAAGGATGTTGTACTAAGTACTAAGATTGAATGTCACTTGGGGGTTGAATAAAACTGATAATGATGTGAGCACAGAAAAGACATTTGTGGTTATTTCATTAGAAATGTTATGTTATATTTGTCTGACCTACACGTGCCTCTTTGATTTAATTGTAAGCAAGATGACTGAATGATCAAAATCAATGTCAAACTGGCCAAAACACTCAATTTCAGTGGGGGTTGAATAATTTTGAACACAACTGTATATATATGTACTATAACTTATTATTTATAGCACTATTATAGTTCTCAGAGATTTACAATTGGGGAAACATAATCAAGATACCAGTACAGAATGAACAATCTAAATATTTATTCAATAATCGCCGAACTTGCCACTGAATTGCACCAAACTTTGACCCTACGGTGCAATTTCATGTCAATTCAGGCGGCTACCTATTCAGAGAGCTGTCAATTTTCCAAATACTGGTGAATTGACAGCAAAATATGGCGTAATTCGCCGCTCTTCGGCGGCAGTGAACTTGTCCCATAGAGAAGTAATGCTTAATCTATTCCAAGAACACCGAACTGCACCGAAATGCTGACGAAATGCCTGGATCTTCGGTAGTTCTGTTCAACTGGTTTAAAAGGCAAATTCCATAGGATTCAATGTGAAAAAATATTATCGTTTTTATTATGTTTTTGTTCAACTGTTTATTCTTTTCAGTTTCAGCTTCAATTCAATTTATTTTTTTGAACTTTTTGGTATTTTTCTGGATTGTTTAGGCAAAATTTTTGATTCCCATTTTTTAATGGTATTTTTTATTCTGTAACAGACCTTCTTATTATTATTTATAGGACCTTTTTTTATTATTTCCACACATTTTCATGCATTTTTATTATTTTATTCACGTTTTAAAAAATAGTGGAGTTCTATATTTTTTTTCTGCATTTCAGCGGCGTTCGGCAGTCAGTTTGGCTGCGTTCGGCGCACTTCCTCGGGGGAGCCTGCTGTATATAATGATTTTGCCGAAGGGTTGGTGAACTGGAATCACCAATCGCACCAAAGTGCGCAGAACAAAAGAGCATGGAAATGTTGGTTCTCTTTGAATGACCCCTTTAGCTCTATAGGAGTGCCTTGACAACAAGCCTATGAATTTAGAATCTGAAGGGAACAAAAGAGACAAGATAAAAAGGAAGGATGGGCAAGACGAAGGCCAGGAAACAGTGATAGGAAATTGCAAAAGTACAAATATATATATATTTATATACTGTATACATATTATATAAATGTATACATGTCCTTATTATAAAATAAGTACAAATAAAATGTAAATTATTAATTATATTCTTTACATATATATATCTGAACAGTTAATGTACACTTTTTCATAACTTCAAGCCATTGATAAAATGAATAACTGTTAGTGAATATTAAGCTTATCAATCCCCTTGTTTGTGATTTACAATTTGAGTGAAAAATTAAGGCTTGACTGAGTATCATGAGAAACGTAGTTTCTATTTGTCGCACGTCAGCTTGATACCGCTGTAGTAAAAGATAAAACATTATATGCAGATTGTGCTTGAAAAACAGGAAACCTCAATATGATTATAAACTCTGCGCCATTGAAATAATGCCAACGGCCATAACGTTTCCTCATGCAGATTCATAATGACATTTTAAAAGAGCATCGACTCAACTAATTGAATTATAACTATTGACTCAACTAACTCAAATTGAGAATAGTTATTTATCTTATCCACCAATTATACATTTGAAATGTTGCATGATGGCCATTTATAGGCTGACCAATTCTCCCTTAGTGGCTAATAGGGGGCTGATACCAAAGCAGCTAAAGTAGGGTTGTCAGATCGGCCATGTTTTCCTGGACACATATTACTATTTCAGGGGAAAGTGCTGCCCTGCAACATGTATAATTCATATGTTGCAGGAAGGAAATCAAGGAAGATCACCTAAAATTCCTCTTAGATTTCATATCTGCAGCATATGCATACTACCTGCTTTTGGGTGACATTTTTCGTGCACAGTTTCTGCTTATTTCTCGTTATGCTGTCAGACCGAGCATTACTTACTGTATGCTCCTGACGACGCCAGTGTGTATGGCGAAACGCGTCAAGTGATGGGGTGCTTATTCCCATGCAGACTATCAGGGTTATTCAGAGAGAATCAAAAAGTCACCACACGTTCAGTGACCTTTCGTTCCCCGCATTTCGGAGCGATTCGGCAATTCTAGTTCGCCGACCTTCTGGTATATTCAGCAAGCACTGCAGGGCCCCCTGTAATGGAAAGAAAACCTGCCAAACACTCGCTGAACACTCACCGAACACACACCTAAAGCCCGCAGAAACCTCCGCAAAAACCCCGCCGAACACGCCGGAAAAACCCGACGAGCCACAGATCATAGTGCAGAGCAGCCGCCGGAAAGACCCAACAAGCAGACGAACGTGGTATAAGAAAAAAAACAGTACGCTTGAAAGTTTCAAAACTGAAACGCTGTTTGCAAAAAAACTACTGATTTAAAATTTTTGGAATTTACATATAAGATCCTATGAATGATAATAAAAAAGTCTGTTATAGAAAAAAGAAAATGCGATATAGAAAAAAAAGGAAAACAAATGTTGCCGAAAAAATCCTAAAAAAATCTATAAATAAAGAGACTTTTTACTGCAGAATAAAATAATAAACGGTTATTAGATATTGAATGAAAAGAGTAATATTTTTAACATTGAAGCCTATGGGATTCGCCTGAATAAAACTGGCGAATGAAACCACCGAACACCAGGGCATTTTGGCAACTTTTCTCTGCTGTTTGGTGTCTCTGAATAGACAAATCATTGCTTCTCTATGGGGGATTTCACTGCCCTCGGACAGGCAGCATACGTGCAGGCAATTCGCAAAAATGTGGCAAGCTGCCTGCTCTCTGAATAGCCGAATGGCCCCGTATGATGAATTAAGTGTCTGGATACATATCAGCGACATTTCGGCCGCATTTCGGATCTCTCTGAATAATCCCCTATGGTTTTGATTATATTTTGTGAGTCTCTGTAGCTTGGTGTTGATTTTTGGGTGGGTTGGCTCTAAACTGGTAGCTCTCCCACGTCCCAGCATTGATTTTGGGCCTCAACCTTTCCTCTACCTATTGTAATTTAACTTGCCACTCATCCCATTGGGGAACTCTCTCTCTCTATAGCAGCTTCTCTCTGTCATATTATGTGGACCCACGAAGGCCGTTTCTTCACTTTGATAGTACTTGACAGAATTTAGGCCATTTGATTGTTTGTATCCCCTAGGAGAGCCTTATCCAGGTGCCCCTAGTACCCTATGTGCATTTATCACGCTGACTGAACCTACGGAGACTTTTTAACCTTTCCTCGGTTCGTCCTTATGTTGTTCTGGTTTCTTTAGTTTCCAATTATTATTATTATTATTATTATTATCATCATTCATATAGCGCCAACAGATTCCGCAGCGCTTTACAATAGCCAAAGGGAATGAAATACATATGAACAGACATAAGGTGGAAACAAGAAGTGTAGAGGGCCCTACTCATAGGAGCTTACAGTCTAGAGGGAATAAAAGTGAAGTTTTACTTTATATGCTCCTATCTCAGTCAATCAATATCCTTTGTTCTATTCATGTTCCAGGCTAACCCCAATTTCTGTTGCTGGATATTGACTGTCAGTATTTCTGCAGGGGATTTCTTACGTGCTTCTACTTCACTTACCTGCCTTAGTATAGACCATAGATTTCCAATTCTTAATTAATGGTGCAATCAAAATTGGGGCAGGACATTGGCGGGTATGGGGAGCCAGTTGGGTGTGCTATGCTGGCACACGGTATTTAGACCCACCTGCTGCGAGGACAGCATAGCACATCCCATGGAGGAACAGGGTTATGAAAAAACACACTCAAGTCTAATATATTTATGTATATATGATATGTGTGGAGTTTAGCAAAAATGTAAGATAAATCCTATATTTGTGTGACTTAACAAGAAAAGATATTATTGAACACCTGAATACAACATTTTTAGTGTATGGGAAGAATGGGAACTCAGTTCCCTCCGCAAAAAATAGTGATAGAACTGTGTTCCCCCTCGACTTGAGCCCTGAATTTAGGTGAGTGATGGCAACCAATGCAAAGATGGCAAACCCAGTTGTGATTGATGAACACGTTTTTGATGATGTTTCAAATGAGAGCCTGAATGGGAAACCTCATGTGATAATTATTATTATTATTATTGTCATCATTTATATAGCGCCAACTGTTTCCACAGCGCTTAACCAAAGGGAACGAAATACATATAAACGGACATAGGATGGAAACAAGAGGTGTAGCGGGCCCTGCTCATAGGAGCTTACAGTCTAAAATAATATAAATGGTATAAGTAAAGCTATAATTCCTTTTCTTAGAGTCTATTTTAATATTTTTCAAACTCTGGGACAAGCTCACATTATTTTTTCACGTTATTATATGTATCCTTTTTTGCTTGTATATCATGTATGTATTGACTGGTGATTGATAGGTTGCTTTATCTCTGTCCCAGCATTGCCATTTCTTTCTTTATCTTTCTCTCTCTCATACTTCCTTTATCTTATCTCTTCCTCAGTTTGCCTATATTCATTTTATGTCTGTCTGAATCTTTCTAGATTGAGTGCCTCATACCTTTCATTGTCTTTATCAGTTTATTACCACATTATCTCTGTTTTTACCCAGTAATCTCATTTTCTTTCTACCTGAAGATACCTGTCTGTCTGCTAGGCCAGGTACACTAGCAGGGTTATTCAGAGAGCGGTGAAAAGGAGGAGAATGACTGGAGAATGGAAAATTATAGGTCAGCATTTTATTACTTTGTATTTCTGTAACTGTAGCACTTCAATGTTCTTGAACCCAGGACATACTTGAAAACGAGAGAAATCTCAATGTATCCTTCCTGGTAAAATCCTTTATAAATAAATAATGACCCTTTAAGAAAAACGAAAAACCTGTGTTGTTGTTCAGCAAAGCTGACAATATTTTGGAATGTTTTATGCATTAAGCGGGCCTGAATACCGTGCCCTGGAAGTTTTGGGAGAAGTGCACAGGACTGATTTTTATGTGTTTTTAACTGTCTCCCTTTATGTTTTATTCCCCCTTCTTTCTTTTCTCTCAAGATCACCCTTTCCTTTTTATATTTTTTAAAACCACCAATCAAAAAAACTGCACTGAAATCATTTGGCAGAAATAAAACAGCATCTCATCTGCCCAATGAGTTTCTTAAATGCCACCACAATGGGAACCAAAGACGAGAATGCGTACGAGTTCCAGGCAGAGTTCTGTAATTGTGTAGCATAGTTTAGTAGTGAACATTTTATTGTATATGAATTAACCAAGCCATTTCCATCACATGGTATTTATTTCTGCTGTAGATACGACGCAGAGCCACAGTGATTCATATCAGAACGGCATGTAGCTTTTCTATATATATACTCTTTATGTGACATCAGTGAGTCTCCTTTTTACATCAAGCATGAGGCATTCCCAAAGTGAGTAAGACATCACAGACATCCCAGACCCTCATCCGTCTGGAATATTGCTGACTAACTCCCCAACCACAGCAAGTTTTCCCACTCCCCCTCCATGGCGTGCTCTTCCTGGAGAGGTCAGCGAGGAGGTGGTAGTGGTGAGAAAATGGGAAATAATGCAAGATTTGCTATCACGTTCTTCGGCGTACGACCACGCACATCAAAAAACAAACAAAAACACTGTGTTCTGGTACAATTTTATTATAATTAAGAACAGAACACTCTGAATTTTCAGACACAAATTAAAAAAATTGTTTGTTCCACGTGTTAAAAAGCATAGTGACAGCTAAGCGTAACATGGTCTCTTCATGTCCTCCTTTTATTCCGAAATGTTCCTCTTAGGTTTTCTCAGACTGGTGTATAAACAGCAACATCTTTACCATTTATTTATAAAGGATTTTACCAGGAAGGATACATTGAGACCATACCGATCATTAAAGTATCATTTTTGTGGCATGTTAAAGGACTACATTTAGGATTCCCTACTGAAAATCCAATAAGGTTATGACAACCAGCCATGAGACGGGGGTATATATATATATATATATATATATATATATATTAAAATGAGGGCGTCTCATACTTTTTAGTGACCTTCAAAAAATTTATACAAACAGATGAGAAGTGTAAGAATGGACGGAGTGGAATGTGATTGGTGGGAGTGATTTCTAAAGATTAAGGGAGTGCGGTCAATGGTGACAAGTAAAATTCCATCATGGCTGTTAGCTCAGCATTTCAAATTTTCAGCTCTGGAATTATTACCACTGCTATTATGTTGCCGTATTGAAATTTGAACATTGATAAGTTGATGTCTATGAGACCAAGAGAATACTTGCCGTTCATTCATAAAGTATTATATGGAGCTGACAAATGACCAGCAATTTTAGTCCAAATATTGTAAATGCTTCACAGCGGGTTTTTTGTCTTTACTAATCGTGCCAGTTTTGTCTAGATCAGGGGTCGGCAGCCTTGGCACTCCAGATGTCTTGAAGCTAGATTTCCCATAATGCTCAGTCACTTTATGAGCTAACTAGACTTCATGAGATTTGAATTTCCAGAACATATGGGATGCCAAAGTTGCTGTCCCTCGGTCTGGCTTTTGCAGGTCATTTGGTGATAACAGGATTAGAGACTCTCTAATGCTTGTCTGACTCTTTGTCCTTGCCCTCTGTCTCCCCTCTTGTTTGCGAACATCATAGAAAACTCCAAATTAATTTAGCAATGCTACTGACGCATGGAACATAATGATGCACAATAGGGAATTATCAAATCACTCAGGAAGCTCCGTTTTTTTCCCACCCACTGGCGTGAGAATGGTGGCCATCCTCTATACTAACAGGGCTATTCAGAGAGAGGTGAAAACCTTGAGAATGACTGGAGAAGTGAAAATTCTAGGTCAAAATTCTCACTTTTATCTCACTTTCCAAATTGGCTATTTGGTCTAGATTCTTCTCTTCTCCTGCCAATTCTCAAGGTTTTCACCTCTCTCTGAATAGCCCTGTAAGTATTTGTGTAGTGACGCTTAGTGAGTGTCTTCAAAAACCTTGACATGTCCATAATTTTCCTCATTGATCACAATGGTGAAGTGTTATCTTGCAATGTAATAACCTTTCAGCTATGTGTCATATTATCACACATGTACCAGTAAGTACAAAATAAGTAAAAGAAATAATAATCCTGCAAAAGTTATTTCAAGTCAGCTTTTCTGTCCTGTCTAACCCTTTGAATGCAAAGAGTGATTATCTGTGTTACACACAATAGTGAGAGTTTTTTTTACTAAATATTTTGCATAGAAGACTTTCGCTTTGTGATTTATTTATCTCTTATTTCAAACTTTGTATGTCTGTCTGTTATTCAAAGGGCTTAATTAAACTATCACAAATGTCATCAAACAATGTTACCCTGTCACACTCACAACATATGTCACGTGATAACGTTAAATGCCATTATCATGATTGATTGGACCATATGTATTGTTTCCTGACTAGATGATCCACTTACTTTGAGTCATAAATAAAGTTGTTTTAAAAATATATATATACAGTTGTGTTCAAAATTATTCAACCCCCACTGAAATTGAGTGTTTTGGCCAGTTTGACATTGATTTTGATCATTCAGTCATCTTGCTTACAATTAAATCAAAGAGGCACGTGTAGGTCAGACAAATATAACATAACATTTATAATGAAATAACCACAAATGTCTTTTCTGTGCTCACATCATTATCAGTTTTATTCAACCCCCAAGTGACATTCAATCTTAGTACTTAGTACAACATCCTTTTACAGTTATAGCAGCTTTTAAACGTGAAGCATAGCTTGACACAAGTGACTTGCAGCGATCTACGGGTATCTTCGCCCATTCGTCATGGGCAAAAGCCTCCAGTTCAGTCACATTCTTAGGCTTGCGCACTGCAACTGCTTTCTTTAAGTCCCACCAGAGGTTCTCAATCGGATTTAAGTCAGGTGACTGCGATGGCCACTCCAAAATGTTCCAGCCTTTAATCTGCAACCATGCTCTAGTGGACTTGGAGGTATGCTTGGGATCATTGTCCTGTTGAAAGGTCCAACGTCTCCCAAGCCTCAGGTTTGTGACGGACTGCATCACATTGTCATCCAATATCTCCTGGTACTGAAGAGAATTCATGGTACCTTGCACACGCTGAAGCTTCCCTGTACCTGCAGAAGCAAAACAGCCCCAAAGCATGATTGACCGCCCGCCATGCTTCACAGTAGGCAAGGTGTTCTTTTCTTCATAGGCCTTGTTCTTCCTCCTCCAAACATAGCGTTGATTCATGGGCCCAAACAGTTCTAATTTTGTTTCATCAGTCCACAGAACACTATCCCAAAACTTCTGTGGTTTGTCCACATGACTTTTAGCATACTGCAGTCGACTCTTCTTATTCTTTGGAGACAGCAAGGGGGTGCGCCTGGGAGTTCTGGCATGGAGGCCTTCATTACGCAGTGTGCGCCGTATTGTCTGAGCTGAAACTTCAGTACCCACATCTGACAAATGTTTTCTCAGTTCCTCAGCAGTCACACGGGGACTTTTCTCCACTCTACGCTTCAGGTAGCGCACAGCAGTCAAAGTCAGCATCTTCTTTCTGCCACGACCAGGTAGCATTTCAACAGTGCCCTTTGCCTTGAATTTGCGAATGATGCTTCCTATGGTCTCTCTTGGTATGTTTAACATCTTTGCAATCTTCTTATTGTCACGTCTCACCAGCTGCCGCTCCCGTCCTCGCATGGCCATGAGTGCCCCCTCCGGGTCCGCAGGCTCCCGAACCGCCGCTCTCCGGAGCCATCGGGGTCCTCGGTCCACGGGTCCTCCGGTCCAGATGGCCGCTCCCCGTCGGCGGCGTTCCCTGGCCGTCAGGGCATGGCGTTCCGCCGTCCATGCGGCCACCACCTTCCACATGGGACGCCGGCCAGGTGGAGCTGGCCAAAATGGTGCCCGGGGGCGGATCGAAACCCCCATGGTTGGAGGGGGTGGAGTCAGAGCCCTGCAGAGACCTCAGGGGGAGTATTCAAACTGACCTCCAGCAGGACTGGGTGGAGGCAGTGCACAGGGTAGAGGCGTGTCCACCTCCACCCTGTCCACTATATAAACCCGGTGAATGCTCTCTGGCATCGCTTCACAATTGTTCTCCCTCAGAGTGAACAGTAGCTCCTCTACTTCACAGTATCGCAGTACCGTTCTCTAACCTTGCCCTAAAAACTACTCAGCTCCTCCAGAGCGTCTCCAGGCATCCTACAGACTCCTCTATTGGGTTCTCATCCGGTCCCTTTCCAACATGGACATGACAGATTGTGAAGCCACAACTGAACCCATGGATCTTATGGGTGCCCTCGCTACCCTCACCCAGCAGGTAACCTCTCTGGCTCGTTCCGTCCAGGAACTACGGATGGAGCAAAGGGATCTTCAGGCCCAGGTGCACAACACCGCTGCACCCCCACCTTATCCCACGCCCGATGTCCAGCATGCACGCCAAAGCAGCAGACCTGATGACCACTCCCAGGTTCCCGAACCCAACGTCCTCCTACCTGAACGTTTCTGTGGAAATCGGGCTAGTTTTGACACATTTCTACTAGACTGCCACCTGCTGTTTTCCTTAAAGCCTCGCACCTACGCTTCCGATTACGTTAAGGTCCGTACTGTAATCTCACTGATGGGTGGCGAACCTAAGAAGTGGGCCTATACCTTGTTGAATATGCAAGACCCTGTTTTGGACTCTTGGATCACGTTCGCCGAAGCCCTTGAATCGATGTATAAAGACCCCAACAAACAGTCCACCGCTCAAAGTGCTATACGAGCCCTTAGGCAGGGCCGCAGACCGGTGGAGGAATACATAACGGACTTCCGCCACTATGCCCATGACACCTGTTGGAACGAAATGGCTCTTATCGACCAATTCCGCATGGGTCTCTCAGAACCCCTCAAAGATGAAGTAGCACGCGTGGGTATACCACCCACTCTTGAAGGGATAACTCGCTTCTGTATCCAAATGGATCGCCGTCTCAGAGAACGCCGTCTCGAACGGCTCAATACTCCTACTCAAGTGAGTGCCAATCGTTCCCCCTCCTCCACTGTACTCCCTCCTATCACATCTAGGACCTCAGTTCCAGCGATCCCGTCTGAACCCCCATCAGAACCTATGCAAATCGGTCTCGTCGATGGACGTTTGCCGCAAGCGGAACGAGAAAGACGCAGACGGCTACGTCTATGCATGTACTGTGGAGGGGTCAACCATCAAGCCCGTACCTGTCCGGTGAAACCGACAAGAGGTAAACCTCGTCACGTCATCTCCCCCCTGACAGCTCGAAAGTCCTCCGTCTCACCATTACTAATGATCTCCATCTTGTTACAGTGGCAACAGATGAGGATTCCTCTCCAGGCCATGGTGGACTCAGGGGCTAGCGGATGTTTCATTGATACCACCACTGCATCACGCATTGGCATCCCTTTACACAATAAAAATGCACCTATTGAAATTCAACTGGTTGATGGGTCTCCTTTGAAATCAGGGCCAATCACTACGGAGTCTGCCTTATTACAAATGCTTATAGGTACCAATCATCTAGAAGAGATCCGTTTTGATATTGTGTCATCTCCCATATTTCCAGTAATCCTTGGCCTACCCTGGCTACGTAAACACGACCCCTACATTCAATGGTCTACAGCCAAGATCTCCTTTTGCTCACCTCATTGCAAAGAGAGATGTCTTCAGGCCGTTCATACCGTTAACACCATACTGGATACCAATATGGTGCGTCTAGGAGTACAGTTACCACATACTTACCAAGCTTTTTCTGATGTATTCGATGAAAAGGGGGTTGAAACCTTACCGCCTAAACGCCCCTACGACTGCCCTATTGATCTCTTGCCTGGTGCAGTCATACCCTATGGTCGTTTATATCCTCTCTCTGAGCCCGAACTAACAGTCCTCAAAGGATACATTGACGAAAACCTCCGTAAGGGATTCCTCCGTCCCTCTACCTCCCCTGCCGGAGCAGGGATATTTTTCGTTAAAAAGAAAGATGGGGGTCTTCGCCCCTGCATAGATTATCGACAACTGAATGCTATAACAATTAAGAACCGATATCCTCTACCTCTCATCCCTGAATTGTTGGAGCGACTAAAAACCGCTCAAGTTTACACTAAACTGGATCTTCGGGGTGCCTACAACCTGGTGAGAATGCGTCATGGCGACGAGTGGAAAACCGCTTTTCGGTCACGCTATGGCCACTTCGAATACACCGTCATGCCATATGGGTTGTGTAATGCCCCTGCTACCGTCCAGCATTTGGTAAACGATATTTTTCGTGATCTCTTGGATCGTTTCGTTATAGCATATCTAGACGACATTCTCATCTTTTCCTCTTCTCTATCTGAACATCGTCATCATATGACCATGGTGCTACAACGTTTAAGAGACCACCACCTGTTCGCCAAGCTTGATAAATGTGTCTTCGAGACGACCAAGATCTCCTTTTTAGGATTTATCATATCTCCGGGATTAATAGAAATGGACCCTCAAAAAATACAAGCAATTCATACCTGGCCCATCCCCAGGACAAAAAAGGAAGTACAAAGATTCATCGGCTTCGCCAATTTTTACCGCTGGTTTATCAAACGCTTCTCTGACATCATCCATCCGTTGACACATCTCACCAAACCATCAGTCCCCTTCCATTGGACCCCCCAAACCCAAAAGGCGTTCAACACACTCCAAGAGTGCTTCACTACAGCACCGGTCCTGACTCTGCCAAAACCCCAACTTCCCTTCTTCGTAGAAGTTGATGCCTCCAAGATCGCCACAGGAGCAGTCTTGTCCCAGCGCAGCCCTGACAATCTCTTACATCCAATAGCCTATTACTCCAAGAAACTGAATAACTCAGAACAGAACTACGACATCACGGATAAAGAACTTCTCGCCATAAAAAGAGCCTTCGAAGAATGGCGCCATTTGCTTGAGGGCGCCACACATCCAGTAACGGTCCTAACCGACCACAAAAACCTCGAATACCTCCAATCCGCTAAACAACTACGACCAAGGCAAGCACGATGGGCCCTATTCTTCAACCGCTTTACTTTCCACATAACATATCGACCCGGTTCAAGGAATGGAAAAGCCGATGCCCTCTCCAGAAGGTATAACGACGCACCTACTACACCCACTCCACAACCCACCATCCTAAAAGAAGAACATTTTCTCGGGACCATCCAACCACTCCATGAAAAAATAAAACAGTTAACAGCCGACACATCCCTTCCGGTTACACCCGAAGGAGTTCACATCAGAAAAGGACGAATATTTGTACCCGAAAAGGCCAGACTAGACACCCTATACCAATGCCATGATTCTTTACTATCCGGACATCCAGGGATATCCAAGACCCTACACACGCTCAAACGTCAGTTTTGGTGGCCCTCAATGACTGACATGGTAAAACAGTACGTCAACTCTTGCACTGTTTGTCAAAGAAACAAAAGTTCACCGCTAGATTCTGGAAGGCCTTTTGTTCCATTCTCCACATCACTGGCAACCTATCCTCCGCATATCATCCACAATCCAACGGCCAATCGGAAAAGACCAACCAGACACTCGAACAGTTTCTGCGCTGTTTCTCCACTCATCTACAGGACGACTGGATTACTTTACTTCCATCTGCGGAATTCGCATACAATTCACACAATCATGAATCGATCAAGACATCCCCCTTCTTCGGCAATTATGGGTACCATCCCACATTCATTCCAAATCTGCCCCTTTCTTCCTCGGTACCGGACACTACCTCTCATGTCGCTGATCTACAGCAGGGATTCCGTGTCGCCAAGGACAACCTTCTACTAGCCCAAGCCAGATACAAACTACAAGCCGACAAACTTCGTCGCCCTCCTCCTGACTATCAAGTTGGTGATTACGTCCTTCTGTCGACAACTCATCTGAAGCTCGATATCTTGGCCCCTTTCAGGTCCTTTCCGTCATTAACCCGGTGGCTCTCAAACTTGCATTGCCACCCTCACTCCACATTCATCCAGTGTTCCACGTCTCCCTGTTGAAACCCTGGACTCCTGATCCCTTTCCTGACAGGACCCCGTCTCCACCTCCCCCCGTTCTGGTGGACGACGACCTGGAATATGAAGTTGCTGAGATCCTTGATTCCCGCATGCACCGTGGTCGACTCCAGTATCTAGTAGACTGGAAGGGGTACGGCCCTAAGGAGTGTTCCTGGGAACCTGCCTCTCAGGTACACGCCCCTGACCTGCTTCACGCCTTTCATGGGGCGCATCCCTCGAGGCCGGGTCCCGCTCGCGCCCGGAGGTCGCTCCTTCTGGGGGGGTTCTGTCACGTCTCACCAGCTGCCGCCCCATCCTCGCATGGCCATGAGTGCCCCCTCCGGGTCCGCAGGCTCCCGAACCGCCGCTCTCCGGAGCCATCGGGGTCCTCAGTCCACGGGTCCTCCGGTCCAGATGGCCGCTCCCCGTCGGCGGCGTTCCCTGGCCATCAGGGCATGGCGTTCCGCCGTCCATGCGGCCACCACCTTCCACATGGGACGCCGGCCAGGTGGAGCTGGCCAAGATGGCGCCCGGGGGCGGATCGAAACCCCCATGGTTGGAGGGGGGTGGAGTCAGAGCCCTGCAGAGACCTCAGGGGGGAGTATTCAAACTGACCTCCAGCAGGACTGGGTGGAGGCAGTGCACAGGGTAGAGGCGTGTCCACCTCCACCCTGTCCACTATATAAACCCGGTGAATGCTCTCTGGCATCGCTTCACAATTGTTCTCCCTCAGAGTGAACAGTAGCTCCTCTACTTCACAGTATCGCAGTACCGTTCTCTAACCTTGCCCTAAAAACTACTCAGCTCCTCCAGAGCGTCTCCAGGCATCTTACAGACTCCTCTATTGGGTTCTCATCCGGTCCCTTTCCAACATGGACATGACACTTATAGCCATTGCCCTTCCTGTGAAGAGTAATCACCTCTTCTCTTGTCTTCCTGGACCATTCTCTTGACTTCACCATGTTTGTAACCACACCAGTAAATGTCTAGAAGGAGCTGAGTATCACAGTCATTTTAAAGCTGCCTAATTGGTGCTTATTATGCTTTATTGCTGCTCCGTGACATCCACAGGTGTTTTCAATACCTGATTGAAAACACTCGAATGAACCTCTGTTCTTCAGAGTGGTAGTCTTTAAGGGGTTGAATAATTGTGTCAAGGAAGAATTCACAAAAGAAACATTTACTACTGTATTACAAAACCAATTGATGTCGTTTTAGTTGCATATGGTTCTTTAAAAAGTCCTTGTAGGATTTCATTCTGAAAACAATTACAAATGTACACTAAATTCCCTAAAACCCTTTACAGCATTGGGGGTTGAATAATTTTGAACACAACTGTCAGGGTTATCCAAAGAGATTCGAAAAGTCACCGCACGTTCGGTGACTTTTCGTTCTCTTCAATTCGGTTCCTTTTGCCGATTGCATTTCGGTGACCCTGCGGTGTATTCAGCAAACAGCACAGGGTCCCCGAATTGCAGGGAAAAGCTGCCGAAAACCTGACTAAAACTAACCGAATGCACGCTGAAAACAAGCAAAAACATCTGGATTAACCTTCGAAGAAGCCGAACAGGAGCCGAATCACACATAGCCGAAGCAGCTGTGATGTAGAGGAGGCAGTGAATAAATTAGCAAAACCATTTGTATGAATCTGGGAAAATGAAACGCTGTTTGCAAAGAAACTACTGAGCGAAAATGTCTGAAATTTTCACAGGAGGTCCAGGGAATGATAATAAAGAGGGCTGTTACAAAAAAAATAAGTAAACTGAAATTTTTTTTAAAAAAAAAACAGAAAAATGCTTAAAGTATCCTAAAAAATCTATAAATAAAGAGACTTTTTGCTGCAGAATTTTATAATGAACGGTTTATTAGATATTGAATTAAAACGGGAATATTTTTAACATTGAAGCCTATGGGATTCTCCTGAATAAATTTGACGAATTAAACCACCGAATGGCAGGGCAATAGGGGAACCTTTCACTGCTGGTTTGTGTTCTCTGAATAGACGAAGCAGTGCTTCTCTATGGGGATTTCACTGCCCTCGAACAGGGACCGAACAGGCACCGTATGTTCAGGCAATTCGCCAGGACTTGGCGAATTGCCTGCTCTCTGGATAGCCGAATGGTCAGGAAAGGTAACCGAACACTGATTTTCAGCGTTCGGTTACCTTTCTCAAGCAATTCGGATCTCTTTGGATAACCCTGTGTATATCCTAATCCCACAATATTCTCTGAGGATTACCGGTAGTGCTGGTGCTGTGTCAAGTACTATGAATTGTATAGTTATAATTTAAGAGCATGTGCAGATTGTATTCCATTCTACAGTACAGAAAATTAAAGGGACACTGTAGCCACGATGGCTACATTAACTTATTTAAATGGTCTTAGTGAGTCAAGTGCTATCCCCTGAGGGATGTGACAGCCTTCCAATGCACTAACCAATAAGGCTGTCAATCAGTTCCCACTGGACCAGGCTTCTAGGGTTTCAATCAGCTTTGCAAAAGTTGTGCAGAGATGATCGGGGAATACCTTTGAATGTAGAGTGGCGCACACATTAATAACCAGCAGTACTTTGAGTAAAAATTATTATTTTACACTTAAAGGAGCAATCTAAGCTAAAGCAAAAGTGGAGGGAACCAGGGTGGTGCTAAAGATGTGCTAATAATTAACCCTACTGGTTTTCACAACCCCCCCCCCATTTAGTTTATGGTGTCCCATAAGGTGTAAACCATGCTTATGGAGGAAAGCAGCTGTGGCCTTCTAGTCGAGTTTTAAAACAGCGTTCCAACAAAAATCATTGTGAGTAAAATTGCTATTAATATAATTCAGTCTAAAAACAGCCCCGCGCATTATTAGAAAATAAAGTAATGCGGTGACATCATAGCATTCTTGCCTAGTGACACCATTAGCAGGAGAAAAGGGTCTCCTGTGAAATCAGAGGAGGGATTTCCATCCTTTGGAACAGAGCCAACTCTTACACGAGTGTCTAGACTCCTTCAGCACTGACCTGATGTGAAGCACATATACATCTGGTTTACTTTCTGATAAACCTTGTTTAAGAAGGAGAGTGTTCTGAATGCTCATTGTTTGGGATGGTTTGCTTTGGTTTTAATCCAATTTACATAGTAGAGTTACTTCATTACAGTACAGAACAGTAAAATTATGTATAGCAAGGAAAGGCAAACAAATTTTGGCGGATTAAATTTTTTTGGAATTCAGATAAATTATCCTAAACTGTTCTGTTATGTGGATGTTCTAAAATTCTCGTGGTTCTTTGCCGACAGGTAGCAGTTCCCGTATTCCCAGATGATTGTCAATAGACGGTAGTTCTAAAAACTCCAGATCCTTGCAACAAATGGGAGTTCTAGAATTCAGCTTCGGCCAATGGTTGGTCTATATTTCTTGTAATTGTCTGCCAGCCTATAACTGTTATTTAATTCCTAAAATTCTTATCCAGTCTGCTGTTTAATTTGTAGATTTCTCATGCAATCAGAGACTGGCCTGGCATGGGGTTTCAGGGCCTGGCTTGCAACAGTAGAGGTTTGTTTGGACATTCCTAGTGCATAATACAATACGTGGCATAGTTATTTGACTGTTACATATAGGGCCAGATCACAACTGACCTGTTAATAGAGAGCTGCAAATTGGAAAAGATTATGTGAGACAATTTGCAGCTCTCCATTAACAGGTCAGTTGTGATCTGGCCCATTTGGACTCGCCATTAACAGCCCTATTGCAGCTGAGCTGCAAAATATCAGCAGCTCGAGCCGGAATATGTTGTAGCTGCTGACAGATACCAGCAACAGTCCTGCACGCATCTGCTGCTGGAGTCAATAAGACTCCATGGAACCCAGCATAACCCTGCATAATCCTCTATAAGGGTTATTCAGGAAGCACTGAAATTTTGGTGCTTTATCGTTCGGCGATTCCAGTTCGCTAACCCTGCAGTGAATTCACTTTTCAATGCAGGGTCCCTGATGTGCGTCAAATGTGGAGCCCCCGAATCAGCCTGCTGAACACCACCAACCGAACAGACCGCCAAAAACCAGCGAACAGGCTGCCAAAGACCACCGAACAGCAGAAAAAAAAACAACAAAAAAACAACTATTATTCTTTAAGAGGTATTTAAAACAATAAAAAGGCATGAAAATGTGTGGTAATAATAAAAAGAGGTCCTATAATAAATAATAAAAATGGTCTGTTACAAAATTTTAAAATTAAAAAAAAACGCCTTAAAAAAAATTGGGAATCAAAAATTTCTCCTAAAAAATCCCCAAAAATTCAAAAAATAAATGAATAAAAAGAAGGTTTGCTGAAAATGAAAAGAATAAACGGCTGAATAAAGAATACTTGTCGAACTGAACCACTGAAAGTCAGAGCATTTCCCTGACACTTCGGTGTAGTTCGGCATTCTATGAATAGATTAACCATTAGTTCTCTATGGGACAATTTCACTGCCGCCGAAGATCGACCAATTGCGTCGATCTGCACCTTATTTTGCTGTCAGTTTGCCAGTATTTGGTAAATTGACAGCTTTCTGAATTGCTGAACTACCACGAAATTGCACCATATGGTGAAATTCACTGTTCGGCGCCATTCGGTGCCAATTCCGGCACTCTTTGAATAACCCTTTATGAGAAATCACATGAGCAGGAACACAGGAGCTGCAGAAGGAGCTATGGAAGAACAATGGGAACTCTAGATTGACATGTTAAGTGATTTTGCAAAATCACTTAGAACTTGCTTTTGAAAGGTGGTATTTTTTTCATTAAAATTAGCTGCAAAGAACAAGAATGAGCTTTGACGGAATTGCTCATTCGTCAACCTTCTGGCAGCAAATTAATTGCTACACAACAAAATATAGGAGCTGTTATTTTACAGTAATCTGCTGAAACATCCATGTCACAAGTCCAGCTTGTGATGCGGTGGTAATATCAGAAAGGTCTTGTGTAGGGAGAGGTATTAGCAGTAGGAAAAGGGAAGTGATCATGCCACTGTACAGAGCACTGGTGAGACCTCACTTGGAGTACTGTGTGCAGTACTGGAGACCGTATCTCCAGAAGGATATAGACATCTTAGAGAGAGTTCAGAGAAGGGCTACTAAAATGGTGTACGGCTTGAAGGAGAAAAGTTACCAGGAAAGGCTTAATGATCTTAACATGTACAGCTTGGAAAAAAGACGAGACAGAGGAGATATGATAGAAACATTTAAATACGTAAAGGGAATCCACAAGGTAGAGGAAGGGAGTATATTTAAAAGGAAACAAAATAGCAAAACAAGAGGACATAGTCTTAGATTAGAGGGGCAAAGGTTTAAAAGTAACATCAGGAAGCATTATTTTACTGAGAGGGTGGTGGATACATGGAACAGCCTTCCAGTTGAAGTGGTAGAGGCCAAAACAGTGATTGAATTTAAGCTGGCATGGGATAGGCATAAGGCTATCCTAAACAAAAGATAAATCCAGGTAAAGTATCCATGTAATTGGGCAGACTAGATGGGCCGGAAGGTTCTTATCTGCCGACATTTTTCTATGTTTCTATGTTTCTATGTCTATTAGACATATCGGTTCTAGCTGATAGCTTATCAGTCAATTGTGATCCGGCCAACAGTAGGGGAAATTTTAGTTCCTGTACAATAAATTATGGTCAGGGGAAAACCAAATTATCAAAATTTAAGCCAAGATAACCAAGATGTGTATAATGAAAAGGCACTGCACCTCTGATGCTTCTGATTCTACTGTTGGTGCTCCACCAATGCATTAGCTTGATGGTATGATCTCGATTGTGGCTGATATAGGTCACATTTTAAAGATTCAGACATCTATATACTGTTTAAAGATAAACAATCTGAGCAGGGCCCTGTACATGTCTTGTCTCTCATTTGATTGTAGTTTAATTCCCATTCTTTATTGTAAAGCGCTGTGGAAAGGCTGGCGCTATATGAATGCGAATAATCATAATAGGTCCTTCAGTTAATTGAAAGGACAAATAGTGCTACAAGACGGGGATAGTCAGATCTTTTGTCTAGTCTCTGTGGATTTTCTCACCCTTTTGTTAACTACTTTAGCACTAAGCTTTACACTATAAAGGAAGTGTCACCCTTATGATAATAATCCGCCTCCCCCTTTCCATGTATTTACTTGCTATAAAATGACATTCCGCTAATGAGATGAACCATAGCTCACACTGATTAAAGGTCTGAATGTGTAGGAAGGCTCATTAGCATATTCTGTAATGGGAAGCAGTGTGCATGTATTTATGTCTACAGCCTAAAAGCAACATTATAAGAGGAGTTTCCTTTTTCTGTCACCTGTGTTGGTGGGCTTATCCATTAGAGCAGTAATATAATAAAAAAAAGTACCCTATGGAGTTCTCAGACATGTGTTTCCCAAATTTTCTCTGACATCTGTTTGTCTATGTTAGGTTGTGGCTTTCTGAGGGAATCCAGCGCGGCATCTGTAACTGTAACACTTCAATGTTCTTGAACCCAGGACATACTTGAAAACGAGAGAAATCTCAATGTATCCTTCCTGGTAAAATCCTTTATAAATAAATAAATAAATTATTTAATTGAATGGACTGTTGGGATTAGAAATGTATTTGCAGCCGTTCTATTGTAGTGTCTTGGACTACAATAGACTATTAGAAGTAGACTATCTGATTAAATGTACTAACTAATGGTTAAAATCAAGGAACAATTTTTTTTTAGAATTTCTCAGATGTCCCGAAGCACAACTACTACAGACATCTCTGTATCATAAACTGAGGATGATAGCCAAAATAGTGCATGAAATGAGCAACCCTTGAAAACTCTATTGCTGATGACCATGCATGCATAAGAAGAGGAGAAATGTGAGCCTTGGGGAGGGAGGCTCAGTTTTGTCCCCCTATAGGGAACATGTGTGTGATAAATGACTTGTACGAACATTTGAGCAGCTCTGTAACTATAAAAGTAGAACAAAATCTCAATCAATGTTGAGTCAATGTTATCCACACAATAAATTGGTTAAATGTTTTTTCAGTCGTTTACACCAGTGGTTCCCAACCGCGGTTCTCAAGTACCCCTAACAGACCAGATATTAAGGATTACCTTGGAGAAAAGCGAACTGAATCCTGCAAAAACCTGACCTGTTAGGGTTACTTGAGGACCGCGGTTGGGAACCACTGGTCTACACCGGTGGTTCTCAACACTGTCCTCTGGACCCCCTAACAGGTCAGGTTTTCCAAATATCTGAAGCACAGCACAGGTGATCTGATTTGCTGCTCAGTGATTACAGGATTCAGTCTGTATTTCCACAAGGGGTAATCCTTAAAACATGGCATGTTATGGGTACATGAGGACAGAGTTGAGAACCACTGGTCTATACTGATAAGCATGAACACATTAACTCACCAAATTTTCACCTTTATGCATGTGTTAAATAGGGGTGAGCTGTTCGGTTCGGACGGTTCGGAGTTCGGACCGAACTTAGCCTGTTCGTTCTGTTCACGAACTCCGAACATTTCCAGGTGTTCGCCGCATGTTTGACCACAATGGACCACAATGCACTTTCCCACTGGCCTGAAGCTCGTAATTGGCTACAGCCTTGCACCTGACCACAGGTCTGGTGCAAGACGGGTTCAACACTATGATAATCATGGCTCAGAGTCCTGATTGGGCAAATTTTGCCCAATCATGGGCTCACAGAGCTACAGTTGTGTTCACAATTATTCAACCCCCACTGAAATTGAGTGTTTTGGCCAGTTTGACATTGATTTTGATCATTCAGTCATCTTGCTTACAATTAAATCAAAGAGGCACTTGTAGGTCAGACAAATATAACATAACATTTATAATGAAATAACCACAAATGTCTTTTCTGTGTTCACATCATTATCAGTTTTATTCAACCGCCAAGTGACATTCAATCTTAGTACTTAGTACAACATCCTTTTACAGTTATAACAGCTTTTAAACGTGAAGCATAGCTTGACACAAGTGTCTTGCAGCGATCTACGGGTATCTTCGCCCATTTGTCATGGGCAAAAGCCTCCAGTTCAGTCACATTCTTAGGCTTGCGCACTGCAATTGCTTTCTTTAAGTCCCACCAGAGGTTCTCAATCGGATTTAAGTCAGGTGACTGCGATGGCCACTCCAAAATGTTCCAGCCTTTAATCTGCAACCATGCTCTAGTGGACTTGGAGGTATGCTTGGGATCATTGTCCTGTTGAAAGGTCCAACGTCTCCCAAGCCTCAGGTTTGTGACGGACTGCATCACATTGTCATCCAATATCTCCTGGTAGTATACTGAAGAGAATTCATGGGACCTTGCACACGCTGAAGCTTCCCTGTACCTGCAGAAGCAAAACAGCCCCAAAGCATGATTGACCCCCCGCCTTGCTTCACAGTAGGCAAGGTGTTCTTTTCTTCATAGGCCTTGTTCTTCCTCCTCCAAACATAGCGCTGATCCATGGGCCCAAACAGTTCTAATTTTGTTTCATCAGTCCACAGAACACTATCCCAAAACTTCTGTGGTTTGTCCACATGACTTTTGGCATACTGCAGTCGACTCTTCTTATTCTTTGGAGACAGCAAGGGGGTGCGCCTGGGAGTTCTGGCATGGAGGCCTTCATTACGCAGTGTGCGCGTATTGTCTGAGCTGAAACTTCAGTACCCACATCTGACAAATCTTTTCTCAGTTCCTCAGCAGTCACACGGGGACTTTTCTCCACTCTACGCTTCAGGTAGCGCACAGCATTCGAAGTCAGCATCTTCTTTCTGCCACGACCAGGTAGCGTTTCAACAGTGCCCTTTGCCTTGAATTTGCAAATGATGCTTCCTATGGTCTCTCTTGGTATGTTTAACATCTTTGCAATCTTCTTATAGCCATTGCCCTTCCTGTGAAGAGTAATCACCTCTTCTCTTGTCTTCCTGGACCATTCTCTTGACTTCACCATGTTTGTAACCACACCAGTAAATGTCTAGAAGGAGCTGAGTATCATAGTCATTTTAAAGCTGCCTAATTGGTGCTTATTATGCTTTATTGCTGCTCCGTGACATCCACAGGTGTTTTCAATACCTGATTGAAAACACTTGAATGAACCTCTGTTCTTCAGAGTGGTAGTCTTTAAAGGGGTTGAATAATTGTGTCAATGAAGAATTCACAAAAGAAACATTTACTACTGTATTACAAAACCAATTGATGTCATTTTAGTTACATATGGTTCTTTAAAAAGTCCTTGTAGGATTTCATTCTGAATACAATTACAAATGTACACTAAATTCCCTAACACCCTTTACAGCATTGGGGGTTGAATAATTTTGAACACAACTGTAGGACCACATGGTCCACCCCTGCATTCTTCCACAATACCACAGAGGGGTTACTGTATGAATGCACTTGCTGGCCTGGCACTAAAAGCACAATATCTGGGTGCACTGACGCCTTTAACAGATGCATATCTTTTTAATATAGGACCGCAAGCTCCACCCCTGCATTCTTCCACAATACTACAGAGGGGTTACTGTATGATAGTACTTGCAGGCCTGGCACCAAAAGCACAATATTTGGGTGCACTGCCACTGAAGCCTGTATCAGATTCATATCCTCAGAGGGGTTACGGTGTGACGGCACTGTTGCCGACCCTAAAGGCCCACTTTTAAAGCACCTATTGTTACTTTCATCCAAAGCCTGCATAAGTTTCACAATCATTTAGCCAAAAAAATCACTAAACTTTTTCTATGTGTCCGAAAATGTCTCCTCTTTTCATACAGACTGCCGCCCCAAGCAGTTATTTATGGATAGATTAAAGGAAAAGCATTTACCGTCTTTTGAAACGTAATTTCTTTGTTTTTTCAAGTGTTTCTATACATCCTAGAAATCCGCCACTTCATGGGCAGGTTATGGGGACCTACTAGGCACGATATTTGAAGGAATTTTTGGTTTTTATTTTTACCCCTTATTTCATGGAAAACTCACTGTCCCTTTAAAAACGTTTTTTTAAAAACTTTTTGTCCTTGTTTCCTGTCCCCCAGAGCACTACCAGGACCCCCATACACCTTTTATGGCAAATATCTAGCATATATGCCCTCTTGGAGGGCACTCTAAAAATATAATTTTCAGCCCCATTGACTTGCATTGAGTTTGAGTTCGAGTTCGAGTTCGGATTTGAACATTTGGAATACGAACCGAACTCGGGGGTGTTCGGCTCATCCCTAGTGTTAAACACAGATGTTTATTTTTACATCAAAATTTCTTAAAGTGCAGCATACAAAAATGAGGCTATAACATAAAACTAAAAATGTCCCTGATTTAAACCAAGGGCAAACAACAATACTCACAATTACACACTTCTCATCTCCTACTAAATATACACATGTGCATGAGGAACAGTAACAGAAAGGGAGATAGATGTATATTTATTTTTTAGATCTGGCTTATTCATTTACAATTTTAAGTGCACTTGGTAGAGGAATAGAAACCAGTAGCTCTTGTAGTAGCATTTAGTCTTTGGTTCCAATTCTTAGGTCAACTAGTGGTGCTCTCTCTACTCACCTTGTAAGGGGAGTCAGAATTATCTCCCCACTCCATGCCACTTATCTTCCTGGTTTGGGATGGGACACAATAAGGGACAAATTAACCAAAGCGATAACTACAAAGGATCATCAGTGTCAGCAAGATTGGGAAGACAGATTTTTTTAGGCCACCCTATATCAGTGGTTCCCAACCAGGATGGATTGGACGTTCATTCCTTGCAGCCACCAAAGTGGAACACTTTGGTTCCTACCTTGCAGATCTCACCAACCTGTGTCGACAATAAGCTATCCTTCCATCCATGTCTTGAGATGACGGCTTAGCAACCACCTGTAACCACAGTCACCACATATATTGTAATATCATGTTCTTACACTACTTTAGCACATGGATACTGTTATATAATGTCCATGAAAACCATGTTTGGTTTAGTTGATAAACTAAATTCCTAGGATCTTTAAGACTAAATTTGTAGACCACGCATACAGGTGATTGCTTATACATGTGAAGATATCACATGAATTACCTTGTGTTTCAGTGACAGAGCATTCATTGCCCAGTTGACTTCACAATTAACTAGTTTTCACATTGAGTGCTGTTGGTGGATCCCAAAACCTGAAACTAATGGACACACAGTCACCAGCAGGGTTATACAAAGAGCATCAAATTGGCCCCTAAAATAGCACCGAAGAGTGAAATACCTTGTGCGGTGCAGTTTTGTGGCCATTCGGCTGTTCAAAAAGCTGGCAGTTTGCCAAATATTGGTGAATCGCCAGTGAAATTTAGTGAAGTGAGTTTAAGCAGTGAACTCCCCATAGAGAAGCAATGGTTCCTCTATTCAGAGAACACTGAACAGCAGAGAAATGTCAGTGAAATGCCCTGATTTGCGGTGCTTTAATTTGGCAGGTTTAATCAGGCAAATCCCATAGGTTTCAATGTTAAAAATATTCCTGTTTATATTAAATACTTATTCAACTGTTTATGCTTTTCATTTGCAGCAAAAAGTCTCTTTATTTATTTTTTAGGACCTTTTTATTATTATTCATAAGACCTCTTATGTTATTTCCAGGCATATTCATGCAGTAGGTTTTTATTAAACGGCTTTTGAAAGTTGCAGTATTTTTTTTTTCACCCTTGTTCAGTGGCTTGTCGGCTATTTCCAGCGGCTTGTCGGATTCTTTCTGTCATTCATATATCTATACATATCACTGTATTATACATTACTGTCGGCATTTCATATACAGTCAGGTCCAGAAATATTGGGACGTCGACACAAATCTAACATCTTTGGCTCTATACACCACCACAATGGAGTTGGAATGAAACAAACACAATGTGCTTTAACTGCAGACTGTCAGCTTTAATTTGAGGGTATGTACATCCATCTCAGGTGAACGGTGTAGGACTTACAGCAGTTTGCAGATGTGCCTCCCACTTGTTAAGGGACCAAAAGTAATGGGACAGAATAATAATCATAAATCAAACGTTCCCTTCTTAATACTTGGTTGCAAATCCTTTGCAGTCAATCACAGCCTGAATTCTGGAACGCATAGACATCACCAGATGCTGGGTTTCATCCCTGGTCATGCTCTGCCAGGCCTCTACTGCAACTGTCTTCAGTTCCTGCTTGTTCTTGGGGCATTTTCCCTTCAGTTTTGTCTTCAGCAAGTGAAATGCATGCTCAATGGGATTCAGGTCAGGTGATTGACTTGGCCATTGCATAACATTCCACTTCTGTCCCTTCAAAAACTCTTTGGTTGCTTTTGCAGTATGCTTTGGGTCATTGTCCATCTGCACTGTGAAGCACTGTCCAATGAGTTCTGCAGCATTTGACTGAATGTGAGCAGAGAATATTGCCCGAAACACTTCAGAAATCATCCTGCCACTTTTGTCAGCAGTCACATCATCAATAAATACAAGAGAACCAGTTCCATTGGCAGCCATACATGCCCACGCCATGACACTACCACCACCATGCTTCACTGATGAGGTGGTATGCTTAGGATCATGAGCAGTTCCTTTCCTTCTCCATACTCCTCTCTTCCCATCACTCTGGTACAAGTTGACCTTGGTCTCATCTGTCCATAGGATCTTGTTCCAGAACTGTGAAGGCTTTGTTAGGTGTTGTTTGGCAAACTATAATCCGGCCTTCCTTTTTTTGAGGCTCACCAATGGTTTACATCTTGTGGTGAACCCTCTGTATTCACTCTGGTAAAGTCTTCTCTTGATTGTTGACTTTGACACACATATACACCTATCTCCTGGAGAGTGTTCTTGATCTGGCCAACTGTTGTGAAGGATGTTTTCTTCACCAGGGAAAGAATTCTTCGGTCATCCACCACAGTTGTTTTCCTTGGTCTCCCGGGTCTTTTGGTGTTGCTGAGCTCACCGGTGCGTTCCTTCTTTTTGAGAATGTTCCAAACAGTTGTTTTGGCCACGCCTAATGTTCTTGCTATCTCTCTGATGGGTTTGTTTTGTTTCTTCAGCCTAATGATGGCTTGCTTCACTGATAGTGACAGTTCTTTGGATCTCATCTTGAGAGTTGACAGCAACAGATTCCAAATGCAAATAGCACACTTGAAATGATTTCTGGGCCTTTTATCTGCACATTGTAATTGGGGTAATGAGGGAATATCACACACCTGGCCATGGAACAGCTGAGAAGCCAATTGTCCCATTACTTTTGGTCCCTTAACAAGTGGGAGGCACATCTGCAAACTGCTCTAAGTCCTACACCGTTCACCTGAGTTGGATGTACATACCCTCAAATTAAAGCTGACAGTCTGCAGTTAAAGCACATTGTGTTTGTTTTATTCCAACTCCATTGTGGTGGTGTATAGAGCCAAAGATGTTAGAATTGTGTTGATGTCCCAATATTTATGGACCTGACTGTATATACCCCCCTTGTGTGTTATATATCACTTTCTGCCATATCTATATCTAGATACAGCAAAAAACAGAATGGGATGCACATTGGGAATTAGAGATAAAAGTAAAAATATTTATTGTTCAAAACATCCTAAAATGAGTACCTGTCAGCTTGACCAACGTTTCGGCCCTTTAAGAGCCTTTCTCAAGGTATACAGGCATGTACTACAAGACATATATTTATACATAAACAATAATGAGGCTTACCCAATGCTCGCGCACTCTCACGGTGGACACCGAACCACATGGAAACGGCATACACTTCTGGGAGAGGCGCGGCTTGATGACACAAGGTATATGCGACCTGCATGATGCAGGTTACCATAGCAATTAAAAACAAAACAAAAAGGACCTGGGTGAAGCGAAGACGGAGTTGTGAGCAATGATAAGACATGATTATTCTCAAAGAAAAGATCTCTAAAGAGAACTAGCCAAGGCAAGGCAGATATTCAATATGGCAATAATCACTGTATTATATATTATTGTCTGCCATTCATATATACCCCCATTATGTATTGTATATATATTTCTGCTATTTTTATTTTTTTTATGTGAAAGGATTTTACCAGGAAGGATACATTGAGATTTCTCTCGTTTTCAAGTATGTCCTGGGTGGCGAGTATGTACTGTTGGGTGTCTTGCCAAGGACACTTACTGGAGAGATTACTTGCTGGGATTGAACCCATGACTCCACAGGCTCTCTCCACGCAGAGCAGTGACATTACCTCTACTCCATCCAGTCGGTACTGCTAGTCCTTGTAATACCGTGGGGGTATATATATAAAATGCAGACAGTAATGTATAATACAGTGATATGTATAGATATATGAATGACAGAAACTCATCCCTGAAAATAAGACCTATACTCTGAAAATAAGACCTAGTGTGTTTTTTTGATAACTGCTAAAATATAAAACCTACCCCGAAAATAAGTGTAGCGCTCACTCCCGGAGGAGCCGCTGAATAAACCTCGGGTTAGTCTCACCACACTAGGGAATAACTATACACCAGCACGGTTGTGGATTTTTATATATTATATTCTTTACTGATCCCAATAAAGCAGCATATAATACACATATACGGTATTTGAATGACAAAGAATTCGTAATGCGGGAAAAACACGCATCGGTAAAAGAAACGGTTAACCCCTCAGTTCTGGAGTGTAAGTCCCATGAATAATAGCTCAAAAATGTGTATGTGTGTTGTCTCGGGTACCCGGGTACTGTATTCAACTGGCCAGTGAATGAAACAAAACAATCTTCGACTAGTCACCGTTGGGGCCCTGTGGATTTAAACAATATTGAAGCGCGCGTTTCTTATTTTGGAAACTGCGGCCTGGGAGGCCTCTCACCCATTCGATGAATGAGACTGTCCAGCACCTGATGCCTCAATCAAAGGATCTTCTCCGCTGTACTCTGGGACTCCGTGTCACTGAATCTGCTCCCTGCTTGCCAAATCTCTGCAACTGGAACAACGATCCACCGCCTGCACTCCCAATCGATGGGGTTTTCACTGCCCTCGAACAGGCACCGTATGTTCAGGCAATTCGCCATGATTTGGCGAATTGCCTGCTCTCTGGATAGCCGAATGGCCAAGAAAGGTAACCGAACGCTGATTTTCAGCGTTCGGTTACCTTTCTCAAGCAATTCGGATCTCTTTGAATTACCCTGAGTGTCTTATTTTCGGGGGAAACACAGTATATCTCACTAATCACCAAACACCCCAGCCCGCTCCCTAAGGTCAAACAGTGACTTGCGCCTAGCTTCTCCCCACATCACCTCTTCCCATGACAACTGCAGGTTTTCTCATGCGCAGCCCCCATCCTCTGGAACGCTCTCCCTCAAACGCTACCTTAAACATTCCTATTTAGGGAAGCCTACCACCCGACTCACTGACGCAACCAGTCCATCACTCTCACCGTGCAGTCCATCACACTCACCGTGCAGTCTTCGCCTCCTGTTTCCAACCCCAACCCTTCTAGATTGTGAGTTCCTACGGGAATAAAGCCCTCATCTCCTCCTGTACTGGTTTGTCAAATGTTGTTCGATGTACTGTAACCCTGTCTATACTGTGCCCATTGTACAGCACTGCGGAATATGCTGGCGCTTTATAAATAAAGATTAATAATAACAATAATAATATGTATACATATCACTGTATTATACATTACTGTCTGCATTTCATATATATACCCCCACTGTGTGTTATATATCACTTTTTGCCATATCTATATCTAGATAAATATATATATATATCACTGTATTATATATTATTGCCTGCCGTTTATATATACCCCCACTGTGTATTATATATTACTGTCCGCCATTCAAATATATACTACACTGTGTATTATATACTTACAGGGTTATTCAAAGAGCTCCGAATTGCTGGAGAAAGGTAACCGAACAGTGAAATTCAGCGTACGGTTACCTTTCCTGGCCATTCGGCTATTCAGAGAGCAGGCAATTCGCCAAATGTTGGCGAATTGCCTGCACATACGGTGCCTGTTTATTGCCTGTTCGAGGGCAGTGAAATCCCCATAGAGAAGCAATGCTTCGTCTATTCAGAGAACAAAACCAGCAGGGAAAAGTCCGAATTGCCCTGCTGTTCGGTGGTTTCATTCGACAGGTTTATTCAGGTGAATCCCATAGGCTTCAATGTTAAAAATATTCCCATTTAATACAATTTCTAATAAACCGTTGATTATAATATTCTGCAGTAAAAAGTCTCCTAATGTATAGATTTTTTAGGATCTTTTAGGCATTTTTCTTTTTTTTTTAAATCGTTTTTTCTTTTTTCTGTAACAGCCCTTTTTAGAATCATTCATTGGATCTTATACACTATATTGCCAAAAGTATTCGCTCACCTGCCTTGACTCACATATGGATGGGTGAGCGAATACTTTTGGCAATATAGTGTATGTAAATTTCAGACATTTTCGGTCTGTAGTTTCTTTGCAAACACCGTTTCACTTTTCAAAGTGGAGTAGAGGCAACATCACTGCTCTGCATGGAGAGAGCCTGTGGAGTCATAGGTTCGATCCCAGCGAGCAACCTCTCCAGTAAGTGTCCTTGGCAAGACACCTAACGGTACATACTCGGCACTCAGGACGTACTTGAATACGAGAGAAATCTCAATGTATCCTTCCTGGTAAAAATCCTTTCTCAAAAAAAAAAAAAATGTACTGTTTTTTTTTTTCACTCCATTCGTTTTGCGGTGAGTTTTTCGGCGGGTTTGCGGTGGCTTTTCCCTGCAATTCTGAATACACCGCAGGGTCACCGAAATGGGATTGCCAAATCGCACCAAATTGAAGAGAACGAAAAAACGTGCAGTGACTTTTCAATTCTCTTTGAATAACCCTGTATATCAATCTCAGCCAGTGTCTGGCTGAGTTTTTTTTTTTGCTGTGGAGCTCAGTGATACACTAATGCACATCGCATATTACTGTGAGTTTATCGCTGTGACGCTTTGTGATACACTCATACACGCCGCATGTTTTTTTTTGGGGGGGGCAGCAATTCATCCTTGGCTCCAGGCAGCACAATGGCTTGGGCCGGCCCTGATTGTGTGTCTGTGCACAAATGGAATCCCAGAGCACTTCGAATACTGAAAGTATACAGGCAATCCCATGCACATCCACACAATTTTTACTGGAGACAAAAGCACCTAATATAAAGGATATGTAATTTTGAGATGGATTTTGTTGGAAAATTATGTCATTTAGGATTTCTGAAGGAATCCATAAACCACTCATCCTTAGGTCTTATGGTTTTGAAGTCTCTTTATGCCTCGGGCATTTTCCCATTATGCATGCCTCAAAGTTATCTATCTTCTCCTTGTGCATAAAATGTATTTATCTAATGTCAGGAGCACAGTTGAAGAATTATTGCCTTGCGTCTCTCCTCTAGATGAAACAGATGAACCAAGGCTGTCACTGCTCCTTTCAAAGTCATGCATGCTTTATTCATTAAACCTTGATAATCGGGGGACATAACAATTTATTCTGTTACCTAGAGGCATAGATTTTTTTTGAGAAAGGATTTTACCAGGAAGGATACAGTGAGATTTCTCTAATTTTCAAGTATGTCCTGGGTGGCGAGTATGTACCGTTAGGTGTCTTGCCAAAGAACACTTACTGGGGAGGTGTCAGGCACACTCACGAACCCGAGGGTTAAAACGGTCAGCCCTCTGAAATAACAGAAGACTCTAATACTAATTGCGATACCAGTCCTTGAGTTGGCTGGGTTACACAATAGAGAGGGGTGAATCTGATGTCAGGCCAACACACGTAATGTCAAAGGTGTGCTTCAGCAGTACTAATAAAACAATAGGTAACCCTAAACCTAGATGCGGTACCAGTCCTTGTAATGGCTGGGTTCCACAATAACTAAAGGTGAACCTATAAGGCAGGGACACACAAACGAGGAGTACAGAAACCAGTCCTTATAGTGGCTGGTGTAAAGACAGGTAGGTAAGGAGTGGTAATTATGAGCCAATGTAAGGGATAGGCAAAAAGGAGAGTCGAGTAACAATAGCCGAGTCAAGGGGATACGAGGTACACAAGTCGAAATAGAAAGCCAGGTCATACACAAAATATCTGTCAAAGAGTGAAATACACGAGCACTTAAGGGTCAGACAAGCAGAACCACGAAAGGGCATAGAGGAATGACCAGAGCAAGTTTAAATCCCGCGCCCTGCCTTCCGATTGGCCAAACGGATCACATGCTGTAAGGAGACCCAGATGGAGGCGTGATGACATCGCGCCGCTGGAGGAACTAAATCTGGAGCCGCTGGCGGCGCGCGCGCATACAGCGCAGGAAAAGGATGCGGGGGAGATGCCGACCCCGGAGCCGCGGGGAGGGACGCCGGGGCCGCCCCATCTGTGGAGGCATGACAGCACCCCCTCCCTGAGGAACGCCCACCGGGCGGCCAGGAGCCGGTCTATCGGGGAAACGACGATGGAAAGCGGACACTAAACGGGGAGCATGAATGTCACAAGATGAAACCCATGTACGATCCGCGGGACCATAACCCTTCCAATGAACCAGATACTGCAACCGAGTACGAAAACGGCTGGAATCCAGAATGGACTCAATTTCATACTCGGGATTCCCGTTTACCACTACAGGAGGAGGAGAGTCAGGACGGGTAAAACGGTTGCACAAGAGTGGTTTCAGTAAGGAGACGTGAAAGGAGTTAGGGATATGAAGAGAGACGGGCAACTGCAGAGCGTACGAGACGGGATTAATGCACCAAAGAATTCTATACGGGCCTATAAACCAAGGTGCAAACTTCATGGAAGGGACTTTCAACCGGATGTGACGTGTGCTGAGCCAAACCCTGTCCCCTAGATGGTAAACTGGTGGAGGTCTGCGTCTGCGGTCTGCCGAACGCTTCTGAGCCAAAGAAGTGGACTCAAGATTTCTTTTAGTCTTTTCCCAAATCGCACGTAGATTGCCTAGGTGTTCCTCCAGGGCAGGAATATTCTGAGGTGGAAACGAGGATGGGAAAACGGTGGGATGCATACCAGTGTCTATTTCAAACGGAGAATACTTGGTCGATTATGATGTGGCATTGTTATACGCAAACTCCGCCCATGGTAATAGAGTAACCCAATTGTCTTGCGCGTCTGAAATAAAACACCTTAAATAAGTCTTGAGCGTTTGATTGGTTCTTTCGGCTAATCCGTTGGATTGCGGATGGTACGAGGAGGAAAAGGACAGTTTAACACCTAACTGGTGACAGAAGCCTCTCCAAAACCTAGAGATAAATTGAGAACCGCGATCCGAGACGAGAACATTCGGAACACCATGAAGTCTAAATATTTCTTTGGTAAAAATCTGTACTAGCTCGCTAGAGGAGGGGAGTTTCCTTAATGGGATGAAATGTGCCATTTTAGAAAAAGCGATCAACAACGACAAAAATCACTGTATGGCCAAGCGAAGGGGTTAATTCCACCAAGAAGTCCATAGCTAAATGAGACCAAGGGCGCTCAGGGACAGGTAGAGGCTGGAGAAGACTAGTAGGGCTAAGATGGGAGGGTTTAGAACGGTTACAAACAAAAAAGGTGGTTATGTATTCTTTCACATCATTGGTAAGTGTAGGCCACCAAAGGTTTCTTTTAATCAAGTTTAGAGTCTTTTTTACCCCAAAATGTCCAGCGAATTTGGATTCGTGAAAGAGTCGTAAGACAGTGGGTACCTCTACAGGAGGAACAAACAGTGTATTAGGTGGCTTAGACGGAGGTGCTAGAGACTGTTTTGACAGTAAAAGGTTCCAGAAAGGTGATTCGACCTGTGTGCTCAAAGAGGCTAAGATCTTCCTTTCAGGAACTATGGGCACTGGTACCGATATCGTTATAGAATATTTGATACAGACCTAACCTCAACATCTGAGGAAAGGGATTTAGGGGTTATTATTGCAGAGGATCTAAAGGTAAGTAGTCAATGTAATAGAGCAGCAGGAAATGCTAGCAGAATGCTTGGTTGTGTAGGGAGAGGTATTAGCAGTAGGAAAAGGGAAGTGCTCATGCCACTGTACAGAGCACTGGTGAGACCTCACTTGGAGTACTGTGTGCAGTACTGGAGACCATATCTCCAGAAGGATATAGACATCTTAGAGAGAGTTCAGAGAAGGGCTACTAAAATGGTGTACGGCTTGAAGGAGAAAAGTTACCAGGAAAGGCTTAATGATCTTAACATGTACAGCTTGGAAAAAAGACGAGACAGAGGAGATATGATAGAAACATTTAAATACGTAAAGGGAATCCACAAGGTAGAGGAAGGGAGTATATTTAAAAGGAAACAACTAGCAAAACAAGAGGACATAGTCTTAGATTAGAGGGGCAAAGGTTTAAAAGTAACATCAGAAAGCATTATTTTACTGAGAGGGTGGTGGATACATGGAACAGTCTTCCAGTTGAAGTGGTAGAGGCCAAAACAGTAATTGAATTTAAGCAGGCATGGGATAGGCATAAGGCTATCCTAAACAAAAGATAAATCCAGGTAAAGTATCCATGTAATTGGGCAGACTGGATGGGCCGAAAGGTTCTTATCTGCCGACATTTTTCTATGTTTCTATGTTTCTACTTGAGTAGATAGGGGTTCGTGCTGTCTGGAGAGTGCATCAGCCTTAACATTTTTTGACCCAGGTCTGTAAGAAATGATGAAGTCAAATCAGGTAAGAAAGAGGGCCCATTGGGCTTGTCTGGGGTTCAACCTTTTAGCCTCGGACAGGTAAATCAGATTCTTATGCTCAGTGATAATGGAGAACGGACAATTAGACCCCTCCAAGAGGTGACGCCATTCTTTTAAGGCGAGTATAATGGCTAGCAATTCCCTGTCACCAATGTCGTAGCGGGCCTCGGTAGGTGACAGTTTTCTAGAATAAAACCCACAAGGTTGTATAGGTTTGTCGTCGGCCAGACGTTGGGATAGCACAGCTCCCACCCCGGTCTCTGAGGCGTCCACTTCTAATACGAAGGGTCTAGTTGGATCGGGTGATGGAGGATGGGAGCAGTGGAAAATGCAGTTTTTAACCTCCCGAAAGCCTCCAAAGCAATGGGGGGCCAATTCTGAGTATCAATTCCCTTTTTTGTCAATGCTGTAATAGGTGCTATGATGGATGAGAAACCCTTAATAAATCTTCTATAATAGTTAGAGAAGCCTATAAATCTTTGAATGGCCTTGAGACCCTTGGAAAGAGGCCAATGAACGATAGCATCTAGTTTCTTGGGGTCCATCATGAAGCCAGAGGAAGAGATTACATAGCCTAAAAATTGTACCTGTTGGACGTCAAATAAGCATTTCTCGAGTTTACAATAGAGACCATTGGATAACAGTTTAGACAAGACGAGTAGTACATGTTGATGGTGGGTTTTCGAGTCGGGGGAATGTATCAACACATCATCAAGGTAGACCACGACAAAATAGGGGGTGTATTCTCGTTACACATCGTTGATAAACGCCTGAAACACTGCTGGAGCGTTACATAAACCAAAGGGCATAACTAGGTATTCATAGTGCCCTAATCTAGTATTGAACGCAGTTTTCCAGTCATCCCCGTGTTTGATTCGAATTAGGTTGTACGGTCCTCTGAGATCCAATTTAGAAAATATTTTTGAATATTTCAGGTGATCAAATAACTCGGGGATGAGTGGAATGGGGTAGGCATTCTTAACGGTAATTTTGTTCAACCCTCGAAAGTCAATGCACGGTCTGAGATCTCCCTCTTTTTTCTGAACAAAGAAAAATCCTGCTCCAGCGGGAGAGGAAGAAGGACGAATAAACCCTTTGTTAAGGGAATCAGTAATATACTCCTCCAATACCTTATGCTCTTTTTCAGATAAAGGGTAGACAACCTCTCTAGGAGGAGTGGTACCGGGAAGAAGGTCGATGGCGCAATCGTACGAACGATGTGGGGGTAGTCTATCGGCCTCTTTCTTATCGAACAAGGGTGCCAAATCGGAGTACAGAGTAGGTATAGTAGTCGTCAGAGGAGGAGCCGTAGGTAAATTCAGGACGTTGACGGATAAGGGGATCTCAATACAGGAAGACATACAGTCTTTATCCCACTTCTTGATTTGACGAGCTCGCCAATCTATTACAGGGTTATGACGGGTTAGCCAAGGATACCCCAGGACGATGGGGTAGGAGGGTGAAGAAATGACATGAAAGAACATTTTTTCTATATGACATAATCCTATCTTAACAGTAATGTCTGGAGTCTCGAAGAGGACAAAAGGGGTTTCAAGGGGTCTGCCGTCAATGGCCTGTACCAGTAGAGGTGTTTTCTTCTCTATCAAAGGAATAGCGTGCTTACGAGCAAAAACAAGATCGATAAAGTTATCGGCTGCGCCAGAGTCAACCAGGGCATGGAGATGCACCGGGTTGAGGGGGCTCTCAAAACAGAGAGTGACCGGAACCCAGAGTCTATTTTCGAGTTTTGGGGACGAGGGACATGAACCTAAGAGTTGTCCCCTAGAGGCACTTAGGCATGCAAGTTTCCCGCAGGACCCTGAGGGCATTTGGGACAGCCTTTAAGCAAATGGCCCCCTAAACCACAATATAAGCACAATCCCTCACGTCGACGGCGTTGCTTTTCGATTTCAGGGAGTTTAGTGCTATCTAGCTGCATGGGCTTGGGAAGAGAAGTAGACTCTGGGAGTGCGGGAAAAAGGGGTCGGGAAGGTACCCTAAGAGGTAGTTTTCTAGCTTTATCCTTCGTATTCTTGCGATGGCGAATACGTTCATCTATGAAGGACAAGTAAGTGATCAGATCCTCCAGAGCGTCTGGAAGGTCTCGGGCCGCTACTTCGTCCTGGAGCTCATCGTTCAAACCTTCTAAGAACACTGCTATCAAAGCCTCATCGTTCCAATTTAATTCAGAAGCTAAGGATCTAAACTCCAGTGCGTAATCACCCAGGGATTTAGCACCTTGGTGCAGGCGTAACAAGGATTTAGTGGCATTGGTCTTACGACCAGGGGGGTCAAACACTCTGCGGAAAGCAGTCATAAATTCCCAATAGTTGTACACAATGGGCTTGTCAGTATCCCAGAGGGGGTTAGCCCAACACAATGCTTTATCAGCCAGATGATTAATAACAAAGGCTACCTTCGCACGATCTGTGGGGTAGGACCAAGGGTTTAGCTCAAAGTGGATTGAGATCTGGTTGATAAATCCTCTACAGGCAATAGGATCGCCACCATAACGTATCGGTGGAAGCAAATTGGGACACGGGCTCGGCGTGGCAAACGGTTCAGAAATAGGCGGGTTAACAGGAGGAGGCGCCTCTAACGGTGTAGGTGCAGTACGAGCTAACAACGTTTGGAGGGCCTGTGTGAATTGATCAAGTCGGTGATCCTGATCCTCCAAACGACTCTCTAAACCCGATAATTGTTGGGCAGTCCCTGCTGGGTCCATGGCCCTTTCGTGATGTCAGGCACACTCACGAACCCGAGGATTAAAACGGTCAGCCCTATGAAATAACAGAAGACTCTAATACTAATTGCGATACCAGTCCTTGAGTTGGCTGGGTTACACAATAGCGAGGGGTGAATCTGAGGTCAGGCCAACACACGTAATGTCAAAGGTGTGCTTCAGCAGTACTAATAAAACAATAGGTAACCCTAAACCTAGATGCGGTACCAGTCCTTGTAATGGCTGGGTTCCACAATAACTAGAGGTGAACCTATAAGGCAGGGACACACAAAAGAGGAGTACAGAAACCAGTCCTTATAGTGGCTGGTGTAAAGACAGGTAGGTAAGGAGTGGTAATTATGAGCCAATGTAAGGCATAGGCAAAAAGCAGAGTCGAGTAACAATAGCCGAGTCAAGGGGATACGAGGTACACAAGTCGAAATAGAAAGCCAGGTCATACACAAAATATCCGTCAAAGAGTGAAATACACGAGCACTTAAGGGTCAGACAAGCAGAACCACGAAAGGGCATAGAGGAATGACCAGAGCAAGTTTAAATCCCGCGCCCTGCCTTCCAATTGGCCAAACGGTCACATGCTGTAAGGAGACCCAGATGGAGGCGTGATGACGTCGCACCGCTGGAGGAACTAAATCTGGAGCCGCTGGCGGCGCGCGCACATACAGCGCAGGAAAAGGATGCGGGGGAGACACCAACCCCGGAGCCGCGGGGAGGGACGCCGGGGCCGCCCCATCCGTGGAGGCATGACAGCAGGTGCTCTGGCCGGGAACCTGTGTCTTCAGTGGTGTAGCGTGGAGGGAGGGCACAGGGGAGGTGGCCCTGGGTGGAATTTTCTTAGGGGCGCAAAATTTCAAAAGAAATTTGTGCTCCTAATAGAGATGATCTCAGGGACCTCTAACCCAAGCAATCAGCAGTTAGACCATCACTGGCATACTGCACCACTTGCCGCCGACTGTACAGTTTGAGCTGCGGGAGAGACAGAGCTCCTCCTCGGCCCTGCAGCGCTGCCAGGGTTCAGTGAGGTCAGGCTGGATCCCCGCCTGACACCACGGCCAGTCAGCTGACACCAGCCAGGAGGAGCCGACTGTTTTATGTGGATAATAATGACAGTACAAGCCATTAGTGTACAGCAGTCATGTTCCTAGAAGAGAAACCACAGAACAGAACAGGAAACGCATCACAGGAAACAACTGCCATAGAAATGAATCATAGAGTTGCATATAAACAAAACATAACACTCATAACACCGACTACCCGCGTGCAGCAATGACACAGAATGTGGACTCAGTTGGAGGGAGCCTGGGAACCCAGCAGAGAAGCCATCACGCAGCTCCAATGTTTGGTCTGGGTGGGATTTCTACTAAGTGGTGAATGACTGACACACATTTCACACACTCACACACACACTGCCTCATTCCACACACACTGTCTCACTGACTCATTCTACATACTGTCACACACTGCCTCATTCCACACACACTGTCACACACTGCCTCATTCCACACACACTGTCACACACTGCCTCATTCCACACTCTACCTCATTTCGCACACACTGTCACACTGACTGATTCTACACACACTATCACATTGCTTCATTCCACACGCTGCCTCATTACACACTCTACCTCATCCCGCACACACTGTCACACTGCCTGATTCTACACACACTATCACATTGCTTCATTCCACACGCTGCCTCATTCCACACACACTGTCACACGCTGCCTCATTCCACACACACTGTCACACACTGCCTAATTCCACACACACTGTCACACACTGCCTCATTCCACACTCTACCTCATTTCGCACACACTGTCACACTGACTGATTCTACACACACTATCACATTGCTTCATTCCACACGCTGCCTCATTACACACTCTACCTCATCCCGCACACACTGTCACACTGCCTGATTCTACACACACTATCACATTGCTTCATTCCACACGCTGCCTCATTCCACACACACTGTCACACGCTGCCTCATTCCACACACACTGTCACACGCTGCCTCATTCCACACACAATGTCACACGCTGTCTCATTCCACACACACTGCATGCTAGGTGTGGTGTGCTGGCTGCCAATGGGAGGGGGAGTTGGGTGTTTTTTGGCAGTTGTTTTTTTACATTTTGTCTCTCAGTTGAGGGCTGACAAGACAGCAGCCAGTTGCAGTTATAGAGAACCCGTATGCTTAGTTTATTAATAAACCTATTAATGAAAACCAAAGATGTCTCGTATAATCCAGAACACTACATGCTAACGTTTTCACAGGTTGGGGGGTGCAATTCTTGCCTTGCCCCGGGCGCTGACAACCCACGCTATGCCACTGTGTGTCTCCACAGTCTCCACGGTTATAGAGCAGTGATGTTACCTCTACTCTACCCAGCCTGTACTTTAAACGCTGGTTTTAAAATCCGGTCTTCCAATCGGCATCGATCCAATCTGTACTGTTGATGGCAATATTATCAACTCAAAAATGTATTTTGTACTGGAACTCCCATGCTTTAATTCATTTTTTTCTTATGTGTAACCTCACTCTATATCGGTTTTCCCTATAGTAGAAAGCATGTTAAAATTTACATTCCTGAGAGGGGATTCCACCATCCTCCCCCTAGACCAGCTGTAGTGAAATATTTTGGGAACAATTTTACATGGGAAGCTGCTCTGAGAGAGACAGCTGCAATTCTCTCAGTACATGGACATTCTGGCGTCAGATGGATCCAATTCCAAACTTCCTAATGAAGATCTTTCTGATGGCTGGGACAGATACTTATTGCCGATATGTGGATTTTGAAACCGACACACAAGCATTTTATTGAAACTGTATAAATAAATGGAATTTCCTTGTGTCGGTGCACTGCAAAAAATATTTACAGGGTTATTCAAAGAGATCCGAATGGCTGGAGAAAGGTAACCGTACGCTGAAAATCAGCATTCGGTTACCTTTCTTGGCCATTCGGCTATGCAGAGAGCAGGCAATATGCCAAATCCTGGCGAATTGCCTGCACATACGGTGCCTGTTCGGTGCCTGTTCGAGGGTAGTGAAATCCCCATGAAAAAGCACTGCTTCGGCTATTCAGAGAACACAAACCAGCAGTGAAAGGTTCCCGAAATGCCCTGTCATTCGGTGGATTAATTCGGCAGGTTTATTCAGGAGAATCCCATAGGCTTCAATGTTAAAAATATTAGCGTTTTAATTAAATATCTAATAAACCGTTCATTATAAAATTCTGCAATATAGAGTCTCTTTATTTATAGATTCTTTTGGATATTTTAAGCATTTTTTTTTTTAAAATAAAGTTTGATTGTTTTTTTTTTTAACGTTACTTATTTTTTCTGTAACAGCCCTTTTTATGATCATTCCCTGGACCTCATTTGTAAATTTCAGACATTTTCGCTCAGTAGTTTCTTTGCAAACAGCGTTTCACTTTTCAATCATTCAAGCAAACTGTTTTCCTAATTTATTCGCTGCCTTCTTCTGCGGTCTCGGCTATTTACGGAGGCTTCGCTGTGTTTGATCGGCTCTTGCTTGGGTTTTTCTGGCGTTTTTGACGGGTTAATCCAGATGTTTTTACGGGTTTTCGGCAGGTGTTCGGCAGCTTTTCCCTGCACTTCGACAGCCCTGTGGTGCTTGCAAATACACCGCAGGGTGGCCGAAATGGGAAAGCCGATTTGCACCGAATTGAAGAGAACGGAAAGTCACTGAACGTGCGGTGACTTTTCGATTCTCTTTGAATAACCCTGTATATTTCCAATCGTAGTAGTGATAGCTACAGTTGTGTTCAAAATTATTCAACCCCCAATGCTGTAAAGGGTGTTAGGGAATTTAGTGTACATTTGTAATTGTATTCAGAATGAAATCCTACAAGGACTTTTTAAAGAACCATATGCAACTAAAATGACATCAATTGGTTTTGTAATACAATAGTAAATGTTTCTTTTGTGAATTCTTCATTGACACAATTATTCAACCCCTTAAAGACTACCACTCTGAAGAACAGAGGTTCATTCAAGGGTTTTCAATCAGGTATTGAAAACACCTGTGGATGTCACGGAGCAGCAATAAAGCATAATAAGCACTAATTAGGCAGCTTTAAAATGACTGTGATACTCAGCTCCTTCTAGACATTTACTGGTGTGGTTACAAACATGGTGAAGTCAAGAGAATGGTCCAGGAAGACAAGAGAGAGGTGATTACTCTTCACAGGAAGGGCAATGGCTATAAGAAGATTGCAAAGATGTTAAACATACCAAGAGAGACCATAGGAAGCATCATTCGCAAATTCAAGGCAAAGGGCACTGTTGAAACGCTACCTGGTCGTGGTAGAAAGAAGATGCTGACTTCGACTGCTGTGCGCTACCTGAAGCGTAGAGTGGAGAAAAGTCCCCGTGTGACTGCTGAGGAACTGAGAAAAGATTTGTCAGATGTGGGTACTGAAGTTTCAACTCAGACAATACGGCGCACACTGCGTAATGAAGGCCTCCACGCCAGAACTCCCAGGCGCAGCCCCTTGCTGTCTCCAAAGAATAAGAAGAGTCGACTGCAGTATGCCAAAAGTCATGTGGACAAACCACAGACGTTTTGGGATAGTGTTCTGTGGACTGATGAAACAAAATTAGAACTGTTTGGGCCCATGGATCAACACTATGTTTGGAGGAGGAAGAACAAGGCCTATGAAGAAAAGAACACCTCGCCTACTGTGAAGCATGGCGGGGGGTCAATCATGCTTTGGGGCTGTTTTGCTTCTGCAGGTACAGGGAAGCTTCAGCGTGTGCAAGGTACCATGAATTCTCTTCAGTACCAGGAGATATTGGATGACAATGTGATGCAGCCGTCACAAACCTGAGGCTTGGGAGACGTTGGACCTTTCAACAGGACAATGATCCCAAGCATACCTCCAAGTCCACTAGAGCATGGTTGCAGATTAAAGGCTGGAACATTTTGGAGTGGCCATCACAGTCACCTGACTTAAATCCAATTGAGAACCTCTGGTGGGACTTAAAGAAAGCAGTTGCAGTGCGCAAGCCTAAGAATGTGACTGAACTGGAGGCTTTTGCCCATGACGAATGGGCGAAGATACCCGTAGATCGCTGCTAGACACTTGTGTCAAGCTATGCTTCTCGTTTAAAAGCTGTTATAACTGTAAAAGGATGTTGTACTAAGTACTAAGATTGAATGTCACTTGGGGGTTGAATAAAACTGATAATGCTGTGAGCACAGAAAAGACATTTGTGGTTATTTCATTATAAATGTTATGTTATATTAGTCTGACCTACACGTGCCTCTTTGATTTAATTGTAAGCAAGATGACTGAATGATCAAAATCAATGTCAAACTGGCCAAAACACTCAATTTCAGTGGGGGTTGAATAATTTTGAACACAACTGTATATCATACATAAATTAATTATTTATATTAGGGGCCTGTTATTGACCATTGTTACAGGCCACAAAATAGTCAATTACAGAAACATTAATGTGAGATCTTTTTCTGTTCAGGAGAAAAAAAATTACAACACATTAGGAATACATATGAAAATAATTAATTAAAAATCTTCAAAAATTTTTTTTTTCAATTGTATGAATAGTTGGATACACAGTTTACCAGACATATGCAGAGATGGATACAGATGAGTCATGGATTTATAGATAGATATGGATAGATGATAGGTAATATATAGCTATTGATAGACTGTAGACTTGTGCAATTCAGTTCTGACTGAATACAAATACAGCCAAATATCAATGATTTCGGTAATTTAGAAGCATCCAAATTTCAGATCGCCAAGCTATCAAATCAACCGGCTGCGTGGAGTAGAGGTAACATCACTGCTCTGCGTGTAGAGAGCCTGTGGAGTCATGTGTTCAATCCCCAGGAGCACCTCTACAGTAAGTGTCCTTGGGCAAGATACCCAACAGTACATACTCGCCACCCAGGACATACTTGAAAACAAGAGAAATCTCAATGTATCCTTCCTGGTAAAATCCTTTCTCAAAAATATTACTGAATCAATCTGAATACACTCCAAATATAATAACCATTTCACTGACTGTTGAATGTCCAATGTAGAACTTAAATAAAAATGGTTATAAAAATAAAAAAAGGATCATTCTATTCTGATTCATTCGGATGACTGAAAAAACGGCTTCCACTATTCAGAGCAAAGTCCTTAACCCTAATCATAAAAAAGCAGTAGTACCCCTAACCCTGAAAATAACTCTAAATCCTTCACTAGCAAGAAATTTAAAAAAAAAAAAATTCTCAGGAACCAGAAGGTTTTTGAAAAAACATTTTTAACAGTAAGATATATTTGTGAAAATTCCCAATGTATTTCTTACTGTAATAACCTATTTGGCAGGCAGATGTCACCATCTACTGGCCAAATAGAGTTACTGCAGATAGAACTGCAGCTTGTGGCTACATGCATCGCCTGCTGAATGTCCAAACAGGGCATTCATCAGCACAGTTTTACCACCTATGGCATTATGCCCACGGGGCTAAAACTTTGGGAGCAAATTCTGTAGCTCACAAACAATTTTGTCCTGCACAGCTGCAGATCAAGATAACTCGATATCGGACACCCGATGGTGCCTTTGAAGACCCAAGTTATCTCGATCTTGGTAGTAAAGGGGTTAACCCCAACCCATGTACATTATACATAGGAGGCCTTGCGGGCAGCAAGGTGTGTGGAGTCACAGTCTTTTGATAGAAACGTTACACAGTTTAAACAGTTTACTATACATAATGCTCCAAATGATGGTTGGGGTTGGGCACTGGCGTGCGCAGCCCGTTACATTAGGGTGTGCACCCATAGAACATTTATTAACTGAAACTAAAGTTTAGAAGATTTTGCAAAAAACACACATTTTTCATTCAAAATAATGAGCCTGTAACCAGAGATAGTCAGTTTTAATGTTATTTATCATGAACCAGATAAGGGACATCTAAAATGTCAATGTAGGAGGTGAAAAAGGACCTCGCATTCTTCTTCTTAGGCACACCAGACACACCTACGGGCATAACCAATGTTTATGCAGAGATACAGTCATTATTCATGTAATAGTAATCATGAAACAGATAAGGAACATCCAAAATATCTATGTAGGGGGTCAAATATGAACCCTTCACCCAACATTAGGGTGTGCCTGGGCACACCAGGCACACCCTGTGCGCACGCCTATGGGGTTGGGGAAGACCTAGTGGTTTACTGGATGTCAGGATCATTAGTGCCAGCGGTATAGAAATGGTGGGGCAATGGATCATTTATAAACTGTGAATAATCACAAAATGTAAACTTCATGTGAAGTTGTTAGCCAGGGACACAAATACTGGAAAAAATCACTGGTATTACAGCGCCGACAAATGCCGGCATTTCTCAAAACTAAAATCCAAAGAGCAACAGACGTTTTACTATGAAGTTTCTCCTGTCACTCTTTAGATTTTAGTTTTGTGAATGTACTGGAAAACACTGGCACTTCCTGAATAGCCCCTAAAGTAGTTTTAAAATTGTATTTAATGTGTCAATTCAACCATGACCTATAAACATCTGTAATGGTGTTCTGGAAAGGCCATGATTCACTGTGACATGAGCCATGTCCTTTTATAGTGCATTTCACTTCAAATGGTTACTCACAGGGATTTTATGACGGCCTCATACTGAGAGGAGGACACAGAGAGGAGATTTTTCTTAAATTAGGAAACATTACCCCAAGGACTATATTTTAAGGCTGGAAATAATGCTTAGTGAAACCGCAGAGGGGTGCTGTACAGATATGTAGATAAAGAGAAAATTAGAGGGATAATGACAAAGGACTCTAAAGAATAATCACATAGGTGGGATGTGAAGGTTAATCAATGACACGCGAGTGGGAAGAATGATGAAAGGATAATGACATGGGAAGGGTGGATTAGAACAAAGTTAAATTGAGGCTGACGAAAATGAAAGAACTAGGTACAAATTCAGATCATAAAAAAAATGTACCAAAGGCAACATTCGAAGTTGGGACAATACATCTACAGCAAGGCGCATGGCACTTATCAGGTGATGCAAAGCAATGTTCTGATGAATGGTATAACAAACCAAATGTAAAATGTATTAAATGAAGCATGTATCCCATAACATAAAAAACACATGGTCTAGAACTGAATAACTTTACCGGCTGGGTGGAGTAGAGGTAGAGGTATTGTCACTGCTCTGCATGGAGAGAGCCTGTGGAGTCATGGGTCCTTGGGCAAGACACCTAACGGTACATACTCGCCACCCAGGACATACTTGAAAACGAGAGAAATCTCAATGTATCCTTCCTGGTAAAATCCTTTCTCAAAAAAAAACTTTGAAGGCAGTACTCTTTCTGGAAATAGTGATCCGTAGGACTCAAACAAAAAAGATTACATCCTCGACCCAGTGTTAGATCATACAATGTTTGTAAATTTGTGACAATGTTAAATCGACAACAGAGCAGGTACACGAAATGAAAACATAATTTTTGGGCAATGATTAAAAGGGCGCAAATAATGCTCTCTGGGGTCCTGGAATCTCACATATATATGGAAGAAAAATAAAAAACAATAATTGTGCAATACGGTGAGTATTTAGAAGTATTAAATAATTCCGATATTATCCCACTCACAAAAGTAGAGCCCAATCACTGGCTCTGAGTGGGTCCAGGCCTGTGGGTATATTGTCTTCAAATTTCTTAGGTGACCCCACCTTATCAAGGATGTGCTGTCCAAGATCATGTAACAAAAGAAGAAAAACACGCTCCTTGTGCAGATCTACAGGATTCTTAATATGGTATGCTAGAGATTTTGTACTCACATTTTAACTCTAGAATACACGCTCATGAGTTTTTTTGGTTGAGGAAACTCAAAGGAAAACCTTCAAGGATCCAAAGGATGGCACAACACCAACAGGAACAAAGATGGAGAATAAAAATTTATTTAAAACAAAATTAAAACATACTCAGTGCTCCAGAACGCGTTTTGCCGTATAAAACAGCGACTTCATCAGCTGGTACCGATATGTTGGACCTTTAGGTCCTTATATAGTGTCCACAAATACTTTAAGTTTCCCCAGATGTCCTGTTTGGTGTCTTGATTGGTGCTTCCAGTTTTCTCGCGTTGGACGTCGCCATTTTGCGCATGCGCAGTCCATTTCCGCATTCCACTGCCTTTCAGCCGCCGTTACGTCACTTCCGGTTTGTGCTCTTTCATTCACAGATGTATCAACACAGAATGCGGAACTCAGCTTTGGCAGTCTCCCTTCACCAACGCATCTCAGAATCAAGGAAGAAATGCAAGCGGATATTCATTTAATACCATCACAGTGCATCTCGCAGGATCTCCCACCAAATATCAATTACAAACACCTAAAAACATGTACACACTCCTATCACAATTTTCAAAAAACTGTGACTCTCTCCCAAAGTGACTACAATCATTGGATTTACAAAATACATATATTCCTTCTGTGTATTATTGTCTTTTTCTTAGGCTACATTATACAATATATTCGATTTGAGTGCATAGATTTTATTTGATTCTTCTCCTAATTAATAAAATGCACTGAAATGTTCTTGGTTACATACAGAACAATGAACTCACTATTATGTATAAACTATTAACATGTTCCTACCCATAAATATACTCTTATCATAGATCAATAACTCTCTCTTGGACGATATTTATTACCAAAACGTATTCCATTAAAGTGCATATAGTCATTACAAAGTCAAAATTTTCATGAGGTTTGATTGTAGGAATTTAGCGTCAGTTTCTATCATCATTTTATAACACATTTAATGATTCTGAGATGCGTTGGTGAAGGGAGACTGCCAAAGCTGAGTTCCACATTCTGTGTAGATACATCTGCGAATGAAAGAGCACAAACCGGAAGTGACGTAACTGCGGCTGAAACGCAGTGGAACGCGGAAATGGACTGCGCATGCGCAAAATGGCGGCGTCGAACGCGAGAAAACCGGAAGCACCAATCAAGACACCAAACAGGACATCTGGGGACACTTAAAGTATTTGTGGACACTATATAAGGACCTAAAGGTCCAACACATCGGTACCAGCTGATGAAGCCGCTGTTTTATGCGGCGAAACGCGTTCTGGAGCACTGAGTATGTTTTAATTTTGTTTTAAATAAATTTTTATTCTCCATCTTTGTTCCTGTTGGTGTTGTGCCATCCTTTGGATCCTTGAAGGTTTTCCTTTTAGTTTCCTCAACCAAAAAAACTCATGAGAGTGTATTCTAGAGTTAAAGTGTGAGTACAAAATCTCTAGCATACCATATTAAGAATCCTGTAGATCTGCACAAGGAGCATGTTTTTCTTCTTTTGTTACATGATCTTGGACAGCACATCCTTGATAAGGTGGGGGTCACCTATGAAGTTTGAAGACAATATACCCACAGGCCTGGACCCACTCAGAACCAGTGATTGGGCTCTACTTTTGTGAGTGGGATAATATCGGAATTATTTAATACTTCTAAATACTCACTGTATTGCACAATTATTGTTTTTTATTTTTCTTCCATATATATGTGAGATTCCAGGACCCCAGAGAGCATTATTTGCGCCGATTCAGGTTATATATTTCAAATCTTGTGTGTATTGGTAGAGGGGAAACCACTATATCCTGGTATTGGGTATCTGGGGTGCCGTGGTGGTGGACACATATTGCGTGGCACTGTACCATTTTTTGTATAATGATTAAAAGGGATTCTCAGCAGTAGCACAGTAATGAGACATTTTAAGGGTCTATTCAATAAAAGGGGAAACTCTGGAGAACTATTGGAGAAGTGAAAATTCTAGCTCAAAATAGCTGATTTGGAAGGTGAGATACATCGGAGAATTTGTCTGGTTTGGCTATTTTGACCATTTGACAAATATTTGACAAATATTCTAAACTCCTTACTGGGATTATCTCTAACACAAGTAGTTGAGGAGCCGACCCGTAAAGAGGCCATATTGGATTTAATACTCACAAATGGAGGTTTGGTATCGGACGTTGTTGTAGGTGAAAATTTGGGATCTAGTGATCACCAATCAGTATGGTTTAATATAAGAACAGGGATGGAGCCGCACCACACAAAAACAAAAGTTTTAGACTTTAAAAAAAACAGATTTTTCTAAAATGAGATTTTGTGTGAATGAGTCATTATCAGACTGGAGGAGTTTAAAGGGAGTCCAGGAGAACTGGGATTATTTAAAGGAAGCATTATTGAAGGCCACAGGAAATTGCATTCGGCTTGTTAGCAAAAACAAAAAAGGGAAGAAACCACTGTGGTACTCTGCAGAAGTGGCCAAAATAGTGAAGAACAAGAAGATAGCATTCAATAATTATAAAAAAACTCAGAGTGAAGAGGATAGGCAAACCTATAAGATTAGGCAGAAAGAGGCAAAGCAATTTATAAGAGCTTCCAAAGCACACGCAGAAGAGAAAATAGCTCAGTCAGTAAAAAAGGGGGACAAAACATTTTTTAGATACATAAACGAGAAAAGAAAAGTAAAACAAGGATTAGTTAGATTAAAAACAAAGGAAGGAAGGTATGTAGAAGAGGATAAAAGTCTCGCTGACTGCCTCAATGAATATTTTTGTTCAGTCTTTGCAGAAGAAAAGGAAGGAAAGGGACCTCAGTTAGGAGAGAACACTAAAGAGACATTTACATATGAGTTTACAGAGGAGGAGGTTCTAAAGCAGCTGTCTAAAGTAAAGACAAATAAGTCAATGGGGCCTGATGGGATCCATCCTAAATTATTAAAAGAGCTCAGTGATGTAATAGCAAAACCGTTAACAGATTTATTTAACCAATCCTTGTTAACAGGAGTCGTCCCAGAAGACTGGAAATTAGCAAATGTTGTGCCCATTTACAAGAAGGGTAGTAGGGAGGAATCGGGGAACTATAGGCCAGTTAGTCTTACGTCAGTAGTGGGGAAATTAATGGAAACCATGTTAAAGGAAAGGGTTGTTGAACATCTAAAAACACATAGATTACAGGATCAGAAACAACATGGGTTTACCTCAGGGAGATCATGCCAAACTAATCTTATTGATTTTTTTGATTGGGTAACAAAAATAATAGACACAGGTGGTGCAGTAGACATTGCTTATTTAGATTTCAGTAAGGCTTTTGATACTGTTCCGCATAGAAGGCTTATCAATAAATTGCAATCTTTGAGCTTGGATTCCAATATTGTTGAATGGATTAGGCAGTGGCTGAGTGACAGACAACAGAGGGTTGTGGTAAATGGAGTTTATTCGGCGCAAGGTCTTGTTACCAGTGGGGTACCTCAGGGGTCAGTACTTGGACCCATTCTCTTTAATATTTTTATTAGTGATATTGCAGAAGGTATTAATGGAAAAGTATGTCTTTTTCCTGATGACACAAAAATTTGCAACAGGGTTGACGTTCCTGGAGGGATCAGCCAAATGACAAATGATTTAGGTAAACTAAAAAAAATGGTCGGAGTTGTGGCAATTGAGTTTTAATGTGGATAAGTGCAAGATAATGCACCTGGGACGTAAAAACCCAAGGGCTGAATATAGAATATTTGATACAGTCCTAACCTCAACATCTGAGGAAAGGGATTTAGGGGCATTATTTCAGAGGATCTAAGGGTAAGTAGTCAATGTAATAGAGCAGCAGGAAATGCTAGCAGAATGCTTGGTTGTGTAGGGAGAGGTATTAGCAGTAGGAAAAGGGAAGTGCTCATGCCACTGTACAGAGCACTGGTGAGACCTCACTTGGAGTACTGTGTGCAGTACTGGAGACCGTATCTCCAGAAGGATATAGACATCTTAGAGAGAGTTCAGAGAAGGGCTACTAAAATGGTGTACGGCTTGAAGGAGAAAAGTTACCAAGAAAGGCTTAATGATCTTAACATGTACAGCTTGGAAAAAAGACGAGACAGAGGAGATATGATAGAAACATTTAAATACGTAAAGGGAATCCACAAGGTAGAGGAAGGGAGTATATTTAAAAGGAAACAAAATAGCAAAACAAGAGGACATAGTCTTAGATTAGAGGGGCAAAGGTTTAAAAGTAACATCAGGAAGCATTATTTTACTGAGCGGGTGGTGGATACATGGAACAGTCTTCCAGTAGAAGTGGTAGAGGCCAAAACAGTAATTGAATTTAAGCAAGCATGGGATAGGCATAAGGCTATCCTAAACAAAAGATAAATCCAGGTCAAGTATCCATGTAATTGGGCAGACTAGATGGGCCGAAAGGTTCTTATTTGCCGACATTTTTCTATGTTTCACCATTTAGTTAATAGACCCTTTAGTGTTTTTTAAGGAAAGCCACAGTTTCTTGTAAAATAAGCATTTCACCAATTAAACCATTTACTGATTTTCTGGAAGGAGGTGTTGGTCTCGTTCATTAAACTTTTTTTAGAAATCTGCAAACCTCACCGTTGTGATCCTTACATGACAGCTGTACATGGCATGGGATAGAGAGATTACTAATGTTGCATTCTGTGTTGAGGAGGAGGGGGAGGCGGAATAAAATCATCTTATAGAAGGATAGAGGTAGAGAGATGGCAGCAGAAAACAAGCAAAAGGTGCTCTGTTTTCCAATCAGAATATTACATATAATTATTACATATAGTATAAAAACATATTATTTATCAAGTCAAATGTTTAAAGGGATTCATGATGCGGAAGTAATATAATTTAAGACAGTAAACTCTACACACAAATATTCCTTTGACATGGTTCAAAGTCAAAATTTTCATTAGGTTTGATTGTAGGAATTTAGCGTCAGTTTCTATCATCATTTTATAACACATTTAACCCATTTCATTGACATTCTTATGTACAAACATAAAAACTTTTTAAAAAGCATTCAATGAATCAATTGGACATGAAGGCTATTGAGCAAACTCTTCTCTTCAATCACAGGGGTCAGGACAGAGAGTATTGATGATGAGCTGTATCTGCAGTCATTTAATATAATTCTGTACTTTAAGCCGCCATATGTCTGCAAAATGTACTAAAGTGTTCCAGATTGTATTTTCTATAATGCAAATTTACCTCAGGAAACTCCAGAATATATTGGCTCATGGGTTGTGTTGTAATATTGTTTCATTGTTGCTGTTTGTTACCATAGCAACTGGAATTCAGATAGAAGTAACTGCTGATTGAGATCTGAGAGGTGGATTTTGGAATACTTCTCTTGTCACCCACTGGTTGATAGATCAGCAGGAGAGATAGATTACAGCTTGCCTAATGCCTTACTGAAGTCTGCAGTCAAGGAAATGGTTACATTAATCATTATGTCTGCAGGCGACAATCAGTCTTAGTGCTCATACCATTTTTTTTTTAAATTCTTTTTTTGGGTAGCACTGCCAGCAGTCTGCTGTCATTGTTCTTCAGCAAGTTGAATGGTTACAATTTGGCAAAAGTTCCCAATTGTCTGTATATTTTGTAATATTTGTATACATCTATATCACATAATTCTAACGCTAATTACTCACAGCGGTCGCTAAGTAAGAGTTGGTGCTAACTGATTCCGCTTCTGCCACCCCCCTCCAAATCAAATACGCACCTTTCATCCCGCAGCGAGAACGGCGGCCCGGTCTGGAAAAAAGTCCCCAGGCCAGTGGTGTATTTAGGTTTTGTGCTGCCCTAGGCCTGACTAAACTCGTGCACCCCTAATTTAAATTTGACGCACCCCTTCCTGTCAAGGGCACACCTCTTCCTGGTTAATCCCCACCCTTCCTCTTTAAGCTCCACCTTTTCCTCTTAGAGCTCCGCCTTTCCTCTCTTTATATTAAAAGTGGATACCAAGTGCCTACTTGCATATTTTGTATACCATTTCAAATGTATCTATTGAGATAAAGAAAATTATGAAATGTTTAAATTCAAGTATTTTTACAAAGAACAGCCACGCATGTAAAGTAAACGGGATCACAGCCGCTCTAATTGGTGGAACAATAAAATCCACAGAAACGTGCACTGCATATGAGTGTATCACAGAGCTGCATAGCAATAAAACCCACAGAAATGGGCACTGTGTATGAGCATATCAGAGCTGCAAAGCAATAAAATCCACAGAAATGTGCAGTGTGTATGAGCATATCACAGAACTGCACAGCAATAAAACTCACAGTAATGTGCAGTGTGTATGAGCGTATCCCAGAGCTCCAGGGCAATAAAACTCACAGTAATATGCAGTGTGTATCACAGAATCCACAGCAATAAAACTCCCAGCAATGCAATGTGCGGTGTGTATGAGTGCATCAGAATCCACTGCAATAAAACTCCCAGCAATGCAATGTGTGTGTGTGTGTCAGCGTATCAGAATCCACAGCAATAAAACTCCCAGCAATGCAATGTGCGGTGTGTATGAGTGCATCAGAATCCACTGCAATAAAACTCCCAGCAGTGCAATGTGCGGTGTGTATGAGTGCATCAGAATCCACTGCAATAAAACTCCCAGCAATGCAATGTGTGTTGTGTGTCAGCGTATCAGAATCCACAGCAATAAAACTCCCAGCAATGCAATGTGCGGTGTGTATGAGTGCATCAGAATCCACTGCAATAAAACTCCCAGCAGTGCAATGTGTGGTGTCTATGAGTGCATCAGAATCCACTGCAATAAAACTCCCAGCAAACCGAGTGTATATGAGCACACAGCAATGATTTATTCTATATTTACCGGCCTCTGTCCGCGGTAGGGCTGTGTGCAGAGTCAGCAGGTACTGTGTACAGACTCAGCAGGAGGTCCCTCCAGGCCACGTTAGGATCACGGCTGTGCCTGTGCGTGGAGCCATCTTGTCAGCAGTGGGGTGCCACTGCCAGAGGGTGCACCGTGGCTTTGATTCCCTTCCCGATAGGTGTTCAGTCCAGAATAGAGTGACAGTCCATGTTAACGAAAGGGCGGGCAGCTGCGTGCATGCGTGTCACGTGGTTCAGCCAGTCAGGTGGTACTGAGACTCAGTACCACCTGACTGGCCGGACCGAGTGTGACCTGCACGCAAGCAGCCTCACCAGGAGCCAGGCAGCTCAATGACAAACTTCTATCACTGCAGTGCTGGTTAAGGAAAGGTCCACTTTAAACAGCAGTAAGCAGACAGGGCTTCATATTCTGCTGAAACCCCCCCCCCTTTACCTGCCGTTTACTGTCATCTTCTCTCTCTGGACACAAATCACATCCCCCTCCCCTCTCCTAGAGCTGCTGCGGGGCAGGGGAGGAGCTATGGAGGGAGGAGAGGGGGATTTTTATTCTATTCGATTTTATTCCGTATGCAAACGCCATGCTCCGCTGCTCGTTGTTTGAGAACACAGCTCAAAGCTGACACACAGTGACAGTGGCACCTCCTAGTACCCCCTAATGACACCCCAATAATCACTGGTACCTGGGGCGGCCCGCCCTCCGCCACTCCTCTAAGTACACCACTGCTCTGGTGATATGCTCACACACAAGTTTGGCGAACTGCCAGCAAGTACGGTGCTGTTTGAAGGCAGTGCAAATCCCCATAGAGAAGTAATGGTTAATGTATTCAGAGAACACCAAACAGCAGAGAAATGTCAGTGAAATGCCCTGATGTTCAGTGGTTTCAATCAGCAGGTTTATTCAGGCGAACCCCATAGGTTTCAATGTTAAAAATATTCCCGTTTTTTATGCAATATCTAATAAACCATTTATTATTTTAATCTGCAGTAAAAAGTCTTTATTTATTTATTGATTTTTTTTTGTACCTTTTAGTGATTTTTCAGAATTTTTTGGACTAAATTCCCCCCCTTTTTTTTAATAGCTGTTCTCCTTTTTCTGTAACAGAACTTTTTATTATCAATCATAGGATCTTATATGTAAATTCCAGACATTTTCGTTCAGTAGTTCTTTTGAAAACAGCAGGCCATGGGTTTGCGGTGACAGCATACAGCGGCCGACTCCATGCACTTTGGGTACCCTGCGGTGAATGGTGAATTCACTGCAGGGCTGGGAAATTTTATTCCCTGAAGTGCAGGGAACTACAGAACACCAAAATGTTGGCGTCATTTCGGTGCTCTGTGAGTAACCCAATTAGGCTAGGGACAGATGAGCGCATTTTCTGCAGCCACCGTCAAAATGTACGTCGACGCGTGCGCACGCATTTTTTCACGGAATGCGCTTGAGTGGTCGGACGATGCTCAATTCTGGACGTATTCCATGACGGTGGGGTGAAAAAATAGTAAAAATCAGATGAATCTAATCACTTGAAAAATGAAAAAATAAGGGCAAGGGTTATAAAAAGCCATTTTGGGGATGGTGGCGTTTTTCAAAGATGGATCCTGCACACGTCTTTGTGTTTGGTGTGATGGGGTACCTGTACCTAAAGAGGAAGAGAAAGCGGCGAACCTGGGTTCATGAAATCAACGCTGCCAGACCCACGCATGGACACTTCGTGACGCTGTACAGGCCACTGCGAGAGAGGGACCCCGTGAAGTTCTTCAACTACATGCGGATGTCCATCGCCTCCTTTGATGAACTGTTGTCGCGGGTACGGGAGCCACTGACCAAGAGGGACACCAACATGCGGCCCGCCATACCACCGGAGGAGATGATAGTCATCACTTTGAGGTACGTACTGTCACACACCTGCATACATGACATCGCTGCCAGTCACCTGACATGAGTGCATCATGTCTGTAGTCACATGCCCACTGTTACATGCACACACACACACACACACACACGGGCATCACATCACACGTACATAATCATAAATGACTCCGACAACAATGTTGATAAATAATACTATAATATGAAAAGAAACTGTAATATATTATGGACATATATTACAACTCGTAAACTGAAGGTCAGTATATATACAAAATCAAAACAATAACACATAACAAACAAATAATAAAACATATTTAGGTCATGTATCAAAGTTGCTGATACCGCGGAGCATCTGGGTCATGAGGGCCGGTGGTGTGGCTCCAGCTGGACCCCGACTCCGTGTGTGGCCTGGCTCCAGGGGGCATGGCTGGGTGGGTGGACAGCACCTCACTGGAGACGGAAGATCCACTGGCGGATTGTGGCACAGCATGGTAGGCGGCTGCGTGATGGGGACGTGAAAGGATGTCCTCCAATATTGCGAGAGATCTGTGGCGATACTCCATTTTCTCCGCCTCGCTCATCCTGTTCAGGAGGAGCGTACATGCATTGGAGAACGACATGTCCACGGAGTCCGCAAGCATGCAGCGTTGGTGTGCATGGGTGGTCTGTGCCTCCATGAACGTGACCATGGCCTGCTCCAGGTCTGCAGCCTGTGCCCTTCTCTTCTGGCCAGGTCTGGTGCTGACCGTTGTCGCGGTACCTGCCACCTGTGGTGTCGCCAAATCCTCCTCCATCTGCGACTCAGCACCACCCTGGTTCTCCTCCTCCTGGCAGCTGGCAGAATCTCCTGGCACCATTTGTTGTGCCTGGGTGCCGGAGGTCGATGGCTGGTCCATGCTGCTGACAGACCTGCGCGGCTCCTGGGTCCTGCGGAGGAACGATAGCTGCTCTGCATAAATGTAGCCACAGACCTTTTTTGCACCAGCTCCAGAGCGCGCAGCCATGGCCTGCTTCTTCTGGACGCGCATGTAGTTGTCGCGTACTGTGCGCCATTTGTTCATCGCCTCTTGTGCTGAAAAACATGATGAGAGTGACATTAGCTTGTGTTCATGGTATGTGATCATATTCAAACAGTTTTGTTTTGTCTTCTAGGTATCTCGGTAGTGGGTGCAGTTTGAAGGATCTGCATTATAGCTTCCGCGTTGGCAGATCAACAGCTGGTGAGATCGTCCGCAAGGTGTGCCAAACCATATGGGAGACCATGAAGGGCGAATGTTTGCCAAGACCGACACATACGGCATGTCTGGAAATTGCAGCAGGATTCTGGGAGAGAGCCAACTTTCCAAACTGCCTGGGAGCCGTGGATGGCAAACATGTCCGCATAGTGAAGCCACCGCACAGTGGCTCACTGTATCAGAATTATAAACATTACTTTTCTATAGGCCTACTGGCGGTGTCAGATGCCAACTATAGTTTCGTGTATGTGGATGTCGGTTCATACGGCAAAGACTCTGACTCCACACTGTTCAGGAACTCCACACTGTGGAATGAAATTGAGAGTGGGACCCTGAACATCCCCAGACCCGCACCATTGCCTGGCAGTGACGTGGCAGTCCCCTATGCCTTCGTGGGTGACGAAGCATTCGGCCTATCCACACACCTCCTACGGCCCTACTCTGGGACACACCTGACTGTGAAGAAGCGGGTGTTTAATTATAGGCTGTCGCGGGCGAGACGGTATGTGGAGTGTACCTTTGGCATACTGACCAACAAGTGGAGGATTCTACATAGACCGCTGGATGTGAATGTGGACTTCTGTGTGGACATAGTGAAATGCTGTTGCATTCTACATAATTATGTGCGGGCCAGGGATGGTTTTAATTTTGACGATACCCTCACAGTTGTCGGTCTTGAGGATGATGTGAACTATGACATCATAGCTGTGAATAGATACAGCAACAGGTATCGCGATGCTCTATCTAATTATTTCATCAGTGATGCAGGTGAGGTGCCCTGGCAGCTGGGGAGCATTTGAGTTTCACATCAATGATTTCATTTGTTTGTTTATTATCATTTTTGTGATTTACATTTATGGGATTATGAATTAAATAATATTATACTCACTCTGTATGTGCTGCTCCTTCTCGGACCAGGTATCGTACTCCGGGTACACCTGACGGGACACCTCGACCCATGCGCTCGCCTTCCTCCCCTTGTCCTCTTATAACGCTCGCAGGCCGTATCCCAGATCCCTGGATGCTCCCCCACAGCGCTTATCAGCCTCTCCACGTCCATCTCTGGTCCAGCAGCCATGTTCAACGGTCGCAGGTACACTCCAACGAACTGCAGGAAACTTTGGCAGTTTGGACGTGATGTACGCCGCACACTAGCAGCGTCTGACGTCTCCTAATCACGCACACACGCTGCCATGCGGCCGCCGCGCACTTTGTACGTCAGTAGCAGCGGTTTCACGTTCTGATAAAAATGCGTTCATTTGCTGGTTGCGTGGTGTCGGCGCACTTTCGTACGCACGTACTGCGTATATTGGCCGTCATTGGCCGTTATGTGCTGCTACTGCCGCCGTGATTTAGTGCGTCTGCACGCGCGTTCCGACTGCCCCACTCTGACCCTAGCCTTAGTGGTGAGGTTTTTTGTTGCCCCCTGGAAAGTGAAAGCCTAGGCCTTGCCTACCCAGGACATACTTGAAAATTAGTGACATCTCAATGTTTCCTTCCTGGTAAAATAGTTTGCAAAAGTAAAAAAAAAAAAAAAAAAAATTTTTTTTTTTTTTTTTTAGGGGTGGGGCCACCCAGCGGGCCGCCGCCCCCTGGAAAGTGCCGCCCTAGGCCTGGGCCTTGTTGGCCTAGGCCAAGATACACCAGTGCCCCAGGCTCCCTCTGCGATCACTCCGCCGACTTGCAGGAGCTCACGAGAGGCGAGATGCTGCCAGTCATGTGACCAGGCAGCAGAAGACTCCATGGAGTCCTTTGAACTCCATGGAGGGGATGCTCACGACGGCGCTTTATTGCTGCCCCGAGCATCCTGGAGCCTAGCGGCCACTACAGGGCAGGCTGCTGAACTCAGCGCCTGCCCTGTAATCTACAGGTAAAACGGGGATGCTAAGGGTAGATTAGCGAATGCTAATTTTTTTCCCTTAGTGTCCCCGTTTTAGCTGTAGGGAGGTGATAAGGACCTTTGCGTGTACCCATCCTTAAGCTTCGGCCAAGGGCTGGAGAAAAGCAGGAAGACTGCTAGTGGGAGAACGAGGGACCATCAAGGAAGCGGCATTAACAGATGTGATCCAGTCGGGGTATGGAGATCAGTTACAGCATGTAAAAAGGAAAAACCTCGTTTTATCTCCTGTTTCCATTTTTTGGATTTTTCCCAATGATGCAACATTTACCAAAATCTGTGCAAAGCTTTTCTTTACTGCTCTGGTTTATTTAATCTACAGTATTTAACAGTTAACCCTTCCCATGCAGCGGACGCACTCAGCGCATCCTGCCGCATGGCCACTTCGCTGTGGACGACGCACTCAGTGCGTCCTCCCTTTGCAACGGCGATCGGCCGGGATTGCGGCGGCCCCCCAGTGCGGGCTGACATCCTCAATGTCAGCCCAGCCTCCGGGACCCCGGTGGGCACGATATACGTCATCGCTCCTGGGCGATGACGTCTATTTCAGGCACCCCCCCGCCATTGCAGGGAAGGTGCCTGAAGGGGAGGGGGGGAGGTCCTTCGGACCTCTCCCCCTCACCATCCGTGCAGGCCAGCGATTAAAGGCAGGCACCACTTGGAAGGGCACAGCCTGCCCTTCCAAGCGGCGGCTGTCTTTAACCCCTAGGGGGCTGGATCGCGATATGGCGCTAACATGCGCCGTTTCGCGTTCCCCTCCCGGAGCTGCCCGACATCTTGGATGTCGGCCAAGCTTCCGGAATATCCCCCTAACGACTGGCGTCATCGCGCATAGCGCGATGGTGCCAGTTCCACAATTAACCCCTTGCTGCCACCTGTGGTGAAGATAGGGGTTCCAATGAACTCCCGATCCGTGACAGCTAGGGGTTAATGTCAAAGCATGGCCTTTCCAATGATACCAAACTTGACCATGTACAGTGTAACAAAAATTTTTTTAAAATAAAATTAAAAAAATTAAAATGTAACCCTTTCGCTGCTGAGGCTTTTCCCGCCTCTGTGCTGAGGTCATTTTTACCGGTTTTGCTCATCATGTTTAAACGTGTTTTGAAGGCTTATTTTAGTATATGACCCAGACATATTACATATCGTTCTTTCCGTCAGACTCGGCAGATTCAGAATATGTCATTATTATATGTATACGTCATGACCAGTCTGTATATTATAACAAAAAATGCAATAAAATATGATTTTTCAATAATTTACAATGTGTAAAGTGTTTTTTTTTCACATTTTAACATGCGAGCAATTGCGGTTATATTTTGTATGGGGTGCGCTTGTTAAAAAAATTAGAGATGGGGTCTCGTTACATTTTGTTTTGGGGAAAATTACACGATTTTTTAACAAACGCACCGCATACAAAAATCGTTAGTGCAGCATCATTGTTCACATTATAATTGAAATGGGAACAATATTGCTGCATTAACAAACCAAAAAAAAGAAAAAAAACTTGTTTATTTTTTTTTATAATTTTTTTTAAAATATTTTTTTATTTTTATTTTTAATTTTTTTTTTTTTTACAAACTTTTTCACTTTTGTGTTTGGTATTGTTGGAACGGCCATGCTCTGGCCGATCCAACAATACCAAACTTTAACCCCTAGCTGCCACGGATCGGGAGATAGGGAGTTCATTGGAACCCCCTATCTCCACCATTGGTGGCAGCTAGGGGTTAACTCCAGGACTGGCGTCATCGTGCTATGCACGATGACGCCAGTCCTCAGGGGGAGTTCCCGGAAGCTTGGCCGACATCCAAGATGTCGGCCAGCTCCGGGAAAGGATCACGAACTGGCGCTTTTCAGCGCCGATTCGTGATCCGGCTCCCCAGGGGTTAATGCCAGGTACCATTTGGAAGGGCAGGCTGTGCCCTTCCAAATGGTGCCTGGGTTAACCCCCGCAATGCCGCCGATCGGGAGGGAGAGAGGTCCGAAGGACCTCCCCCCTCCCTTTCAGGCGCCTCCTCTGCACATGCGGGGGGGCGCCTGAATTAGGTGTCATCGCGCTGCCGCGATGACACCTAATTAGCCCGGCGGCGGTTCCGGATGCTGGGCTGACATCGAGGATGTCAGCCCGCACCGGGGGGGCCAGAGATCGGCTGGAACCCGGCCGAACGCTGACCCCAAAGGCTGGACGCGCTCAGCGCGTCCACCGCATGGAACGTGACATGCGGTTGGACGCGCTGAGCGCGTCCGCTGCAGCGAAGTGGTTAAAAAAAAAAAAAAAAATTGTTTTTGTTTTGTTTTATTAATGCAGCAATATTGTTCCCATTTCAATTATAATGTGAACAATGATGCTGCATTAATGATTTTTTCTATGGGGGGCGTTTGCTAAAAAACACGTAATTTTTCCCAAAAAAAGTAACGATTCCCCGTTTTTAATTTTTTTAACAAGCGCAACCCATAGAAAATATAACCACAAACGCTCGCATGTTAAAATGTGAGAGAAAAAACAGTTTACACGTTGTAAATTATTGAAAATTCAAATTTTATTGCATTTATGTTATAATATACGGACAGGACATAACGTATACATATAATAATGATATATTATGAATCTGCCGAGTCTCCCGGAAAGAACGATATATAATATGTCTGGGTCATATAATAAAATGTGACTTCAAATCGTGTTTAAACATGATGAGCGAAACCGGTAAAAATGTGGTGTGAAAAGGCTCAGCAGCGAAAGGGTTAATGAGGTGGAAAAGGGAATATTTAGATAAGGCGGCAGGAGGCTGTTGTTCTTGAGGCTGAGATAAGAAATGGCAGCTGAATGAGATAAGGAGACATACTTGACCACTGAATCACTTTCACCCTGTTCTTCAGAAATGCAACAGTGGCCTTAGATGTGTGTTTTGGATCATTGTCAAGTTGGAAAAGTTTACCACGGCCAAGGGAACGGAGAGATGGTAGCATCTTCCCTTTCGATATAGAGCAGAACATCTGTGAATTCATGATACCATCAATGAAGTGCAGCTCCCCGACACAGCACTCATGCAGCTCCACAGAAGGACACGGCCACCACTATGTTTCACTGTAGGCACCATGCATTTTCATTGTACATCTCACCTTTGCAACGCCATACAGTTTTGAAGCTATCAGTTCCAAAAACATTTATCTCGATCTTATCTCTCCAGGGTACAGAGTCCCAGTAGTCTTCTTCTTTTTCAACACGGGTCCTAGCAAATTCTAGGTGGGCTTTTTTGTGCATGGGCTTTAGGAGAGGCTTCCTTCGTGGACAACATCCATGCGTGCCATTCCTCTGCAGTGTGTGTCATATTGTGTCACACAGGGTTATTCAGACAAATGATTGCACAAAGTGCAGGGAAGTTACCTATTAATACAATAATTTTATTAACAAAATAAGCACTGAAGACATAGGAAGGTGGAAAAGTATATAGGGTACCTATAGAGGCACCTCATAGGAGTCCACACTGGCGAAGACACATATAGAGAGGTGAGGTTGTATAAAAGAGATTGCTGAATAAGGCTGGGGTCAGACCAGAGCACTTTTAACGTGCGTTCTGGCGCACATAATTACGGCCGCACTAGCAGCAGATGACGGGCAATGACGGCCAATATACGATGTACGGCCGCACAAAAGTCCGGCCGTGCAACGCAAGTGGAATTTGAACGCATTTTTCTGAGAACGCTGAACCGCTAGTACTGACGTACTGAGTGCGCAGCTGCGGCATAGCGGCGTGTGTGCGTGATTAGGAGATGTCAGACACTGCTAATGTCCAGCCTACATAACGTCCAGACGCAAAAAGAGTTTTATTTACGATCCGTACAAAATCACGACCGACAAAGCGCGTCGTCTGACCGTTTTTGCGCATTCCGTGAAAAAATACGTCAATGCGTTCGGACGCACTTTTTGACGTTCACGGGGAAAAATGCTTTCGTCTAACCCTAGCCTAATACCTCGGCGGTTCACGCCACCTACATACATTATTCAGAGAAAGGTGAAATCCAGGAGAATTGGCAGTAAAAGAGAACAATCTAGACCAAATAGCCGATTTGGAAAGTAAGATAAATGGTAGAATTTTTCTGGTTTGGCTATTTTGACCTAGAATTTTCACTTCTCCAATCATTAACCTTTCTTTGAATAGACCTGAGGCTAGGGTCAGACGAACGCATTTTTCGCGTTGTCCGTGAAAAAGTGCGTTCGAACGAATGGACGCATTTTTTCACAGAATACGCGATAGCGGTCATACGATACGCATTTTCGTCCGTGATTTTGTACGGATCATCAATAAAACCCTTTTTGCGTCTGGACGTTATGTTGGCTGGACATTAGCAGCGTCTGACGTCTCCTAATCACTCACACACGCCGCTAGCGGACGCAGCGCACTCTGTACGTCAGTACTAGCGGTATCACGTTCTCGAAAAATTTGTTTGTTTGCCGCTTGTGTTGCGCGGCCGGACTTTCATGCGGCCGTACTTCGTATATTGCCCGTCATTGGCCGTCATTTGCTGCTATTACGGCCGTGATAAAGTGCGGCTGCATGCGCGTTCGCACTGCGTTTGTCTGACCCTAGCCTAATCGGAAACAATCACCCCCATTTGGCTTTCTACTCCTTTAGGCTAGGGTCAAACGAAAGCATTTTTACACGCGAACGTAAAAAAGTGCGTCCGAACGCATTGACGTATTTTTTCATGGAATTCGCGAAAACGGTCATACGATGCGCATGTTCGTGCGTGATTTTTTACGGATCCAAACCAGGAAGCTTTGGGTGTCTGGACGTTATGTTGGCCGGACACGAGCAGGGTCTGACGTCTCCAAATCACACACACACACCGCTAGCGGACGCAGCGCACTCTGTACGTCAGTACTAGCGGTTCTGCGTTCTCGAAAAAATGCGTTCATTTTCCACTTGCGTTGCGCGGCCGGACTTTCGTGCGACCGTACTTCGTATATTGGCCGTCATTGCCCATCATTTGCTGCTAGTGCGGCCGTAATTAAGTGCGCCAGAACGCACGTTAAAAGTGCGCTGGTCTGACCCCAGCCTTAGCTAACTGCAGTGAACTTGCATGGTGATTTTCTTCAACTCTTTTCATCAGAAGATGCTCCTGTTGAGGTGTTATCGTCCGTGGATCGCTTGGACGTCTCTGTGAGACGGTTGCTGCCCACCTAGTATACATTTTGCTACAGTATTCTGACTGATAAGTAAAGTTTTGCTGATCTTCTTGTAGCTTCGCCGTTCTTGTGTAAAGAAAGTATTTTCTTTCTCAGGCCTTGTGCCATTTCTCTTCCATGTGATGCCATTGCTGACAGCATGAAATGGGAAGGGGTTTTCTTTGTTAAGTAACAACCTTTTATAATCACCTGTCTTCCGGACACCTATTTAACCCTTTCGCTGCTGAGCCATTTCACACCTCTGTGCTGAGGTCATTTTTACCGGTTTCGCTCATCATGTTTAACTGCGTTTTGAAGCCTTATTTTAATATATGACCCAGACATATTATATATCGTTCTTTCCGGCAGACTCGGCAGATTCATAATATGTCATTATTATATGTATACGTCATGTCCTGTCTGTATATTATAACAAAAAATGCAATAAAATTAGAATTTTCAATAATTTACAATGTGTAAAGTGGTTTTTTTTCACATTTTAACATGCAATCGTTTGCGGTTATATTTTCTATGGGGTGAGCTTGTTAAAAAAATTAGAAATGGGGTCTCGTTACATTTTTTTTGGGGGAAAATTAAGGCTAGGGTCAGACGAACGCATTTTCGCGTTGTCTGTGAAAAAGTGCGTTCGAACGAATGGATGCATTTTTTCCCGGAGTACGCGATAGCGGTCATACGATGCGCATTTGCATCCGTGATTTTGTACGGATCATCAATAAAACACTTTGTGCATCTGGACGTTATGTTGGCCGGACATTAGCAGCGTCTGACGTCTCCAAATCACACACACACGCCGCTAGCGGGCGCAGCGCACTCTGTACGTCAGTACTAGCAGTTTAACGTTCTCGAAAAAATGCGTTCGTTTTCCACTTGCGTTGCGCAGCCGGACTTTCGTGCGACCGTACTTCGTATATTGGCCGTCATTGCCCGTCATTTGCTGCTAGTGCGGCCGTGATTAAGTGCGCCTGCACGCGCGTTCGCACTGCGCTCGTCTGACCCTAGCCTTAGCTATTTTTAACAAACGCACCGCATACAAAAATCGGTAATGCTGCATCATTGTTCACATTATAATTGAAATGGGAACAATATTACTGCATTAACAAAACCAAAAACAAATATTTTTTTTTACAATTTTTTTTAAAATATATATATATTTTTTTATTTTAATTTTTTTTAAAAACTTTTTACATGGTCAAGTTTGGTATCGTTGGAAAGGCCATGCTCTGGCCGATCCAATGATATCAAACATGAACCCCTAGCTGCTACTGATCGGGAGATAGGGGGTTCATTGGAACCCCTATCTCCACCATTGCTGGCAGCTAGGGGTTAACTCCACGATGACGCCAGTCCTCAGGGGGAGTTCCTGGAGGCTTGGCCGACATCCAGGATGTCGGCCAGCTCCAGGAGAGAATCACGATTTGGCGCTTTTCAGCGTCGAATCGTGATCCGGCTCCCCAGGGGTTAATTTCAGCCACCATTTGGAAGGGCAGGCTGTGCCCTTCCAAACGGTGCCTGGATTAATCTTGTGCCCCCTGGCGATCGGGAGGAAGAGAGGTCCGAAGGACCTCCCCCCTCCCTTTTAGGCGCCTCCTCCGCACATGCGGGGGGCGCCTGAATTAGATGTCATCGCGCCGCCGTGATGATATCTAATTGCTCCGCCGGGGTCCCGGAGTGCTGGGCTGACATCCAAGATGTCAGCCCGCACCGGGGGGCACAGAAATCCGCCGGAATCCGGCGGATTGCCGCCTTCTGTGCATGGACGCACTCAGCGCGTCCATAGCACAGAACAACCACTTGGCTGGACGCGCTGAGCGCGTCCATAGCAGCCAAGTGGTTGATGAATAATTACACTCACCTGTAGTTGAATTCTTGTTAATTAGGATTTTGTTGTCTAATATTTAGCTTTGTTCCTACGACTTTTATTGGGGTGAATTCATTTTTGCAACAAGGTGAATTGTTGCAGGTGAATGAATTTGTTGGATAAAATACTTTTTTGTGTGTGTGCAAATGAACAAATATTGGCTTAGTCGCAATCAATGGCTTGATTTGTGGGAGTATTTTGTAGTATAGTGTCCCACAGAAAATGTTGATTCTGCAAGGAAAGTAAAGGTTTTCTGACAAATTTGTTGGGGTACTCATTTATGCTGAGCACTGTATATACTTCTATAGTGACTCCACCCAAGGTTTGCTTCTGCTTTCTAACACGTTTCTATTTCAGTGCTCTGAGTCACAATCAGTCACACTGAGGGAGAGTTATGAAAGATTCTCTGTTATTCTATTCTGTTTTCTTCTTGGAATATTCTGACGTCTATTGATGTGATTTTTCACAGCTGGTGGCGGCTTCTTGTTTCCATACATTTGTGTCATTTATGTGTTTTATTCAGTTTCTACCTGGCTCTGTGAATTTAACAATTACACCGCCTCTGTTCCCATCAGATAACTGGTGAGATTTCTTTCATTCTTTCACGTCTCCCTCTACCTGGTGGTTTATAGTTGTAAATGTTCCGTGGAGTATTTAAGTAGCTTACGCCGCGTTAGATTGTCTGACTGCAAATGTCATGCTGAAATTTCAAATATTCAATCATAATTTGCACAGCTGTGAGAAAACCCCTCCAAATAATATAAACATTTTTTGATTGCATATAATTATTTAATACATTATGAATCATAAATAATTATTTATAACGCACCAACCTATTCTCCCTCCAGCTGGGTAGGAAACTAACCAGCAAGTTTGACACAGAGAACAATAGGAAAAGAAGACTCTGCTCGAGAGTGTACGGAGAGGAGAGGGTAAATAGCACAGTATTGCAAATAATGGACTGCATGGAGGCTGTGTGATCACTATGAGATAAATTTGGCAAAATAAATAAAAAATTCCCCAAGATTTGTAGTTTTGGCTGTGAGCTCTGCCTAAATCAGGAAAATGCTCAATATACATGACAGGGCAAAATTAACACAGGGGCTGTTGGAGCTGCAGTTATATACCAACCCATGCACCAATATAGGCCCAGTAAACAGACTGCTAATATGGCACCAAGTGACTGAAACCAAGAGAGCAATAGGATAAAGATACAAAAAGAACAAAAAAGTTGGAGCAGAGGCATATGAAGGCGAGAAAGATGGGCAGCACAAATAACGTTTATGAGATTACTGAGAATGGGCAATAGCATAAGACGCCTGCCCTATGGTGGGTCCCTGCTCAGACCTCAGAGTTTTAGCTCGATGGTGCCATTACAGAGAAGACTATAGCAGTCAGACTGCTATCACCAAACAACGGTGGCCAGAACTGAAATACTGAAATGCCAAGTAAGCCTCCTCTATAGCGCCACTCCCCCTTCTAATGTTTATTTTGCCCTCATGGCCTCTTTAGGGAGGGCATAGCTGATTCCTCCCTAGGGAGATGGGGAAGAGGCCCACTAAATCTTCTCCTCCAGGCCCATGAATCCATTTCTTAAGCCAGGGATGTCCAAACTCAGGCCCCCCAGATGTTCCTGAACAACAACTCCCAGAAATCTCTGACTGCATTAGATGGACGGAGAAGCATGAGAGTTTTAATTCATGGACATCTGGGGGGCCGGAGTTTGGACATCCCTGTCTTAAGCACAGCCAAAGAAGGGAATAGAGTTGAAGGTCACATCAAGTGGCAGCAGTACAGACACAGCATGACAAGGCAAGGTAAACAGATGTCAAAGAGAGGAATGAGGGAGAGGTGTAATAAGAGCAGGAACAGAGACAGAATCTGACGGAACTGGGAAAGATGCAGAGTCGTGAGTTGAGGACAGTATCTAGAACACACAGTCGAATGAGAAAATGAAAATCATGTCAGACTAACCTAATTACGTTCTATCAGGAAGTAAGTAGAAGTATAGATCAGGGGGGCGCAGTGGATGTGATAGTGTCAGTATAGATCAGGGGGTTGCAGTGGATGTGATTTACTTGGATTTTGCCAAAGCTTTCGACACAGATCCACACAAAAGTTACTATTTAAATTAAGAAAAACTGGTCTAGATCAAAATACTTGTTCTTGGTTAGGTAACTGGCTAAAAGATAGGGTACAGAGAGTGGTCATAAATGGTACATTTTCAAGATGGACATCAGTGGTAAGTGGTGTCCCTCAGGGGTCTGTTATAGGACCAATTCTATTCAATTTATTTATAAATGACATTGAGATAGGCATTGAAAGTCATGTATCAGTGTTTACAGATGACACAAAACTAGGAAAAGTAATACAATGTGAGCAGGATATTACTTCGCTGCAGAGGGATTTAGATAGATTGGGGGACTGGGCACTTAAATGGCAGATGACATTTAAAGTAGATAAATGCAAAGTTATGCCCTCTTGGAGTGAAAAACACAAGCAACTTATACCCTAAATGGTACGGAGTTAGGGAAATCCAAGCAGGAGAAGGATTTGGGAATAATCATAGACTTCAAACTAAGTAACAATGTGCAATGTCAAACAGCAGCCGCCAAGCCTAGCAAGGTATTGGCATGCATTAAAAGGGGAGTTCACTCTCGGGATGAAAACATCATTTTGCCTCCGTATAAATAAATGGTAAGACCGCACTGTGACAGAACACGATGTTGTTGTGAGACTTGGAGGGGGCTGTGCGCTATCCTCCTGCCTACAGACTATGGTCCGTGAAAGAGACTATTGGGGGAACTAGTGGACCTTTTAAATATATCTTGTTTTCACTATTTTATATATCTGCCAGTTAACTAAAGATTTGTGTTGTCTGTGTGTTATTTCCTTGTGTAGTCTCTTGTTGTGTATTTTACGTACATTCCCTCAATTATATAACCCTTCCCTGTATAGTGTAGATCTCTGTATTAGTATCTGCTCTCGCTATTGTGTAAGAAATTCCTTTTGTTTACCCTGCTTTCTCCTTCCCCCATTCTCCCTTGTTTGAAGGTCCTGTGTAGTTATCTGATCTGTGCAGCTATCTGCTTGATTGTATACAAATGTGTTGGTGGTTGAGTGTATCTCTGTGCATGTGTAATAAACAGTCAGTTCTATTCTGACCAAGCTTGAAGTTACGACTCATGATTTGGGATACCAGGAATCTTCTGCCTGCTGTGCCAAGGAAAAGCTCCAGGTCTACAGCTTCGGCTTATTTCTGGGGGTGCTAGCCAGGCTCTCTACATACACTGGGCCTTAAGCTGCGGCTAAGGTACTAGAGAAAGGTGTGAGAGTCACGAGGAGAAACTGGGTGTCAAGCGAGGTTGCGGCATTTGGCAGATGTGACCCTGTCCGGGCACAGAGATCTGTTATACGCACCTTGAATATGCCGTGCAATTATGGGCACCTGTCTTAAGAAAGGATATTATAGTGCTAGAAAAAGTGCAGAGACGGGCAACTAAATTAATAAGGGCAATGGAAGGGTTAAGTTAAGAGGAAAGACTAACAAGCTTAAACCTGTTTAGTTTAGAGAAACTGCGCCTTAGAGGGGATCTGATAACCTTATATAAATATATACGGGTCATTATAAACCATTGTCTGGAAACCTATTCATTAACAGGACTATACACAGGACACGAGGTCACCCATTTAGACTGGACGAAAGGAAATTCAGCCTAAAGCATAGGAAGGGTTATTTTACGGTGAGAACAATAAAGCTGCGGAATTCTCTGCCTGTTCGAGGTGGTTGGGTCAGAGACTGTACAGACTTTTAAAAAACGACTGGATGACTTCCTGCAGACACAGAATTTTAAGGGTTATAATATTTAATATGTGGGTAAAAGCTTCTTGATCCAAGGAGAAATCTGACTGCCATTCTGGGGTCAAGAAGGATTTTGTTCCCAGTGTGTTGCATTTCAGACAGTTTTTTTTCCTTATTTTGGATCAACAGCAGTAGGTGATGTTTGAGATGCTGAACCCGATGGACGCATGTCTTTTTTCAGCCTATGTAACTATGTATCTATGAAACTTGTCATTTAAATATGAATGGTATAGGTCTCACTCAGAATCCTGAAACAGGTGTTGTTTTTCTGATATAAGCAATACAGACTGAACCTGGCTGCATCACCTGTAGTATCAAACCCCTATGACTGCTCAATGCTAGCTTTGATGCCCAATTTATGCAGATGTCATGTTGCAAGATGATGGAGATACTTTGACACTAGTTCTGAGGCTCTAGATGAACAGAATGCAGTGTAGAGAATGCCCATATCACTAGGTCAATTAAGGGCACAAACCACAAGTAGATTGGGCAGCTGGTGGTTATGACAGATGATAGTAGAAAGGGGGAGTGACATGCGCCCACCTACTGAGACATTAACCTCAATTTACACTATACAATGCAGTGAGACATTTGGATGGGCCGTGACATCTGATTGCTCAGAGTTTGAGGGTGTGTGTGGCTAAATATCAAAGCGTTTCTTTGTCTCCTTATATACTGTTTTACTTTAATTTTTGTAACAGTTGTGAGTTAAATGGGGTTACCAACACAATTAATCTAAATTAATTAGAAAAAACATTTTTTCATTGCGTACTCTAATATGAGCTTATTTTACTGTTATATATTACTAGTACATACACTATATTGCCAAATGTATTCGCTCACCTTCCTTGACTCGCATATGTATGGGTGAGCAAATACTTTTGGCAATATACTGTAGTGTATGAGACAAGTCCTCAAAATTGGCATTTCAGCAGCCTGCTCCTATACATATACTTCACTTCCAACCTCGCCCTGAATCCAACAGCAAGCCATACTCACTCCAATCTCTCTCTCTGTATCCAGCCAGAAAGGTATTCTTCAATCAACACAATTTTTGCTCTATTGTTACTGCTGCTAGTTTATTTTATTTTCACCTCCTTTTTTGATAATTTAATTCTGTGCTTATTCTCAGTCTGTTCTGCTCCTCCTTGTTGTAAATTCTTTGACCATCGCTCTAAACTCTGTATTTCTGATTCACAGCCACACTTTACTTCCATCCTCCCCTCTGCTGTCCCACCTACCCGTCCCATCCACCCCCCCCACCCAGCCCCTATTCTAATTATATAAGCTCCTTTTTCCAGCTGCTTCACTTCTCTTTCGGTTTAATGTTATCATGCCCAAACTCTTAGTTTGTCATCATGCAGTGTCTGCTATACTCTTGGGTAATTATCTCACACTCCCCCTTCTCCCTTTTGTTTTGCTTGCCTTAGTCCCTTAGATTGTAAACTCATGGTATGTCTGGCTGAGCACTTGTATAATGTAGGGATGCATAGAAATTTCGGCCACCAATAATTATCGGCCAAAAATGGTGTTTTCGGTTTCAGCCGAAATGGAAATTTCAGCCGAAAAAAATCAGTCGAAAATTTCCCTTTCAAAATAGGGCCTGGAGGCCCAGCCGAGCCGGGGGCTCGCCTGAGCCTGGAGGCAGACCGAGCTGCCTGCTTGGCCGGCATCCAGGCTTTGGCGAGCCCCTGGCTTGGCCTGAGCCTAGAGGCCCAGCAGAGCCTGGGGGGCTCACCTGAGTCTAAAGGCTGGCCGAGCAGGGGGCTTGGGTGGGCCTCCAGGCCCAGGCGACGGATTTTGTTGGGGGGATGGAGAGCACATACTCACCTACATCGGCCTCGAGTGTTCCACTGGTTGCACATACTCACCTACATCGGCATCCACCGGTGGCAGTCATCCTGCATCCAGTGTCCTCTCTCCATTGGTCGCCGGTATGACGTCATGGAAGCCTTTGACCCTGGGTCAAAGGATTTTGTGACGTCATCCCGGCGACCGACACAGAGAGTGGGCACTGGATGCAGGATGACTGCCACCGCTGGATGCCGATGTAGGTGAGTATGTGCAACCGGTGGAGGACTTGGGGCCGATGTAGGTGAGTATGTGTAGGCAACATACTCACCTACATCGGCCCTGAGCTCCAGCGGTGACACTCTTCCGACTGTCGCAGGCTGCTCGGCCGGCCTCTAGGCTCAGGCGAGCCCCGGCTCGGCTGGACCTTCAAGGCCCAGCTGAGCTGGGGGCTCGCCTGAGCCTGGAGGATGGCCGAGCAGCCTGCAACAGCCGGAGGAGTGTCACTGCTGGAGCTCAGGGCCGATGTAGGAGGATGTAAGTGAGTATGTGTATGCAACATACTCACCTACATCCTCGTACTTCGGACCTGAGCTCCAGCAGTGAAGGTCCTCCGGCTGTCGCAGGCTGCTCGGCCATGCTCAGGCGAGTGCCCAGTGGAGGACTCGGGGCCGATGTAGGTGAGTATGTGTAGGCAACATACTCACCTACATCAGCCCTGAGCTCCAGCCGTGACACTCCTCCGTCTGTCGCAGGCTGCTCGTCCGGACTCTAGGCTCAGGCAAGCCCTGGCTCGGCTGGGCCTTGAAGGCCCAGCCGAGCCGGGGGCTTGCCTGAGCCTGGAGGACTGCCGAGCAGCCTGCGACAGCCAGAAGACTGTCACCGCTGGAGCTCAGGACAGAAGTAGGAGGATGTAGGTGAGTATGTAAGGTGCAACCAATCAGCCATGCTAACCTGGGCCTGGAGGCCCGGCCGAGCAAGCTGCTCGGCCGGCCTCCAGGCTCAGGTGAGCCCCCGGCTCGGCTGGGCCCACCCAGGCCCAGGTTCTCATGTTTTATTTTCGGTATCGGTTTTCATCTGAACCGATCCCGAATTTTCGGTTTCGGTATCGGCTGGAAATTTCCGTTTCAGTGCATCCCTAGTATAAAGAGCTGCATTAGCAGGACAATTATCCTATGGGCAGGGCCGTCTGTTCCTTATGTTTTATTATTTATTATGTCACCTGTTTTTGCTTCCCCATTGTAAAGCATTACGGAATCTGTATAAGTACTTGTAACTGTAACTGTAACATATATTACACACACCTATCCAAAAGGCAACTGGGTGGGGCTATTAAAAATACTGTGATGTGGATTTAAGTTTTATTTTAATTATAAAGTGTATGTAATAACCCCTGTATTCACAAATCCCGTGCTATTGAGTGTGGGTGAATAGATGACACAGGAAGAAGAGTTATTCTGAGTTAATTACACACAAAGTGAGTCTTCAAAGCGGAGCTGATTGTTCCTGGAGTCCAGCTTCTCCCAGTAATCAGGTAAACACTCATTCTAAACAAGAACTTGCTTGTACTCAGTGACATTCCATGTCCAAGCATCCCTGCTAGGCTAAATAATGAACGTCAAGCACTCACTAATGCGCTACACTGCAGACAATAGAGATGAGAGGCAATTAAAGTATTACACAATCAGTTCAATTGGTGCTCCACTGATTTTACCAAAGTATATAGGGATACCGAGAAGTAATGTGTTAGTCACGGCAACATTTAATAAAGATGATAGTTTGTGGTCTGAACAATTACCATTAGAGCAGGACTTGACAAATCCAGAGGTCTGGTAGTCCTAGGCTCCTAGAATGCTAACTTTATAACCAAACTTTTTGCGTTATTTTATATTTATAAGAAATAGACCTAGCTCCTAGAAAACATATAGCTGGCTTCTAGGTTTCCATAATGGCTCCAAAGATTTCTATGTTTGACCAGGCCTGTATAAGAGTGCAGTCCTTCAAGACTACATAAAGTCCTTTGTCACACATTAAAGAGAAGCAATGGCTAGTCTTCCGTAATGTTACAATGCATCTTGCAGATGTCTTCTACAATTAACTACTTTTAACCTGTTTAATATGGTTACAGCAAGGTCAACAGGTATCTAACTGTATGAATATAAAAATGGGATGCAGTTCTTTGAATTGCTGTGATGTGCAAAATAAATGGCTTCTGCAATAATAAACCTTATTGGTTGTTGTGTGGAGGCTTTTTATCTAATTTTTTTGCCCTCCACTACAACCCAAGTAAGCAGCATATACTTATAATATATATATAGAATAGCCTTCAGGGATAATTCACAAAGCACCGGTGTTGCAAACACAGACCTATTTTGCTAATGTTGCAGTGCTGACAATGCACAAAAGCCAACTCACAGTAAAGCTTTGCCTGTTGTTGTTTGGGCTTCACTTTTATGAAATGACTGTGTTTGTCCAACCTGCAATACCCGCAATTTTCACCAGTGTTTGTAACAATGGTTCGTCCAAGCTCTTATTATCTCCTGCCTTGAATACTGTAACCTCCTTCTCACTGGCCTTAAGAGATCCCAGACTCTCCCTCTGCAGTCTGTAATGAATGCCTGTGCCAGAGTCATCCACCTCACCTCCAGTACCTCTCACACCTCACACCTTTGTTAATCTCTACACCTTCTCTCTATTTCCTTTAGAATCCAATTCACAATATTGGTGCTTACGTACAAAGCTCTCCATAACCACGTCCCTGCCTACATCTCCTCCCTTATTAGCAGGTACATCCCACCTCCTCCTCTTCGCTCTGCCAATGATCTGATGTTATCATCTTCACATAGCCGCACCCCCAACTCTCGTCTTCAGGACGTCTCTAGAGCTTCCCCCTTTCTATGGAACTCCCTCTCCGGCAACATTAGACTCTCCCCATCTCTCCAGACCTTCAAGAAATCTCTAAAAACACATTACTTTAGAGAAGCCCAGAGGCTAATCCCCCACTGTACATTTCTTGCTCCACCTTCCTGCTCAGCCCAAACGCACCACACTACTTCACATACTCTGCCATTTACCTCACCTAGTGTGTAACCCCTCTCATTTTAGATTGTAAGCTCTTGAGCATGGTCCTCTCTCCTGTGTGTTTAACTTGTACGTCTATTTGTTATTCCATTGTACAGCGCAATGGAACTTGTTAGCGCTTAATAAATACTTGTAACTGTAACCTCTATAGTATTGCAGGTTATTATTATTATTATTATTTAATAAGCACCAACACATTCCGCAGCGCTGTACAAGGTGTAATGGGTAAAGACAGGACAATTCTACCATACATACAGGAGACAGGTCAGTATCCCTGCCAGCAGATACATGAGGATATGAGGACCCTATTCCCATGGGAATTTACAATCTAGATGGTGAGGGGATTAGAAACAGGAGGGGGTTTTCACCTAATTGATCATACAATGGTAGTGAATAAGACCAACAAGGAGAGCTCAAGCTACTGGAACAACCAGCAGTTTTGGTTCATAGAATAAACTGTGTTAGATCCAATAGTCAGAGAAAAAAACCCAGCAACATCTTGTTCCAAAACTGCAGCTTCAACAGTGCAGAGCAACAATAAACAATCTTGATGAGTTTGGCCTCGTTTGGTCTCTGAATAACATTCCTGAAATTAATCAAACTCTTTTTAAAACTTGGACAAATTCTGATCTGTTTTAATATCTGCACATGTTAATGTGATACTGTTTTGGAGTATTATTCTGCATGCTATCTTTTTGAGGCTGTAGTACTGAATAGACATTTTATTGGGCTTATAAGAATCACACTTTAAACTTTTGTGTAACTGAAGGGGTTAAACACCCGTGCTTATCCAGACAGCCAAAGAAAAAATTTCAAGCCACAGATTGCTTGACATGTGTGCAGCATAAACAAAGGATCAAGCAATAATCTCACACATGTACTGTGCCACAACAAAGGAGCTGCTCTGATGTCAAGTGCTCAATTGTATCAACATCACTCACACACTTTCATGTTCATCCAATGAACTATGCCTTAACTTGGAAAGCATCTCCTTTTCTCTAATGCTAGGTCTGACTGTGTGCACAGCTTTGCAAGAGGGATGAGTTGTGAGGGTGAGTGATGGGGTTCTATCAGTTTAATTAGCTCTAATGATAAGAGTGCTATGAAATCTGCTGCCACTATATAAATAAAGTATAATAATAATTAATTGCTTTGGTCCTTCATATAAATTGGGAAAATTATTCTTCCAATTTGTTGTAGAACTATCTCTAGTTCAGCATGTTGAGTTAATCGAAAAACTAAATAAAAAAAATCAGATTCAAGCCCAAAGTCCTCCTCAAATGGCAATACATGTGCAAACGTTGTTGATAAAGCCAGTAGATTACTAAACAGTGTTAAACTTGACTTGGCTTTGTCAATGTGTTTGAGGTAGACTAAAATGACTTCATGAATAAATAGTTTTTTTCTAATGAGTCTTAGCAGTGACGTGCAGGCAGTAGGACTACATGAAGCCCTGCATGACCTAGCCGCGAGCTCTGCGCAAGCTTGCTCTTGTGGGATCACGCGGTGTTGAGGATAAATCATGGAGGGAGACTGGGAACTATTTGTTGCTTCTGGTGACAGGAAACAGCGGATTGCACCACCTTCTCTACTGTGGGTTCAGAGGTGAATATGGATTCTATTTTGGATGGGGGTTTAGGCTAGGGTCAAACGAAAGCATTTTTACACGCGAACGTAAAAAAGTGCGTCCGAACGCATTGACGTATTTTTTCATGGAATTCGCGAAAACGGTCATACGATGCGCATTTTCGTGCGTGATTTTTTACGGATCCAAACCAGGAAACTTTGGGTGTCTGGACGTTATGTTGGCCGGACACGAGCAGGGTCTGACGTCTCCAAATCACACACACACACCGCTATGGGGACGCAGCGCACTCTGTACGTCAGTACTAGCGGTTCTGCGTTCTCGAAAAAATGCGTTCATTTTCCACTTGCGTTGCGCGGCCGGACTTTCGTGCGACCGTACTTCGTATATTGGCCATCATTGCCCGTCATTTGCTGCTAGTGCGGCCGTAATTAAGTGCGCCAGAACGCACGTTAAAAGTGCGCTGGTCTGACCCCAGCCTTAAAGTGTGTTAAGTGATTTTGCAAATACAAAATCACTTAACACCGGCTTTTAGGAGATGATATGTCGATGAGAAATACCATCTCCAGACAGAAGAACAAGCTACCTTGCTAAAGCTTGTTCTTCTACTCCTAGGTGCAAATTAACGCCTCCTAGAAAAGGAATACAAAGTATAGGAGACATCAATTTCATTAATTCACAGGAAACAGGCGCAGGGAAGCGCTATACTCGAGATGCAAGTCCAGTTTGTGCCAAGAGGGGAATAGCAATTCTTTCCCAGCAATTAGATTACTTCTTATCGCCAACATTGGAATAGGGCCCTACGTCTTTACCTTTAGAAAGGTGGTAGTGAGCAGGAGGTTAATGGTTAATCGCTGTGTTTTTCGTCCCTTAGTAGAGGTCCCTTTAAATTTTTCACTTTTTAGGCCAACAACACCTAAAATAATACATGGTTGTTTTGGGTTTCAGAAGTAATACTACTTTTTCCATCTGAAATTGAGTGATATGGCCACTAGTAATACTCAATGTGGGACGTGTTTGGGAACTTTACCATGATCTTTTAGAACAGTTTCTCAGAAATCCAGTATTCCTGTGTGTTTGCATCATCTTTATCTTAAAGATAAACCTCCTACATATTACAAAATTACTTTAGATATGTCGTTTTGACAGCAAACCGTATGAAACAACAAAGCTGCTTGAACACATTCCTAAATGAATTTAGAAGGAAAACTAGCATTAAAAATGATATTTATATATATATAATTATATAAATAACTATAGTGCATCGCAAAAGATCTTGAGAAATAGTTAATAAGCATCTCTTCTTGATCAAGAAGCAACCTGTGAGATTTCTTTGAAACAAAACAAAGGGTGACATTTTGTGAGCTTTATAAGCTGGATTTACTTGTCACCACTTGGCATTTGCCATCATATATCATCCTCCTCTACAAGAACTTTGCCTCCTGAACCACTACCTGTTGGACCTAATGGTAGGAAAACTACGTTTTGTAGCAGTAGTATAAGTTACTACAACAAAACCCTACATTAAAATTATTTACAGACATGTCCATATGGTAAAATTAAACATGATTATTGGAAGACACAAAAATGGTACAATTTTGCAATCCATTAAACTGAAGCACTTGGTGAGAGGAGACAATGCACTCGTTATTGGGCCACAGTGCTTTCCCAGCAATCCTGACCACTCATTCAAAAACTGGGATATTTGGCCTATCAAAACATGCGCCGTCCTACAGGAGGATCCTATAAATCTATTACTATCACACATTTTTCTAATGTTCTTTATTTCAGTATGTTTGCCTTTATATCTGATAGCCAGATTGAATTTAATAATATTCTGGAGCTGCTTATATGTTTATGATTGCTCATTTCTTGACACTTGCAAAAAAGATCCTGTTGGTAGATCCCTTTACCAACCATCCCTCTTGTGAGGTTGCTAGATCTGATCATTTGAACTGAAAAAAGTTATTGATGTGTTCATTGACTCTTATCCCTTGTTTGTATATTCACTAAATTGGAACTGGTAAATTATTTATTTATAAAGGATTTTTACCAGGAAGGATACATTGAGATTTCTCTCGTTTCCAAGTATGTCCTGGGTTCAAGAACATTGAATTGTTACAGTGTTACAAAAATACAAAGTAATAAAATGCAAGATATTAAAAACAGAACACAAATATATATACAGATTAACAGAAAATAAATATGTAGGAAATATAGTCACTAAGTTACATGTTTACAGGTGCATTCCGTATTGAGGTATGTTAATAGGGTGCTCTCGAGTGACTTAAGACTTTTTGATGGCGTCTGGGAGGTTATTCCATAATTGCGGTGCTCTGTGGGAAAATGAGGATCGAGCCACTTTCTTTTTGTATTGTGGTATTGCAAGTAAGGTGCTGGTCCTGGATCGGAGGTTATAGGATGAGGGAACTGCTGAGGGAAGCAGTCTATTCAGGTAGGGTGGCAGCTTCCCAGAAAATCTCTTAAGCAACAGGTTGGAAAGGTGAAGGGTATGTCTAGATTACAGCAATGGCCAGTTTAGCTGTTTTAACATGTCACAATGGTGGGTCATGTATTTTATTATCTAGTCATTGCTCCAAGTCATCTGAGCTGTGATGTATTAGTGTGAGGGGATGTCCAAGACTAAGGTTAAAAATCAAATAAATAATGATGCTAAGTAAATATTTTTTTTTTTAAAGACAGCTTTTTTTTATTGTCCACACATTTTTTCTAGCGGTGCACAAACTTCTGAAAACACCACTGCAAATCACCTTCAGACAATGTAGCCAACTGCTCCAGTGACAATTGCCTTGAAGTAGGCAAACTTCCCATCTTCGAATGTGACCATGAACTTTAAGTAAACGCAACTTGAACCATTTTTTTTTGTTCTGTGTTCAACAAACACTTTACCCAAAGACTGCACTTAGTGCTGAAGTCTAGCGCATCATGAAGAATCCTCAACATACTTGGTTTTGGAATGTCTAACTCATTCATACGCTTTAGGAGAATGGTTTGAGGTTCCTGATTCGGACATTCCTTAACCTTGACTGTCAGGGTCTTATCCATGGACGTGCGGGGGGGGGGAGTCCCTTTCCCAGTTCATCACAGATATCAAAATGTCTAGACTTGAATCTTCTAAATCACTTGTGGACTCACAAAAATGAGTTAGCATCATTATTTCATAGATTTTTACTGTACTTTTGAACCTCTCTTCATATTTTGAACTTAAAATATAAAACGGTTTCTTTTCATGTAAATGTACAATGAAGAACTCTGTCAGAGAAATTATACATATGTGAACACACTTTTATACAGGCAGATTTTTATCAATTGTAATTTCAAATGGAGTTAGTGCCAAAATTTAGCAGGACTCGTTCCTAAACATGCTTAGATTTTACTGACACATCATAGTACAATGACTCTCCAGTAGTTTGGCCAATAATAACAAAAACTAATTCAAATAAGAGAAGTTGGGTTTATAAGATAATCGTTTATCTTTTATCATTTTCAATGGAACTATAAGGAAAGCATATGGGTTGGAAGAGCAACAACTGAAGTTGGTTGTGACACCAGTTACGGTCTCTCTATGTGGACATATTTTTCCAGGGCGGATAACTTCTCCAGAGTTGTGACTCACCACATCTTGGCCTCGGCTTGAAGACCTGATATGGTTCCCAATTCTATTGCTACTAACAAAGTAGTGTTTTGTTGAAGGAAATTTTAACTTGGCAGATAAAGTATAGTAATTCCTCCAAAGATACAATAACACAGAAGCTTATGGCTACCGTTAACCACTACAGAACCTGAGTATGTTTTTACAACCAGAGAAAATTTAGTACTTTTCAATTGCTTGTCACCTATGTTATTTTAATCACACATAGAACATGCAATTTCAAACTTTACCTGTAATATAGTGTGTATAAAACTACTGCAGCTATTCAGTAGATATTGGGCAGTATTACAAAGTTGGTGCTAACTTAACCAGAGCTGTTGTAAACTTAGCGACTCCATAGACTTGGGGCCACCTTACAATGGTCGCTCTAAAATGGGGATGCTAGGGGGAAAAAGCTGCACCTGCAGGTTTCTCCTTTGCATCACCCGGTTTAGCGCGATATTACAATGCAGGCGCTTAAAAAGCTGCCTGCATTGTTGTCGGGCACTAAGCGCCGCCGTGCGCATCCTCTCCATGGAGTCCACAGGACTCCATTGAAGCAGACAGCGCCGGTCACATGACCTGCCGGATCTCTGAGGCGTAGTGATTCGCAGGGAGAGACTGGGGGACTTTTTTCCCCAGTCCCTCCCTGCTCCCGCCGGTCGGAGGAGGCGGTTGGAGACGCAGTCCTCGCCGTGGGACAGGAGGTGAGTATCTGAATTTTTTGGGGGTTTTCCGCTGGTGCTAACGGATTCTGCAGCAGCGGAATCCGTTAGCACCAAGTCCTGGCTGTGGTTAACTTAACCGCAGCCGGACGGTAATTGGCGTTAATACTTTGTAAAACTAATGCTAGTTAACACTTTGTGCTCCCCATGTTAAGTATAGGGAGCGCAGAGTACAGTAACCTCACCCAGTACAGCGCAAGATTCCAATCGCTAAGGTTTTTTTTAAACCCGTCAGCATTTGGATTGTAATATGTATGGATGGCCCGTGTTAGGGCCACCAGGGCTAAGGTTAACGCTCACACAGATGAGCTTTAACTTTAGCACCAAGTATGTAATGTAGCCCTATAATGGCTCTGGTAAGTTTACAACATCTCTGGTTAAGTTAGCACCAACTATGTAATATAGCCCATTAATCAACAAAATAGAATTATTTTTGACAGTGCTAGATCACATATTGCATAGAGGATATCAATTTCCAGAATTATGGTATAGGAGAGTTATCCCATACGACTATAAGTTCGAAAACAATACAGCAAGATTATATTTTAATAAAAAGATATGTAGCTATGGACATAGTCACAATTTTCACACAATCAAACAGCAAATAAAAAGGACATGTGTAAAGTAGCGACTGGGAAAGCTGGCAGAATACCAGTTAAACACGTCTAAGGACCTTTGTACCAAGTTAAAATTTGCTTTTGTTGAGTATATTTCCTTTAATTTGTTTTATTTGTATCATTTTGATATATTAAATTCTGTTAAATTTTTCCTACCACAATACAGTATTTAGTGGCATCATTTGGAATATCTGCTTATCTCGGGTTTTATTATATGAAATGGTGCTGGCTCTGAAAGTGCACCATCTGTGCTAAAACTGATCCGTACATTAGGGATGAGCCGAACACCCCCGTGTTCGGTTCGCATTCGAACTCGAACAATTTCAAAAGTTCGAGTTCGAACGCGAACACGAACCGAACTCAATGCAAGTCAATGGGACTCAAAAGTTCGATTTTTAGAGTGCCCTGCAAGAGGGCATATATGCAAGATATTTGCCATAAAAGGTGTATGGGGGTCCGGGTAGTGCCCTGGGAGACAGGAAACAAGGAAAAAAAGGTTAAAAAAAAGTTTTTAAAGGAACAGTGAGTTTCCATGAAATAAGGGTTAAAAATAAAAATGAAAAATTCCTTCAAATATCGTGCCTAGGAGATCCCCATAACCTGCCCGTGAAGTGGCAGATTTGTAGGATGTATAGAAACATTTAAAAACAAAAAAATTACGTTTGAAATGACGGTAAACGGTTTTCCTTTAATCTATTCATAAAGAACTGCTTGGGGCGGCAGTCTGTATTAAAAAAGGAGACATTTTAGGACACGCAGAACAAGTTTAGTGATTTTTGGCTAAATTATGGTGAAACTTATGCAGGCTTTGGATGAAAGTAACAATAGGTGCTTTAAAATTGGGCCTTTAGTGTCGGCAACAGTGCCGTCACACCGTAACCCCTCTGTGGTATTGTGGAAGAGTGCAGGGTTGGACCCTGCGGTCCAAAAAATTTAAATGATATAAATCTGGTAATATAGGCGTCAGTGTCAGTGCAGCCAAATATTGTGCCTTTGGGTGGCAGTGACAAGACACAGATTGTAATTCCCAGGAACCTCCCAGGAACCAGGGTGAGACCCCCTGATGGGTGGCAGTGACAAAACAGATTACAACAATTCCCAGATATTTTGTATAAATGACTGATCCCCAAAATAGTTGGTGGCAGTGAGAACACAATGATTAAAACAATTCCCAGATATTTTGTAGAAATGAGACCCCCACAATTGCTGGTGGCAGTGAGAACACAAAGATTACAACAATTCCCGATATTTTGTAGAAATGATACCCCCCCAATAGCTGCTGGCAGACTGGCAGTGAGAACACACACTAACAATCTCCTCTCAAAAAACACGTTCTGGGGCTGCAAGGGACGCCTTACATAGTGTGCTGACGGACTTAGCTCTGTGAGCCCATGATTGGGCAAAATTTGCCCAATCAGGACTCTGAGCCGTGATTGGCATAGTCTTGCACCTGTCTTGCACCTAAACTGTGGTCAGGTGCAGACTGTAGCCAATTACAAGCTTCAGGCCAGTGAAAAAGTGCATTGTGGTCCATTGTGGTGCATTGTGGGCGAACATGCGGCGAACACGCGGAAATTTTTTCGTAGTTCGGAAACATGTGAACGGGCGATGTTCGAATCGAACTCCAAACACATCGAACCGAACAGCTCATCCCTACCGTACATATTATGCGCTCGAATATATGTGAGTAAGCCATGTACCTAGTGGAATATTGACAGTGCCTTTGGCTGTACTATACTACTGGTGTGCTTTATGATGGTAAACCAATATGGATTTTATTGGATCAGTTGCAAGGCTGCTGGATGTTTGCTACAGGTGTGCAGCCAGAATAAGTGCCTATATGCAGTATAATTGAGCCAATATACTATAAGGACTTCGATTCATGTGAGTAACCCATTTAATCATTGAAGCAATGAAGATGAATCTGGCTATTGACCTGTTTTAAATATACAAAAAACATATTGGTGTTTTCTTACTCCTTAGCTTTACTCTTTTGTTGTTTCTTTTACTCTCTTCTCTCTCCATTCCTCTCTTTTTTCCCTCTCTCCTCCTCTCTTCGATCCCTAGCTTTGCTTCCACATGCTCATAACCCCCCCCCCCCGCTCTAGTTACGTCCCTCGGCCTGGGACTTCTGCCGTCCTGGGAGGGATAGTCAGGAGGAGGACATTTCGGCCAATACGCTTCTGTGGACTGGGGGGGGGGACTGCACGATATGGAATGCTGACCTTGGAAAGTGAATGTATATCACCCATCTTTGGTCCTTTGTTAATTTTCTCTTTCTCACCCTGGTTTCTGTACTAAAGTTGTATGCCTGTACCGGCGAGGACTAGTTGTTCGATTTTCCAATGTTTTTCATCTTGTGCTATTGTGCTGTTCTCATTGAATTGCACTTTACTTAATCGTGCTTTTTTGTCTGTACACCGATGTGCCTTCACTCATTAAAACCTTGTGATTTAAAAGAAAAACATAATGGTGTAAAAGTATTTCAGTACATAAACATCCCAGACACAGTTGGGTTCCCCCAGAACTTGATCCAGTTCTCACTCCAAATCCCTGAAAGAAATGGGGAGATAAACACTCATAGTGTAATAATTTTTTAATACCATGTAAAAGATTTAAAAGCAAAAAATTAATTCACATAACAAAATATGCATGTGATCAATTGCCACAGAGGCTCAAACCTCCCAATCAACGCTCAGCCAGTCCACAGTCCGTCCTCAGGTAGAATATATACTGTTGGAGTGATCCATTACAAGGTTCCACAGACTCCAGGTTCAGCACACCAGGATTCCCAGCTCAACGTGTTTCCTGCAGTTCAATGACTCACTTCATCAGGAGCATAATCTCTCTGATGAATGCTCCTGATGATGTGAGCCATTGTGTTTTTTGTATATTTATATTGTTGCTGGGAGTTTCAAGGTACCCTCAACTTTGTGCTGCATTAGACAGGATACTATTCACAATTTTTAGAAGATTAGTTGACCTGTTTTATTTTAAGGTACACCGGCCAAGAATACTAAGAAGATTATGAAATACCCATTGCCCCTGCTTTGCTAAGGACTGCAGTTTGAATAAGAACTTTTTACATTAAACAATATTCTTGTGCAAATTAGCAAGAAGAGATCATTATAAGACTTACGCCAGAATTTTGGTGCTCTTCGGTTCCCTGCACTTCGGTGAATCAAATTCCCTGACCCTGCGGTGAATTCAGCATTCACCGTAGGGTCCCCGAAGTGCAGGGAAAATGTGTTGAAAAACCGTTGCTTTGAAAATAAAATCCGATAAGCTGCTGAAAACCCGCTGACCTTGTCCGGAAAAAGCCAACAATTCGCCGAACAGGGTAAAAAAAACCAAAAAAAAAACAAATGCAACTTTTACAATTTTAAACGCTGTGTACAAAAAACTAAAAATGTCTAGAAAATCATAAAGAAAAATAAAGAGACTTTTTCTGCAAATTAACAGAATAAACGGTTTAATAGATGTTACATAAAAACGGGAATATTTTTTACATTGAAACCTATGGGATTTGCCTGATTAACCCTTTCGCTGCTGAGGCATTTCACACCTCTGTGCTGAGGTCATTTTCACCGGTTTCGCTCATCATGCTTAACCGCGTTTTGAAGCCTTATTTTATTATATGACCCAGACATATTATATATCGTTCTTTCCGGCAGACTCGGCAGATTCATAATATATGATTATTATATGTATACGTCATGTCCTGTCTGTATATTAAAACAAAAAATGCAATAACATTTTAATTTTCAATAATTTACAATGTGTAAAGTGTTTTTTTTCACATTTTAACATGCGAGCATTTGCGGTTATATTTTGTATGAGTTGCGCTTGTTAAAAAAATTAGAAATGAGGTCTCGTTACATTTTTTTTGGGGGAAAATTACACGATTTTTAACAAACGCACCGCATACAAAAATCATTAAGGCAGCATCATTGTTCACATTATAATTGAAATGGGAACAATATTGCTGCATTAACAAAACAAACAAAAAAAACTTGCTTATTTTATTTTTATTTTTTTATTTTTTTATTTTACATGGTCATGTTTTGTATCGTTGGAAAGACCATGCTCTGGCCGATCCAGCAATACCAAACATTAACCCCTAGCTGCCACGGATTTGGAGATAGGGGGTTCATTGGAACCCCCAATCTCCACCATTGGTGGCAACTAGGGGTTAACTCCAAGACTGACGTCATCGCTATGCACGATGACGCCAGTCGTCAGGGGGAGTTCCCGGAACCAATGACATCTATCTTCCCCCCGGCGTCCCGGTGTGCCGGGCTGACATGCTAGATGTCAGCCCGCAACAGGGGGCCAGCAATCAGCCGGAATCCCGGCTGATTGCTGCCTCCTGTGCTAGGACGCGCTGAGCGCGTCCGTAGCACAGGAGGAACACTTGGCAGGACGCGCTGAGCGCGTCCTTAGCAGCCAAGTGGTTAAACTGCCAAATGAAACCACAGACATCAGGCCATTTCACTAACATTTCACTGCTGTTCGACGATCACCCATGTTTTGCTGGCAATTCGCCAACATGTGGCAAATTACCGGGTTTTGAGTAGCTAAATGGCCCCGAAATTGCACCGGACGGGGAAATTCACCGTTTGGTGCAATTTTGGGTCCAGTTTGGTTCTCTTCAAATAACCCCTTTAATGTTACAGAGGCCCCTTTTTATTTATTTAGTTATTTATTTATTTTTCTTTTATGGTATTTTGTGCAATTGTTGACAATCGTGATGCCAGAATCTTTTCTCCTATTATGTCAGATTATACTTTCATTGGGGTTCTGTATTGTGTTGTTCCTTTCGGCAGCTTTGCGTTTCTATATGATTATATGGTAGGGCCAAGCTGTAAAGTGCATTTTTAGGGCTAAATTACTAAGTTATTATGAGTAAATTTTCCCACAATATCTACCAGATTTAATGGCTGTAATTTATCCAATTTCTTTTTCTGTTTTCCAAATATGCACCCCTTTACAAATTTTGTTTGGTTGTGCTTATGCAATTATTTTTTTAAGCTCTATTAATATTGATTTATTTGGTTCATTTCTTTTATTTATAACTAAGGTAGGAAGCTGAAATTCTGTCACAAGGGAGCACTGGTTAATTCAGCTGCATGAATTCTTTAGATTTCAAAATTGTCTTTTCCGACATTAAGACAACAAAGGGGATCTCGGTATGGAACAGTCACGTTAATTTAAAGGAACACTCCAAGCTGAAAATCACCCCCCTTTTTTTTACTTTATATTAAACCTATTGCCCTAACTAGTCATTCAGTACATATATATATATATATTTTAATGTTATACTTACCCTAAAAATTACACTTTTCCAACGGCGTTTGTTTTTTTTTTCTACTCCCTCCTCTACCGCTCCCGTCGTGTTAAAGTTGGAACTTGGCTTAAGGTTTACGTGCAAAGCGCGCATGCGCGCCTATCACGTAAACCAGCCAATCAGCTCATTCAACTGCGCATGCGCGGAGCAGCGCACGTTCACGAGCGGCGAGGTGAGCTGAAGTTCACCCCGCCTGCTCGTCTAAAAACTTAGGTGGAGGAGAAGGAGGCGGAGACGGCAGCAGCTCCAGCTCCTTCTCCTGCGCGTTCCCGCGACTCTGCCGGAGTGGTGGGACGTCATCGCGTTTCTAGCGCGATGACATCCCAGCTTTGCCGAGAGTTCCAAAACGCGGGGACCTTGAAACCCGATCGGCTGATTGACAGCTGGGGGGGCGGAGTAAAGTCCACCGCTTCTCTCAGCAATATCAGCCGATCGGGAAAAGGTAGAAGGCTGGAGAAAAAAATGGGATACTTCAGACAATATGACCACCTTAAAAAGCTGAGGTGGTCATATTGCCTGGAGTATCCCTTTAAGTTCCTAAATAACAAAGCCACACATGTAGAGGACTTCAGTAAAGCAACTAACAGGCTACAAAAGTATAAACATAAACTATACAGTAAATGAAGAACTCACAAAGCAAGGCAGTTTTTATGTATAGAAACATGCATTGCTGGGATGTCTTGACTGGCAATTTGGCCACGAATGACAAAATAAACATACTAAAAAAGACAAAACGCTAATTCTGATCTTCCTGAATATATTTGCAAGGGGACAAGAGAATTTAAAATTACAAACAATATATCAGCTCCTATAATATCAAAAGCTCACAGGGTTAATTTCTGGATTGCCCCTACCTTTCCTGAACAAGTCATACAGGGTTAATCAAAGAGAGCCAAACTGGCCCTGAAATTGCACTGAACAGTGAATTTTCCCATACTGTGCAATTTCGGAGCCATTCAGCTATTCAAAATGTAGCAATTCGCCAAATATTGATGAATTGCCAGCGAAATACAGGTGATCTTCGGCAGCAGGGAAATCCCCCTAGAGAAGCAATGGTTAATCTATTCAGAGAACACCGAACAGCAGTGAAATGTCAGAGAAATGCCCTGGTTTTCGGTGGTTTCATTCGGCAGATTTAATCAGGAAAATCCCATAGGTTTCGATGTTAAAAATATTCCTGTTTTATTAAATATCTATTAAACTATTTATTTTTTTAATTTGCAACAAAAATTCTCTATTTTTGTAGGATATTTTTCGTTCTTTTTTCACCAAAACTTTTTTGCATTTTTTTTTTAAATAGTGTTTTTTTTCTGTAACAGACTTTTTTTATTATTATTCCTAGGAACTTCTATATTAATTCCAGGCATTTTCGTGCAATAGATTTTTTGCAAACAGCTTTTCAAAGTTGCTGTGTTTTTTGTTTTATTTTTACCCCATTCGACGGCTTTTTCTGCCGACTGGTCGGCGCTGTGTTTGGCGGATCGGGAGCACCGCATGGGGAGGCGGCACAGAACCGTCAAAAAAGCCAGTAGAAAAATTTGCAGACATTCAAACTGTAATACAAGTCTGTATTAAACTTCGGAATGAACGGCAATCAACAGAACAAGTCACCCGGGCAATCAAATGAAAGCGGATTCAAAATAAACATTCAGCAGGTCTGAGATATCAGACAGGAAAGTTCTTTGCTGGAAAACAAAAATGGTGTAGTGCAAAGGCCATAGAGTGAACGCAAAGGTAGAGCTCACGTAATTAGGAGGGAAGATCCCTCTGAAACAGAACAGTAATCCGCTTCAAATTTTCAGTTGTACACCAAGAAGAAGTATTCGAAAAAAAGAAGAATTTGCCATTCGTCTCACGGGGGATCATTAGAACTTCGATCTGCTCCTGTTGAATCATCCGGGCAGCGTCGACGGTCCCGTCGAGCGGAGCGCCATGGAGGGAGCTGTGGTAATGGAGGGAGGGGGGCAGATGGGTCTCCCCCAAACCATCCTCGGACGGGTACTGGTGCGAGGTCCAGTGCTTGTAAGAAGTTGGGTACGTCTTCTGGCGTAGTAATACTTAAGGTTTTATTGTCCATTCTGACATGAAGGGTAAATGGGTATCCCCAATGGTAACGTATGGAGCACACTCTCAGCTGGTCAGTCACCGGCTTCAGCTCTCTCCTAGCCAGGAGGGTAGATCTAGATACAGTATATCCTGGAACAATTCCCCGGTGTGATCATCGAAAAGGATTGTAGGCAGATTCCGTGCTGCTTTTAGTACCTCTTCTTTTAAAGGAAAATGGTGTAGTCGACATATAACATCTCTGGGAGAAGCAGAAGGTGCACCTCTGGCCCGCAGAGCCCTATGTGCTCGGTCCAGCTGAAATGTAGTGTCAGGGGGTCGTTGTAGCAGTCCGTTGAACAGCGTTTGCAGCACGGTCTCCAGATTTCCAGCTTCCCCCTTAACGGGTTCAGGGAGAACCCTTACACGTATATTGTTACGTCTCCCCCAGTTGTCTAGATCATCTACCCAGCGGAATAAAGATAAAATCTGGGTTGCCTGGTTGTCTAAGCGAGTTTCAAAATGTTGGGCCTGCGTTGTGGCTGCCTCTCTATCCTCCTCCAAGTCCTGCACTCTGTTACCCAGGTGTCTGACATCAGCGCCCAGCTCTTCAAAGCGTGCATCAAATTTTGCCTCCAGGCGATTAAAAAGAGTTTCCAAGAAAGATTTAGTTGGCAGCATTTCAGAGCCTCCCTCACCTCAGTGTCCTCTGTGCTGCCAGCCGATGTTGCAGGGCATCCCGGGCCAATCGGATCATCCATGTCCACCGCCATCTGGGAATCGCGGCCTGCTCGTGCTGGGGTAGCCACTCCACTTAAGTAGTGCCACATAGGCGAAATAGAAGTTAGCGCAGGGATGCTCAGGCGGCTCATCGGGGTCAAGAGCGTCTTTTTGGGCCCCATAAGGATTCCGGTCTGCCGATATTTAGTGTTAAGGTGCCCGGGTGACGAGCTCCAGGATCAAGCGGCCATTCCGGATCGTGTCCAAGCCACGCCCCTTTTCCTGACGGTTTTGCGGTGGGTTTTGCATTTGTATCAGCGTTTTTTTTGGATGCGGTCGGTGGCTTTTCCCCTGCACTTCGGGGACCCTGGGGTGAATGCTGAATTCACAGCAGGGTCAGGGGAATTTGATAGGGATGTGCGTTTCGGGTTTCGGAATTTCGGAATTTGCACAAAATTTCCCGATTCGTGCATTCGGATTCGGACGATTTTCCGAAAATTTTCGGATCCGAAAACGGCAGATCCGAACAAATTTCCGAGCCGAAACGAAAACTTTTCGGAATTTTCGAATGGACTAGAAATGTGTAAAATCAAAATTCATTTTCGTTCCATTCGTGATTTCGGCTCCATTCCTGATTTTGGTTCCATTTCAGTAATTTCGGACAACGTATTTTTCGGTTACATCACTGATTCTGTAATTTTGTATCATTCCCATCTCAATGTATCCTTCCTGGAAAACCAGAGAAATCTCAATGTATCCTTCCCAGGAAACCAGAGAAATCTCAATGTATCCTTCCCGGCGAACCAGAGAAGTCTCAATGTATCCTTCTTGTAAAACATGAGAAATCTCAATGTATCCTTCTTGTAAAACATGAGAAATCTCAATGGCAGAATTATCGTATCTGCAGAATTATCGTATTGACAGAAATATCGGATCCGAAAAACCATTAGTTTACGTCAAAACAAATAGACACTTTGAAATGAGGAGAACAGACGTTCCAAAAAACACGAAAATTTCCAAAATCACGAAAAAAAAGTCGATACGAAAAACGAACCAAAACTAAACGGAAATCGGTCGAAACGAGCCGAAACGAAAATTTACAAAATCCGAACGAACAGAACCGAAAAAAAAAAAATCGGTGCACAAGTCTAGAATTTGATTCCATGAAGTGCAGGGAACGAAAGAATAACCCCTATAGTTTATAGCAGGGATGATCACACCTTACAACTCTTAAAGGGCTACCACCACCAAAAAATTAAATGTCCCTATTGTGTTTATTTCATGTTTCTGATATCTTACATGTGCTTTGTTTTTCTCTTGTATGTTTAGTTAAGAAAATATTTTACTCTATATATGTGTCAATGAGTGCATCCATTTTGTGATCTTTTGTGTTGTGAACAAATATCTTTCCATCACTTGCTCCTCAATGGGTGGCAATGGCCATAGAATGGAGTCTATGGGTCGATCACTGACTAAAATCTCATTATATTGTTTGGAATGTATTCAAAGGAAATCACCAGGGGGTAGATTAGAAGATTTTTAAGCTCCCTGCTTTATCTCATTCGGCTGCATCTCTTATTTCGAGTAGCCTGAATAATAATAGCCCCTGAGCTTGATCTAGCATTCCCTTCTCCATCTCATTAAACTTACCTACTGTAGATTAGAGAAGCCACAGAAGTAAAGAAAAACCTTTGGTAAATGTTGCTGCATTGGAAAAAGCAACAAAATGGTAAGGAGATAAAAAAAAACTAATTTTATTTTTCCTTTTTACATTAAATTTCTTCAAACAAAGAAAAAAAACATGTTTGTTATAATATGGTTTTATTTGTAATGTACAAGTAATCTAGTTACATCTTATGTAAGTGGTAGTGTCCCTTTAAATATGCACGGCAAATGCCTTATTATTATTTATTTATTAAGCGCCAACACATTCTGCAGCACAGTACAAGGTGTAATCGGTACAGGTACAAGAATATAAAAGTATATCTGGAAAAAATACTAATAAAATAATAGAAAATAATTTTTACTTGATTTTTGCATTGCATTATAATTCAAAAGAGTTAACCTGGATACATAATTCCTCACAGTGAATGTTCTGGCTTCCTCTCCAGGGGAGTCATGTTCTGTCTTAAAGTCTCATATTTAGCAATACTTTCCAGAATCAGTCATAGGGTGGGGATTCTTTGCAACCCCTCGCACACACCCCTTCCCTCAGCTCGTTTCACATGTTCCCTTTATGACCTTATGAACATCCCAATGCTGACTCCTTTAAATATTTTTGTTACAATACAGAGCTTCAGAAACAAATAGCCAGTCATCGCTATATGTCAGATTTATATTCAGAGCACCTGGCACAGAAACGCTCATAATTCAGAATTATCCCTTCCAGGATAGCGATGTTCCTGCCACTGTTTCCATATGTTGAAGGGCTCCACGTTGACATGAAATGAATCATCTCGGGATAGTGAAAAACTGTTGTGTGTTATTGTTCAGTGCTGTGAAAATCTGTCTTTCGAGGGACCTGAGAGTATAAAAATTGGGCGAGAGAGACATCTGTAACGCAAAGTAGACCAAGACTAAGGGATGTTCTCCATGAAGCTGAGGAGAAAGATGAAGGAAGAGCAAAGGGGATGAAAGCCATAACGAGTTACATGGGAGATAGCTGGGTGTCAGTGAAAGTAAACATTGATGGAGGAGGAGAGGGCTGAAGAGCTGCCAAGGCTGCATTTGAAGGAACCTCTAGCAGAAAATAGCACGAATGTGATACTCCACAATGATAACTCATAACTTAAAATATGCCCAGCAATAACCTATCTCTTAAAATATTTCCTTAAAATGTAAAGAATTATCAGTAATTTTATATGGAACGGTTTTCAGTGGTTAAGAAAAATTACATAGAAAGCACAAACAAATTACAAACTAAAATCTTAGCATACAAAACTAGGATATATAGTTGTGTCATATGGCTGTATTGTGTCAAGCTCACCACTGATCCAAATTTGCTGGGTCATAAATTACATTTTGGCTGTTTTCATCAATGGTTACAGAGTATTTAAATTGTATAATTTCACTTACTCCGCCAATACAATGAATCAACAAATGCGCAACAAACAATATTCCATTCATTATACACTACACACATTTAACCAAGGTACAGTTACAATTTCATGGACTTAACAATATATTAGCAATGTGATTTTTACACTACAAAGTGCTCTTTAACTAAGCAATTTTTTAGATGACGGGAGAAGAGCTGAGGACCTTGACCAGAAAACCTTTACACGCACTCTGTAAGACTATTACATACAGTATCTCACAGAAGTGAGTACACCCTCACATTTTTGTAAATATTTTATTATATCTTTCCATGTGACAACACTGAAGAAATGACACTTTGCTACAATGTAAAGTAGTGAGTGTACAGCTTGTATAACAGTGTAAATTTGCTGTCCCCTCAAAATAACTCAACACACAGCCATTAATGTCTAAACCGCTGGCAACATAAGGGAGTACACCCCTAAGTGAAAATGTCCAAATTGGGCCCAATTAGCCATTTTCCCTCCCCGGTGTCATGCGACTCGTTAGTGTTACAAGGTCTCAGGTGTGAATGGGGAGCAGGTGTGTTAAATTTGGTGTTATTGCTCTCGCTCTCTCATACTTGTCACTGGAAGTTCAACTTGGCACCTCATGACAAAGAACTCCCTGGGGATCTGAAAAAAAGATTTGTTGCTCTACATAAAGATGGCATAGGCTATAAGATTGCCAAGACACTGAAACTGAGCTGCAGCATGGTGGCCAAGACCATACAGCAGTTTAACAGGACAGGCTCCACTCAGAACAGGCCACTCCATGGTCAACCAAAGAAGTTAAGTGCATGTGCTCAGCATCATATCCAGAGGTTGTCTTTGGGAAATAGACGTATGAGTGCTGCCAGCATTACTGCAAAGGTTGAAAGGGTGGGGGGGGGGTCCGCCTGTCAGTGCTTAGACCATATGCCGCGCACCAGTGGCGTAGCGTGGGTTGTCAGCGCCCGGGGCCAGCCAAGAATTGTGCGCCCCCCCCAACCTGTGGACACTTTAGCATGCCCCGATTCCCTTCCACCATTAGGGCATTGAACCCCTTAACTGTGATACAATGTAATGTGCAGAGTGTATGAGCGTATCACAGTGCTCCACAGCAATAAAACCCACAGTAATGTGCAGCTCACTCATGGATATATATATTGCCCCCAGCAGCACAAACATGAATATATTTGCCCCAATGCCCCCAGTAGCTCAAACATGAATATATTTGCCCCCAGTAGCTCAAACATGAATATATTTTACGTCACGTGAGGGGACAGTGCAGGCGCCATCGCGGCGTTTCCAGAGTGCGCCGCTGCCGCTGGCTGCCTGTGTGCACTGACCGCCACAGGGCAGGGAAACCGGCAGCGGGGGCCCACTATGGCGCCCCTGCGCCCCCAAAAAAACTGCACCTGGGGCCACCGCCCCCCAGCCCCCCCACGCTACGCCACTGCCGCACACTGCATCAAATTGTTCCACATGGCTGTCGTCCCAGAAGGAAGCCTCTTCTAAATATTATGCACAAAAAAGCCCCCAAACAGTTTGCTGAAGACAAGCAGACTAAGGACATGGATTACTGGAACCATGTCCTGTGGTCTGATGGGACCAAGATAAATTAATTTGGTTCAGATGGTGTCAAGCGTGTGTGGCGGCAACCATGTGAGGAGTACAAAGACAAGTGTGTTTTGCCTACAGTCAAGCATGGTGGTGGGAGTGTCATGGTCTGGGGCTGCATGAGTGCTGCTGGCACTGGGGTTCATTGAGGGAACCATGAATGCCAACATGTACTGTGAGATACTGAAGCAGAGCATGATCCCCTCCCTTTGGTGACTGGGCCAAAGGGCAATATTCCAACATAACGACCCCAAACACACCTGCAAGACAACCACTGCCTTACTAAAGATGCTGAGGGTAAAGGTGATGGACTGGCCAAGCATGTCTCCAGAGCTAATCCCTATTGGGCATCTGTGAGGCATCCTCAAATGGAAGGTGGAGGAGAGCAAGGTCTCTAACATCCACCAGCCCTTTGACGTCATGAAGGAGTGGAAGAGGACTCCAATGGCACCCTGTGAAGCTCTGGTAAACTCCATGCCCAAGAGGGTTACGGCAGTGCTGGAAAATAATGGTGGCCACACAAAATTTTGACACTTTTGGCCCAATTTGGACGTTATCACTTAGGGGTATACTCCCTTTTGTTGCCAGTGGTTTAGACATTAATGGCTGTGTGTTGAGTTATTTTGAGGGGACAGCAAATTTACACCGTTATACAAACTGTACACTCACTACTTTACATTGGAGCAAAGTGACATTTCTTCAGTGTTGTCACATGAAAAGATATAATAAAATATTTACAAAAATGTGAGGGTGTACTCACTTCTGTGACATACTGTATATAGCAAACAAAAGTACCACTCTCTAGTTTGTGACTTCAGTGTTAAGTAAACTATTTACCCCCTTCCTACAATCTTACAACAATCACTGGCCTAAAACTGAACTGTAATTAGCAAGTTCATTTGACAATGAGGAATAATTGAAAAGCTTGTGCTGCACAGAGTATGTTTTAGGTGACAATATTTGAATTTGAGAACTAGGTCTATTAGGCTAGGGTCAGACGAACGCATTTTTCACGTTGTCCGTGAAAAAGTGCGTTCGAACGAATGGACGTATTTTTTCACGGAATACGCGATAGCGGTCATACGATGCGCATTTTCGTATGTGATTTTGTACGGATCATCAATAAAACCCTTTTTGCGTCTGGACGTTATGTTGGCCGGACGTGTGCAGCGTCTGACGTCTCCCAATCACGCAAACACGCCGCTATGCGGCCGCAGCGCACTCTGTACGTCTGTAGTAGCGGTTTGACGTTCTCGAAAAAATGCGTTCGTTTGCCACTTGCGTTGCGCGGACAAACTTTCGTGCGGCCGTTCGTCGTATGTTCCCCGGCATTGGACGTCATTTGCTGCTAGCACGGCCGTGATTTCGTGCGGCTAAACGTACGTTAAAACTGCGCTAGTCTGACCTTAGCCTTAGAGGGCTGGAATAATGGGAGCTTTACATTGAAATTCATACTTACTAGATTTTGATTTAACATTGCCCCTAAAGAAGTCCATATTTAGGATGAAAAAGCAATCAGCTAGAGTTTGTAGTATTGGAATAGAATATTTTGTACTTTCTTGATTTTTTTTAATCCTAAAGACAAGCGTTTTTTCACCTTCAAGAGTCAAATTTTCTGTTATGCAATTACTTCCAAAAAGTGACGGTCTAATGAAATCGCTATCTTGTAATGTAAGTGCACCACTTCAAGTCTTTGTATTGTTGGTTAGTTGACATGTAATGATTGATTTACACTGTCAGTTTATTATTGTTCCTTTTAGATTTGCATTCCTTTTTTTTTTTTACTTAATATGGAGGAAATGTGTACATGATTTTCATAATTTCCATATGGTCCAAACTTGGACGTGTCCACCATGTGTAAAAGATGCTAAGTAAAAGTCTCTTAACATTTTATTGTATATCCATCCTTATCCACCCATCCTGTGCACCATATGTGCAGGCAATTCGCCAACATTTGGTGAACTGCCTGCTCTCTGGATAGCCGAATGGCCAGGAAAGGTAACAGTATGCTGAATTTCACTGTTCGGTTACCTTTCGCCAGCAATTCGGATCACTTTGAATAACTCTGAAAGGTTTGAGAAAGAAATAACTATCACCAAGCACCCAGACCCAAACATAATCAATATTCCGCACATCATAATGATTTTAATCACGCCGCTGAAAGTGAACCTGCTATGCCTCACACAACAATAGCCCATATGATATGGATTTAAATTGTATCTAAAGATTAAGTTACTCAAAATACATAGATTATTTAAATCTAAATGCATAGATCTTGAGTAATACACCTGAAAAATGAGCTGTTATACCTAATAAATTTTATAAACAAACATGTGAAGGGTTGTGCACTCACAGATTTAGCCAGTTCATGGTCAGTTGGTGTCTTTGCCTTGCCAGGCACCTTGGTGATTCGGGAAACAAGGCCCGCACCTGTACTGACTCTGACGTTATGTAACCTTTACATGACTCTAAAACAAGTATACCACGTCATGTTCTGTGATAAGCATGTGCTCCATTCCAGGCTTCAAAGAATCCAGCCATAGTGTGCCGGCTGACTCCAAGGAGCCTCAGGTCTACCCCATCCCACCTAGTGAAGTCTCCTCAAAAGGGGTCACACCCCAAACTGAGGACTTCAGTACTGTGTGAGGATTTCTCCTGTCGAGTGGCTCTGTAGCCTGTTCGCTGCTCCAAAATAATGCTGTGTTCTCTAAATCTTGCTGTGCCCTGTCTTCCTGCCAGTCACCTGTGTTCCTGTGTGCTGTAATTGTTCTCCAGCCTGTCCTGTTCAAAGTGTGCTCCAACAGTCAGCCCACTTCCTGTCCTGTCTGTTTGCTGTTCTACCTCCAGAGAGTTCCCAGAGTGTTACCCTCTGTGTCTCTGTATCCTTTTTTCAGCCTGTGCCCAGTCCAGCCTCTGCCTCCCTGTGGTGTTTTGGTGTATTCCATCCTAGTCCTGTCCCATCATTCTCTGATTGTTTAATTGTCTACCAAAAGGCATGAAACCTCCTTGTTTTCACCTAAACCTCCATCTCCGTGTCATTGCATCTAGAGCTTATACCCAGGACATTCTAGCCAGAATTCTGATATATGGGAGTTCCAGGAACCATGGAGTCGCCAGACAAAACTCCACTTGAAATTAAACAGGCTGACGGAACCAGTACTCCAATCTGTAAAAATACCAGTTTATTGTGTTAGCAGCAACATATCGGTTGCAGCCTTTCTTGAGATTGAGACGGACTGTTGCATCAGCCGAAATTTGTCTGCTTGCCCAATAAACTTGTATTTTTACAACGGTCTTTCATTGGCTTCTGTGCCAATGAAAAGAGACAAGAAAAACCAGGCATCAGCATCCCAACGGAGGAACAACTGAAAGTGAGAAGGGGTATACCCGAAAGTTGGCTTCTGGAATGCAATTCCCATGGATGGTGGCACCAACCAGGAAGTGGTTCAACCAGTCACAAGTCATTCAACCTTGTGCAGGGATGAGAATCACAATCACTTCCACATACGTAGCTACATACTAAACTCTACCCAGCAAATATATGTAATTTAGTCTCACGAGCAGCCTTGTTAGTCAGATCAGGTTAATATAATTGGGATCTACATTCATAGCAGTAACCAGAGGCAACTCTATGGTTAGGCAACCTAGGTAGTTGCTTCAAGCCTCACCTGATGAAATGGCAGAAGGGTTATCTTCCTGTATTTCCATTATCATTCAATGTCCAACTTAGGGTGACCTGCCCTAAAGGCCGCAGTACTTAAATATTATTGGCACACAACCACACACTGTGCTAACCCATGCCTTCATTTTAACACAAAGACACAACTGTTTTAGACTTAAAACACCTCTGCATTCCAATGCATAAAGTCATTCTACAAAACCACAATCCTAGGGCTCAATTCCTTCATAGTCGGTACCAGGGAGCTACTGAAAGGAAATATCAGTGCAAATTTATAACCTTTAGTGGTTCCCTGCTATTGGTCCTAAATACTACTATACGACTTCTATATTAGTGACTCGAGTCGTAATAGTAGGCAGCACCACTGGAGACAAGGATTGATATAACACTGAGAACTATTTGTTGCCAGTGTTCCACTACATAGACCAGAGGAGATGGCAGGTTGTGCGGCCCTCTCCACCATGAAACCAGAATAATGGCTTTTTAGGGGTTACTCAAAGAGCACCGAAATGTCGCTGACATTTCTCTCTCGTTCCCTGCAGTTCCCTACAATTCGGGGAATCAAGGTTCCCCACCCAGCAATGAATTCAGCATTCACCGCAGGGTCCCCGGAGTGCAAGGGAAACCCGCCGCAAATTCGCCGCAATCCCACCGAAAACCCATCAGTACCACCAGTGAAAACAACGCTGAACACGCCGGAAAAAGACCAGCTATCAGAAAAAGCCGACAAGCTGACGAACAGGGTAAAAAAAAACAAAAAAAGTACACATAAAAGTTTCAAAATTGAAACGCTGTTTGCAAAAAACTACTGAATGAAAATGCCTGGAATTTACATATAAGATCCAATGAATAATAATAAAAGTGTCTGTTACAGAAAAAGAAAAAATACTTTAGAAAAAAAACAGAAAAAAAATTTGCCAACAAAATCCTGAAAAATACATAAAAGATCCTAAATAATCTATAAATAAAGAGACTTTTTGCTGCAGAATAAAATAATTAACAGTTTATTAGATATTGAATTAAAACGGGAATATTTTTAACATTGAAGCCTATGGGGTTCGCCTGAATAAACCTGCCATATGAAAACACCGAACAGCAGGGCACTTTGGCAACTTTTCACTGCTGTTCGGTGTTCTGCGAATAGTTTAACCATTGCTTCTCTATGGGGGATTTCACTGCCCTCAAACAGGCACTGTACTGGCTGGCAGTTCACCAAAATTTGGCGAACTGCCTGCTCTGTGAATAGCCGTATGGCCAGGAAATGGCACCATACGGGGAAATTCCCTGTTCGGTTGCCGATTTGGGCCAGATCGACTCTTTATGAATGACCCTGTATATGTTGAGGCTTGCATCATAATAATTCATTTATATTATAACATGTTTTGAAAAAATTTTTGATCCCTCTTCCAGAAAATTGAGTCATTGTTCTATCACCCCGGAGTTTCACAATGGACAGAACAGAGAAATTATTAGTTTCCGTAGTTTATTATCATGTAAGTAAATAACCCGATTCCTGTATTCCCCAAAATCCCCTGTTATCATGTTCCTCTGCAGATAAAGACTTTTAAAAAATATTTTAAACCCACAAGTTTCTTCATCCTTCCTGTTAATGTTCACACTCTCTGCTACACATTTTTTACTTGTCCACATCTGTGCTGTAGAATAATCATAAATACTTTGTGCGTATAGAAAGGAGGAAGTGACTCCTACTGCTAAAGGATGTGGAAAATGTTGTGGACATATTCGTAGGCAAAAGACATATACAAAAGTAGGTCTATATAACACAAATAATTAACCCTTTCCTGTCGCGGGGCGTTCTATGCTGTCCCACGGTGGGTGGGCCCTGCTAGCTTCAATGGGCCTCCTTTGCCCGCCCACCAATTCAGGCCATCCCCCTGCGGCCGAGGTCATGCGCCGCACGTCAGCTGCGTAGGCGGACCAGAGTAGTTGCCCACCACAGCAGCCGGCAAGTGGGGCGTACTAGTATGTCCCGTCGACTATAAAGCCTCGCCGCTGGGCACAACCCACCCGACGGCAAAGGGTTAACATATCAAGAAACCCTTTCAATTCATTGCAAAGTGCTAAAAAACATGCAAACTAATCGATTTTTGCACAATTTGATCATTTAATTAGCAACTGTGTTTAATAAGGAGGTGTGCTTTTTTTTGCGTTCAGGTTTTTTGTCACTGATGTTTAGTTTATTAGCGTAAGTGCATATGGATGCAGAGGTGTATTTGAATATAGGGATTCATATATCTGTACAAGAATGCAGGAGACATTTGGGTGTATTTATCTATGGGAAATCTGTGATAGTATATATAAATATATATATATAAATCACGAGTATAGCAGTCTGTAGTGATACCTTTTTTATTGGACTAACGTTACATTTAAAGTACAAGCTTTCGAGAGGATTCCTCCCTTCCTCAGGTATAGAAGCTAACTGATCAGAATAATAGAATAAAACATAGGGACAGTCATAGGGCTCACAGTTGGGGGTGTTAGATGTAGTACATTGCCAAATGGCATGCCATTTGGCAATGTACTACATCTAACACCCCCAACTGTGAGCCCTATGACTGTCCCTATGTTTTATTCTATTATTCTGATCAGTTAGCTTCTATACCTGAGGAAGGGAGGAATCCTCTCGAAAGCTTGTACTTTAAATGTAACGTTAGTCCAATAAAAAAGGTATCACTACAGACTGCTATACTCGTGATTTTGGCATCTGGACTAACACGGCCGACCTAATCTACATTACTAATATATATATATATATATATATGTCCTTAGAGGTGTAACTAGAAGCCTCAGGGCCCAGTTGTGGAAATCCATGACGGGCCCCACCACTCTACACAAAAACATATTTTGCCCCCAAGCATGGACAAGGCATAGAACAGTACAGTTTAAACATGAGTGTCAGTATGAAGGGAAAAAAATTGCACTCACATGAAGTGGTGTCTCAAAATCAGACACTAGACGGGATTGCAGCTGGCAACTTGAATAGGGAATGCCAGATTTCCCTTAACTGCATAGAAGAGTGGTCAGCCTCGAGGTTACCAGGAGTCCCAGGATCACAGCGTCCTTATCCTTCCCATGGAGTAGGTAACTGGTTTTCCAGGGTTTAAAAGGCACCTTATTGTAGAGTGCAGACTCAGCAGTCTTAATGTAGAGGACAAGTCGCCCACAATTGTGGTTAAAACGTTTTTATTCCTTTAAAATCAATATATAATAAACAAATAAATGAATAATACAAATAGCAAGTACACTAAAACGCATTTCGCGGATAAAAAACGCTTACCCAGTTAGTGATAGACAAAATCCTTACATATTTTGCCCTCGCCATCACAACGCACTGGACCCCTACAGGTCCACAATGTTATCTCCACAGCAACAAAACTCACAGTAATGTGTGGTGTGTATGAGCGTATCACAGAACTGCACAGCAATAAAACTCACAGCAATGTGCGGTGTGTATGACCGTATCACAGAGCTCCACAGCAATAAAACTCACTGTAATGTGTGTTGTGTATGAGTGTCAGCGTATCACAGAGCGCCACAGCAATAAAACTCACAGTAATTGTGTTATGTATGAGCGTATCACAGAGCGCCACAGCAATAAAACTCACAGTAATTGTGTTATGTATGAGCGTATCACAGAGCGCCACAGCAATAAAACTCACAGTAATTGTGTTATGTATGAGCGTATCACAGAGCGCCACAGCAATAAAACTCACAAATTAGTATAATATAAAATATTATTAAAATAAATAATATATTTAATATTTAATTTATTCAAACACAATTAAAATTATATTAACATAATTTATAGTCTAAAGAAAATATACTTACCTAATTTTTTTTGCAGGTAGGAGACTGGCCCCAGGCAAGGCCCCGGCAAAGGGCCCAGGCAATAAAACTGGGGCCAAGGCAAGGCTGAGACCCCAGACTGGGGCCCAAGAAGGCCGCGAATCAGGCCCTAGGCCCCAAACCAATGCTCAGGCAAGGCCGTGGACCAGGTCCGAGAACCCGGCCTGGGGCACCGACGAGGCCACAGACCAGGCCCGAGGCCCTGGCGGTCAATTGTGGGCCCCTCAGACTCGTGGGCCCAGGTCCCATGGCACACGTTGCACCCCAGGTAGTTCTGCCCTGTATGCCCTGGTGAAAAATACTTGCAAGAGCTGAAATGTCGACTTGGTCACATTTTATTATGTTTAAATAAATTTCTTTATTTTTAAAAGACCCTAGAGTGCTGGCTCTCTATTGCCTATATATATATGCGTATATACACTCAAATCCATAGTAAAAAGGACACACTCCCATCTCTTCAATAAAATATAACTTTTAGTTCATATTTCAAACAGTAAAGCTTACCAATTGGAAGGAAAGTCACCTTATGTAAAGCAGAGCAACATAATGAGTTAATTATACACATCCCTATTGTTGCAGAATACTGAGGCTATTGTAAGTGACCAACAGATTTTAGTATTTGCCTTTATTGTATTTGTTATTTTTTCTGTGTTTATCATATATTACCAAGCGTCCCATGGTTACTGGTTCTTGATTGTCACTTATGTGATACACTTTTGTGTTGCATTATATCATGCTCATCCTTAAGCAAATGCCACACACTGCATCACACATTTTAACTGTATTCATTTAATTTTCCTTATGGATTCCAGGTCATTTTACTTTTCCTCAAGTTGAAAATTCACTGCTTTAGTTCATTTATTTGATTCAGCACATTTTTTTTGTTTGTTTGGAGTATTGCTATGGTTATATATGTTCTCACACCTTCCTTGTTATTGCCGACTTCCTGCAGATTATTTTGCTTTTCACATACTTTTAGTCACTCATAGCCTCAATACTCTGCAATCAATAGGAATGTGTTTCAATTCCTCATTATGTTGCCCCTCAAGGGTTACTTTTAGAGTTTCTTTTAGGGCTAGGGTTACTAACAGGGCTTAATTACAGTCAATTTCTAGTAAAATTAGGGTTTTTGGGGCTTATTACAGCTCTACTTTTAGCAAATTGGGGTAACTTTTCAGAATTTGGCCGATTATAAGAAAAATCGGTCAAACCGGACAATAATTTTTCTGAAAGAAACAGCCAATCTATTTAAATTGAGAACCAAGTACCATGCACTGTGCTCATCCTCTGCCACAGCCACATTTTTATTAATTATTTTTTCCCTTACATACATATCGTAGAAAAGATTATTTTAATACTTGTTTTTTAAATTGCCATGAAAAAAATGTTTTTTTGGGGAAAAAAATGTGGCCAGCCCTGCCAGTCCCCCTTTGAGAATCTGTGCCTCATATATCCTAGAGGTCGGATAAGGGTATAGGTATAGCAATCAAGAGGTTAAGATCTGTTAGAGCAGTGATCTCAAACTCCCCTCAGATGTTTCTGAACTACACCTCCCCTGATTCTATAGCCAGAATTCTGGGAATTGTAGGCAATAAACTTCGGTGGTCAGAGTTTGGGATCCCTGTGTAAGAGATTCGGAAGTGTCTGGGGGATAATGTTAACTTACAGTTGTAGCTGTTCTTGGTGGCATCACAGACTGGCATCACTATTTTTTTATATTATTGAAACTTTTTAGAAAAGAGATTTACAGTTAAAACAGGCGCATAAAGAGAGAACGGGTCACAAGAAAAAAGACCACATTACATTTATCGGTCCGTACTGTACCGGCAACATAAGCATAAATAAGAGAAATATTACCAATAATGGCAGGACAGGACGGGAGAGAGACCCATTAGTTAGTCGAAAGTAAAGAGGGGAGATGACAAGGAAGAAGAATGAGGAAAGAGAAAAGGGAGGAAAAAGTCGGAGAGGAAGAAAAAAGAAAAAAAAAGGAAGGGGTGGAAGGAGGGGGAAGGTATGGCAAAGCACGCAGGAGAATCCATTCTGCCAGGGCCCCGCACCGTCCAAGCTCCCAATAGAGCTAGTCTCCAAGCCGTCTAGAGAAAGAGGTAGAAGAGGTATAACACTGTCAATAGAACCATAGGCGGTGAAACTTGGGGAGTCTGTTCTCAAAATTAGCAAGTTGCTTCTCAAAGCCACGGATGTCCTCTACTCGAGCCGCCAGATCTCCAAGAGTGGAAGTCCTAGGTGTCCTCCATAAGGAGGGTATCAAGCTACATAATGCAAGGAGAATTCGGAACGCAATCTTTTCGGACTTACTGAAATTGATAACTCAATGTGTAGCAGTAAAAACACTCGGATGTTAAAGTCCAAGCGTAGGACCGTAACTTCAAAAATCACCTCCCAGACCAATCGACCAGAATGACCAGAGCACAGCACAAGACCACCAAATATGGAGGTAGGATCCCACGTCCATGCCATATCTCCAGCATATAGGGTCACGTGTTGCATCAAATTTCGAAAGACGTAGATGTGTACGGTACCAGAAAGCTAAAATCTTATAGGAGGCTTCATGTTATCGAATCGCCCTGGTGCCATGGTGGACTAACTGAAAAATGTCAGTCCATGTCTCTCCCGCAAGGGATTCACCCAGTAATTCCTCCCAGTGGCCCACTGGCATCACTATTGACCAGTGATTTTGTTTCCAATATTCATCTTGTGATTTTTTCTTGAATTATTATGATCAATAAACATAGACTTCTGTAAACTGACAGTGATTTAGAATATTTAATGGTGCAAATTAACAGATATGAGCAAATCTCTAAACTAATTTCTCTTCATCAATACCTCTCTTTGTCCCTTGGCCCCAATCCCCACTTCATGACTTCGGGCCTCAATCTTCATCTCTTGTCCCTGTGTCCCAATCCTTCCACTGGTTTCATTCGCCTCCTCTAACCCCTTCTTTACCCTGACAAGCCCACATTTATGGCTGTATGCCCCAATTCTGCTTTGTGATCCTGTACTATTAAATATCTTCTTTTTCTAAAGGCCACAATCAATCTTGTTGTCCCATCCTTTCTTTTGTCACTGTGCCCCAATTTCTCTGGTCGTCTTTTGTTCTCCTTTTGCCCCATCCTCTTTTTCCTCTGGCAAAATCCTCTATTTTGTTCCTGTTTCCCAATAGTTGCTATGGCCCTGTGCCTCAACTCTTGACGGTAAATGAGTAACTGTGTCACATGTAATGTCCCCAACTTCTCTAGGTCCCATCAGGTTTTCGATAGTCAGGCTCCAAGCTTTTCACATATATCCCACTGGACAAGGGTATGGTAATAGCAAACTAAAGAAGAAATGTTCAAAGCCTTAACTTTGGAGATAAAAGAATGTTCAAACAGATATAGCTGTAGTCACTTTTAACGTCATCACAGAAGTGATCGCTATGACATCACTGGATAGCATTACAACAAATTCATTGATGCGCAGGTGAAATGAGAAGAAAAGCATTCTCACTGTGGACTCACAATCATCTCTATGGATGGCCGAGACAGCATAAATGCCCTAGATTTCCTTTGGAACCTGAAGCCAAATGGACCAGTGTGATGTTGATCCTTGATGCTGGATTTGAGGCTCAAGAAGTGTTTATCTGTATTACCAATGAGCTATCCATGGCTTGATGAGGTATGGCAAGCAAAGTAATCCTGGTGACAAGTTCACTTTTAATAGCAACTGTATTTTGACCTTATAACAGGTCATTCTCAAGTCTAAATGTTGAATGGGATCTCCAGGAAACTTCATGGAGACCCAGAAATACGGATTTATTCACAAAGCCCTAGGGCTCTATTACATTCGTAACGCAATTTTTAACGTGTGCGCAAAAACACAATAGCGCGAGGGGCAAAACCCTTTGCGCAGACCGTCATATTACAACGTCAGTGCACAAAATGCGCGTTAATGTCTACCGCGGGTGAACCTGCGCGAATCCTTCGCGAGCATAATTTACTGGGCGTGTCCTATACTTAACATTGTGTGCGCAAATGCATTTGTGCGCTGGTACGTGGATAGTATGACAATCTATGTGCAAAATTTAACGGACAATGTTTGTGCACATAATTTTAACGTCTTTGAAAAGCTGGTGTTAATTAACGGCAAATCTGAATGTCCTGGCCGAAACCAAATACACCAGCCCAAAAAAAAAATACGCAGCAAAGTATAGTTACACATTCTACGCATACCCAAACAATTAAATGGAGAAGTTCTTTTATTTTTTGTTATTGCTGCAGCATATATACGCAGATTGACTTTGGCAGGCGCAAAAACCTAAGGTTAGAAAATGGTGGTTCTTAATTCTGATTGGCTGAATCCCGTGATAAAAACAGTCCACACACTGATTTCTGCACGCAACGTTACTGCGCGCGTATTTTTCGGCATTTGCACGTCCGTTTTACTTGCGTTATTTTTTGATGGATGAAAAAATGCGCGAGGATTGTAATACCACCGTTAATTTTCTCGCGTTAACGCTCAACACTGTGCGCAAAATTTAATGCGCTGCGCGCGCCTTTTTGTGCATAGAATATAATTGTGCCCCTAGTGTTTGCTGGTGTTGCACATACACAAGTGAAAATACCTAATACTCCAATGTCTACAGACGCCAGAATTTCACAAAACTAGAATCCAAACAGCGAGAGGCGAAGCTTTACTGTGAAGCTTCTTCTGTTGCTCTTTGGATTTTCATTTTGGGAAATGCCGGAAATTACAAAACCAGCAAACAGTGACACTTTATAAATAATGCATTCAACTTAAAAAAAAGCCCTTGCATCATGTCAGAAGTGTCCCAAGTATTTTCATTATATTTTGCCAGGTTATACTTTTCACAATGAATTCTGATCCTGGATTCCAAAGAAGGCTGGAGTTTTACAGGAAAAGGAGGCTTCAGCGACTAGTACCAGCATTTTAAATGCAATTTATACTGCTATCAATTTATAACTTTTTATATCAAAGGTAAAAGAAACAAAAGTTGTATAGCCATGTTGCACATATCTTACCGTGTGACTATGTGTGATTTACAGGCAATATAGAATCACATGAAAAAAGGATAAATTCGTACATTACTCAATTCTTTTGTAACTGTAGAAGTATGTATAGGGAACACCGTTGGGAATACAATAATGAGTAATGCAAGTGATTATTCTCGCATCTCTTACATGCAGATGTGCACTGGTCATTGTGAATGGAATCATTCTGCATCATCATTCCAAAGCTGTTCCTCCATGGAGAATATGCATCATTGTTTCTAGCACTAATTGAATAATTTGATAATTAGAACCAGTTCCATTGGTTTCAAGTTTTTCCAGAAAACCTGCGTGAAATACTGTAGATCTCATTATAGTCTAACGCTTATAGTAAAGTCATTGAGCTCCATTCACTATATACGGAGTAGGTGCCGACAAAGCACAACTCTTGTACTTATATCTCCTCTCAGATGCCTTTTTTCACAGATAAATAAGTTTATTTAGCATGCGTCAGACGAGCGTTTTTCAGAGCAAAAGGAACATCCGTGAGAGTAGACGCTCCTTCCACTCGACGCCCGTCTGGCCACCTCACTGAGCGCAGTTAGTGTGTTCAGCGCTGCAAGGCTTGATCCTCCTACGGAGGATTGCGCTTTGCAGCCCTGTCGAACGCTCGCTTTAGCGTTTTCAACGGGGAGGCTATCAGCACCTCCGCTGTAGCGTGCACAATTCGTGTGCGGGCTACAGCGTTTGGCCGGCCCCGTTGAAACGCCACAACGTTGCGACGGGCGTTGGTAGGCACATCAGTACGGGCGCACATAGTGTGCTCTTCTGACACTGGCCTCAGTCTCTCTTCATAAGTGAAATCTTCATTTGTGCTTATTAGCTTTCTAACTCACCTCTGCAGTTTCTTCAATTCCATAATATCCTTCTTCAACACAAATGCTCAAAACTGCACCACGTATTCAAGATAGCATCTTACCACTACTTTGTAAAGAATTAAAATAATTTTTTCATCACGTGTACCAATACTTATGATAAATGTAAGGTAGTTACGTGCTTTTGCAGCCACTATCTGGAAGGATACATTGAGATTTCTCTCGTTTTCAAGTATGTCCTGGGTTCAAGTATGTACTGATGTTTCACACAAATTTCATTTGAGTCCCCAGTGAGAGCGAGGCCCTAGGCGACTGCCTATTTTACCTAGTTATAGAGCTGCCTCTCCTACAACAAGTTGTTGTTCTTCTTCTCCTCCTCCACACCAACCTCACTCATATGCGCCCAATACATTTTTTGCTTCTGTCTCCCAGAAGAGACAGAAAAGGAAAAATTAAAACAATTTTGTGAATAGTCCATAAACTAGAGGGGAGAGGGGCGGGATACAATCTTGAACCATAATATTTTTGGTATGAGAACAATTAATAATTTACAACTAACAGGCATTGCCATGAGGACCAAGTTTGACCGGTTGGGTGGAGTAGAGGTAACATCACTGCTCTGCGTGGAGAGAGCCTGTGGAGACACAGGCTCGATCCCAGCAAAAGCACCTCTCCAGTAAGTGTCCTTGGGCAAGACACCTAACGGTACATACTCGCCACCCAGGACATACTTTAAGGCTAGGGTCAGACGAACGCATTTTTATGTTGTCTGTGAAAAAGTGCGTTCGAACGAATGGACGTATTTTTTCACGGAATACGCGATAGCGGTCATACGATGCACATTTTCGTCCGTGATTTTGTACGGATCATCAATAAAACACTTTTTGTGTCTGGACGTTATGTTGGCCGGACATTAGCAGCGTCTGACGTCTCCTAATCACGCACACATGCCGCTAGCGGACGCAGCGCACTCTGTACGTCAGTACCTGCGGTTTCACGTTCTCGAAAAAATGCGTTCATTTTCCACTTGCGTTGCGCAGCCGGACTTTTGTGCGACCGTACTTCGTATATTGGCCGTCATTGCCCGGCATCTGCTGCTAGTGCGGCCGTGATTAAGTGCGGCTGCACGCGCGTTCGCACTGCCTCAGTCTGACCCTAGCCGAAAACGAGAGAAATCTCAATGTATCCTTCCTGGTAAAATCCTTTCTCAAAATAAAAAATGTAGATCAACATGTACATGCATTTCTTTGAGTCTATATTTATAGATGTTGAGCCAGGCAGGTACAAAGATTGTTTGTGTGATTTGTTTTGGTTCATGCTAGTAAAATTTACAGATGTATATCCTTAAATTGTAAATAGAGTAGATGGGTTGCCTTACAGCCCCAGATCCTGACCCCCATTAACCCTCCACCCATAGCTAGCAGGTGAGGAGATAAATCAGAGTAGATGGACTGTTTTGCCTTCTTTTACTTAACCCCTCAACTGCTGGCCATGGGTTGTGCTCCCTGCAACCCACCAACTCCCCAGATTAACTCATCACCAAATGCCACTAGATAGGAGTTTAATTAACAATTCAATGTTCTTGAACCCAGGACATACTTGAAAACGAGAGAAACCTCAATGTATCCTTCCTGGTAAAATCCTTTATAAATAAATAAATTAATTAATTAATGATTTAATTGTGCGGTAACCAAACTGTTAATTTACCAGGCAGAAATGTATTTTTTCGAACTATTACTACTTCTTCCTAGAGCAGGAATTAGTGGTAAACTGCAAGGAAATTGCAGATTTTAGGCATAGTTGCGTATATTTTATTTTTTCCAACATTGGTATTTATTCATCTTGACAAATTTGGGCTCAAATTTGCAATTCCCCCTAATCCAGCACAAAACTATTTTTCTCTCTCATTAGCCACACTTCATTGCTTTCCTAGTTATCTCCTCACGTTACAACCCTGCTCTGCTCTGTTAGCATCACTGTGAGACCGCGAGGAGGTTTTGCTGTGGTGCTTTTTCCTCTTGGACTTGCATGCAGTACTATTAATGTCTGTTTGAGTGAGGCATAATCATGATGTGACATATTATAGCTACCTGTTTACCGCACAAACAGGCTAAAGAGCAGTTACTTATTAACCTGGGAATTGTATATAATTGGCACAACAATCAGGCCAAACAGTCTAACGGAAAAGAAACCTGTCTCTTCCCCAGGTCCAGGGCCGCCCTGCAGCGGCTAAGGCCTTTCAGTCCATTAGTAACATGCAGTAATGGTCAGTAAATATTTACTTTGTGATAGAAAAGAACATGCAATCGCATGTACAAGGGAACGCACACACAGAGTGAATAGTAAATAGAGGGAGATTATCCAATACTCATCTCGGTTCAAATGTTCGAATACGATTGAGAAGCCTATAATAAAATATAAAACAACATTGAGTAGCACAGTTGATATTAGATATAAAATATGTGTATACACTCTTCCCTAGTACACTCACAAGGGTGGAGCCTAGTAGGCTCGTGGTATGCGCCTCTAAGCCTCTATGGGGGGCTTCTCCCACCGAATGTGATATATATTCCACCCGTTTCAGGATCTTGGATCTCAAGGAAAAGACAATATATGGCGTAATATCGTTGGTAGACAAACCCTAAGAAAAATCAAAGAAAGGGCCCACTCACATGCTCCAGAGCCTCCTGGTCATGGTGGCTCAGTAAGGAAGCTTTAGACCAATTTCCATAAATGGGGAGTCAAACCCTCTTGAGGACGGAAACTGGGTGGATGCCAGGCTGGTCAGGATCTCCTCAAGGAAGTTTAGTAGATTAGATATCCAAAAATTGATCGATATGCCAGGGAATAGATGGAATGTATCGTATGTATTAAACAAAAAATGAATAAAAACATATGTAACCACAACTGAAACGCGTTTCACTTGCTACTCTGCAGGCTTCATCAGTCAGAACATAACAAATATTTCATAACAAATATTTACTTGCTTTGCACGTTTGACCGGCACAATGTATTTACTTTCCACAGCCAGCCACTTGTTTTATACCCAGCCCCTGCTTTCACTGAATCCTATGGTACTAACATTCCATGCGATAAACATATGCAACATGCAAAAAAACCAAAAAAGTTGAACTGTATACTAATGGAATTCACACTACAGGAAGAACTCGTGCGTTTATGTCATTCTGCTTAGAATCATAATCAAGTTGTAGAGCAGCTGCTGATACAAACAACTGAGGGGGTATTCACTAAGCAGTGAATTTATAGGGTATCGAACATTCTACGCCTCTTATGTCATACTATATTTCCTACATATTTTTCTGTTAATCTGTATATTTGTGTTTTTTTTTTAATATCTTGCATTGTATTACTTTGTATTTCTGTAACTGTAACACTTCAATGTTCTTGAACCCAGGACATGCTTGAAAACGAGAGAAATCTCAATGTATCCTTCCTGGTAAAATCCTTTATAAATAAATAAATAAATAAATACTGAAGAAATACGCAATCTGGATTTTTTTCCCCCCAAATTCAGCTATTTAGACCTAAAATTAGAAATGCATCTTTTCTCCACCAATTCACCACTTTGTGAATAACACAGCCAATGTTCACCTGATCGTGATTAAATGAAAACAGTATTCTATATTTCTATATTTGAAAATAGCTTGTTGATGTAGAGCAGGTGTCAGCAACCTTGGCTTTCTAGATATTTTGGGACTACATCTCTGATGAAGCAAAGAAATTCCCACAGGGATCACAGGGTCAAGAAGATTATCAGAGTCCCAAACCATTATCTCCTCAATCACTCCAATGAACTACTACAGGGTTAAGCCACTATTAAACAACTATACCTTTACAAAAGAGGGCCAAATTGGAGTGAACTCATCAAGTAATAAAACTACTTTTATTCAAATTGTTAAAATCAATTCCAAAAAAGAATCCACCGGCTAGGTGGAGTAGAGGTAACATCACTGCTCTACCACCGTGGAGACACAGGCTTGAATGCCAGCCAGAGCACCTCTCCAGTAAGTGTCCTTGGGCAAGACACCTAACAGTACATACTCACCACCCAGGACATACCTGAAAATGAGAGAAATTTCAATGTATCCTTCCTGGTAAAATCCTTTCTCAGAAAAATAACACAGAAATTTTTTTTTACACAAAGTGACCTTGGTGCTGAAAAAAAACAAGTATAAATTCAAATGACCTAAATTAACTACAATCATCTACTCCCAAGTTGATATTCCAAAGGCATTTGTTGTATAACGAAATTAATTTTTACTCATATCCTAGATGCTAATAGGAGATGACATCGTTACACTTTCCTTATGCTACTCCAAAAAGTAAACTTAATAATATATGTATCATCTCGTGTATTGAATTGGAGTTTTATGAGCAGTAACATAAAAGCTGCTTAAATATACACTACATCTCGACGTAAAGGGTTAACAATAGGTTGGCAGAGCCTCATGGAAAATGTAGTTCCAAAACATTTGAAGGACCAAGGTTGCTGACCCCTGGCCATGACTAAGGCATCGCAAGAAATTGTGGGCTCTATTACATTCTTCACGCAAAAACGCACGCAGAAAGCGTGACTTTTGGCGTGCAGCGTTAAACGTTAACGCGCGTAAAACAACGCTGGTATTACAATCCTCGCGCATTTTATCATCCGTCGAAAAATAACGGAAAAAGGACGCGCAAAAACGCATGCTCAGCAAAGTTGCGTGCAGAAATCAGTGTGCGGACTGTTTTTTCACGCGATTCAGCCAATCAGAATTAAGAACCACAATTGTCTCCCATTACGTTTTTGCGCCTGTCAAAGTCAATCTGTGCATATATGCTGCATCAATAATAAAAACACACACAACTTCTCTATTTTATTGTTTGGGTATGCGTAGAATGTGTAACTATACTGTGCTGTATTTTTTTTTCGGGCTGGTGTATTTGGTTTCGGCCAGAACGTTCAGATTTGCAGTTACCACCAGCTTTTCAAAGACGTTAAAATTATGTGCGCAAACGCTGTCCGTTAAATTTTGCGCATAGATTGTAATACCATCCGCATACCAGCACACAAACGCATTTGCGCTCACAATGTTAAGTATAGGACGCGCGCAGTACAGTACGCTCGCGCAGCGTTCGCACAGGTTCACCCGCGGTAGAGTCATGGCATCATAAGAAATTAAATTGACTTAGCTTTTTAGACAAAGGCAATTTTTGACTCCAATCACAGTGGATCCCACTGCATCCCCACTTAATTTTTGAAATAGGATATCTGCATCAAATAGTGAAAAATACATCAGTGACACCCACTGGGTGCCTTATAATGTAAACTGGCCGATCTACTTGTACAAGTGTTTGATACACTACAGACTCACTCAAACATTTAACATAATGTTATTTCCGTATAAATCCAAGTATCAATGCGGGTTATTACATATCCTGACACTAGTATGTGTAGCTGCGGCAACAATAATCAACTGTCACCAGGGCTGGATTTACATCTCAGGAGACTGTAGGCACAGAAGTCTGGAGTCCCCCCCCCCTAAAAAAAGAGCCCAAACTAAGGGAAATACTTAATTTTTTGGGGGGAAACAAAAAATTTATTAACATTTTCAAAACCTGAAAAACAGGTTCTCGTTGTGCTCACATCAAAAGAAGTTGGCAGAATTTTTGCCTAAAAATGAAGGAAAAATGGAGCACAAATGACAGGTCTTACGTCAACCCTAACCCTATTTTCTAAGGCTAACCCTGATTTATAATCCTGGCAATGGAAAATAACTCTCCATTCAGGCTCGCAGCAACCAAAATTCTAGGCATCAAAATTCAGCCGTGGCGAAGGTTCATTTTCAAGACTTTTTTGATGCTGCTTTAATTTTGGCAATCTTTCAATATCATTATTAACTTAAAAAAAATTGCTGTTGGTGTGGGAAATGAGAAGGTGAGTTAGTGCAACATCACTATTACATTTTATAATTGAAGTGTGAACAATTGTGCTGCGTTATATTAAAAAAGAGAAAAAGGTTATATTTTCTATATTTGTTATTTTATTTTTGTGACAGAACCATTCTCTTCCGCCTGTCCTGACTCTCCAGACATCCCTTCGTTGTGGTCAGCCTGGCTACTGGGAGCGCTGTCCTCAGCGCCTCGAGCAGCTTGACCCACCTGCTTCTGTTCCTCTGCCCTGGAGCCGTTAGGAATTTCCAGAAGGCCGCTCTCTGCCTTCTGAGGTTGAGTGTGGAGTGTAGCGTAGTTTGAAATAAAACACCAGACGCGGCTGTATGTTTTAAAACAGGATTCTCTCTCTCTCTGAGCTGTGAGAGTTCTGACCTTTAATAAAAAAAAAACACCATTTATGCTGAAATCCAACAGTCATAATTTGCATAAATGACGCACCTCGTCCTACCAATATGCTAATTACATTATGTCAGTTAGATATTTACAATAAACTTTAGCTCACACAACATTTGCATAATCCATTGTTCTAACACATCAGATTAAAGACAAACACTATCACAGATCCCTTGAATTAAACATGCAGCCAGATAAGGGGGAAAGCCCTGTTGCATAAATTACACAGCAGTAAAACTTGTTTACTGGCTATACAGAAACACATTTACCTACAGGAATATAAGTGTTTAAAACTAAAGCTACGCCATTTTACACTAAACTAATTTAAACTAAAACCAAACGATGTAATATATATTTAAAAACACACGATATAGATTGAACATAAAGTCTCTTGGGGTTTGGAGCATGGAGCGTTACATCAGCTCCATGACATTACTTTCCCCCTAAAAAGAGTCCGACAGACACAGTTGGATCCAAACGGGTCGACTCGGGGAGGTCGGAGCAAGGTGAGTCAGGGTTCCAGGGCCGTTTGCCGGGACAGTCCATCGGCATTCCCATTTTGGGCCCCGGAACAGTATTGGATCGTGAAATTAAATGGCTGCAATGCCAGGCTCCAGCGCAGCAATCTGCCGTTCTCTCCTGCCACTCGGTTGAGCCAATCCAGGGGATTGTGGTCGGTCATCACGGTGAAGGAGCGTCCATAGACGTAAGGCTGAAATTTCTTTAGGGCCCAAAGCAGGGCCAAACACTCTTTTTCTACTGCGGCGTACCCCACTTCCCGGGGTAGAAGTTTGCGGCTGATAAAAGCCACCGGATGCTCCCCTCCGTCATTGCCCTCTTGGCTCAATACGGCTCCCAGTCCAAACATGGAGGCGTCAGTGTGGACGACAAAGCGTTTGTTATAATTTGGTGCCGCCAGGATGGGAGCTTGAGTTGGGGCAGTATTTAGTTGGTGGAATGCCGCCTCACACTCCGGGGACCACAGGACTTGGCGGGGTAGGAATTTATTTGTCAGGTCAGTCAGGGGTTTGGCGAGGTCACTGTAATGGGGGAAATTTACGGTAGTACCCGCGGTCCTAGGAGGCAAGGACCTGGGTCTTGGTTATGGGAGTGGGCCAATCTAGGATGGCCTCTATCTTGGCCGGCTCGGGTGCTGCTTCCCACGGCCCCCACGTGGCCGGTGGTACCTGGTACATACCTCGGACATCCCGATCCGGCACTTGTCAGGCTTCAGGGTCAGGTTAGGGGCCCTTATCCTATCTAACACCACCCCCAGATGGTGGAGGTGTTCCTCCCAGGTCTGGCTATAGACGGCTATGTCATCCAGGTAGGTGCAGGCGAACTCCTGCAGGCCGTCGAGGAAGCGATCAATTAACCGCTGGAAGGTAGCCGGAGCATTCTTCATCCCGAACGGCATGACCCGAAATTGGTACAGGCCAAACGGGATGATGAAGGCGACTTGGGGATGGCCTCCTCCTCGAGGGGAATCTGCCAGTACCCCTTACACAGATCAATAGTGGTCAAGAAGTGTCCCTGGGAGATCTGGTCTAACAGCTCGTCGACTCGGGGCATGGTGTACGCGTCGGTGACGGTGCAATCATTCAACCTCCTATAGTCGACACAGAACCGGGTGGTGCCATCCTTCTTGGGGACCAGCACCACCGGGGAGGTCCACGGGCAGGTGGAGGGTTCAATCACCCCTAGCTCAAGCATGTCCCGGATTTCGGCCTGCATGGGTTCTCGGACTGCCTCCAGGAGCCGGTACGCCGGCTGCCTCAATGCCTCTGCCCCGGGGTTTCTACTTTCAAAGGTTCTGACGGGTATAGCCCAGGAGTGTGGAGAAGACCTCCTGGCGGTCCTGGAGTACCTGCCTAACTTGGGCCTGTTCGTGGGGTCCCATCCCTTCCTCTAGTTGAACATCTTGCTATTTATCCCAGGGAGTTCTGGTATGGAGATCTGTTATGCCTCCTCGGTGGCCAGAGCGCAGATGGCAGCCACTGCCTCAGCCCGTTCGTGGTAGGCTTTCAGCATGTTGATGTGGAATGTCCGCTTGATCCTGGTGTCGGCGCAGCTGACAACCACATAGGTGGTATCCCCAAGTTGGTGTACCACCTGATAGGGGCCCTGCCAGGATGCCTGCAGCTTGTTCTGCCACTGTGGTTTCAGTACCAGGACCTTTTGCCCCATGAAGAAGGAGCGGCTTCGGGCGGATCGGTCATACCATGCTTTCTGCTGGGCCTGGGCTGCCTGCATATTCAACTGGACTAGGCCTGTGAGCTCTCTCAGGCGCTCGCATAGTTCCAAAACGTAGATCAGGACAGGGAGTCCTTCAAGCTCCTGTCTCCTTCCCACTGGGCCCTAACTAAATCTAAGGGGCCCCTAACCCTGCACCCGCATAACAACTCGAAGGGGGAGAACCCGGTGGATTCCTGGGGCACCTCTCTATATGCAAATAACAGATGGGGCAGATATTTTTCCCAGTCCTTCCTATCCTGGGTGAAGGCCCGGATCAACTGCTTTAGGGTCCCGTTAAACCGCTCGCACAGCCCGTTCGTCTGGGGTGGTACGGTGCGCTGTGGAGGGCCTTGACACCACAGAGGCGCCAGAGCTGCTGTGTTAGCTCAGCAGTAAACTGGGAACCCTGATCAGACAGTATCTCCTGGGGGAACCCCACCCAGGAGAACACCCGCAGGAGGGCATCAGCTATTGTATCGGCCTGAATGTTAGACAGGGGAATGGCCTCGGGGTACTGGGTGGCATAGTCCACCAATGTAAGGATGTATTTTTTTCCTGTGGCGCTGGGGTGGGCCAAGGGGCCGATTATATCCACTGTTACCTGGCTAAAGGGTTCCTGGATGATGGGTAGGGGTTGAAGCGGGGCTTTTGGGTGGTCCCCAGTTTTCCCCACCTTTTGGCAGACCGGGCAGGTGCGGCAATATTCCCGCACATCAGCATGGAGTCTGGGCCAAAAGAAGGCTCGGGATAACCGACTCCGGGTCTTGGCTATCCCGAGGTGGCCGGCGAGGGGAATGTCGTGGGCCAGTTTTAAAAGTTCCGGTCTGCGGGTCTGGGGCACGACCAGCTGTTTGTGGGGTCTCTGTTTCTTCTCGGTGTATCTGTATAGGAGCCCTCCTTCCCACTCTATGCGGTCGTCCCCAACCCCTCCCTGGTCTTTGCCTGCCCTGTCCCGGTACCCTCCTAAAGTGGGATCAGTCTGGGTCTGGTGTCTGAGGTTGGCCGGGGAGTTCCAGGTTATGGGTTGGTCGGGTCGGGGGGACGGGGTTTGTTTTTGTCGAGGTTTGGGGCGTTTTCTTTGTGGTCTCACCTGGGTCCTGGCTGGAGTGGCGTGGTTTGTCCGGTGGCTCTGCTGGCGGGTGGTCATGGGTAGTATGGCGTCTATGTCGTAGGCGGAGACCAGATGTCCCAGGTCATTCCCCAGGAGAACTTCGGCGGGCAAGTTGTCCAATAGGCCCACCTGCATGGATCCTGCCCCGGAGCCCCAGTCTAGATGGACTCGGGCGGTGGACAGGTGTAGCACTCTACCTCCGGCTACTCGGACGGCAATGATCGGGCCAGATCGGGCCTTTGTAGGTACCAGGTGGGGTCGGATGAGGGTGATGGTGGCCCCTAAATCGTGGAGACCCTGGGCCACTCGCCCATTTATCCATATGGCCTGTCGATGATGCTGGCGGTTATCGACGGTGGCGGCTTGTACGGGGTCTGCCTCGTGTAGCATGCCCCACTCCTCCTGACTGTCCTCGTATCGGGGTTCATTGTCATAACAGTGAGCCGCTGGTGATGCTGCACGGGCCGGGCCTCTTGGTATGGGGGGGTCGGTTAGGGCAGTTCTGGCGATAATGTCCCACTTGGTTGCAGCCATAACAACGGATGGTTACAGCTGAGTTGGTGCGGGACGAGACGCCGGCCAACGGGCCGGGGGGTCAGAATTGTGGATGGGCAAGGGGGGTCGAGGAGCAGGCTGTTGATCGCCCCCACTGGTCTTCCGGGTGTCCGTATATTCGTCCGCCCAGGTAGCAGCTTGCTGCACCGTTTGGGGCTTTTTGTCCCTCACCCAATCTCGCACCACCATGGCCGTGTGTTCCAGGAGCTGCTCCAGCAGCACTAGTTGGGTAATGTCCTCGATTGTTCGGGCTTGACTACCCTGGAACCAGTTTTTTAAATCATGCTGCAGCCGGTGGGCCCATTCCACATGTGTCGTGCCGTTGGGCCAGTGGGAGGTCTGGAATTTTAGCCGACTGGCTTCTGGGGTGATGGCGAAGCGGTCCAGCAGGACCTGCTTGACCTGAGCATAGTCCATGGCCTCTTCATCAGGGACTGTTCTGTATGCTTCCGCCGCTTGGCCTGAAAGTTTGCTGGCCAAAATTCCGGCCCAGGCGGAACATTGTACTCCATGTACCTGACATAGTCTTTCAAAGTCTTGGAGGAAGCCCTCAATTTCTTCCTCCGCCTCGTTAAATGTTTTGAACGCCTGGAAGGGTACCTTCCGGGGCGCTGGTGTCCCTGGGTTGAGATTTTCTACCCGGCCCGTTTGAAGTTCCGCCATCCGCTGTTCATGCTGGCACTCCTTTTCTCGTTCTATTTCTTGGGCTTTTCACTGCAGCTCTCGGTCTCTCTGCTCATCTTGTCTTTGGATGTCCTCGATGGCTCGTGGGATTGCGGTCTCCGAGGGGTGGCACCGTACATGGCTATCCTCTCCCGGACTCTTTTCTGAAAGAGGGTTTCTGCAGACGGGGTCCCTGTGCCCCCGTTTTGTTGGTCCATTTTGATCAGTTCCTCAACCAGAGCTTCTTTGGTCTTTGAGCCGGCGGTCCCTCCTCAGCTCTCCAGCAGGTCTCTCAGGGTGTCTCGCTTGCAGGCTGCATAGTTGACCATCTTGGGGTGTCTTAGTGTTGGAGAGCCTCTATCCCACCGCTTGCCACCAATGTGACAGAACCATTCTCTTCCGCCTGTCCTGACTCTCCAGACACCCCTTCGTTGTGGTCAGCCCGGCTACTGGGAGCGCTGTCCTCAGCGCCTCGAGCAGCTTGACCCACCTGCTTCTGTTCCTCTGCCCTGAAGCCGTTAGGAATTTCCAGAAGGCCGCTCTCTGCCTTCTGAGGTTGAGTGTGGAGTGTAGCATAGTTTGAAATAAAACACCAGACGCGGCTGTATGTTTTAAAACAGGATTCTCTCTCTCTCTGAGCTGTGAGAGTTCTGACCTTTAATAAAAAAACGCCACCATTTATGCTGAAATCCAACAGTCATAATTTGCATAAATGACGCACCTCGTCCTACCAATATGCTAATTACATTATGTCAGTTAGATATTTACAATAAACATTCTTTATATTCTTTAGCCTTTAGCTCACACAACATTTGCATAATCCATTGTTCTAACACATCAGATTAAAGACAAACACTATCACAGATCCCTTGAATTAAACATGCAGCCAGATAAGGGGGAAAGTCCTGTTGCATAAATTACACAGCAGTAAAGCTTGTTTACTGGCTATACAAAACACATTTACCTACAGGAATATAAGTATTTAAAACTAAAGCTACGCCATTTTACACTAAACTAATTTAAACTAAAACCAAACGATGTAATATATATTTAAAAACACACGATATAGATTGAACATAAAGTCTCTTGGGGTTTGAAGCATGGAGCGTTACATCAGCTCCATGTCAATTTTTAGATGAACCTGATCATGTTTTGGATCTTTGATTCTCTGGCCTTTCCAATGATGCCTTATATATTATTGTAGCCTGTAGGATTCCAGAGATACAGGAGTCTAAATGATTGTAAATTGGAAATGTTTTTTTTTTACAGAGCAAGGCTCCCCACTGTGGTATTAGGCCTACTTTGCCTTACTATAAATCCAGCCCTGACTGTCAATCCAGGCGACTATTATTTTTCCCTGCTTTACTTGCCTTGGTTTGGTGATGGTCATGAGTTTTATTCCAGTTCTTAGCCGATAAGTCACTGTGTCGGCTTCTGATTCTTTAGATTTTACATAACAAAAGATTATGTAATTTAGGCTTGTTTGAACAAATGTACAGATTTTTCTTCCACTATTCGATTAGTTTTTGATTCTGCAGATTGAATTAGGGCATACTGGCATTTTGATTCCTGTAAAAAAAAATTGGATTAATTATCGTCACTTGCTCCTATACTTTGTAATGGAAATTTCGGCTTTAGAAAATTAAATTCAAATGTATCAGAAAGCTGATTTTCTTTTTTTGTATTTAAAATTTTTATTTTGCAAGAAACAAACATACACCATCAAATCAAGTGGCCTCGCAGGACCAAATTCAGTACTCACAGAAGTAGCACACAATACAGGAGGGGGGTCATAAAGGGAGCTGCAAAACGGAAATAAAAATAGGGGGGGAGAGGGGGACAATAACATGAGGGTACAGAAGCTCGTCAGAAGGGCTGATCCAGATAAAACAAAAGAACAATAGAGGTCGCTGAGGGGGCACCAGGGCAATTGAGTAAAAAAAAAGTAAATAAATAATGGGTGGTGAGGGACTGCCAAGTAAAGCGTGGCATTCCCGGCTCACCTCAGCAACCCTGTGGGAACCAAGGGCCATGGAAGAGGCCACAAGGCCGGGAGACCTGGGGCCAAGAGAATGGACAGGGCCTAGGTAGCTGTAACAGATCTCTGTACCCGGACAGGGTCACATCTGCCAAATGCTGCTTCCTCGCTGGACACCCAGTTTCTCCTCGTGACTCTCACACCTTTCTCTTGTACCTTAGCCTCAGCTCAAGGCCCGGTGCCTATAGAGAGCCTGACTAGCACCCCCAGAAATAAGCCAAAGCTGTAGACCTGGAGCCTTTCCTTGGCACAGCGGGCAGAAGATTCCTGGTACTCCAAAACATGAGTCGTGACTTCAAGCTTGGTCAGAATAGAACTGACCTTTAATTACACAACACAGAGATACACTCAACCACCAACCTCATTTACATACAATCAAGCAGATAACTGCAAAATCAGATTAACTACCCAGGACCGTCAAACAATGGAGAATGGGGGAAGAGAAAGCACGTAAACAAAAGGAATCTCTTACTGAGAGAATTTACACAATAGCAGGTACTAATACAGAGATCTACACTATACAGGGAATAACACACAGACATCAGAAATCTTTAGTTAACTGGCATATATATATAAAACGGGGAAAATCACATTGGGTACTTATAAAAATAAGGGCTAACGAACTTTTAATACACAAATAAATAAACACTTGAACGGTTGTACTGCGCTACAGCGTAGTGGCGGCCGTCCCGTCACATATCTCCCCCAAGTTACCAGATGGCAGACCCGGTGAGACCCTCTTCGGGTCCGCTTGGGGATGTCCATGGCCCCCACCCACCCTAAGTTTCAAGCTCAGTCTGGCGGGATAGTCCGTCCGCATTGCCATTTTGCTTCCCAGGCCGATACTGGATGGTGAAATTGAAGGGCTGGAGGGCCAGGCTCCACCGCAAGAGCCTGCCGTTGTCCCCGGCCACCCGGTTCAGCCATACCAGGGGATTGTGGTCCGTGAGGACCGTGAAGGAGCGCCCATACAAATACGGTTGCAATTTCTTCAGTGCCCATACCAGGGCAAGGCACTCCTTCTCGATGGCCGCATAAGCCACCTCCCTGGGTAAAAGTTTCCGGCTGATGTAGGCAACCGGGTGGTCGTGCCCGTCTTCACCGACCTGGCTCAGCACTGCTCCCAATCCGAACATAGATGCGTCTGTGTGGACAACAAAACGTTTAGTGGAATCAGGAGCAGTCAACACGGGGGCTTCCACCAAGGCTTGCTTGAGCTGCTGGAAGGCTTCTTCACACTCAGGGGACCACAGTACCTGTCGGGGAAGGTTCTTGCGGGTCAGGTCAGTCAGGGGTTTGGCAATGGCGCTGTAGTTGGGGACGAAGCGGCGGTAGTATCCTGCCGTACCTAGAAAGGCTAACACCTGGGTCTTGGTGCGGGGAGTGGGCCACTGGGCAACAGCTTCAACCTTGGCGGGTTCTGGGCGCTGCCTTCCGCAGCCCACCCGGTGGCCCAGGTACTGGACCTCGGACATGCCGACGTGGCACTTGTCTGGTTTTATGGTCAGACCGGCGGTGCCAAGGCGGTCCAGTACGGCCCGTAAATGCTGTAAGTGTTCCCCCAGGTGTTGCTGAAGATGGCTATGTCATCAAGGTAGGCGCTGGTAAAGTCTTGCATCCCCTCTAGCAGCCGATCCACCATGCGTTGGAAAGTGGCTGGGGCATTCTTCATCCCGAATGGCATAACCCAAATTGGTATAAGCCAAACGGAGTGATGAATGCCGATTTCGGCACACTTCCTCGGCAAGGGGAATCTGCCAGTACCCCTTACATAGGTCAATGGTGGTGAGAAAGTTTCCCTGGGCAATCCGGTCTAGGAGCTCGTCGACTCGGGGCATGGGGTATGCGTCAGTGACAGTGTGGTCATTTAACTTTCTATAGTCCACACAGAACCTGGTAGTGCCATCCTTCTTGGGTACTAGAACCACCGGGGAGGCCCAGGGCTCTCGGAGGGTTCTATTACCCCTAGATCCAACATCTCACGGATCTCTTTCTGCATCCCATCTCTCACTGCATCGGGAATTCGGTACGCCGTCTGCCGCAAAGGGGCTTGACTCTGGGTATCGACCCGATGCAGGGCTACGGAGGTGTAGCCGGGACGGGATGAGAACAGGTCTCGGTGCTCCTGTACCTGCTGAGCCTGTTCTTGTGGGGGGGTGAGCCCCTCGCCCAGCCGGACATCAGCTACCCCCTGGGCGCTTGGATCCCCGGCAGTACCGGCAGGGGGAGATCCTCCAGATCCCCCGCGTCCGGCGCGCAGATGGCGGCTACTGCCTCTTCCCTTTCGAAAAACGGTTTCAGCATGTTCACATGAAAGGTTCTGTGTATCCTTTCATCTGAACATCTGGCTGCGGTGAAGGTGGTATCGCAGATCTTTTCTATGATTTTGTAGGGTCCTTCCCAGGCTGCCTGCAACTTATTTTGTTTGACCGGTCGGAGGGCTAATACTTTCTGCCCTATCTGGAAGGTGCGGTCCCTAGCCGACCGGTCATACCACCTCTTTTGCTTGGTTTGGGCCGCTTGGAGATTGTCCCGTACCAGGGCGGTCAATTCCTGCAGCCGGTCCCTAAACTCAAGCACCTAATCTATGGCCGAGGTCCCCTCCTCGGCCAGAGCACCTTCCCAGTGCTCCCAGAGCAAGTCCAAGGGGCCTCGGACTCTCCGGCCGTACAGTAGCTCAAAGGGAGAGAAGCCTGTGGCTTCCTGGGTACCTCCTCCCGGTACGCGAACAGAAGGTGGGGCAGATGGCGTTCCAGTCCTTATGGGACATGGTAAAGGTGCGGAGAAGCTGTTTGAGGGTCCCGTTGAACCGCTCGCAGAGCCCGTTGGTCTGCGGGTGGTAAGGGGAGCTGTACAGGGGTTTAATCCCACACAGTCTCCAGAGCTGCTGTGTCACCTCGGCCGTAAATTGTGTGCCCTGGTCAGACAGGATTTCCTGGGAAATCCGACCCTGGAGAATATCTGCAGCAGAGCTCCGGCAACGGTCTCTGCGTGGATATCCCGGAGGGCCACGGCTTCGGGGTACCTGGTGGCGTAGTCCACTACGGTCAAAATATACTTCTTGCCCGTAGGGCTAGGCACTGCCAAGGGTCCTACCAGATCCACCGCCACCCGTCGAAAAGGTTCTCCCACTATGGGCAAGGGTCTCAGGGGAGCTTTCTTGGCGTCCCCCGCTTCCCTACTCGCTGGCACACCTCGCACGTCCGACAGTAGTCCCTAACCTCCCCTGATAATCCGGGCCAAAAGAAGCTCTGGGTCAGGCGGTGTAATGTCCGCCGGTGCCCGAGATGGCTCGCAAGGGGAATATCATGCGCGATCCTTAACAGATCGCGCCGATATTTCGCCGGCACTACCAGCTGCCTGTGGGGTACTCGGTCTATTCCCTGGCTCGTCCCCCCCGATGTCCTGTACAGCTTCCCTTGGTCCCAGGCAAATCTCACCCTCCTAACCCTCCCGGGTCCCTCCCTGCTTGTTGTCGGTATGGGCAAGGGTAATATCGTCCCGGGTGGCTTGGGCAAAGTCCGTCGGGGAATCCCAGGTCAGGGCAGGGGTGTTGTCAGGGCCAAGGGGGGGTGTTGGTCTGGTCTGGCTTACCGTGGTCCCCTCGGAGTCGGTGTGTGGAGCCTTCCGTGCTTGGTTGCGGGTGGTAACGGGGCATACCCCGCCAGGATGAGGGTCCTCAAAGGTGGAGGTCAGCAGTCCCAGGTCGTTGCCAAGTAAGACCTCGGACGGTAGATTCTTCATGACCCCGACCTCCACGTCCCGGGCATCCGTGCCCCAATCTAGATAGACGCGGGCCGTAGGGATTCGATACATATGGCCGCCAGCGACTCTGACGGCCACCGAATACCCGGTTGAAGCAGCCGAGTGGATAAGATGGGGCTGTGCCAGGGTAAGGGTTGCACCGGTGTCTCACAGACCGCTGGCAAGTTGTCCATTCACCCAGACTTGTTGGCGATGGTGTTGACGGTTGTCCTGCGCGGCTGCTTGCACTGGGTCGGCCTCATGCAGGATACCCCAGTCTTCCTCGAGGGCGGCTGTGGGTTCTGGTTCCTGATGGCAACAGTATGCCGCCGCTTAGCTCGGTGGGTGCGCTGCCCGGGACGGTGCCGGACGGTGGGTGTTCAGGGGACAACGGTCCCGTATGTGTCCGATCTGGTTACACCCATAGCACCGGGGTCTTACCCGAGGAGCCGGGTGGGGGGTGCCAGAGGCCTGGGTGCTCGTTCGAGGGGAGCAGGGCGTAACTGTGGTGCTGGATGGAAGCGGGGAGGTGGGGCTCGGATGACCGGAGGGGCTACTCGCCTGGCGTCCTGGTACTCGTCAGCAAGGCGGGTGGCTTCAGACAGGGTGAGGGGGCGCGGTCTCGTACCCAGTCCCGGACCTCTGGAGGAGAGTAGTTGTAGAACTGCTCCAGTAATAGCAGCTGGATGATCTGGTCCGGTTGGGTAGCTTGGCACCCCTGTATCCAGCTACGGAGCGCCTGCTGCATCCTGTGTCCCACTCTGCATAAGAGTCCTGAGTGCCCCTTCTTAAGGTTCGAAATCGGACTCGATACGCCTCCGGGGTGAGTGCATAGCGGGCCAGCAGATGTTCCTTGACCCGCTCGTACACCATACAGTCTTCGTCCGCCACCGCCCGATAGGCTTCGGCCGCCCTGCCGGTCAATTTGCTCGCCAGGATGGGTACCCAGTCTCGGACCGCCACCTCCTGCAGGGCACATTGCCTCTCGAAATCCTGCAGGAACCCGTCGATGTCTTCACTCCCCTCTGGGAAGAGCTTGAACGCCGCGAACGGTATTTTCTGTTTGGGGGTCCGGTACTGCCTTGGGGGGACAGCGACCCCCCGGACCTTTGCTGCATCGCTGCCTGGCGGAGCTTGTCTGTGTCGGCCAGGACCCTCCCGATGATTTCGGCGGAGGGGTCCGTTCCATATAGGGCCAGCCGCCACTGCACCTCTCGCCTCCATTCTGAGGTGTCGGAGCCCTCAGAGGGAGCCACGCTGTTGCGGTCGTCCTCCATCAGTTCTCCGATGATGACCGCTTTCGCCTTGCCTCCGGCTTTTAACAGTTCTTTCAGGACCGTGCGCTTCAGCCCTTCGTAGCGCTGTGCCATACAGGGTCACCGCCGTTGCTGGTACTGTCCACCCCTCGAACCCAGGGGTGTCTGAGACCGGGGTCAAGCCAGCGGCTGTATCTCCCCCTGCTGGGCTGGTCTCAGATTCTCCCCCTGGATGATGTCTACTCCAGACGCTCGGCGTGTCGCGGTGGCTGAGACCGGGGTCAAGCCAGCGGCTGTATCTCCCCCTGCTTGTCTGTTCTCAGCCGATCCCACCGCTGCCTGCCAACTTTCGCTTCTGCCGCACCGTCTGGATATCGAATCCTGGTGATGCTTTGGATGTCCTTAGACTGTAGGAAGCATCCCCGTACGGGCCACCAATGTAACAGATCTCTGTACCCGGACAGGGTCACATCTGCCTAATGCTGCTTCCTCGCTGGACACCCAGTTTCTCCTCGTGACTCTCACACCTTTCTCTTGTACCTTAGCCTCAGCTCAAGGCCCGGTGCCTATAGAGAGCCTGACTAGCACCCCCAGAAATAAGCCAAAGCTGTAGACCTGGAGCCTTTCTTGGCACAGCGGGCAGAAGATTCCTGGTACTCCAAAACATGAGTCGTGACTTCAAGCTTGGTCAGAATAGAACTGACCGTTTATTACACAACACAGAGATACACTCAACCACCAACCTCATTTACATACAATCAAGCAGATAACTGCACAAATCAGATTAATACCCAGGACCGTCAAACAATGGAGAATGGGGGAAGAGAAAGCACGTAAACAAAAGGAATCTCTTACTGAGAGAATTTACACAATAGCAGGTACTAATACAGAGATCTACACTATACAGGGAATAACACACAGACATCAGAAATCTTTAGTTAACTGGCATATATATATAAAACGGGGAAAATCACATTGGGTACTTATAAAAATAAGGGCTAACGAACTTTTAATACACAAATAAATAAACACTTGAACGTTGTACTGTGCTACAGCGTAGTGGCGGCCGTCCGTCACAGTAGCCATCTTCGCGGCTCGCCCAGGCAAGTTTCGCCGTGTCCACACGCTAAAAATAGGGGGGGATAGGAAGACCTGGGTTCTATCAGACGAACAATATGAAGCCATATAATTCGGCAGGCAAAAACGTAGTACAGAAAAAAAGGGGGGAGCAACATTAGTGAAAATCAGAGGGAAATCATCAAAAGGGAGTGGGGGGGAGTTCTCTACTAGAGAGGGGCGGAAAGTGTCAGCACAGAGATTAGAGTCGCAGGTCCAAAATCAGCAATAGAGGAAGGCAGCAGGGGGGAGGAAAAGTCTTAAGTCCA